>OX637306.1:8309692-9559692 GCA_951799385.1 Hyppa rectilinea | reverse complement strand
GAAATAATGGTTTATTTAACAATATTCATTAATTTATTGGTTCCTTAATCATTGGGGCTCAGCCAATTAAATTATAGCAAAAGTAATTGGATGTCATTATTTGCTACAAAACATTAAAAGTTTTCGTATTACTACTAGAAGCTCTGATAATGTCAAAATATATACATAATATAATCAAGAAACCACTCTAAGCGCATGCTACTAATATGGGTATGAATTAAACAATATCTCTTTTGAGTTTTAATAATATTCAACGAGCCATACTAGAACTTAACAACCATCCGTAGTTTATATAAGCCCGTATAATCAAAGCTTCTATTCTCGACAAGGTTTTGCCAATGGCTTCTCCCGGGTGGTTTTCGGAAAACACTTCGGAGGAACGGGCTACAAGGATTAATGGTACCCTATATGTTAATCCAATTTATTAACTACTAGCTTCCGCCCGCGGCTTCGCCCGCAAAATATGTCGGCAAATTATACACATAAACCTTCCTCTTGAATCACTCTACCTATTACAAAAAACCGCATCAAAATCCGTTGCGTAATTTTAAAGATTTAAGCATACAGACAAACAGACAAAAATAGCGACTTTGTTTTATACTATGTAGTGATCTGTACTTCAAATTACATCCAAAATCCAAAGCCGCTTTTGCGCCACTTGGAAACATACATCAAGACGGTTAAACAGACAAAATATCTAAAAACTATATTTTACGCTTCCGTCTCGTTTATAACAATTACTTTTTCCAAAAATATTCAATGTACCGTTTTGCCTTCGTTACTATTCCATTGTGTGTAAATATATACATGTAGATAAACCAAACGCCATGATAAAGTCGAAGATAGTAGTTACTTACCATCCTTTAAGAGCACCCTTGTAATTCATTTACCACGGTTTACTCGAACAAATTGCCGAGCTAATATTTACCAACTATGTTTTATCTCTTGTTCCCGTTTCATTATTATTATTTATGTTCTTATTTTTCTCATATCAACAGTAGATTGGTGTGTATTCCATTATTTGGATATTTCTTATCTTAAATAATCGTTTGCTATTAATCGAACCGTCGACTGTGATGGTCTATGATACATTATATTGGACGTAACCACGAAATCAACACCTGTTCCCAGAAAAGAATTCCCTATGTACTACACAACATAGGTACATACGTGTGCCAAGCTTTACTGCGTTCGAAATACATTCCGTCGTAGCAAGCTACGGTGCTACGAAACCGTAGAGAACATACACTTTCGTAGCACCGTGCTTGTTCCCGCTACGGTGAAAACAATATCTTTGTCATTCCTACGGCGAACTGTGATGAAACGCAATACAATTATTATTTAACATTTCTAGACATCATTAAATCAGGCTTTTGCAAACATGGTATCAAAGCTTACCTAAGAATCAAAGGAGTCATTGTTTAAATAAAATACAAACCTAAAAGAGTATCAACATTCAGAATTAATTGCTTTGGTGTCATCCAAAGTCACACAAAAAATCAGTCTGTAAATGTATATAGTTATGTTTGAGGTATATTTTAAAAGAGCAAAGTTTTCTTCGGCTTGTTGTTCGAGTATCGTTGGAGAGGGAGACAGTTTAAATAACTTGCAAGTTGTTACGCCTGTAATTAAACTAAATTGTTGCTAGCGTTTGACACCGGAGTCTGACAATCATGACTATGAAATTACCTAAGTGGGGAATTATTATTCAACTGCGTGCTGCAAAATAGTGTTTTGCAGTGAAATACAGCTGTTTATACTGCTGGATACAGGAGTCTGTATTATTTTTTTAACATTAAATAAAGATATGTAGAACTTTATTTAACACCGAGTGTACAAATATTCGATTATCCTACTAATATTATAAACGCGAAAGTTTGTAATAGGTTACCTGTGTATGGATATATATGGATAAGTAATCATATTACACACAATCAGACAAAGTAATTATTATTTTAGTTGAGAAAAGGCTAGACAGACGATGATATTATAAAGTAATGACCATATTAAATTTTAATTCTTGTAATGTCTTTAATGACACTCGCAAGATTAAGACAAAACGATTGACATACGAATCATCAAAAATGGCTCAGGCGTTTGGTCTCTAGTGGCATACATACTTAGGCTGATAAAAACATTGCCCTCCTTTACGTCGCGCAGTCGGGTAAAAACCCTTTTTCTAAGCAATAACTGGCCTATTCGTCTCAACACCCAATCAGAACACGATATTTATTGCCCTAACTTGTTGAAATGTGGTAGCAATCTCTATAACCATGTACAGTGGCGCCAACGGTACGGCGCAACAACCCTTATCAAGCTAGAGAAAATTGACTATGACAGAAAAACGAGTGATCTTATTACAGTCCCGTTCCTTTTTTACTTTGCGGAACTCTGAATACGAGATAAAAGTAGAGAAATTTTTATTTTTTTCATTTTCCGCTTCATAAAAATGTACATTACATTGTAATGAATATAAATTACATTTTAATGTTATTTCAACATCACTAAAAATTAAATGTCCAAGTGATGTTAAAATATAAGTAACTTATGAGTGAATCTTCATTGAATACCGAAAGTGATAAATGTATTTAATTTGATAAGAATTAACTGAGTACTCTAAAATGTGCATTGTAAAAAAGTATCCAATTGAAATGTATTTATGGCTCACTATTTTGTATTTAATGGCTTCCACATAAAAGGTAGACATAATATGCTGTTGCGAACTTTTATATAGAACTCTTTAAGACAAACAGACCCACAATACATTACCTTCTTGTACGAGTAACTCTAACGGTTTAGGCAGCGCACGCCAAGATAGCTCACAGAGGGCAGGAATTTTGCCGACTTACTCAATACTTATCATTATATTATGGCCAAATAACGCAAAGTCTGTATAAATTGTAGCCTATGTGTTATTCTGATTATTGGTAAGTTTCATCGAAATCTGTTCAGTCGTTTTTGCCTGAAAACGAACAAACATCCATCCATCCATCCATCCTCACAAACTTTCGCGTTTATAATATTAAGTAGGAAGTACGATCATAAGTTACATCAACATTTTCAACATATTTCTAACAAAAAAATCTACAAAAAAGGTTTTACCAATTCTATCTGATATTAAAAGCATACAAGCGGTATGGTTAACCAAAAGCGAAAGAAGAGAAACCATGTTTGTTTGATTATATGTGTTTATAATATGGTGCAAGCATAGCACATAGTGTAAACGTAAGCTACATATAGGTTTTGTACGTTTTTTAACATCAAACAGAACGTGGAAACAAGATGAATGAGAATGCTTTCGCCGAAAACCTGGAATTCGAGAGCAAAATTTGCATTTCATTTATTACAGTGTTTTACGAACTCAACATTAATTTGATGTTATTATTCAAAGACATTAATAGATAAAATATGATTTCTGGAAGTTAAAAAACCGTAATTCGAAAGCTGTGTAATCGAAAATGTAATTAGGTCGAAGCAACTATGTTGAAACCAAAATGATCTAGGTATGAATTTGCTAAACATAAATGCTATCATCTACTTAATAATAATTATCATCCCAGTGCATAGACATATTAGGCATTTAAATATTCATATCTTAAAACTAATAAATCACTATTTATAACACAATTTGCCTTTAAAAGCTGAATTAGCACATTTGATTTCAAATTGCATATTATCGATACATAACGTTAGAGTTTGGAAGTACCGAATTATTAAATAAATTATGTGTTTTAACTTGAAATATGCAAAACTCATTACACGGCTTATTGACCAATGGTATCACTCCCATGCAAATTAGTATCATATCTCAGCCATATTATAAAAAAAAAACGAATACCTCACCCGCGACTTCGTTAACGTCGATTTTTTTTAATATGACACTCAGGGATAACGTAACGTAGGTTTCCATTAGTGAAAGAATTTTCGATATCGGAACAGCCGTTCAAATATTTATTTAATATTATTAAAGAGGTAACTTTAATAATATTAAATAAGTATAGAAAACGTGACATAACTAGTCACAATTACATGCCTACCCTGTTAACATGAAAGCAACCACAACGTTTATTTGTTTATTATATTACAATCTAGCCTAAAAAGGCTAATAAGCAATTTTAATCTAACTTAATTTGCTAAAAGTAAAATTATATCTAAGAACACGTCCATTGCGTTTACTTAGCGTCTGTTAAGGGGAAGTCACTTTGTTCCTGTGACCATCTAAATAGCTAGGTTCTATATTACACTCGCGGTAAAGCCACAAATAAGTTACACTGTTACACTACACTAACTCAAAAGGCTTAGTCCTTTTGAGCCTTCTTACTATGTCCGTGTTATCGAGGAGCTGGATGGCCTCGACATTAACATGATGATGAAGCCGATGTTCATGAGCTTCTGCATATTTTTGAATTATGTTGTTTACGAACTCTATATTCAGGTCCCGATGGATGTCGTCAATTCTTATGTACCAAGGTGCGTTCACGATGTTCTTGAGTACTTTGTTCTGGAATTTTTGTATAATTTCTACATTGCTTTCTTTGGCGCAACCCCATAGTTGTATAGGTCCATACTGGCATAAGGACAGATTTGTAGAGCAGGATTTTGTTAGGAACTGACAACGCGGAATGCCTTCCTAGTAACCAGTTCATGCTTCTGTAACGAATTTCTAATTCTTCTCGTTTCTTTTTGACATGAGCTTTCCAGCAAAGCTTTGCGTCTAAGGTCAAACCAAGATATTTGGCAGTATTTTCGTACGGTACACTTTCTTTGTTTATGTACACTGGGTTGTATTCTGATTTCTTATTAGTGAAATCAATGTGAATAGATTTTGTTTCATTCAACTTGATCCTCCACTTTTTGGTCCAATCATAGAATTTATTTATTGCTTTTTGTACTTTTACCACAGCTTCTTTGTGAGTGGATCCCGTGGTCATTATTGCGGTATCGTCAGCAAAAGTAGCAATAGTTGCAGTTTCTAGCTCTGGTATATCACATGTGTACAATGGGTACAGGACCGGGCCTAGAACACTTCCTTGTAGTACACCAGCTTTTATTTCTTTTAGTTCTGAAGAGGCATTTTCTTGCCTTACTCTAAATACTCTGCCAGATAAATATGATTCTAATATATCTGCGAACTGTTTTGGCAACATAGTTCTTAGTTTATAAATCAATCCCTTATGCCATACTTTGTCAAAAGCCTGGGCTACATCTAAAAATACAGTGGTACATACTTTCTGATCTTCAAGAGCTTTTTCAATAACTGTTGTAATTCTATGCACTTGATCTATCGTAGAATGTTTTTCTCTGAAACCAAATTGATAGTCTGGTATAATGTTGCTATTTTCTATAATAGGTTTTAGTCGTTTTAGAAGTAATTTCCCGAATAGCTTTGACATCACTGGCAGCAACGAGATAGGCCTGTATGATGATGCATCTTGAGGTGGTTTCCCTGATTTGGGGATCATGATTACTTCTGCAACCTTCCATAGGTCTGGAACATGCTTTAGTCTAAAAGAAGCATTAATTATCTTAGTAAGTTTTACCAAGGCTTTCCTCGGTAGATTTTTTAGGATTTCCCCTGTGTTAAGGTCATAACCAGGGCATTTTTTTGAACTGATGTGATCTCTGATTTCTTTAGATACTTCTTTTGGTGTTACAAGTTTTATGTCTTGGTCTACTTGTTGTATTTGTTCCCAATGAAGATCTTGGTCAGCGCTCTCGGTTTGTGTAAAGGCTTCCTCTAAGTGTTGGGCAAACCTTGATGCTTTTTGCTCGTTACTTATTGCCCATTGTCCGTTTAGTTCTTTTATTGGCGGTATGTGAGCAATAGGTTGTTTTTGATTTCCTGTGGCTTTCCATAGTGAATAATCAGTCGATCGATCATTAGTCAGTTGAAGAAGATGCCTAGTCAGGTTTTCGTCCCGAACTTTCTTGATTGCCTTCGTAATTCGTTTACTTATTCCATTTAATAGTGTTTTATCTTGGGGAAACCTGTTTCGCTGCCACTTTTTTCTCAAGGTTCTTTTTTCTCTGATTAGATCTGTTATTTTTTTTGGATAACTATTAACTTTCAGAGTTCTTTTTTTCTTGGGTGTATTAGCCCATGCAGTTTGTTGAACATCTACAATAAATTTGCTTAATTCGAAATTAAGTTGGTGCTTATCAATGATGAAAATATTTAGGTCTATTTTATTTTCTAAGTCTATTTTAAAGGATTCCCAGTCCGTGAACTTGTTAACTAGAAAGGGATTGTCTTCTCTCTGTTTGACATGTTCACTAATATATAAAATTATTGGTGAGTGATCAGAGTTCATATTAAATCCTTCTTCGGCACTTATAAAGTCAGAGGGTATACCTTTATATACTAGTCAAAACAAAATAAGGGCCACCATGTATTTTTAGTATTTAAAAAAAATGTATTAAGTTAAGGGGTTGATCAATGATTTATACTCCCAGTCTCTTGAAAACGGTTCCAGGCATTCTGGATGGCTCGACGAGAAAATCCTAGCTGCAAAGCCACAGAACGCTGCGAATGGCCCTCTTGGATCAATGTTATGGCTCTTGTCATGGTTTGCAGGTCCATATGTCTTCGAATTTTCGGCATTTTGTAAGGAAAATGTTTATTACGCAAGAAATAAGCAAAAGTTAATGTGTACACAAAGAAATCGACTCTTTGAATGACTTTAAAACGCAGCTTAAAATGTGGGTAAATTCAAGTGGTTACAAAAAAAATATCAAAGTATCCCACTTCACAAATTATGCAGTTGAAATACTCTTGCTATGTTTGTTAACACTTTGGTAATAACCACACAAAAGAATTAGCCACTTAAGAACGCCGTAAATTTGATAAATCGACCCGAAAGTTGAAATAAGCAAGTGGCCCTTATTTTGTTTTGACTAGTATATATAAAAAAGTCAATTAAGTCTGGAATTTTTCCTAAGTCTGTTGGCCAATACTACTCTGTCAAGAAAGTACCGGGAAAAGATCAATAATACACAAAATGTCTGTTATTCATCCAAATTTATTTTATCACCTTCAAAGTATGCTCCTTTAGAAACGATACACTTGCGCCAACGAATAATCCATTCATCAAAACATTTTTTAAACGCTGCTTCCGGAATTGAGTTCAGTTCTCGCCGCGAATTCTCCTTTATGTCTTCTATCGATTGAAAACGGGTGCCACGAAGTGGTAATTTGAGTTTTGGAAAAAGAAAAAAGTCAGCAGGAGCCATATCTGGTGAATATGGTGGTTGCTGGATGGTATTTGTTGAGTGTTTGGTCAAAAATTCGTTCACAATGATAGCCTTGTGCGAAGGCGCATTGTCGTGGTGCAAAATCCAAGAATTTTCTTTCCACAAATCTGGCCTTTTTCGTCGCATTTGCTCTCTTAAACGCCGCATAACGCTCAAATAATATTCTTTATTTATCGTTAGACCTTCCGGTAAGAATTCAGAGTGCACAACACCGCGATAGTCAAAGAAAACAGTCAACATGACTTTGACTTTTGATCGACTTTGGCGTGGTTTTTTCGGTTTCGGTTCAGTTGGAAGGCGCCACTCCGAAGCTTGTTGACTAGTTTGCATGTCAAACCCGTAAACCCACGTCTCGTCACCAGTAACAATGCGTTTCATGAATGTTGGGTCCGAACTGACTCGTTCTAGCATGTCCTCAGCGACTTTCATGCGATTGAGTTTTTGGAGAAAATTCTGATTTTTTGGGACTAGCCGAGCAGCAACATGTTTCATACCCAAATGATTAGTTAAAATGGTACGGATCGACTCGTGAGATACAGAAAGTTCGGCGGCTATCTCTCTCAGAGTTGAATGGGGATTTTCAGTCACTATTTTCTTCACTTTTGCGATGTTAACTTCAGTTGCAGACGTTGACGGCCTACCAGAGCGAGGCAAATCTTCCATCACATCTCGACCGCTTTTGAACGCTTTGAACCACTCATAAGCACGAGTTTTTGATAAAGTCGATTCACCGTAAGCCTTCTGTAACATTTTCAGTGACTCCGAACACGAAATTCCATTGGCGATGCAAAATTTAAGACAAACTCTTTGTTCGATATTTTTGTCCATTATGAAATTCGCAATACACACTATATATATGATATTACTAAAACCATCACTGTATTTAATATAAATAACAGATGCAACTCAAACTCCGCGCCAAAATGGAAAACAGTTGTGCCAATCTAACAACTACAAAAAAACAAAAATTTGAATTTGGAACCATAAACAAATCATCCATTCCCGATACTTTTTTGACTGAATGTATGTCGGTTTTCCAGTTGATAGGACTTCTGATTTGGTTTCTTGTATGACACTTAGTAGTTCTGTGCCTTTCGTTGTAGTTAGTCTTGAGCCCCAGTAGGTATTCTTGGCATTGAAGTCTCCACCTAATATAAATCTATTTCCAAGTCACGCTAAGATATCTTGTATTCCCCTTTTTTTAGTGCGTATTTTGGGGGGATGTATATAGCTGCTATAGTAGCGGAGTTGTATCTTTTCATTTGGATAGTTACACCGACCACTTGCATTTCCTGATCTTCACATTTGGTATATTCATAATGATGTATGTTTTCTCTAATTATGACGGCGCTGCCTCCTCTCGCGGTGTTATCAGGATGCAGGGCATGATCTATCTTGTAGCCTTGAAATTTTACAAATGATTGTCGTGTAAAGTGTGATTCTGATATTAAGCATATATCTATGTTTTCTGTATCTAGGACTACTTGTAGCTCATGTTGGTGTTGCAGCAGTCCATTAGCATTCCATGTCATTATCTTGAGGTTATTAATCATTTTTGCAGATGCATAGGAGCTTTTTTGGCACTCATTTCTAGTTTTTTAAGTCGTTCATCAAATGTTGACATTAGACTTAAAATTTTGTCGAGTTTCGACTCCGAGCTTGTCTCCATGTTGTTTTTGACTGCTTGAGAGTACGAAGAGTGCTTGGGTGGTTGGTGGGTCATTTCCTTCTTTTCATTAGCTTCTTTGGTAGCTGATGGTTCGGTATGCTTCCTTGGTTGGGATGCAGTTTGCTTTTTAGTGTATTTACTTTTTAACACTTTCATCTCCTTTGTTACTATGCACCCTCTATAGTTAGCTGGATGTGGCTCACCACATTGAACGCATTTTGGTTTATCTTGTGCCGGTTTCACACAGTCTCTTGTGAGGTGTTTGCCGGTGCACTTGACACACCTTGGTTCTTTCGAACAATACTTCTGGGTGTGTCCATAGGCTTGGCATCTTTTGCACTGTGGGACTAACTTAGATGCTCTAAGTGGGTGGATTCCATCTTTACACCCTAGAATATAAGTGATTCCATAAACTTTGTTTATATCTTCATTTTTTTCAAATGTCAACATAAACATGTTGAGTGGTTCCTTTTTCCTCCAACTGAATTTGCTCACAGCATTTTCAATTTTGTAGCCCTTGGTTTTCAGGAACTCTACAATCCTTTCTGGCTGGCATGTATGATGCAGTTTTTTGGCCATCACTCGTATTGGTCTGGCTTGTTTGTTCTCATACGAGTGCCAGAGTGAATTATTTGAAGTTAGTAGCTTCGTAATCTCTCTATAGGCATCTTCATTAATTGCATTTATTTTGAAGCTATCCCCGTTCATCATTTTTATGGTGAACGTGTCGCCCTGAGTACTGGCTATTGAGTCATAGAATGACTGGTAATCTTTAACACCCTGCACAATTATTGGGGGTGGCTTTGGCGTTTTCTTGGGATTTTTTTCCCTTGTTCATTGTTAGCATTATGTGGGGAAGGGGGAGTCAGCGTACGGTTCAGCTTCCGTTTTTTTATTTTCTTTTCTATCCACTCCGTTTCTCTGGCTAGTTCATCCTCGTCCGTCTCATATTCGATAGGTTTGGATGAACTTTCTTTGTTGACCTTTTCAGTGGCCTTATTTTCTCCTGATCACTTTGGTGTTACAAAGTTTCCCGTAGCCTTTCCATTTCGGTTTTAAGCTCCAATACTTGACATTGTAATTCTTGTCGCTTTTTCTTTTCTTCGCTGTAATAATTAAACAGCTCATGTTCCAATTCAGTGGTTAATCTTATTGTCTGCGTTTGCGAAGCCATGTCGGTGAAAGATGTCTTCGCCTTAACAAATGTAATGATGATCGAGCATATTTCGCACAAACAGTATCTGGGTCATCGCGACAACTCCGAGCGAACTGATGACGCACGGATCGGCCTACACTGCTGTGATGCGTATGCACTTTGTTAGCTAAAGCACGCGATCGCGAGAGGCACGTCCGTCCTCTAAGTAAGAACGAGCTGCCACAACGTCACGACATTAGTTTAAACGTGTAACAGTATTTCATAAGACCCAAATTCGGAGACGGGCACTGGTATTTATGAGCGAACTTGGCAAATCATTCAAAGGAAGCGCAAGTCGCATACGGGAAAATTTGCTACCTCCGTGCGTTCCGGGACGTACTACACAATTTACATTAGTTAAACTACAAGCGGCAATCTTAAGTTCAACTTGATTGCCAACTGTATTTAATGCAAAGAGTTTGGTAATTAAGTTGGATTTATAGGAGGGTTACTTATAAAGCGATGGGGTAAGTTACGTATGTGTTACATTGTTAGAAGGAACGTGACACTGTTGAAGGAAAACCGTAAAGAAAATGGTTTCAGATATTTTTACTGTCGTAGCGGTCGTCCAATTTGTCCTAGAAAACGTAAATCTATACTTCCTCAAAAGCGACACTAAATCCTACGAACATACTTCTCTTTATATCAGATTACGAATGGCAATATTAATAAAAAGCAAATGGAAACATTCAATAAAAATGTTCAGCAAAAATACAAAAGCGTTCGGTGAGTAACTATTTAAAAAAGCGACGCATATTCCAATAAAAACCCCTTTGTATCGTGAAATTCTGCATTGTCTGTATTTCCAGAGGGAAAAAATAAAAATTTTACGGGTAATTACTTCCATACACCTTATAAGTGACCATAGCTACGTAAAAATATATTTAATTCACTCGATTTAGTTTTAAAACTTATTTTGTTGCATATATACCTACGTGATGAAATATGAATGAATGTGAACTGAAATGATGATGATTGATGATACTATAACTTGTTAAATATTAGCATAGTGTTATTATAACTGTACAGTATCGAAGAATACTTTAATATATGCATAACTTTTAGAACAATTTTGATCAGTTAGAGCTATTATGTGGGCACAGTGGTGCATGCATTGCCAGCACCGCACATAAATCAATGTCAAAAATGAAATTTGCGGTTTTTACGATGAATATTAATGAAACTTTGAGAGCTAGAACAATATTGTGCGAACACAGAACATTCTTAAACTAGTTTAATATTTTCAACCAAAATACTCCACTGGCTTTGATTAAAAGATTGAATGATATTTTTCCATGGAATTCCTTTTCACATGAACTGAAAACATCAATCTCAAAAGTTTTTTCTGTACCTCTGGCTTTGCGTTTTATGTGCAAAAATTCTGGGCGCCACGAATTTTTTTATCCAGTGGGCATTTCGAATCCAGCTAAATTAACAAAAAGCAAACGAATATTTGTCATTCGATGAACATGAGTCACCCGTATTTTATTAGCAGCTTTTTATTTGGTATTTTATGTAGCCAGAAAATATACAAAGTAAGGCAATTTAATTTTCAAAATACATAACTTTTATTTAGGTAGGCAGATAGATTTTAAAAACTGAATTCCTGGTAATATATCTTATTTTATTGGTAAATAGAGCTACAAACAATTGGCTAAAGTTTTTAACTCTATGTTTAATATACACGTATGTATATAATTTCACCATCGACATTGTTACACCGTTTAAACACAAATTAGACTTAACTACTTTAGGGTAATCGCTAGTTCAGAAGTTATAATATAACCAAGTTATAACCAAGTATTTGTGCGTACGACACGATAGCGGGTTGGCTGGCCAATACCCACTGATTAATAGTACCTACTGGTGAAATTATACATACAAGCTTAATTCATAGTTATTCTCAAAGTTACAGAGCTACTAAAGTAAACATAATGCCAAATTTCAACACCAATTTGTGTTGTCTATCTTATACCCATTAATCTTATCCCGTGGCGTTACTTAACTGCGTAGGTACACATGTACATTCATTTACAAAGTTATCGATCTAATGAGTTTGTTTGATTAGAATTTCAATTGAATTGGGATTTAGAGAGAATTCAATTAAAGTTGTAAGTAGTTTGCTTTATCGTCTGTTTCTAATCAAAAATCGTTACCAAAAGTGTTTGTTATGAACATGTATGAAAGCAAAACGCATTAAGTTTGGATTCCAGTAACGATTCAACCATGAAATAAACCTAATACATAGATAAATAAAAAATGTTATTGACTTATGTCGATAACCGTCCGTACGACATACGTCCGCTAGTCTTTCGTATATTCACAAACTGGATCTTCTATTCAAGTTGGAGTTTCGTATTCGGAAAGCCCGACCGGCTACATCGAGAACTGTTCCGTCCCTCGACGATTCGATACGAAATTTGTAAAGATGTTGCCTCCAGGATCCTCTTCAAAAGGGGCGAGAAGTAGGTAAACCATTTCGCTCCGAAAGATAGCCAACTAGATCGTTCTATACAAGACCCCTTTCACATGTAAAACGGCCTAATATTAATAAACCCGCTTTTGGCCACCGTCTGGATAATCTCCAGGATCTTTTAATTAGCCGTATGCAAAATTCAATTGGGTCTGGTGCTGAAATACGTTTTTATAGCGCTATTAAAACCTCTTGGCGACATAATATCGCGATTTGGCAGCCATTTGAGTTGCGCGTTATCCAATTCATTTGTGCTGCTTTCTATGTGATATGATGTCAAGTTTCAGAACTGGCGGAATGTATATTTTTCCCAAAAATAGTTGTGAAGAGCGATAACATAAAAAAAAAATATTGAATGAAAATTCCAATCCAATTAATAAAAACATCCAATCTTGACTTACGTACACAAAAATCTACCCGCCATATTTCTTTCACGGAAGACAGACAATGCCGAAGGCCAAAGGCGATCCCTAACTTCCTTCATTCCTTCTTCTAAAAAACAAAACGGAAGGACAGAAAATGGCGGATATATCTACATGTCCATTGTCCGTTTAATGCAAAGTAGGGACGCATATTATATCAAAATGCAAGAAAATAAAGGTTCTTCGGTATTGTCCACCTTTTCTATATTTTCATTTATGAATTTCCGCACACAAAAAAAATGCATCAAGAAAAGGGCTTAAGTTACCGGTGGTCACGTTTCAAAGAATGAAACCTCTTAACAATAAGTATTTGTATTCCATATAATGGTCAGTCAAAAGTGACTTTTATGAAACATTGTTGGCCTATCAATCAGCAACAGTTCCCTCCGGCCGCGATTAATCTATCTCAATCATAGTTCAGGTTAAGTGTGACGTCTGTTGCTATGTTCGTGAAAGATAAGAAGCCGACCAGGATTTCTTCGTTTATCCCTGGATTAACATCTGTATTTGTGAGGATTTCTACACAAAAACATTGAAGGATACTTTGACAGTAGTAATAAATATGTATTCTATGAGAATTTTAACCATTATCAGAAAGTTTCACAACTTCAAACGTAGTTGTTTTCCATCTAGACTCTATAGTTTTGTTTCATAAAGCCACCAAAAGTCTTTTTGCTTACAAAACTTTACCAATTACACTTAAATGTTCAAGTAAAATAACTGTAATATTCATGAGTAACTCTTACACTTCAGTAAATAATGTCGCAATTTACATTAAACTATAAAGTAATTAGTTGACTTCTTTGTGACGTCACCAAGCGAGACTGCTAAAAACAGGTTGTTACGTTGGTAATGCAAATTAGATTTTATAACAAAGGACCTAAGTACTGTTGGCTGTTATATAACAACTAACACTGAACTGTCATTAGCTATGTCAGTATATATGTACCATCCGAATACTAAAAACCTCTTATAAATCCTACAAGTTTATCTATAAACCGACTTTCAAAAAGAAAGAAGGTTTTATGTTTATATGTATGTATTTTTTTGTAATGTATGTTCATCGATATTTTCGTCAGTTAAATTGTGAACCGATTTTAAAATCTTCTTTCATTTGGTAAAGGGAGCTAGTGCGGTGGTCCCATTAAAAATTTATTAACTTTAGTTTGGTAGTTATTTTTGTAAAAAGTTTTTACGGATTTTTGAATGAATTCAAAGGTTCTGTTCGAATATTCTTTTCCTATTATTCCTGATGTTGTAAAAAAACGTTGCACTATTTTCAACATCGGATCGGTTTGGTCATTCAAAAAACTAACTGAATATTTTTTATAGGTTAACAAATATTTTTTAGAGGCAATAGAATTCAATTAATCTCTCTGTTTCATCGTGTGTTCTAGACCTGTCCAGCTGTGATTGACGCCAGTCACGATGAAATATTTTAGAATCGAGCATTTTTTATGAATATGCAAAACTGTTTGTAAATTCTTAACTAGAACCTACCTGCATTCTGTTTTGAAAACGCAAATTTTTAATATTTATTTTAATGTTTTATGTAGATTTAAATACAATGTCAAATTTTAATACAATATATTTAGTGGATATAAATAGATTAATAATACACGCAACAGACCTTTTAAGGCACCAGTGGCGAAAGCACCATACAACATGACTAAAACAACTAGCAACTCCGATGTTGAAAAATGGCCAAAGGAATAAAGTAGAGTATTAAATTCAGTAATTTTGACTATATTGATAAGTAAGTTATACCCGGCTTTTTTTTGTTTTTAAGGCTGGGAAATCATCTAATGATTGTGGAGCGGAAGAGAGTGTCAGACTCTTACTGACTAAAATCCATCCATGTTCCTTCCGTAGCCCTTTATGTTCCGGGGTAGCGGTAACCCTTTCGGACAATCCCACTTACCCGGCAGGCTTGGTCCTGAGGGGCCCCATCATATGCTGACATCTCTTTGAGGCGCGCGTGGAACATATACGCACCGTCCGGCACGGGCCGGGTGCTGATCGGACGGTGAGTCACCCATTACTCACCGTACGCAGGCCCGCGCCTACGGTGGCCGGGAGTCGTCACGTGGCTCCCGACGCCCGGGGCGTCTCCCGCAGTGGCTGGGACGGGAGGACCTTTCTCTCTCCCATCCCGCCACCTCCTTCGCAAGCATGACTTTTTCGAAGAAGGAGGTGACTGCCTCCCATTCCATCTCACCCCGGACCATGGCTTGCACCAGGGCCGGGCGCGAGAGGTCGCCGCCGCCGATCGCCTCTACTACGAGGACACGGCGGTGCAGGTTTGCACCGTGTACTCTACCGTGTCCTCTGGGCGATCCTCGCAGTGGTGACACCCGGGCGTTTCCTCCCGCCTGATGATGTGCAGGAACCGCCCGAAACATCCATGTCCGGTGAGGACCTGCGTCAGGCGGTAGGCGAGGGCTACGTGAGGCCTCTGTAGCCACTCCTCAAAGAGGGGCCTTACCGCCACTATCATGGCGTGCCCTAAGTTATACCCTGCTTAGCTTTAGCTTCTCTTTTACAAAAGTGAACGCTTCGCCACTGTAAGGCATAGCAGTGTTCTGAAAACCCGAGGAAAAGTTAACGTTATTACTGCCAAATCTAATTATATACAACGTGGCGCTATAGTGGGGACATTAATTTAATACAGATATACTTGTTCAAATTTTCGTTTCATGAAGACATTATATTACCATTAAGTTTATTATTTACGGATTTATTTAAAATGTTAGAAAATAGCATCTTAGAACATCCTGTCCTCAAAGAACTGTCGCGCAGCGGTCATTTGTTGGGGTGACGCAGCATAACATTCGCATCAATGAAATAAAAACGAATAAGCTATCTATTTGTATGAAAAAACTGCAAAAATTAGGCGAGTTGATTTTATTATTTAGTTCGAATTTTTTTTTCAATATGCGATTTATTTTAACCTATCAACGATGTTGAATTAATGTCACCATTGTAGCGCCAAGTTGTATAAGTTAATAATGACTTACCAAAAATATGCGATGCCTGTGGAACAGCCAGCCTATTAACCAAAAGGTTATTCGGACTAACTTATGTCGAGCACAGACGATAATGTAGCTTAGTAAGAGAGTTAACAAAGATACCGTGCCAGCGGATACAGTAAGTACCTGAACAAAATCTAACGAGAGTTATACCATCATTTTGCCCGCGACTATTTTTTTTACATACATATAGCTTATGTCACTCGAGGATAATATATCTTCCCATAGCCGGTTAATTCTGTTAAAATCTCACCGTGAGAACTATGATGATGTGAGCGACGTTCCTCCAAATGCTAGGGATTGACACTATTGACAGTTCACTTTAAAGTCACTACACCTACATTTCGCGGTGAGATTTTACAGATTAGCACTATTTTAATTCCAAACTACATAGAAGCTTTCTAAATTACAAAGAAATTTTACCTCTTTATTATATTAAGAAGTATAGACATCTATTCTTAGACATCTGTTTGTGTAAGTATAGATAACTTTTTTCCTGAATCTCTGCAATAAATAACGTATAATATCATAGGAATTGTCTTTGATCTATATTTCTGGAGACGTACAATATTCATTCGTTAGAATCATTACGAAATATTCGCAACATATTATCTTGTATCTTCTTTCAACAGAATCTATATCTACCTAACATCATTCTATTGGATCATATGAAAAACTACCAAATCCTGGCAATGGCGATGAGAAGTAAAAAACAAGCAGCTTGCGAATAGACCTTGAAATATATTATTTTAAGGCAATGGGTACTTACAAGTACCACCCACCCCTCGATAAGTGACGACCTCTTACGCATACTTAGATAATGATATACCAATAGAGAAATCAGAGCCTTACAAAAATAAAGGATATTATTCTTATAAATTCAGGTAACACTCAGCCGGATTCTATTAGTAGAACCAACATTCTAAATCTTGCTAGCTTCAGATGATTTAAGTGCTTTTAGTAGAATATTTACATTTTTCGTTGTAAAACATCGGTTGTTTCCATGAAACGTAGGAAAGTACTTAGGAAACCCTGTACAATGTGCCTGGGGTTAACAGTACTCACTTACTGTTAACCCAGGGCAGGCTGTCGAATAAAAAATGCGTTTAGAATTACGCTCGCAAATAATTTCAATTAAATCAAATTAATCTAAGTTTTACATGATGACGCGCTCTGTCAGCACATCGAGCTGAGACTAGTTTTAGGGCATTATTTTCTTACTTCTAATTACGAACTAGTGATTATTTCATAATATTATGTCATCGATTATTCAAATACTCGCGGAGGTTGCAAAGAAAACGCCATGCTGGCTAAAGACGCTACGGTCCCCGACTCTTACCTACTGTCATGTAACGGACGCGAATCGCAGACCTCCCTCGTTCAAGTAAACGATCAAAACAATTGTGTTACGTTTAATATGTTACCAATTCAATAATTTGAACCGAATGCTGTAATTGGAGTTGGTAAACAGTTATTAC
This sequence comes from Hyppa rectilinea, assembly GCA_951799385.1. Taxonomy (NCBI): domain Eukaryota; kingdom Metazoa; phylum Arthropoda; class Insecta; order Lepidoptera; family Noctuidae; genus Hyppa; species Hyppa rectilinea. The sequence continues at coordinate 9,542,175 of OX637306.1, read as the reverse complement.
TCTCACTGGGGTTAATTAGTCCAATTTACTACTAACGAGGGTTTGGGACAAATGGCTCGCCATTTTATATTATTTTAACTTACCGAATAATGCAATGAGCCGCCAAATATTCTCGTTTGATGTCACATTACAATTTATATCTAATTGAGTTTTATCTCTATTTGTCACTGAGCGCGACTGTGACAAATTGTTATGCGAACTCTTGATAAATCGAATTACATTCCACGGTAAATTAAATTCTATAATTAAAATTATAAAAGCTCAAATATCGACGAAAATCGTTTATATAAATAGACATTCTTGGAAAATTACTTTTAAAATATTGAAGTTCACTTTTATAATAATATGATGAGCTTTTTAGAAGGAGAAAAAAAACCTTTACGAGTTTTTTATACTTAACTACTTAGTAAATAACTTTTCCGACGATACAATTTCGGCATTGTGATATTGAAAGTTGAGGGCGAAAAACCAAGAACGTAAACCTAATATTGCTAATACTTTAATATTTCCCATGCAATGCGAAGTGGAATGAGAATGTTTTTATTAGAACAGATTTATGAGATTTATGCGCGCCGAAAGCGGTTCAGATGGTGCAGCTGAATGCTGGCGACAAGTATGGAATTTAATTTTGTCGTGAGAGCTTTTCTATTTGCTTACTGTTCGAGAATTACCACAAGTGATATAGCGGAGAATGGATAAAAGATTTCATCTAAAATACGGTTTCTATCTTGCAATTACCGAGCTTAACAAATTCTATTACATATAAAATAAAATATCATTATATTTTTTTTCCGTAAAATTAGTCGCACATAACCATTTTGTGGATTTCTGAAGTGTGTGGTAGCAATGTGACTTACCTATTCAATCTTTCTTCTTTGCCCTGCTGAAATAAATGCCTTCGAATAAAGGACGACACGAACCCAAGAGTATTATTTTATATTACTTACTTAGTAAAATTATTATTTCGGAAATCCTAATCGGATCGAATCGGATCGGTATATTTATCAAAAAGTAGCCCATGTGTTCTTTCAAACCATAATCTATCTCCGTGCCATATTTCATCCAGATCCGTGCCGTATTTTTTGCGTAAAAGAGTAACAAACATAAAAACTCATTCACTCACAATCTTTTTGATATTAGTGTAATGTGATAAAATAAAATCGTATTTTTTGGAAAACACGGTACTGAAACTCTAAAGAAGCCTTATCAATACATAATAATGCACCTGTTTCACAGCGGGGAGAATGATCAGAACGTGGAATAAATGTATAACTCCATGACGTCTGCAGGAAAACACGATTTTAAATATGTTGACAAATAATATAATTCAACTTTCACTCAATATTTGAATTAAAATGGAAGCTGCTATTATAGGAGGTTCAGTTAAACCCAGTTGGAACTCTGCCAAATTAATTTATAGCTACGCGGAGTAACATACTTTATCATAACATCGTTTAGCAGTTTTAAAACTGCAAAGCGGAAGCCATTTTATTTTTTTGTTTCAAATGGATACTGAATGTGTCGGATATACTCTGTAATTGTTCTTTATTCAAAATTAATATTTATAAAATTACGTTGGGATTCCAAAAAAATCAAATAAATTCCCCATTATCACGATATTATTTATTAAATATTTACAAAGGTCAAATTAATAAGAAAAGGACTACCATACTGTACCATACTCTCCATAGTAACACATTACCGTGATTATACAATAAATTTTCTGTGCATTACCTATAGCAGTAAATAATTAAGCAATCACGTCATCGCGTTCATTGCTTTACCCGCGACACCCGTGACTGACTGCGCGATGACACGTCCAATCATTACAACTCACCACCTATCTGATTTACAATTATACATTATACCACTGTTCATTATTAAGCGGTGATGTTCATTTCGCAAAGCCATGTCAATGGAGCTTGCAGGACTTTTGAGAGCTGAGATCACTTATGATGTATCACTTATGATGAAGGATGCCTGCCAGCCTAGCCTTTTCCCAGCTATGTTGGAGTCGGATTCCAGTCCAACTGGATGCAGCTGAATACCAGTGTTTTACATGGAGTGACTGCCTATCCGAGCTCCACAACCCAGTAACTGGTTACGATACCCCTTGTTAAGACTGGCTGTCAGATTTTGGGGCTTCTGACGACCCGTAGCAAATGTCAAAGATGCATAAATGACAGCTGGGATCAACGACTTAACATGCTTTCCGAGGAACGGAGGAGTCACTTATGATGAAGGATGACATCGTGCATCGTGCGTGAAAATGAGCGTCATTATCAATGCCCGTTTTTATATTGAGAGAAGAAGCTTGTCTCACCATTGGGATCCGCAGCCTTTTTTTTTGTGGGTGAGAAATCATCAAATTTCCCCTCTCGCTCTGAGTGGAGCGGAAGGGAGCCCGACGACCGGGGCGTCTCCCACGGTGGCTGGGACGGGAGGACCTTTCTCTCTCTCATATTACTGTAGCCTGACGTATTATTACTAAAGTCGATTGAAACTTAATCTACTCGAAAAAGCATATCTTCTGTAGCTAATTGATCCTTTCTTATTTAATTGATTACTATTCTATTGTGACTCAGTTGATTAACAACTGAGTATCGATATTTCAAGTATATATCGACTCGTACTCGGTGGAGAAACCATTACAAGTAGGTACCTTCATCTTCAGTAGAAGATATTTGTAATAATGAAGCGGTTGCAGAATTGCAATTGCAATTTCAGGAGTATTTCGATCATAAGCAGATGAATTGCATCGCCCTAGTTTCCGAGGACACTTAAATTCTTTCGGAATTAATTATGCCTTTGGTTTTCCCACTATTAAGACAAAAGTTTTACTTTAATATTTTTGTTGCTATGGCACCAAATTAACTCTCAATTAACGTGATTAATACAAAAATGTACTTTTTTAAATACCGTATTTTTAGTCATACTTTTATTTACAAGTACTTCAAATCACCATACAAAAATAAACACAAATCTTAAATTCAATTTCTATAACTAAAATGTATATATTTTATTAAATTGACTAGAATTTAAATAAAGTAGTTACCTATCTTCTAGAAAAAAAACCTGCGAAACCGGAGACACGAATGAATAAATGAAAGCTCTCGCAATTGGTGGACAAAATTATCGATCAAATACGCATGAAGCGAAATACAACACTATCATGCATTTTAATCCAAAGATCCATAAAGTTAACGGCGGCTTATAGTAAGTGGGTAGGTATGTAAGACGCTGCTAAGTAAGGCAGCCACTTTTTGTGGCGGTCCTGTGGTGCAAAGCTGATCTGTACAGCGTACCCACTGTAAGGCATTAGTCGGGATTCACCCGCAATAATGCGGGGCGCTGTATGGTAATATACGCGTTTGTATAATATTGTTGAATTGTTCTAGACTTGGTTGTATTTCGAGTAAACTGAAATTCGTGATATGTTTCTGAGACTGGTTAACGAATATTTTGTAACAACTTAATGCATAAATAACTAGTGAAATAAAAAAAAAAACTTATAAGAACCACGCTTTCTTGGTATTGAAGAGGTAAAAAACCACTTTATCTTATTGAATGGTGAAATATTTTTAACATAAAAGATAGTATAATATTACAATAAAATAAATAGACTTCATAGGTTTTATAGACCTGCACTTTCTAAATACCCATGATAAACCATCTCTACAGTTGCTACGAGTTTGCTACGGTTACTATAGGAGCTACGAGGTTGTTTTGTTGATACAGGTGCTACGAGGTTGCTACGTTGCTACAAGTGCTACGAGCTAGCGACGCGCTACGACAGCTACCCAAAATGAAACTAACCAACACCCACATATTTCACACGCTTTTAGCGATATTTTTTTGTTTTTATAGTTTGTTACCGCGCATTGTATCGGATACACATTCTCTCATGATTTTATTTCGTAATTTAAACCATATGCCAGTATTTTTAAAGCCGTAGGCTACGAATACGCTACAATCGCATAGGTGTCGTGTTGTGTCCGTAGCAAGAAAAAGTTTGTAGATACTGATATATTTAAATATACTGCTTCGTTGGTCTGATGGGCAAAATATGATTGGGTTTTTCCATTTCGAATTTCTTTGTAACCCGGAGTGTGCCCGGAGCCTAGATATGTCCCCAATTTATGGCAATAGGCTCGTCCCTTAAAATATATGGGACTAAAACATAACTGAGTGCACTATTCGTATTATTACATATGTATCTAGACCTGCGCCTAACCCTTCGGGAGAACTCGGCGTAATGCTATGTATGAATTGATACATTTCATGCAAAAAAAACTATCGTGCGAAATAATATTGTCACTACAAAGTACAGTGATCTTCATCTGCAGAAGAAATAAAAAAAACATAACATAGAGTAACACAACACAGCGATGGAGCGCTACAATAACTAGATTTCCTGATAAGCACCGGCATGTTTCTGCTTCCACTTCCCTTTGGAATTTAGGAATAAAACGAGTTATCTAACCTGAAGAAATTCCACGACTTTGTGTAGCCACTATACATCTGGATGTAAGTTTCTTCTTAGGCTTCACACTTAACGCCGTTTTACGAAATGCGAATAGTTTCAAATAGAGTTCCCCTGTAAATTGGTTGTGCTTATTGATGTTTTGACGAGCCTTTTTTTTTTGAGGGTAGGAAATCATCAAATGACTCCTCTCGCTCTTGGTGGAGCGGAAGGGAGTGTCAGACTCTTACTGATTAAAACTCATCTATGTTCCTTCCTTAGCCCTTTATGTTCCGGGGTAGTGGTAACCTTTTCGGACAATCCCGCTTAATTTTTTGACGAGCTATTCATACACCTTGACTTTGGATTTATTAACCAATGAATATTAAGATGAATTCTAAAAGTGGCAGCAATGACTGAAAAGTTGTGTGGAAATCGGTTGTCATGGTTGAGCTTTACGGAGAGGAATGACGAAAATAAAGAAACTGAATGGACTGTGTGAAAGATGATATGGCTAAAAAAGTGGTGATTACTGAGAAGATGAATAATAGAAAATTATGAAATAAAAAACACATTGCACCGACCACAAATAAGCTTAGTAAATATAAGGACAAGGAGGATTAATTAAGAAATGGTCCTGCAACTAATGGTAAGTATATTTTCAGCGCTTTTCTTCTCGTTTATGAGCTTAAAGTGTTAAATAAATATATAAAGTTTCGCTACCATTAATAAAAATCAATCATAGTTTAGCACCAAGAACCAAGAAGCGACAGTGTTACTGATAAACAGTACCGAGAAGTTGTCTGCAATAAGTCTTTTATGAAACATGATTGAAGTGAAAGAAATATAAGTTTGTATGTTTGTTGCACAATCACGCAAAAATGACTGAACAGATTTGGATGAAATTTGTCCCACATACATATAACCTGGATTAACACACAGGATACTTTTTATCCCGGTAAATAACTTGATCAAACGAGTGTCATCAATTTAGTTTAAACAGGACCCAATTTTGAAGTCCACGCTAACGAAGTTGCGATCAGAAGCTAGTTAAGACATAAAAGGGATACGAGCTTCTATGAGCTTCACTTTTAAAAGAATTATCATTTTTCCTGGTTATTGAGATTTACAAAAGGTACATGATATTCAAACCGTGGTCTTGCATCAGTCAAAAAGAACCAAGTGCCACTTTTCCCCACTCTATGACTGGTCCCACTGCTCATAAATTTTAGATGTTCAAAAATATAGTCGGAAGGATGAGCAGCAGCGGTTCAAAGAGGGTTATCTCAGCTGTGAAATATTTGAAAATATATTTATTTCGAATATAAATAAAAGATCAGAAGACAAAGATATTTCAAGGGTTTTATCCGAAGGGTTTGAGTTTGTGCTCAAACCTTCACATTTCACTCAGATGAATGAATGTAAAATTAGAAAAAATAAAAGCCCCCGAATGGAACTTTAGCATTGCGTCAAAAGTAATTGACGACCCTATACGTTTTTGTGATAAGTGCTTTGGATGTTTACCACTATTATGTGTTTAAATACTCTGTTAAAAGTAATGTCACAAATTAATTTATAACCTGTTTAAGACCACTACATAATATCATGACATCATTTTAATTGAATGCAGAGCATGTGTTATAGTTTAATCAACCGTTCCCTTATTAAATACTAGCACTTCGCTCGCGGCTTCGCTCCCGTGGTCTTTCCCGTGGGACCCGTTATTTTTCCCGGGATAAAAAGTAGCCTATGTTACTCCTAGAAAACTAAGCTTTCCAACGGTGAAAGAATTTTTTAAATCGGTCCAGTAGTTTCGGGGCCTATTCATTTCAAACAAACAAAAAATCAAATCTTTACTCTTTATAATATTAGTATAGATAGTTACGTAAGGTCTCTTAAATTTGTCAGCGAAGTAAAATTCGCTTGCAGGAATGAAAAATTCGTAATAAAACATTTATTGTGTCGCTACACGACATCATAAAGCAAGTATTTGCCAAGTTGTTGGAACGTGCATCGCTGACAATAATGAACCGAATGTCGATACATTCGCACCTTGTTAGCTTCATTTATTGCTCAATAACTTCTTATTTGCGGCACTTAAATTAAACTACCGAATTTACAGCGCTACAATAGCGCACATAGAACCACACAGTGCACTGTAATTTGAGTGCTCAACTCGACAGATATGTTAGTTTATTTCTTCACATTAATACTAACTTTGAAATAAGGTTCAAACTGCCACCTACATTATCTAGCCTTCTAAACTTGGCTGGGAATAAGGCGCAGCGTGTCTGCACTCAGCTTGACAATTTGCTCTAGGCGGTGACTTTTGAATTAATGTCGTTGCAATGCAGCCTCGCCCGGAAAGTCAACTTTTTATACCATTTTTTAATTTAATCTCTTGCCCCACTGAAGGTTTCCACTTTGCAAAAAATTAAGAAGATAAATTTAATGTCCCACTATAAAAAGAGCTGAGTAGTTTTTAATTGTCACAAGCGGAAAAATAGTCGGTAGTTTATACGCTTAAACACATTATCTCACTTACTGGCGCTAATGCAGATTTTTTGTAAATTAACTTCAGTGTGGGTGGCAGAAAGTCCTACAGAAATGTTAATCCAATAAGTAACAAGATGAATCTACTTAATTTTCTTAGAAACACAGCGGCCTGATCCGCTTTTCCAAACTCAATTTTGCGAAGATCAAAACGGAAAAGAGTTAACGTTACGGAGCGGCGACATGAATGCTTTCCAAGGGCCATTTCGGCAGATAATGCAATTTGTTACAAGTCGTTCGCTCGTTTGCTTTTATTATTAGTGGCTATTAAGGAGGCCGTAGCTCTCGGCAGCAGTGGCACGTGGAGAGGCGCGGCGCGGCGGGCAGCGGCGGAGCTGACCAGCTGCTCCGCGCCCGCCTACGCACTAACAACCCATCCAACATCTGGCTATTTAAATCGAGTATTTAAGCTGATTGCCATCATTACACTGCTGCTATTGAAAGGGTGCCTCAGAATGGATTGTACTTTAATTTTATGATGAAAATAACGGTTAAAAATCGAAGTAACTTATGTTTACATTATGTTGATTACTAATTTAAGTTTGTGAGTGTTTTGAATTACTCTTTGGAAAATAACAATGGCTCGTTGCTTTTATATTTGTGCTTTCTACAGGCTTAACATATTTTGTTCATTTCTACTAATTAGCAAGTATTAACATATTTATCTACACACGAGTATGTAACGTTACAAAAAGTATTATATGAAACTGGATACTGCTCCTTTTTAAAAACAGTTTATTACTTTAATCAAGTAATAAAATTTTTATTTTTAACAATCCAACGCGACTCAAAGCTATTTTTTTAAATGACAAACACTTCAGCCGTATTGGGCATTATTCAATCATTGATTGAAAATCGTTCGAAAATGGAGTGATTTACTTGTGATTAAGTAAAAGTGAAAAGCTCTGTAAATAGTAGGTACAAATGAGTGTTTACAAAAGCGTCGGCAACAAAAAAGACCGCGCAATTTCGGATTGGAGTGGCCATTACCCGCGCCGACTGCGGAAAGAACGCTCGCAATTGCATTGAAAATGTCGCTTTTAATTTTTCAAAATGCAAAGCGTAAATTCGCATTTGTGGCTGGCACGATAACTGCCCGCCTAAAAGCTCCAGCGATGCAAGTCCCGGTGTGGCTTTGTTGCTAATACAAAGCGCTCGCTCACATACAGATGGTTTTGCAAAAACTTTGTCTCGTCGTAGTTCCTCTTACATATTAATAACTCAGCTGTGTGTCACTGCAGAATTGTTGCGATCGACATTTGTCGAAACAGAGGCTGTACCAACAATGTGAGAATAGGAAATAAAATATAGAAGAAGTGGGTGGGTCGCTCAGCGGCGGGCCGGGTCGCTGCAACATTCATCTCAATTGTCTGAGCTGTGGGCTCGCATTCCCCTCACGCGACTGCACGTCGAGGTGGGAACTCCGGCAGCACTCGCACGCGTGCCTTCTCCTTTATGCCTCTTGATATATTACAAGCCGCCAAATACTGACTTGGTAATATAGCTATGATTTATCCCCCCGTCGCAGACAATTCTACACCAGAAGACATGTTGTCGTCACGACGCTGCCGTCCTTAGATTAATATTGTGGCGCTAATATCGGACGGGTAGTTTTTCTTCCTCGTGACGTCATTTATTATATGCTCTCCACTGGTTATGTATCGGCAATGACGATCGAATGGAAGGACGGATAGATGACACAAAATACTTATGTTTCAAGATATTTTTATGTAATCAAGATTTGAGTACTCGCTGAATAAAAGAAGAACAAACACCGAGCAAGATGTATCTTAGTATTGTGCTTTTATTCGACGTCTCCAGATTAAAAAGTGGGACGGGTACAATGAGCGGCACGACGGCGGCGGCGAGATATCACGGGACGGATGACGTCACGGTGCGAATATGATGCTTGGATAATGTCGCGTAGAGCTTCTGCATGAGGTTAGTACTTGAAGCCTGTGTTGATGAACCGCTGCGTAAGATGATGTATATATGTACATTCAAACCATATATTAATATACAAGCTTTTGCCCTTGACTTCGTCCGTATGGAGTTCGGTTATATCGCAATATTTTTGAGACAAAAATTAGCTTATGTCTTTCCCCGGGTGCAATCTATTTCACTGCTCAGTGGTGTAGGCGTGAAAAGGTAAAAATACAGACAGACAGAGAGAGTTGCTTTCTTTATAATATTAGTAAGGATTCTCCACACGGAATAAGATAGACCGCAATATGCAGAGAGAGATGCAGGATTTTTAATTAACACAGGACTTGAAAAGACGGCTGGAACAAGATCATGCAACAAAGGTGCCGTCTTAAGGATTCCGATTTATTGTCTGAGTATTAACTTATATCCAGCTTCATCGTGTACTTGTAAAGATCTCTATTGTAGGAACGTCGAGCTTGTTATTGATAAAGAGACTTGTTATTCCTTTTAAGTCACAGTGGCTTAAAATTGAGACTATTGTACCGATGACGGCGATGGTACTGTTATTTAGATACCTAACTACGTCATATTTTGCTGGCCGTCGGCAAATTTAAAAACCTGGTACATGTCGGTAGGCGGCGAAACTCCAAAACACTGAATTTCACATGCACATATTTTTGACGTTCACTCACCCAAGAATTACCTTCATCGGGTTAGTCAGGCTGATCTTTATAAACTCACCTTTGTATAGCAGTGTTAGTGCCAAAACTCACTATACACTTACTGCAGATTTAGAAGTGAGGTCATAAAGTGTGTTGAGCAATGTTAGCAATAACCTTGATTCCCTTTTCAAATCAATCTGCCTAACCTTTTTCCAGTCTAATCGCATGCAGCTGAATACCTGTATTTTACTTAGAGCCTATCTGACCTCTACAACCCAGTCAGTAACTGGGTAATACGATACCCCTTGGTAAGACTGGCTGTCAGACTTTCGGGCTTCTGACTACCCGTAACAACTGTCAAAGATCCACGAACCCATCCACGTACCAACCCCCGCAAGCGTGGCTTTACCTGATGGATCGATCCGTGCGACTGTCTTTACTTAGCCACGACCTCCTTCCCTTTTCAAATGTCAAACAAAAGAATTAGAGTCGAGTTCTCAGAGGAAACACTAAAATTCTGACAATAAGAGTGCGAGAGAGACTCATAACATAACACATGAAATGTGGTAATTTTAACATTATTTGAAAACATTGCGGTGACGGCACGCGGAACGGCACAATTGCTGTTATATGACGCTAACAGCCCCTAAATCCTAACCGAATGGACTCCAATAAAAGTCTCTCAAGTCGACGCCATTCCTACAACGTTAAAAAAAGTGAAAAACGCCGCGTCTGAAAAGATTTACTTGCACTGCAATGAACAACAAGATTGCTGAAATATGACCGACGACGGGTGGGAGATATGAAATGTTTGAACTTTGCAATTATGTCTTTGTATCCGTCCGTATCCGGAGGCGGGCGCTTTTGAAAGCTGTCTTTTATTATTTTAACTGTATGAATTATTTTAGCCTTGTTTAGATAATATATAGGGTAGTAGGGACTTCAACGTGAAGCCCGTTACGCACCATAGATTCTGTGCATAATTCAGAACCTGCCTGCAATAAAATGATTCGTCGGTTATTGAAAAAAAATTAATGGTTCCATACATTGTCATTGCTTTTTTAATGGCCGATGAAAATTTTGAACGCAGCGTTCACAAGTATGTAGTGAATCCCTTTCACCCTGTATAACATAATGTTAGAGAGACGGAGGTATATGAGAGAGTAGTTTTAAAATAGTTACCTAACTTTTGCGGCGAAAAATTGACGCCAAGAGACAGTTCACCTGCATCCCCTGAATGCTATTCCCTCAGGCCAGAGTGATATGTTTTACATAAATTAAGTAAAACGCAAGACGGACCCCAACAAAGAAAAGAAGCGACTCTTACCGTCGCACTATCGCTTAGAGCACATAAATCAAAGTGATTTACATTGTATTCCGCAAGGATAGCGGCCACGAGTAAACCGACCGAATAGCTCCTCGAGGCATTCCGTGCGGACCGTGGCACACTAGTCATGCCTGTGTCTGAAATGACAAACAAGTTAGTTAGCAGCACACAATAATATTGTAGGCAAGTTAGCGGCGCACTCGCCCAAGTCTGTCCGTCCTATTTACAGAGCGGCGCACACTTGACTCGCGCTTGGCCTCCGCAACGTTCAAGTTTTGCATTTCATTCTCAAGTTAGCGCAATTTGTGTTGCGCACGTCTGCATGTTTCATGGTGCTCGCTTTTCTTTGTTAACTTATTTTACATTCCTCACTTACCATCAACATATGAAGCCGTATCCATTTTTTCTAGTTCTGTTTTATCAAATTAACTGAAAAGTTAATAATATTGTATTGTGCTGTATATTGTATTGTTTTTACCTACGAATGAATCCTCGAAGAATCTCTATAGAACATGTGAATTGAAAACAATGTCTAATTAGCATTTAACTGAACACAATGTGGAGCTCATTTAAAAGGTCTATTGAAATAGAAGCCATCATCAGTTTGAAATGAACAATTCTGTCTGTTAACTTTACACAATTATACCTAATTGGGATCCGACCATTCTGGTTGGCTGTTGTTCATTTTATGTATAAAACAACAGATTTAAATAACATTATCACGATGAACACAATATAATTTAGTAAATGCTTTGGTTTTTTACTACATTAACGCCCAGTTTCTGAAACGAAGATTGGCACAAAATTTGCTAATAAATAGTCAAGCGCTCGTAAACTGTCGCGCTTGCTTAAGTAAATTATCAACAATCAATCGCATCACTTGACTTCAGTTTAATTTTGACGCGTTAAATTGTTCATACCAAAAACTGGCCGTTAATGTCTCCTTAAATCTGCTTCAAAATACGAAATGGAATTGCAAACTTCGCGATGTGTTTGCGTTGCGTTTATTTTGTAAACGCATACAAAATATTGTAGCAGCAGTTCCGATGCAGCTAAAAACAGTTGGTGAGCTAGCAGGTAGCATGTCGGACACGCGGCTGGCACTCGCCTGCACCGCACCGTACCGCTCCGCGCCGTGCCGCGCCGCATGCCGCCCGCGCCGCACGTTTCTGCCGACGCGCGCCCGGATGCACATCGCCTGATTTATAAGCCGATATCCGGCTACACCATCTCTAGAAACTGTTGACCATCGAAATAAATGATATCCGATTTTAAACCGTTGAGATAGGATTGAATATCATTGACTGAACTTTTGACTGTAGAAGAGATTTCCTCCTTAATGGGCTTTGGTGTTTTAATTTGTGTATTTTTATAAGATTGAGTTATGTTTACTATAACAATGTCCACAAAAACGAAAGAAAAGTATTTTTCAAGTTAGTGACCAACAAGTTGTTTAATTGATTTCGGCTTGAACGAGCTTTTCATGAAAAAAATGCTGATAAATCGAATTTTTCTTGAGAAGCGAAGACACTTCTTTAACAAGAATGGAGTAAAAAAAATAAGTAGCAAAGTTTTAAACTTTTAATATACTTAATCAGAAGTTGAAATCTTAATGAATGGATCATGGTTAGTTTCTTTGAGAAGGCAGTTCGATATTATGTGGCGAAGATTTCCAATTACTTCAGGGTGCAATTAAGAGGATTCACTTTGCGGAACTGCGCGCTGCAGACAGATAAGTGCCCCCACACGGACTGTGGTCATTTATTAGTTTAATTAAATCCACACTCGTCTCATTCTTTACGTACTTACTTTATAAAGTTTATTAGCAAGGCGACATGTATAAAAGTAAATGTTTATCTGGCAATACTTTAGTTTATTAGTTCCTTCTTGTAGTTTCAGAAGGTAAGCGTATTGTATTATGGTATATGTAAGTACCTACTATAAAAAGGTTCCAGAGTGCTACAAATAAAACCGACTAGGTCATGGATTACTTTGCTCACGACCCATATGAACCAGAATGATAATGATACCTATGTATCATTACCATCTGTACCTGTTTTCAGCAGTAGACGTGGACTAATACACGATAATGAATTGACAGCAGTGATAGCCCAGTGGTGTGACCGTCGGACTGCCAAGTCATAGGTCTCGAGTTCGAACCCAAGACACGCACCTCTGATTTTATGGATTCTTGGATTCATGTGCGTATTGTTTTATTATCACTTAATTGAAAATCGGTGAGGGAACCCATCGTGAGGAAACCAACATGTGTGTGTGTGAGAGATATTCCTCAACAGCAATTGAAGCTAAGTCAGAGGCCCATGGGCAGCATAAAAACTCTGACACTAGGTTAGTCAATAACCACATGAAAAGAATAAGAGAATAGATTTTGTTATTATTTTCTATTTAAACAATTAGTGTGCCAACAAAAATGGACCTGAAACGATGAAATTTCATGTGAGCAGAATGCTGGCTCGTTCATTGGCCAAAGAATTAGCATTGCCGTTCAACGTGGCAATGTTGCCAGTGTTCCGGTTGACAGCGATGCGGACGAGTGCTTCGACGCATACATTTGCTTTTTAATTCATTTGTCTAGTTAGTCATTATTTTCCTTATAATGATCCCTTCGCGTATAAAATTATATGCTTTTAGTCCGCTGAACGCACTTATGTAAAAACGTTTCAACATTTCCTTTCTTTCACTCTTTACGAAATAATCATTAAATGATACACGTGTAACGGTTTAGACATACCTACTTGAATTCAAGTATACCGTTTGTTTCTTTAATTTTTACATTTCTTACGAAAAAAAATCATAGTCTCAATATTTTCTTATCGCTTGTCTTCGGTATCTGACCGCTATAAAGATGATATACGTTCACAATATAACCTATGAAAATTTAATATCACTCTAGTACAAAGTACTTGTATAAAATGATTGTTATCACGCATGAAATGTGGTGATACCCAAAAAATTCCGATAACATTCTCAGCATCATAAGAAAAGACTTGAAAGGAGTGAAGGCAAGCTTTGACACTAACGGCCCTCTAAATTCTCTCTGAATAGATTAAAAAAACCTTTTAATATAAGAAGTTTTAGCGGCTATGAGCATTTTCTCGACGGATAACATTTTCCCGCTAGAATTACATATTTGCTGGGACGTTAAGCTTTTTATGTACCTACACAGCCGACATTTGTATTTATTTGGATGCTCGAAAGTAATTGCTTTAAAAGTTACTAACTTTTTGACTTTTATTTTTTGAAGTGAGAAAATCTTTATGTGCCATTTTTCGTCACGCTTTCAAGATTAACGTAAAGATTACTTGGGCGACTTTCTAAATTTGTATTTAAAAGTAGTGATGAAAACGCTGGAGTGAACATCATGCGAAGGTATAATATTATGTAGACTAGAAACTGCCACATACGATTATGTGTCCACATTTCCACAACCTGTCGAATACAAATCCTGTCAAATCAAGTTAGATGCAGTATCATACTCCTGTGGCGTGATATGTTCGCTAGGAAAGCTCTACAGTCTCACATTTCTGAAAAACCACAATACTAACCGAATGGTTTTGAATTTTTTATCACTTTGGATTTAAAAATATAAAGTAGGTAGGTTGTTCACTGTTGAAGTAGTTGGTAGTGTTGGTACATTGCAAATATAAACAATTTTAAAAAGTAAGTGGAGCGTATTTGCAATGTATTAATGAGTATAATTAGATGGTTATGATATGTTCACTATGTAAGTTAATTCGAATAGTTATTAAAGTGGCACTTACCAATCTTATTTGAAAAGAAAATATTTTTAAAAGAAAGAAAGAAAACAAGGAAAGAAATACGTTTACGTTTAAATATGTTTTATCTGCGCAATTTTCTGATATATTTTGTGTACCCATCGTAGTAAAACCATGGATTCCATAGCAAAGCTTACGGCGGCGGGTGCACGGATTTGCGTTGTATATTTCGAAACAAAACCATGAGCGTGGCAACAAAACATTGTTTTTTCTTTTAGGTCAACCTTGAGTCGGCGGCAGCTCTAGTTACGAGGTAGCACCTGCAAGGACCCAGGGCGACGTATTTCGCGAGAGACGCTCCGGGCGTCGGGAGCCTAAATATCGATACTCAGTTGTTAATCAACTGAGTCACAATAGAATAGGAATCAATTAAATAAGAAAGGATCAATTAGCTACAGAAGATATGCTTTTTCGAGTAGATTAAGTTTCAATCGACTTTAGTAATAATACGTCAGGCTACAGTAATATGAGAGAGAGAAAGGTCCTCCCGTCCCAGCCACCGTGGGAGACGCCCCGGTCGTCGGGAGCCACGTGACGACTCGCGGCCACCGTAGGCGCGGGCCTGCGGACGGTGAGTAATGGGTGACTCACCGTCCGATCAGGACCAGGCCCATGCCGGACGGCGCGTATATGTTCCACGCGCGCCTCAAAGAGTTGTCAGCATATGAAGGGGCCCCTCAGGGGCCGGGTAAGCGGGATTGTCCGAAAGGGTTACCGCTACCCCGGAACATAAAGGGCTACGGAAGGAACATGGATGGGTTTTAGTCAGTAAGAGTCTGACACTCCCTTCCGCTCCACCCAGAGCGGGAGCAGTCATTGGATGATTTCCCAGCCTTAAAAAAAAAAAAAAAAAGGGCGACGTATTCGACCTCGCTGTCAACTCACGTGGAAATCTCGCTCCAAATCTATTCTTAAATGCTAAAATCCGATCAGTCGGATGTTCGTCGAACAGATTTAAATTGACTTAAATATTCAGTACACCTATATCTGTTTTGTTTAACGTAATTGGACCTATTTTAGGGAACTAATATAATTTTGGAGGATACTGCGATCTAGGTGATTGCGCAATACAGCCACAATCCCAATGCTAGTTATTTCATCAATTTACAATATTCATTGCGTTGTTTGCGGTGTAAAGAAGACTCTTATGAAGCAATGGATCTAAAATATTCTTTAAAATCCTTCGTATTCTGATAGAAAGTATGTTAGGCAGTTGGGATGCTGATTTGGATGAGTGAATTATAAGCTACATATTTTAAAGAATGTTTACTAACCAGACAAGCTCAGAAGAGTTGATGAACATGACAAGACTCGAAAAAAAAAAAAAGCATGAATAACCTATAATTAATAAACACTGCTTTTTTATTTTAATCAGTTCAGTAATTACACTGTCGAAAACTGCTGCAGGCCCGGCGAAATTGTTTTGATTGACTTTGGAAACTAATTAACAACGAGAAAAGAGCTGGTGAACAGACTATCCGACTTCTGAGAGAGTTGAACGATCTCGCGAAACTTAATGATAATAATCAAATATTTTTATATCAAGCTGAAAGATGGACACTTAAGTCACGTACGTGGAACGCTGAGGTCACGTCAATGAGCAAAACTACGAAAGCATTGACCGATGTTATCGTAATATTATCGAGTCCTTGAGTTGCCGGATTGCGAACAAACGATCTAATATTACACTCCATAGATTTTTACCCATTACAGCGACCGTAACGTGCTCTTTAGATAAATCGAGCACATATATCTCCGCTTACCGACAGGTAGTTGAATATTTGTCCAAAACAGGTGCTTCAAACTTTCAGAAATTTATCACGTTTCGCCTACACAAATTTAGTGAAAATTTTCTCAATTAATTTTACTCAGTGAGAGTTAACTAACAGACAAAGTTGGGACAGGCCGACCGTCATTATTAATCTAAGTACAGTAATGAGATTCACCTTCGGCTTATAATTAGGAAAAACCAAATGACCCATTTGCATTAAATTATTTAAAGGCTTTAAGAACTTTCCAACACTTCCGCCAGCGTCTTCGTCGTCTTACTCCTGGTTGGAGGTAGGTTTTTCTCTTATTTTTGCGTTGCAATTGCGGACCAGATTTCATGAGGCGTTACCGGAAGGGCAACTCTCTTAGCGAAGGCAGTTTATAATTATCACCTAGGAAATAACAGTATTTTCCTACGAAGGCAGATTTAGTTTGCAGATCCAGATTTTTTCACGCACTTGTATAAAACGAACACTGTGCAGCCAAGCTTATTTTAAATTGGGAGACTACCTTTCAGATAAACAGGCCTGGCTAGGCTCTGGTCCAGCTCCACAAGGGCCTGAAACGAATTGATTAGCATTTGAAAATACTACTTGGAGCTTGTGAAGATTCACAAAACCTTTTTGCTTTCTAACTTCAATCTCTTAGTATTGTATTACTGCATAGCACATCTGTGAGTAAGAACTATGTACCTACTACAAAGCTACCATTTACGGAGTACGTTTTACATTGACTTGAATGTGCCCTGGCGGCTGAGAGCCTGTCATGCTCACTCTCATGTCTCGCTGATGGTGGCGCGTGTGTTGGATCATTTAGATCCCTTCAAAATGGTTGAGCTGAATGGATTATGAATCCATAATCCGTAATTTTCGTGAAGGGACGCCGTCAGTAGGGACTGGACATCTCTTAGAGGTCGCGGCTCTTTTTAAAATTTGATTTAATTTTGTAATTGTTCTTTATTTCTTTTTTTAATTATTTTATTACGAACCATTATCCTATGACGTAAACCATAGTTTGTAACCACATTTTGATTTAAAAGAGTGTCCGTGGAGTTTCTTGCCCGGTTTGCTCTATATGTACCTAACGCTTTGGAATGGGCAACTAGCTTTATCTTTCTGATTGACTGAACCCTTGACAATCCAAAAGTTCCCATAATTGGTTAAATTTGAAAATAAATGCTTTGAGTTTGAGTGCACGATTACCGCGGGTGAAGAATACATATTTCAACGGCCGCTCTAACAGACTACACTTACATTTTTTGGGTCGGGGCATGTACCTATATTGTATATTGACTTGCGTTTGTAATCACATAAAACATGTCTAGTTCGGCTCCTCAAGTGTTTCTCCGTATAATACCTGCAATACATTTTCTTTTCATTTCGACTAAAACACTATGTCTAAAACCCATTTCTCGGTAGAATGGGCGGTGTCGTTAATTCGGCCGGGTGCAATAAGTACAGACCAGAGCAGCTTGCCAAGTCCGGTCAGTAAACCGGTTTCTTTCCCGGAATCCTCGTCATTTGGGACAGTGCTAACCGGGTCACATTCGCACGGGTAACCGATGCCAGCTTTCTTTGGATGCCTTTATTTTGACACGACGCGAAATTAACTGTGTTAGGGTTTACCTACTTAAAATTGGCATTATTTTGTTCTTTGAATTTGTGTCTAGTTGCGAACATTCATTTAAGCCAACTGCGAGCTAGCTCAGTTATGGCTAAGCTCGAACAGAAAAGTCATTTTTATGACTACTTTTTTTTAGTAATAACTGAAGAATCTAAAACGTTTGTATACCATCATTACTTATTGTGCCCAAGGTACGCACCTCTGATTTTACGGATTCATGTGTGTATTCTATAATTATTATCACTTGCTTAAAAATCTGTGAAGGAAAACATCGTTAGGAAACCAGCATGTCTAAGAGATATTTCTTAACGGCATGTGAAGCTAAGTCAGATGCCCATAAAACTCTGGCCCTAGGTTAGTCACTAACCACACGTAAAGAAAAAGACTGTGCCATAGTTATTTCCAAAATATTATTATAGAAAGCTATTCAAATCCAAAACTCTAATATAAAATTCTGGTAATTTTTTATACTTCCCCAAATTGAAAGGAAAAACGCTTAAAACTCGCATGAGAAAGACGGCTAATATTGTGTTTGTCAAGTGAAAAGATTGGCAGCTTAATAACCGGAAGATAAATTGATTTTGAGGAAGGCTGTGCTTCGCGCATATTTATCACAATACCACCGACACGCCTACGTATACGCCATTGTCTGTAGGCCAGAGGTTATGCTGGCGAATTTTAAATTAAATAATGAGGATTTTATTTTAATAAAGTTTTTCAAATGTTAGAGGAGCTCGTGGTCAAGTACTAACAGCAACACAGGTCGATCCATGAGGTTAAACTACGATTGCAGGGGTTGGCCGTGGATGGGTGATGGATCTTTACATACCGAGACTCCTCCGTGACTCGGAAATATGGAGGGTAGATGGTGAGATGTTCGAACTCTGACCGAAATATGATATGAACTTAGCAGTTATAAACAGAGTAAAGTGTCCTGGGTTGAAAAATTAAATATTTCTCTTGATTTTTGTAGTTAAGAAATATGCAGTATTTAAAATCTCTACTACTTACGGAGTCAACTGTAATTTAGTAAATAATAACCTATGAAACTCCTGAAATAACGTGTATAGTGATTTGTTTTTTATGAAATTTTGTTGATACATCTTGTTATTGTAACGACTTTATTGTTGTTAATATAAAAAGAAAAAATATAGAAGCAATGGGAAAACTTTGTTAAGTGAAAAGTTATCCCAGTGGGCAAAAATTAAAAAAATAAAGGAATTTATACGTCTCAACGTATGTATAATCAATTTTTATTAACTATTTAAAGATACTGAAGTTAACATATAACAATTTGGTATTTTTTATTATTTACTCTTAATAATTTGTGGCGCTCTATTTAAAATTCTTCCACTTGCTACTGTAGCGCCACTTTAATTTGCTCCCTTTTAACGGACACTTTTTAATACACTGAGATGGTCCTCCTTACTTCTACCTATACTCGAAGAGCGCGTTAAGCCGTTGGTCCCGGCTGCCATTTGTGCATCTTTGACAGTCGTTACGGGTCGTCAGAAGCCCGAAAATCTGACAGCCAGTCTTACCAAGGCGTATCGTATTGCCCAGTTACTGGGTTGTGGAGGTCAGATCGGCAGTCGCTCCATGTAAAATACTGGTATTCCGCTGCGTCCGGTTAGACTGGAAGCCGACCCTAACATAGTTGGCAAAGGAAAAGGCTAGGCAGATGAGATGATTTGTTTCAAATGATACAAATTAATTCATTAAATATATAATCTCACACTATAACTAAAAAGAATATGGATATTATTTACAAGTATTTGAAACTAATAACTAACTAAAATATGGCGTCGAAAAATTCCTCCGCTGTCGACTGGTAATGTACCCAAGAGACTGGCGATATTGCCACGTTGCGCGTTGTAAGTAAATCCTAAACCTCTGGCGTAGGTAAAAGCCAGCCCAGTTTAAAAAAAAAAACAATAACCATAGGTATTACATGGAAAGTGAGATTAGCAAATAGGTTAAAGCGTGAACTTCCAAGCAAGAGGTCATGTGTTTAATATTGGTGCACTTGACATGAACCTTATAAGACTGAATATTTAGGTTAATTAGAGGTTTAACACGTTGAACGCCAACGCGGTCACCGTGTGTCCGACAAACAATCGTTTTTCTATTGTGTCTGCTGCGTGGCAGTCAATGACTTAAGAGAGTAAGTGCCAATTGCACCAAAACAAACTGAACGGTATCAGCATGGTTTCTTCAGACAGTTTCTTGGACAGCGCTCAAGAAATGTCACTGCCAAGCCTTAAACGGAGTTTACGGGCTGATCGCGTTTAGTTTCGTCAGTGCAATTCACCCCAAGCCTTGCATACGAAAGTATGACCAGTAAGGCTAAAAACATGTCGACAGGAATTAAATTTATTTTATGTTTAAAATATTGTATCATGTACCGCTACAACAAATACGTACCCAATGTGTAATATGGAACAAAGAAGAATTATTGTCTACCAATTGACAAATGAATTCCGCCGACTTGTATGAGGAGCCTTTTTGAAATAGCACTGAATTTTTTTGGTTATTTTTATTTTTAATGTTAATGTTGATAGTTTTAACTGCTACTCTTATTTTTACTGTATATCTTGTGCATGTACAAAGTGAAATATTTCTTTCTTTCTTTTAACAAAACGTTTTACCGAAGACAATATAATTGTTATAGTTTCGTATACTAGGGTGAGCTCATTGCAATTTGTAGGCCACTGTTCCAAAACCCAGGTTACACCTGGAAATCCCATGAGATGTCAACTCAGATCACACTCTTGGGTTGTATCTACCATAAGAAGGAGCAATAAGGATGCCAACCAAACAATGTCGTTACATAGCATGTGATATCATTATCATTGTGGGCGTTTGTGGTGCGAGCTCCGACTCATTGTATAGAGACCTTCCTCATGGAAGAGTTTTGGCCGAAAGTGTCGTGTATCGGCGATTCAGCGGCAGGCTACGCAACACCACGCAGTGCAACACGACACCGCCACTTCGTGTATGATATAGTTTTTATCTTAGTGGTTTTTATAAATATGTATGATAGTCTGTAAGGTATACAATGTGGAGAAAACAATACGACCATAACTGAAAACACTGACAAAACTAATGAATAGAACTATTTTGGAACTATCAAATAAATCCTAACACTGAAATTTAAAAAGTGATTTTTTCAAACAAACTAAATAATAGTGACAGGCCAAATATGGGTTTTGAAAATCTTTGACGAGCTGTTGTGACTAAACTATTATTATATATTTAATTGAATTGCCGTATGCAGGCTGGGGACAGCATTAGATATACGCAGTTTAATTTATGATCGTATTGTTGTCTCCACTTTGTATCATTTTGCTATGGGTCTTTGTTACCTGAAATATGATATACTACAAAAAATTAAAACACTACAACAATAAATGATATACTATATTATTATTAACTAACAGAATCAACATCGTGTCAATCAGCGTGATGTGAACCCTCAAACCATAACTACTGATGAATAGCGGTTTCATCAGAATAAACCAACCATTTTTACAGACTTCAGCTAAAATACCGCAGAAGCGCAAAGAAAAAACCTTTGATTAATACAGGACTGAGGTACCTACCCACTATTCGTACAAATGAGATAACTTTCCCAATTTTGAAAACTTCCTCTTGAGCAAACCGCGGACATTTTCGGCGTATTATGCAAAGCTCATGTGGCCCACATTTGGTGCCTAATGGAACAAAAACACTCGAGACGAGCTGCTTTTACTATTGGCCTTACTTCCCTTAATCTTGCTTGTAAGCCTCGAAAGGCTAAGCTATTGTGTATCACCGTAAGATTGTGAGCACAATTAATTTATAATCTTTCTATGTAATAACATTACATATTTTTCTCCGTTATTTTTGCCATCAAAACGCTTAGAAGAATTATAAACTGTCGAACAATTGTGAACTGTTAAAATGTAACGCACTCATTTCTCAACTCAACTTATTGCCACGAACTGGGAAATTTCTGGCACCGGGTTTGCTCGACCAAGGAACTAAATCCAGAACCCCACACCGAGCAAACGCGCGTCACTAGACCAACAAGGCAACTTCACTCTTCATACATATTTTTAAGTAAATTATACGCTGGAATATAAATATTTGTATAAAAGCGAGGCCTTGTATCTTACCTGCGGTAGAAGAGATTTACCTTGCAAACTACACCCTTCTTTATTTAAACACAATTACCGCGGCTTTGTTAATAAAAATAATTTATTTGCCTACAAAGGGTGGATTATACTTCTCTTGCGTTGTAAATAAGCAATTTTGTACTGCCTGGCTTTAAGATACATTTCTTAAGCATCGCCATGAAGATTAAAAACTGGAAAATTATCAAAATGATTGTTAACACTGCATGTGAGCAAATAAAAAGTCAATTGCTGCAAGTATGAAAGATCATCACATATGAACGGCTCCCGGCCAATGAAGCCGCGGGCCTGCGGACGGTGAGTAATGGGTAGCTCACCGTCCGATCAGGACGGAGGACCAGGTTTGTGCCTGACGGCGCGTACCTACATGTCAGATGTCAGCATCAAGGCCCGTTCCGACCGAAGCCTGCCGGGTAAGCGGGATTGTCCGAAAATCCACATGATTGGCTGTACATTTAAAAAAAAAATTAATGTACTGTCAATAATGTAATGTTCATTGTCATATAAAAGTGTTTGTAAAAACCCATTTACAAAAATAAAACCACTTATCATTAAATGATATCTTGTTGTTGTATATTTTGCTTTCTTCATGTATAATAAATTTGGGTAGCAGTCGCCGGGCACGACCACATAGTTGTAGACTATATAAACTTACTGGTACTCACTGAGATTGACGAAAAGCATCACTTGGAACCATTGCTTACGGTCAGCTTAAATGGTAGTCAAACGCGAGCCAATCAATAATAAAAAAACAACTAATACGCAGCTCGCAGTAGGCAATCGTGATATTCACTCCTTTTTAAATCACTATAAAATAATTACAATTAATTACCTATTCATTAAGAATTAAAAAAACCGCCTGTGATAAGTATCTACTGATCTACATTCTGAATACTTTTTTTTCTCTTAATGTACGAAAAAGAACACTACCTACAGAGTTTAAAATATATCTGGCAAAGCATTGCCAGTATGGTCATTATAAAATAACACCGTATTGTTATCAGTGAAGTTTTTAGCGGAGCCCCACCGGATTTCACGGAACTCCTAATTCCATATTGTTCCTTTTTTGTGTAAAAGAAAACTGGTAGCGGCCGGCTCGCTCTTGAACACACGTTTATAATGTGCAGATATTAAAATTTTGCTTTTGAAACTTATGTTTTAAAAAAGATTTATTACCTACTACAAAATTTGTGGTTTTATACATTGAACACGTTATGAACCCGATGGATTCACGAACAAGATTCGATAATTTGATTGAACTTTATTTTATCAAAAAAAGAACAACCTTTCATACTGCACACATTTTTATTAGATACGTATTGCATAGCTTAAACTATAAAATAAAACCTCCGCGACTTAATTATGCTCTGTAAATGGCAAATTGGATTAAGCTGACACTCAAAGCATTTATTTCAAATAAACCAATTACAGTCACTTTGGAATTTTCAAAGGGTCAGTCAGAAAGATGAAGCTAGTTGCCCATTCCAAAGCAGTTGGTACCTATGGAGAAGAAACTTCAGGGACACTCTTTAAAACTAAATATGATTATAAAATATTGGTTACATCACTTTTGTTGTTAATAAACATCGTTAAAAAGCATCCGTAATATTTTTTTTTTAAACTTAACATAAGCCATTAAGTTAAAGTTTATCATAATTACCAGTTTATTTTAAAATACATAGGTATGCAGGATTTGAGCACAGATAACAATAATTGCAAACATTGGTATCAGTATAGTTACAATTTTATTTTGTAGTTTTGACCACCGTAATTAGATTATACCAGAATCACACATAATTCTTAATGAATTAGTGTGATTCTTAATGAATTAGTGTGATTATTTAATGAATTAGTGTAATTCACATCGGTTTAATCGGTGAACTCTGCGTTGGATCACACACTCGTTATAATTTCTTATTAGTGTCATGAGGGATCAGTGTGAAGTATGAGAAGATTTTCTTTATTTTATGCCCTCATAAAAGTGACCATTCCGCACCATTACGGCCCTCAGCCATGGTGGGTTATATGTCGTTATCGCCTACAAATGTTACTGAGAGTGCTTGCATTCTGAGTATAATTAAGGTAACATTCACATTCCATTTACGAAACTACATTACCTAAACTAGTAAAGACATTTGAACTAAACGTTATTATTTTAATTGTAATGTTCAAAACCCCATTTACACAAAGTAATAGCAAAATTATTATATTAGTTAAATAGTGTGATGATTTCATTTGAAAAAATTGTAATGGACATGGTTAATATTGAAAAATGTGGGTGTTCCGTGAGTACACCTCTGCATAGTAACGTACACCGGTGATCGTTATTTTAAAAAAAACTTATCAATTTAATACCAAAAAATAATTTCGTAAACCTGCGACAGAGTCGCAGAGGTACCTGCGCCAACAGTCATACCCACCGCATTAAATGTTACACATAAAAAAACAAACTTATTTATTCACAACAGAATTCAATCGGAATAGGAATTAGAGCCCCATGTAAATATGGAATTATTCAGGTGCCCATCGTATACAATGTATTAAGGTAACTTTATGGAAATCGGGGGCCCGGACCGTAATAATTCTAGCGTTTGTTTGTGTACACGTGCTGCCTGTTAGGCAATATCTCAAACTGCCAACACACAGCTAAATTCGATTGTAAGACGAATAAGGATATCATTAATAGTTTCAGCAAATAATCTTGGCTGTATAGTTGGTAGATCCGGCCGGTCGAGTCATTTGATTGATATCTAAATCCGTATTACGTTGCCCAGATATTTTGTCGTAACTCTGTCTTATGAAATCAATATTGTTACAAATGTTCCTATAATTCATCCCACAATGGGGCCTTGCAAGTTCGTAGAAATTAAGTGGAAATCGTAAAAATGGGAAAGAAAAGTCTGTCGTTATTGTGGGCCATCGTAAAGCATGTTGTAGCTCGGTTTAATTCCTTTGAATTTAAGTCTACCAGCTTTAAGGATCTATCCTTCTGCATCAAAGGGTAAAGGCGACCTGATCTCTGCGAAAGTGTTCACCGCTGAACTGGAGGATATTTTCAAGGTTCTGTACTGGAAAAGGGTTGGCATCATCATCAATGGGGGTACATGACTCACCTTCGGTTTGCCGACTGCTGAGACTGCAGAGGACATCAGTACTATGATCGACGACTTCAGTAATGCTTCCGAAAGAGTTGGTCTTAATATAAACATAGGCAAAACAGAAGTCATCTCAAATGCCCATGTAACCATCACCCTCATGAAGATGTCTACACTTGTAGCGTTGGAAAGGCCTCCCACAAAGTGGAACGATAACCTGCAAGAATCCACTGGATGCGAGGAGCACAGAATCAGTCAAAGTGGCGGTGCTTGGGGGAGGCCTATATCTAGCAGTCGACGTCGTTCGGCTGAAATAATGATGATACTAAGCTTTTAGGGATACTCAGTGCTAGGTATAATGAAAAATAAAAATATAATATAGGGAAGTCAAAAATGCAAAACTTATTGCCAAGCAACCATTTCGGGCCATAAACATTCACTAATGAGAATTAAATATTCCAATTGATGGCGATGTAGTGATGATTGCTGATCGCTCTCTGCGTGATGCAAACGGGCGAAGTAACTAAAGTTACTAAAGAAACATAATTCTCCGATATTTTTAAAATTAAACCTTTTTAAATGACCAACCTCTTCTAATACCAATTATTACGACATAACAGTTAAGCAGTACTTCAATATCCCAAGTATTAAGGCTCTTGTGTGATATTAACATTATAGCCCCCATGCGGTATGCCATCTGGCCCTCAATCCCTCCACCTTCCTTACGTCAGTATTTTTAAAGCACCTTAACGGCCCTTTATGCGGTGAAAACGATTTTCTTTATACCCTGGCCCTGTTCAATGAATAAACTGTTTTGCCTTCCATACCATCGGTTTTATATGATAGATATGGAAATTATAAGTACATGGTTCGCCGGTATCCTCGGAAGTGTTCGGCGAAGGGGTATTGTTCATCGTCTTCCGTTCACTAAAGACGGTATTTAGGTTCGTGTAATAGGAGATCCGGGCCATTAATCGGACCCAATCCTAAACTTCAGGCTATCTACTAAAGTATTTTCAACAAAATAATCTCGTGGGTAATAAAATTATAAGAAAAAGCGTTTAGAATCCTTAAAGCTTTGATTATGATACCTTTTCTTTTTGGTGGTGGGAAATCAACAAATGACTCCTCCAGCACTGGGTGGAGCAGAAGGGAGTGTCATGCTCTTACTTCAACTCTTACATGAGCAAACCCATCCCATGCTCCTTCCTTAGCACTTTGTGTTCCGAGGCAGCGTTCCCTTTCGGACAAATGCCGCTACGATTATGATACCTAAAGATAGTTTTATGTTAAATCAAAAACTTCGAGTTACCAACAAAGTTTTAAATAATTGAAGGATTAATACGTTCATGATCACAGAGTAGACAAGATACTAAAAAATAAACATGAGCCATAAGTGGGTCATCGGACAGTGAACGTGTTAAACCTAGCTACCTATCCATTAAAATTCAGCAATAATTCGTTATGCTGTGAAAACGTGACATAAGGCGGACCGAATAATTTTCGCATTGATAATGTTATTAGTAAGGATTACGCAAATGAAGCCTGCATTATTGATAATGTATATATGTGTGGATGCAAAGCTAAACAATAACGAAGACCAATCGGTGTTAACCGAATTTACAATTTAATGTAGATACTATGTAACCATAACTACATAACATAAAATAATCTCCTGTCTACATAACAATAGCATCGGTAAACAAACTTGCATGCGTTGGTATGTATAAATAACCACTTAATTAATTAATGACAATGTACTATCCCAACTTAACTTGATATGATATTCGACAGCCAGTCTTACCAAGAAGTATCGTATCACCCAGTAAGTGACTTGGCTGTCGAGCTCAGATCGCAGGCAGTCGCTACATGTAAAATATTGGTATTCAACCGCATCCGGTGAGACTGGAAGCCGACCCCAACATAGTTGGGAAAAGGCTAGGCTGTACTATCCCAACTTAATTAAAATTATTAACAAATTAAACATGGCGTCGAAAAAAAAACACCGCTTCGCATGTATAGCAATGCTTAGCGTTTGGCTAAGGTAAAAGCCAGCCCCTGGGTCCTGGGAAATACTAACTAGTCGTTTAGAGATTTCATTAAAGAGTAATTATATTAAATAGTAAATTAAATGAATTATTAGATAAAATTGCGCTGAAACTAGATCATAATCATCCAACTTAGTATTTACGATGAAATCACTTATTTCTCATAGCATTCATGGCATAAAGATGGCATAGCAAAGTAGGTAATCGAAGCTAGAAACTTTCCATAATATGGTCCACACTCAGAGACTTTACTAATAAATGAAAACCTCATAAATTGTTTGCACGAGAAGGTACATATTATCACGAATTAGTGCCGTGTATTTAAAAGTAAACAAAATAGATTGAAATCTATTAAACTGATGAAACGTTAATCAAAGCAGTTTATGCATTCCTCGAAGACCAATAAGCTTCCAGCTGCGGCGCATAGCATGTTATTGGAACATGAATACACAATTATTATAGAGAATCCAATGTCAATGGTGCTGTTGAATGAAATTTTGATAACGGTTCGTCACAGAGCCGTGCCAGTATTCTGTACGTGATTATTGTAATAATTGGAACAGCGGAACTGCTCTTGATTATTCGCTTTCAGAATACAAATTAATGAAAACGATAATTATAAATTTGCGATTCCAGCTTTAATTTTTAATTAAACGTTTTCATGTACACTTGTGAGTACCTATACTCTATACAAATATCGGTGTAAAGTCTATCGCTATTTCGTTTTATACGTAAACTCCGTTATTTGACTATAAGTACAAAGCAATGTAATCTATTTACCATTTACTCACGTACTCTAAACTGCAGTAACGTCAAAAATATTACACCGTAACTGTCGTTATTGGGCCGTTATTTGTCTAATGCTAAAATAAATGGAGTATATATTAGTAATAGTAGCTAAAATATATAGTAGGTGTCATAATTTTAGAAGAAAAATTACGTATCTATTAAATTGTCTACGTACTCTTCATGACAACTTGAAAAAATGTCTAATACAGTAATGTAATTTATTGTACGTACGTGGTGGGAGACTGAAGCGCCAAGGTTTTAATTCAGTAGGTACAAAGTAAAGGATACCGTTATATTATCTATATCTCTCTTTTACGTGACCTATTACCCACCTGACCTATGACATATCTTATACATTTGTGGTCTATATTGAAAATATTTTGGTGAGCAAGTAATACACTTCACTTTCTCCCGCACAAATAGAATGAGAATCAGTAATGTTGATAGAAATCGATTTTTCATTCAATAGAAGATAGAGTAGGTATATTCATAGGCCGAAACAGGCCTTTATATAAGAAAGGTTAGACCCAGATGCGAACCGCAGAAACCTATCCGAACAAAAAAAGAAAAGTTAATAAGTTCTAACAACGTATAACCGTACGGGGCAGACAATTTTCTAAGACAACTTGATGGATTTTGTCACATCATTAGCTCCCGGGCATGGCGACCCGTTTTCCGTTCCATCGATCTATGAACCTGAGTGCGCCATTGCGGAATCATGTTATATATTATGAACAAAAGTCATAACCGCTATGTTAAAATACAGTTTAAATGTATCAACTACACAATTCGCAAGAAAGTGCAATTTTGTTCGGATAGCTTTCAGAAGTGGTGCCGGTCTGGAAGCGGTCCCCAGAGACGCGTGCCAGCCACCAGGTTCGCAGGAGACGATCCTGGACTCTTTACTTTTCAAGATAAAACTTTTTAACAAGCTTCACTACGCCAAGATCGAGATTTAATTTAAAAATATGAGTTTATTATCCTTATTTACTGTATATTTTACAAGGAAAAACATTTTCTTATTTTTTTGCAATGTTCTGTTCGCAAAGGTAAACATTATAAAGTGTAATTAGAAAATCCAACATTATTTTTTATTCACAAATTCTGTAATAGGTTGTGCCCACACAAAATTGTACAATAAATAAGTACATCAGTTTTGTAATTGGACAACCAAACTAAACGAGCTCATATTGTATGGATTTTTAATTAAATAATCCAAGATAGATAGATTTCATGTAATTTAGAAACCTGTCACTGAACTATTTGAACACTGAATTTACTCGATTTCCAAGGGAGCGCGGGCGAATTCGTATCATTAGAACAAAGAGCATCATTATTAAATTCAAAATAATATTCGTGTCTAATTTGTCCTTTCAAATAACTAGAGAAAGATCCAAACTTTATAAAGACAAAACAAAATTCACAAAGACAAACACGAACAGCGTTTCTTCATAAAGTTAATGAAAATACAAGGGATTGTAATGAAACTCGCTAGGTGCCTATCACTCATTGGAGTTACAAGCACGAATTCTAATTTTATGGTTTACAAGTCGAGAGTTATCGTAATTTGTTCCAAGTTGGGAAACAATTTGGGACATTTATTCGTCTGTGACGTAACACGGCGCGGGTTACATATCACAGTAACGGTAATAGCGTGTAGCGTTAAATTGCTTCAAATATAATAAGGTGGAAAGTTGGCAATATTGGCTCTCTTGGTTCGCTCAGGGAGAAACATGTTGAGCAAGTCAAGCCGGCGCGGGCGGTGTATCGGCCACTCAACTGTCACCACAAATTGGATTGACTTCGCAAGATAGAAATATACGCCCGAAGCTCACAAACCGCGATGCTCCCCACGGTGCGTTTGGGGCGGTGACAACATGGAACACGTGTTATCCACTGCTCCAAAAAAACTCATTACCGCCCTTACATTGATGGTTACACTTACTAATACAAATAAACATCCGCTTTCTCTAGACGTGAAGGTGGACGGAATCGCAACGAATCAGGTGTTGCCATGCAAAAATAAAGAACAACAACGCTCTCGATGAGACATTTTACGATAGGTATAAAACTAGGCATTCCTTTTTGTATTACCCGCCATTTTCGTGGAACACAAAAATACTACCTAATGAGCAAGTTGCTTTACTGGGCACTGTAATACCAACTGAATATAAAATTCTAATAAAATATTTTATTACAGCAGTGCTGCACCGAATGTACGTGTTAGATAGTTTTGCGTTGTTCTATGTTGGGTCTTATTTACGATGCCCAGAAAGCGGGAGTTCAAACAAATTGTTGTGCAGATCCCTCCGGCTAAACCTCGGTAAATTGTCGACATAAAACGTTATGAGAAAACGCCTTAAACCGCAAAGGCTGCCTCCAATCTCTTGTTGCCGTATTTTGCATCTGGAGTGTACTTCTAAACCGAGTTTGGGGTCCGAAGCCACGGTATTGTCTGCACTGAATGACCATTCAACTTACTTACTGTGAATATTTTCTAAACTCGGCGCGGTAACTTACCGTGGACACATAAAATATACATGCAACGATGTTGTAAAGGGCGAGCTTGCTTCATTCTGTTACGCAAATGTTGTTTACAAACAAGTTGTTTTTAATTTTCTTAATGCTGTTTTGTGTAATGAGTCGTTAGTTGAAGTAAAGTGTCTAAGTAATGCAGTACGCTTTGTCATACGTAATGTGATCTTTATGATTTCGAAAAGGATATTTAAATTTGGTAGGATTCCAAGTGCAGTCCTTGCCAACGTTCTCTAGTCTCTCCAGGGTGGATTTATGAGCTCAGGCTGACAGTGAACTAAACGCCGAGGATATACGTGCGAGGTGGCGGGACTTGAACGTAGGTACGAAATCGAGTGTAGTTTCAATTTTTGAAGTATTTCAACGTCACCCGCATCGACGAGCAATTATTGAACACCAGTATACTCGTCAAACACGTTTGTTTTGACATATATGTATTTTAAACATGACATGAATTGGAGTATATTGTCACTAACTAATATTCATTCAATAGATGCATATATCATATCTCGATGCTATAGTAAAATTATAAGTAAAAACTAGTAGTAGAAGCTTTTTTCCAAAGCGTAGATTTTCATGTCGAACAAGAAACTTTAAGTTTAACTATTAGACTACTACCACTACTACTACTACCTATTGTCTTTTTTTTAATAATAATTGATTTTCATCATAATTATGTAAGCTGAGATCCCAGCTTAAATAATTCGAATATAAAACGAAACTACTACAAAGATAAGCGTAGCTTGTTTTATTCGGTCGAGTACCCCTTAATAAAAGGCTCAAACGAAATGAACGTTACTTAAGTTACGTTCGCCATTGTGTACCCACAAAAACCAGCTGATGGTCAGCGCAAGTTTGGTGCAAA
The DNA here is from genome assembly GCA_951799385.1 of Hyppa rectilinea. Taxonomy (NCBI): domain Eukaryota; kingdom Metazoa; phylum Arthropoda; class Insecta; order Lepidoptera; family Noctuidae; genus Hyppa; species Hyppa rectilinea. Next base: position 9,510,548 of record OX637306.1, on the reverse strand, counting down.
CATTAAATGTACCCTTTATCGCCATGCAAGCGAACAATTTGCATTGCATTATACGCTGAATTACGTTACGCTGCCTCTACATAATGTTACGCAATCGTGCACGATGGTGCGCCATGGTGCTCGAATTACGTCTATCACACGACTCAAACAAGAGTCCCATCAATTTAGTTCGTTGATAGATATTGTACAAGTTTCCTCACAGTGTATAGCTAGATTTACACGTCACAAACAACTGGCACTCGCCTGTGTCCTGACCTGACATGCCAAATGGAAAGCAACCATGATTGCCCATTTGTTGTTCTTCAATTCCCAGATTAACATCTAAATAAAAGAATAACAAATCAGTATAATAAACGATGCTAATAAATCGAAATAAAAAGTGGTTGACTTCGTATATTGGCAATTCCAAAATACAATTAAACAGCAACGCCATCTGTCCGGATCGGGATCACTAAGGCGGGAGATTAATGATTAATCCGGCCAGCGTAATACTGTTACAGGGTATTATTTATGACTACAAGGGCAATGATGCGAAGCAAAGTATCCATTTTCGACAAAGATTTATGTTGCAATCCCAGAAGGTGTGAGTAAAACAGGGCACTATAGACAAAACAGCGGGATTTGTCGACGCGCCGCCCGTCTGAATATTCATCACTATCAATCAAGTGCGTAAATAACATAGCGATGAGACAGAGGTCTCGTTATCGCTAAGGAGTTACGGTCTGCCCTAGAATAATAAAACTATATCTTATTCATTCATTAACTACTCAAGTTTATGGTCGACACTAAATTTTCTGAAGGTATCGAAAACAAACAGTCGTTATCCAGATAAATGTAATTAGATTTCAATTTTATTATTATTACCTCGTATAAAATAGGGATCTATTAATTTATTCATTCATTCAGCCATTGATTGCTCCCCATCCAGCTGACGAAGATAGGTAGGTAATCAGCAATCGCACACAATCGAAACAAAGTTGTGATTAATTGTTTTTATAACCCATGTCGCTGAAAGTGGGCGGTTCTGTTATAAGTTTGAAAATCTAAGGCCGCGTCCTAAGCAAATGTGATCACTGCACGAATACGCAATCGTCCTTTTTTTCACTCGCTGCCCGACGCTCGCCCCGAACGGACGTGCCGCGCGCTACCTGCTCTCTGCTACCTGCTCGCCGCACCCTGTCTCGTTGCTAGTGTGTTCCGGTCGACGTTCCTGTCGACGCCAGTTTCGTAGTCATCGACTACAAGTGTTTCCTGTATACTACTGCCTTTTTCAAGGAGGTAGTTACAGTCGCTATTTCTTAACAGACATTTTGTCAAAACGTTATCGTCGGTCTTGGCCCCCTCTGGGTAAAACCACAGTTTCGTGGTCCTCGGTTGAAACCTCACGGTGTCAACGAAGCCGAGTGGGGTGTTGACTCAATCACACCCGCCGATCCCCTTCAGGGTGAGGCAGGCAATTGGAGCCGAGAGCTAGAAGTTTGGCCTTGGGGGATCTCCTAGTCAACTCTAGTTTCTGACTTCGTCCACAGCAACACACCTAGTGTCGGTTGGGAGTGTCTACCCCTTCGCACTAGACCCGGTCAGGGCCCGTTCGCACAATAAGATTGGCGAACGGTTTACAAGCTTAGGGCTCACCTCATAGGTACACACCTCCCTGTCTGCACCCGACAGGGAGGCTACACATCCCCGGGCCTATCCACCCGGGGAATTAGGATATAGGGCTGATAGGTTGCGAATGCCATGTGTTTTCGCATCTAGGTTTTAATTTTTCCCTACCGACAATGTCGGACTACGACCCGAGATGGGTCACTTATTTCCTAACGGAATTGCTCCCGGACCCAAACTTTGTGGCCCAGCATTCCGGCCGTGCTTTGCGCGGCAGTCCCACCGCGCCATCGTCGTCAGTCGCTGACTTCAGCGACGCGCTCGACAGCCCGCTCTCGCCCCCGCCGGCCGATCAAGGCCTCATTCAAGCGGCTTGCTCAAAGCCGCTTGCCGGAATTCCGGCTCTATTGTCGTTACCGACAATTGAGCCCGCTTCCGCGAACCCAATTAGCGCGAGACCCATTGTCTCGGCCGCGTCTATTGTTCCGTCCGCAGCTGCACCGGGCTCTATTGTCCCGGTAATGACAAAGGCTGCCCCCACCACCCCAGTCCAAGCTCTACCGGAGAGCATGGACACGTCCGCTCCGATATCGGACGACGATGGCCCCCTCTCTGCCTCTTACTCATCCTCGGAAGACGACTACGAGGTCGTCGGAAAAGGAGGGAAGAGGAAGAAAGGGGCTTCGTCCCAGGCCAGCAAAGCCAAAAAGGCCGTAGCGGCCTCTTCCTCCCCCACCCCTGCCCCTTCTCAGGCTCCCCGCCCCTGCGGTAGTAAGGCGAAACCCGCTCCCGCTTCTGGAAAGAAGCAAAAGCCCCCGCCTCCGGTCTATATCCAAGACAAGGCCAAATGGACCGAAGTGTCCAAGATGTGCGTGGATCGTAAGATCCAGTACACCAGCGCCACATCGACCCAACAGGGCATCAAGGTGTCCGTTCCCTCGTCCGCGGACTACAGGGAGCTCACCGCTATGCTGCGTACTAGGAACTACTCGTTCCATACCTACGCCCTCCCTGAAGAGACTCCGACTCGCGTAGTCATCCGCCGAGTCCCGAAGGAGATCCCTTCGGCTGACATCAAGGATGACCTCTCTGCCCAAGGCATCTCAGTTTCAGCGGTGCACCGCCTTCACAAGGCGCGTCGCGGACATGCTTACGACATGGTCCTCGTGGTGTGTGACCCTGTAGAAGGGCACCACCCGATCTTCAAGATCAAGTCGGTCTGCTCACTATCGGGGATCTCTATTGAGAAACCCCGCCGCTCCAACATAATTGGCCAGTGCCATCGCTGCCAATTATATGGTCACGCGCAGTCAAATTGCTACGCCACACCCAGGTGCGTCAAGTGTCTGGGTGACCATGGCACAGCGGACTGTCCCCGCCCCAAGGATCGGGCTCTATGCACCGAACCCCCGAGCTGCGTACTGTGTGGCCAATCCGGCCACCCAGCCAACTACCGTGGCTGCCCGAAAGCCCCCAAGGCTTCCTCCCCCAAACTGGCGAAGCGCGCTAGCGATCGCCAGAAGAGGGAAAGCCCCTCGGCTACTTTCAAAGTGCCCTCAGCACAGTTGCCAGTGCGACTGAGCCCCCAACGACCCATGCCCTGGGCCAACTTACTCCGCAGTGACGCTCCAGTCACCGCGGCCCCCATCTCTCAGCCCCCTGCTACCAACCCCGCGCCCAAGGTTACCGTTAACCCTGGGCCAACCCCCTCCCCCGTGGCCCTTTTGGCAACTCCACCCACCGCCCCCTCGAAGCCTGCCTCGGCAGCCCCGAAAAAGGTCCCTTCCCTTTCCCCAGCAGCTATCAAGCCCACCACGACGGAGATCCTCGTCCACACCCTCGCGGTTATGAACCAAGTGTTCGAAACCCCGGAGGCGATCGCGATGGCCGATCAGGTCTACGCCGCCAAGGGCGACCCTATCAAAATCCTCATGGCATACCACAGCTACCCCGGGGTACTGCGCGCCATCTCCAACCTCACCTTTTAATTATCAATTATGGATACTACAAAAGGTGCTAGATGTACAAAGCCCCGGTCCCTCAAGTTAGGTTTCTTTAACGCTAACGGCGTTAAAAGTCAACGCGATGAGATCGCCACCTTCCTCCGCGACCATCAGCTTGACGTCCTATTAGTTCAGGAGACCTTTCTGAAGCCCCATATACGCAACCCGAACATCGCCAACTATCGCATAGTTCGCAATGATCGGTCACGCTGTCACAAGGGCGGAACCCTGATCTATTTCAGAAGGACTCTCCATTGCATCCCTCTAGATCCCCCCCCTCTCCTCTCTCACTTGGAGATCTCTCTCTGTCGGCTCGCCATGACCGGTCATCAACCGATCACCATCATCTCTGGCTATTTCCCACCGGCCAACGGTAGCGAGGATCATATATCCATCGCCGCCGACCTCTCACTCCTCTTCGGCTTGAGCGACTCCGTCATCCTGGCGGGCGACCTCAATGCCAAACATCCCGCCTGGAACAGTAACCTCACCTCTACCAGAGGCAGATTACTGTTCAACTTAGGGGCCTCCCTTAACTTTGACGTCATCGCTCCGATGACTCCCACCCACTATCCCGGCGACCCTAACCAAACTCCCGACGTCCTCGACATAGCGCTCCTCAAGAATGTGAACCTCCGTTTGCAATCTTTAGAGGCGCTACAAGAGCTTAACTCAGACCACCGTCCCGTGGTCATGCACCTCACCCCCTACACGGGGGGTCCGCTTGACCCTGACCACCCGCCCCGCACCCAGCTGGTGACCGACTGGAGGAAAGTAAGCGAAAAGCTTAAATCCGACACTCTGTCACCTCAGCTGGAATCCATTCCTGACCTCATTGTCTCTGTCGATGACACTACCGGCGCGATCGCCTCGTTTACAGAACACATGCAATCCGTTTTGACGGATTGCTCACGGGAAGTCCCGGTGGTGGAAGACCACCGCTGGAAACTACCCGCTGACGTACGTGAGCTGATAACCGAGAAGAACGCAGCCATCCGTGCCTACGACTCCTTCCCCTGCGATGCGAACAAAGCCCACATGCGCAATTTACAGCGTGCTGTAAAGAAACGCATTGCGGAAGCTCGTTCGGACAACTGGGACAAGTTACTCGGTGAACTTGAGCCCAATCACCAAGCCTTCTGGAACCTTCAGAGGAAGCTTCGCGCTCCCGAAGAATCTTCCACCCCTCCACTCATCCGTCCCGACAAGAGCATCGCTTTCGATAGCTATGAAAAAGCCGAGCTCCTAGCCGACAGTCTTGAGTCCCAATGCTCCCCCAGTTCCCTTCCGGTCGACCCAAAGCACCTCGCCAAAGTCGACGCCGAGGTCGAACGTAGAGCCTCTCTCCCGCCCGTTGAAGACCCTGATGATCCTCTGCCCCCCGTCACCCCTGACGAGGTGCAAGACATCATCAAGGGGCTTCAGGCTCGTAAAGCCCCCGGCTCAGATGGAATTACCAATAGGGTATTCAAACTCTTCCCCGCCCAACTGATCATGCTCATGACCGCCATCTTCAATGGCGCCATGAGTAATAACATGTTCCCACAAGCCTGGAAAGAGGCCTCTGTTATAGGTATCCCCAAACCCGGCAAACCCAAATCCGACCCTACCAGCTATCGCCCCATCAGTCTGCTCAACGTGCTCGGCAAAATCTACGAGAGGCTTATTTATAAGCGTCTTAAGGACTATGCTGAGGCGAAGAGCCTGATCCCGGACGAGCAGTTCGGGTTTCGTACCCAACACTCGTGCGTCCAGCAAGCGCACCGCATAGTCGAGCACATCAGTGCCGGCTTCCAGCGTGGCGCTATGACTGGCGCCCTGTTCTTCGACATAGCGAAGGCTTTCGACAAAGTCTGGCACAATGGCTTAATATATAAGCTATACCAGCTCGGCGTGCCCGACCGTCTCGTGCTCATCTTACGGGACTTTTTGTCGAACCGCACCTTCCGCTACCGCATCGAGGGCGCTCTCTCCTCCCCCCACCCGATTCGTGCCGGAGTCCCCCAGGGCTCCGTTCTCTCCCCCCTAATCTTTACCCTGTTCACTAGCGACATCCCTAAGAGTAAAAAGGCCCAATTGGCGTTATTCGCCGATGACACGGCCATTTACTACACGGGGACCAGTCCGCCAGCTATAGCTCAGACTCTCCAGACCTCGGCCAACGTCCTCGGCGCTTGGTTCCGGAAATGGAGAATCAAGGTCAACCCCGATAAAAGCCAGGCTGTTCTCTTTAGGAGAATTCGTAGGGCCCTCCCCAACCCTCCTAATCCGATCACCATGTACGGCAAGCCGATCCCTTGGGCGAAGCATGCCAAGTACCTGGGTGTCACTCTTGACCAACACCTCAGTTTCGCAGAGCACATAAAGCAGGTCCGTTCGCGGGCCGCTTTCGCTCTCGGTAGGCTCCAATTCATGCTTACAGAACGCAGCAAATTGTCACTCCGGTGCAAACTGCGTCTCTATAAGGCTGTAATCCGTCCCATTATGACATACGCTTGCGTCGTCTTCGCGCACGCCAAACCCAAGTATCTGCATCGAATGCAGACACTTCAAAACCGGTTCCTCCGTAAGGTCTCAGGAGCTCCCTTTTACGTCCGTAACATGGACCTTCATGTAGATTTTAAACTCCCCACAGTTCAGCAGTTCATGAAACGCTTCTCGAAGCGTTTCTTTGACACTGCCATAAAGCACCGCAATCCCCTGATTGCGGCCGCCTCCCGATACACCCCGTCCCGCATCAGTAAGGTTCGCCGTCCACGGCATACCCTCGTTGCCCCCGACGATGCCACCACTCTCCTCCAGGAGAGCAGCCCGGCTACTAGCACTGTTAGATCAGCATACAGACACAAATTTCCGTCGTTCCGTCCTCGCCGCCGAGGCCCGTCGCGACGACCCTGTCCGCTCTCATGCCCCCGACCCTTGCTCGAGCCAGCCCGCGTTGCCGCTGAGCCAGTAATTTTAAAAACCCCCGATCCAGCTGTCCCTTGCTGTCCCCCCCCAGCGACGCCCTAAGCCGAGGTTCGAACCCCGCAGGGGGTGCCCTTAGCGTGTAGTCGCTTAGTTTTGTAAGTTAGCTTTAGTTTTTATTAAGCCCTGGCTGGAGACTACAATTCTTTGTGGCAGCCACAGGCAAGGCCGGTTAAGCAGTAGACAACCCTTTGGTTGAACAGCGAGATGCCATTTCATAAAAAAAAAAAATACGCAATCGTGGCGCTCATGTCACTGTTTGTTCGGTGAAACGGAACGCGTAATCGCGCCGACAGAGGGCGCGTTCCGGTTTGCCGAACAAAAAGGTTACGTTAGAAAGCGGTGTAACAGCTGTTAAAATTTTAGCTAAGACATAATATCAAACTTATTTTTGTACCTTTTATATAAATCTCACCCGGTTCTGACGTTATCTGAATGAGCTCACGAACCGAGACAGTGCATTCACCAATTACGTACAGTTAGTATCAGACCGTATCTGAATTACAGCGATACGCCTGTTTATGACGTTCTATGCATAGCCTTCCGATATCATCATGAACATCCAACTACAAACACGTAAATGGTTTTGAAACAGTTTTGTGTTTGACTGACTGAACAATTACGCACATGAACATGAAAATGGGAAAATTCAACTAAACAACATTCGTTTGGGCTAGAGTCCTTCTCATTATATAAAATTATAATAACTAGCCCAGCGACCCACCTCTGCTTCGCAGGGTTTTTATTACAACTTGACATAAATCAGATTGATTTAATTTGTGTATGTAGGTTTAGTAAAAAGTATTATGCATAAAATTACCGGCATTAATTCTCTCTAATAGATAAAGAAACCAATATCAATCTGTCACACAGAAAGACACAAAAATAGAACTCAGTTTTTATTATGTTAAAAAATATACCAAAAACTTGTACTGTACTGCAAGCTTCACAGTACTAATGTGTTCGTGTATTACGATCGCGAAGTGAAACAAATTCATACTTTGTGACTGCGCCCCATTAACCAATAATTTTTCACATTTCGTATCGCCGCGGGCTCTTGTGTAATTGACGTAGCATTCATCCGAATTGTGCATGCCCTGTTTAATTTTATAAATGATTTATTTTTAACAGATTAAAAACAATAATTAAATAATATGCTGGTAAACCTTTCGGAATGACCGCGACTATCGAGTTGTAGGTCGTAGGTTCGAATCCAAGCAGGCAGTTTACATTGTGTACATTGTTTCATCACCAATGCTTTCAACCGGTGAAGGAAAATATCGTGAGCAAACAATGTCCTAGAAAAAAAATTGGAAGACGTGACACCAACTCGCACTGGGCCCATGTGTTAGATTATGGCCCACTCCCTCTCACAGAGAGTAGGTCTCTGTCCCAGCAGTGGGAACATAATACGCCGATTATGGTTATGATGGAACTTTCTCTCTGAAATTTATAGGACTTCTTTGTCATTAAGTGTTTTAGTGAGATGTGTTTTGGTTTAACTGATCTGCTAAGTATCAATTTAGAACAGAGCCCTGGTAAATAGTACCTGCGGGATCCATTCGGATTCAAAGTTATTCGGAAATGGTTAAAACAAACACGGAAAGAAAACCCTCCGAACAGTTTCAACAATATATTTAATGCAAAACAAATATATTTTAACATCTGGTTTATTGTTCTGAAATGAACACGCATTTACATGTAGTATACATATTTTTGTATATCTTGCACGCTTGCAAACTTGGTGTACTTATAGCAATATTTAACGCGCTGCGCTGTTACAAAAATCTTTTTTTTTTTTTACATAATTTCAATATTATTATTAATATTTAAAATCATGACAACTAAATAAAGTTAAAGTAAAAAAAATCCAAAAAAAACCTTAAAGTAAAAAAAATCCAAAAAAAATTGCTTTGTACCTACTGAACAAGCAAAATTGTTTATGGATTGCGAATGCGATTCGCAATGGTTTAAATGTAAATTGTTTAAAATGGAACTCATGGCTAAGTTATATAAGCCGCACGGATTAATCCATCAGGAGAAGCTACGTTTCCGGGGCTGGTCCGTGGATGCGTGACCATCTTGACAAATCAAGACTCCTCCGTGTCTCGGAAAGCACGTTAAGCCGTTGGTCCTGGCTGTCATTCGTGGATCTTTGTCAGTCGTTACGGGTAGTCAGAAGCCCGAAAGACTGATAGCCAGTCATACCCAGTTACTGACTTGGTTATTGAGGTCAGATAGGCCGTCGCTCCATGTAAAATACTGGTATTGAGCTGAAGCAGCCTCGACATAGTTGGGAAAAGGCTAGGCAGATTGATATTGTAATGGTTTGCGAATATTATTTATTCCTATGAGCCACGATATTTGTAGAACTAAAACGGTTTGTTGTGTCTGTGTGCTTAGCAATATAAGTTAGTATCTGAAATCTACTTCGATTAGATTTTATTCGGTTAACATGAACGAAATTGTAATTTTCATTTGGTTTGCTTTGAAAGGTTGAAAGTTCACCGAACGAAGAAATTCCTAATATAACCTAACAACCATGAATTCTAATTTAAACCTAATTTAGTTAACACAGTTAGTAATTTGGTGCTGTGTATTTAAACACAGGCAATTTGTAATAAAACTACTAATAACAATAAGTTAATGAAGAATGACGACTCCACAGTTGATTAAACCTAAAGTGGGTAGTACGAGCGGTTTTTCTTAGAACTTACTTCAGAATTCCATGATAGAACTCGAAGGCTCATATACTTTACCCAAATTGTTTTAATCACGCCAAACTTGTTTTAACCACGATGTTTGTGAACATTTTGGGGTAAAACCGCAAGGCTGTTTATCTTTTTAACGAGTGTTCGGTTTCGATACAGGTGCGTAGCTCATATATTTTTTGTATACTCGAAATAGACCCTAAGTTTCCTGTAGACAGGGTCTAAATTAAATTAATAGTGATCGATGAGACGTATACTATAAAATACGAGCACGTAGAGTACCTAACGTTCACACTTCATAAATTGTTTATTCATGACTATCTTTCGAAGTCGCTTACCTGAAGTTATTTGTCAGCTATTTTAGACCGTTTTTCTACATATTTACAAGTTTGGATAAAACATAAGTTGATCCTTCCGGTGGTAACTTTACCCGTTCCAAACATCATATTATTATGTAACCACGAATTCAATATTCGATTTCAACATCACCAGAGCGTAAAAAGGCGGTTGTGTTGACTTTTATCAAAATTATTCCGTTGTATCACCTCAGAAGTTGATTTAGCATAATTAATATTCGGAGCAAGGATGTATTTATTATAAACAGGATTACGCAACCCAAAGGATGGTGTGACGTAACTTTCAATGATAATACCAAGGCTTAGTATTTTTTTCAGCTCGAAGGCTCGGCTTGTTGTGGAATTCTATTCAAATGCTCACAGAACCTTAAGTCTAATAAGTTTTTGAATAAAAAGTCAACCGTTTTACATAACAACAAAGACGGTTTGCTAAAACACAAAAATCTTTTCCGCTTAAATTCAAGTGAGGCAAAAACAATGAATCATTTTGAGCATTTTTTACTTCCTTCTGACACGTAACAGATACCGCGACCGATTATCTTTTGTATTAGAGCAGCGGTCGTGCAGGAAAACTGACGACAATCTTCCGAGGAAATAGTATATAGTGTGTATATATAGGAACTCTCGGCTGTTAATGGCTGCGCTGTTTCTAAAGGCTATTGTCGACTTATGTCAGTATTTCTATATTTAGTTCCTTAGGTGTTCTACACAAGCGGGATTGTCCGAAAGGGTTACCGCTACCCCGGAAAATAAAGGGCTACGGAAGGAACATGGATGGGTTTTAGTCAGTAAGAGTTTGACACTCCCTTCCGCTCCACCCAGAGCGGGAGCAGTCATTGGATGACTTCCCAGCCTTAGAAAAAAAAAAAAAAGGTGTTCTACACACTTGTATAAGGGTATATACATACAAAAGGATATGCTACAGACCACCAAACTGAAAAGTTTTACTACGGGACCAACTACAAAATCGCAAAAAAAAATCTGCTGTTCTATACATTTTTGGTCACGTGACTGATCGAAATGTAGGGAACAGCTGGTTTTTTTCACGTTTTCGAAGTTGGTCTCATAGTAAAAGTTGTTCCGTTTGGTGGTCTGTAGCATATCTTTTTATATGTACATACCCTTTCGGTTACACCCAGTATTATTGATAATGCCGACTGGCTTTGCCGGATCATGACTATCCGGGTAGCACCGTTCAAAAAATATTATGTATTCCAAATACAAAGTTATCACCATCTTTTGTTTAAAACCCAGAACGCAAGCGCAAAATGATACAGCTGTAAACATAGTTAATGACCATTTATGGAACGCACAGAAGCTTGTACAGTTTATCTCGGGAAATAACGTCAAATTTAATGTGAAATATTGCGTTGCTTATCTGCAGCGGATGGAAATTGCAGCGCGTTGTTGAGGTAACGGGTGCAGGGTGCACGAGGGGCGGTGCGCCGCGAATCTTAATTTCCTACAAATAAAATGCAAACATATTTGCACGAAGTTCACGTTGATCTCACTACCAGTGGTTCTGAACCTGGGGGTAATTACCCCCGCGGGGGTAAATCAGTTTTTTTGTAGGGGTTTCTACGTTAACCCATAATAATTAAGCCCTAATAACTTATCTTCTTCTTCTTCTTTTCGTGTGGTTAGTGACTATCCCGGTGTCAGAGTTTTTATGCTGCCCATGGGCCCCTGACTCCGCTTCACATGCTGTTGAGAAATATCTCTCAGGCATGCTGGTTTCCTCACGATGTTTTCCTTGACCGATTTTTAAGCAAGTAACAATTATACAATACGCACATGAATCCGAAAAATCGGAGGTGCGTGTCTTGGGTGCGAACTCGAGACCTATGACTTGGCAGTCCGATGGTCACACCACTAGGCTATCACTGCATTACTATATCTAATAAAATTTGGTATAGATCACCACACAGTAAGTACCGCGCTCGTGGCATTGCTTTCTAGCTGTCTTCGCGTCATCGTCATGGTAAGATTGATGTCCAATTTGTGATTAATAAAGATATTTGTATTTGCTTGTATTGTTTGTTTTGGTAACATTTTAAGGTCAGGGTAAAAGCAGTTTTAATAATAGGGGTAACAATATTGAAAAGGTTAGGAACCACTGCACTACAGGGTGTAGGGTAATACTGATGAAAGATTATGCCATATTGAAACGCTAGGTTATCTCAGTATGCTGTTATTTTTTTTTGCAGCACTAGTAATGGGTGTTTGTCTGTTCTAACGATGAAACTTTCAGAAGTTAACGCGCAGTGAAATAGTAAAGGAATTTATGAAACCTTTGTATTGTTGTTGAAGGTTGAAAGATAGTAACGATGCTGCTGCTTTAAGATTAAATAAATATATTAAACGGCGCAAAACATTGAATACTATAAAGGAGCGAGGGAGCACCCGATGATCGCTACTCGTCTATTAATTGTTCAATTATTATTAATTAATGAAGTCATTTAAAAATGTTTAGTTATTTGTCAAACAAAGTATATCGTTTCACGGTAAATTTAAGTATCATCAATCTTCCTAGCCTTTTCCTAACTATATTAGGGTCGGTTTCCAGTCTAACCAGATGCAGCTGAATACCAGTATTTTTATTAAAGTATCATATTTAACAAAATTGCATATGTTAAAATGGAAGACATTTTGCTGGTAATTCCAAAAGATCTCTTCGGTGCAGGCAGTACGTACAACTTCTGTCCTCTCGCCAGTCTTCAAACATAATGTCACCTCACGCAATTACGTATAATGAGACGCGTTTAACAATAATAAGCATCTTACAATCTACCTACATACATCTTCGAGACCACCTGAGATACTCACAATTTATATGTAAGTTACCTACTTAACAAATTACTCATAATTAAAACATGTACACTGGGGAGCAATTTAATTTCTGAGTCCGTAGCTAAATGTACTCCATGTTGATTGGATGCTGGCGCTTCGATAGGTACCTACGTTTTTTTGCTTCCACTGGTAATTCATTGCCTGTACGACACCCAACTTACTCAAAAACGTAATTAGTTTCTCTAGAATGTTAATGGAAACAATTTATTATTACTATATACGTACACTGAATAAATGTCTTATACTAACTAACAAACTATTAAAATTAAAATATAATATCCTACCCTAACTGAAACTATTAATAAAAAATATATTAAAACTATTCATAAAATGGAAAGTAAAGAAAATAACTAAACATAATGGAATAGCATTTATTAAATTTGATACGAAACATTTAAGCACTGAACTCCGCTTTTCCTACAGAATTGGAGTACTACATAATTTAAAAGAAGAGTAGGTATTAGGTATGGAGTTTTTTGACTGCTTTTTTTGGTCTAGGGGTCGCAAGTGCAACTGTCGAGCATGACATCCTGGGTCCGATTCTCAAATCGGACAAAAATGTTTTCAGGTTTCCCCATAAGGAATTTCTCAGTAGCAGCTTGAAATCTGGATTCGCGCCCAGTTGATGGCAATAGTCCCCCTTTTACATGGAATTACTGTCTAATTTCAGGTGTACCTGCAATGGGTATACCTCTGCCTAACAATTCAGCGAAATACAGCGTGATATACATTGAGCCAAAAAAGTATCGGGAATGGATGATTTGTTTATGGTTCCAAATTCAAATTTTTGTTTTTTTTGTAGTTGTTAGATTGGCACAACTGTTTTCCATTTTGGCGCGGAGTTTGAGTTGCATCTGTTATTTATATTAAATACAGTGCTGGTTTTAGTAATATCATATATAGTGTGTATTGCGAATTTCATAATGGACAAAAATATCGAACAAAGAGTTTGTCTTAAATTTTGCATCGCCAATGGAATTTCGTATTCGGAGTTACTGAAAATGTTACAGAAGGCTTACGGTGAATCGACTTTATATAAAAACTCGTGCTTATGAGTGGTTCAAAGCATTCAAAAGCGGTCGAGATGTGATGGAAGATTTGCCTCGCTCTGGTAGGCCGTCAACGTCTGCAACTGAAGTTAACATCGCAAAAGTGAAGAAAATAGTGACTGAAAATCCCCATTCAACTCTGAGAGAGATAGCCGCCGAACTTTCTGTATCTCACGAGTCGATCCGTACCATTTTAACTAATCATTTGGGTATGAAACATGTTGCTGCTCGGCTAGTCCCAAAAGATCTGAATTTTCTCCAAAAACTCAATCGCATGAAAGTCGCTGAGGACATGCTAGAACGAGTCAGTTCGGACCCAACATTCATGAAACGCATTGTTACTGGTGACGAGACGTGGGTTTACGAGTTTGACATGCAAACTAGTCAACAAGCTTCGGAGTGGCGCCTTCCAACTGAACCGAAACCGAAAAAACCACGCCAAAGTCGATCAAAAGTCAAAGTCATGTTGACTGTTTTCTTTGACTATCGCGGTGTTGTGCACTCTGAATTCTTACCGGAAGGTCTAACGGTAAATAAAGAAAATTATTTGAGCGTTATGCGGCGTTTAAGAGAGCAAATTCGACGAAAAAGGCCAGATTTGTGGAAAGAAAATTCTTGGATTTTGCACCACGACAATGCGCCTTCGCACAAGGCTATCATTGTGAACGAATTTTTGACCAAACACTCAACAAATACCATCCAGCAACCACCATATTCACCAGATATGGCTCCTGCTGACTTTTTTCTTTTTCCTTAACTCAAATTACCACTTCGTGGCACCCGTTTTCAATCGATAGAAGACATAAAGGAGAATTCGCGGCGAGAACTGAACTCAATTCCGGAAGCAGCGTTTAAAAAATGTTTTGATGAATGGATTATTCGTTGGCGCAAGTGTATCGTTTCTAAAGGAGCATACTTTGAAGGTGATAAAATAAATTTGGATGAATAACAGACATTTTGTGTGTTATTGATCTTTTCCCGGTACTTTCTTGACAGAGTAGTATATTAGTATTTTACTGTTAACTATGCAGATTAATTTCTGATTAAAATTTAAAACAGAGTATCGTGACAAGGATTTAGGGCCCGTTTGATAGTCACGCGCGCTAGTAAATCTGATCCAACCTCATAGTCACAGTGATAGCAATCCAGATAGAACATAATGTTTATGCAAAGTACACTGAAATAGAGTAAAACGTCACTATGACTAATTCATCACAAGTATGTACCTCTTACCTGCCTATAATTTTTTTTTTCTTTTCAGGGTATGGCCAACGTTATTTTTATAAGCAAAAGCAATTTTGTTTCGCTGCTTGTTGAAATAACTTGCCGCAATGAAAGAATATCCATATTCATATAAACTACTAGAATGAGGCACTCTCACCGAAATATGTCAACCGCTCAGAGTTCTAGGAACGACGCGAACTGACTATTTTTCCGAGGACTTCATGGCATACACAGATAACTTCAACAACAGAACGATATGAAGTAGGGCAAAATAGAAGAACATATTAAATTACAACTCTCTGATCAACATTTATCTAAAGACGTCGATAGAACGGAGTTCTTTTGTTTTGATTTTCTTGCACAAGCAGTCAAGTCCGTATCAAATTATTTATTTCAAATAGGCACAAGAAAGTTACTTTTGATTATCAAAATGAACAAGAAATAGAATTGATTCTAGTCACCCCTTCCAAAAGGTAGTCAACACGTAGAGTAGGTATATCTTCAAGCAAATCATTCCAGATCACGTCCAAAATTGGATGACAATCAAACAGCTACGCTCTTAACCCAACTCCGGGGCGAGTAGACCAAATCAATAGAACACACGTGTCACAGAACTTGGCACGTAAATTAGAGAGCGAGCGATTTGGTTGAGACGCACCAACATTGCCACTTACACTCACCAGTTAATGCTCTCCGCACTTTGCGATGAGAAACGAGCACACTAATGGTTTGTTGTCGGAGTCTTCGGGCTAGAGGACTGCTTACATTCCTAACAAAGTTGAAAACGTGAAATTAATATGATATCTTACGTTGTGAAGCGAGCACTCGCCAACTTCTCGACACATTCTCTCTGTTTCACATCAACGAAGTTGTGTTTCGTTTTCGAACTCCATGTAAGTATAGAATTTTAAAGTTCTCGCGGATGGGCAAACGTATGGCGAGGTGTAATAAGAACGAATGGTGGCCACGTAAAAGGTTTCTTACGGTGAGTAGATACTGAAGTAAAGAATAGCCTCACCTGTTGTGTTGAGAGCTACAATAATGCTCTCCAACAACTTACAACTTTTATATTTATTGTCTATATTGTGGAGCGCAAATGTATAAATATTGTATTTTTACTCCGACAGGGCTTAGCGGTTGGTTGCAATATGTTGTGAAATACTTTGTTCCTGGTTATTTCGATCTGCTTATCAAAAGATAAAATGAACGTTCTTACGAAGTACCTAATAAGCAAGTTACATAGCTATTAAGTTAATGTGCGTCATATCCCCGACTTGTTATCTTGGTGCTCATAAAGAATTGCTAGCGCTTACCCCTCTCCTTATGCACCACAACACAATTCATAATACACACAAAATTCCCTCTTGTATTCTTGTGCTACGTCAAATATTAAATTCCCTCTCCACTCATATTAATATTCAAACACTTTTTTCTCGTTCGATGATAAAATTCCTTCTCTGAAAGTCATTTGAGGTGATTGCACAAAGCCCCCAATTGTAAGGAAGCCCTTTGAATCGGATATACACGACTTTTAATCCTTATATAGAACTCTCTATTCGCTTAATTAAAAATGCCTTTCCGTTTTCTATGATATGTTGTAGGTATGACCTTTTTTCTTTGTCATCTAAGTGGAATTCAGAGTTCAGGTACCGAGCTCGGAACCGGTCACCCCTTTTGACCGTGTAAAATTCAGCGATGCCAGCTTTTAGTAAAAACGTGGTTACAAAAAGCTCGCCACAAATGCTGCTAAAAAAATCACATTACAATAAACCCTAAAATAAATCAGTAGCCGCCATGTTTGGCAGGCGTACTTGCGTAACTAGAACAATCAGGCAATTTTATTTTTATCAGTTCCCAAATTTTGTTGCCCACCGAAGCGATAAAATCTTTAAGTCGCCTCCTAGGACGCCCACGGAAACATTAAGCTCCGAATTTGTGGGAACTAAGTAAAAATACTTTTTGTTACTTAAAATCAGATTGCGTGCGACCCGTGACTCAAAGACATTGTAAAATAAAAAAAAAACATCTCCGCCCTTATGCTGTAAATCCTGGAGACAATAGAACACGATTTTTGGTTCAGTCATCGCATATTTTATATTGTCATAGAAATGAAATGACAATGTTCGTTCAGGTGCGGGTGTCGGTAGATCGTAAAGTGTGCGACCGAATCAGGCGCCATTTAAAGAATGTAGAGAATGACTTCTGCTTACACAACATTATGCACAGATTAAGTTCCATCGCATCGTAAACCTTATTATTTTACAACTTACCTATAGTTATTTGTTAAAGTATCAGGTTTATGTAAACATCGCAAAATTTTAAGTGCATAGATCAAATTAAATCAAAATAGACGAACAATAAGAAGAAACAGACAATAAGAAGCATTAGAAAACAGGTACGAGAAAACTAATTTAAACTGTTCTTTCAGCTCTACACGATATTTTTATATATTAGAAGCATCAAAACAAATGACAACAAGTTTTCCCTCATATCCAATTATGAGACTGGTTCTAGTCATAATGACTAATTAGAACAGACAGAGTAATTTAATGAAGGGTTGCCTAACCTTTTATTGTAGTTGGCATGCCATTACTTCTACTAAAACTATCGAAACTTTAGTTAACAAGGTTACATTGTTTTTTTCGTACTGAGACAGCTTGTTCCGTAGAATTATTTCAAGACTGATTACCAGTCAAGGCAGAGAAGACAAATGAAGGAAGGTATATGTACACATATTCACGAGAATACGGTTTCCAGAAATATGTACATTTTAGATTAGCAGCTCGTCAACACAAATAAGGGCTCAATCCTTCATACAGAATATGATTGTATATTTATCATTCATCACCCGGAAGCCGCGCCTGACTTGCGAAAGGTCTAAAGTCAATAAATGTTCTGGCTTCTGTACGAATATTTTATTACGTTTGGAATAAAACATTTTACTGCGTCTTGCAGTAAAGAGTTCTGGTATTAAAGGGAACTAATCAATTCTCACATATCTTGAACTTGCCTGTACAAAAAGTAGTTCTTGATTTAGTGAAGAAGTTTGAATACAAAAACAGCATGCCTCAAAATCCTCGACATTCCTACACCATTTATTTCTCACTTTGACTGGTCTTTTTATCAACGATAAAGGGGCACTCAAAATGAAAAAGTTGAACTCTTGCATTAGTGTGTTTTCGAACGTGACCAGGAGCGGAATTCGTTTACAATAAAAATTGCTTTCTACAAATTTTGTATTCGTAGGCCTATATTACGGTGGTTGGAAATAAAACGGTCGCGTAAGTTCCGTATAATATTAGCAACCTCATAATGACACTACGACAACGATTGTTTGTTTCTGGAAGTGTTTCCGCTGTAAGGTACAAGAAAAATGTATGTTTAACAAAATGTAGGTCGTATCCGGAACTATAACTGTATTTAGCACGGCTCTTACACATGTCGGAAACGAGATTAGTGCAGCTGTCTGCGCGGTCACGTAGACATCGTGTCGAGTGTCAGCGAGAGGCGATGTTTGGCGGCGCGGGGTGCGCCTCGGGCTTATGCTGCCGCACGCTCGCCTAGCCGCAAGGCGCCTTGAGACCTCGCGTCGCCGCCGAGTCTTTGCGTCTCCACTTGCCGCAAAATTCACTTGTCAATAATTTGTCATCTGCCACGCTCGGATGAAGTTTAATCCTAAGAGAGGCATTGTTGTCAAGTTTATAGTATCTGAAGTTAAATTTACCTGTTTGAAAGGAACCTGTTTGTTTTTTGCAGGTGCTCAGCAAACTTCTTAGTTTTACAAGGATGCTGTTGTTTACTTTTCAAGATAATTTTATTTAAGTCTTCATAATGCACTCTATTCATAATGAACAATGTCAAAGATTGGTAGGTCTGAAATCCGTGTATTCCCGTTCGTCCCATCGACTTCGTCCCCCTAGTGGAACGGGAATACACGCTGAAATCTTCTAGCTAGATGATTTCAGTCGGAAGATACTTGTTCAAGCATACGTTACAACAAAACTTCAAAATCAAACACGTAAACTCTAAAATAATTTAATACAAAGTTTTCCTATATGAAATCAATCTTTAAAACATTCAGTTTCAATGAGACACTCATAAATTTATGTCGGAGTCGGGTGCAAAGTATTCAGCACCGAATCTTCTGGATCTGACGTCGCAGCATTGACTTCAATTTCCACGAGCTGCTGTAAATTCATTGGCCATTTTGTGCGAGAAGCTTTGTCAACACTACAAGTCAAAAACTGTCATTACATTCGAAATGAATGTAATAGCACAAATTTGAGTAATAATACCACCATTAAAATTTAACAGTGTTGAAATTTGGCGCAATCCATTATGGTAAATGACCGCCCGTGATCAAATTGTCACAAAATGAACATCACTAGTACATTTCATCTCCGTTTTATTTGCAATTCAGTGAAAGGTTTAATTTTATCTTATTGCTGTACCTACGCAGTATACTGATGGTTATAGCTTACCCACAGTTCACCAAACATCTGTGTCGATATGTACTGACATACGTTTGCCTTTACTCTGAACTCCACAAATAACTACAGCCCAGGTAATCTATTAACAGCGCATAGTAAGGTAGTATATCTCCTTTCAGGTCCGTTGCAACAGCCAGTCCAATCACATTAGGTGGATTCATCTATTTCAGATAAAGTAAACACATTGTGAAACAAATAACAAGTAGCTGTAGTAAGATATTTGCTTCGGAACTACTCATGTATACTAGCTTTATCAACGCAAGTAAAATTTTAATATTGAAGCAGCAAGGTAGATGGGTAAAGTTCTGTTCATCGAAAGATGCGAGTTCTTTGTGTATACCTACTGTCTGTCACGAGAGGAAAAAGAGAAAAGTTGACGTCCAATCTGCTGCTTACTTTCAGAAATGAGACCGTCGTCGGCCTGAAGACGCACGTAAAACTTTCCTCCTAGCTATTTGTTGTGTATTTTTTCTTTGTCGCCGAAACGAATTTTTAATACAACTCATCTGAAATTCAGATCAAACAGCGCTCATGTTATTAACTGGAAGTTAAAGTTGAGTACTTTGAGCGAGATTTGACCCCCGAACATTCACTTAGGCGTCGTGTAGTGCGCGTCTTTTCAAGTTTACGAGCACAGTTTCAGCTACGCTATAAAATCGTCTTTACGTGTTAGTTCATAGTGTCACAACGATCTCACACAATTCACACTTTTTATGTCACTTTTTGATGTGCCGTTACAGGTTTTATCAGATGAACACTAAAACTCAAACTCAAACTCAAAGCATTTATTTCAAATAAACCAATTACAGGCACTTTTGAATTGTCAAGGGGTCGGTCAGTCAGAAAGATGAAGCTAGTTGCCCATTCCAAAGCAGTAGGTACCTATGGAGAAGAACGGGCAAGAAACTCCATGGACACTATTTTAAACCAAAATATGTTTACAAAAACTGGGTTACATCACTCATGTTGAAATATACACGTGAGAACGATGCAGAACTTAATAAAAGCGTCCATAATTACAAGATTTTAAGAAAACAATTCAAAATTAATTTAAATATTAAAACAGCCGTGGCAGCTAAGAGGTGACCAGCCCCTACTGACGGTGCCCACCCATGAACATGACGCATGGATTAGCACCTGTTTACCACTGTTTAGGCATTTAAATTAATAAATAGATATCTATTCCATCGTCATAAATTAAATTCCTTAATTATGATTTCATTAATAACATGACGACCATTAATTATGAAATCATAAACTCGTGAGGTGTGCCTTGAATTGTTCATTGCTCGGTTTGTCTGGAAACTTTGAAGCGGAGAAAGACATCCCAACAAATTTAGGATTATTTGACTGTACGACAATGGGTATTGTCTATCTTTAAATGGGTTGGGCTCGAGCCTGGGACAATGGGCTCATTTATTCCTTCCCTTAGGCGTAGACACAAACTACAGCTATAGGATTAACGGGTTGAACACAACGATATAATTACTTTTCGTGGACTGCAATAAGTAGGTATTTATACTGTAACGACGAACTACAAACTACTGGAAATCTGTTGTCCTGCTTCGAGTTAAGTTTTAATGGAATGGAGTAACTTGAAGCCATTACGGTTTCAAAGTGAACTGTGAAGATGACTAGAGGTGAGCAGTAAGGTGTTCATTACTGACAATTACAAAATACTGCGATCATCTGTCTGTCTATGGTAGTCGTTTATGGCTGTATTATAACTTCAGACCATTGTGTTTCACAATACATGCAGATAAAATATATGTACCTATGTATGTATGTATAGTCCATTTTATGGGTGTTCACGGGAGTTAAGTAAGTGTCACGTACCTAAAATGTTGAACACAGTGAGATGAGTCGTAAAGATTACTAAGGAGCGAGATTCGAACCGATTGTGATCGCTCGTCTCGTAGCTCATTTTGATGGATATAAACATTGCAGATGTCGATGTGAGCAGCGACTGATACATATCTTCAGTGGGAACTCATAAAACGCACCTCTTCAGCGCAACCCTCAGAATTTCTTCCATCATTTTGAGGAACCCTTGTCACTTCCATTACGTTCCCGATGCGGGAGGTCGTTCTGATCCGTCCGTCCTTCATTTAGTAGAGTTATGGCCTTCTCATATTTCCTAAGTGGCGTGTACTTTAGTCTTGACGAATTTTGAGTCTCAGTCAGATCGTACATCGTTCTCTGGTGGTCTTACTTTACTAACAATTGAAACACTTTAACCTTGCGGCGCAAGCGACTTGGTAAGGCTTTACTGCATGAATTAATCATGACAACATTGCGAACTCGTACCATTCTCTCTTATGAGTCTAAGGTGGTAAATATTAGATCACGTTAAACTCCTCAAGTTAACTGTTTGTAACTAGCTAGTAGCGACCCACTTGTGCCTTTGTTCGCAAGATAAAGATAGATTTTACGGCTTTTCTACTCATCCTTTATTGACTTTCAACTTATACGCTTTGTCAGATGGCTAACAAAGAAAAAGAAAAACTTCACATAGGGTACACTTACAAATAGTTGTATAACCTTCTTTTAGCTTACATTGTCGTCACCTCCTCAGTATCGATAAATATACATAGTTTACTAAAATATAAGAGTTCTTGCGAAAGGTCAGGGTGTAGCACTCTCTACCAGCGTGCGTGTATGACCAGATGTGTGAACGTAAACGAAGAAAAAGGATTATGCAAGGAGCGTTCCCTGATTTCTGCCTACCCCCATGGGCGAAGGCGTAAGTTTACGTATGTATGTACAGATGCCAGCACATCAATCTAACCAAACTGTCAAATTTTCTCAATTTAAAATGAACCTTACGTACTTTGAGATAAAGTTGAAAAAATGTTAAAGAAATTTGACAGATTGGGGTAACATGATGTGCTGGCCTCTGTACTTATTCATATTTATATTTAGTTACATATTACAAGAAACTGCACAAGTAAACAATACATCGTCACATAAAAGTGTAGTTCTCAAAACGAGCGCACTAAAACAGTGGTATTATTAGCCACTCGAGCTCCAAGGGGCTCATGAAAGGCGAAAGTAGTAAGTTTATCCTCTCTCATAGAAGTGAAGCCCAAAGACAATAATTTATAGTGAGTCACAGCGAGTACAGGCACTAAGCCGCGCCAGATTAACCGACTCAGGCCAAACCACACGCGAATTTAAACATAAAGACCTCTTTGTGCTGCGCTCGAATCGCATTTATCATAACAACCAAATGGAAGCTTATGTTTACTATGCTGCTCTCCAAACACCGTGTAACATTTTTCATATATTATTGAGTCTCAGTCAGATTAATCCGTGTAGTAATTAATTAACTTATTTTAAAACCAATTATTTTCTGATGGTGTATATTTATATGTTGTTTGTTGCGTAATTTTTTCCAAAAAGTGTTAAACAAACAAGACAGTTTAAATCATTACAACACAGCCCTAACAGGGATCAATCAAAGTTAACCTTGTAATTTGATATGGTTAAATTAGCCTTTGTAATTGGGCTCAATCATTGGATTGACTTTGATGAGCCTCCTATCTCGCCGTCGGCGATGGACTGACAAAGCTGATCATAATATAATATTTGAATGATGTTAAGTTCGTCTTTGAGGTGGGAACCAATATACATTTTTGATGACAGTAAATGTAGACAAAAAATATTAATCAAGAATATCGTGTTTGCTACGCCGTAGCGAACTGCTACACTGCCGTAGCCGATAACTACGCTTTGACTCTTGAGCAGTGCAGTATTATTGCTGATACATCATACGAGTAAAAATAGTAGTCTTATCAAAATCAACAGTAGACAATTTTTTTTTGTTGCGAATTATTTATTTATAATTATTATAACTAAGAATACATTTAAAACAATAACAACTTATACTCTTCTGGGCACGTTTCCTGATGACAGCGATGCGGATGAGTACTTCGACGCCTAAGTGTCCTTTTTGTCTTTTTTGGATTTATTTGTATATAATTATATAGTTAGTTAGATAGTCTTTTAATTTAAGTATGTATAAGTTGTTATTGTCTTAAATGTAGTCTTATTGTATGTAGACGCAAAGAATACCTGAAAAAAAAACAAAAAACAACCGAAAATCAATCATCACATCGAGAAAGTGAAAAATAATATTAATTTTGGTAGTCGACGTCTTTCCTATTTGCCTGTCCTTTTTTTTGCCACCGACTACCGATATTACAATTATTTTACACTTTCTAGTGTTTTTTTGGAAGTCGGTTGTTTTTTTTATTGTAAAAAGTTCATATTTTTCACTTTTGTCTTATGCTGCCATCATCTTATGATCCCACACCTAATCGTATCCTCTACGAAACTTGCTATGTAAACAACAGTGATCTGAAATACTTTAAGTATCGAAGCTGACTCAAAAACTATTCAAGCGAAGTTAATAAAATTTATATGAGTACACCTCGAAAGTACACCCTATCAAACAAAAAAGAATTTTGAAAATCGGTTCACAATAGACGGAGAAATCGGTGAACATACATGAAAAAAAACCATACATACAGTCGAACATAGAACCTCCACCTTTTTTCGAAGTCGGTTAAAATTTATAATTTTTTCCATACAAAAATGTTGGAATAAGTAAACAAAGGGAAAGCCAAGTAATGAGTATACTGATTTTGCGTATACAAATATGAATATTGTAATATGTACGTGAGAATTTCTGGCATATCCCTTTATCCTCGTAAATCTGGAACAATAACACAATCGGTATACCGGTAATACGAATTACGAAATCAATTCTATTTAGGCAGGTAATCGTCAGGGAAGCAATTTTGCGTGATGTATTGATTCGAGGTCGTCCGATTCGAACTGTGTCGATACAAAATGAAACTTACGCGTAGATACAGTTTATTGTTGGCTGACGAGGGTCGACAAGTGTGTAAAACAATTTTCCGAGTGAGTTAATTTAGAAGACGTTACTTTGAAGAATTTTGCGCGGTAAAATACAACTAATTAAACTATTACTATTCATGTGAAAGCGACATTTAATATTTTAAACATGTCCCGTTAATTTAATTCAAAATTAATATTTTATCAGTACTGGTTAAGCATTTGATTTTAATAAATCACAACTCTCCAGAAGCACCGTTATACTAATATAACCAGACTCAAGCGTATAAATGTCGTTCTCGAAAGGCTCCAATGATATCAGTTTCAGCGCTATAATGATATAAAATATAGAAACGGCGAACTAAACCGGCATAGCTTGCTGAATCTGAGCTTTAATAAATAACTACCGAATGAAAAGTTATATCAGAACCACATTTCGTACATAAATTACGATTTCTCGCTAAACTTCTACGTGCACGAAACTCGTGGTTAAATATAATATATACGCACCTATGTAACTTGTCGATATGTATTCATGCTACCTCCCTCTATGGTGTTTTATATCAGTGAAACACAAAGCCACTGCCTCAAAAATAGTTCAATAGATAACCAAATAACTCGATGAATACAAACCAACAACATTATTTTGCTAGTTCTTTGCTTCCTTAAAGCAACTAAGACGGTCACTCTATTCAGTTTTCTACATAAACAACAGGATAATGAATTAAATTTCGTAGTAAGTATGTATCTATCGATCGTTTTAGAAGTAGCGACCACAACAATTCTAAATATAAAAGTGGTGGCACGCTACAAAGAGCCTTCGGATTAAACTTAAAATAAACCCAAAACAGTAAAGAATATTCCGCCAAAAATATAAAAATTGAATTCTAAAATAAGTTCGTTTCGTTTAACTAGGAACAAACATTTAGCGTTAAGGCTCCGTGCATATTATACGAAACAACGACTGTTGACAATCGTACAATTTTTATAGAAAGGGGAACAAAAAAATAAATGCAATAAAGTCTAATTGGTGTTCCGGTTCTATTTCAACGCCATTTTCCGCGTCACTTTGTCAATGGGGCTTTGCGAATTGGAATACTGTAATGCATTCTAATGGTGTTTTCATTTCATCTACATTTTCAAATTCACGAACCAACAATGATTTGATGCATTCTGCATTGTAAATGAGCAACGTCCTCTTCAGGTAGAGAGGCTACTGGATATGTGTGTAGTACACACGCAAATACAAACTTCATTGTACAGTTGGTCGATGTTCACATTCCGTGGCACACAGTTCTGGCGCGGCTGCACACCCAACTGAACACAATGCGACTTACTGCACAGTGTGCACCGGACTTTTAACTATTAGAATGTAGGTGAAGCTCACAGAATAAATCTGAGACACACCCTTTTAACAGACGTCTTTGTTGCCACGTATAGGTACAACGGAGAAATATTTTTGGGGAATTCTTTTCAGCGTTACCCGACATTACGCCGGGGTCGGAGCCTTGAGGACAATGGAGTAGTTATAACTCGCGTCATAGAGTCAGTGGACTGCGAAACAGACCCTCATTATTGCGTTATCAGTCTCTAGTGGGACCCGGCACCGCCATGCGGGTCAATCACACAATGCGGTTCCCAATACAATAGTGTCTTGCCCAAAATATATTGAAGAAAAAAATTGCCCGAACCGAACGACGTGATACCCAATACGTGCTTTGATTGTCTTCCTAACAAATTACTGCGTCTACAAAGACAAACAACCCAAGTATACAAACATTTGCGTAACAGATATTTCGGGGTTAATTTATGCTTTTAGCTTTGGTCGTGTTTTCTTTAATACTTTTTTGTAGAGACTGGAAGAATGTCGGATTGTCTCGAAGTAATTAATTATACTGTTATAACTTTTGCCGAATCCTAGCACAAGTAAGCCTTGAGTTTTGAATGGCATGTACAATGCTGATAGAATCTGTCAAATTTCTTTGATAGTTTTTCAACTTTATTACAAACGCAAAAATTAACCTTATAATTTTAAATTGACCATTTGAAACGGTCAGAAATAAAATATGAAATCACATAGAAAAAATGCCGCTCGTCTTAAAAACTTCTATCACCGTACAGAAATTAAATATTATGCTAATAAATAATTTGTCAAATTGCATTTAATGCTAATAAGTATTCCATTTGATTTTAAAAATCTGTGACGTCATTTTTTTATATTTCAAACAAATCACGCACAAATTCCGCGTTTTGACAGTTCATAAAAAGTTACGTTATTGACAACCCTTTCAAATACCCAATTGGGGTTTGACAGTTAGGGATAGCTTGATGTGCAGGCGGCTGCACACTAATTAGGGTTTTAAAAACTTATAAGCTGCCCATTAGCTAACGTCATATTTTAATTTAGTCTGTGGATACCCACTGGGTACCCACTCTCGATGGCCTTTAATCGAGTCAAAACTTTTAAACTGCCCCAAAATGTTTAACTATTTAACCTAATCGTGTTAGAGCGAGAACGGGATCACTAGTAGTGCAATCACTGGTCTTCGAACTCGTGATGTCTCGATTAGCAAACCGATAGCCGAGCTGCTAGTAGATAGGTACTTTAATTGAACACGAACAGCAAAGAGGAACCTATTTCTGAGTATTTCTTTCACCAATTAAATAATAATTCACGTAAACTAACCTTCTACTAATAACTGTGACCGTTTTCTTTCCTTTTCTAATGGTAATCTAGTAATATTTCCACGTAATACGTAACACAGATTATACGTAAACGTGACTGTATCAGACAATACCTTCGATAAACCTATTAATTACATCATTATTTTAGTTCATCGTTAATTCTAATTGTAAAGGGTTCAAGTTTTGGTAATTGTTTGTAATCAAATTAAAAATAATCTTGTTTGTTTAGCTTGTTAGGAGTAATTTGCAATTGTATTTGTTTGGAAGTTTGTGAGCTCGCTCATTTTATCGGGAAGGAAAAGGTCTTCTGACGTTCTTTTGTTTACAATTACCTGCTTCGGTGATCATTGAAGATGCTGCTGTTGGATGATGTTGATGATGAAATGCGCTGCTCCTCACTATCGTATAATAATAATGCCCTATTTCTATTATGTTGCAGGTACCGTAAAATGTTGACTTCTCGCCTCCACGCACAGGGGACTTCAACATATGTGGCGGGTCCTTTGGTAGAGAACGCAAATCGGCAAAACGTAAGGTAAGACGCCCTCAGGCTAGGTGGAGTGACGATAACAGGGTGGCTGCTAGCAGTTGGATAAGAGTTGCCGGGAGTCGAGCTAAAGGCTTGCAACTGGAGAGGCCTGTCCACCAGAAGACTACTATATGCTGATGTTGATAATGTTCCCTTGGTCCCTTCATCAACAGACAGGTTGGGGTCTAATTTCTAATGAAAACTTGAGAGCCAGTAGGTAATAAACCTTAACTTTACAAGCCATTATAAATAACGACCGACACTTCATTACGAGTTACAAGGGTATTATTTTCATATAACTAGTGTGGGTACATGAATAATTTAATAAATGGAAGAAGCAAAATAAATGACGTTGTAAAATACCGTATTATCTCGGTCAACCGAATGAGGGATGTTCCCGTTATGTGGCGAGTGAGCGTATAAGCTGTGACGTCACTCTATGAGCATCATTACATGCTAATGAACAGCGGTCGTACGGAAAACATTATTATTATAACAAAATTATTTAAAAAAAAAACTATGTTATACATTGTGCAATTGAAATCAAACATGATTTTATCTTAGATTAAACTTCTGACGATAACACTCAGAACTGCCTTTGTTCATATACAAACTAGATTATACCTTAACATGTCGAACTAAATTGGTTTGGCCGGGGATGGGTGACCAGCTTTACATACCGAGACTCCTTCCTGTCATTTGTTCATCTTTGACAGCCGTTACGGGTCGTCAGAAGCCCGAAAATCTGACAGACAGTCTTACCAAGGGGTATCGTATTGCCCAGTTACTGGGTTGTGGAGGTCAGATAGGCAGTCGTTCGAGGCCGACCCCAACATAGTTAGGAAAAGGCTAGACACGATGATGTCGAACTTGGCTTTGGCTAAAACTTAATTTATTTATTCTTTACGTCCTCCTATAAGGTACATAGAAGGATTTAATGCCTCAAGCTTTCCAATGTCTTAGAATGCTTTCGATATTAATTTCTTCTAGCTCTAGGTAGTAGGAAGGCATCCTACTTTAAAACCCCTTACAGCCTTACAGCTCGTCTCGTATACAACATTATTCTTAGTTTTTGCAAAAGTCGGAAAAGGTTAAACAATTTTTTACTAAAATGACTAAATACTTTCGGACCAATGCAAAAATCACGAAAAAAAATCATCTATTCCATACGTTTTGTCGATTTATGTGAACTCCAATGTATGGATGGTAAGATGCAAAGTTCCTGGGTGTAACACTTGATGAACACTTTACTTGGAAGAATCACATCGACATAATTTCAAAAAAAATCAATCAATTCGTATTTGCCTTAAAAAGAATTAAAACTATTACATCTTTGCGTACCGCCATAATGGTGTATCACGCTTACGTCTGCTCAGTAATACGATACGGTATAGTTGTGTGGGGAAATTCTTCCGAAATTGCGAAGATCTTCATCGCCCAAAAAAAGTGTATTCGTGCAATGTTCAAAATGCAGTGGTCTGACTCATGCAGGCCTATATTCAAGTCGCACAATCTATTGACGGTCCCATGCATTTATATTTATGAAGTTGCCAGGTTTGTGAGGTCCAATCTTGAATTATTTGAACGGAAAGATAACACAAATAAAAGGAAACCTACACATTTAGATTTCGAAATGCCCGTTCCAAAATTAGAACTTTTTCGGCGGAGCTGCGTTTATATGGCTCCCCTAATCTACAATGCTTTGCCGAGGTCAATTACTCAACTACCCTTTAATAAGTTTTGTGTTGCGTTGCGGAAGTGGTTGTTGCAAGAGTGTTTTTATTCGATAGATGAGTTTTTTCAAAAGTGTCCCTGTAAATTTTATACTTTAAAGTACAGACATATTTGACTGTATCATAAGTTTTAAAACTTGTATACTATTGCATGCTATATATTGGCCAAATGTGTGTTACGAAATATTTTATGTAATAAGAACTTCATGTACCTACCATATTTGATGCAATAAATGAATTGAATTGAATTGGAAAATGTCCTTAAAATAATATTGTGAAAGTATATAAAGTCAAAGTCAAATCATTTATTTCAAATAGGCACAAGAAAGACACTTATGGCCGTCAAAATGAACAAGAAATAGAATTGATTCTAGTTGCCCCTTCCAAAAGGTAGTTTCATATGGAGAAGAATAGGCAAGAAACTCCACTGGTATATAAGGTCCTTTTATAAAATTGTCGTGTGCATGTAGACAAAATACACTTTGTAACTTAACTCCAAGAATGTCATTCTGAGAGATGGCATAATCTTGTCAAACACGCTGTATAGTGTACAGTCACGAGCACCAATATGTATACCCTTAGAAACAATCAAAACCGATTTTCTCGTAGAATAACGATAACTTTGTGATAATAGACCATTTTCATATTAGTATGGGTTCCCAAATACTATGTCCATAACAACATAAAATTACAACAAATGCAGAAGGAGAAAATTACTTTATAAAGTTGCTCCGTGTATAATGTAAAATAAGTCAAAGGTAGGTAGGTAAGGTAAGTAAAATAAGAGCAATGTCTGTACATTACTCTTATTTTACTTACCTGCGCCCTTGTATAATTCAATATCTTGTTCCGACTAAGGAGAGAGGCTTCGTAGTCATGCACCTCCAACTCCTACACTGATAAAATTAATTACTTATTGAAGGTTCTTAGAGCTTGTCATCCTTTAGTACGAAACCTTATTCACTGTACCACCAAGAGTATTATAAATTTATTAAATAGGCTAAGGCTGCAGAAATATACTGTGCAGGCACTGTGCTGTTGGAATTATGCGTATATTTCAATATTCAGTAGGCGCACATCAGTGTGACCAGACTTGTATAAGATGACCTCTTCTTTTATTGAAACTCCGTCTCATGCTAGACCAGCTGAAGGTCAAAGTATTACCACAGACGGGCGGTCTACTGTTGTACTGTATCTGTTAATAATTAGTAATAAAAAAGATAAAAAATGGCCCCTAAAGTAAGCAAGCCTGTATCTTGTGCACCAAAGTACAAGGTTGCCTAGTTTAGGGCCGAGATAAAACCTAATTAAATTAAATTCATTTAGGTATTTCATAGAGAGCTTTTATTATGAAAAAAAAATTCATAGAGTAATAGTTGATACAAGAAAATATATTTTTTTTTTAATACATTGGGCCTAAAGACCGAGTGTTAATCTCTAATCCAGAAGGTAGCTATTATTTCTAATTTTGAAAAGTATCTAAAAATACTGAACTTCACTAATTTTCAACGTCAAATCCCTTTATTCTCATCCTTACACAATCTAGCCTTTGAAACTCCATCGTAGCAGGACTAGCTTTGTTTTTGATCACATTATAAGTTCGCCCACCTTCATAACGGACAAAACAAGCAACTTTCAATGAAGATTAAACGTTGGTCGAGTAACTCCTCAGTTTTCCTACAACATCCACTCTTATCACTTGGAGAATAAAAACTTTTTGAAACTAGAAGAAGTGGGTGGATACACTGTCTAAGATAAATAAATACACGTCACTCTAGTGTTTCTAGGAGGATAAGTTCTTAGATGTCATAAGTTGGAAAACGACTCACCTGGTGGAAAATGGTTACCTTGCAAATTTGATGCGTCGACGAACTGTCTCATGGACCTAGAAATTCATCGATTCACGATTGTTCTACAGTTCCTAAGGGGTACACTTTCTAACCGAAATCCCAAATGTGTATTAGTGACATTAAATGGTGCTTAAATCTATAAGTCAGTCTTATATAAAAAGGGGGAGAGGGGATATAATCACAGGACATCAAAAAAATTCGTCTGCACCGCTGTCAACAGGAAAAGCTTACCGGCGACGGCGAGTAAGGGATCTAGCAATTACTTAAAACAAGTCACCGGTCTCGGTCGAAGTAAGTACGGCTTATTATAGCTAAGTTTTCAATCTGACGAAAAAAACTCAAAACAACGCGTCCCCACCCTCTAGGTACAGAGGCCAGCACATCAAGTTACCACAATCTGTCAAATTTCTTTGATTGTATTTCAACTTTATTGCAAAGACATAAGGTTCATTTTTAATTGAGAAAATTTGACAGTTAGGGATAGCTTGATGTGCTGGCGTCTGTACTTAATAAAATTATAGCTAATATAAACAATGTTTTAATCAATTATTATTATATTCCTAAAATATTCGTAGAAAATGTATATGTAACCCAGTTTTAGATTGAATGGAACTAAATTAATATTATAATGTAAAAATAACATAGAACAGAATGGCTAGAACCTTTTCAGGTATCCAATTATTAAATAGCTGGAAACAAAAATCTAATTCTTTTACCTATTGTTCTTGTTGTATGAGTAAAAAAGCGCACTGAGTTTTTTAGTAAAATAGACCATGAGAATTCTCAATGTACTTATGTATTTTATTATGTTTAATTATTAATTAAAATAATTCTCCTTTACCCTGTGGTTTGGGATTTATTAAAGTGCTTAATATTACATTGCGGGCACTCGATGCTTATACGACTGATACTATTAGAGCACGGAGCTCCTAAATCGAACCACATTGCATTTTTTTGTTTATAGGCCTAAAAGTTTTTATTCAGTTTTAAAGCTGACATACTGGCCATCAATATAGTATAACCACACTTCCAAATTTAAATTAATTTGAAAAAGAGAAGAAAATCGAAGTTTGGTCAACGTAAAGAAGTATCAAGATTAGAGCGTTTATAAGTCAATAGTTATTTGAATAGAAATTATTTTTTCAAGATTTCATTTTTATGCATGATAACACAAAAAAGTGCTGGATGGGTAGATTTAGGTGTGCGGGAGTGTATATTATATCCGTTAAAATTTGCTTCCATACTATTTTATAGCTAATGGCAAAACATTGGTTACGCAGCAGAATCATAAAGTTAACGTTGTTCATAACAAATATCACATACGCACGCCCTAAATTATTAAAGCGCTGGTTTTAGTGCATTTAGTCTCGGGAAGATGAGCTCTCAGGGTCAACCGTATTGCGGTTAATGTTGACCATAAAACATTCCCGCAGTTACGTGGTGTGCACCCCGCCCTTGTGATCCCCACTGATGTATTTACGTACCACGAATTATATAGAAGCTTGTTTACATTTTAATGAAAGGCGTGGGCTTGTAAATTCTCTGTTTATGCTCGCACTCGCGCCGGATCCCACAATTCTCCTCGCCGAGACTCGTACTCAGTGTTAAAGTTACGTCATGTAGGTATGTCTCCGTAATTTAATACAATATACACTCACGGTATTTATTGACTAACATAAACACAAACGACGCACCTACTCCAATAACGTAATTATTGGAAACACTTCCGCACAAACACAATGGAAGCCGAGCGACGCGGTGCTAAGTCTTATTATAATTTCCCCGAAAACGGAAATAATGTACGAAATGTCGGGTTCCGTTACCTTTTATCAGGATTTTCTTTCGAAATCTCTCAGGAAGATCAACGAGAGGTGACATTACCGATAAATGTCAGCTTCGTTTCACAATAACGCCTACACTAATCTAAATATCGTGCTATAGCTACGTTAGCTATATGTATAATGAAAAGGCACTTTCCGTAATACAGAAACTTGCCATTAGAAAACTTCGTAAGAATAAGATTTAAATGGAAGCCTGAGAATAAAGGGTGTTCTTAAATCACTAAGATTAATTTTCTGCGCACATAATTTATATCAGCAAACCAGGACGCGGGTCGACGAGACCATGAGGCAATTTACAAACTCGAAAATCGCGGAAGTTCGTTAATTATTCGGCGGGAGCGGGCTCGGCGCGCCGGGCCTCACGGTTATTGACACTTAAGACAAGGCCCGACCGCTTCACGCGCCTTATTGCTCTGCTTGCGGTCGACTCGCCCACTCGCCCACTGCCCCACTGTACCCGACCGGATCCCAGATATTCACTATTCAATAAACTGCGCCTGTAAAGTATAAGGATTTAGAGAGGTCACACCAATACAGCCTGCTTTACAACCATTCTGAATATTAACGATCATTATTACACCGAATTGGTTTGGTGCAATCTTGTTCCACTTCAAAAGAATCTTCATGCTTACCCAAAAGTATGACGTTTTCTTGAGGCGAAAATTCTAGAAAGTAATTCCAAAGTTTTCTGGTGATAGTAATCTGTCGGTGCTGATAAATCTTATAGGCGAAAACGTGCTCTCCGGTGCTTTCCAATCCGATTTCGCAAGGTATCGGTTGGTTTAGTTTTAGTGGCCTCACTGTTAAATACATTTATATCGCAAAGATTTGATGTACCTACCTTAGCTTGTTCTATATCCATTGCAATTCAAATTCTTTGTTTTTTTTCCTTACATTTAAATATTGCTACATTTGTATCCTTAGGATTTTAAGCATAACACTGGCGAAACAAGCGAGTACCTACTATTGGTCTGCCTTACCCTTCGAAGAAACAAGGCGTGACGCTACATTATATTTAAAATTACATAGTTTCTACACACTAAAAAACCTTCATATACTAAAACTATGCGTAAGCTACCCATTGTGCCACCTATGTATAAGTAAACCCATAGGTATAGCAAACGGTGAGTCTCGCTGTAAGTAAGGGAAACGGGAAACGGGTTACGGGCATGCGGTAGACCACTAAACCAAAAGACTCAACATTCTAACGCTATACGTCGCAAAGATATCCATATGTATATAAACCCCTTGTTGTAGGTATATTGGTATACTTATCTATGATCTATGAGAGCACTGGTGGGCCAGTGATAACTGTCCCGACTTACGAGTTGTAGGTCATGGGTTCGAACCCAGCCAGGTGCTATACTTTGTGTAAATAATTTAATCACCAGTGAAGGAAAAGATTGTCAGGAAACCGGCATGACCTAGAACCAAAAAATTAAAGATAATATCTTTAAAAAAAAATTAAAGATAATATCTTTTTTTTTTTGTACATATTATGTGACATCTACCAACCCACACTGGACCCGCGTGGTGGATTATGGCCCACTCCCTCACACATAGATGAGGCCTAAGTCCCAGCTGTGGGAACATTAAAGGCTGATTCTGTTATCTATGATCTATGTATTACATCTATATAATATAGGATGCATAAGAGATACACTCGCTAAATACTAAAAATTTAGTTACAACGAGTAGATGGTAGCTCGATGGAAAAACTCAAATATTAGAGCCGAGATACGCTACAAACGCATATGACACGTAAGTTCAATGTAAACAAGTAGCGCGGCTCCGAGGATCCCTCTCAAAGTAGGCCATGTATCGTATTATGGGTGGCTCCACTCTGTATTCATAGCGAATCTGGGACAGCGAGCAAGCCAAAATGGCGAATATAAAAATGAGTTAAGTGATAGTAAACGACGCTCTGCCCCGGGATCCGATATTATAACTTCGGTGGCTAATAGATTCTAAAAAGAAACTCAAGAATATTTAGAGTCATACCATAAAAGTTCACCAACTCCTGTTACTTGTTAGTGGACAAGTTCGGGAAATGTTATCAATCTTGTTTATTAGATACATTAGTATGTGAGTTTATCAATCGCAATGTTTTGCTATGTCACTGTTACTAAGTAAACAACATAATATTTCGGTTACGTCGCTGTGGTATTCGCATTTGAAATGGTAATTATCTTCAGCGTAGATTAAAAGAACATGTTACAATTCAAAATGATAGCACCGTTCTTAGCAGTTTCAACATTCATGTACATAATTATCATTCATATGCATACATTCCGCGTTGGAAACGAGAAGCCGCGCTTTAAAGTACTATTTTAAGTATGCAGCAATAAAATAAAATAAGTAGGAGACAATTTCGTAGGGGCTGAGCTTAAATCAAATTCGAATGGAAGGCACAAGACGGGAGTTTATTACACAATTGACAAGTGAAATCGACGCCCATAAAATGTTACAACGACGACCGTAAAGATGTGTTTCAAGTTAAGCTTAAACTCTGTAATGCCGAACGCAAGTAATATGAAAGTAGACTACTTTGTTATGCACTAAACGCGATAGTTTCCACCCTAAAGTGGAGTTAAATTAAATTACCGAGTTTGCGACTAGACTTCATTAATAAATAGGTCCTGTCTTAAAGTAACTAAACGCAAAGCTGTTCATAAGAAAATTAAAATGCTTAATTTTGACTTCATACAAAGTTTTTAGAAGAGTATGAATAATTTACCCTCCTCTGAGGAAAGCAATCCAGTATTGCCGAACACTTTTAATCATATTTTTTATTCATAATCCCTACATCATCTATAAGAGTTTCAGTTCAGCGGTTACCGAAGGCTTTTTCATTTATTGAAAAAGGTTTCAAGAACCCGAACCCACGCATTTTTTCGCATTATCTTCGTGTCCAAATGACGGTGAACGATACAAAAAATGACACTTTGATATGAAAACGCTTCAATAGAGCGGCTGTTTATTGGGAAACAAAATTGAAGAGTTTCTTTTTGAAAATATAGTCGCAGAAGGTGACCATCAACACCAATGTAGTTCCTGTTTGATATTAACGTAATTTTGGAGAACACGACTTCGACCTCAATATAAGTTTAAGTAAATGTAATTGTATCCAACACCACTCGACGTCATCACGTCAACGCCTGCTGTCGCTGAAAACCAGCGCTGGGGCTTTGTCTTGCATAGCAGTATGCTGAGTGATGGCCGTCTTGTAGATTTTTTTGTTTTTGTAGATGTGACGCATATTTTTTTGTTTTTGTAGATGTGACGCATATTTTTTTGTTTTTGTAGATGTGACGCATATTTTTTTGTTTTTGTAGATGTGACGCATATTTTTTTGTTTTTGTAGATGTGACGCATATTTTTCCCCGATTTTTTTTGTATTGATGTTTCTTCTATTCTTTCTTCGCGATTTGCCGTACCTTTTCCAAACTATGTTGGGGTCGGTTTCCAGTCTAATCTGATGCAACTGAATATCAGTATTTTACATGAAGCGACTGGCTATCTGACCTCCACAATCCAGTTACTGGGTACGATACCCCTTGGTAAGACTGGCTATTAGATTTTCGGGCTTCGGACGACCCGTCTTACCAAGAGGTATCGTATTACCAAGTTACTGGGTTAAGGAGGTAAGATAGGCAGTCGTTGCATTCGGGTAGATTGCAAGCCGCACCCAACATAGTTGGGAAAAGGCTAGGCAGATTGATGTTCGTTCTTAGCGTCATGTTTACCGCGAATAAACGTCAAACTCAAAACTCAAACTCAAAGTATTTATTTCAAATAAACCAATTACAGGCACTTTTGAATTGTCAAGGCGACACCTTGACGACACTCGTCAGTCAGAGAGATGAAGCTAGTTGCCCATTCCAAAGCAGTAGGTACCTATGGAGAAGAACGGGCAAGAAACTCCATGGACACTCTTTTAAACAAAATATGGTTACAAAATATTGGTTACATAGTTCATATTAATATTATACGTATTTTCTTTCTTTATTTTTTAAGTGAATCCTAAAAAAAGGCGTTTCTTACGTTCTGAATAAATAAACATTTAGGTTCAATGACACCAATTATATTAATTGTTTACACAAAAAACAGCAATTTTTATTTTGAGGGTGGGAAATCATCAATCGACTCCTCTCGCTCTGGGTGGAGCGCAAGGGAGTGTCAGACTCATACTGACTAAAACCCATTAATGTTCCTTTCTTAGCCCTTTATGTTCCAGGGTAGCGGTAACCCTTTCGGTAGAACTTGCTAATGTCTCGTCCGTACACCATCGCACACAGAGTGCACCATCGTCATTTTGGGGATGCACGTTGACAGTACCTATTTACCTAATTACGATAAAACTATACATAATACGAAGACTTTAGTATTCAATTAGGTAATTTAATTTATATTGCTACTTTATTTGAACAGCGAAATAACTTCATGAAAGTAAAAACCCGCGCCCACCAAAAAGATTGATGTAGACTTGATGAAGCCAGATAGCTGAGTCACAGTCGCCATTTATAAAGACAGGGATGGGTAGTATTGCCTACACGTAATTATGTACCCTGCTTATGTACCTACGTGGTCGGATTATCTGGGGCGGAGACCCGATTATTTTGTCTTGAAAATGTGAGGATTAGATTGCCCGATCCGTGAATACGTATTGTACGTGGTCTGGACACGTGAACGCTTGGGCCCTGATAATACCTTCCAAGGCTTCAAACATTTTTATATGTCATAACTTTAGGGTTACATTCTTTTTAAAATATACAAAAAGTCCAAGGATATGTGCTCCAAAAATGCATAGTTTCAAAGATACATATAATCAATCACAATTAATTTATCTCGATGTCTAAGTGTCTAAGTTTCATTGATAAATACGAGTAATTCATTTTCATTCATAATTAAAGTTAAGAAAAACAACATTGTTATACACTCGAGAGCAATGAATCCGGGTCACTTAAAGAATCCTAAAAATCTCGGAAACTAAAAATGCTAGGTTAATGCAATAAATTGTATTTAATAGACAATGTAATACTCCTTAAATGAAGGTATTAAAACTTCTTAGTTATTGTAAAGTTATATCATAAAAAAATCAAATTTGAAAAAGGGCCACTTTCGAAGATGGAACTACGAAATTACAGCATTTGGTTTTGCTTTTGTTTGTAATCTGTCATTTATGTGGGTACATAAACCATGTTGATAGTGCTCTATATTCATTATTCAAGCTGAAATTATGTCGCTTACGCCTGAAGAATGCACCAGAATACTTACAATGCTGGAAACCGGCCGGAGTCAGCGCGATACAGCCAGGACTGTCGGTGTGTCGCTGTCAACAGTACAAAGAGTTCTCCGACGTTACGAAGAAACTGGTTCTAACCTACGCAGACCAGGAACGGGCAGAACCAGGTGTACCACAGCACGAGAAGACCGATACTTGGTGAACACCATGCTTCGAAATCGCTTTCTCACAGGAACTGAACTCACAAATCAGTTTCGACACCTCGGAGGAAGTAACCCAAGTGCATGGACAGTAAGACGTCGGCTTGCTGAATCTAACTTAAAACCCCTTAGACCTGCAAACGGCCCTAAACTGGAGCGTGGGCATCGTATTTCAAGACTAAGATATGCCCAGGGCCACGTAAATTGGAGTATTGAAGATTGGTCAAAAGTTATGTTCTCCGACGAATCAAAATTTATGCTCTACAAGCACGATGGAAGACACAGAGTGTATCGAAGACCAGGGGAAAGATTCAAGCAAGCATGCATCGAAGAAAAAGTAGCCTACGGTGGTGGGTCTGTACTTGTGTGGGCCGGAATTTCTTCTGAAAGTCGCACAGAGCTGGTGATCATAGAAAACGGCTCTGTAACTAGCGTAAGATATGTGGAAGAAATCCTCAATGATCACGTTGGTCCATTTATGGTCAATTTAGGTGAGGATGCTATATTTATGCATGACAATTCCCGACCTCATACAGGTAGGATTGTGAATGACTACCTTCAAGAGATGAACATTACTCGTATGGAGTGGCCAGCGCGCAGCCCGGATATCAACCCGATCGAGCATGCTTGGGACGAGCTAGGCAGATGCGTAAAACAACGAAACCCTCCCCCAATCACGCTTCGTGAGCTCAAAATTGCTCTCACAGAGGAATGGGAGAATATTCCCCAAAATCGTATAAGGAACTTGGTGTACAGCATGCCAAACCGCGTAAACGCAGTAATGGAAGCACGAGGAGGCAATACGAAGTATTAAAATTCAAGAAAATCGTAATAAAGTTCAAAAATTTCATGTTTCCTATTTTTGTTTTAAGGAGAGATCAGCAGTTTTTTTCTTTAAGTAATTTTGTGTTAATAAAATGTATGGTGACTCATATTTTTTTTACTTTCATTTAAGGAGTATTACATTGTCTATTAAATACAATTTATTGCATTAACCTATCATTTTTAGTTTCCGAGATTTTTAACATTCTTTAAGTGACCCGGATTCATTGCTCTCGAGTGTATTTCACGTAAGGGTGTGTGTATTACATAATTTATAATCACGACTTAGTCGTTCGTTGTTTTGTTTGGAAAATTGAATGAAATTGATAGAATAATTAAAAAAAAAACATATGCCAGTTCATTTTTTGATATGATCTCATTCATACCGTAGAGTTATGACACATAAAAAAAATAGGACACTGAAGAATCTTTCATATTCTTTCTGCCAATAATGATTATACAGATTTCAACACATCAAGCTATCCCAAACTGTAAAATATTCCCAACTGATTATGAACCTTATTCTTTTGTAACAAAGTTCAAAATCTATTAAAGATATTTGAAAGATTGGGGTAGCTTTATGTGCTGGCCTCTGTACCAAACATAAAAAATAAGAGCTACTTGTGCCAAACTTGCAATCAAATTAGAAAAGGGGCTCAAGCTCGTGGAAAACCAATCCGGAAGAAGGTTAAGTTTTACATTAATTTCCCCCCATTATTAAATAATTCCTTGCCGCAACTTTTAATGCATAAATTAAGCAGGTCGATAAAGGAATTATTATGATTCCTAAAATGCTTTTTGGAAAATTTGTCCAGCGGCCGCCCCATCATTAATACTAAAATCTTAATTGAAGCGACGTACCTTTCGACACGACAAAGTGGGGATTTCATTAAAAATAAATAAAAAAGGCATAAAACTTTCTCTTTTTATCTTATTGGACAGGAATTTCTGGAATTAAATTGAATGGTGTCGTGTTCATCATTAATCACTGGGGTTCTGGCTTGTTCGCGATCCTCTCTTATGAACTTTTTCTTTTTCATAAAAATTATATTCTTGTTTATCAGTTTTTTTTTGTGTAAAGATTATTCTGTCGTGTTTTTCAAGAGAGAGGTACCTTTTTTAACGGTTCGTTTATAAAGGACAGTGTTTTCACAGAAAACACACATGCCCCATGTATAAAACATAAATTTGATGTGAGATCTAATAAATTATGCACTCAGCCGAACCAAACGATACAGCTATTACCTACCCGAACACGGCGGCACCAGCGGTTGGTGGTACATTGTACTTGTACCAGTAACGTATATAAGTAGGTATGTGTTACATATTACCATAACAGGCAGAATTTTGAAGGTAGTTTAAATTCTTTTAACCCCAAACTAGAATAAAATCATTAACTACACCGTAATATAGCAGGCAAATAGTAGGTATTTCGCTTTCTCGCTATGATTTGAAGACAAAGCTATCAGTAGCATAAAGCATTGAAAACTATGTTCCATAGTAACAGGTTTCAAGATCGATCGAAGATTATCTATACGATATTATTATTTATGAAGTAACTTATCAAAACGGTTACTTAATATTGTATTTCCAATATTCATACTGTTTGCAAATTCAAAATCAACGTTGGAATATCAAATTATTCAATAACATTTTGTGTAACTATCCGCTATTGTCTGTTTATTTGGCTGAACCTAGATCTAAATTGAATATCCTGTGCATGCAATTTCGGCAGCCGTGATTATTGTTTGGCTCTTGATGCAATTTATTATATTACTATGATATTAACTCCAAACAATGTGTTATTGTGAGATTTTCGGATATTCAAACTTTTTTTTTACTAACACGTGGGCTTAAAAAAAATTTACCTAAGTAGACTAAAATAAGTACTTACCTATAAGTGGCCAAAAGGTCTTTTTGATTACCGTCATTTTGCAAACGCCTTATTCAGCACCATATCAAAGCCCTACTCATAAACTCAAGGCGATTTAATAGCTTAGTCAGTGAAGTTCTGAGATTGTCTAGCTGTGCTTTAGGTCGTATGTTAAATGCCTGTAAAATATCAAATATGTATAATTATGCTTCACAGGTACAATCTGAATCAAACTGTCAAATTTCTCCATATGATTGTAAACCTTAAAACGTTGATTGTTAAGTTCAAAATCGATTGAGAAAATTTTAAAGTTTGTGATAACTTGATGTGCTGGCGATTCTACCTTCCTTTAGGATTTATGCAAATATGGGAACAACCATCTACATAAATTCTCACACAACAATCTTTTCTCTGATAGTTGGATTTTATATAGGTTAAAAATTGTTAAAAATGTTATAAGTGTTTACTCTAAATTGAAAATTACTTTGTTACTTCGTCAAAAAAAATACTTTTCTGTGAACAAATCGAGTTTTTTTTAAGCACGCTCATTAGTCCCGACATAATTATGCTTTCAACATTATAATTAGAAAATTACCTGTTGAAAAAGTTATTTCCACTGTCATTCATGACCAACACATTATTGCTAAAGTCCTTTATCGCAAAATAGACTCAGAAACAGCCTTTAGTTTAAAAAACAATTAAACATAAGAAGAAAACTCCTGTAGTGTATAAAAATCTCACCATGAAAATTAAGGTGAAGTGAGCTGTCATTAGTGTCAATCCCTTGCATCAGGTGGAATGACAAATCACTTCGCCTAAGTTTTTACAGAATAGACAGCCAGTACTATATCTAGCCAGCCAGTACTATAGTGTACTGTTTTCTATTCTAAACAAAAACATGATTAATATTTTCCCCCTTCCGGAGAGAATAAAACTCCAAGCAATAAAGTTTTTACTAGTTGAACACGTACATAATGTGACCACGGCTCTCAATAGATACTTTCTAATGAATAAATATTACAGAAATGGACAATGAGCATTGTTTGGATGAAAAATGTAGTCTATGATAGCAAAACACGTGCTGATATTCATCCATTTATTATTGTGTTTAGAGTAGCAACAAAATTGAGGCTTAGTTCGTACAAATATTAAGTAATAGTTCTACTTACTACTTACTTACTATATTCCTTACGATAGAAATAGGTGAACCAGCACCCTGGTTTCGCACTATCTGCATGATTTTAAAGAATATTCTGTATACATAAAACTATATAGAAGTTAGTGTATCGAGTAAAATGGGACAAACAACTCGATACACTAACTTCTCGAACACTACGTCTTATTCACATATTCAAAACTCTCCGAGAATCCGCCAGTATTGACACTCTAAAAATGGTGTACTTCACATTATGCCAATCGATTATTGGATACTGTGTGACTGTATGGGGTGGGGCAGCAAAGACTTATCTTCTAAGAGCAGAGAGGGCTCAAAGGGCTGTACTTAAAGTTATGCTAAGGAAACCCTACAGATACCCTACAGCGCAACTTTACGCTGATTGCAGGGTGCTGACGGTTCGGCAACTCTTCATTCTCCAATCTGTCCTGAGGATACATGCCCGCTTACCCCCATCCGATCCAAGTAAGCGCACATATGTTCCCCCAGGTGTACAGTACAAAACCACATTTGCAAGACGTCAATACTATGTCCTTAGTCATCTTGTTTTTAAAAGAATACAGAAAGAACTAGACATAATAGACCTAAACAAATTCAATGTCAAATCAAAAACTTCTGACTGGCTCATACAGCAGGACTATATTAAAACAGAGTCTATACTACTATCATACATCGCTTGACATAATTAACCACTTCAAAAACACCCACAAGATCTCATACTCACTCACACACATACACACTCACACACATACACACTCCCACACATACATCGGTACACTCTCCTCCCTTGAGGTGTATGTACATACACCTCAACACTCACACATACTTGAATAATATTAATATGCATTAGTAAAGGTAATCGACACACTTTCACTTTCACTCTTGTAAGTCTTAGTTTTACTAAATTTAAATTTTGGCCGATCACTGTCTCTTAAGATACAGGATTCTTCTTAGTTTAAGAGACAGGGTTCATTATTTTTGTATGCATAGAAGCTATGTTTTTATGCTTATTTTATTGTATTGTTTTGTTCT
Organism: Hyppa rectilinea; assembly: GCA_951799385.1. NCBI lineage: Eukaryota > Metazoa > Arthropoda > Insecta > Lepidoptera > Noctuidae > Hyppa > Hyppa rectilinea. The sequence continues at coordinate 9,467,449 of OX637306.1, read as the reverse complement.
GAACTGTGTCTGTGTGTATTTATTTTTGGGTAAATAAACAAATTTATTATTTATTATATTATTATTATTATATACCGAATATACCGAAAGCAAAAGGTGCTTAGGTCCCCTAGCGGGTTGCTAAGCACTGGTTTTCAGTATATATAGCAACAAGGGACTCTTAAACTAAACGGAATCTGTATGATATCCATACATTACTATTAATATTTTGTTAGAAAAAATAAGAGTTTGTAAGTTTGTGGAGACGACCATATTTACACCGATAAAAATGACAAAAACAAAAGAAAAATATAGATAGAGCCACGACAATGGGGATCTTTTATAGTAATTAGTTGCTATTGTTTTGATAATCAACGAAAATTGTAAATTTTTGTTTGAAAATGTCCGAGTTTTTGCTTCAATAGTGAGGTGGTAGATTGTTCCAGGTCTTTGATGCTGCATATTTAAAGCTGCTCTTGTACCCTTTTGTTCTATGTCTCAATATCATTAGCGTTCCATAAACTTGATCTGGTCTATATAGCTGTAACTATGCGTCCTAACACCAAGATAATTTATTGTACTGGTATAAAGGACTTTAATCATCTTTTAAATCAAAATATAATATCCTCGAAAAGCTTAAACAAGAAATACTTTTTAATTTTTAAATCTATACTAATATTATAAAGCTTATAGTTTGTTTGTTTAAACGCGCTAATCTCTGGAACTACTGGTCCAAATTAAAAAAATATTTTTGTGTTGTCCATTTATCTTACAGGCAGGCTATAGGCTATGTAACATCACGCTACGACCAATAAAGTCAAAGTCAAAGTCAAATCATTTATTTCAAATAGGCACAAGTAAGGCACTTTTGAACGTCAAAATGAACAAGAAATAGAATTGATTCTAGTCGCCCCTTCCAAAAGGTAGTTTCGTGTGGAGAAGAATGGGCAAGAAACTGCACCGTTACTCTTTTAAAATGTTTTACAATGTTTTGTATACATGAATTATAACATTATATGTGAAGACGATGCACCCAGAATAAAAACACTACACCACAAAAGGTGAGAAGAAAAACACATAGTAATGGTAGGTAACTTAAGTATGTCAAAAGTACATGGTGCTCACATATTTACAAACATTCTAAAAGTTAATATATAATAAATCAATCAATGTGTGAGAAGTTATTTCAACATGTTAAAATAGTAGTTTATAAATAATAAATTATTACCTAATTTACTTAGCAACCAGTTTGATTTTGTCTAGACACTAGATTGCCCTGTGGAGCAGGACCAGCATGTTTCCAAGCATCCTTAAAGCGTAGAGTAGAGTAATATTAGGAGTAGACCGCTGCTCTACTCCTATTACTCTACTCTACGCTTTAACCGAACCGCTGAAACCGTGCGGGAGCAGCTAGTAAAAATATATTTTTAGAACTTTGTAAAAATATAGCACGACCACTCGCGGGTGTAGTTCACATCCCACGCTACCTTTAACACGTCCTCACGTAACAAGTGTGGTCGCCACACTCACCCTCCCACCTCTCATTGCCGCGTACAAAGGTCACTTGAAACTAACCAGACGCATACGTTCTGAAATAAAAGAATTGCCATTATTGTGTACGCTCGAAAATCCTTGGGGTACTAAAAGCACCCCACGCGTTTCATCGCGGGTCAAATCACAATTTTACAAATCTAAGTCCTTTTAGTAATTCTAGCTTGGGACCAAAATCTTAAAAGTTTCTGTCAAACTGTTGAAATGTTTAAAGAAGAATTTTTTTTCAACATCTCAAGAGATTTTATTTTCTGAAGGGTGCTTTGTATTTAATATTTGGGTAATGTGAACCAATTTACTTTAGCGTGGCAATAGCGGTCATTTACCCACCTACATCTTCTAGCATTCTTTACTACAAAAACTGAAAAAAAGTTCGTTAACATCCTGAATCAATATCTATTGTAATATTCAACATGTTCCAATAACTAAAAACCATGCATAGTTTAATAATTGGGTTCCTACGGAGAGATATTAGGCAAAGGGCAATGACCGCTATTGCCATGCTAAAGTGAATTGGGTATAGACGCTTTGCGTCTACATAAGGAGTTACCTATTATTAGCTGCAACAGTAGCTATGTCTCATTATGTTGTATGGAGGCTGCGTTACATTCTGAATTACAATATTTCCAAAACCTTGGCAGGAATGTCATACTTATAGCTGAATTAATATTCAAGGTTGTTCTCTGTTCTATCTTTTCGTTTATTATCGTTGGAGTTTACCACTAAACCGTGACTGACTGATCTATCAACACACACATAGCTCAAATGACTTAACGGATTGGGCTGAAATTTGGCACAGGGATGCGCTATTTCACACGAAAGAAGTCACGGGCAGAAGCTAGTAACAGATAATTATACAATGTGGAGAAAACAATACGACCATAAATGAAAACACTGACAGTACTGATGATGACTGTATTTTGGAACTATCAAATAAATCCGAACACCGAAAATCAAAAAGTGATTTTTTCCAACAAACTTAATAATAGTGACGGGCCAACTATGAGTTTTGCCAATCTTTACACTAGCTATAGTGACTAAACTATTGGATATATTTGGTTGAATTTTCGTATGCAGGCTAGGGCAGCATTAGGTAGGTATACGCAGTTTTATTTTATTTATTTTTTTATTTTATTTATGATCGTATTGTAGTCTCCTCTTTGTATACACAAAATCAGTGTAGAAATGAATCCGTTCAGAAATCAAAACAGCCACCGAACAACGACGATACGATGATTTTGCTACGGCTAAATCTCGTGGACTGATTATCCTACATGTCAGCCATTAAACCACGATTCCCTCCTTCATTCTCAAATTATCGTTTAGAAATTCAGTGAGGCGATAAAGCGGTCATTGGGCTCCTCATCGCTCCTCATAGCCTGTCGAAGGCGCATCACGTAGGGTCGTATGCCGCGATCAGTTTTCAGCGCACCTGCAGCCGCCGCTCGCATACTAATCCACAGAAATATTCATATTACGTGAGCAAATTATCATATCTATAAACTACTGAATTTAAAAAAATCCTAGACTTTCATAGTACTAGTACACAAGTTCGCATTTTTTTGGTGTAATTGATAAAAAAATTACTTGTTAGTATTTTATTCCGATTATTTTTGCTCACTAAGTTGAGACTATTCCGTTATAGAATGTTACTAAATATTTTGTAATAAAGTTACTTTAATAATAATTTAGTTTTATATTTATTACCTTTGACAATGTTATTCATAATTAATTAATCTAAGAAAGGATATTGTTATTAATTCATACCTTTTACAGTAAAGCTACTGTCTGTAGACAAAGCTATCCGAGTTTTTAAGAAACCTTTTTAAAACTTTGCCGAAATTCTAGCTACTTACCCGTTTATTTATTCAATTTGTAGGAATAACCTTTGTAACGATGATACTTGAACCGTTCCTGTAATTTGATTACGAGCTGAAAAACAAACAAGTTGTGAAACTTTTCTGCTGTAAAAAAATTTGTAGACAAGGTGTGGTGCATTGTTTATTGCTGCACGAGCGACTCTCAGTTAACATTGTTAAATAAAACCACACAATTTTAATGCAATAACTGCCTCCCACACTTTGTAAATAGATCTCTCACAAATTCGCGAGCACATCAAAGCGACGCGCGTAAGCTGTAAAATAACAGTGAGTGTTTGAAGAGGCGTGAATTATGTAACGCGCACAGCCGCCTCGCTGTCTTACCTGCACACAGGTCTCATTTGCTCGGATGTGAGCAAATGACTCGTTATGGCCGCCCTTTTTATTCAGCCTTTCCTTAGTTCACTTAAAATTATACAAGTTAACAGGATCAAAAGAAACTGATGAAATTACGTCAATTTTACGTGTGTTTACTTCACTCAACGAAACGAAATAAATATGGGCTTAAATGCTTAGCATAGATATGTGATAAAGTACGTAAAGCTCTCTGTTTCGTCTCTTCAAGAAACATTTTAGATAGCATCTGAACATTAATAATTTTTGATAAGGTTTATTTCAAAAAATAAATTCCGTAGTGTTATTTTGTGAATCCTTCAGTACTTGTCCAAAATTCATTGTAAAAGGCGTCTCACTACGTCCAAAATTCATTGTAAAAGGCGTCTCACTACGCCTTTTACAATGAATTTTGGACAAGTACTGAAGGATTCACAAAATAACACTACGGAATTTATTTTATCTTACGTCATTGGTAAAGAACTTTGGACAGTAGTATGCTTCGGCCAGGAAGCAAAAGTCTTTAGACGCTTTGGAAAGCAAAGCTTTTTTGAAATTCTAATGCGTCGCCTAGTCTTTAGAACTTTATTTCAGCGCGTTGACGGTCTTAACCGTAGTTGGGAAGCACTTCACGACTATTTTATCTTATTGTGACCGTTGCAGCGTTTTGTATAAGTACAGCTTCAATTTGATATTTAAATGTGGGTATTTCTTACCTTTCTGTGAAAATACTTGTATCTGTAGTCAAGCAATCAGAGGATTCGATTTTTTTTTTTTTTATGGTTAGCAAAATATCAAATGACCCTACCCGCTCTGGGTGGAGCGGAAGGTAAGTGTCAGAGTCTTAATGAGTAAAACCCATCCATGTTCTTTTCTTAGCCACTTGTTTCGGGGTAGCGGTAACCCTTACGGACAATCCCGCTGACAGCCTTATGTGTTTATGTTTTCCTCTAATTTGACTCTAGTGAAACTAATAATCTTTCCCGGTGTATCTAGTGTAAACATACATCATACATCAAAACATTGTAGAAGAGACAGTCGATGCGTGGCTGTCTTTGCGACCGTTCAAACCTTTGATACTAGATACACTTTGAAGGGGTTTTCACCATAATTTAGAGCTAGTGGAGTATAATAACAGCCGCACGGTTTGGTCGAGAAATTTTCCGCTTGATTTTTTGGAAATCGATTGTTTTTTCTGCCATTTTTTAGGTATGGTACAGACGCCAGCACATCAAGCTATCCCAAACTGTCAAATTTTCCCAATTTAAAATGAACTTTATGCTTTTGCAATAAAGTTGACAAACTATCAAAGAAGTTTTGCAGATTAGAGTAACTGGATGTGCGGCCAGCACCTACCCTACAGTCCCCACACCAATTCATATACGACTACTTACTACGTATTAAAACACCATCAAGATACACAAAGTGGATTAAATACGTAGTATCGAAGCTGACACAACACAAGTAAAGTTAATAAAATGTATATGGGATCACTGCCCAAACTTCCTCTAAAAAATGAAAGAAGACTTTTAAAATCGGCCCACTATTGACGAAAATATCGACGAACATACATAAAAAAGTATATTCAACATAGAACCTCCTTTTAGAAAGTCAGTGTATAAGATAATTTTGTTGGATTTATATGAGGTTCTGTAGTATTCGGGTGGTATAGTAAAACATAGTTCGGTTAACCAATACAAATACTGCTACCCTATTATATATAATAATACTGACCCAGTAAAGAGATTTTCTTTTCATTGAGTTTTTTTACAAGTAGCGGAAGGGCAGAAGGAAAATACAAACTATTATTTTCTTTCCTCCACCTATCAAATCGGAAGCGATGGAAATCATCTATCAAACCTTTACATTTCCAAAATATATTTTTCCTTTATATATTTCATGAAAGGGGTAACGTCGGGATAACAAATCTACCGATAAAACAATCTTTAGAGTTCAAAGCTCAGATATATGATTAATATTTTAGTTCGACCCGGCCACTGTAGACAACTTATGAAAATATATTTCCGTAAAATCCGTTTATTTTGGTACGATATGTGTTTTTCAATATCATCATCAAAACACAACGAAGTTAATTTTTTTTTTGAGGTTGGGAAATCATTAAATGACTCCTTCCGCTCTGAGTGGAATGAGTGTCACTGACTCTTACTGACTAAAACCCATCCATGTTCCGGGGTAGCGGTAACCCTTTCGGACAATCCCGCTTAAACGAAGTTAACTTATGTAAACAATTTTTCATATACCTACTTATAAATTATTATGTGAGAAAATCATTTCAGTGGCTATCAACATTCGTATAATTCGTTCGCACCCGACTGTGTAGAGAATTTTTAGAATTGGAAATAACTGATATTGGAGCGAAATTCCAAGAGGGCGTGAAATAGTTCCACGAAATATAAAATACCAACCTTACCTCAGCGACCTACTTAGTTGAGTACATGGGAGAATTTGATGCTCCGGAAATTAAATCATTAGAAATTACCATTATCTCTAAAGTGACCCACGCAATTAAGCTAAGGTAGAAATTGGACACAAACATCCCAAGAACCCAAAACCGTTCTCGTTAATAGGGTTAATAGGGTATGAGGTAAAATAAAATCAGTACAGTTTATACCAAACCCGACGAAGCCTCATCTTTTGTAATAGTTGCAGTTTTTATTTGGATGCATGCATAAATAATTCATCGAAATCCCGTCCGAGGTCACAGTGTGACTGGCAAAAATCGCTTTACGAGTGTGGGAACTCGCGGGAGGCACGGGTATCCGGGTAGCCGGGTAGCGCGATGCCGCGTTGATATAACCCGGTACAGGCGGCACCACCGCGCAAACAAATTGGATGCTTAAAATTCAATTTGAAGGTTTCGCGGTCCGCTTCATTCGCTCGCCCCGTTCGTTACAAGCTGGACTCGCTCACATATCCAAATGGAAACGCAATTATTTTACCGTAACTTGGTATGTTTAAATGTTTATCGCCGCCGGCACACTGCTTGTTTATATAATGGAAGTTGGCTTGTTTACAGCGGAATCAATTGAAGGATTAAAATCCTAACATATCCATGTGCGTGTATGAATGTGTATATGCGGAGTGTATCTGAATCAGTTTCGGGTAACATATCCGTTGAAGGTATTGGATACTTATGATAACAGTGTTTATGATGTAGTCGATGAAGAAATCGTTGTGTGTAGTTGTGACAAGTGAAATCATTTTTTCATTTGCATGTCTTTTTATGGTTTTTTTTGCGTCGTTTAAAAATATACAACGTGAGGTTGCTTGTTAACTTACGACAAGACTGCTAATAGAAGCTCTAAGTGTCCATTATTCTAATAGTTATTAATTTATTAGAGTTAAAAAAAAAACACGCCGTTTTAATGAATTAAGCTTACGTAAAGTATTCGTCACCACTCACTGTCGTGCTTAAAATCGCTGTGTTGTTATAGAAACTTGAACACAAAACAAAACTAAACGAGCTCTTAAAATAAAGCGGGATTGTGGTGGGTACTATCCCGAGAAGAATTTGAAGTTGAAATAACTACTAGACGAAGTTTCCTCCAGATTCACGAAACTTTTCGGAATAAATTCAAGTTCCCTCAAGCTGAAAATTGATGAGTACTTCTATGAATTTAAATATTACCCGCATAATTTGAGTTAGCATAATAGCAATAAATCCAGCCGTGATGCTCGGGCGCCACCGTGTCATAAATACCAAAATCCGATTGGCTTCATGACAAAATAAAGTACGCATTGACAATCCTAAGAGATACTGGCGAGTGTTAGATGCCAGTTCCGTGAAGTTATAAGCTGATGTTGCGTCGTCTCAGTGCCGTCTAGAACTTTTCTAATCCTGTATTCTTCGGTAAACTTTTCCAATATGACGAACATAACAACTTTACATGTGCGCCTAATCCGAGAACCTCCAAGCAACGAGGGACTGCACGACTTTTCATAAGATTAACTAATTTATTCATATAACCCATCTGAAGCGAATACGGATGTTTTTAATCCAGGGGATAATTTATGTGTTTGAATAAGCAACAAGTGATGGTGCGTCCAGAATTAATGACCTCTGATTCCCTTCGTCATACATCTCTCTGAATAGTGGGAATGGATTTAGTTGGTTCGCCGTGAATTAATCACCGTGGGTGTGTGTCGAGGCAAATTAGACCGCTGCGATTCCAAACACCACCTCGCTTTGTCGCAAGTAACTGAACGAACTAAATGAATTATCACGCGGCGGCAGCTCGGGAATCAGCACTTTCATTAACTTTCTACCTTGTAGTTCTCTCGGCATTTTCATTTGTTCCTGGTTCAATTTATTATTAATCCTTGTGGATTGCATGAAAGCAAGCCGCGTGGTTTTAGCTCAAAATGAAATACTTTTCAACTAGCGGCTTATGTTTACTCAGCAGAGAATATTTCGTTTTATTCGAGAAGATACGGCATGAGCTCAGGTAATAAAAATAATGGAAATATACTTTGAATAACGTATTAGTTGTAGGAGGATTCATTTTACAAAAAACACAAGAGTAAATAATTAAATCTCCTTTTTTTATTTGAGGGTGGGAAATCATCAAATGACTCCACTCACTCTGGGTGGAGCGGAAGGGAGTGTCTAGAACCCATCCATGTTCCTTCCTTAACCTTTTTATGTTCCGAAGTAGCGGTAACCTTTTCGGACACTCGCGCTTACCCGACAGGCTTCAGCCCTAACGGGCTCCTTTACACGCTGACATCTCTTTGAGGCGCGCGTGGAACACGTACGGGCCGTCCGGCACAAGTAATTAAGTTTACAATATTTGTCTGTTGTTTTCATATAACATAACATCACGCCTATAATCCCGAAGGGTTAGGCAGAGGTGTACCTGTGGTGTGTGTGTGTATAATAGTACACCTAAATTTGGACAGTTGTGTTTCAGTCCCATAATAAAATAGTGTGATAGTTTTCATAGAAATGTAATGGATTATTGAAATCAAAAACATTTAAATTTCAATTCTTTATTCGACACCATATTTTATGCATTCCATTAAACACCAAATTGTAACAAAATGTTGATGTTCAGCATTTATAGAAACATTTTGAAATTATTTACTTTAACCTAGTTGTTTTGAACATCCATAAAATTATAGTGTAACAATTATAAACATATCAGTAATTTTTAACAACTTAATTAGACACAATTCCTCTAAGGATGTTGAATGATATTTATAATATAAATATTATATAGATTTGCTACATCATTTCATTTGAATAAATATTTTCATTTATCGATGTAAAACATATTTTCCAAATTGTCACTACTTACGAATATTACGCGGTAGGTACTCAAAATCAATAAGGGTGCTATCGTGAAAAATAAAAGAGCTTCTTACAATCTGGCAAGCTCTATAACATTTTGTATATGAAATAAATAACTATGATAATAAATGTCGAATCGAAATATCTTACAAAATTCCTTGACAAGGTAACTAAATATTGAATTTCAGTACATTTCCATTTATTTAAAAACAGTGCCTTATACATAGGTTAGTAAGAACCCTGTCTGGCGTTTTAAATTGACTCTTCCACACAAAATATTTGATAAATATTTTTTTATACACAGTTTGGCACGTGGAAAAGTTTTGGCATAAGTATATTATTTAATATTTTAAATATATTATAAATATAAATTAATGAGGCAGATAGAAATAAATATTATTAAGTAGGTAATGCAATTTAATAAACAGTCGCACAACGCTAATAGTCAATTCCAGTTTACCTACATTTTAAATTGTTTTACATGTCATAAATAATTCTAAGTACAACAATGTAGTAAATAACTTAAATTTCTTAAAGTCCACATTTTGTCACAATGTGGAAAATGGTGTAAGTATTAAATATTACTCACCATTAGTTAATCGTCATCAATTCCTGTGAAGATAAAAATATGGACGAGTACTGGGAATTTATCTACTGTTGATCGAAATGAGAGTATAATACCTGACATTTGGAGAGAATCAGCGCTTTTTTATCAATTTTCTTGAGGATGTAGTCGTAAGAGAAAATCTCCTGACATTTCAGTAAGTTTCAATAGATATATTTTACGAAGATAAAGCGCCATCGCTGGGTAACAGAGTAATATAAAAGAGACGTATTTCACGCACAATGAGGGACTAATTGGTGATTTGCTGAATAGACAGCTCTGCTGATTCCATTTTTATATGAGTCGAAGAAAAATTTATTAGGTTTATAAACCCTTTCGATATGAACACTTTTGCTTATCTTGTTATATGAACCTGTGGAGTGTCTATGGGGCTTATTTAGGAGGACCGAAGAGGTGACTGTCATCTATTACCCTGATTACCTTTCTGAGACCTGATTGGAATTAAGCGTGGACTAATGTTGTAGAGCTCTCTGTGTACTCGTCCATTAAGTAATAAGTTTTCAATATTTACTTATCAAAAACTACTCAAAATCAATACATTTTACTTAAAAGTAACTTTACAAAAAATTACAACATATGCGATGTTTTTTAAACAATGTTTTATCAATAGTTATGTTACCCTACATACCTGAAACACTTCGTTTGATATAAGTATGTACAGCTCATGTCGGTTTGTTGTTAAGTCTTTTGTCACTAATTTATTGTTATATTCACATTTATTTAATACGTATATATTCACAAGAGCCTACAATTCCTTCATTCTATATCCGACAGTAGAAATAAATTATAACTGGCATATTATTACCATAAAAGGCAACTTGCATGTATATAATATCTCTGTCGAGACATATAAACAAGGCAAAGATTACAGAGTAGGACTCGAGCCAAGTTTGCCTTTCACGGTGAATCAGACGAGATCCCTTTCACACCATTATTATACAACCCATCATTACGTAAGTAGGCCATTAAATTGAACGGTTTAGGATATTCCAGGCAGAAAATAATAATATTTTTTAGCCGAATACGTTTCAGATAGTGTAGCAGAGGTACATTCAGCTGAAAAATATTCTTGTAACACCTGGCGACATCTATTCATGGCATAATGTGAAAACAATCGTCCATTATGAATAACATTACATCAACACTCACTTTACCCGCTTTTAATATTCTCAATCCATCGGGAAATAGAGCGGAAAATGAAGACGTAGTGGCACTACGTCACAACACTGTACCGCAGGCGGCAGGATTCAACACTGGTCACACATTCCTCGGTTCTACTTAACGCGCACTCACTAATCATTATAATTAGATACAATTATATTTACACGTACACGAGATAAGTATACATACACGCTATGTACACGTTCGAACGACGTCACACATCACAACTTAGTTCGCTTGTTGACCACGACCTCGGCGGCGGCGTCGAGGAACCCTCATACAGATATCTCCTGTATCTGCACGCGCTTCTTCATGATGCCGGGCGGCGCGGGCGCGGCGGGTGCGGCGGGCGCGCGTAGGATGCCGCCCCCCTCCCCCTCCGCGCCCGCGTCGCCCGCGACCTCCGCGCCGTCCGGCCCGAACTTCACCTGCGTGGAACTGTCTACCACGCGTGGCTCGAACGTGCTGGTGCGGCCCACCGGGCCCACAGAGTCGCCCGCGCGCGCCGGGTCCAGCTTCTGGATGTCCGGCTTTTGCGTGTCGATGCATACCACGCTGCCCGCCTCGATGGCGCTACCCACGCTCACATCGGGCATGGAGCTGCGCGCCGCGCGGTGCTTCTCATCGTAGCAGCTGTACTCGCCGAACGTCGGCTCACCGCAGTCCGACAACGTCCGCAGGTCGAATTTAGAGCCCACACCGCGCGGCACGTGGGCTGATTTGCACTCGAACCCGAAACCCTTGCCGTCAAACGCGCGCACTTCGTAGTCGAGCTTTCCGTCATAATTGTCCGAAGACGAGGAGCTACCAGCCTCAGCCAGGTCGTCTTTGGAGCGGCGCGGGCGCGAGCCGCGCTGGTGGTAGATACCGGCGAATATGAGCACGTTAAGCAGCAGAAGAAAGCAGCCCACGGCGATGGTGACGGTGAGCGCCGCCGTATACGATTGATAGTGTGAGGAGGCGAGGCGGCGCAGCAGCGCGTCGTCGGGGTGCACGGGCGGCGCGGTGGCATTCGGGGGGCACTCGGTTGAGGGGGGTGCGGCGGGCGCGGGCCGAGGCGGCGCAGCGCGTGGCGGCACGGTGCTGCGCGCGCCGGCCCGCGCACCCCCCTCCAGTTCCACCACGTGCGGCACGTGCGCACGCGACATCGACTGCGCCCGCACTGCTCCTGCACCACAAAAGTTTCCATTAATAAAAAAAAATGTTTTATTGATTGAAAAGTTTTAATGTCTTGAGAAGCCGTAGGTAGGTACATACCTTCGTAGTAGTTTGCGTTGTCCTCCTGGAAGTGATGGTGGCGCATGGCGGCGTCGGGCAGGTCGGAGCCGGGCCGATGGAGCTGCGGGATGAGCGATAGCCACAGCGACATCTTGTGCCCGCGGTAGTGACTGCGCATCTCTGGCTTGCCACCTGCGCCGGTCGCCACACAATTGAAACAAATGGGCCCGAACCGTAACCGCAGGGGTCACGGGGGCGACCCTAAAGTTTTAAATGACCAACTCCAAATTCCTAGAGACACAATGCTGAAATCCGTACTAATTGTATTTATTCGCTGTTGTGTTAACAGACGCTGATCTTTACAACTGCTCGGACTCCGAAACTTTCCAAGTTCCATTTATTTTACTGTATTACTACGACGTCGAGGAGTTGTGCTATAAAGGGAAATCGAAAAGGTCCTTAAACTACGGATCCGTAACATATGTATTCGTATAAACTAAGGAAGGAAGTTTTTCGGAGGCAGTGTCATGTAAAATCAAATATTGAGAGTTACGCACTGATCTCCATGTAGAGTTGGTTGATGGTGTCGTAGGTGTCCCAGTACGGGGTCTGGTCGGGGCCCAGTCGAGGAGTCTCGCCCAGCATTGGACTAGGAGGTGGTGTTGCCGATGGATCATTCGGATTTCTAAAGAAAAAAATTAATTAAAGTGCGTTTATGACGTGTTTATTTAAACGATATAGTCTCGACAACAATATGTTTCAAAGTCAATAGGTACGTACGTAATGAAATATTTCGCTGCAGACTGCTCACGTAATTAAAAGCCTTTATTGAAAGATCTTATTTCGCAACTAATTCAATTTGGAATGCCTTCTATTACCACAACATTCTTGACTTATCCCACTAAAATAGTTACACGTGCATTAGGTAAAGGTGAACCTTTTACTTAAACATGTTTACTCGTGGTTTGTGGCTCAGTACCGATATAGGCACGCCAGGTTGGTCTTCTGAGCCGCCCACATGAATGTTCTTTACTTATTGAGACAACTTTCTTCGAAAGTATCTATGACGTAAACAAAAGGACTCGTTTTTCATACGAAAATTATTTACCTACAGGATTTAACAATAATCAGAAATATTTTAGGTAATGCAAGGCACTGTCTGTATAACAAACTAACAACATAGTTAATAAAAATATTCCAGAATGCCGTATGATATATACGTAACTAACCGAAACATGTTTATTTTTCTTAAGCTCAAATAACACAGAAATGGTGTTTAAATCAGTCAGTTTACATTTACCTATCGTTCATTATTTTCCGGCAAACTAACCCGGATTGAAATCCCATCTTCTCCTTAACCCGAGGGATGAGCCCCGCTATGGGGAGCCCCCAGCTGTTGCTTAGCTGAGAGCCGTCTACGTTGTTGACGTTGAATCAGAAAAGCCATCTGCGACTAACTAGATATTCCCATGGATATTCTTCAAAGAAAATTATAATTTTACTTTAGGAGTGATGGATTTTTATCAATTTTCAGGGTCTTATTTAAGTAACCACTTAGTTAGACTTTGTTACTGGTTACTTAAATTCTTATTTAAGTAACCAGTAACAAAGTCCTGATATTTTCGAGTTTATCTCTAGATTTTTTAAGATACCCAGGCCACAACGGTGTTTAAAGGACAATAGACTGTATTTGTGTGTAATATAGGAATGTCTTACCCATATCTAACGAAGTTCGAAATATAATGGATGCATAGTTTGGACACGCGTTGCTCCTGCTGCGTGAAGTTTTGCTGATGATGCGTCAGGGATACGGGCACGCCCAGGTAGTATGGAAGCTCCTCACCATGCACCGACCCTGGCCGCTGTATGATATAAATTTAATTAGTTATACTGGGTGTAACCGAAAGGGTATATACACATACATATATACAAAAAGATATGCTACAGTCCACCAAACTGAACAACATTTACTATGGGACCAACTCCGAAATCGTGAAAAAATCAATCACACGACGAGTCACGGGACCAAAAATGTAAAGAACAGCTGTTTATTTGCGATTACACCCTTTTTTTTTTTTTTTTAGGTTGGGAAATCGTCCGATGACTGCTCCCGCTCCAGGTGGAGCGGAAGGGAGTGTCAGACTCTTACTGACTAAAACCCATCCATGTTCCTTCCGTAGCCCTTTATGCTCCGGGGTAGCGGTAACCCTTTCGGACAATCCCGCTAACCCGGCAGGCTTGGCCCTGAGGGGCCCCTTCATATGCTGACATCTCTTAGAGGCGCGCGTGGAACATATACGCGCCGTACGGCACGGGCCTGGTGCTGATCGGACGGTGAGTCACCCATTACTCACCGTCCGCAGGCCCGCGCCTACGGTGGCCGGGAGTCGTCACGTGGCTCCCGACGCCCGGAGCGTCTCCCGCGGCGGCTGGGACGGGAGGACCTTTCTCTCTCCCATCCCGCCACCTCCTTCGCGAGCATAACTTTTTCGCAGAAGGAGGTGACTGCCTCCCACTCCCTCTCGCCCCGGACCATGGCTTGCACCAGGGCCGGGCGCGAGAGGTCGCCGCCGCCGATCGCCTCTACGAGGACACAGCGGTGCTCCGCCCAAGCGGGGCAGGTTTGCACCGTGTGCTCTACCGTGTCCTCTGGGCGATCCTCGCAGTGGTGACACCCGGGCGTTTCCTACCGCCTGATGATGTGCAGGAACCTCCCGAAACATCCATGTCCGGTGAGGACCTGCGTCAGGCGGAAGGTGAGGGCGCCGTGACGCCTCTCTAGCCACTCCTCAAAGAGGGGCCTTACCGCCACTATCGTGGCGTGCCCTTGCGATTACACCCTGGATAGTTCATCAGGCGACATCGAAGTCAAGAGCAGGCACATTAGGCAATAAACTACTTATTTTTTATAAGTAGTTTACAGGGTCGTTATATAATTGTGCTCCTTGCGAGATCTTGGGTTATTTATTTTACTTCTGGGCCTTATTGCTAGTTTTGCCCTTCTCTCTGCCCATATTTCAGCATATCTATAAGATAGGTACTATATTTAATACCGTTGTGTAGCACGATGAGATTTGTAGTAACTTTCTCAATTACTACCACAGTTACGTAGTATATTACCCTTAGCACTAACCGTCAAACTTTACCCCAATCTAAACCAAAAGCCCGCATAGTCCTATTAACAAGTCCGTTCAAGTGGTCGCACTAGGGTTTTTTTTTTTTTTTTTTTTATTCTTTAAATTTTAGGGACTTTTATAACGCACAGCGTATGTCAGTCCCATCGTAACCTAATACAAGATACACATCAAACCAATACGATCAATGTATCAGGGCCATGAAGTCGAACAACTTTCTCGCATCTTCAGAGCTCGGTTTATTTAATATTTGGTGGAATGTACCTATATCGTTCTTGTTCAACTTCAAAGCCCTGAACAACTTACTTCTATCAACCTCATAGCGAACACATTCCATCAACAAGTGATGCATGTCTTCTAGGACTCCACACTCCTCACAGTTGGGGGAGGTAATTTTTTTCATTAAGAAAGCGAATTTGTTGCATGGAATATGTCCAGACCTGAGTCTGTGAGCTGTAACCACTAATTTTCTACTGAAATTATTATTTATAAACCAGGGTACATGAGGAGGCTGACATTGTATGGTCTTATACCATATTCCTTTTTCTAATGACATTCTGTCAAAGTATTCCTTCCAATGATCATGACAAACATTTTTGAATTTAGGCAACATTTCTGAGTAATCAAGGGTGATTTTGGTTTCTTTTCCGTGTTTGGCTGCATATTTGGCCAACATGTCAGCCTTCTCGTTACCCTGTATTCCAATATGCGATGGGACCCATTGCAATCTCAGCCGAACTCCTTTTTGAGTTAGTTCGTCTATCTTAGATAGAATGTCATAAGCTATCGAAGCACCTCTGTGGCCAGAGGCGCATCGAGCTATATGCTGTAGCGAACTTTTACTATCAGAACAAATAACAATATTTCTGTTTTGACAATTTATGACAAATGTCAATGCTTCTGAGATCGCAAAGAGTTCCAACGTCATAATAGATGCCAGTTCACTTATTTTAAAGCAATGATTATTTGGGTCATCTATGTCTTTACAGGATATGTAATAAGCCGCACCGCGGCCTTCTACACTCTTTGACCCATCTGTAAAAATAGTAAACCAACCATTATATTTTGTACATAATTCTTTGGTCACTTCATGTTTTAGTAAAGTGTAATTATAAGACCCCTTCGGTGACTTTACTGCTTCTAAGTCACAATCAATTATTTCATTCACGTTAATGTTAGTGACCCATGTTCTTAGTGTGAACATAACTAGTGGGTAAGAAGACGTTATCTCAATTTCTTTAACCTCGTTAAACGCTACGGCCAATAAAGGGATAACCTTATTTCGCCAGTAACTATTTTGTCGAAGCGTATAGAGTTCATCTAAAAGGGTAATTGTTATATTATTTTCTACGGACTTGGCTTTCAGACAAAACTTATAAGCTAAATATCTTCTTCGTATGTACAGCGGAACCAGACAAAGCTCACTCTCCATGACATGTATAGGAGTAGTTTTGATAAAACCTCCTATAATACGTAACGCCTGATTTTGTAACTTATTTAACTTATCCAAGTGACACTTTGCACTAGCATCATATAAATAACAACTATAATCTATGCGACTTCTAATCATGGCTATATATATGTGTCTTAAATGTAGAGGATGTAATCCCCAGGACCTACCTGCTAAAACCTTGAGTAAATTAAGGTTTCTTTGAACTTTTCCAACAGTTGCAATAATGTGTTTACTCCAGCGCAAGGACTTGTCCAGCCACACACCTAAATATTTGTAACTGTCAACTTCGTCTAGATTCTGACTATTTATCTTAAGTTCTATCTTTGATCTTCTAAAACCTCTGCTAAAAATACACACCTTAGATTTTGCTGCCGATATTTCTAATCCTAACTCATCTAGCACGTGGCACACTCTCTCTAGTGCTGTTTGAAGTGCACGTTGGACTTCTTTTAGATTTTTAGACGTTCGGTACAAGACAAAATCGTCTGCGTATTGACACATAGTAACATTCTCAATCTCATGAAAACACTTAATTGTAACTATGTTAAAAAGTATTGGTGAAATTGGGTCTCCCTGAGCCAAGCCCCTATATGTGTATCTTATGAAGAATTTGCATTTATCCGTTTCATCTTTTATCATAAGATGTCTTTCACTTAAGAAGTTCCATAAATATTGACAAAACTTTTTTCCAATTCCTATCTCATCTAAAATGTTCACCAGTACATCTATTAACACATTATTATATGCATTTGTAACATCGAGAAAACAGGCAACTGTAGGAGTTTGGCGTGAAAATCCTGTGTAGATTTGGGTTACTAACTTAACTAGACAGTCTTGACAAGATTGTCCTCTCCTAAACCCAGAGGTATACTGAGATAACAATTTATGTTTCTCAATATACCACTCAAGTCGCTTTGTCAGCATAGAGTGAAAGATCTTACAAATGCAGGAAATTAGAGAGATAGGTCTTAGTTTTATACTATTATTGTCTGGTGATGATTTTGGTATTGGTGTTATTAATATATCACGCCATTGTTTTGGAATAATTCCCGTGCTAAAAATAAGATTGTATAATTCTAGTAAATATTGTTTGCTAGTAGAAGACAAATGAAATATTAAAGAATATGTAATCCCGTCAGCCCCAGGTGCTGTGTCTTTTCGTTTAAAGCAATTCATCATTTCTTGTAAAGTGAATTTGTCCTCCAGTATTGTGTTATTTGATTTAAACTGTTGATGTTTTGGGTAAACGTAATCCGGAGCGAGACTACACAGAAGTTCCACCTTGTGTTCATTTGAAACAAATGACCTTGGCGATGCACGTCCCTTAATCCATCCCATACGCTTCCACATTTCCGAACTAGATGTTTGTTCATTAACACTACTGCAGTATTTTTGCCAATCTTTTAACCTTTCTAAACTGATGACTTTCTTAGCAGCTTCTGTTTTGCGATCCAGTAAACTTAAGTTATTTGGTGTGGGATTACTCCTAAATTTTTTTAAGGCCAATCTACGTTGTGCTACCGAATGGGACAGAGTAGGATTCCAATAAGGCTTTGGCCGGAAATCATTTGTCGGATTATTACAAAGTTTAATGAAAGGAATATGCTCATCCGCAGCTTTATTCACTTGTTCTATAAAGTTATCATATAAGGATTGCACATTTCTTGGAACGACAATTTCCATCAAAAGGTTATCTAGGGTCTCACTATACTCTGTCCATTTCGCCAGTTTGAAGTTCCGCTTTTTAACTATACTAATAGGATTTGAGTTGTTATTACATATGTATGAAATTTTTATAAACAAATGATCACTTCCTAAATTTTCGTTTAAAATCTTCCACTCCAACAAAACAGATAAATCAGTTGATACAAATGTAACATCAGGAGACGTTTTTTGAGCAACTCCATCAACCAAGGTGACTCTCGTCATACTACTGTCATTAAGGGCAATAAACCCCGAGTCTAAAGCCGAATCATACAACTGGATTCCTCTGGCATCGGTTTTGGAAGACCAAGTTATATGGTGTCCATTAAAATCACCGGCAACAATACAATTGTTTGAAAATAACGAAAATATTTGTTCCCAATCAGAAAGAGAAGTACGAACCGAAGAAGGGCAATAAATTAACACTATATTTTTAATTTCATTGCAATTTAAAAGTTTTACGCTCATAATTTCTATTCCAGGATTATTAATATTAATTTTACACTGTTGCACTTTTATAGATTTGTGCAATAAAATAGCTAGCCCACCATAACCATCTAATCTATCCTTTCTTAAAGTATTATATCCACTTAAATTTAATTGTGTATCCGGTTTTAACCAAGTTTCTGATACTAGTGCAATGTGTACTTTTTCTTGTACTAATAAAATTTCAAATTCATTCCTTTTAGGTAACAAACTACGCGCATTCCACTGTACAATATGAAGAGACATCGTATTTCTATTATATTTAGCCATTGTTGAACATAAATATAATTTTTTTCCATACATCATCACTTTTAAATACACTAAGGAATAATTTACTACATAATTTACTACATATGTCGAACATAATTTTGGCTAATTCCTGTAGTTTCACATGCCAGGTATTGTCAGATAAACATATATCTTTAACTTTCTGATAAATACTATAAAAATCTAGTTTGGAACTTTTCTCGACTGTCTCTGAACATTTGCCTTTTTCGGTTGTTTTGTCCGTAGGTTCTGGTTCTGTATCGCAGCTTTCTTTCTCCTTATTACTACTCATAAGGCTGGCCTCTGTATGCTTGTTTCTCGCTACATATCTCTGTTGGTTAGTTTTCTCTCCTAAACTGTCTATTTCCATCATACTACCCGATGCCAAACTCAAATTTTGAACTTTTGTTTTTACAGTCACCGCGTCCTTATATGTTTTTATTTGTGTATAATTTACATTCTCACTTTCTAAACTTACCGGATTTTTGTTCTTTTCTGTGTTAGTAGTTATCATGCTAAGTTGTGGGGTCCCTTTCTCTTTTAGATATAGTTCCAATCCCTTTCTGTAAGTACAATTTTCTTTGGTCATAATATCTCTAATTTTTTTCTCTTTTATAAATCTGGGACACTTCTTGTACATCGCCATGTGAGGCCCTTTACAGTTGACGCATATATATTCATTTGTTTCGCAGTTTGGATGTTGATTGCCACATTTTGGGCATATAGTTTTATTTGTTGGGCATGACCTAGATAGGTGACCGAATTTCCAACATCTGGAACACTGTGACACTGGAAACGTGTAAGGTTCCACTTTAAACCTACAACCGTAACCGTATACGTACGGTGGCAAAGTGGCACCTTTAAAACATACTCTAACTGTTTCCGAATCAATCCATTCTCCGCTGTCCGATAGTTTTTTTAGTCTTTTAACTGATACAATTTCATTCTCGCAACTAACATTTTCAAAGATTTCTTTCTCATCGGTTTCCAAATCTATTTGCCTCAGAGTTCCATAGCATAGACTAACTTCATCCGTCATCTGTATTCTGTAACCCAAACTGATCATCTTTTCACAATTCATCAACTTTATAGCACTTTCTCTATTTTCGAAATGAATCAAAACCCTGAATGCACTTTTATACACAATTTTAACTATATTCGGTATATTACAAGATCGTAACAGCTTAGCCATTCCAAATTGCTTTGGCAAAATTTCTTTTCCAGTCACACATATGATATGCTTCTCTTCTTCAGTACTCTTATCACCTTCCGTCACCAAACTATTGTTGATCGAGTCTTTCCTGTTTGGTCTTTTATGCCCCCTAATAACTGTTACAAAATCATCCTCCTCAACAATCTCCTCATCATCTTGCCGCCCTCGCTTCTCTGAAACTCGTTGTCCACAGTTTTCACTCTCCTTCATCTCCTCCATTATCATACTATTAAGTGGTTGCTCACTTTCTAAAACTATTTCCCGCTCCAACGTTACACTGTCACTTGAGTCACATGAGCTCACATCATTCCGTATATCATCCATTTAAACGTATTAAAATTAACTTTATCAATAAGTGGGTAGACTTAAAAAACAAGCCGCGCGATAGTAGTATTACGGTCCGACGTTCCAAACGTGTGCGTCCGACTCGGCTGCTCACGCGCAACTGGTCGCACTAGGGTTGTCGAAATAACAAACAGGTGTATAGACATCGTCCAATTCACCGCGCAACCGCACGTGTGTCGTTTTGACAACCGCGGCCCTGTCACATCTTAATGCGTGTTATCTTGCAGTATCAAAACATATGATAAAATAGTAACAAAGAGCTTTTGTATGTTTGTCTGGATGTATGTTCCGGGTTGGCGCAAAAACGGCTTAACGGATTAAGCTGAAATTGGGCATGCAGAGAGTTTATAACTTGGATTAATACATAGGGTACTTTAAATCCCGGTAGTACGTTCCCGTTGGATATTTTCAGACATCCACGTGGGTGAAGGCGCGGGCAAAATGTACTATTAGAATATATTGACCGATGATGTATTACTTTGAGGGGTGTACAGGTCTCCAAAAGTGATAATGCGCATAGAAATCTTCGCCACTGTTCGGCAACGGTCGTATTCCCCGAGCGTCGGAAGACGATATGTATATAGAGTGGTTAAGTGCATTTTCTTCATGCATAATTTAGTAAGATTATGTGTTTTGTCCTAAAAGAGATAAAATAATATTGATTTATCAGTAACGAAATTTGATTCAATAATTCCATGTAAGTAAATAGCGAGCTATAATTCATATAAGCCTAAATCTGATTTTAATATGTTTTTTCTAGTACTTAATATGTATTTTACGTAGGTATTTTTAATTTTTTAATTTTGAAAAAACGTGAAAAATGTTAGTATATTTAAATATTTTACAAAATTAACTATTTAAATTTGAATAAGATAATTTAAGTTGAAATTAAATTCACCTTTGAAAACAAAACCAAGAAGGCTGTGTAATAGCAGCTCTATATAATTCCAGACAAAGAGAACACGTGTAGTCACCACCAATATAACAAGACGACTGACGGACCTTTGACTGACCGCCGACCGCCGCCGACCGCCCGAATTGTTTTCGATTGTGTACACATGATATTGACTCCTATTTCTTTCGAACAAGGTACAAAATGCAAGTGCATTGTTAAGGACTCGAACGATTCAATGATTCGGGTGTTTCCGGGAATACGACAATTGGCGAAGATCTGCATGTGCATTATTAATTTGGGAGTACTGTACATCAAACTGCTGAATA
Source organism: Hyppa rectilinea (assembly GCA_951799385.1). Classification (NCBI taxonomy): domain Eukaryota; kingdom Metazoa; phylum Arthropoda; class Insecta; order Lepidoptera; family Noctuidae; genus Hyppa; species Hyppa rectilinea. The sequence continues at coordinate 9,445,568 of OX637306.1, read as the reverse complement.
GAACGCGTCTAGTTTGAATCCTCTCAAAGTTTGACACTACATTCTAGTCAACGTTTAATTTATTAGGGTTTTGATATATTTTGTGCTGTACAAAGTTGACTAATAAAATTTTATAGGCTACGAGTCAAAAACACTTAACAAAACAAAATGGTCAAACAGAAAACTTGCTGACGTTCGCTTCAATCAAAAGAAGTTTAGTGTGTTTACTTAGAAAAGTTACTTTCCAAAATATAGCTGTTTGTTTGTCCATTCAGTAAACGGAATCTATTTCAAATAGAGTTTATGGCCGACATAAACGAAGATTAACAAGTTTGGAGAAGAAAAGCGCTACGCCACTATTCTAGTTGATAAGCCGTTGCCAAGATCTACGTTATGTTGAGTGTGCATGTCGCCTATATACATACTAACAGGCTAATATATCATCTACATGAAGCAGTATCTTAGGAGGTTTTTGGACTAGGGAAATAGAAAATATTTTCTGCACTTGATATACTTTCTGCCATTTTCGATGAATATTAATAATAATAATATACATTTATTTCAGAATCACTTCCATATTTGTTAGTAACAATGTAATATTTTATAATGAATAAAAAGACGTGACATTTTTGTGACCCAAATCAAAAAGGCATAGTTTGCAATTGCGAATCCAATGTCTTCAGTAGTCGTACACTCATCTTGTTTGATAAAGGATTCGATCACTACTTCAATACATTCCGAGTTTAAAAATCCTTTTCTTTTGTCCTTTTGACATTAAAACCGCGTTCAAGAGCTGTCAGCTTCGTCTTTGTTATGGAATATTGACACTGACGGCTCTTGAACGCAGTTTAGATGTGTTGATCGCGTTCAGTTCTCTTGGTGAAAATCGCCTTTAGATATTTAGCTTACCTGTGGATAATCCTTATCTTGTGAGAGATGGTGGAAATGCGTGAAGTAAGTCGTACCGCCTCTCAGCGCGTGGAGATAACCCAGTCTGATAAGTGGCGCTGCAGTCCGTCCGTCACTTAACACCTGAATTCAATTAAGTAATTCGAGAAAAATGCTTAAACGTTTTCGTAGAAAAAACATGTTGGTAAGACAAAAGACACATCACAAAAATAATTCATAAAAGTTGTCAAAGCATTTTCAACCTGCTATTTTCCTTTGAAATGCAGAATTTTCATTAAAATCACCTTTGTAAAAAACAAACATGTTAAATTTGAGCAAGTACATAAAACAACAACGAAAATGTTACGTCTTCAATAGGTATGCTCATTCATTTATCAAACATTCTATCCCACTCACATCACTACCGAAATATTGCCACAACTTTTATTGAACCACAATTTACGATTAATAATTGCCGTCAGCTGAATCATAACATATCGTCGTGTTATGAGACGTTGCAAGTATTTTCCAATAAAGCCTTTCACTACAGCCACCGTGTACCTATTCAGCGTGCGCGGGCGTCATTAACTCCCTTTGTATGGCGAAGGAGCGTTCGGTGAGGAGCGAAAACCACTTGAGGCTTAAATTGAGATCGTCTGCGAAGCCGACGCCTTCCCCAGACCACGCTCGACTGATGCCAGCTCACCCGACTGATATCAACTTTCAGCAGTTTCACTATCTAAGATGCTGATCGTGTTTTGTTTTATATTCTCAGTACAACAACAAAGGAGGAGTAAGAAACTCTTCCCTATTTATGTGCAGAGACCCTTCTCCATTACTACTGATCTTATATTCAAGCACGCCAGTACACGGCTAATATCACGCCAGTATTTCTATTTGTATTCACAATATTAAAAGATCTTCTCGATTCCATTCGTAATGACATTTTAAGTATTTCCGTCTGTGAATGAGGGGCTTGGGAGCATGTGCGTTTAAGTGTTGCTTTAATTCTAAATTATTCCTTATTTTTAATGACATTGGCGTTGCTTGTTACATCGACTCAGTTCACGAAGATAATGAACTTTGAACTGGACTGTCAAAGGGATGAACTAGCTTCTGTTGAGATATATTACTATAACAGTTACACGAGGAAGAGAAGGCAGCTTCCGAGCTAAGACAAATTACAGTACATTACGGCATAAACAGTACACACTTGATGTTCTGCCATCCACAACGCGTGGTGTAAACAGATGCGTCACTCACCTCTAGCGTAGCGTCACGCACACTAAGCGGGTTCTGCACGGGCTTGTCCCAGTCCGTATACTCATTCTTCAAGGTTGAATAGATCTCGTTGAGGTGGTAATAGTAGGCGTTCCGGACGAATGTGCGAAGAATGCGGTCCCGTCGGCTCTCGTTGAAGCCAAACTCCAAGTCTTGGGCGTTAAATTCCAGGTAAGATTCTGCAAGGAAGGCATTCCTCTCATTTGCATGTATTTATCATTCGCTTCGGAAGCCTCATACAATTTATTCTGAAGTATGTTAACGCTATGTGAATTACAACTTCAATACTTGGAACCATAAAACACATGCTCTATATGTCGTGTGTCTGTGTGTCGTTCTGTTATACGGCTCACATAAAGCGAGGATTGAAATAAATAGTCTAATTCATAAATTTAAATGGAGACGTAATTAAGACAGATATTAACACCGTATATTACGCCTGTTTATTTGTACGACAAGAAATACCTCGTGTACAAATTAAGAAGGAGAGTAATACATAGGTACCTGAGACTTGACATGCTTAGTTATTATAAAGGGTTATTGTCCGTTGGTTTTTTAATAAGGAAGACTTGCACGTTATCTAGCTTTTACGTGATAAATCTTTGGTAGTATAATTATATTTTCTAATTTCTGATGAGTGATAAACATTTTGTTGTTACCTACAGGTTCCAAGACAGTTTAGTAAATGAGCCATGCGGAACTTGAAATGACTCTTCTTTTCTTTGATCACCTTCAAGATTCCCTTGCTAATTATGATGATATTTTGTTGTAAGTGTTGTTACCGGTGGTGGTGAGTCCAAATAGCAGCTCTCTGTGTGAGAAGTCGGCGAGTTCGTGTCCGGCTGCGTTGGCGACGGCCGCTGCGCCTGCGCCGAGCCGTGAGCTGTCCGTCGGGGGTGGCGCCTGACAAATATCATATTTTTATTATAATACTGTCAGAGAAAGTTTAAGACCAATATAATGTCGCCTGAAGAGGTTGCATTCTGAAATATTTTTCTATTTTAAATTTAATCATGTAAGATATCATGATATTTGGCAGTTATTTGCGACGTTGCATTAATTTACAATAAAATAAAAACCTAAAACGATTCGTTTTACGATATTTTTGTGAAAAGTTTAGTTTTATGAATTTTTGTTGTTACGTCCAATCCTACATTTACTAGAACATCAAAAATTAGAACACGATCGAAAAATATAACATAAACTTGTACATTCACACCTTCAATGTTAATTCCATTAGTCGTATAAAATATTATTTTCATTAAGAAAATGGACATACATTTATAAGCATAAATGCACGTCATTACAGTTAGCACCAACGAAATACAAATAGCATTTTCAATGAAGTTGCTAATTGAAACATAAAATTTAATTTTCTTCAGAACGAGTCTTCTTCAAACAGCTTTTTTCTCGTGAAATAAAAAGTTTTCTAAACGATACTAATATTAAAAGAAAAATAAAGTTAGCGTAGTTGAATAACTCAAGTAATAAGGTAGGCAGTCGGAGTCACGACTCACGATTGGCGTAAATATTTTGTGTAGGTATACTCTTTTTAAAATAAGATATTAATTAGTTATCACCCTTCCGCTAGATATAAACGTATAATTAATTCCATTATTTCACGATAAATACAAAGCAATGTTATCTATTTTTCATCTAAAATTTTAAAAATTCTCTATAATGCAGTCATTTCAACAATATTACACAATAATTTAATTAATCGTTTAATCATTTTTTGCCTTTTATTCTTTTTTCGTGTGGTGTCTAACCTGGGGTCCTGGTAGTACCGCACCAGGTTTGTCTAATGTAAGTGAAGTACCTACTTATAGATGTACCTAGTAGAAAAAATACGCTAAAGCGTTATATCCATACAAATAAGAACCTATACCAGCATATAATTTTAAATTAGTCCTTTTATTTTTGTATTTATTTATAGCATTCGTTGTAAAATAACTATGTAAGCATTTTAATATCCTAACTAATATTAAAAATGCGAAAATGATTTTTTGTTACGCTTTCACGCTGAAAAGGGCTGAATGGATTTGGATGAAATTTGGGCAAGTGGCTTACGACGTGGATGTGGGCCACTTTTTATCCTGAATCGTAAACGAAGTCGCGGACAACAGCTAGTTATTAATAAATAAAACCAATTTAGTATTAGCAATTTCCTCGAAATTCAATTTAGAGCATTACAGATGTGTAATAACATTAAACATCATGGAGAGTAGGTCAGAGTGGGGTCGGAAACTAATATTCACCCCTATGTATTCCAATAAAATTGAGATAGGACTAACCTATCCTCTAGATGCCCTAATACCATTAATTGATACATATTATACAGAACCCAAATTGGTAGTCGAAGGCCGACCTTAGGCATCAAATGTTATTCAGGTAAGCCGTTATTAGGCAGTAACCTGTAAACTGCGGCAATCACGTGAAATCTAGACGCTTCAATATTCTAATTGGTTCTCGATATCTGGCCGCTTGAAATGTAAATCAACAATTGTGTAACCGTCACAGGGGAATTTAAATGGCTTCGTTTAATTTTATTGGCTCTGTTTACCTATAGATTTCTGTCTAGGTAAAATATAATTTCGGTTGAAAATTTTTCCCTGTACACACGCATTATCTACTTATATAAAAGAAAGTCTTATAACTCAAGAACGGCTGGACCGATTTGACTAATTCTTTTTTTGTTGTGTTTGTTATTGTCAGGAGAACGTAAAAAGTAGGTAGGGTAGGTAGGTAGGGTAGGTAGGTATCATAGCTAAGACAGGACAACATCAGTCGGGTGGGCTAGTATTCATATAAATGATGTTTTAAAGTTTTCCTTCTCTATATCTAGGTATGTAGGTACTCATGCTTAGTTAAGGTCTATTAGCGCTGGCATTTCTTGACATAAAGAGAAAAATAATGATAAACAAACGACAGCTATACAGGATGTTAGGGACATGGACGCTCAAACTGTTACCATGTATTCAGTCGTTTCATGATTAACCCATCAACAAGTTGAAAGTCTTCATCGGTTATTAACTTACCTTGTGTACAACAAAAAGGGAAACAAATAAAGAGTAAATGTACAATCAAGCGTCATATTTTCCGCAACATTACCCGTGACACAGGTGCGGCGCCAGTTTGTTAGCGAAAACATTCTGTTAATTTCGTCAAAGGGGTTGTTCGTCCGAAGCCGGTACATTAATTAGCGATTTTGCGAATGAGGTGCAAAAGGAAGCCAAACGATATACAGGTTTCCTGAAATTTGAGCTCATGGCATGTTTTCTTTGATGATCAAAAGACTGATTTGATTTAAAAAAATATATATTATCCTAGCTTTAATAAACGAGGTTGAGCTGAAATTAGATCAGACGAAAAACACATCAAAAATGGCACTTAAGTCAAAGTTAAACTATCATTATTATATTGCCAAAGTAGTAGACATGGCTAACAGTTGGAAGCACATATCGATATCAAGCATTGAAACTTTACCTTAACAAATATTTTCATTAACTTTCGAGTTCGTGATTATGTTACAATAACTACTTGAATTCAAAGCCACTTGTATATTACAAGGTGAAAGGGATATCGGTGCGGCTACTATCATGAATTGAGTACATGATTCTAGACCCACCAGAGTTAAAATATACAAACGATTAAAAAAAAACGGCTGTTGCATACATTATTATGTACGAGTATGTAGGTATTGCAAATTGTATGAAACAGCAGATTACTTTAATGACTGGAAAAAAAAATCAACACAAACTAGTCTAGAGAATTATGTATTGAATTCATGGTAACCATGCATATATTAATAGGTTCTTAAAATTAAAGATACGCCTAAATCTAGAAGTGGAAACTCACGGAAGGGTTGACGATGACAGTGCCGTCGACAAAGGGTGCGAACCCCGGCAGAAACCGCGGTGGGTCCAATCGAACCGCCAGCAGCTCTGCCAGAGGCTTGTTCCTCAAACACGGCGCGAGATCGTCCTCCAACAAGTCTCCATGACACCCGGTCTGTTCTGCCACCTGGTCATAAAATACTTATGAAGCTTTGAACATTGTCTAAGCCTTTTCTTTTTAAAGTGTGCTCAAATACAAATATTCGTCATCCAAATGAAAAGTTATTCTTTCAGAAAAATGTATTACTATATTATTAGTTATACTATTAATACATTCAGATATAATTGTAATTGAGTACTTGAAATGAAATGCTAGATATAAGTTTAATTAATAAAATATTTAAATGTGAAACTTCATAATAATCTATGTAAACGATTTAAGATAAAACAGATATTATTCAATATTAGTTTTATGTTGTCTTGCTGCGCCCTAACAGGGTCATGTACTCACTAGTTTTAAGCTAACGTGTAAAATTGGTTGTGTACATTGTGCATTGAATGAATAAAAAAAAAAAAAAATGTTTACCGAGATTTGATTACTTCTAAACATTATTTCGTACGAAACAGAAACGAAACGCCAACTTAAGTGAAAATATAAAAACAATAAAAAGATTCCACTCTCTTCGGTCGCAAATTGGATAAGTCGAATGCAAGAAAACTTTCCGTGTCCCCAATTTAGGTTCCCCTTATTTTTTTCTAAACAATGTCCTCTCGCTTGTTTAACAAGAAGCCCACACCCAATATTTTTAAACGTAAAGGTACCTTTCTTTTTATCGTGAGCGGTTCCCTCTGCAGCGCCCATGAACTCAGCCCCGACCCACTTAACAAGATGACGCGCTTCAGTAGTTCTGAAACAGATAACCTAATTTAATTTTGTCATTTTGAACAAGGATCACCAAGATAATGAAATCTCTTCTAAAGAAACACATTTTTATTTTACCCTCCGTTTCTCGTATTCCTTAAAAATATTTTTTTTCAGAAATACACACATCAAAAGTGTCTAGGGATCAACATATATTTTTGCAATAACTTTTCTCTTGCTTGATATTAATTTAAATTTTCTTTAAGGATTCATCAAATAAAGTGTTTTCGTTTGTCACAGTAACGATAAACCAAGTCACCTTTGCATTAATAAAGAAATTTGCCATTTTCCTAATAAAGGGATTTTTGACATTTGAACCACTAACATTAAAGTTCGAAAAAAAGACTGAAATAACAGTTTTCTTTAAAATTTTATTGGGTAACTTAAACAATTAATAATCCGTGTTTCTACCGCGAACACTAACAACACAAGAACATCGGTTTGGCATACTCAAAATGAGTTCATCCAAATCACGCTGTGGAATGGCCGCCCATGTTCGTTGCAACAACAAAAAAAGGTCTTCTTGCAACTGGATACCCTCCATATTCGGCAGAGCTCTTCTCTGTAGCATATCCCATGCATGCTCAATCGGGTTCAAGTCTGGCGACTGAGCAGGCCAGGGCAGGACATTGATGTTAGCTGCGGCGAGAGTCTGTCTTACAACTCTTGCGGTGTGCGGTCGTGCATTATCATGCATTAACTGAAATATGGGACCGATTTGCACTTGTAGAGGAACGAATGAAGTGAACCTTCATTCCCGAAGACCGCTACGGGTACCACCTATAGCAATGCACAATCGTAGGATTCGATATCAATGGGCTCTTGAACACAGAAATTGGGCAGAAGAACAATGGCGTTTCGTGTGCTTTTCTGATGAGTCTCGTTTTGGTATGAGACCGGATACAAGACGTATACGACACTGGAGAACCCCTGGACGCCAACAGCGATTAAAATCCTGCCAGGAAGTCCATCCTTATAGTGGTGGAACCATCATGGTATGGGCGGGTATTTGGATCGGCGGAAGAACTGAGTTGATTTGGATCAGAGGCAACCTCAACGCTCAAATTTATGCTGAGACGATTGTATCTGACGTCATCGTTCCTCTACAAGTGCAAATCGGTCCCTTATTTCAGTTAATGCATGATAATGCACGACCGCACACCGCAAGAGTTGTAAGACAGACTCTCGCCGCAGCTAACATCAATGTCCTGCCCTGGCCTGCTCAGTCGCCAGACTTGAACCCGATTGAGCATGCATGGGATATGCTACAGAGAAGAGCTCTGCCGAATATGGAGGGTATCCAGTTGCAAGAAGACCTTTTTTTGTTGTTGCAACGAACATGGGCGGCCATTCCACAGCGTGATTTGGATGAACTCATTTTGAGTATGCCAAACCGATGTTCTTGTGTTGTTAGTGTTCGCGGTAGAAACACGGATTATTAATTGTTTAAGTTACCCAATAAAATTTTAAAGAAAACTGTTATTTCAGTCTTTTTTTCGAACTTTAATGTTAGTGGTTCAAATGTCAAAAATCCCTTTATTAGGAAAATGGCAAATTTCTTTATTAATGCAAAGGTGACTTGGTTTATCGTTACTGTGACAAACGAAAACACTTTATTTGATGAATCCTTAAAGAAAATTTAAATTAATATCAATCAAGAGAAAAGTTATTGCAAAAATATATGTTGATCCCTAGACACTTTTGATGTGTGTAGTCTCGAGTGCTAGGTTGACCTTATTTTCAAATTACGTGGAGGAAGCTGCCCTCTTGTGCATGTCTGATGTTACCCTTTTAATCGCATTAAGTGACAGAGGATCTAAACGGGATGGTGACACGAAATAATGAAATCTGCCCGCAGCGGTATAATTACGCACAATGCCTGTCCCACGCGCGGACCCACATGTGAGCGGCTCTCCCTCTCCCCATCTTCCCCGCAGATATACTTAGTGTTCCAGCTGACAGTTCATTAAAAAATATTCCTATTCAATTTAATATTATGACAGTTTGGGATAATTTTCTCTTGTTAAGACTTTAAAATTACTTGCGTTACATTCACACGCAATGTGTTGGTAATTCTACAGGATTCTCCTCCAACAATTTATGAATGAATACGTTGACATAAAGCATTTATACCTACTGTTCATGTAACAGTCAGTTACTTAATTGAAATTTCACAAACTTAACTAACCAAATCATATACAAAGTCTTTGCTATCTTAATTAATTAATACAACAGTCCATACCCCTAGCGACGGGCGAGACGGCGAGGAAATTGGCGAGCGCAGCCCCCGTGCCGTGGCCCATGAGCGTGACCCGCTCGGGGTCGCCCCCGAATGCCGGCAGGTTCTCCCGCAGCCAGTGCAGCCCCGCCACCAAGTCCATCAGACCGAAATTACCCTGCGCCGACCCCTTAGCACCAGTTTTTAAAAAACCTGCCGATAAACAAACAGCACTTAAAAGTTAAAATAACACAAAGTGAATTAAAACAAAAGTTAAGTTAATCTCTCATAAATATGAACCATTTTAAAGTATTAAATGTAAACATAAATACACATTACGACTACGACTATGCCCTGCAGCTGAGAAATAGTGGCTCATAATGCAAAATATTTCACTGTCGCCTGCGGAACAAGAGCCGGAAACAGCACGGAGCTTCTTCAATAAATTATGATATAATGTATTTTTTGCGCACCACGAACACGTCTGTCTAAGGAGACACACTCCAGTGGATAGCGACACTTATATAAATACGAAAACTTACACATTTCATACAATCCCCCAGATGTGTCATCGTTATTCAAAGTTTCCTCTCACGAAAATTGTTTACAAGTGAATCAATATTTTCTATCACATCAATTTCAAATAGTGACTTCGAAAACAAATATTTGGTGAGTTGGTTAGGAGGGTGTATCGCTTCGATATTTTTCTATGATTATAACATTTCAGGCAAATGTAAGAACAAAGTTCTCAATTTGATACATTAAATTTTAAGTTAGGGAAGTTTGAAAATATGGCTCGGATAGACATATTTTTGCCAAAAGAATAAGTACTTATCACAACTTTTTATCGTAGGTCGGTCAAATAATTTGCTCTTCGTGGTATTTAAGTGGTTGAAACGTTAAAAGCATTTCGTGAACACTTTCTGATTTTATTACATCATCAAACAGAAAAAAGTGGAAACAAGTATAATTTTGCGGACAAACGACTTTATTTATAGAATCAATAGCAGTCCACCTGTACGTACACGTAAATATAAATCTGTTGGGAACATATTGACAATCAGTTTATATTGGGCGTGCTTGTTTTTATATTTTAATGAGAATTTTATTATAGTATTTCCCCGGGACAAACCTACTTTTATTTTTTGATAGGAAATACGAGACACCTTTCTCACTCGACCATATTTCCTTTCCTAAAAAGGTCATACAGTACATGATGTGCATGTATGTATATGATCACATTACCAATAAGTCAAAAAATTACTTTTAGCAATTGATGATTTCTTTATCCTTCAGAAAAAAATCAATATCAGTTTATGACTGAAAAAAAATGAAACGTCATCCAGAAAAATGATATTCTTTACTGTGGAAATGAAGAATAAATTTCGTTTTATTATTTTCGGAATCGTCTTTTTACAGCTGCATCAAATGTCGCTCACAACTGTAAAATATAAAAATTCGAGAATAGGTAGCCCTATTAAAACACGTTCGCGACACTTTTCGGGTTATTTTCCTTGTATTATTGTAGCTATTCGTATAGGATACTTTACGTAGTCTCTAAGGGGTTGTTAAGGCCAAAAATAACTTAAAATAATGTATAGTTGTAGGTCCAAGCAACAGTGAAACCTTTCGGTTTAGGACTTATTCATTCCTTATAGAGCTTATTCATTCTTAGAGCAACAGTCTACTATGCGTGCCGGCGCGTTCGTGTTCCACGCGTGCCTCAAAGAGATGTCTGCATCAGTGAATCATGTGAATTCATCATTTGATTTTATGTGCCGTCATCGAGCGCAGTTATTGTAGTCACTTTAAAAACCCAGTCAAGTGCGTGTCGAATCACGCTTCACAGACTAACAGACACCTAGAAAGACGGAGAACAGAGTAATAAGGGTTGAGGTACGGAACCCTGAAAATCTGTTGCTTTTTTTTTGTAAACTTCAAAGACGATATGGATATATAAACACGACAGCACATCTAATCGTGTTTATACGCCGATATTTGTTTATGGCCGATATCCATCGCTTTGCGGAGGATAGCTAGACAATTTAAATTAATACTTGAATTGATTACTTTATAATTACACTAGATAGATATATTTAAAGAAGCCGTCCACTACCCGACGAACCTAGTAGGTAAATGGGTAATCTTGATATAAACTGGTTATAATTACAGCGGTCGTTACCGGCAACAGACAATGATAAGGCTCTATTATGGACGTTTTATGACTAGTCTGTAATTAAAACTCAGAATTAAACCGCTTTTCTATTAACGTCTGTTTTAAAGAACACAAATTGTCTGAAATTTAAGTTTGTTCTCTTCAGTCACATTCAATGTATGTAGGATTTTTTTCATTTTAACAGACAAAAATTATGCACGTCTTTAACAGCCCTTTAGTACCATCGCAGATGTTCACCAAACGACTTCTCTCTCGTTATCAGTGTATGCGATAGGTGACTTAAGTGTGGGTTCCGCCTGCTTTCATAGCAGCATAAAAAACCTTACCCGAACCCAACTTGATTGCCAAAATAACTTCTTGTTTTCGTGTGGTTACTGACTAACCTGGTGTCAGAGTTTTTATGCTGCCCATGGGCCTCTGACTTAGCTTCACATGCTGTTGAGAAATATCTCTCAGACATGCTGGTTTCCTCACGATGTTTTCGTTCACCGATTTTAAGCAACTGATAATTATACAATACGCATATGAATCCGTAAAATCAGAGGTGCGTGCCTTCGGTTCGAACTCGAGAGCTATGACTTTTGCAGTCCGACGGTCACACCACTAGGCTATCACTGTTGTCAAAATAACTGAACTCAGTCTATCGCAGTCCACTGCTGGACACAGGTCTTTACCAGCCACTTTTTTAAGCTCCCGGTCTATTTAGAAAAGTATCACACACTTCGCTTGCCGATACGTGCTCGGAAGACAAGCTAATTAGTATCAATGACTTACCCAATACACCTAACCTAAAGTTGATGGTGACGACCACTATGTTGCCGTTCGCCGCCAGCGTGGTGCCGTCATACGCGTTGCCGGAGCTCCATTCATAAGACTCGCCGTGCACGAAAACGAGGCATGGCAGTCCCCCGCCCTCGCCTTCCTCACCCCCTGCTTACGTAAATATTTGTTAACACCCTGAAAACTCTAGATAATATTGCAAATGGGGCTGTTGGCTTATTAATTACAAAGTTATATAAGACTCGAGTTACTTATTTAGGAAATTAATTAAAATAACTATGTATGTGGTTGTGGTTATTTAATACTTATAACTAGTGTTGCCCAAATGCAAGAACAAGACGAGACTTAGGCCGGTCTTGGTCTTGCGTCAATACACCTGGTCTTGGTCTCGGTCTTGGTATTGCGCTCTCAGTCTTGGTCTTGGTCTTGGTCTTGCAGCAAGAGTCTCGCAAGTCTTGCAAGTCTTGCAAATACCTATTAGCCTATTGCTATTTACTGAACACGTTAGTTTAGATTTTAGATTATGATTCGCGCTGTAAGACGTATGTAGTTACAGAATTATAATCATCAAAATCATCAATACATCCCTCGAAGTTCATAAAGAAACTCAAAGCATTCAATTTATACCTACTTACTGCTGAAACATCTTCAAGGTCATTTAATTTTATCCTCCTGTACCAACCCTACCAAAATAGGTAACAATTTTGTGATCCTCTGTCGGTACTCTTTGTTGGTGAATGTGGCGCTCAAACAGTGTCAAATGCTGAGATACACTTGTTGCAAACCGCGGCGTCTTTGTCGGTAAATTATCAAATAAGTAGGTATATAATACACCGACCGACCAACAGTTTATTCGCGGAACGTCACATTTTCCCAATCAACCTTGACCTTAATTCTTTAGCGATAAAGTAGAAAACCTGTTAAAGAAATTTGACAGATTGTAGTAGCTTGATGTGTTGGCGTCTGTACCATAACATTAGCTGCCGTAGAAACTGTTACTAGACCTACTCGACTCGCTGTTAGTTTTAAATTTTGCTGAATAGAAGAATAATATAAACTTTGAAACATAAGTAGGTACCTACATACCTAATGTTTATATAATTTTGTTGGCTATAATTTTGTGCATATACCAACCTACTAACGTTAGATCTGCACATTAGACATAAACAAGCATAATATATCATTTTAGGTAGATACCTACAAGGTATGAACTTTGCTAGAAAGTTATTCTAGGTACATTTTATCACATGGGATGATGGGAACAGATTTGTGAGTATTACCACGCTACCTACTTAATAAATAGTTGAAATATAATAAGTACAGCCTACCTAATCAATACAATACCTTTTAAGGTTCTTTCAGACTAGCGGCACGTTGCCAACTGCAGACACAACTGCAGCCCTTAGCCTGTTATGACGATACCTACGGTTTTGATACTGGAGAACGTCTATCAAAATCGGGATTGAAACCAAATACCTACTTAATAACGCCCAAATCTAAGTTTGTCTTAACTGCAAGACGCAAGAGTCTTGCAGGCTTAAGTCTTGTCTTGCACGAGTCTTGCAGGGTTCAGTCTTGGTCTTGGTCTTGCTACAATAAGGCGGTCTTGGTCTTGGTCTTGCGAAAATGCAAGAACAAGACCAAGACCGTAAGACCAAGACCGATTTTGGGCAACACTACTTATAACATTGTATAACGTTGCACTGAGCATGGAAACACAAGACGAGCAGATTTGTAATAAAGTATAGCTAAAAGTTGAAATTGATATAATATATTCCGTTTAAAAAATACATCAAATTATCTGTCTTATTCCTTGAATGATGAATTGATTGTAATAGAATAAACACATTTATTTATTTTCATCTAGCTTTAGTACAATTCGGTTATAAAATATATATACATTACAATATAGGTTCATGTTCGATGTGGATTACAACCACCTATATAACTCCAGAACAATTTTGCGATAGAGGCTTCTCCTGGCAGCTTATAAATTATGAAGTGGTATCTGATACTGTTAATTAACGATTATCAGGGAGTGCTTCCTACGTATCCCAATAAATAATATTACCAAAATAGGGTTTATTTAATAACAGTATGATCTACCGAGGGAAGATCTAAATTAACAGTTTTACAGAATTCGTTTGAAAATTTATCAAAAATATCCAAAAACTATATAGCAATACTTTAACTAACACGTAACTCAAGGAATCAATGATAATAATTATACTCATCACAAAAGTCATAATTGTCCACCACAATTTTTAAGCCAACTGTACACATTTCAAATACATTATTATAGTCACTAACTAGCTTCTGCCCGCGGCTTCGCTTGCGTGGATGTCAGAAATGATCCCTCGGCAACGTACTAATAGGATGAAAAGTATCCTATGTGTTAATCTAGATTATAATTATCTCTGTGCCAAATTTCATACAGATCCATTAAGTGTTTTTTGCGTGAAGGAAAAACAAACACACCCACTCACGTGAAATTCTATTTACGCAAACCATAATCATTGGACTACAGTAAACATTACACAAACATTTGAGTGCACACAATAACAATGCATCGCAATAACAATAACGGTCTCCATACTCACAATATTGATGACAAAACATCGCCGGCTTGAACTGTAGATATAGGGTGTCTCAGCCTCACTTCCGCACTGCTTGCAGGGGGCAGGCTGCACTGCAATGCACTACGGAATTGAGGCCTCGACACCCTCCGCAGAGCCCCACTTCCTCTCCGCGATGCATCTTCTGTGTCATCTTATGCGCCGTAAGTGCTTGCTTTCATTTCTCACAAGTGAGCGTTGATGCACGTATTTACTTATAACTTCTGAAGCGTTAAGTGCTCTGCAGCTGAACCGGCCGTGCATAAATTATAGCCGTGTCAAGTTTGGACGGAGGTTACTATTCAAAGTAAAATTTAAAATGGGATCTCGCTCTAAAATTTGGTTTGTAGGTACATCAATATTTTAGTGTTCTTACCATTAGGATTCGAAGTGTGTAAGTAGTGATTCTTTAAGTAGGTAATGCGTATTTTGAACTTATAAATAAATACTGTCTTATGTAGAAGTATGTCCGAATGGAATAAATGCTTAATTCTAAGTTATTGTCATAATATCTGCATGTTATTCAAAGTTCATTTAACAAATGGTAGTATAACAAATCTTAACCTTGACTTTTCCAACGGAATAAAACCGTATCACTCAGTAGACGTGTGCTGGCTCTAAGATGGTCATGCCATTTAGCCACTGCATTGTATTTTGCTTTTGTATTTTTTTTGTTCCCAATTTTTTTCTTTCAGCATTCAATAATGTCAGAGTGAACAATTTATATACATGCGTTTTCCACATGACTTTACATACAAGGAGCCAGATAACGTTCATACCATGCCGACAAACAACAAAATTAAGTTCAATTATGAGCAACATCACACGTCAAGTGTTATTACAAAATTAAAAACAAAAGTTTTGAAAAGTTAATTTAGGATTTTATATGTACGAAAACTTTTTGTCGCCTGTCTACGCCAATGATATAATTGGTCACCGCGCATTATATATAACGTATTTATATTCCACCTAAAGTATGAATAACGGAGCTATAGCTTTGTGTAGCTAATAGGTTGGAACATAACTCGTAGCTACACGTGTAACAAACACTAGTTAGATGACGCAACTTGTACTGTTATACAGGATCTATTTATTCTTGTTTCGGGATTATTTCTTAGTTTTTATACTTTAACTTATGTATTCTATCCTGTCAAAGAAAATGTTTAAAAAAATTGTAAAATCTTTAACACAACGCAGACTATGGGAGTGCTACGAGAGTTCTACGGAGCTACGAGTGCTACGACGGCAAGGAAGAGCAGCTACGAAACTACGCGGAATAGTTTCACTTTTTTAAAATTTATTGTAATAGATCATAAACTATCTTTATAGAAATTAAATGCTGTTCGTTGGTGAGCGGATCACTAGATAATGGTTAGACCGTTTTGACTGTTTTCTGTTTTAATGTTCGTAATAGTCCGCGTTAGGTTTTTTGGAAAGAAAAAATGGAAAAGTTACCCGAAAATTGTAAGAACTCGAGAAAAACTGAACGTCCTTTTGTATATGAGAGTTTTGTATGAACGCACGATTCAAAAGATGGAGGATATGCCTCATTCTGTTTTTGTTTTAGTTTATGGGCATGGAAAAGCTACGAGTAAAATCAGGAGAACAGGGAATATTACACAAATTAAACACTAATTATTGGGGGTTCTCTGCAATTACGTAACAAAAAAAATACACGATAACATACGTCTGGTTAGTAAGTAACCATATGAAGTGTACATTGTAGATAATACTCATGTATTTGAGTTGATACCTGAGATACAGGTTTATTCCTAGTTCAGTTATTATATACCTCTCGTTCAAGGCACTATTTTTAATCATTTATACTAATCAATGTTCAACAGTCAATTGTTCGTAAATGCTTATAACATAATACAGTTAAATTAGCAAGCTAATAAAACTCAGAGACCAATTTAAATTCCACAGAAAACGTATCATACAAAATATCTACCTTGATACATTTTTAAAGCGACATGCTTAACGGACAGTGAATTAACTGGGAAATGACGTGAATAAATTATATGAATAACCCGCTGGCGAGGATTAATGAGCAGTGAGCCCTCGTCATGCGGCCGTTCTATTATGTTGATACCATTGTTCTGCTCTATTAGACAAGTGCTACACAAGAAAAAAGAGCGAACAAAGACTGCATGCCACACGTTGTACACATATATAACTGTCGCACCAGTAATCCCGCTGGATTAGACAGAGGTATTTCAGTACTCTCGCAGTTCGCCGAATACGATATGAGAGTGTATGCGATGAGGGCAAAGGAATAGCCATTTACCGGGCACGATGCCAACCGCAAGACTGTATTTGAGAATTTCCTAACTGTAATTCTCATATATACGATCTCGTGGCTTAATCCACTAGTTTTTTAAGAGGCTACCCGCTTACTTGTCGTAAGTGTAAAGTCAGCTGTAAATATGCAACAAATGCTTACCATTAACAGGCACATAGAGGTTGACGTAAAGGCAGTCCTCGCTCTGATTGGCCAGCACGGGCAGCAATCGCTCGAGCTGCCGTATGCGCGCGCGCGGATGCAGCAACAACGCGTCGTCACGCGGCGAGGCGATGGGTGGCACCTGCGGGCACGCCGGCCCCGACGCGTCCGCCAGCCGCGTCGTGCGCCACTGCGACGGCGTCACCGGCGGCATGTATCTGTGTTAGATGTAGACGGTTAACATTTCATGTAAAAAATTGAGATAAGAACCACCATTACAGGTGAGGTTTAACCCAGTGGAAAACGACAAAGAGTTAGTTCTTCGCTAATTTTGTGCCAAAAATCGTACAGAGGCGATATTCGGTAGGTGATTACCGTACGATGTCGAGACAGTCATATACCCGTGTCGTATATCCGACGGGTGAACCTCTCTCAGTGTTCAAGAGCCTAAGTAGGTACTTTAGGCATCTCAAATTGAGTCAGCAAAGTTACGTTATATTCGGTTTCTTATAATGTTGTGTTTCTCGCCAAGCTCTCGATTCAAAATTCAAATTCGAGGGTATTTAATTAATTTCTCGATCATTTTGAACAAAGTAAACAAGGCTGGGTGACTCATCCTTACGATATATAGCAAACTACTTACAGACATACCAGGGAGACACGGTCTTGTTTATGGCTTGTTACAGTTTCACTCGTACGCATGTTTCGAGATTGCTCAAGTAGTTTAGGTTCGTCTCTATTCATCAGCTGATAACGAAGCCAGGTCTTGAGAAGTTAGCAACCAAAGTTGGTCTTACAACCTTACCGAGTATAGGTATGTACGTAGGTACTGAGTTAAACCGTGAATGACAAACAATGACAAACATACGTACCGGGAACAATTATTATTAGTATTGTACTGCATTTCATAATAGCTGCCAGTAGCGTAGCATTCATACAACCCGATTCCTATCGGCTTCCCTTTGGAACGACCACTTTTCTTAGTGTAAACTATTTCTAAATAATGTAGTCCACCTATTTGCCACCAGTTTATTACATGAAAATATGAATAAAAGCATTACCAAAAAGCCAGCAATTTGTTGGTCTTAAACAACAACAATTCCGGTAACGTCAGCGTCAAAATAAGCCGCAACTCGTGTGTCAGAATGCGGTACTAAATTCGTACATACGTGACTTCGTGTCCCGCAACATAACGTCGTAGGTATCTAAAAAAACCGAACTATATCGAGTTATGATAGGGACATAAATAGAAAAGTACGAAGGCGAGAACGAGATTAATGAATGTTTTTTTGCAATGTATTTTCTTTCTACTCTTTTTAGTAATGTTCGATTTAGTTGTGTTGATTTCTTAGCAGATAAATTTACGTGTATTTTTAACCGACTTCAAAAAGGAGGAGGTTCTCAATTCGGATGCTTGTATTTTTTTTTTTTATGTTTGTTCGCGCATAACTCTGTTGCTTGCCAACCGATTTGAAAAATTCTTTTTTTGTTGGAAAGGGTATACTTCCCAAATGGTCCCATAATTGAAAAATCAACAAAAATCTAAAAAAAATCCTATAGTATATGTGGACGATGTTCTAATAAGTTCCTGTCACTGTAATTTACATACAAGGTAGTGGTATTAAAATTTGGGGGAGGGGAGGGGGGGGTTGTGTAGGTAGGTACCACAACTAAAAAATAAAAACTTTTTTACAAAAAATAAAACCGACTTCCAAAACAAACACTACAAAGTGACAAATAATTTTGATTTAGGAAGTCGGTGGCAAAAAATGAAAATACAAAACCGAAGACACCGACTTCCGAAATCAAAATTATTTGTCACTTTGTAGTGTTTGTTTTGGAAGTCGGTTTTTATTTGCACCTGTTCTCTTCAATTTTATTTGTTATAACATCATTTCAGAATATCTTTGTAATATGAGTAATGTTTTTTTAGAAATACGACTATAATCGGTAATACTTATGTATTTAGATACTATAGTTTTACTTCTGTAAAAAAAATGTATTAACTAGTTCGATAATAAATCGAGAAAAGCAATTACCTGAGGCTACCTAGCGGCGGTGTAGCATACGGTACTCCGAGGTAGGCTTCGACCTGCGGATGCGCATGCACGACGATCCCACGCAGCGGTCCGTACTTGGTGCGGACGACCCGCGTGCTGTACTTGTGCGACGAGAGCGCGGCCGCGCAGCTGACGAGCCACGCAAGCAGCGCGGCGCGGTCCGCGCGCATCACGCGGGCGCGGCGGGCGCGGGCGCGGGCCACGCGCCGCCGGCGACGCGCGCGCCGCGCATCACGCGCCCCCCCTCACGCGCCTCCAGCTCATCACACACCCTTCTCACGCGGCCACGCACACTGACATTACATATTGTTACGCACTCTCTTCATGAACCACTGTTTCACTACTAAAACTCTAACAACACTTACCCGAATCATTGTTTTGTTGCACAACCAATACGTTTGCAAAGGTTAACCATTTGCTCAACCTGAAACAATAAAACGCTTCGTTAACGATGGGCACACAACGGTAAAATAAAATAATGTTTAAAGGTACTTAGCACACGACTACAGTATAGCAGAAGAAAATTTTCATGAAATCTCCATTTTAATCAAATATGAGCGGAGTAAGCCGGGCCGCGGACAATGGAGTAGGTAACCGAAAATGTTTACCTAACAGACCTAACCCGACGTTTGTAATTTAATGTAACACAAACACGACAACAACGTCGCTTTTCTAAACGAAATTTGCCGTTTCCGTGGCGGCTCCTCCGCTCAGCCGAACAGCGCGCACCGCGGCGCGCGGCGCGACTCCTGCAGACGTTCACTTCCGCTTCATTAATGTAACCAATGACTGATTTTCATTGCAATTAAATGTGAACACATTTCGGAACCTTATAACTTACAAGTTTTAGTGTTTACGACGTACATATAGATAAACTGTGTTGAATCGTTCAATTCATTAGTGGTTTACTTTGTAAGGTAGCAATTTTTAATGTTTGCTGTAGTTGAATTTGCTCCGTTCCTATTTACCCATTAGTCGTTTAAGTATAGCACTGTATAGGTACCCGATTAGAAGTATATATTCATGGGTTTAGAGTCTTTATTCTGTCCCCTGTGGGCTTCACCAGTCAGTTGATAAAGTGAAAGCTTTCAAATGTAATTTATACAGTGTTTTTTTTTATATTACAAAACTAGGGTGTAAATACTCTATTAAGTACTACAAAAAGTCCTAGATTATGTTTATGTGTGTACCACTGCACGTATCTAAGCTTCATTGATAAAAACGAGTAGTTTATTTTTATTCTAACCAATCATTTATATTTAAAACTATGAAAATGCGAAGTTGACATATTTCACGTGAGGGTTGTTAAACATTAGTGACTTCATCGAATAATTTTATATGAAAACAAAAAAAAAGGTAATTGAAAAATATTTCAAAATTATGCCTGTTGATCCTTTGATATCATGGTCTCATTAATACCCTAGAACTATGGGATAAAAACACCCCTTGCAAACGGACTTAGAAACCATCAATCCGAAACAAATCTTCGAATTCTACATGACATCGGAGTCACATCACACGGAAGCTACACGACGGACATCAATTATATAAAAGCAGACGTTTATTGGGGACACAGCGCTGGTATTTACGGGCGCAAGGGGCACAAACAGCTAGTGCGGGGACACGACACCATCAATCACGAGCGTGACATGCAGGAGCTTTGTGCGCGACCCGCATTTTGTTGCAAGCCTATTGATACCACCACTGACCTTTCAATGCTTCAAATTTAATAAATTTTGCTGTTTTGTTAGCAGCATTAAAGTCAAAATTGCATAATAAAAGTCATACTCTGTAATGGGTACAAGCATTTAATATTAATGGCAGCTATACCATGGACATTAGCAACAACATTATGAATATTTCGGAATTGTGAATGTTTTAATCAACAAACGCAATGCGTTGTTATAGAGATGGTGAAAATGACCCGATTGAAATCTTTTAAATGATACCTATTATACCCGGGCATAACAGGTTATGCGTCGGGCTTTCATACACAAATAATGGCGGAATGAGGATACCTCCATAACCAAAATTAGAATTTCGTATAAATGTTATGTTTTAACAAAATAAATCTGCTTACGCAAGTAATTAAATCCAAATTAAACATACGTATTTACATAGGTGTATTTTAGATTTAATTACTCTGTTTAGCATAAAAATGAGAAATTAATTAAGCATACCATAAGAGACAAAAACCTGAATGATAAAAGCGGATAATTATTATTTCTATTTTCTGATGTGTGTAACAGACATTAGAGACAGCACAAAAGTATCTAGGTCAACTAGTTTGAAATAAACACATTATAGTTGTTTTCCAGGTATCAATCTCACCAGCGCAACGTTCATAAAAGTTTTTTAAGGTTTTTTTACAACCTATCTAGCACGAAGGACGTGCTTACTTCATTTCAGTAATAGCCAATTTTAAAGACTGAACGAGCTCTCTTATTGGAAAGATGGTATACTGTTATTAATTGCATATTGTGGAGCTCTAAAATCTCAGCGCTCTATTTTGGAAAGTGTCGGCATCAATCTGCGGGTAATATGTTAATCTTTTTAAGCGTGATCGAGCCCTGGGTGTCACGCTGCGCTCAAGATAACACGCCGATTACCTAGCCCGCGCTCCCGGGATCACTTGTGATCGATCGCCTGCCTATTCAAGCGATGCATAAACGATATAAGCGATATCAAAAATATTACAGTTAATTTAGAAAATTGTGCGGGACAAGTACGCCATGTTGAAGAAAATGTTTTTCTTTTACAAGGTTTTAGATTAGTGAATAAATAATGCAAATATAAATTTTATTATTCTTACTTTACCTTACCATTTGTTACTTTACAGTATCATAAAAGCTTAGTAAAGTACTTCAAAGTGTAACAAGATACGTGGTGCGATCTCTTAACACACGTTTGTAATTGGTGTCCCAATTTATTTGCGAAAGTTTCAATGCGCAAAGTTGGATTATCTAATTCGTCGCGCAGGTGTTCACAAAGTGTTAATTAATTTATATACCCGGGTATTTATTCTATGTAACTTTACATTGATAAAACACTGACAGCACACTTTATTAATAAACGGTAAACTCTTCGTTACTCTGTAATCAATTTAATTAATGAGTGTGTCATAAGTACCTGATGAAATGTTTTATAATTATACTAATTAGATTTGTTTATCCGTAGTCATAGAAAATGTGTCTTAATTATAATGAATTAGTAGAATTGGTAGCAGATCTTCACTTTTGATTAATTTAGTACCCCTGCTTGTCATTAGAAAATCAACTAGCATCCTCTGCAGATCCTTAGCTGTTTTCAAGTCCGAATAAAATACTTTCACCAACTAATTCTCTACTCAAAAACCACCAAAATACACTGTTATATTTCCCTTACAAAATTTCAAGTAAAAAATTTCCAATTAGATGGAATGGAGCGTGCCAAGTCGCATATATAACGACGGCGACGGTGAAGCGAGAGTGGCGTGCACTGGCCGAGGCTGGACAAGTGGCGAATTGGCGTCATCAATCACGGCCAGCGTCGGCCAGCCGTCCGCCACAGAGCTTTAATGGGCACACGCTCGTCTTCCACTCCCGACACGCTCCTCTGATCAACTCCACGTCGATTACTTCCGCAAACGGAACATTTGGACTAACCACCGAGTGACGTCATAAAATTTAGCCGACGGATAGCTTAAATGGCGATTCGCTTTGCAATCTCTACGTCGGTCTGTCTTATTTAAATATTTTTATGGCAAAGCTGATGGACCCATAAAACCAATCATAAGTGAATAAAATAAATACATCACAGTTGTGTAGGTACAGCCAAGACACGCAAAATAATTCCAAACTACGACATCATTATTCAACGCGTGAATCTGAACACGAATTGAAAAAACAGTCAAACCTTTATATACCTTTGAGACCATCATAAAGTTATGAGCAGAACAGAAATATAACACTTTCAAAAATCCACGACAATTTCTACCCACATTTGCATTGCAAATTCAGATGAAAATTCAAAGCGTCTCCCAGTTTAACTTTAACTGTCGACGGGATCTTAATGGACGCCAAAGCGCTAAACCTCGACGGCTTTAAGCTTCCCGCAACAACCACATTGGTTACTTCTTGACGTAACCATACATGAACGGGTATTAAAGAGCCATAATATGTCTATACACACGAAGCACCATCGAATGCGGTCGTCCGGTTATGTTTACGGCTCTTTGGCGACTCTTACTAAGAATAATGTTGCTCGTTGTTGGAATCACCAGATTTGAGACCTCACAATATAAATACTATGAACCCATTATCGCAGAACATGTCCTCAAGAAAGTTTGAAAAGATGAATGTGATACTACAATTCTAGTAGTATTTCACCAAACAAAAAATACAAAACAAAAAGTTTATTGCAGTAACATGTACAACTTTTACAGTAAATCTTACATAGGGACCTCCTTTTAAGTAAAGATATACCTGTGCTAGGAGGCCCCGCTCTTCAATGACAAATTAGAAAATGGTAAAAGTGGTGTAACTACCAAAACATTGTAGAATTTAAACAAAAAGAAAATAAAAAATTCAAGAAAAAAATTATAATAAAACTAAAATAGTTTGTGTGCGTGGGTCTGTGAGGGTGTGTGTGTGGGTGTGAGTGATCAAAGTTGGTTCACGATAAATTGACGTAATTGTAATTGCGAACGATTTCCTTGACGACTGGGATACCCACACATCAAGACATCATCATGAAATTACATAGAAAAAAGACAGGTCGTCTTAAAAAGCATAGTAAAGTAGTAGCATATAATTGTAAAATTGGATTTAATGTATTCTTTTTATTATAATTATATTCAAAAATCTTATGACGTCACGTACAAATTCCGCGTTTTGACAATTCATAAAAAGTTACATGATTGACAGGGTCAAACTCCCAATTCATTATGCTGCACAATTACTATCCACGAAGATTTCTGAACTGTAATCAAAGGAATTTAATTGTAAGCTAAGTTTAGCTTAGAAAGAAATTCTTCGGCGTACTAATCAATATATTACAAGAATTCCTAACAACAAACTTCGCTGCGTTTCAAATTCTAACGTTAGTAGTTACAAAATGTTCCACATCAACAGAAAAGTTTCGCAAAATTCTCGTGAAATAATAAACGTTCAGTCATCGAGAGCTCATAAATCTTTTGCTTCTTTGACACAACTTTTTTATTTGTTACCAAATAAGCTTTTCATACATTTGATTGGCTCTTGGAATTACGGTTAAAGATACAAACTTATTTCTCGAAAAAATTACAAATTCACTTATAAAGAAAACATGAAAAGGTTTAAAAGATAATATTATGTGCCATCAAGTGTAGTTAAAAAAATTGTTACACATAATAGGTAACAATCTTAATTAAAACTAACATTATAAAATTACTTTGACTTATTAGGTTGGTCATAATGATCATATCCAACAAAACAAATCGGACCCGAACCATCACTAACAAATCATCATCATCTGCCTAGCCTTTTCCCAACTAAGTTGGGGTCGGCTTCCAGTCTAACCGGATGCAGCTGAATACCAGTATTTTACATGAAGCGACTGCCTATCTGACCTCCACAACCCAGTAACTGGGAAATACGATACCCCTTGGTAAGACTGGCTGTCAGATTTTCGGGCTTCTGACGACCCGTAACGACTGTCAAAGATGCACAAATGACAGCCGGGACCAACGGCTTAACGTGCTTTCCGAGGCACGGAGGAATCTCGGAAATCAAATACCATCACTAACAAATAATACTACTAAAGTGGTGTTTTCGGCCCCCTGAAATAAGTAGTTTCGAATGGAACAGCAGAATTTTAAGCGATGCGGGTAGGTCCATTTCGACCATTGTAGCGTATTTACTAGGGCCTGCACCACCGTGCCACAGAAACCGAAAAACAAAATAATATTTTTGTAAAGTACAATTGTACAGTATAATCCACAAGCGACCCGCCCCGGCTTCTTACGGTTGCAATGTACTGTCGCGCGGGCAAAAGCTAGTTAAACTATGCGTATAAACCTTCCTCTTGAATCATTCTATCTATTGATGAAATCCGCATTAACATTCGTTGCGTTTCGACAGACGGCGCAGGGCGACTTTGTTTCATTCTATGTACAGGTCGCCTTGCGGCTGCTACTTGGCAATCATCCCAGGCACCATAAATTTTAAGCCATACTCAATTATGAAACGCTTCTAATTAACTTAAGTTATATTTGAACAACAGAATTTTAATGCGAAGTCTACGTTGTAAGACTAAATGTTATATGAAATTGGGATACAAATTGTATTAAGCTGTGCCTCCACAGTTAATTTAATACAATTTATTCTCAAATTTCTGCGCTTACCAGTTTCTATAACATTAGAATTCTGCGAAATAGCTGTTCTAAATGAAGTGCCATTAATCAAATCTCAAAACCAACGGCCGTTTACATAATTCCATCCAACCGCGGCGCGCCGGCGCTCGCGACCGCCTCTATTGTAGACGGTAAGCCTTGATGCCCTGTGAATAGGCGCGTACGGATAGACACGCTTATCGCTTAATTTATGCCTTTTTTAAACTTAATTAAATAATTTATACACAAACAGAATTTAACTGATATTTGACACTTCAATGTAGCTCGTGCAATTTTGCACGTTTTTACTAATGGGAAAATATCATGCGTGAAGACTGACGTATTTCCTTAATTTCAGTAATTCGGAACACGGACACTGTGACACAGGTTTTTGCCGCTTGTCTCATAAAGGTGGAGAGGCTCGGTCGATATCGGCTGTCGGCTCGAGTGGTTTGTGGGAAGAAATGCGAGGCATTTGTGCTAGGCCTGCTCTCGCGTCGAGCACCCTCCGGCCGCGGCCGCCTCACCGCACAAACTAGATTAACTAGGCGACCTCATCTTATAGACCCTATGTCCGGAATTACTATATTATACAGAGTATGCCATAAAATTGGATGGAAAGTCGTGTGCAAGTAGAGATAACGATATTAGAAAGTAAGATCTTAATTTTATGCGAAGGAAATGTGACGGGACCTTCATGGCTACTTCATTTAAACGATGATATTGTTTAGTTAATACGAACAAACATTACTTCTTCTATGTAGCAGCTGAAAAAAAATACGTATTTAAATATCTGACAAATCAAAACATAACTGGCTACAATTGAGGGGCAATAGAACACCAATCTGCAACAATGAATAATGTCCACGCAAACGTCAACATACCATTTATATTCGAGTGGTCCAGCTAAACAAAGTCCCAAACCTGAGAGTTATATCAATAGAACACCTTACTTTAATATGTTGGTTGGACGTAAATACCCATTTATAAAAGTTACAGTTCGAGGCTAAAAGGCATCTGGTAAAGGATAAAGTAAAAGGATTATTTTACCCAAACTTTTAATGAAAATGAAATGTAGACCGTGACACTGACCCTTTTCATTTAATCGAAACTTCTAGAGCAACACCGAGTTTTCGAACAGCACTTTGTACTGTTATTGTTGTCCAGAAATATTATGAAACCTAACAAATATCTCTAAGCAAACATTTATGTGTTTTTCTTCAAAGAGCAGTCGGTTTTATCTGTAAGCGGATAAAACCAACTGTAAATAAATGATAAAACAAATATTGCTTAGTAAATCCTAAGTAGTTGTACCCGGGCAGCCGGCCGTCGTCGAGAGCCGGCACAAGAGCGGGCGGACCAACAAAGTCCGCAATACACGTAAAATCAATTTAACAAAGCCACTTTGAGCCGCACTGACCCTCCACGCTTATTCACAAACACCTAAGGCCGTCTACTTAATAGTTGTATCTATCACGACTTGCTTGTACCATATTGCAATGTTTCCCATATGAATGTGATAATTTACAATTATGTTTTTTCCATCCAGGCCGTATTTAAAAGATTCATTTATAATTACGAGTACTAACATTGCTTTGCCTGCCATGTTAACGTTCTAAAATGTCAGCTTGATGGTTACTCAGCTCTCAATGTTTTCTTTTCTGGCTTCTCAATGTTTTCTTTTCTGGCTTCTAAGATATATTAACTGATAACAAAGCAAAATCGTTGTAAAAGTACCTATGTTTAATCTATCACTTCAAATGATTTATGTGCGCCGCTAAAACCACAATGGTCATTAGAAATTACACACAGTACATTTCTGCTTCTACAAAGTGAAATTGAATTTATTGGCAACACCTGAAACCGCGAAAAAAAATCAGCTGTTCCATACATTATGCTCACATAAGTCGTCAAAATGTAGGGAACAGCAGATTTTTTTTTGAGATTTCAGGTGTTGCCTTAATTTGAGTTTCCATAGTAAAAGTTGTTCATAATGACGAGTACAATGACCCCTTAAATTATTGCCCATGAATTCAATTTCAACATGCAACAAAAATGTGAATTAATGTATGTAGCTATGTAATAAACAAAAATACAAGACTTCCCGCGAAAACCATAACTTTTGTCTATGCTTATGAAATGTCACTTTAAATCATACCACAGAATCCATCGCAGAGAGGTATATTATTTTCTAATTTGCTTCTTTTTTTCCTTGACATTGTTTGTTTTCTTTGTCTTGTGTAGGATTTATACTAATTGACAAGTTACGAATCCCCTGCGTGTACCACTCGCAATTCTCCGGCGACACCGGGTTTTTTCGTTCTCAGAACACAAATATTTGCATAGATATGAAAATAATACATTTAAATATTCCTGTCTCGACTTTGTACAAAATAAAGGGAGACTTAGGACAACGGCAAGAGAAAATTTGATTTGTATTAGACTTCACTAGCTTTTAATGAAAAATTATACTTTCTGACATATGAAAAGATAGTTGAATATTAAATAAACTCAACTAGCGGATAACATTCTTCATTTATTACATTGATTGAAAGAAAGATACGCTTTGGAAGTACATCAAAAGCCATTGGGCTGATTTATGAGGATTCTGCCGTAATAATGTCGAGCACTATCGACGAACAAGAATAAACTGGAAGTCGAACCTTGGCGAACGTAATACTGAAAAAGTTTAAATTAAACCTTTTCATTTTGCGATTCCGAGCAAAACATAAAAGAACTACCCCAAAACTGTTACTTAACAGACAGGCACACAGCATGTTAACGTAGCAAATTTTTCGCTATCCTATTTCGTTACTTAAATCCTTTCCAAAAAAATACAGTTTCCATTTCTTTTAACCCTGTAATTTGACACAGGCCAATTAACACTTTAGCCTTTAGAAGTTTACGAGAAGCCAATTGCCAGTCCTTCAATTGATAAAACCATTCCTCTACCAAAACATCCATTAAGCGAATCAGACGGATAAAAAACAAACTTTATTCAACTTGATGGGGAAAAACAATTAAAAGCTGTAATTACTATTAACCCTTTAAATGCCAGCGTCGACTTAAGTAGTCTAAGTAATCGTGCCCAAGACGCCAATGACGTCTTCAGGAGCCGTAACTTATGTTTGAATTATTAAGAACAAGTTGTGCCGTGATTCTGCCCTTACTTAATGGCCCTAGGTTACTTTAGAGGTAATAAACGAACAGGTAGATAGTAGTTTATGGACTGTTTATGTCAACCTTTTAATAAATTGACCTTAAATTAAGCTTAAGTTAAAATTGACTAGATTCTTTTTACCAAAATTACAGCTATCAGCAATACTGTAAATAAGATTGGTAAAATAATAGTTTAAATTCCAGAGCTGCAAATAACTTTAGGCAACTTCTATTTCAGCTTTGAACGAATGTAAACAAGTGAAGAAAACTCACACATTCCTTTTTATAATAAAACCACATAAACGTGGAGCGTGTGTAGTGCTAGTGCCAGCCCGGCGCTAGGTACCGACGTGTGTCACGTTGAGCGGTACTAACCGCGGCACAAACTGGACACATTGGGTGTCAACCCTTCACCACTGCGGCTCACACTTCACTGACTATTGTCTCTGATCCCACAACTAAATCGGAATTTGGTCGTTGATACTTTTGTTTCAATTTATATTATTCTCGTGTGGATAAAGCAATTTTAGACGCAAAACATTATGTAAACAGTATATTAATAATAAAATATGAGTGAACAGCTATTATTTATGTATAAACATGGCTAATTCGCCTTCTACGGCTTATTATTATAAAATAGTCGATAATAGCGTCTCTGTTCCTGTTACCAATAAGTGTCGAAAATAAAGAGATTTCTGTTGAATCACCTCCTTAATTGTATTATAATTTATCCAATTTTTCACTTTCCCCGACACAAATTCATTTTAACGGGAACAGCTTTTTAATAATACAAAATTGGAGTCCTGGCGATCACATCTCTAGTCAATCAGCGTCGCAATTCTCCTAATGGAAAAACTATTACTCTCCCGCCTTCCGGGAACAATAGAATGAAAAATTTCTTCCCCTGTAGGTACTTACTATGGTAATCTATGTTACGACGTGTTCTAGCGTGTCGCACAATTTGTTCTACAAATGGTTTTTTCTTTAGAGACTTATAATGGATGTTATATCAACGGTGACATGGAAATAGAGGCTGCGTGCAAAATCAATAAGTATCGATGAAGCTATTTATGGGATTCAGTTCGCGAAGCAATTTTACGCCTCAGATAGGTTAAAATGTAAATTAATGGCTGACAAGTAGATCAACGTGGGAGGTTGCAGGTGGAGTAGGAGCTTTTAATCGAAGCTAATGAAGGAGTTGGGATAGTAAGACGCATAATATATAATAAATGAATTTATAACCTATTTTATTCGTAATAATAATGTCACAATGATATATTTTCAAAATTTGTTTTTCTATCATTGCCCTTCTTCATTAAATAGCCTGCCAACTAATCTCTTCACCACCCTTGATTGATTGGAAGAGAATGCCATCATTGTGTGCAGAAATTTTAAATACATAAAATAAAATTTAAAAAATTAATAGATATTTGAAAGAGTTTTTCGGGTTTTTTTTTACTAATATTATAAGCTGAAGAGTTTGTTTGTTTGAACGCGCTAATCTCTGGAACTACTGGTCCGAATCGGAAAATTATTTTTGTGTTGGATAATCTTAAATAAGGATTTAAAAAAAACCTTTTTCTTATTTGTCACGTAGAATAGAACAATAGATTCTTAATTCGTCAGAACATACCATGATCCTATCTATGTTTAGAAGAATATGCATATTTGTTAAATATAAAGAAAATGAAGACCTATTCCTACATCCTACTTTTATTTTAGCAAACAAACAACATAAACAAAAGTAACTTGAACAGCAACAGTATCTTCCTTGAAACATACTCATTTCTGAAAGGAATATTTTATAAAGTAGAGCAAAAATATTGCATAAGAGTATTCTAGGAAATAGCCGCAGACAATATCGGCTAATGCAGCTTCTTTTCCAAGTTTCATCAGACCCACGTCGTTAACGAGGACACTACACTACTGCCATTGTTTTAATATTCATTTTAGATTCAAAGTTTTGCATTCAACGCATATGGACGTGCTCATCGATGCACAATTTAAAGTAAATAAATTAACGCTTGCATAATCAGTGACCCAGTTTTATATCGTGTTACATCAATACATTTTATAGTGGTAAATGAAAAAAATGGACTGTAGCTATTGAATTCTTATTAATTGTATATGGAAGGAAGCCCCTTCACTCGCAGCGCGATGATACGACGTAGCCCTCCACCGACTCCGACCCCGGTACCAACGCCGGCGACACCGCCCCAGCAACCAAGACAGGATCAAGATGTAAAGTTTGAAGTTGTGACCACCCCGGAGATTCAGAACTGGATGGGGTCCATTGAGCAGTGTCTGAATGAGGTTGTTACTACTGCTTCCGAGGGAAAGCTAAACGCTGATCAGAAGCTGAGAATTAGCAATCTCTGCCGGAAAGTTTCACATGGAGTTTCTCAACTGGCAGTTCAGTACCAGTCGCTAAAACAAAGAGCAGTTCAAACCCATACCTCCCTTAAATCCATGACCGAAGCCCGAGACCTATCTGATTGCATAATGGAATTGAACCGGATGGTTCAGGACTCCTGCACAAAGCGAGAAGCAACTCCTTCATCCTTTGCAGATATGGTCAAGAAGGGTTCCAACACCTTCATTCGTCCTAGTACTTTTAGCTCCGTGGCCATCTATCCCAGTGACATCTCTAAGACTAGTGACGAAACAAAGACCATGGTACAGCAAATCATCTGCCCTGAGGAAATGAAGCTGAAAGTTCGAGGCGTAAGGAAAATTGGAAAAGGTGGACTCGTCATTAGCACTGAGACTAAAGATGACCTAGAGAAGCTCAAGCAAACAGTCCAACTCGCTTCGTCAGGACTCACCGTTGACGAACCTAAAAGGCGGAAACCTCGCATAATAGTGATAGGAGTTCCAACATCGATGGCCGAAAACGAGGTTTATAGATGTATTTATGAACAAAACTTGGCCGACAAACTACCAACTATATCTCTTGAATCATTTTTGACCTCAACTAAACTAAGCCACAAATCTGGCAGGAAAGATGCTGAGCACTGCAATTATATTATTGAAGTTCCAGCCGTCGTCCGCAAAGCCCTCATCACGCAAGACCGTGTATTCATCAATTGGACGTCCTGCCCGGTACGAGACTTTACACTAGTAACGAGATGTTACAAGTGCCAGCAGTACGGGCATGCCGCCAAAACATGCAAAGTTGGTGCTTCTACGTGTGGACATTGTGGTGAAGAAGGACACGCAATACAAGACTGCACAAGAAAAGCCGAAGCGCCTAAATGTGCTACATGTTTGCGTTTTAAAAAACAGGCCAACCACAAGACGGGAGACGCGGATTGTCCAGCCAAAAAAGCTGCCGAAAACAGGTACATCAACTCAATCGATTATGTAGGCGCCTAAGAGCGCCACATCCTTGTTTATATTTTAGACGTTTAGGTTTTAGATTTTTACTGTTATTTCTTTAATTTTAGTATGGATATTAACTTATTTGATAATATAGATAACTCTTTTTTACCTGTGTCAAAGACATGTGAAGTTGAGGATTGCATACAATATCTTTCTGATTATCAAAACATTCGCAGTATTTATAAAAACATTGATAGTTTTAATATTTTCCTTCATAGGCTTAACTTTGAATGTGATGTAATTGTATTAACTGAGTGTTGGCTAGCTAACAGAACTGATAACCTCCCTTTAATACCTGGGTATAACTTATTGCATACCACAGTAAACCGCAACCAAAATGATGGTGTTGTAGTTTTTGCTAAGGAAAGTTTAAAGGTCACGGTCGAGGAACCGAATCTACAAGACTGTATGAGTAATTGCTTGATTATCAAAATTGGCGCAACTACAGCGATAATCGCTATGTATAGATCGCCTTCCGCTAGAAATTTAGATTGTTTTCACAACTCCCTCAATCAGATTTTTCAAGCACTATGCTCTTTTAGGAATATAATACTGACAGGTGATTTAAATATCAATATTAGTGACGAAAACTGCGATGCTGGGACCGAAAATTATCTTAATATCTGCTCTTTCACGGCTTTCTCCCCGCTCACACATTACCTACTCATCAAAGCGGTTCTTGTCTCGACCATATGATGATCAAAAGCAGCTTATCATACATAACGCTTGTTACTAACTCAACTATTACTGACCATCACGCTGTCCTACTTGCCGTAAATTTATCGCTGCCTAAGCAAAATCGTCCATTGACCAAATGCAAATTAAACACAAACAAACTTGAATATGACTTACGCAACCTCGATTTTAGTTCAATTTACAATTATAATACTGCTGACGCTAATTTAGCTTTATCGTACTTAATAAAATATGTCCAACAAGCAATACTACGTAACACGACAGTTTCTACAGTGGATAAGAAACGTTATAATATTAAACCTTGGATTACTCCTGGTCTAATTCGATGTATAAGACACAGGGATAAACTCCATCAGAGAACAAAGAGATATCCTGATGATTTAATAATTCAAACCACCTATAAAAGATACAGGAATTTTTGCAACAATCTACTTAAGAATTTAAAAAATAATTACGATAAAAGCGAATTAAATAGAGCAGGCAACAATAGCAAGCAACTTTGGAAACATATTAAAAACGTCACCAATATGGTTAAACAGCGTGAATCAAATTCGAGTTTACTGCTTACTGATGCCTCACCACTCCTTTCTGCTAACAACGTTAATAACTTTTTTGTTAATGTCGGGAAAACTCTTGCGGAGCAGATTCCCAAATATGATTGTGACCAACCTTCCCAAAAATCAAACAGTTGCTGTAGCCTGAAATCTTTTGTTATCCTAGACACTGACGAAGACGAAATAACCCGAATTATTACCGGGCTTAAAGATGACTGTGCGGTTGGATGGGATAACATAAGCAATAAGATCCTTAAACTCTATAAGCATATTTTAGTACCACCTTTAACGCACATATTTCGAATGTGTCTTTGCAATGGAATTTTCCCGAGATGTCTAAAAAAGGCAGTTGTAATCCCCGTCTTTAAATCTGGAAGTAAAGACTTAGTTAATAATTACAGGCCAATATCGTTACTCCCCTCAATATCAAAAATATTAGAGAAAATTATAAACAGTAGACTAGTGAATTATCTAGAAAACAATAATTTCTTATCCCATGCGCAATTTGGTTTCCGATCCAAACTATCCACAGCCGATGCGGTGCATAACCTGACTAATTACATTTCCGAAGAACTCGGCAAAGGGAACCAGACCCTGGGAGTCTTCCTTGATCTAGCCAAGGCCTTCGACACAGTGTCCGTTTCTATCCTTCTAAATAAGTTAGAGACCATTGGAATAAGGGGAACGCCTCTGAAACTTTTTGCCGACTACTTAAATGACCGATACCAATGCGTTAGAATAGATAAAACCATGAGCGATGAGCAGAAAAGTACGGGTTTTGGTGTTCCTCAAGGAAGTATTCTGGGCCCTACCCTTTTCCTGATATATATTAACGACCTGTGTAATCTTAATATCAAAGACGGGAAAATCATTGCATATGCTGATGACACGGCGCTAATATTCAGCGCTAAAACGAGTACGGAACTGTTCGAAATCGCACAACTAGGTTTTGACACTGTGACAAATTGGCTTCAAACAAACTTACTAACATTAAATACTGACAAGACAAAATATATTCACTTCTCCATGCGCAAGCCTCACCCTCCTCACCTAAATATTACTAACCATCAACTATATGCCCATCAATGTGGAAACCGTTCAGTCAACATGTGTAATTGTCCTTTGATCCTCAAAACGACCAACATAAAATACCTCGGCGTAATAATGGACGACACCCTGTCTTTCAAAAAACATATTGAAAGTCTCGTTAAAAGAGTGCGAAAATTAATATTTGTTTTCAAAAAACTGCGATCATTTTCAGACACAAAATTAATCACACAAGTTTATTTAGCCCTAGGTCAATCAATAATTCAATACTGCATCACATCATGGGGAGGAGCACCAAAAACTTATCTACTTCCTCTTGAAAGAGCACAAAGAGCAATTTTAAAGGTAGCAAACTTCCATCCCTTTTTCTTTCCCACAGATCTCCTATATAAATCCTGCAACGTGCTGACTGTTCGGCAACTTTTCATTATGCACTTAGTATTAAAACAGCACACCATGCTTACCTACAGTTCTGACAATACTAACAAAAGACGGAATGATATAGTCTGCACATCTAACACAAACTCTAAATATGTCTTTGTAGAACGATTTTTTACATTCTTAGGCCCATTTCTGTACAATAGGTTAAATAGAAAACTAAGTATCTATAAATTAAATTATTTTTGCTGTAAGAAAACTATACTTAAGTACTTACTAACTATCGCTTATACACAGACAGAAGATCTACTTGTTGTCTGCAAATAGAATGACTAACATGTTATTTATACCTTTATTTTTATTACCTAGTTTTAATTTACTTTTTACTTTTACCGTTGTTAATTTATTACAATATGTATCAGTGCACTTCATAGCCTGAAACACAGGTTCAACCTAGTTCAGGCAATAAGCAACTATGCTCTATTTTAATTGTTAAATCCATTTGTATATGTGCTTCTTTTTATAAATAAACGATTATTATTATTATTATTATTATTATTAATAAGAATACTAGAGATTTCGCGCTCACCGAGCTAAGAACTGATAACAGAAATTCATAGTTGCCTTAATAAATTACTTTAAGTGTATTTTTTAAAATAATTTTAACTGCGTTTTTTTGAGGGTGAGAAATCATTAAATGACCCCACCCGCTCTGGGTGGATCAGAAGCGAGTGTCAGACTTACTGACTAAAACTGGCACTATCGTGGCGTGCCACAATAAATTTCTTTAGGTGTAATTTTTTAATAACTTATACTCCGAATATAATTATTATACCCTAGACACAAAATTAAATTGCTAACTGACTTTACAAATAAATACAAAAAAAATCCTTGCTTCTGGATTTAACAGTATCTATTTGTGTTTAAAAAGCTACCATCGTTATCGCCATCATTAAAAGTCTTGTTTCAAACATTGTCGTATAAAATATTAATATTCACACGCAAAATGTAAAAGACTGGTCTTTTCCACTTTGCGTGTAAATTTCAGACGGGCATTTGATTGGTAATAATCCAAGTTTATTAGAATTTCCATAAAGTTTAACAGCAATTTAAATGTGGGTAACAGGCCTATTGCTGTGGTTCGGAGAAACGAGAGACCGGCCAGGACAAAGCTCACTTTGCCATGTTTTGTGGTAACATTTTATAAAAATATCACTCCTGTAATTCCAGAGGAAAGTAGACAGAGGTGTACCTACAGTACACCTACATTTCGCCATATACGTTATGTTTGCATCCCATGTAGTAATGGTGAGCCTATTGCCTTCAACCGGGCACAAATCCAAGCTCCGGGCTGCTACTGAGAAATTTCAGATAGAAAAACCCAATAGCCATCACGGGAACTGAACCGAGGCCCTCATGCTCAGCAGTAGCGACTGCAACTACTAGACCATCGAGGTTGTTAACAGTAAAACTCTTAATCTTATTTAATCATATCTTGTACAGTACCTGGATCTTAAATAGTATGGTGCATTCAGTTGATGAAAAGGAATGACAGCCGGGTACTGTACAACTATCTAACAAATTACGACAACAATGCTGTTTTAACCTTTCAATTTTATTTATAATCAATTAAACAATAAGACCGTAGGTCGCTGACCCCCAAACTATGCATTTGCCTGTATCTTGGGGATAGGAACTTTAACATTTAGGAGCGATTATAAATTGGTAAACATGAACTTAAACAAAACTAAGAGAAATATTTAAAAAAAACTTAAAACATACACTGCCATCAGCATCTTTAAATTATAATGTAGCCAAGCAGAGTTAGCTTTACGTTCTTTTTTTTCACTTCCATTTCCTTAACATTACAATTTTCGGTGGACCACTCGTGATCCCAGCGGGAATGGTTTCATACTAAACTCACAGAACTCTGGAAATTATGAAATAAGTTAGAGATATTTTGGGATTTTTATTCGCAAGATATTACGCATTTAGAACGAGAACAAAGGAAGACAATAGCGTCGAGTTAAACTCGATTAAGTAAATCTGTCCTGCGTCAATATTAAACAATTGTCGCTTTAATGCCGCTCTGGCACTCTGGCAATAACTTTATGATGAAATTTTGTTTGTTTTACATAATGGAAAAAGATTTATAGGGTCCTGACCTCGACCCGTTCTTATATTAGTTTTACATAAAACTACACATGTACCCGATGGCAAACAATACATGGCAACCTTTACGTCCAATGAGTCCCCGAGTGGCGGGCTTCA
Source organism: Hyppa rectilinea (assembly GCA_951799385.1). NCBI lineage: Eukaryota > Metazoa > Arthropoda > Insecta > Lepidoptera > Noctuidae > Hyppa > Hyppa rectilinea. The sequence continues at coordinate 9,408,535 of OX637306.1, read as the reverse complement.
TGTAACAAAAACATTCCGTATTTATCTTATTCTTGTGAATAACAGATGTTCAGCGTCCTTACAATGCCATTTATCAGTGTCGTTTCTGTCTAATCATTCCGACGCACATTTATCACGACATTTTTTATGTTTCTATATATAGCTTTGCAAGCATCTTACGGACCAGGACATCATAAAAATGTGACACATAGTCGGACTTTAACGATTTTTTGTTATTAAAATGTTTTATTGGTGATTACAGTTTTGGGCTATCTCTAAGCAAACTAAATATTATCTCGTCTGACACAAAAGGTCACGCCACGCCTTTTCGTAGAAAATTACTAAGGGCCTTCCCCATACCGTCTGTACCTAAACGGTACCGACAGATTTATCTTGCTTTAAGCCTGCTTATAACGAACCTGAATTTCTCTTCTAATAAATTTCATTTTAGCTGCTCACGCATAAATCTTTAAATGCTAGTGTTTTTCGAAACGAAAATTTAGGGCACATTACCCATCTACTTGAACATTTTAGTTCGGTTATATGTATATTTTAAATTTCTCAGAGCTGCAAGAAATAAAGATTTACAAAATGTCAACCTACGCACAATTACCTACGCAGAGCATTTCGCACCAAATGAAAATATCAGGCACAAATGGTTCCAAAATTATAAATCCAAAATATTAGTTCCTAACAATCATAGCAAGCAGCAAAGCTCAAGTCTTATTATCTGGATAAGCTCAAGCAAGTCGTCCAGCATTTTTGCTACTTAGAGCAAAGCGAACGGTACAAAATGAGGTTTCATTTTATTCTTTTAAAAACCCTTTCGATACAACAAGCTACGGTAAGAACGTGAAAATCTTTAAAAATATGTATTTCGTTTCTCGAATTCTCCCTGCTTGTTACATAATTTTTGACTTTCGATACTTGAAATCGTGGAAGTTTTATGGAAGTAATAGTTGTTGCAATAATCAATAACTGTTGTGTTGCGTTTTAAAATATACTTTGTGACTATTGAGTATTGGTATAAGGGAAGTTTCGACGAATCTTCTCGTAGCGTACTCCACAGTTTTATGGGCTTACGGAGCCGAAACGTAGACACTCACGGTATGGCTAGTCCATAAATTCGAAGTCGCTCAGAAACCTATGGAATGGGCCATGCTTGGAGTCTTTTTGAGGGATCGACTCCGAAACAAGGTGATCCATTAGTGAACCAAAGTTGTCTATGAAGTGGCAATGGGTGCGCCATATTAGCCGTAGAACCGATGACCGTTGGGGTATACGTGTTCTTGAGTGGAAACTGCAAATCGGCAAACGAAAGACTTGACGGAAATACCGGGATTGTCCGAAAGGGTTACCGCTACCCCAGAACACAAAGGGCTAAGGAAGGAACATGGATGGGTTTTAGTCATTAAGAATCTAACACTCCCTTCTGCTCCACCCGGAGCGGGAGATGTCATTTGATAATTTCCCACCCTCAAAAAAAAATGTTTGTTGGAACGACGATTTTTGCAGGGTGGCTGGTAGCAGCTGGATGAGAGTTGCTGAAAATCGACTTGAATGGCGTGCAATTGGCTAATGATGACAATTTTGACTATTCAATTATAAGTGGACGTAAAGTCTTACGGTGTTAATTTTTTTTTTAATTTCATTTCATACCACAATTGTATTTGCCTTGGTACTTTTACCAGAACGACCTATTCCTATAAAATGATACCGTGTTTGTAAATGAAATATTTTCCACAATCCAAACATATTTATTTATTGTTATGAAATAAATCGGTTCTTATCGTGAAACTGTAACACATTATGGCATTCAATTTATTTGAGAGCTGTATTTAATAACCAAACCGAACAAACTCAAACATAATTATATTTGAGTCACCTATCGATATTCTTGTTTATGTACCTACTATTAAATATTTTTAACTATATGTCGGTGCCATTGTTTCACGTTACGGCACGGTAAAATACATAGATACCAAATGTTGAATCAAATCTAAGCTTACCGCGACCTTGCTCTAAGTAACTCGAACAAATCCTAGATAAATAATATAGGTACAAAAGTAGAAGTTTTCACAAATCCTTATGACTGAAACTAAGTACCTACCTGCTTCATGTAATCCAGTTTCTTTGTCGTCGGATAAACGGAGAAAATAAAACTTCCAAATCCCGGGCAATCCTTACGAAATAACTTAAACTAAATGTGAAGCAAAATGTAGGCAAGGTCAACTTTAACTTATATGAGCTGAATCTTCTTATATCGTCGTTCGAGGCAGACTGACATTCTCCATTATACGTGCGTCGTCTCTTAACGCTTAAGTTGTCCATTAAATCATTCTCAGTGAAAACAAAAACACTCAGTTTAGTATATTAATAAATAAAACAAAATAACGTATTAGTGAGCCAACGTTATCTAATATTAGGTAGGTAATACTTTCCCGAAACTTCACGTTTTATATTTCAAGATATTGCTTACTTATGTTGTCTCGTCGTGTATAAAATATGTAGGTCGAAATATTTTGCGCACAATATCTGGGGGCCACCATCACAAAGAGCAGTATTATTTTAGTTTTGCTTCACATTGGGAAAGAGATAGAGCTATACCTTCTGAATAGCTTCATCTCTTTCTCACAGTGAAATAATATCAAAATAATACTTCAGTTGGCCCCATGGCCTTCGCAGATACCTTCAACCGTCTATAAGATTTAGTCCCTAACATTTATATCAGATGCCAATACAAAGTAAACCTATATCCATAACCCACGCTAGGGCTCTTAAAAGTAAAAAAAAGAATAACTGGGCGTTTAATTAAACCACAAACTACTGTACATTTATATCTTAAACCTTTACATAACAAGTAACTGCTTAAAAAAGGTCTTATTCTTGATTGAGTTCCGATTGTATCCCATTAACAATGCCTTTATCAGAGAAAGGAGGCCTTTATTTTTGGGTTAACAATTGGTTGCTTTCATACAATCAGAGTTTATTCAGCCTGGAGGCGCCTAACAGGACGAGGAGTAAGGCAATAAGAAACTTGCTATCTTTTATCCAGTCGCTAGGGATTCCGTAAAGCCAATTAGGAACACAGACTTGCTCCGGAACGGTATAGTGCCAAATTAGGATGCTGGACTGTAGGACAGCTGTCTAAATTAGGCGACGTCACCGGAGAAACTGTTTCTTACGTGCCTGGAGCAACAACACGATACAAACTAAAACAGCTTCATTGTATGTGCAACTATGGTCGCACCCACAGGGTTTATTTACTGCTTCGAGATTCGAGTCGCTTAATTGTATAACTAAGTGCAGAATAACATTGTGTTTTAACTTGAATTGTACCATGTATTCCTTATAAACTGCTGACTGAACTCCACAGATTTAGCTTCCCACATGAAACTGTATCGCAATTCAGCAAACCCTATCATTGTATTTGCAACTGAACATAGTTACGTATAGGGAGGAGGCTACACAATGGCTATAAATATCACAACAACAGCACGCCCACGCTGTGCCTGCGGCTTGTTGCTGCGATTTCCAAATGTATATTTAACTTCACGCAAAATTGGACCCTATTGGCAAACATAAACAACAAATTTACAACAAAGTTGCGGCTTAAATTGAATACTCCAACAACTTTTCATTAATTCTCCAGCCGCGTCGATATGTAGTATTATAAAAGCAGCGCTTACATTGTCTATTTACATCGTTATTTATGAATTCACACGGAAAAATACAGTCATAGCACGAAAACTTTTCAGTTCCTCACAAACTGAACGCAAGAAAAATGAACAATACTTTCATTGTTCCCGTAGACTTTGTTGAAATATTGAATTCGTAACTTTTTGAACGTTTACCGTTCATTCATCACGGCGAAGAGTTTGCGGAAACAAGTGAAAAAGTACAAAACGTGCACCTCGCGCCGTGAACGCGGTTAGCAAAGCCGATAAAGAGTGTGTTGATATTTTTTGTCTTGTGTTGTGTCGTTTTATCCCGTTGCAATCTCCTGCCATTCTGGCTTCTTCCACTTTGTCTGTTCTATCTTCATAGTTGTAAATGAATTAAATTTTGCACAAAGTTTGAGTTCACGTAGCAACATAACATATTCCAGCGAATGTTACCGCAGCAATGTGTGGATACAGTGCAAATTGCAATACGAATATTACCGGGGTAAGTTGGTAGCGCCCGGCGCTCGCTGCTAACTGTTATCTTATATTTAATTACGCTTGCATTACTATTAATTTGTAGAATGTTGTTGTTGTGTGTGTACTAAGGTTTACTTAACGTGCATGTTGTATCGTGTTAATTAACTTTGCGTGGGAAGTTAAAGAGAATCAGGAGCAGACTAAGAGCAAATAACGTTATCATTTATACCCTAAAGACTGACCAGACTTATAGGAAACTAGCTTCTGCTAGCGGGTTCGCCGGTGTGGATGTCGAAAATTATTCCACGGGAACGGACTACCCATATCAAAATTTCATCCAGATCCGGTCAGCCGTTGCCGCGTTGTGATGAGATTTACTAACAAACATCCATCGTAACATTCAAATTAATCATATTAGTATAGATATCTATGCAAAATAGCTGGACTTAAATTCTGTAAACAAAATTTTCGGCATTAGACTCGTTCCTGGACCTCATAGCAAGTCAAAGCTTAACTTTATTCAATGACATTTAATTGCATGCTTCATCTTCGTTAGACCATTTAAGTTACCTTGATATGCGACTATAAATAATAATTTATAGTTATTCTACTCTACAACTCTACATGAGAAAAAAATATATTATCGAGATAGCTTAGGCAAAGAGCAGTGGGAAAACGTTAGTTCTAGTTCATATTTATAGTAAACTAAATTTTAAAATTCAATTCAAAGATTTCACCTTTCTTTCTGTTTCATAACACTATAAAAAGTAGTCGCCATGTTATTACGTCATACGGCTATGTAAACTTAGAAGTTTGACACTTCTAAGTTTACATAGGCGTATGAAAGTCCATTATCAGCGTACCTTTAATAACTATTGCATTCGTTTACACGGCCAACTGACGTCATGACCACAGAGCAATATGGCGTCCACTGCGTCCAGCGTTTTCGTCAAATTACGCGCGACATTAAAAATGAAATATTTTAATGCGTTTTTATAGCACTTAACGATTAAATAAAAAATTTGTGAATATTTTAGTGGTTCATTAGAACTATAGCATCTTATTAAGACGCTTTTCAAAAATGGGTGTAATACCCTATGTATTACACCCATTGTCTTGTTTAATCCTAGGATTGTGACGCTGACGATAAACCATAAAAAAAAACAATTATTTTATTTATTTATTCATGGAGAGCGTGGACCAACGCCATTAAATATTTGTTGACAAACCAATCAGCACGGCCAGCTGTAGCGGGCAAACGCGCGCGTTTAAAATCTCAAACACGGAAGAGACTAAACTGTTTTGTCCCGGTTTTACTCACATACCCGGTTTTGGAATAATCTCCACTAGTTGTAGATTGTTATTCAGTGTTGTTGTTTCAGTATCGCTTGATTTGCATATCGTTATTGCCACATCGATCTATTTCGAACGACTGGTACGTTGTCTGACTTTAAATGGACATCTTCAACCACAAGATAATTATTACCAAACTTGAAGATTCATAGAACATACAGAGCTCGCGTTAATTACTGCTCAAGTAATTTGTAAAGATACCCTATCTAATCGATACCTCCTCGTAGTGTAGGTAACTACATAGTACGTTAACGTCAAGGCACCCAACTAATTACGGCGCAATACACAACATGTTTATTTAGGTAGGTACACAAGTTTACACTCTCCACGCCCACCGTCTTTATGTTACAAGTACTTTAGAAAACAAATTCTTATCTTAAATTAGCCAATTACTTCTTGCGGCACTATAAACTCTGTAGCAAGACCGAGCCTTTGTTACGCAATTTTGTGTAATTAGGTGCTAATTTAATAACTAATACCCTCGGAAACAGCTTTGCATACTTGTATTAATCGGTGCTTTTGTGTATATTATGTCCACCACAAAACATGGGTTCATCCCATAGACCTCTACAATGAGCAATCTTGTGGGGATAATACTGTAATCAACATGCACGCGTGAGTGTGTGACTTTAGTGTCTGGAATTGGAAATGAACAGATCCATGACATTCTCATGCTCAAAGGAAACAAGATACGTTCAGCAGCATACGAAATAAATAGATTAAAACTATTTCTACAAGAAAGTCGGACGACGGACGAGGAAAACGCCAATAATCACTTAATCTGAATAAATCGAGAATCGGCATTGTTTTCCCTACATTGTTGATTTTATCCATTGAAATAAAATCCGGGCGGGTAATTACTGGCAGCCGTTATCCGCATCGAAACGACCGCGGCCGCGCGACCTCCGCCGACGACGCCACGCTGTTTATTCGGCCGCACGACTGAACTACATAATGAGTTGGTAATGTTGGTATCAGCCAAATTCTACCAAAAACGTGTGATTGCTTTGACAGCGATTCAACTGCCTAATGTACCGTGCCACACGATGACTTCCACTGACACAAATCAATGAAATCCACTAGCGATCAAAGGTAGGTATACTCGTGTAGGTTTTGCGATATATTGCCGCACTATCGCAATTCGCTTTGTATGTTAAAGTCAGAAATAATATCAACCGCGCATGTAAGTTTAGCCCGAAAAAATAAAAACACCCGAAATGGAGCCATCGCGACATAGTTTATTGTCATTGTTGTGGAAAGCGTAATGGGAAAAACAGTTCGGTTTTCGGTATCACGGTCATATTTTTGTTGGATTTTCTTTACTTATTTTTCCAAATACATTTTTTTATTTTTATGGATGCTTTTGATATTGAATTACTTTCAGTTTCAGGCTCAGATTGCTGGTTCTTAGTTGTATAGGATTGTTGGTCCTTAGTTGTATAGCTACATGTTGTGATATAACTATACCCAGTAGTAACATTTTATGTGCTTGGTGTGTATGCTCTGGGTAATTGGCACTTTACCACACAATGCTGATAGGCACGCGTGATACTTTGTCATCACACTGTTAAAATTAGCTCTGGCCAGCAAACAGCCGAATCGATTACCGAGCTTTTAGTATCTAATCAGTGACATTCATTTATCTCTAGTGACTGGATTCAAGCGCCATTTACTGAGTAGCCACTTTATATGTTGATTGGGTAATTTAACCAAAGCTTCGCTTGCTTCAAACGATTTGGTCCCTCGATTTAACTTTTTCGAACATTCACCGATCTATATTGATGTGGAAAATAACATTACTAAAAACAAATCTGTAGACCATGTATGGCAGTGACAAAATATAACATATGACACTAGCTTCTGCCCGCGACTTCGTCTGCGGAAAATTGCGATATACTGTAACTGTTTAGGCAGCGCATGCAAATAATTCTGTTTTCGGAGGTATTTCTTTCCGACTTGCTAGAAGAAAATTGCGATAGCTCGGCTAATATGTATGATATAAATATAATTTATATATAGCACTCAGGAATAATGTAGCTTTTTATCAGTGAAAAAATTTTTGAAATTCGATCTTTAGTTCCGGAGATTACCCCCTACATACAAACTTACAAATTTTACCTCTTTTTAATATTATTAGTATATTAGTATTAGTATAGATAAATACGTACCTACATACTTTTATTTAAAGTACAGCTTGATTCCGAGAAAAGTATAATTTGAGTACCTACTCTCAAAAACCCTCAAGCCGGTCCGAAATCACTTACATTTCATGTCTGTAAACAAAAATGTCAGCGTGAAGTAGATATGTATTACGCCATGCAAGTCTTCAGCACGAGACCAATTAGGTTAAGTACGGTACGACAAAATACTTGACGCGACCGAAAAACATCTGTCAAATAGGAATTTGAGGCAGACAATGTCCGGATTACCAGCTAGTCGTACAAAGGGTGAGCTAGCTTAGAGATAGTTCGCTTTGAACTCGCCGGACAGCAAAGGACCTTTGAATAAGCGCGGGTCAAAGGTAAAAAGGGTCGTAGACATCAAAGATAATTGAGAACTTATTAAAAGATTCAACCGAACAGCGCAGAACAATTATTGTTGTAAGCATAATTTAAGGTCGTGAATAAATTATTATTAGTCTGCGAGATGCAATTTTAATTATGAATAGAGAAATTCTTGGATCAAAGATTTATTATAAATTCTGTGTATATTTTCGGTCCATAAATAGTAGCCGTACCTATTGACGTCGGTAAATTCTAGGAGACAAAACAATAGCAATATCTTTGGAGCCCATTTAACGCCTGACATAAGGAAAAATATTTTCGGGATGAAATACCCTGAGGCCAATACGAAGTGTAACTGTTTTACCAACAATAGTGTCGAAGTTTGTTTGGTCACGGGAAAATAGGCCTGTCTCCGCCTGTGAATTATACTTCCTCTATTGTCTTTGCTCGTGATCCTCTATTGTCTTTGACACGATATTCTTTCTATTATAAGATTAATATGCGGCGTGATGCGAATAGTGAGTGTTGATTACTGCTGCCAGATCTGTCGTCCTTTATCCTTGAATGAGGGATGCCATCTTCTTCTTTTCGTGTGGTTAGTGACAAACTTTTTTTTTTAAGGCTGTGCAATCATCCAATGACTTCTCCCGCTCTGGGCGGAGCGGAAGGGAGTGTCAGACTCTTACTGACTAAAACCCATCCATGTTCCTTCCTTAGCCCTATATATTCCGGGGTAGCGGTAACCCTTTCGGACAATCCCGGTTATAGTGATTAACCTGGTGTTAGAGTTTTTATGCTGCCCATGGGCCTTTAACTTAGCTTCACTTGCTGTTGAGAAATATGTCTCAGATACGCTGGTTTCCTCACCATGTTTTCCTTCACCGATTTTTAAGCAAGTGATAATTATATAATTCGCACATCAATCCGTAAAACCAGAGGCGCGTGTCTCGGGTTTGAACTCGAGACCTATGATTAGACAGTCCGACGGTCACACCACTAAGCTATCACTGCTGCCAAAAAATATGAAAAAAGAAGACAAATAAGGTGATAATGGATGAAATTTAAAATAAGAGTCCTTGAAAACTTTTATTGTGCTTAAGTTGGTGATCTTAGAAAACTTGGATTACGAAAATAAGGATAGCAGGAATAATTACTACGTACGTGTTATGTAATCACACATGGTCCCTAACCTGTATTCGAAACATTAACAGTGACTAGCTGCCTCGGAGACCAAGACGTTTAATACTGAGAGGAGACTAATTGCCAAACACAACACACAACCTAATGGACCTTGTCGCGTAAGCTTGCTCACTTCGGTAGGATTATCAAATGGAGGAAGTAGAGATACACACACATCAGCAATATAATTGCTAAAGAACAATACTGTTAGAATGAATAACAAAATGTGACCACCTATAATCCCTCTAATGTAATGTGTTTAAGTTCCTAATAAATAGTTAGTTGTCGTCTCGCCATATTGCGTTTTATTATAAATACAAATGGTATCTTTTCGCTAAACGCATTAGTAGCAGACAGCTATTAGACATATTATATACCGAACTTGATACCCACACTTGACGCTATGCCATTGACCCGATATACCCATTAAACCGAATCTAATGAAAAAAACACAAATGGCTAACCGATCCTATCTAAGATAATGCTGATAAGATTGGAGAATCCGAGCTTATCCAATATTGATGCGGTCCGGTCCATGTCGACACCGCTCATTAGGCTAAATGTTCTGTAGTAAATATATAGATTGGCATCTAGGAGACAGTACCAGGCTTGACGGGACGTAGTAGCCGGCATGACCCGTGGCGGCGGTGGCGTGACTGATGGCTTTCATTAAAACCCTCCCGAATAAACCCGATTATCCCTCTGAGCTCGCACCTGATCTATTCCACCAATGTAGCCCGTTAAAGAATATCCACCAATCACAATCAATGGATATTTTTATCTGAGGATAATCTGTTTTATTTTGTAAGATTATTTTAGTTTCTGAGGTGGAAAGAGAAAATGGTGATGAAACCAAAACATGAACCTAATCAGGGACAACGTTTTGGGCTACAATATAAAAACTTAACATACTACTAATGGCATTACTCATATATCCCAAACAAAATAACCCAAGAACAAGATAGGTTATGTTGTATCGAATAGCCAGAGTCTTGATCATTAGCTAAATAACAAGTAATTCAGATAACTAACCTAACCGCGCATCAAACAGCGGAAGTGGACTCTGCGACATATCGCTACGTACTACGACATATCTCTACAATCAACTCGTTTAGCTTGCTGAGGTTTAGATGTCTACCCTCTAACTGTACAGAAACTTAACTATCTATTAACATTGTAGACTGGGGAATTCAGACAGGTTGTGCAATTCATAAATTGCCTGCGACATAAACACAGTAGTTAAATAACGGCTGTGAACCATACGCATTAACCACGCTTTGATCTCTATAGATACAAATCATAATTTGGTTGTAACTTACGTAAACGTTTTCCAATCGGTTCATTATCGAAGGAACACGTAAATTAATCACCACACGTTTCACCTTCAGTAGGCTCCTAATCAGAAGTTTGCTAAAGCGTTTCAATTTCAGCCGTAACTCGCACTCACAATTTATAGCGAAGAAAACAAGAAACATTTCCCCGCACTCGTTACAAGGATTCCTTCAAGACGTAGCTTCTACCCTCCTCCGTAATAAGATTAAATTTTACTAATGAAACAGAAAATGAAAATTTCTGTAGAAACGGAATATCCTAAATAACTTTCTGCCATTTGTCTTGCTAATGAATGAATTTTTTCTTGTGTTTTTTGTCTTAAGACCAGCCTATGTCGCCTTTGACGACGGCAATATTATATTGTGTAGTTATTCTGAATTTTATTCATGTAGCATCCTTTATTTTTTGTATGATAACGTACGTCAATTCTTGAGACGGGCATTTAACAACTATTTCTAATATTTTCGATTTAAACAGAACAGAATTATAAGTCCGAATAAAAAATATAACATTTACCGGGAAAGAAAAGCAGCATAAAAACTATGAAACCAGGTTAGTGATTAGCCATCCAAACGAAGAAAGAAGAAGGCATTAACCGGAAAGGTTTTTCGTATTTATAAAAACCAAAAAAGATTACCTACTTATACGCCAACTAGTATATACAAAAATATTTATAAGATGCCAATTAATCTTTAATATTTACTATTCTCGTTCAAGTCTCCAGCTAGCTTTTTATAACTTCTCTTACACAATTACTGTGTTGACAACTATTTTATGTCCCACAACACAATATCGTTAATGGTTAGTAGGTAGTATCACTTTTCCGACATTTTCTTATTTGCATGAAGTCATAAACATTTATGAACGTACCGAGATTTATGCTCATAAAATATTACAAACGTTAAAAAAGTTAGCACCGAGATAATTTAGTAGGTGGTTTTGAGGGCTGAATAGACTCTCTGCATATTTGATTACGGTTACCAACCTTACACTTGCTAATTTATAATTTAAAAAGACGAAGTAATCCAAAAATATCATCATGGAAGGCCTTATTACACTTAATAGCAAGTCAATCGAACAAACGAAAGAAGAAAGGAGTAGGAAAAGGTTTTAATTATGATAATTAATGTTGACGTATTATCTAAACAACACAAAAAGTAACGCCTATAAAACTGATAAGTGTCGTCACTAAAGGACGAGCAAAAAATTTATATGTACACCTCGTCGCATCACGAAATTAAATGTTGCGAACGTACCAGCATTTTAAACAAATGTAAATGATCTCCCCAAAGAGTTGTGACTTACCCACAGCTAAAAAGTAACGACCTCTGCAAAGGGTTGCCGACTCCCCGGAGACGCGACTCCGGTTCCCAGCATCGGATTCAGATTTTGCGTAAAAAATCATTACCCGATGTGAACAGTAAGCCGTAAAGTCTAGGTCGCCTCACTCGTGGGACGAGAAATAAAGTAACTACCTCGCTACGTATAAATAAAGTAACTATCTCGCTACGTATAAATAAAGTAACTACCTCGCTACGTATAAATAAAGTAACTACCTCGCTACGTATAAATAAAGTAACTACCTCGCTACGTATAAATAAAGTAACTACCTCGCTACGTATAAAGTAACTACCTCGCTACGTATAAATAAAGTAACTACCTCGCTACGTATAAATAAAGTAACTACCTCGCTACGTATAAATAAAGTAACTACCTCGCTACGTATAAATAAAGTAACTACCTCGCTACGTATAAATAAAGTAACTACCTCGCTACGTATAAATAAAGTAACTACCTCGCTACGTATAAATAAAGTAACTACCTCGCTACGTATAAATAAAGTAACTACCTCGCTACGTATAAATAAAGTAACTACCTCGCTACGTATAAATAAAGTAACTACCTCGCTACGTATAAATAAAGTAACTACCTCGCTACGTATAAATAAAGTAACTACCTCGCTACGTATAAATAAAGTAACTACCTCGCTACGTATAAAAATCTGCCTCAAGAAATAACTGAGAAAACAGCAAATAAATTCTGAAACTTTGAAAAACAAAGTAACTTAAGAAAAACAAAGGCGTAGCAGCGAAAGGTGTAAGGAACACGTACAAATTGACTCTGAAACACATTTATCTCATCTCGGTAAATCACAGCGCGCCAATGTTAAAGAGTAAAAGAGGGCCGCTCTCATTAATAGACCCTCAAACTCGTTTACCAAACACTAACGTTTATTTCAGTACAATCGCATTCTCGCTGCGCTCTCGCGTCCACAACGCCCTGCTGAATTTTAATAGGACTCTAACTTCTTAATTGAAATTCTAAACGGAATTGTTCTTCGTGTCTATCAACATTCAGTTACGGATTTCGGAGATGCTTATTAATTTTGTTTGATCAAAGTAATAAACTGTTGGCTCGCTTTACGTGTCGCCATACCAAACAATTTTATTATGATCAATATTATATGTAATATGGTGAGGCAAGTGTGTTGCTTTACATTAATGTCAAGCTAGTACCTACATACATACGTGTGTACGTTAGATGGTGAGAGCTTATTTACGTTAAGGAGTTATGTAAATAGACAGGTACCTACATATTTAATATTTCAAGCGGTTAATGCGAGCATACTCTTATATTTCTCGGATGGAAAATTACATATTCTTTAGTGGTAGCTTAGGTACTAGGTCTTCTTCTATCTGGCTTTATTAATATTACCTCAACCTTTACCTTGGAAATACACAGTTACTTAACCTATTATTTTCTTCACTTTAATACAAAAAAGTAGTAGACGTATAATAGGTATTTCGCAACGATACAAAAAATGTAATGAATTAGTCTCACATTTAACTTCATGTATACCTACCTACATTTAAGAGGTTTTAGTATCCATAGCTAACTCAATGCTTCATCCGCCTGTTTTGGATTTCCCAAAAAAAAACTAGCTTCGGACAGCCCTTACCAACATTGGGAATTACGCCTCACCGCTACGTTCCCACTACGACTCAGATATCTTATTAACAGAATTGAGTAGCTGTTTGTATTCAGTGCGGACCAGAAAATATTTAACTTTAGGTTAAAGTGAATTGGGGTCAGGCAAGAGGGGTGAGAATCGAGTGATTGCGATATATATCTGTGTAAGTATTTGTGTCGGAAAGAGAAAGTTGGTGTCTATTGTGAATAACACCAGAGATATGTGAAGCCATTAATCTATCCGTCTTTCACAGCGAGAAGCCTGTCCAAGTATTGAGTTAGTTCGATAACTATTTCTCGAAGCAAGTACTTTTAAACTTTGTGAACCGCCTCCTCCACACAATGTCTGGATACATCAAATTGTTTTTAGTATACAAGTAAATACAAAAGACATATAAATAGAATGTATGTACCCTGTCTTTTAAGATCAAATGGATCATCATCAATAAAATACATACCAAATTGTGTTTCCTTCCACAACTAGCAACAAATTGGTACACCAGGCAGTTACAATTTATTTTGATGAACTTAAATACATAAGTAGTCTTTGATATAATTTGGCGAGCTTCAACTTTTCAGTCCGTAAAAGCGAGGAGTGGTGAGCGGTGCGAGTTCTGACTTTTGTTAAACGTTTTGTTGGAATGATTTTGTCAGTTAAAAAACATTCAGCGTGTGGGTGTACTGTGTGTGACGTCATTTAATCACGCTGACAAATGTACCATCGCCGTCGCCGGCCGCTGCTGTCAGACCACGTATCCCCACAAATTGATAATGCTCGATTGCGCGCTCTACAATATGACTTATCGTTATTCAACGTGTAATTGACAGTGGGATCACGGATCCACAGTTTCCCGGCTCTCCCGGCTACTCGTTTTAAAAATCTCATTGTTTTTAATTCGCTCAGCGTTAATCCGTTCTTATCTCTGTTATTTTATGTGTTTGCACTCGATTCCGGGCACCAATTTCCATTTTTGTTTTCTTTTCCTTCTAGTTTTATTATTTTATTTTTAGCATTCGGGAGCTCGTTGCTGCTGTCGAGTTTTGCATGTGTGATCGGTTTTTCACACTAAAACGCTGTTGTTACTTTGTGGCTATTGTTTGTTAGCAAGTTGAGCTGCCGATTGCGTCTGTCGTACGATGGTTTTCGTCACGAATCGTTTTTAAAGCCCGATAAAGTTCAACGTGTTGGTCAAACTGCGTTTTTCAATAAGACGACTGAAGATCGTGAGGCTACAATTTTCAGATGCATATCGATCGGATCCGATTAGACTGGCAACTAACTCAAACATAGTTGAAGAAAAACTGCTACCTGAGATTAATAAATACATTACACATTTGAACAGAAAAAAAACAACCATTCAAGGTTCGTTTATGACTGCAGTACAGTTGAAATAAGTGAATTTTACTTGAGAGGAAGATGACACGGTACGTACCTACATTTCAAACCAGATAATATATAAGTTTAAATCATATGATAATATGCTAAATTATTGTATAAACAAGTGTGTCCTTCGTTCGACCTTTTTGACTTATGTAATTCAATCATTCCAATTAGCTGCAGAGTCTGTTTAAAACATTCAAGTTTTAAAATATCAAGTACGTAAGCAATTCAAAGAGAAAAAGTATCGTATTCATAGTCTTAAAAATAAAGTGAAAAGATAAAAAAAACCTTGAAGTGCGTACTTGTACAAGTGAATATCAAAACGATCTCTTTCTTAATGAGCTTTCATTGCCATTGAAAGGGATTGACTTATAAACTTCTGTGAATCTATGTGAAGTAGGTATACATACTGACGATCACAATGAATTGAGATATCACAAAAAAGTGAGGCAAAATTCATGAAAATAAAATTAAATAACGTCTAAAAATAACCATTCCTTTAGACGCGCCACATCAAACATTTGGCACCCGTATTTTATATTTACTTACTTAAACATCAATCTGTGCAATATTAAAATGATATCTAGTTCTACAAATTTAAAAATAAAGTTATCTCTACCACCTCTTGTGGTCCATAGACATAACACCTTTGCCCAATGTCCTTTAATTAGTAAAAATATGTTATTCATTATTCATAAATACCACATAAAGGAAAAATATGGATAGTTAATTAGCATCATTCGCATGAACTGCAGTCGTTGTTAAGTATTTTCCAATAATAAATCCATTAATTATTTTTATCACAGTCACCATTCCACGACCCCAGTCAATTGGTCGGTATGTTTCGTTTTGGGTTCGTATACATCGATGTGTTTGTACTTAAAATGTCTTGTATTTAAAAAAAGCAGTTTTCTATAAATAATTATTTTTATGCTATACAGATCGAGTGTAACAACAATTATGTTGCTAAGTTATGTTTAAATAATTATGGTTTAAAAAATGTATAGAAAGAAGTAAATATAATGCAAATTGTGATAATAATTTAAATAAATATGTTTGAGTTTTGCTAAGCTATTACAAAACTGAAATTAAAATTACAGAAAAATTAAATTATTTGAAATGTAAACTTTTAATTACATTAACCAATCTATATGTACATTATGCAAGATAATATTCATATTAAAACTAAGATAAAAATAAAATAGGTACATAGTATTAAATAAATTCTTCGTTATTTCGCGAATACAGACCACATGACCTTGCCAGACAAGTACATTTTCCATTAAAAACCGCGCGTTAATTAAAACCCAAAGCCTCTAAATCTTCATGCAAAGTGGCTTTAACCGTATATTTTTAAACGAAACGATCTTTTCAAAGTGGATACTTCAAATTTTATTGGATTAGGTACCTACGCATAATGTGATTAGAATCTCATTTCAAAAGCCTTTTCTCTATCGATAACAAAGGATAAGTTTGAATGGGAGCGTGCTGTTGATCGATTAGGCGGGTATCGAAAGGCTTCGATTTGGGTAGCCGTGCGGTGCGGGGGCCGTTCGGCCTCGCGCTCGGGTTGCCGCCGGCGCAACCCAATTAGACACCTCTATAGTTTCTCCGACTCTATCGTACGTGACACGCTTGCTTATCTAGTCAGGAAAAATTACATCGAGCCGAACAATCCTAAAATAACGAGGCGAAATAAACTGTCCGACGGTACAATTAGTTAATTGGACCCAGATGATAAACACTCTCTCAACATTTCCTATCACGTAACTTATCATAGATTAATTATTATTTTCAATGCATGTGAGCTTAATCATTTACTAACTGTGTAAATCTGTGTAGGTACTTGCTGCATTGCTAGATTTTCACAAATGAGGTACTTTCTATTCCTGAGGCTTCAGCTACGAATAGACCGGCCATTATTTCCCAAGGGCCACTGAGCAGCAGTATTCATCTGTATTGATACCACCTATCCCGAATTCAGCTTATTTTGCTGAATTTGACCCCCTGAAGCAGAATCAGTTATAGAATATGTTTCGATCAGCCGTATGTCTTGGTCAGATCGCAGAAAATGCTGGTCTTACTATTTTTGATCAGGGGTGAAAAATCCTCATGGATGTCCTGGGGTGGCTGGAGGGGTCTGTCAGATTTCTACTAACTAAAATGACCCCGTGTTCCCTCGCACACTTCCCTCGCACAGCGGGCTAAGGGGTACTTAAGGACTCTTCAACGCAGTCTCCAACTGATGCCGGCCCGCCTCTGACCTTTGGCTTCGGGCTCCGACTGGTCAAGCGGGGGGAGTGCACTCGTGATCTCCCGTCACAGTTCAGACCTAACCTATTTGTCGGGGTGCCACTAGCGGCGTGAAATACAACTACAAAGCGAAAAAATCGTACAGGCATTTTTAAATTTCTTTTATTTTATAACGACTACAAGCTTTTAGCACTTAGGCCATTCTGAGTTCGTGGAAAACGTGCCTCAAGCATATTCTTTTTGTTTCACAACACACTAATGAGTCACAGTCTTCGTACTGTTGAGATGAGAGGATTGCGTTTGACGCGCCTACGGTGGCCGGGAGTCGTCACATGGCTCGGGGTGACGCCGGCGGCGGCTGGGACGCAGGACCTTTCCCTATCCCATCCCGCCATGAAGTTAGCTTAAAGGTTATGACGTGTCACAATGTCAGGGATGTTGGCTCGGCCAGTAAAATAATTGAGGTTTAAATGGATGCTAATTTCTACAGAGTTGAAAGAAAACCTAAAGTTTATTATTATGTAACTTGGCAAGATTTCCAAGCTAAAGTTTCAACAGTTACAAACGAGGAACCTAATCTTTCGACTTACTTTGGCAGCCATTTACATAGATGTCAATTATTTTATCAGTGAAGCCGACAATCAGGTACTTCTTTTATACAGAACTTGACCTCTTTCTTTTATTTATGAATATCTTCGGTGGGGCTTTTTTTTTACTCGCGCTTCGCAGGAACGGTTTTCGAGCCACGTGCAATTCGACGGTACAAAATCCACGATACCAATACTTGTTTTTCACGAAGATGTCGTGAGACCCAACTTATACGAGGTCCTAAACAAAATTTGTTTCCATTAGAATTTGAACTTTGTTACATCCACATTGAGTTTCTAATTCCAAGACATGAAGATCCAAGATTCTGACTTCGTGCTTAGTGTATAGTATATGCACAATAAACAGATGTTTTTACGTAAAGGCGAATTTCCTTGAAAGTAAAGGAAATGGGCAATGATCATTTAAATAATTTAATTAAAAACCATTTCGAGGAACCTCTACGTAATGGGTTTATATATGTAAATATATACTCCATTCTAATTCATAATAAAATTTGGCAAGGCGCTCATACCACAAATGGTTACAGGAGAATATTCGAAAATCGTCTATTTGGTCTCATAAATTACGAAACGTATGATAGAATACTTTTTCAAGTAAATGCAAGTTTGTCCTTCAATTCAGAATCGAAAATAGTCAAATCTTGAAATAACATTCAACTACTATCCTCAACTAGTCTTCTCTCCAATATCTAATAAAAGTTTTTTTTACTGCATAGTTAAGTTTGTTCTTCAACCGGAATTCGGAATTCATAGGCTATGTCGCTTGAGTAAAGCCGCGGGCAGCCCGGAACAACCTTGAGGCCCTCTCAGGAGGAGGAACCCTCAGGGCGTAACTGCTACTCGTTCTTGCTCTGTTTTTAATCAACGCCTACTGACAAATAAACATCGAAATATTATATGATAATAATTACGTTCAGGTAAATAAAAACATTCAAAATAGTAGCCCACCACCATTGGTAACCGATTCACGTACATACAATAATATTGAATAATATACCAACTTGTACACAGCGATCATCCTATTATAATATTAAAAACTAGCACTTTGCCCGCGGCTTCGCTCCCGTGGTCTTTCCCGTGGGACCCGTTATTTTTCCCGGGATAAAAAGTAGCCTATGTTACTCCTAGAAAACTAAGCTTTCCAACGGTGAAAGAATTTTTAAAATCGGTCCAGTAGTTTTTGAGCCTATTCATTACAACCAAACAAACAAACAAACAAAGTTTTCCTCTTTATAATATTAAGTATAGATAATGTATAAGTGGCTAAAAACAGCTGAGTGACTCGTTATGATATTTGACAGATGGGGTAGCCTGGAACCTGTAGAAAAACATAGGTAACTTTTCATTTTGGATAGCAGATCAAGTCACGGGCAACCGTTTGTACTTACATTGATTGAATAGAGCCATTTCATCTGATTATTTTGCATATATTTACTGCAGAAGATTCAAATTCAAATAACTACGCAATACGGGTGAAAAGTTTCTGCTGGCGGGAACGGGGTTGTGTTTTGTTTTCGTGTTTGATGAGAGGAGCAGGCAAGGAAACGCGTGTGGAACATGATTTTTTTCTGGCTCACGTAGTTTGCGCTCTTAAATTATAGGCAATGTGACAGTAAACGATCAAAGCTTTAGCCAACAATGAAAATAAAAGATGTTCCCAAAATCTCGCTGAAGTATTTATGCAGTGCCGAATGGAAACATAATAATATCGAAATACATATGTAGTTCTTGCGAGTACGGCTGCAATTTGAGTGATTGTAAATTTATTAATTGGTTGTAGAAACTGGTGACACACACTCATAAACCCTAATAATATAAAAATTTACGATGCTCTTGGAGAAAATTTCTTTGTTTTATTGCTGTAATAAAATTACTACAGTTCATAGTTCGTACTTTTTTATTTATTCATTCTTAACTTGTGCCAAGTAATACTAGAACGGTCCATTTAATTTCGCGGACCGAAACGTATGAAATTAATTATCTTATTTGTCATTTCAGAACAACAATAACAACGTGACATTTTGTGAATCCTGTAGTATTACAAGTACAAGTTACATTTTCACAAAATGGTTTTTTATTTAGATCCTTATGTAAATAAGGATCTAAATAAGTCGAGAATTAATAAAAAATATCTTCGGATCTTATTTCCGAGATATCATACTTTATGAAACTCATAAGTCAAAATGTATTCGAATGTCGGATATAATAATGAAATCATCTGAGGCAATATAAAAGCGAAATTTCTTGCAAATTAAATATCGCATCAAGCGCGCACTGGAAGAGTTCCTAAGGTATCGTAAAGGTGTGTTTTATGAGAACTAAAACTATTCTCGAACGTAAAATGAAACATTAAAAAATTATTATGGATTTCGTACAAAATTTTTATGACGGTAAAATTGCTGAATACAAACCAGGAATGCGATGTATCATAAATATATGTATATGAAACAGTATCTTTTCCTTCATGCTTTTTACGAAATTGCATAAATGGACTATATTTTGTGAAGACATTCGTTTTAAAAGTTATAATAAAATTAAAAGATGTTTAAGTATATTTCGGACACAAAAACAGAAGCAGTGATTTTGTTAAATAACAATAAAATTGACAATAGGTTTTTTCAAATTTAGTTATTCACCCTGCAATAAACAAAACGTTGTATCCAAAACACATAAAAATGATTAGAATTATGATAAACAAACTATTGTAGTGGAAGTGAAGAGATTCAATCAACGAATAAATCGTAAATCAATAAAAAAAGACAACAATAGGCTGCCGCTTCTATTTACGAAGTCACTCTGAATCGATGGGCTCTAGAAAAACACAAAACAAACAACACTGACACATTTGGCAAGAAAAAACTACCTTCAGAAAACCTCTAATCGATTAATCTATCAGTCATAACTCAAGCGAAAATCATGCTACAAAGTACACCAACACGATCCATCTTTACTATAGATGCTATAATATTATAAACTAGCTTTCACCCGTAGCTTCGCCCGCGTGTTATGTCGATAAAAAATCTATACTATAATATTATAAAGAGGTAAAATTTGTAAGTTTGTATGTTATAGGGGGTAATCTCCGGAACTAATGATCCAATTTCAAAAAAAATTTCACTGATAGAAAGCTACATTATTCCTGAGTGCTATAGGCTATAAATTATATTTATATCATACATATTAGCCGAACTATCGCAATTTTCGTCTAGCAAGTCGGAAAGAAATACCTCCGAAAACAGAATTATTTGCATGCGCTGCCTAAACAGTTACAGTATATCGCAATTTTCCGCGGACGAAGTCGCGGGCAGAAGCTAGTATTCTATATTCTTCACCAGGTTAAAATCTTCCTATTTCAACCCTTACCTGGGTAGTTTCCTAAAATACTTTTTAGCTGACGTCTCCTACTCATAGTTAATCTACCTCTGTGCCAAATCTCGTCTTCGTCGGTACAGCAGTTTTCGAGATTTCGCGATTAATCAGAGAGTGAATGTATGAATGAGTGATCTTTCGCTTTTTATATACAGAGTGAAATGGAATTCATGGGCAATAATTTAAGACATTGTACTCATCATTATGAACAAATTTTACTATGGAAACACACTTGAAATCGATTTCAGATTTGTTCCCATACAAAAAGTTGTTCATAATGATGAGTCCAATGAACCCTTAAAATACTGCCCATGAATTCATTTTCACACTGTATAATAAAGATGAGAAAGAAACTGTCTATCTGTTACTTGTTAAAGGCTGAACAGATTTTGGTAAAATTTGGTACACATGTAGACCATGAACCAGTTTAGGGCATAGGATTATTATTCCCGATAGTACGTTCCTGTGGGATGATGCCAGATCTCAAACGGGCGAAGCCACGGGTATAAGAGCTACAATTTCATATAACAGTAGCTTCATAGTTATATCCCGGCTACGTTAAATTGGCAGAGCTCGCTCGCGTCAGCATATCCATTGCGCGGCACTTGATGCTGAGCTGAGATGACAGTTGACACCCTGTCGCATGCTAAGACGTATGCTAGCAGGTGATTTATTAACATTTGTCTAACTAATATGTTTGACCGATAACTTGCTTAATAACAATATTAATAGTTTAGCGTAGCGCCAATCGCAAAAATTGCCACGTTATGGGACCTTGATAATTCCTTGATATTTAATTAACGTCAAGTCCTTAGCGCGGAAGAAAAAAACGTGAAGCTTGGATTTCGTCTAGGCCCTATATAAATACAGCTCGTCCAAAGAGTTCTCACTTCATAGGTTAAGTTGCCGGCGACAAACTATGAAAATGTTTAAGTGGATTAATAAGTAACATTAATGTATGTTTATTAATTAAATAAAACCGAAATAATTAAAGCAAACAAAACAATTGTTTTCGGTATTATTGTGGGAAAACCCAAAATGATTGAATAATCTACATTATGTCTGGCGGTAATGGCGGCAGGTCATCGCAGCAGCTGATTGGTTGCTGTGGCGCGTACCGTTTGTATGATTTGAGTCATATTTCCGATATTATATTTTTTGTTTTTGATGAAATTTTTATGAGTATAAAAAATTCGGCATGAAACTGCACATAATTAGGTATCCCCGGACTATTTAATAATTTCATATGCTACTAATTCGAAATCGAATAGGTTTTCTAAATCTAGCTTCATCTTTCTGACTGACCGACCTTGACAATTCAAAAGTGCCTGTAATTGGTTTATTTGAAATAAATGCTTTGTGTTTGGGTTGAGTTTTTATTACCACGCAATAGTTGTGAAAAGTAGAGTATTCTCCTCGGGGATAAAGGTCTTAACCGAGCTTGATTCCCTCGCTGCACTCAGGATTCTAGTCTTGACTCTCTCGCTTCGCTTATGAATTAATTCGGAGCTCCCTCACTGCGCTTAGGAGCCCTACAATCCTTGGTTACGTTTGGGATTCAGTTCAGCGCTCATAAGTTAAGAAACTGCTTTATGCCCCTGGTAAATAATAATTAACTAGGGAGATAAAGCAGCAGTCTACTATTATACCTGACATATAAATTTTGTTTTCATTTACAATTTGAAATTGTTATCTGATAGCCGTGACGTATCGTGATTGTTTCCCAATGACCTGTGAGCAAGGGCTTTATTTTTACGCAATTATTTCTCAAAAATATAAATCAATCTAAAATCCATTACAAATGTTGTTGAAGTTGATATTTAATATTTTTCTGTCAACTAGCTCATTTGGTCGGACCGTAAGCTTTATTTTATTCAACGATAAAATCATAGTTTTAAAATGCACAAGTTATATTTACGTAACTTCTCGGATACTATATGACTTGATTGACTTCAAAGCGGAATCAACAGCAGTAAACAAATGTAATAGTTAATCTGGTTTGTAGGCGACGTTCAAATAACTGCGCGCTCGGGGTTGTTTGCCTCGCCACGGCAGCGCACGCGCCACACGTTATCATAATTGCACCGCCACTCACCATTCAGCAGACGACTCACTGAGCCGATTCACATAACCACACCGATAAACCAATACTGCATAATATTATCATCTCGCTACTGTACAAACAATCAAAATTAATGTTCTATAGGGCGCGCCGATATCAGCACAGCTTGCAGTTCACTACGAGGTATTTGAATATCTGCTAACATGCTTGGAACTCGCTATATACGATAATAGGACTACATATTATAGTAGCCTAACTATCCTATTGTACTGAATTTGCTGTTGCGTTTGTATACTAAGCCAGTGTTTACATTTATTACTTTATGAGTATAACAAGTAAACTGAAATGAAAATACACGGTAAACGAACAAAACATGTAATATCAAACATGTTAACTGAACATCGTTGAACAGAGCACCGATAATAAATGCACGGCTTTACAACAAAATATTACCGTGGTGATTTGTAACAGGCGACATTGCCAGTTTTACGATAATATTTGCAAATTATCCGTATAACAACGCCGTAACAGTGATTTTGCGGTTCACGTGCTCCGTCCGAGCCTGTAATAAAATATTTATTATCTGCCGCCGCACCAAATTGATAGTGCCTGTTACACACCAAAGTGAGCTGCGGTACTGCCGAATGCATAACTAATTTGAATGTTAGTCTCTGTAGACGTAACAAGACACCATGAGGCACGTGGGAACATAATTAGTAGGTACCCGTATGCTAGCTGCAACAGCTACGTACTGGTGTCGCTTTCATGTGGTTCATACACTAATTTATAGTTGACGTTTGCTATAACGTCAATTCCTTCTTTGATACTGAGATTTCATTTTACTGAATCTAAAGTGAATGGTTAAACTAAGCCTCATATTACATATGTCTGATTGGTCACAATTACCCACTTTTTCAAATCCACTAAAGCTATTGTAGTACGAATACCATAAATTTAAATCGAACCCGATGTTTACTGGCTCCAAAAGAGCGACCGCAACAAGCTTCTATAATTTCCGTTCTCTTTGTAAAATTACTCACTTTTATAGGTCATAAAATAGAATTATACGAACACTACATCATAAAACCTATGTTTTGCATAATTTGTTTAGTCGTTTAGTGTCACGAATTCGCGATAGGACATTAGTAATGTTAGTATTTTGTTGTATAAAACCACAGAAAGCGAGGCAACCCGTGAAATATGAACGAGCCATTTATTTATAGTATCTGAATGGTAACGTCTGTGTGCTAATGAGTAAGCACTTGACTAATGACCGAGAAGTGGTGCGCCGCAGACGGTCAGTTCATTAATTACATTCAAGTTAAATTACTGAACTCAGGACACTCCGAGCCTCAACTAGCCTGCTCCAAGATTGTTCGCAACTATGACGCTCTTAATGTATGTGTTACCAGCGCGGTAGCTATGTTATGTAATCTATATATATATACAAAAGTGAAAGACCATTCACTCACTGATTAATCACGAAATACCAAAAACTGCTGGACCTACGGTGATAAAATTTGGCACAAAGGTAGATTATGAGTAGGAGGCTAAGAAAGGATTATAGGACTACTCCCGTAAAGGATTGAAATAGGTTGTGGAATTTTGTATGAAAAATTGCAACATTGTCGCGGGCGGAGCCGTGGGCAGCAGCTGTAATAAGACACACATGTTTCAGATACAGGTTAGGTTCAAGAGGTGAGACGTAGAGTGATAACTTCTATTATGAGAAACGGGTACAAGTAGGCGAAGAAATCATACGTTTAACTTCTGAGAAATCCTTTCAGCGTCCTTATATTGATATGATTGCTGAAAGGTTTTCCAATATGACCTACATGGAAGATTTTTTGCAAAAATAACGTCAAGTTTAACAACATATACCTACTGACATACAAAACAGCGTAACGTTTCCCCGAAATTGTTCTCGTACCTCTATACTTCACGGATTTGGTTGAGTAGCAGTCGCCCGAAAACAGCTTTTTGGGCAATTGGTACTCAACCGAATATGTATGAATGCAATGAATGTGATTAAATATGTTTATAAAATATAAAAGGCAATGAATGTGATTAAATATGTTTATTTCTAGGTACAGAAGGTATAATTTTTTATTTTTTTATAGGTAGGAAATCATCAAATGACCTCTCCCACTCTGGGTGGAGCGGAAGGGAGTGAGTACTGACTAAAACCCATTCATGTTCCTTCCTTAGCCCTTTGTGTTCCAGGGTAGCGGTTTCGGACAATCCGCTGACCTGGCAGGCTTCGGCCTTCACGGGCCCCTTGCCTAGCGCTGGCATCTCTTTGAGGCGCGCGTGAAACACGTACGCGCCGTCCGGCACAGGCCTGGTCCTGTACGGACGGTGAGGTACCCATTACTCTCCGTCCGCAGTAGAGCACAAGAACGAGGATCGATTAAGAGTAGTGCAATAAAGAAGAATGGCACCCCTAGCTGAAATTTAAACCAATCCCTGATTAATTCCAGAATAATTGCAATAGAAAGTACCTAGCAGCTTTCATTTCGTGAAAACAGTCAATAATGGTTCTGTTTCAAGGTTGTGTTTATCCAGAACCTGGATTTAGGCCCGGTTGACGACAATAGACTCGCCTCTTATTATATAACTGGCAAAATATGGGTGTAGCTAATATGGGTTTACCTCTGCAATACCCGGGGAAACAGGGCGTGTTATGTTATGTTTCATAAAAATGCGTTTTAAGTGGTGTATTTTGAACAAGTTATTCATATTTACATTTTCTTTGTTTCATTTAGGTCTAGTTTGAAAAACAGGAAATTTGTATTAGTTATGGCTCAATATTTATACCTGTAAAATACTAAAGAAAGGCTGCAATGGCTCGATCATTATGTCACTCGAGCAAAAACTAACCTGTAGCATATACTTGTTTACACAAAGTCAATAGTTCACAAATACGTATTAAAAGACTTTTAACGTAAAGGTTAATTTGAATTCAAAACTGTTAATAAAAAATAAAATAAATTTATCTCGAGCCCATTTACGTGGAGTGTTATTACTTACACAAGGCGATGAATACATTTCTATAATAGTATTCCAATATGAAGTCATATCAACATATCGTACGGTTACACCGAGTAGATGTACGTGTATGGTACTCATCACTTAACGTCACGTAAACGTGCGGCTGCAAAAGTAAACCACATTACAGGCGTGCGCGCGGCGCCGCCCGCTCCTCGCTCCACGCTCGTATGTTACCAATAACGTTTATGTGCTTGCTCTACACTGCCGTATGACTGCTCGGCATACGTATTGACTCATACGACACGCCACAACACGACCACTCGAATATTTAGTCATACAAACCACATATTCGAACGTACATCGACTGCCAATCATTTCTCAGACTCGCAATTCATACTGTGCTGAATTTTTATATCAACTTGGCGACAGATAGAAAACAGTTCAGTTACACCAATTTTATGGTACCTTTAAAATAGAACTATAAAACAATTGACACGAATGGCCGAACTTTATGTAGCACATTAAAGAATTTATGGCGCTTTCAAAAATTTAACCATGATTATGTCACCGTACAAAACAGGTAAAAGTGTAAAAGTGATGTGCTCGATCAGTTACAACGACCAATAAAGTATATACGGACGGTTCTAGAATGAAACGTTACTTTATGGAGCAATAAACAGGAGCACTCGTTTAGTGGAGACCGCAGACCCAAAACATTTATTCGTGTACTTGTAATATTTTCTACTTGTTACACACAATAACGTTCGTCCCTGAACCAAAAATGCTTTTAAAAGCAGTCAACACAAATAAACCCCTCATACAATACCTACATCAACAAACCCTATTGTTCTTAGAAAGGAAATCTGACGTCACAGTACACATTCACGTAGTCCAAAAATATACCGCCAACTTGTGTACGTGTTGTGTACATAGGATTTATAAACAATTAACAGTTTTCTCGCGACGCGTTAAAAGAGGCGGTAAAGGTAAGAGATGAACATCGTCGTCGGTAATTACCCACTGCCCGCACATAGGCTTCCAAACAAACTTCGCTCGAAATTTGCTCTAACAAGATTTCCTCTCCTAATGACTCCCATAACAAATAAAACTTGATTATAAATTGGCCTACTTAGGTAGAATTCCCAAAGAACTTGATCAAACTATGACGAAGGCAACAGTCCCCGGGAAGCGTAAATTAAATTGCTCACTTCGCACACTAATTTGTGAACAACTATATTTTACTGACATACTGAATTGTTTTCATATTTAAGTGTGCTCTTCTCTGTTGAGGATCGTTGTCTTATTGTCATCGGTAACTTAAGACTATTCGTAGTTTATGCAACAAATGCCTGACGGCAGATAACGGCGCTTTTCAGAAGTTTCTGCTGTTTCATTCATGGCAAAGTTAGCCTTATCATGAATAGTTTACAAACTCATAAACTGCATGGACGGAACCTGGCAATACACTGGAGAAAACTTAAGAATATGTTCAGATTTATCTACAGCTTTACTGTGTGTTAGTTTAAACGAGGGACATACTTTCGGGGAGTGTAGAAAAGAAAAAAAAACAACTGTTCCATACATTTTGACGAATTTATGCGAACATAAATGTACTGAACAGGTGATTTTTTTTTAATATTTCAGAGTTGGTGCCATAGTCAAAGTTGTTCATTTTCATGAGTACTAGACCACCTGAAAGTATGTCCCTCGTTTAACCCAACACACTGTATAATATCCTAGTACGTTTATACTTAATTGTATTTTATTGCGTGAATATAACAAAGGTATTAACGTTTTCTCATTGTTTTTTTATGAGAATCTGGGTAGCTGGCAAAAGAGATAGTATTTCCACGTGTCAATAATATCATTCAAAATATTCAAATCAAAATGACAGTGACAAAACAGGAACAGGATACAAATTTAATAATGTTTCAGCATTTTTGTACTCTTATTTTTATATATGTTTTTCCTTAAATTCTCAACAATATAAATTAAATCATTTTTATTAAAATCACATTTTAATAATCAGATTACAGTGAAAAAATCCTATTACTAAGATCAAAGCAATCAAAGGAACATAATGATTTGCCATAAACCACCTTAATAAAACACACCCGCTACGGATCGTTAAACAAAGAAATAATTTTTCGTAAATATGACCAAACTGTGACAAAATTAAGGAAAAACAACAGGAAACCCGCTCAGTAAATAGAAAATATAAAATTTTCGTAGAACAAAATGGTGGCCGCTTCAAGTGAATGTTCTCATCACAAAAAACAAGGGTTCATGTTTTAAACCAACGAGCGCCACTCCCCCTCATGGGATAATGTGTACGGATGCAATAATCATAACACTTCAAGTGACTCGGTCCTGTTGTGGATTTAATAGACCGAGGTCTTCAGGCTGAGCAAACGGTAAGTTTCACAGAGGAGCTTCACACAGCGGGTGCGTGGCGCTACGGCGCGTGCTGTCACCGTGCTTTTGTTTCGTTTGTTCTGTTACATGAATCGTACTGTATTTCTTATAAATAGTCAGTCAATTGTATAGCAGTAGAAGATACGTATATACATAAAACAAAAAATTATGATCGCCGTGGATGCAATCGTCGTGCCGTGCTGCGCCCAGCCCTTCATGTGTTAGCTCCTCAGTTTTTATAAACACTTCGGATGCTCGACAATTCCATTAAGGTACGACTCAAATTATTCCAGGAAGTAGTATAAACAAAGTGACAATGTCCGCTGAAACTAATCTGCAAAATCATTACGCAAACATGCAATATGTGTGATGGTGGGAATAAGCTGATAAACGCGACGCAGTGATCATCATACATACATACAATTCATAAGAAAATTGACACCCTTCGTCAAATGGACGTGTTGTAGCTATTTCATACAACTGTCGAAGAATCATACGATAAATGTGTAGAGTCAAGTTCTTCCAACTAAACAGACAGCAGTGCTGCTGGGGAGTTTGTTGCGCCACTTCTTCTTCCCAGCTAAAGCACTAGGAAGTGGTGAAGGGTGGGCGTTTTTGGGGGACTGTCTTATGTAACTTTGACCTTCAAAAAGTGCTGATCTTCAGCCTAATTTGAATAAATGACTTTTGATTTGATTTGAATGGCAGTTATGATTTGAATATACGGACAATTTAAGTAGGCAGTCAATTATCTAAATAATTTATTTCCCTGGCTTTACATATCACATGATGTTTATTCTTCCGTGTTTTCTATAGAAAAGCGTTTACACACACGAGTTTACTGCTTGGGTGACGCCTGTTTGCCTCGACGTGTCGTGTCTTAGTTACGCGAAACGTTGAGATTTTAAACTTAATGGAACAACTTTGCGTCAGACATTGTCTTAGCCTGCTGGTGTACTGTATGTGTAGTTGCTATGCAGATCCCGCGCTCAGTGTTTAGCATCGCACTATCTTAGCGACGTGAAACTTTGATACCTAAAAGGCGTGTTTATACGAAATAAAGCCATGGTATACAGCTTACCTCTCTGTAATTTTTACAGTTACTGGTTTTGATCTATACTTAATATTATAAAGAGGAAAGATGTGTATGTATGTTTGTAACGAATAAAATCAAAAACTACTTAACGGATCTGGATGAAACTTGGCACAATAATAGATTATAGTCTGGAATAGCATATAAGCTTTTTATGCCGGCAAAATGTACGGTTCCCGTGGGATAATTTTCTACATACACGTGGGCGAAGCCGCTGGCAAAAGCTAGTGAATTAATAGTATTAATAAATACGTCTTGATGACTTGAAACTCATAAGAGTCATACTCATTACTAAACCGTGCTACCCATAGCTTAATCAATTAGTTTCAATAAAGGAGTAGTACGGAACATTATGGAATATTTGTTTAACAAGTTAAGAGTAACAATAAAATTGACGAAAGATATATAAAATACGACTAGTAAACACTACCAATAAAAGACGACCATTTTGTTTCGACTCGGGCTCTACTGGCTTCCAAACGCCCTCCCAAGGTTAAATGTTAATGTGACTTTATAAATCACAGATTGTCGCATTACTTAACCTTGGTAGCGCGTCCAATTCCAATTGTTTTTAGCGAAATTTATTAAAGGACGGGTGTCAAGTGGTTTCTTTTACCAGAAGACGATTTAGGGTAATAGTTTCATTTTATCGTAAAGAAAAATGCAAAGGAAATTCACGTTGCTAACTTATATGAGAGAAGATAAAAGGATAGTTCCATTACTGCGAGAATTAACTGACATCTTTCATATTCACTTGGAGTAACGAGGTTACGCGGGGGTTAAATTCAGGAATCAATTAGCGCGCGACGCAAGTGGCGCTGCATGCCGCCCATAATTCATAAGACGACCTAGAGAGCTCTCTCTTGTTATGTACTTAAGTCTTCTTACATACGTTGTGGACGTTGCTTTACTTAATATAGGCCTTTTTTTTTTTTAAGGCTGGGAAATCATCCAATGACTGCTCCCGCTCTGGGTGGAGCGGAAGGGAGTGTCAGACTCTTACTGACTAAAACCCATCCATGTTCCTTCCGTAGCCCTTTATGTTCCGGGGTAGCGGTAACACTTTCGGACAATCCCGCTTACCCGGCAGGCTTGGCCCTGAGGGGCCCCTTCATATGCTGACATCTCTTTGAGGCGCGCGTGGAACATATACGCGCCGTACGGCACGGGTCTGGTGCTGATCGGACGGTGAGTCACCCATTACTCACCGCCCGCAGGCCCGCGCCTACGGTGGCCGGGAGTCGTCACATGGCTCCCGACGCCCGGAGCGTCTCCCGCGGCGGCTGGGACGGGAGGACCTTTCTCTCACCCATCCCGCCACCTCCTTCGCGAGCATAACTTTTTCGCAGAAGGAGGTGACTGCCTCCCACTCCCTCTCGCCCCGGACCATGGCTTGCACCAGGGCCGGGCGCGAGAGGTCGCCGCCGCCAATCGCCTCTACGAGGACACGGCGGTGCTCCGCCCAAGCGGGGCAGGTTTGCACCGTGTGCTCTACCGTGTCCTCTGGGCGATCCTCGCAGTGGTGACACCCGGGCGTTTCCTCCCGCCTGATGATGTGCAGGAACCTCCCGAAACATCCATGTCCGGTGAGGACCTGCGTCAGGCGGAAGGTGAGGGCGCCGTTAATATAGGCCTGCGATTTCTTAAGCATTTTTTTTTAAATAGACCTGTGTCAATTAGTTTTTTATTTACCAAACCTATAATTAAATTCGAAGCTACAAAAGGCTAGTCGTCTTCTCCATGTGAGGTACCGATGAGTACCTACCTATACCTATGTATATGCTTACATTATTCAAAGCAATTAGAACCCGTCCCTTTTTAGTGGCCCATTAACAAAACCGCGGTTCACGAAAATTTTCATAATTCTATTGTTCACCAAAAATCTCCACGAATAATTTCTGAGGACAATGAATAATGCAGTTTAATGTTTGTGTTAAAGTAGGTACGTCAACCAAATCGTATAATTAATTATATTACCTACAATGGCATAGGTATACAACATAAATTGCGAGTGAAACCATCTTATTCCAAATTATAAGTTTATATTGCGACCCACGCACTTGCAACGAGAAAGCGTAGCACTCGAAGCAGAATTTTATGGCTCTAGTTCAACTTTACAGACAATTTATAAAGCTTCCTTTAAATGAGAACATCGGATATCACATTTTTTCAGAAAAACCAACAGAACTCTTACGAAGTCATGAAATGTGATCATAAATTTTTAGGGAACTTCGAGCCTAGCGAAACGAAGTCGCAAAATTCTTATCTTTATGGACACAATTTTAAGGTATTCGGATACCAGCCGCGGTTGTATTATGAGTGAGTAAAACATCGGAAGCGCTACGTACATAAATACTGATGTGAATACTGACAAAGCCTAGGATTTTATTCATACTCTTTTGTTGACATTATTTACGAGCATTGATTTATATATTTCTATATTTTAGAATAACCTTAGAATATGGCACGTTTGGCTTAGCCTTACAATAAATTACCTGCAGTCGAGCAACTTTTGAATGAAAATATGATTTAAATAGGTTATTGAAGCATGTCTTACACGAGTCGGGTGACTTGGAAAAGTTACCCCATTATTTACGTACGCCAATTCGAATGTGAATAAACAGCAGAGGCACGCGTGACTTGAATGAATAGACACAATATTCACAAGGACGAGATACTGTGAAAGTTTTACGTTCCGAAAATATTTATATTTTATTCAATACGATGCCTTCTCATAAGATGCTTTGTTTGACCTAAAAACAAAAGAATTTTGAATAAAAAGTCTCAAAGTTATGAAGGTTTACATGTGTGCCCTTTAACACAAAATCATATTTTATATCAAAATATCATTCTGGAAACATTTAAGTAATCGTCGAAGAAATGTATGAAGAGATTCTTTTAATACATTTCTCTCACTGTATAGCTTTTTATACATGACCTTTACTAAGGACAACGCTGGAAATAGCTACACAGCGGAATTTCTTTCACTTTTCAATTGCCATTTGAACTACATTGAAAGTTCTACATTATTAAACAGTAAAGAGGTAAGAGAAAACCGACAATGCATACTAAACTAAGTGCAAGCTATCCTGTAGAACTAACTATTCAGGTAATTCATGTTATGTTTGATTAAATGCATAATGTATCCAGTAGAATGATGGTATACAACAATGACTTTGACTGACTTGACTATTTTGTGGATTTATAAATAATAATAATAATATCCTTGGACATTTCACACAACGCCATATCGTCCCAAGCTAAGCAACCTAATGCTTGTGTTATGGTAACGAGATGGCTGATAAACTACTTATATACATTTTTTTTGTAAATACATACATATTATAGATAGAAAAACACCCAGAACCGTAACAAATAATTGCAGGTCATACAAATATTTGTTCCGTGCGGGAATCGAACCCGCGACATGCTGCGCAGCAATCAATGGCACAACCACTGCGCCAACCGTGTCGTCAAAATCTTAAGCACATATTGCCATCGCGATTAGAACATAGTTGAGACTGGCACGGGAGCAAAGGGATTGACGAAAGCAGAAACAGTAGTTTTAAATAAGAATGCTTATCAGTTAGCCATGCAGACCAAATTCCTTTGGGGCTAAGACGAACGCGCAGAGTAAACGTATGTATATGCGTACGATTTTATTTAGTATACTCATTTCGTAAATTAAGACCTTATTTATCCCTGGGTATACCAATTGTGCTTGTTCAACAATTTTAACCAAAACCAATCAATCTGCCTAGCTTTTTCCCCACTATGTTGAGGTCGGCTTCCAATCTAATCGGATGCAGCTGAATACCAGTATTTTACATGGAGCGACTACCTATCTGATCTCCACAACCCAGTCAGTAACTGGGTAATACGATACAATTTTAACCAAAATGATTTAGAATGTTTATGCCATCGATTCGTACATCGGTCGAATTTAGTACAAGTTTACGTCACACGTTCGTGTTAGGTCCTTTTATAAACGATCCGTATAGGGATAGCAGAGGACTGTCAACAGCAGGTACCAAAACGATCATGTTTTATCTAAATATGTATGTCATGGTAAATAGTATGTCAATTTATTTGGAGGCATTACATTTGCAGGGTATAAGAACCAAGTAAACCTCAGTATACCTTACTTTCACCAAAAACAAGGACATTAACTTCACGTACTTTAAACTCAATTTGCAATGTCGGTGTTACAGTATTTTCAAAACTATGCATAGATATAAACATTAAAAAAAATTGTAAGTAAAGCTTTCCAAATGTATGTCTCTATCACGCGATCTACTCTTCACTTCATAGGAACCTATATGTGTGCTTGTACAAAGCCCTGGTATGCTCACAATAAGTATGCAGTGTCAGTACGGATCTCTTTCTACAAAAAATATGCTAAACGAAAATGATCAGTACAATTATTACGTGCCATGCAATATAGATGCCATAAACCTTACCTACCGTACCTCAGTTACTCAACAAGTACAAGCTCCGGCCCTTTAGCTCTCGAAGAAGATGATTTTTTCTATTACCTTTAATGTTGTATAAAATTCACTAGTATACATTATTGTATAAATCTGAATAATGATTTGTTTCCTTGAACCTTTCACAGGCGATGGGTGCTCTTTTTGCAGGAAACTCTTACCAGACGAAATCTGACCAGCGCTCACTCGCCCTCAGTGTGGTTGACTCTTATAATACTACTTTACGAAGATCTTCGGCTTACAGATTAATTTACATAATTTTAATATGTATCTACCGTAACACCAGATTGGTTTCCGATTTACATACATTACCATAATCACATATAAAATAACTGAGATCATCCCGAACTGTTTCAATTGAATCTTTTTTGTACAAGATTTTATGGAGTATTTTAAGGTTTTATTTGTATAATCGTAGGAGTGATGTTTTGTATCTGTCGAAAGAATCTATTCAAGTGTATGTAGGTAACACGTGTCGCGGGGGCGACAGTGGCGGTGCGCGGCTGTGGGCCACAGTGAGTATTATCGTCTCTGACGCATTCATTATTCAGCGGCGAATGGCGATCGGAACCGACGCGCCGACCTGTTCGCATATTCCATTCATTCGCTCCTTTTGCCAATTCACTCTTTAACACCTTCTTACGGTTCGATTCACGACCTGAATAAAATAACGAACCGAAACCTCATGAGAGAAGATTGAATGCTCAACACGACGAGCTCGTAATACTGATAGCGACTTTAAAAGCGGACACGGATTTTGTAATAATTAAGTTAACAACGAAACTGGCAGACGGGCACCAGCTTTATTTTAAGAGCCTTTTCATTTTCTTCTGTTCCCAAATTAATTACCACCGCATTTCGTTCTGAGTGACATTGAATATTATACATCTACCTTTATAGTACCTAGGCGCTAAGTGCAGTAGATATTATCTATTGTGTTTAGATATCTAAATCAAAACTTAATCACAATCGTTCTTGGCTCTTAGACCTTAGTGCCCTTCCCAAAGTACCCTTATACAACAAAGGGACAGAGGTCAATATTTCCATAATAATCTCAGTGGGCACTGGGCTGGCGGACTGGTGACCGCTTTACGTTATAATCATCCACAGATACTAGGTACTTATCCAACCAATTTAATCAAACAAGCGCCCAGTCGGTATTATCGAAACCAGTGAAAAAGATATTACTAACTTTTCTCGGCGTTCTGTCATATGGATACGATTATTTAGCAACATCCTAGAAAATATAACCTAATTGGAAAACAACGAAGTTGCTTTACTTAACGTAGATAAGCAGATTTCACAAAACTACAGAGCCCTGAAGGGATAAAAGCATTTAGATTAACCATATTTTATGTGGCTCTATAATATGGTCGTGGGTAAATAAGATGTAAGTTAATCTTTAGTTTCAGGTTTATGCCAATTCTTCTATTACAACACATCGCCGTGTTAGCTATTACTTTAGAAAACATCTAATTGAACGAAATGCGTTGAAAGTAAAATTCCTAATTTGTTTCACCACACTGTAGGGTCACAGCACTTTGAGAAAAGGTCGCCGCCGCAGCATACGAACTTGTCGGAAGGTCGGGAAACGAATTTTTAAAGTACCTTGTGGTCGTGAGAGACGTGACGTGAATCACGGCCAGCCCTCGGCCTGCTATCTATTTGTTCGGTCAAATTTTCTGAAGATACGTACCTAAACTCGTAATTTTCACACAAAATTGAACCACGGGCGTCATCGCACGATTTATTTTGTGGACATGCTCGGGGTCTCGTCTGAAGATAAGAACGTCTTCAAACAGATACTGTTCAGTAACGCGACTGATGAAAACTTGCCGCTCCCCAGGGCGACCTCTCTTTTATTTCTCCAAGTTATAAAAAGTAATGAGGTATTTTATGTCTATGGCTGGTGCGTTCTATTGTTCGAAGTTTTCCAACCGAAACCAGATTCTCAAATAGAATTTCGTCGCAATGTTTTGAAGGTTTATTATGTTTATTACAAATATCGATCTATACTATACATTTATGAAATAGTCATTCTAGATAGATACAGATTTTCAAGTGAAATCCTTAGACTTTTAGTATCTTTAAAGACCATTTATCTATCAATAACATGGACTTACAGACGGCAGAGTTGGCAATTTGTCTTTTTTCGCAGCTCTCGGAGGGTGAGTCATCGTTCGATAGTAGTAACTTACTACACATGAATGCTTCTCAATACTTTCCAATACTGCGCCTAATTGTGTGACTTTTGATTTAGTGTCGTTGTGTTCATCTTAGCAGAAAGCTGGATTAAACGTTGATACGTGATTATTACCATTCGCATACTGATATTTAACTCTTTTATTCAGGACCGTGGTTAGTCATGACATCACAAAAACGGCTGGTCTAATTATTTCTACAGAAAAGGTTGAACAGTTAATTTTAGAAACCGAACATAAAACGATTAATCTGAACGACACGTACAAAGAGGTAACGTCTAAAAAGGTCGTTTGAGGCATGGCCGACACCGGTGGAGTAATCCGACGCTACAGCCAGTGTCCAGGGTCCATTGTGTCCGACACACACACCACCAGCGAGACACTTCTCCAAGACATACGACACACGCATAAATTTTCACGCATATCTGAACCCGTGACGTTTCTCTACAACGAACATTTTTAGGCTAACGAGTATGTTATTGAAACTGGCCCCTTTTCCGTCACAAAACATACTAAAACATAGTGGTCAATCTCCTTTTCTGTATAACGTATAGCTAATTAGCTAGAATTATTATAGCTTTATGTGTTAAATAAATGTGCTGGGTAATACTTAACATGTGACAAATGACAGTACTTACAACTACTGGTGAATGTTTGTATGTCTGTCTAATTTACTGACATTATAAATCAGTGTTGCTATTTTCTTGTAACATGGGCTACAGAAGCCACCCACAGTGCAAATTGGTACCTGCATACAATGTGGTTATAGTATACATTTATACTTTATTATGTTAATTTACAAGGTGGTGTAAGGAAACGTAAGGAATAAAATACAGAGCAGGAAAGTAATATCATATTGGATAGAATTAGAGGAAAACTTACGCAAAAATTGAAGGGCTACGTACTAATAATAAATAATAATCGTATTAAAGATACAGAAAATAATCTTTGTAGGTCGAGCCTAATTACCCAACCGTCAAAAAAAACCCTACTTCCTATTGACGACTGTATATTCTTCGTAGATTTATGGAAGGAAAATGTGCGGGAAAATAGAGTAGACAATGTAAAAACAAGCTTTTCAATTTGTTTGTAGAGTAGAAGGAAATGAGTACCTCAAAATAGATTTATCTATTTTAGTTAATTAGTGATGGTTCAATACCTAAAATATTACGCGTTTGAAGCTATATCCAATATAATCCTTTGATCCGGTTTGCCTGAAATATAATTAGAAGAAAAATGTGCTAGCCTAAAGTGCCAATAAAGAAGAAACTATCCAATGGTGCTCACTTACACTAAATTACAGGAGGGTTGGTTATCAGTGGACAGTAACGGCGGCAATATGTAATTGTAGTGTGATAAGAATAATGAATGGAGACGCTGGCCTGCTGAGGTGGAGCAGTAATTACCAAGGCCGCGTCCGAGCGGCCGGCACACGCGCGCCGCCGCACAGATAACGCACCCAACCCTTATCACTACATGCTCCTTACCGTTTGTCATAAATTTTATCACTCCGATGAGCGGACGTAAGCGAGACCTCTTTTTTCGGATTCTCTCTTCCACCGAATTAACGACCCGTGAACTCGTGAGCAACGCTCCCAGCTTCTGTTTTATTTTTTCAGTCACAAACACGATCACTTCAAAAGATTATCAGGCACCGCATTTTTTATACTTTACACCACAACACCAACTTTGAATTAGCTTTCAGACTGTTAATGCTGGTTTTAAGTTTAAATTTAAACATTTATTAAAGAATGTAAATAAATAAAGTTCAACACTTTTTGAAATATGTCAATTCAAAGTCAAGATAATAACTAAACGTCGTCTTAACTACAAGTTTTCAATAGTTTCGAAGAGATAACACTAGAGCAATTCCTGTGAGAGAGGCGATTTGAGGTTGTGCGAGTGTTGTCGCGCGTTTAATGTCAAACGTGTCGAGGGAAGGTTCGCGTGGCGCGGAGTCCCCGCGGTGTCGGCAGTCGCTTGGCTGGCGGCCGGCTGCGGACTGCGCGGGTGGCGCTCGCTCGCTCGGCTCGCACCGCGCGCTCGGCGCACGCGCCCCGCGGGGATCGATACCCCCGGCCCAGTCCACCGCCGCGCCCGCCGGGGCCACCCGCACCCACACCAACACAATACGCACGTCTCCTCGTCACCGCGAACGCACACTGCGCCTCGCTTCTGTCGCTTGCCTTGATTTTTTTAAATCTCCTCCACAGTCACCGCTTAGTCAAGTACAAACTAAAACTTTGAGATAAAATAAACAACAGCCTAAGAAAAAGTTATCAAACCAGTTAAATATTTTTCTGTTTGCCTAAATTGTACATTTTATTTAGCTATTGCCAACTGGTCCAGACGTTTTACAGACAAAATAATAAAAATTTATTAAAAAAATATTTCGTCACCTTTAAGACTTCTCACGACTTTTCAAGCAAGGAACATGAAACAATATAATATTAATATTTCACAGAATATTAATATTTGTGCTCGAAAGCGTTCAGCTACTCGGTCCGTGATACTTACACTACCAGACGGTTCGACTTGTCGACTGCACGATATTATATCCTCTACTTTATCTACGCCATAAACATATTGGTTTACTATGTACCTAATATAACATTGAGCACTACCATGTGTGCTCTGAATATTTGCCACGCAGGTTGCTGCTATATTTTATTTTTCAAGTGCTTGAGGAAAGTAAGCTTAGATGGGATGACAAGAACCGTAATTACTTTCACAAAATAAAGAGAAACCAGAAAGAATAAACAACAACAAACGTTGGCGATCATATTTATGTGTACTCAATGTAGTCTCGCGCCCAACCTCGGTTAATTCCATTACCACCTTTGTGTTGGTTACCATTTTCTTTTATGTGCTCCTCGTATATACCTACCTCGTAATCTCGTGCGACTCGCGCCAGTTGCAGGAAGTGACTACATGAAACAAACGCGCGCTTACATTTTCATGTTTAAGTTGGTAATTGGCTTAATTTATTTACGCTCTTCTCCCTCTTCTCAAGCAAAGCTTACGTAATGCCATTAAATTACTATGAAGAGATTAACTACAAGCGATAGTCCTGATTCAATCAAGAAAATAGCTACGTAGACTGTGCTGTTCCATTGGCTCCAGCACTAACAATTTTAGGGGTCTCAAAAAGCTCGGCCCCACATCACGGTACTATTACGATTTCTTATTACGTTACAGTTATTTATTAATACCCTGTGACTTAGGACTATTTCGTCAGTATTGATAAAGTAAATGTAACAGAGTAATAGTTATTTATGTATTAGTGCGTTCCGCGAGTCATAGGGGTGGTTTACACGTAGGAAAGCAATCCGAATTTATTGCGCGCTCAATCAGCTCCCGATAACCGCTCCCTCCACCGCCGATACACCGTTACACTAAATCGGATAGCAAGAAATCAGTCTCGTGAAGCTTCGCGTTCCCTAGATTTCGTTTAGCGATCAAATACTGAAGTCAATCTCGGGATTCTAGCAAAATATAAATCTAGAAGTTTCAGGTAGACCTACGGAATTAAATCAAATATTGGTGTAAAAAAAAAAGTCATTCAGCAAAGTGGCATAACAGGTACAAAGTATTTTCACTCGTAGCTTATAAACTTTCATTTTACTTTTATTTCATTTTACTATTGAATAAGTCGACACACACGATGCAACCGTGACGCTGCCGACCGCCACTATATAACCACAGCTATATAAGCTGATACGGGTTAGTTTGATGGGTATCCCCAATATCCGTCAGCCGAGGGAACTCGTAGGTCAGTAACAAATAACAATGCAGCGCTATCGGATGACGTTGATGTTTGGGGGAGCTTAACGTTTACAGTTCTATAAATAACTTACAGATTCATCATGTACCTAGCCTTTTCTAGCTGGCTTCCAGTGTAACAAGATGCAGCTGTATACCAGTATATTGCTGTAAAATACGGACCTGATCTTCACAACCCAGATAATGATAATTATCGTTATACTACAGATAAATACATCATGAAGTTCAACACATTTTAAACGTGACAGACAGTTGGCACTTATTCTGAAATACTAGCACTCAATAACTGTTACATACAATTTAATATAAAAGAGATGCTATTGACTCCATAAAAAGTTCAGAAGGTTATAAGAAGCAAAGTATCAATACGTTATCATATGACATATCAATCGTGGGTAACATTCCTAATCAAGAAGTTTTGATCAAATAAATATCCGAGCCAGCTGTCCCGTAAAAATCACAAAATATTCATCGGGGCTGTGAGGAGGCACGCGGGAGGCGCGGCCCTCCGCATTACTCCGACAAAAACCTCCACTAAACCAGAAAAAACTTCCATTCAACTGCCTGAGGAGTACATAAAACGTGATGAAAGGACACCCTGGAGCCGCAGCAATATGAACACTGTTTTCTTCCGTTTGAAAATCTTTTATAGGTACAGTATCTCAGACCAGACAGACATTCGGGCGCTTTTTATTAATTTCACAATTCAAGGAAATAATTAAGCTTTGCTAAAATAAGTACTTGTTACAATGTTCTGTGTCTAAGACCAGAGATAGAGTGAGCGACGTTTACAACAATTTACTGTGGAAGACATTTTTAATAAATGTTTATTCCATTAACGTATTTAATATGTTTTTTTTTGTTTGGTTTCAATTCTTGCGTAATACGTGGGAACAATTCCAAATCAGCTGATTATTTTTTAAAGTTAGTGCAAGTGACAAAGTAACATACGTTTTTAATTAGATGGAATTAATATCTGCTGAAAAGTCTACAGCCACGAATGATCAATTAATACCATACCTAAACAATCTTTACAACACATGTCGTCCTTTAATGTCGTTTCGTTACGTGTCAACGTGTAAACCAGTTCAACAGTTTCAGACTCATATAACTCACCTGAAATTCTGTCATAATATTTAAATAAAATACTAAATTACAGAAATATCATGGAGATCATTTTTCATACGGCTAAACAGAACACCTGTTACTTACCTGCGCACAAACAAGGCACAATTGTCATTTAATTTAGACACGCCGTGTGTCGACTGTTCACTCATTAAATAGCTATTTTAACCTTAACAAAGAAGGATATGGTTGCGTCTATTCATAGAGGGATATTTACGTGCTTGCGAGTAATTTATGAGAAGGAGTGACTGTCATACGAGTGACGCATTTTTATGTTTTTTGCAGCGACGCTACTTTGTTTCAATTTTACGATATCGAATAAACGAACGAATAAAAATTACATTTATTAAAAGTAACATGCCATTTTCTATATTAGCAATCTTCTAAGCAGTAAAAAGTTTATGCCGTATGAATTATACATACTTACATATTTTTGAATGAAAATGTCTTATTCCAGCATGAAGCTATAAAATACAGTATTGTATATAATGTAAGGCTGGATCATTGGCGCAGGGAACTGTTAATATCACTTTAAATAAAAAAGGTATGGCTTCCCACTTACGATAGTATCTGTAAACAAAAATATCAACCTAAAGACGGTTAGAAGAGAATACACAAAGTTCAAACATTCTCCCAAACACCGGTGTGGACGTGACCAGGGTCACTAGGTACACAGACGCGCTCTTTTGCGCACTCCGAGGACACATGTAACATCTGGCTGAACTCACAAGGTGAGATGCTAAACATCATTTTTATATTTTCCAATGCGACCCAAAAAATGGTAATCGTAAAATGATAGCACTTCTTTTACGTTTTCGAGTCTCGAAATGTTTATCGCAAATTCGTGCAATATCATACATAATGTATTTTGTTCT
This sequence comes from Hyppa rectilinea, assembly GCA_951799385.1. NCBI lineage: Eukaryota > Metazoa > Arthropoda > Insecta > Lepidoptera > Noctuidae > Hyppa > Hyppa rectilinea. The sequence goes on along the minus strand of OX637306.1, from coordinate 9,366,433 downwards.
GGAAAGTAAAATATATACTCTGGCGAGTTGAAACACTCCAGAGATCTATTTTTTAATGATTTATTTTACCTAACTTTTATTTGTTTTTTAATGGTCCTCCTAATGGTCGAGCCCACATGTTTTTTAATGAGAATTCTCGTCATAAGCGAGGATTATCGAACTGTGTACTTTCTCTAGGTAGATTATTATTAGTGTTGCCAGTTGTCAAAAACCGTTGAAAAGAGAAGTGAGAGGAGCAATGATAATACAATTTCATGCACGAGCAGTAACGATGGAACTCGTCGGCCATCACTCATCAGCCATCCGGGATCATTTTTGTGAGACTATCGATACTGAGATACTGAACACAACCAACATCTTATTTTAACGATGTTTCTTGTTACATTCACATTGAAATTCAATAACCCAAATTATTTTCGCATAAAGAATGTTTATCGAATTTAATCAATGAGACCCTGGAATAACTAAAAACTCATTATGTGGCAGGTGTTTCGGTCGACGGCCAATAAAACAACTTTTATTGGTTTTTCTTTTACTGTTTACTTATTCCATTCTTTCGCCCTTAAATCTATTTTGCTTCAGTATTCAGTGACATACAAGATTGCTCTGAATGGTATTTTTACCCAATAAATAATAATTTATGTTGAAAGAACGCGCCATCGTAAAAAGCAACATCCTAAAAGCCTTAACGAGCAAAAAAACTAAATTGCGCCTTATTCCACACCTGTAGCTTTATAAAACGGGAAGACCAACTAGATGAGAGAGTAATTAATTTACCCGCCTATTTTAAAAATGACGTGTCTCTCGTCGGTAAACTCATAAAAGAGATGACCGTGAACACCTTAACGACAGAAATTGCCTTCCATTTTCATCTACGTTTACCGGTGGGAAAATCGTCTCAAATTTGATTTATGAGTTGGACAAGCAAATCTTGAATATTATAAAACCGCTGTTTATAATGCATAGACTAACTGAAAGTTATGATTTTCAAATAGATGGGATTCAAATATTTCTCTGATCTTTATGGCTCATTTTCATTAGTCAATAATTCGGTTCACCGTCGGCGGGGAATTCCCGTAGCAGGCGTAGCGACCAATGAAATTTATTGGTTGAGAAAAAGCGGGCGGTCCCTCACACCAGTCACACTTAATGAAAATGAGCCACCAAACTTCAACTTCAAACGTGCGGTTCAGATTCTCTGTATACTACATTCGTTCCTTATCGAGTAATGAAAACAGTTCCCCGCATGCGGGCCCAAGACATAAGTACGTTATAGAAATCTCCCGCACCCCGCATAAGAGTCCAATCGGCCAATGAAAATGAGTTTGAAGAAACTAATAGCAATCGGTAAATATAGAAAAAAGCTTTAGCGTCCCGCCAGGACACTTGTATATTTGCCATGCGCATTTTATATCAATCAATGGAACTAATCTAAGTAATATGTCGCACAGATTCGAAACACATCAAATTATTTTTCTTTCGAATGAAATCAGGTCAGTTTTTGGAAATAAATAGCTAAATTTTAATCGAGACATTTGTAGCGCAAATTCAATAGGTTCACGGCTTAGTGGATGACAAAAGCCACATTAAGCATCTCCAAATCAATAAACAGCATTGGATATTAACAAGCGGCGCGCAAGCGATGCACGTTTGCTACCGTCGCACATCACTGACTCTATTTCAGTGTTCACGAACATCATTCATTTTTCAGTCCATTTGATGTGAATTTCTTTTCTTTTCGAAGAAGGCTTTGTGTGTATGTTTGTTCGTTGGTTGCTTTAAAAAAAAGGGTTATTACACACATGCAAAGATTATTCGTTAAAATGCTGTGTCTAGAAATATGTCTGCGTAGAAATAGGTCGTTATTTTAACGTTTCACTGTAAAAAGGAGTATTAATTTAAATTGTCGTAAAGGTGAGTTTACGGGTATAATATTTGCGTAGTCGCTGTAAGCATAACTGTAACGCAGCGAGTGCTTGGGCGATATTTGCTGCGTGCTCGAGTCGCGCGCTGTTTGCCAGACAAACACTCCCGGAACGATCCCTCCCCTAACGCCGCGCCCCGCGCGCTACCCATCAGGCTATCACCTGTCGCGCTACTTAGCGACAAAGAATTTCACTCACTTCTATTTTGGGTAGGTAGGTATAGGTATATGTTTGTAAAATCCCCTTGTATAATACAAGAGTGACGGATGGCTGGCCTTTTATTCCTTCACTAGCTTCTGCCCGCGACTTCGTTTGCGTGAAATTTCAGAAAATATATCCTATTTATGAATATCGTGTACACCTGTAATTGGTATTTAAGAACCCATACCTGTAACTTTTACTATTTAATGTACTTATGTGCTGTTGGTGTACCTATTTTAAATAAATATATGAATAAATGACACTAGGCAATACTGTAGCAAAGCGAAAGAGTTTTCGGAATCAGATAAGTAATTCCTAATATTGTTCCCCACCTACAAATTTACAAATTATAATAATATTAGTAAAGATAGCTCGTATAGTTGATTTTCTGAATTCGAACATGACACATATTTATATATATTTCCTCTTCAAAGTTTGTAAGAAAACAAAACAGAAATACCTAAACGTGCTACAACTACATAGTATTATAGGTGGGAGTTTAATAAGAGTCGTATTTAAATCGAGTGTAGTCCAAACTGAAAGTAAATAAATAAACACGGAAATGTTAATTCGTTATAAGTTCTGATTCCCTTAGGACTATTACAGCAATTCCCTTATCCCAATTTACATGAATATAATATACATTTATACAAACAGACAAACAGATTACAAATCGTTTCGCGCAGTAGCTGTTAATTTGTAACATCGCTAAATCTCTCTCTTATCAGTTATCTCCTTCTTTCTCTCCTCCGTCGTTATCACCTTCTAATTCTGAATAATATTTAGATATATTCAAAAGAATACCTGAAATTGTTCCCAAAAATAGTTAATACCGCGGTATCAGTGCTATTTGATTTTTGCTCCAATTCTTATCTATTCAATAAAGTCTAGATTCAAATTATTTTCTTTAACAACATAGCACGAAACTTGTGACCGCATACGAAATGAAATAACAAAATATTAAAGTTTTTGGCACAAACTCGGTATGTTGTCCTGCTCGCGTTGTACCGACTTTCAGAATAACTTGAACATGTTCATCGCCATTTTTATGTTGATTTTAAAATTAAAGTAAATTGCAACTATGCTTGCTTTTGTGGATTTTTGGCAAGAAATAATCGAGTAACCCATATTTTACCGTGGGCGTCATTATACTATACTATTATTACATGAACGTCTGCTTGTTACTGAGTACTAATGGGCACAACATGGTTGAAATATTAAATATCATGTAGTTAATGATGTGCGAAACCTTTATTCACTAATTATGGAAATAAAATTCTAGTTTTATTTCCATAATTAGTGAATAATGTATATCGTGAATGTATATCGTGAATTTGTATGTATATCGTGTACTATGTGTCTCGGGTCTTGAAACATTGCTAAAAATGCAATTGCTGTTTAATCTACACAAAAGAAAAATAAACCCTAGTACTAGGAACTAAATCATATTATTGCATAAGAAAAAAACAGTTAATAAATACTGAAATACGGTTCGCCACATCATAATTCATTCAAAACGTTTGTTATTAAAAACATGTTTGTCATTCCTCTCTCCGATAGACAATGTGATGTGGCTTTGGAAATAATCAGCTTCATCTCAAGTGGAATGTTTACGTGCGTGTAATGTTTGTAAGCAATCAGCGAAAAATGTAAACGAATCGACTCAAGCGCAGGAATGTGACGCGCGCCGTCGTCGTCTCGTCACTCACAAACATAACACTTTCACACAACAACTGTTTCGATTTATTTCCTACCACCAAACAGGCCCTCTTCATATCATCAATATTCGAACTAAGCGCCAAGCGATGGCGGTATTCATTTTTCATTTTCCCATCAACCACTTTTTGTTTTGATTACATTTATGATTCATCATATCCCCCGTTAAACTTTTTGTTACTTTAATTTGTTACTGTCACACGGTTTTTTTTGTTATCGATATGTTTCTAACCACGATGAACGATGGTTCGCAATAAAACGTAAATAACTATTGTATCTATAGTGAGTCTAGATACTAGATACACATCAGTACACACCAGTACTGAGGTCAGTGAGGTGAGTCACTAATGTCAACTGTCAGCCACCACGAATGGCGGGAAAGAATGTAATAGGGTTATTGACAAAATTTTCAAAATGTGTCTAAATAAAGTAACACTTAATATGTAAAAGATTTTTTCTGCATTATTAATTAAAAGACATAATATTATTAGAATTTTATTAGGTTTAGTTTCATAATGTTTAGTTATTTATTATCAAAATTTAAAATCTTATAATGCAGGTATATCAACGGCTTTAAGAAATCGAATTGGTGATGTTTTTATTTTAATAGTAATTACTTGGATGATAAATTATGGAAGATGAAATTATATTTTTTATTTAGAATTTATGCACGCCAAAACGAATATCCATCATGGCCGCCATAGTATGACGTCAATCGTCAAACGTCGAGAAGCTTGGTGTAGTGATATGTATATCCGGAATCAATATCATTCTACAGTATCGAATGTGTCAAAGCCCTTCAATTTGAAAAGTTCATCAAGCGTGAATCACGAATCAATTGATCATTACACATATTCTCTATCCTGATATACAAACCACCAGCAGTATATTGCTGTGACATGTATTGTGTAGTAAACATAGTAAGTACGGATAGCTCCATGCAGTGCCGTAATAACCTGGTAGTACGTGAATACATAATTAGTCCCTCAAACTTTCCGTCTCTGGTAAACAGTTAACCGACTTAAAATGTAGGTTGCTACCGTTCAGCTAACTCACCTACTACCAAGTACCTACATTTATGTAAAACTGAACACAAAACTTTCACGCAAAACTTTCCCTTCCTCTTTTTATAGAAAACTGATTTAGTAAGTGTTTCGAAGATAAACTTGAGTGTTGTGTTCAAAAATAATCGTACTCGGGAGAGTTCAAACTAATACACGTTGTAAAGAAAACAGTCGCGCGCCGCGGTGCCTCCGGTGATTATAATATTAGCACGCTCGATAGCAAACCTCTAGAGCCGACACAACACAATGAGTACGCAATTGCTAGTATTTTACCGCGACACGTTTATTTTACTTTCTGGATCTCATTTCGTTAGGTAAGAGACAATGAAAGGAATAATTTCCCCATGAATATTAATGAACCAAGGTCCACACTCGTCTTGCCGCTCACGCTTTTACTGCGTATTAATATAATAGCTTCTCGGTACCTGCCAATAACGATAAATCCATCGTATTGATTTTACCATTTGTTAGATACCCAAGCACTTATCGTAGGAAAAAATTGTGTTTTTAAATACAGATGAAATATCTTACCTTTTACGTTAGCGAATCGAGACTAAAATACTCTATTATTCATGCTAATGCTTTCCACAATCCATTCACAAAGTAGGAAATGAAACAATGTTTACTTTCAAATATAAAGTAAAAGCAGGTAGCAAGTATAAGTAATGACCGCGCCACGAGCAAGTTGGCCGGCCGCGTAGCCGCCAGCCGTAGCGGTAGCCGCGACTCGTAGCTCGCTAAATGTTTGCTACGTCAACAATGACTGTAGCAACTAGCAAGGGCTACGCCAGCTACGATACTGCTACGCGACGCTCTGGACCCAACAAAACATTATTAGACGAATAAACAACCGTGTTTGCAGCTTTTTGAAGATAATTAAGTGAAGATACAAACAAAGATAATTATTATGTGTTGCTAGGTTGCTACAAAAGATTTAATATTTCATTTTTTGATTTTATGCGAGAATAAACCTAATATTTTTCCATACCCTGAAAATAAAATAAAAGTTGCCGTGTTAAATATGAGGCCTCATGTTTGGATATATGATATCTGAGAGTGTACGAGTCAGCGGCACATTTGATGGAATAATAAAGTAAGTTTTATAGTGTTTGTTCGCCTCTATAAATCTTGGGGATTGGCCGGCAGTGCCGACACAGATGCGTGCGCGATAGCGGACAGGACTGTTTGTTGACAGCATTACACAGATACCATCGCCTTATACCTCAGATTTATCTTTTTATGGTCGTGCAAATAATAAATGTGATTTCTTTCAAATTAAGATAAAGATTTGACCCTCTTTGCTGATAGATAACCTACTGTTTAGTGTGGTGTAGAAAACTGATTAAATGATGATATTCATTCAATAGGTTTTTTTTTTAAGGCTGGGAAATCATCCAATAGCTGCTCCCGCTCTGGGTGGAGCGGAAGGGAGGATTAAATAAATACTATCAGCAGTATTATAGTGCCTTTTCGAACTTAGCTTATCTATAATAAGTTTACTCATTTGTCTCATGCAAGGGATCACTATCTATTTGTTAGGAATTTATCAATCACTTGTTCAAGATATATCCCAAAGTCTTCTTCACAATCGACCTCATACCCCATCATGTAAATCGAAAAAAAAAATCATATAGGAAGCTTTAGTAATAGAGCGACCAGGTGCTGCTGAGTCAGCTCTGCACTAACAAGAGAAGGGATCAAACATCGCCTGTGTTTAACGACCGCAGCAAAAGCTTCAAACGTTCTCACATAGTTACAGCCACTTCATGGAACACAGAACTCACACTTCGTCATTAAATCGTTGTTTTACTCCTAATTATATTCAAATTTCCTGTTAATTTGGCGAGGAATATGAACAGTTCTGACACAGTTTGTTAAATGTTGTGAGCTGTGGTGGCTCAGTGATCGGTCTCGACTTAAGTGGTCGTGAGTTTGAACCCAACCAGGCATTTTACTTTGTGTATTTAATTTCATCACCACCGCTCTCAAAACGGTGAAGGAAAACTTCTTGAGAAAACCGGCAGGTCCTAGAACCAATAATTCGAAGACATGTGATATTTACCAATGCACAGTGAGAAGAAACTTGGCTGATTATGCTTCTGCTAAATGTTGTATATGGTAGATACATACAGTCTGGGATAGCAGCATACTCCAAGAACAGGTCAGACTGGGGAGACAGTATCAGACAGGATGTCATTTTGTAATCAGTATCACTTATTAATTTATTTATTTATGTCCTCACAAGACAATACATATAAATAGGAGAGCACAACAGTACAAAATATTTCAACAGGTACTCTCATGAGACCTGCGACATACGTCATTTCAGTTAAAGAGTAAAAACGACCCGCATATGATTACACACAATCACATAATCAGCTTATAATGTTTAAGCGTGATTGTCCGAAAGGGTTACCGCTACCCTGGAACATAAAGGGTTAAGGAAGGAACATGCATGGGTTTTAGTCAGTAAGAGTCTGTCACTCCCTTCCGCTCCACCCAAAGCGGGAGGGGTCAGATGATTTCCCACCCTAAAAAAAAAGCCTATGAAGTTCCCACTACTGGGACACAGGCCTCCTCTCTGTGAAAGGGCCTTCATCCACAAATTATAAGTCATCGAAAATTATTCCCCTTAAGTCACTAAGGCTTCGGTTAATAGTTGCACGGCGGTAATACACACATGTTAGGATATGCCCTCAGGATATTGTTAGGTATTTCATATAATATTATCACTAATTATTAGTATGAGTGTTCTTGGAATAATTATTTTGGTGCCTGAGGATGTTTATAGGTACAATTAGTCAATCAATTTCATCTCATCTATTGCAGACCACTGATTTCGCTTACCATTCGATAACATATTTATACACGGTGAACTCTGAAATGGCGAAAAAAAATCAGCTGCTCACATAACTCGTCAAAATGTAGGGAACTTTCGCGATTTCAGATTTGTCCCCATAATGAAAGTTGTTCATAATGATGAGTACAATGACCCCGTAAAATAATGCACTTGAATCCAATTTCACCCTGTATAAGGACACAATTTAGACTGTTTGTCTAAAGACACAGCACTACAAACATTAACTAAATAGTTAATATTACCACACATCAAGTTTGAGTTAAAAAAAAACTCATAAATATCTACTCCCGAGGGCTTCATATTTTTATAATTCAGATAAAACTTTATTTATTGCGATGATTTATTTGTTCGTGTACCTGATACGACTCGTAATTTTTTGATATACGCATAATTTTACTGATATAATTCACAAACTTCGTGCGAAACCCCAAATCGTATTTCATACATTTTAATGTAGGCACACATTTTACGAATAATTACGAACTTTAACGTATGAATTTGGTCAATATAAGTTATATGATTTGTTTTTTTTTACTCGAAGGTTTAATTAATTAGATCTGAAATTTTATTCACAGAAGTCGTAGTCGTATCGAGCCGCTAATCTTGCATAGCGGTGAAAATTACTGGCAGGTCTTTGCACAGGGCGTCTCTTTTGCTAGAGCTTATTCCAAGCCACTATTCATTCGAGCACGAACACGCCAGGCGGAGGCGTCGTCGCAGACGGCAACTCGACAAAGATCAAAGGAGAGTACTTTTCGATTAAACGCCGCCGCTCCTCATAATTTCTTGAATTTCAAACGGGCACGCTCTGCTACCTTGACAATTTTTAGCATTAACTCTGACTATTGAATTATTTTTTAATTAATTACTGACACTCGGGCACTAACTGATAGTTTTACCGAAATAACGTTTATCCTAACCAATAAAACCAGCTTATATTAATTTTGCTAAGTTAATTAAACCTTCAAACAGTAATCAAAGCTGATAAAGTGTTATTTAATGCTCCATCGTTGGAAAATATCAACAGCACTTAGTGAACATTTAATTTAACACCAAAACAAGTAACCATTAAAACCTTGGCGAGTAACGTCCAATTATTGCAGAACGAGAAGACGACTCCGATTACGACATAAATATTAGTACTTCGCTAAATTCAATCACGAAAAGCTATGTTAAATAAACAAAGTGACAACTAATCGATCGAAAGAGAATCTGCTTATAAATAACTAGCTTCTGCCTGCGACATTCTCCGAGTGAATATTTATTATTAGGTTTAGGTTTAAGCAATTTATTCTCAAAAAGACAAAAGAGCCACTTACATGAGAACATAAGATATATAAAATAAAACTTAGCTTAGGTAACGGTCACTGATATAGGACAATTGTCTTAAAACTAGTTTCCTGTTAAATGGGTGTTATATACAAATCGTGCTAACATTGTATTTTTCAATTATGCTACTAACTTTCAGTGAGTGGTTTCAATTATGTAATTTGATAATTTTGATTTGAAACCACTGAAAGACTTTATATTTTTTATGTAGGATGGCAAATTATTATAAAATTGTGCTCCATCATAGGTAACATCCTTTTTGGCATAATTTGTGCGTGTCTTTGGTAGTACAAGTAAGCTGGGTCGACGAAGACTGCGTTTACATATTTGGGATTTTTTGGTAAATGTTACGTTTGTGTGAATCGTTCCATCCATTATTTTTCTAATTAAGATACAAGTATTATACATATAAAGTTGTTTAATATTCATCAATTTTGTTTCTTTAAAAATTGTTTTTGTTGGCGTTAGGTATGGATAGCGAAAGAGTGTCTTTATGATCCTATTCTGCTTTCTTTGCAGTTCTTGCAGCTTCGTTTTACCAGCGCTGCCCCAGATTTCTATGAGATATAATAAATGTGATTTGACAAGTGAATTGTAAATGTTTAAGCGCAGTTTTTTGGGTATACATCGACTTACATTACTGAGTGATCCAATAAGTGAGGAAATTTTATCTTTGATATAATCAATCTGCTTGTTCCATGTTAAACAATTTTCAATCCTAAGGCCAAGGTATTTTTCGTAGGTTTTTTGTTCTAATGGGATGTTGTCTATGGTTAACGGGTCATGCAATGGTATAGTTTTATTTTTAGCTTTGAAGATAACGTAACAGGTCTTTGTAATGTTCACGGTAAGCAAATTGTATTGGAACCATTCAAACAGAATGTTTAGGTCTTCTTGGGCTTTTGAAATAAGGTCGTGAACATTTTTTCCGAAATAAAACAAGCATGTGTCATCTGCATATAAAGTTAAATGGCCATGTAGTCCTAAGTCTGTTATATTATTGATATATATCAAAAACAGCAATGGTCCTAATATGGATCCCTGTGGGACTCCGTATGTGATAGGTAAAGGATTACTTTCAATATTATCTATTTTAACTACTTGGGATCTATTTGTTAGGTAAGATTTTAAAATTTTAAGTGCATTGCCCTTGATTCCAACGTTTTCTAGTTTTTCCAATAGCAGTCTATGACTTACGGTATCAAAGGCTTTTTTTAGATCGATAAACACACCCAAAACAATATTTTTCTTATCTATGTTATCTCTGATTTTTGTCATCAGATCAATAGTGGCTGCAGTGGTATTATTTTTAGATCTAAAGCCATATTGACGTTCCGATATAACATGAAAAGAGTCCAAGTATTTTAATAGGCGACTGTGTATTATCTTCTCCAAAATTTTGGACATTATTGGTAACACCGAGATCGGGCGATAGTTCCCGGGGTCGGTTTTAGGTCCAGATTTATAGATCGGTGTCACCTTTGCAATCTTTAGAGTGTCTGGAAACTCCCCGTCAGTCATAAGTTTATTAAAACAATTTGCTAAGCTATTTGCAATTAAATTTTGAACAGTTTTTATGACTTTTGTGCTTATTTTATCTATACCGCTACTTGAATTTGGGTCGAGATTATTAATAATTTTAGTAATTTCATCAGGACTACATGGATCCAAAATTAGAAGTTCTTGTTTATTATTTTCTTGGGATTCTAAAACACGTAAGTTTGAGGTGGTGCTATGATATTTTTTCGGTATTCTGTCTGCCAGTATGCATCCTATAGTGGAAAAGTAGTTGTTAAAAACTTCGCAAATGTCATCTGTATTTGTAACTATGTTACCATTGACTACAAGCTTTGAAGGAGCACAACTTTGTTTGATTTTATTTTTGGCTAATTCATTTATAAGTGACCATGTTTTTTTAGAGTTGTTAGCACAATTTGTAAATAGTTTGTAGTAATAAGAATTTTTCGTATTTTGTATTAATTTAGCAATGTTATTTTTCATGGTTTTATAATTACTCTTTAACAATTCGTTCTCTTGATCACTCGTGTGTTGTGTCCATTATTATAACATAAAAAATGTCGTATGACACTCGGCATACTGTAGTTGCCCAATTGTGAAGAAACTTTGGAATCGGATTAGCAGTTCCAAAGATTCAACACTGTTATAAGTCAAGGGCTGACTCACGAATAAAACTAAACAAATTTTGCGGAACATTTTAGCGTCGTTACCATGGAATTAAATCGTCGGCACTATTCATGCGAAAAACCACGAGCACACATGCCCTACCTCCGCTCCACATAATGTTTCCACGTGCCTTTATAAAATTATGCTGGCAACTCAAACCCAACGGAGTTGAAGCCGTGCGCATACAAGAGATTTACAATACATATTTTAAGTTGTTGTACATTAAGTAGATACCTTTTAGTACCTGTTGCCGTTGCAGTCACGTATAGTTCATTGTATTCAATGCACGCTGGCATAATTTACGATGCAGTGGGCCCGCGACCTGAGCTGAAACCATGCCAGCTACGCTATTATTGCCTCCTAAAAACAACCATTAGTATTCCCCACCTGGTAATATATATTCTTTTGCTGGGCGAGTAAACTAATCTTATATTCACATTGTTCACACACACCTCCGCAGAAACTTATTTGTATAAATAGCCGTCTAGACTGTAGCCAAACCTCGCAGTTTTATTATCATCTGTCTCGTTCTCATTACATCTCGACGCGGCGAGAAGTGTTATACATTCGCTGGCATTTGCTACAAATGGGTTGAGCATCATTTCTTTTATTGTATTTTATAATCCCATAAGATTTTATTGATTTTATAACCACCTACGTTGTTGCTTGCATAAATTCACGCAAATAATTAATTTGGGAAGTAAGGGGGGGGGGATAACAGACTTACCATGTTTTCCGGTCCAATAGTCAACCTCACCTGCATGCGCCATATGGCGACAGATGGGAACCCTGTGATACTCCCTGCCAATTAACAAGGCGCCCTTTTTTTTTTTTTTTTTTAAGGCTGGGAAATCATCCAATGACTGCTCCCGCTCTGGGTGGAGCGGAAGGGAGTGTCAGACTCTTACTGACTAAAACCCATCCATGTTCCTTCCGTAGCCCTTTATGTTCCGGGGTAGCGGTAACCCTTTCGGACAATCCCGCTTACCCGGCAGGCTCATTACTCACCGTCCGCAGGCCCGCGCCTACGGTGGCCGGGAGTCGTCACGTGGCTCCCGACGCCGGGGGCGTCTCCTGCGGCGGCTGAGACGGGAGGACCTTTCTCTCTCCCATCCCGCCACCTCCTTCGCGAGCATAACTTTTTCGCAGAAGGAGGTGACTGCCTCCCACTCCCTCTCGCCCCGGACCATGGCTTGCACCAGGGCCGGGCGCGAGAGGTCGCCGCCGCCGACCGCCTCTACGAGGACACGGCGGTGCTCCGCCCATGCGGGGCAGGTTTGCACCGTGTGCTCTACCGTGTCCTCTGGGCGATCCTCGCAGTGGTGACACCCGGGCGTTTCCTCCCGCCTGATGATGTGCAGGAATCTCCCGAAACATCCATGTCCGGTGAGGACCTGCGTCAGGCGGTAGGTGAGGGCGCCGTGACGCCTCTCTAGCCACTCCTCAAAGAGGGGCCTTACCGCCACTATCGTGGCGTGCCTTAACAAGGCGCCCTGGGGACCAAGCCGTGGTGGCATAACTACAAACCTGGCCAAATGACTGGATGGCAAATGACACGCCAGCTAAATGCGCTCTGGGCCTACCCCGGGAACTATAGAAGAAAACCAATAGCAATAAACAACATGATGAGCAATATGACGACATTACTCACAGCCGTTATTAGAAAACTCGTACGGTACGATAAATGGCGACCCTAAAGATCATTTAACATTAACTTATTAAAAGATATCATTACTACAATAAAACTAACCAAAATCGATGTTTTATTAGTTTCCTAAACACATCTAACTAAAAACAATAACTTTGTTATAGAAACAGCTGAACATACTCAACCAGCCACCCATATACAGCAGGGCGTGTAAGAACTGCCCTGATAATAATAAAAGGCATACAAGAATATAGAAAAGCCACCTACCGGTAACTTCTAGCCTTCTGCCAAGCTACTAACCGAATAAGCTTTTTTTTTTTTTACTGGAGTAATACAAAGTTATACCGCAATACCAGTTTGGATTCAGAAATTAACACTCGCCAACAAAATCAGTAGTCACCAAAATATTAAATGCAATTAAGAAAAAGGAATATTGGTCAGCGGTCTTCTTGGATGTCAAAGAAGCCTTTAGCAAAGTCTGGCACCCGGGACTTCTGTTAAAGCTTAAAAGTAATCTTCCACACAATCTTTCCCTGCTTTTAGAGTCTTATCTAAGCAACCGTATATTCAGAGTTAAGATAATTGAGTCGTACTCGACCTACTACGACATGAAAATAGGTGCGTCACAGGGATCATATTGGGCCCGGCACTGTATCTGCTATAGACAGCTGACCTAGCAAATACCGACAATTTTCTCTCCGTGACCTTCGCTGACGATACCGCCGCCCTTGGTAACGAAAAGGATAAAGTACCGCAAGTGCCACAAAATGAACACATCAAATTAACGCAGTTCCATGAAATTTACACATGGATGGGAATGGCATATTACAGTAAATGCTAGTAAATCAGTACATTTAACGTTCACTCTTCGGAAGGGAAATTGTGCACTAGTCAAACTCGGAAACGATGTATTGCAAATACTTCGATATGCAGTTGGGCAGGAAACAAACCTGGAGACAACACATTGAGAAAAAACGAGATGAGTTGAACCATCGCCTGCAAACACCCAAATGACTACTAGGAAGACATTCACAACTATCTCTCGACTACAAAATACTTATCTAGAAAACTATTCTGAAATCTGTGGAATTGAATTCTGGGGAACACCAAACACTCCAATTACCCCGGAACATAAAGGGCTAAGGATGGAACATGGATGGGTTATAGTCAGTAAGAGTCTGTGACTCCCTTCCACTCCTCCCAGAGCGGGAGGAGTAATTTGATGATTTCACACCCTCAAAAAAATAACACTCTGATGTAGCGATTATGCTAAGATACCAAAATAAAGTTCAAAAAACTATAACAAATGCTCCGTGGTTTACCAACATGTCTGAACTACAAGACTGCCTCAAAATCAATACAGTAAATGAAGAGACTGAGCACGGAACCAAACCTTAGAAAATCCGCATTATTAGGCATGTTATCAGCTTGGTTTCTGTACTGCCCAACCACTGGAACCCCTCCGAAGATTAAAAAAACAGCACGCATGGGACATAGATTGATCTACTCAAGCAACAACAAGAAGGACGGCCCTCACTGGAGGATCGTACTCGAAACGCAAAAGTACAGAACGCATCTGCTAAAGGCTTGCGACATTGATTGCAAGATAAATAAAAGAAAATTTACTTACACTTATTCCAGTAAGCACAACGTACATTTAACGTGCTTCACTCATATATGTATCTCACCAGTTAAAAACTCAGATTTCATATGAATCTACCTTTAAATAAAACTAAACATGTACGCAAATCAGTTCTAGAATCAACCGCAGGACCAGAGACGTTAATTTAATGAACATTTCCTTAACGTTAACTAACTACATGTTTGCTATATTATACATATCTATTCGACAGTCGACATCGCCAAGAAGCCACGTTTACAAGTTACAAATACGCCGATAACCCAATATACGGCGCCACAAGATAGATTAAATACCGCGCAAACTTGCCCTGTTAGGGTGTAACTGCATTATACATACATGTACTCGTACGTACATTCTCAGTAATACAAGGTTGTAGCGAGGGAACGATTTAAATATTATGATGCTACGGTAACTGAATGAAATAGAATGTGAAATTCAGATCTATTTCGGGTACATGTTGTACCAACGGCGTTTTTGTCACCTTAGAGACTTAACTTTTTAGAAAGACAGTTCGTTAACCAACGTGATGGAGTGCCGCATTGGGACTTTATAACTTTGAATCATACTTAAGTACAGTCTTATAGAACTACGGCATGACAGTCTAACTACACGGATTCTTTAGTTTAAAATTGTGACTTAACCACGTCGTTGATAGCATCTGAATATTTCATGTTTCCGGAAATACATAATGTTGTCACCGTATTTTGGATCATGCAAAGACTTGAGCACATTTTAGAATGTGGAAACAAAAGAAAAGATATAGGATCCATTCTACCATCGACAGAGAGCCAAGTAATGAACAAATGTGACATCAGATTGTCATTCTAAACAACAGGCTTTTTAATTACTTGTCTCAAGCGGTTTCCACCGACGACGTGACACTTTGTCGTAGGCATGTACATGTCATTATGTTTCGTAATTGTGTAATTATACGTAGGCACAATGGCACTCGATCTTTTTACAAGCTCGTCCTCGCCGCGGGCTGAACTCCCCCGCCCCGCGCCGCCGCGCCCCCTCGCCTCCGCGAACCTACGCATAAAACTCAAGTGCTGAAACTTGAGTGCCGAACTAACTCTAAATTGAAAAGATTGACTTCTCACTGTACACGGGTTGCAGCAACTATGTTTATACATAGTACGTATACTTATAGACAGTTTACACTTTGAACTTTAGAAAGAAACACAAAAAACTTTAAACTCTACGTTACGTTTAAACTCTATGAACTCTTAAAACAAGCGTATGGTATGTTTATTTAAGGTAAAATGTTTGATCAGCGTGACATACTCGACATTCTCAGTTATTTTATTTGTATTTATTCAAACTGTAACCTAATTGAATCTTGACGATAACACAAATAGAAAGTCCCACAGATAAGTCCCTTTTGCCCGGATCATTACGTTTAATTATGAGCTTACCTCCTTCAAACTCTGTGGATTGTTCGAATAACCATAAAATACTTAAAGGGGATCTTAATTACGAATCGAATTAAAGATGATAATACGGTGGCTGCCCACATTTTATTTGGGAGATAATATTTATAAGCAGTACATTCCTACAGATACAAAAATGTCCATAAATCACAGTTAGGAAAGCGGTTTTAGTATTGCGGTATACTTTCGTGTTACGTATAACGTAACGTAAAACCTTATATATCGCACATAATGAATACAAATAATAATTCCGATAAATTCGGCAATAAAACTGTATCTACAGGGACATAACAAAAAACAGGAACAAGGACTTCCTTGTGGCGATGAAACAGCGTGACAAACGGAACGCGCACAACCCGGAATCAATCCATCCCGAAATTTTTCCATTTATTGTCGTCGAGTGCGATGCCGACAGGCAGAAATACGAGAAAATTATTTGATCTGTATTTGTTAACGTTTTCGTATACGAAACGATACATAGTTCATTAATAATAATAAGTAATACTGATTGTTTTCTTGTGCACAAATATGAAACTTATTCTTCGTCCTGAAGTATGGTACAATATTTCACTTATTTTCGTTGATTCGAGCGTACCTACATTACGGCGGTTAACAGTTCGATTGGAAATATTCGGATAATATATTGGGGAAGCAATGGTCGGCGTCGAGAGGCAATGTCGGTCATTACTGGCAAATGAAGTGAGTGCCGCGCAAATGATTCGATGCCCGCCTGATTATGCCCGGGGAGCGCTATGCGTGTCACGCGGCTGGCATCCCACCCACCCGGTTTGATGATCATGAACGTATTTCGTTCATATTTGCAAACGCATGATGTTCGCCGCATAGTGCTTTAATTAAAGCTAATGCATTTAGAAGGATAACTTGTTGCGTTATAGGTACAGGAAAACAGATATTTGCAACAGATTGAGTTTGATGCTATGCGTATTTGTTCTCATAATATAATATGAGACACTGATGTAGACATGACAGACACTACATGGCATTAGGTTTTATCAGAGAATTGTTAAGATGCTTGAAATAAGTAAATAATGCCTGTATGCCTATATTCTGTGAATATATATAAGATAAAGGGCCCTTTTGCAAAGATTTGATATTAAAGATAATATCAAAGTTATTTTCACACATCAAAGCGGAGAGTATAGCGTAGAGATTAGCATGTAGATACATCATATCCTATTCCACTTTGCACTCCACAACATAGCCCCGGGCAACTTCGATATATCGATACGAAAGTGTCGCGCGTCGTCTGCGCCCTCCAAATATCATGAAACACGCACCTATTACATACATAGCAACCAACAGAATAAAAAACTATTTTACAAAAGATATTTTGTACTTGTGGTTTACAAACGAACACTTCTTCTTAGTTCAAAAATACAACATTCAGCATCCAATTATTATCTTATCAATTGTACCTAGGGGCACATTTAATAAGTAGTTCCGAGTCGTACCTACAGGAACTGATTAACCCGTTGTTGGCCGCAGGCGCCATGCTCTCTCAATATGGACATCCGACCTCTTTCCGGAATCGCCCCCATATCGCCACACTCTATCGCTTACCAATTGCTGAAACCGCTCGAATTATTCAGTCGTGTTTTACCTGAACGTTTTATTTGCTTGGCAAACAACCATTATATTTTATTAAAAGTAATAAACCACATATATTTATTGGTTTCAATCCAGAGACTTGAATGCAAAAGGTATAATGTTAACCCAAAGTAGTCCATGATGTCTCTGACAGGAATCCATTTCCCCAATAGCGTTATGAAATCGCAGACCGAGGTGCACTTGATAAATATGTTCCATCTGCATTCGCTTGCCGTTTGCAGTTTACTGGCGAACACAGGTCCAACAATAGCTCCACAAATCACTCGGTTTTATAAATCTGTTCGGAGTGCTCCCCGCGAGCCGCCATTTATTTTTTTTATTTTTTTTATTATCATTTGCATTTCATATTGACCAGTTTAAAAGAGATATTTATTCAAGCTGATCTTTAAAAAACCTTTTGAATAATAAGGCTGGTTTGAAGGTAAAGTCTAGACTGCTTCTTGTTTATTACACAAAAAATGACAGCAGTCGAAATCTATAATATAAAAATAAGTCGGGTTTTCCTTCCTGACGCTATAACTCCAGAACGCACGAACCGATTTCCACGGTTTTGCATTCGTTGGAAAGGTCTCGGGTTCCGTGAGGTTTGTAACAAACAAAATTGGGCAGGTAGGGTAGGTAGGGCAGGTAGGGTAGGTAGGGCAGGTAGGGTAGGTAGGGCAGGTAGGGTAGGTAGGACAGGTAGGGTAGGTAGGGCAGGTAGGGTAGGTAGGGCAGGTAGGGTAGGTAGGGCAGGTAGGGTAGGTAGGGCAGGTAGGGTAGGTAGGGCAGGTAGGGTAGGTAGGGCAGGTAGGGTAGGTAGGGTAGGTAGGGCAGGTAGGGCAGGTAGGGCAGGTAGGGCAGGTAGGGCCGGTAGGGCAGGTAGGGCAGGTAGGGCAGGTAGGGCAGGTAGGGTACGTAGGGCAGGTAGGGTACGTAGGGCAGGTAGGGTAGGTATCATAATTAAGACAGGACAACGTCTGTCGGGTCAGCTAGTTAGTTAATAATTAAGGGAACTTAGGTACATTGACACATCACTATCTGGTACTACAGCAGCTCTTTTAAAGTCAAGCCCTAGTATTTCCAATAATAGCCTACAATAACTTTTACAGTCAAGGCGTCCTAACCTGTAGACTTAGCTATTATATAGGGCGGCAATAAACTCGTCTGCTGTCAGACCGAAACTAAACTAATGACCAACTCCGTCTTGATTGGATAAATTTCCAGAAATAGAAACAGCCATGTTCCATCGACGTGCGGCGAACTTCTTCATTTGCGGTTGAACTGGCAATGTCTCATATAATCTCTACGTGATGGGAATACCGCAACCGACTTTATTATCACTGTCCGCCACTGACAATTATTGAACATAGCCGAACACGCTGGGCACCGATGCGATAATAATTGTGAACTGCTAATTTAATTTAGCACTGGCAGTAACTCCAAAAAATGGAAAATGTTTGAAAAGTTTTAACGTGACCAGCAAACATTATCTTATCCATCCAATCCATGACACAAAAACGCAATTTAAAGAATATTTTAATAAAACAGGGTGTATTTAATTAATTAACCAATTTATGAAACAATGAGTGATTCCAAACAGAACAATTATCCGCCGTCAGTCAGACGACAAACCGCCATGTTTTGTTTAAACGTTTTAATGACGAAGAAATATTTACGCAATCTCTGCGATATATTACAACACTACGTGCCCCAAGATGATTTGCGTGTTTTCTGTAAGTTGGCTCGAATAAAGGGTCTGAGGGAAAATCTTGAGTGACGCAGGTCCGACAGCGAGGGATACATTTTTGTCATTCCGCGCCTTTACATTAGTCCTTCAGCCTGTACCATGTCCACTTGCCATTGAAAGAAAATGCTTCAGATAAGCTACACTGCCGATTGGGACCACAAAGGACGGAGTCGGAAGGATCTTCTTGCGATTTAGATTGATTATTTGTACGATTCTTCTCTGGAGTTGTTCCGTGTGAGAAGTTTAAACTAATCACTTACGAACACAACAAATAATAGACAACAACTCTTACAAAACACAACAGTTCGTAATTGTAAAGCCGATCCGATTCGTTGATATCAACAGAATTTTCTCCAATACTTTGTTATTATTACCAATGCGCACACGTATCGAAAAGTTACCCTGTTATTTTATTATTATCGTTTATTTAAACCTTTAAATATGTATTATTAAAGCAAAATTTCATTACCTTCCTCCTATTTAGGACCTATCCGAACAATTTAAACCTCTCGATCGTTCGGGGAGGGTTCAATGGGAATTTTGTAAAATAGGTAACAATTAGTGTTGCCCAAATGCAAGACCAAGACGAGACTTAGGCCAGTCTTGGTCTTGGTCTTGCGTCAATACACCTGGTCTTGGTCTTGGTCTTGGTATTGCGCTCTCAGTCTTGGTCTTGGTCTTGGTCTTGCAGCAAGAGTCTCGCAAGTCTTGCAAGTCTTGCAAATACCTATTAGCCTATTGCTATTTATTGAACACGTTAGTTTAGAATGAGTTTGACTTTGAAAAAGTCTTTTTTTTTTTAATTTTTCCTCGACCTTTATGAACTTGGAGAGTTGTATTGATGATTTTGATGATTATAATTCTGTAACTACATACGTCTTACAGCGCGAATAATATTGTAATCAACAAACAATCTAGCACTGGCTTGCAAATTGCAAAAAAATAAGAAAATTTGAATTTCGCGGGCTATCCTGGAGCATTCACTAATGTACAATGTTAATCAACCAATAATAGAAGACTACAGGCAAAGCCTACCTATGCGGCCAAAATAAGGAAGTGCGTGTCGTGTTGAGATTTGCAGATTTCATTACAGTGTGCGTAGGTACATTTTTTAGGCAATTTGTCGTACTCGTGTCTGGCGCGCTTTGCTATACCTACGTAGTCTGTCATCGTTGAACATGGGCAGTGGCGGCGACCTTTGATATGAAAGCGGCGGCGGCGACACAAAGTCTAGGAACGGACTAAATATTTACCTATTTTGGTAAGGTTGTCAATGTTGGCATTAGTACAGAAAAATAAAATTAAGTAAACACAACGTTTATCAACTTTTTAATAACTAGGTATCCACGATAGAAAATTTATTCTACTTCTTCTTAGCGTGTCGATGGCAATATATATCTCCTCGGCCCAGAATTCAGCTACGTGTTTAGCGCCATCACTAGCGTCCATCAGTTCCTGTAACGTATTCTGTATTCTACTAATTTCCTAAGTAATCAGTCTAAATATATTTTTCATAATTTTTATTTTTCAATAATTTGTTGTGTGTAATTGAATGGTAAACTCTAAATCTTACTTGAGAGCTTTTTTTAAAATAAAATTATGGAAAGCCCTGACATGACATAATTATACAATTTTTAATCTTGCTGCTCACATTTTAGTACCACTCACTATCTATCATTTACCGATATTAACAATCATTTATGATTATTTCGAAATCAAAATATTTGCAATTCAATAGATGCGATACCTACTTAGTTATTAATTATCATCTCGCCCGACAGCTTTAAACGCTGTAGTGTTCGAATTCGTGCCAGTGTGAGAATGTATTTATACAAGTAACTCAAAGCATTCAATTTATACCTACCTACTGCTGAGACATCTTCAAGGTCATTTAATTTTATCCTCCTGTACCAACCCTACCAAAATAGGTAACAATTTTGTGTGCCTCTGTCCGTACTCTTTGTCGGCGAATGCGGCGCTCAAACAGTGTCAAATGCTGTGATACACTTGTTGCAAACCGCGGCGTCTTTGTCGGTAAATTATCAAATAAGTAGGTATATAATACATCGACCGACCAACAGTTTATTCGCGGAACGTCACATTATCCCAATCAACCTTGACCTTAATTCTTTAGCGATAAAGTTCAAAATCTGTTAAAGAAATTTGACAGATTGTAGTAGCTTGATGTGCTGGCGTCTGTACCATAACATTGGCTGCCGTAGAAACTGTTACTAGACCTACTCGACTCGCTGTTAGTTTTAAATTTTGCTGAATAAGAATAATATAATAATATAAACTTTGAAACATAAGTAGGTACCTACATAATGTTTATATAATTTTGTTGGCTATAATTTTAAGCACATACCAACCTACTAACGTTACATCTGCACATTAGACATAAACAAGCATAATATATATTATTATAGGTAGATACCTACAAGGTATGAACTTTGCTAGCAAGTTATTCTAGGTACATTTAATCACATGGGATGATGGGAACAGATTTGTGAGTATTAACACGCTACCTACTTAATAAATAGTTGAAATATAATAAGTACCTACCTAATCAATACAATACCTTTTAGGGTTCTTTCAGACGAGCGGCACGTTGCCAACTGCAGATACAACTGCAGCCCTTAGTTTAGTGTTATGACGATACGGTTTTGATACTGGGGAACGACTATCAAAATCGGGATTAAAACCAAAGAGGTACCTACTTAATAACGCCCAAATTTCAAATTGTCTTAACTGCAAGACGCAAGAGTCTTGCAGGCTTAAGTCTTGTCTTGCTCAAGTCTTGCAGGGTTTAGTCTTGGTCTTGGTATTGCTACAATAAGGCGGTCTTGGTCTTGGTCTTGGTCTTGCGGAAATGCAAGAACAAGACCAAGACTGCAAGACCAAGACCGATTTTGGGCAACACTAGTAACAATACGACCTAAATAAACATTATGGCATAATTCTAATATCCAAGTAAGCTTATCGTAAATATAAGTCCCAGTAATCTGCGCTGCTTCAGCGCCGGTATCCCAACATTGGATTCACAAATTATTATTACCTTTTGCTTATGCCTCTTTTTCATTTTATTCCGGACGTTTGTTAAAACCTTATGAAGCTACGATGTTTTCATTTCGCAGTCATCGGAGTACCAGGTACGCTGGTTATGTGCAACCTAAACTCTTTAGATTTTAGCTAAATACCATAAAATATATCACACTAATATTATGAAGGCGAAAGTTTGTCTGTGAGTGTGTGTGAGTTTGTATGTTTGTTCGTCCTTCGCGCTCAAACGGCTAAACGGATCTGGATGAAACTTGGCACAGAGGTAGTTTATGACTTGAGGATACCGTATTCCCGGTAGTACGTTTCCTTGGGATAATTTCCGACATCCACGCAGGCGAATCCGCAGCAGCTAGTTCGATAATAAAATAACCAATAATACCCACCACCGAATAATATTTATTCAAAAACTACTTATGTATGTACTCAGTTTTCCGTCACATAAAGCTGCAATTTAGACATCTGCTCATTCCGACGTAGGGAAGAGTGCGATGATCTGTAAGTAAGACGAATAGAGAAACTACGTGCCTGTGACACACGGACAGTAAGATATAGCGGCGCTAAAACATCTGCTAATGTAAACTAAGTTTTATACGTGATTGACTGATGACGTTATTTATAGTTTAGTTAGATATACGTTTAAAAAAAACGACTTATCACATAAATTTAGAAGATAATTGATGGACCTAACTCCATCATTACACCTTCAATCATATCTACCACTTCAATTGTGAACTATCAAAGTCAATAACTTGACGTGTATAAAACATGTAGGTATTGACGTTGTTTCAAACATAACGTAACTATTTTTCTGGCCATTTTCAAAATACATAAGCGTGGTGCAGACGTGCCTCCGACTACAGCCACCGGTAGCCCAGCAACAAGCAGTTCACATGTTTTTTCGTACGTTTTGTTTGGATTAGTCGCACACGTTAGCGGCCGCCCGGTATGTTGTGTACTTAACACCACATCAAGAGGCCGGCCGCCACCGGTGGCCGAGTCTTAGTGTTTACAACTTATTTTAGCTGTCATCTTATCACGATAAGTGAAACTAGTAGACACTATATGTAAGAATACATGTTGTATATAACGCGGTGTAAAAGATATAGGATAGGCCAATATATCCGACCAGATTGCAATATATAATACATCACAGTTTAAAAATGCTCCATTCCCGTTAAGATTTTGTACATAAGTATACACTTTCCCTACCACTTTTGATCATCTCATTCGTTATTCATGACATTTCATTTGTATTGACTTCTAACGAGTCATTGGAAAGAGGGTGAACAGCCATTACGACTCAAGTGTATCTTCGCAAATAAATTCAGTCAAATCCTATTTTTCTTGAATCAGAGACAAAAACATGAATACTTTTGATAAACAAAGAGATTTTAATACCTATTTATAGACGACTTCAAAAAGAAGAGCTTCTTAATTCAAGTGTATTTTTTTACTGTAGGTATATCTCGGTTATTTTCTGACCGTTTCGTTTTTGAGGTAAGTAGGTGGCAAAAAAATATAACTAAATCAAAAGAGTTTTCAAAGTAAGTAAATATTTAACATAAATAAGTAGATAAACGAGTTTTTTAATGTAAACATTGCTGTTTCGTCGAATCTATTATTTTTCAAGATTTTTCATTCCCAGCTTTTCACAGGATCATGGCATCGTGTAGGAAGAGCTCAAAACTCGTTCTTTGCGTATTCATTTCTTGTTCAATTTCTTTGTAATCTTTCTTATTATTACGTTCTGAGAAAAACAATGGAAGTTAAGCATCTATTTTATCTCAAACGTTTTTACTTATTCTCTGTGTATGGCAAATGTATCCAGTTGCATGCATTTAGTGAGGAGCAGTCGGAGCGCAAAGGTTCTAACAGATAAACTGGCGCTGGTAACCGTCCCCGAGGGTAATCTCGCTGCAGAGTGGCGACACCGTGGCCCCACGAGCCATCTTTACAGCTACTTGTCTGCACAACGACCATACTAAATCTTAACACAAGCTCCAAAGGTAAGACAACAATGATTGTATCTGTTCCTCTGTCGCAACAGTAAAATTTATCGTTTACCGTCTTCTTTTACTTTTTTCCGCTGATGCATCACACTAACCAAAAATAATGCAGACAGTATAGTAAATTCCACTTCTACAACCAACCCTTACTAAACTACTTATACATTTACACCATTTACAGCATACATTTACATTACTCCGGGACTGCATAAAAAAGAAAGAACTTAAATAAAATCCCTCATCTTACTTTCCTTTTAAGGGAAGATCCGTTGGAAATATTAGGTCGAAGTGGAAAGATTTTATTGAGAATTATTTCGTTGCGTAGAGGCGAAGGCGACGATGGCAGCGCGCGGCGTGCGCGGCGGGCGCGGCGGCGGTTTGTGCTCCGCTAACAGAGTTACGGCTGGCCAGGGACTCTTCCGCGTCTCGTTTGCTCAGATTTATGTTGACTCGTTTAATTACACAAGGGCCAAGGAACGATCTCGCCAACTTCTAAAAATTTTGTATAATCTGGCCCAGAAAAACAGCCAATCAGTTTTACTGGGGAGCCAATTACAATTTTTCTACTTGGAATCACAATTTAACGTCGAGCTAATT
Source organism: Hyppa rectilinea (assembly GCA_951799385.1). Taxonomy (NCBI): domain Eukaryota; kingdom Metazoa; phylum Arthropoda; class Insecta; order Lepidoptera; family Noctuidae; genus Hyppa; species Hyppa rectilinea. Next base: position 9,341,413 of record OX637306.1, on the reverse strand, counting down.
AAACATCAAGATGGCCGTTTAGCCGACTCGATTTATTATACAAATGGATAAGATCTAATAGCAGAATTGAGTTTATATATTTAACACATAATAAAGTGGGTGTAAGAACCTATAAAGTTTTATGTGGGCCGTAAAAGTAGGCACGCTGGTAGAGAGGTCAGCCTGAGATGACATTGTGCTGGGCGGCGAATAGCCTAGTAAATTACTTTTACTAATATTAACAATCACCTCGGCATTACCGAAAATATAAAATATAAACGTTATATTTACGATGTACACGTTACGATACAATCGAAAGTACTTTCTATTATCTGTTATGATGATGCTGCCGTCATTCTTGTGTTTGAGTAGTACATAAAGTAAGACATCTTATATTGATCTTTCGCTTTTACTTCGGTAGCGCTTGAACAATTCAGAATATGAAATACCAAAATGACTGTAAAAACATAAATCACGGAATTGTATCGGGAGCCCATTTCGTACAATGCTATCTTTAAATACCATTAGTTCCTGTATCTTTCCGCCACATGAACGACTATAGCGCGCGTGCTAAATCTTTACGTCACCATTTATTACGACTAACGCCCTTATATATCTACGTGGACAGGAATAAACTGGAGGCTCTGCCCAGCCCCCTCCCCTGTCTTCATGCACGCGACACAACACGCACGAGTCACGGTTCCGTCCGGCTAGTAAAATAAGTAAAATATGATTGTAGCGACTTTTTCATTTCTTGACTGATTTTCTTGTTCAATGGGCATAACATGGCCGATACAGACAACAAAAAGGATGCAAAGCCAAAGCAAACCAGTAATTTGACATGTCCTACTTATAGTCTCCGGACTTGGAGACATACGTATTATCTATTCAGTCTAGGTACAATATACGAGTCTGACTTGGAATGACAATAATATAATCGACTTCTTGACCTTCCACGATCTTTCCTCCGGGAAAATTGGTTCCAATCCCCTTCAAGGAGGTCAGTATGTTACTGATTTCCATTTAATTTTATTATTACATATCCGAGAATAAATGTTATTGGAAAACCGTATTAGGTCGCCGAACTATGGTTTGATGTGAATACATCTGGGTCTGTATGAAATTTGAAAGTATTTTATTTGTATTGAAAAACTAGCGTCTGCCCGCGACTTTTTTCGCGTGGTAGTTGTAAGATACCTCAATATACTAAAGTAACAGCCATATTTTTATAACAAAATCTTTTATACTACGTTTGTAGTTTTGGTCTTGGCAACCAAAATATACAGAGCACTAAGCAAACGACTTACGGTTATTCTTGCAAGAAGTATCTCGTACTGAGGTCGAGAACTGCAGCAATTTCAGTACCAATTCGTTTTTAGTCAATCAAGGCACGCCTGCATTTCTGCATATAATTTTGCAACACTGATACAGACACTGGATTTCTCATCCATCATCATACATTTTGCATAAACGTAGTGTTATGTGTACATTCTAAGAACTATCATACAATAGCATAACTAAGCGTAAACAAACAATACTTGGGGATCGAACTTACACCCGCATATTTACAAAGCACTCATCGAATAGCCATCGCAGTGACAAAATGTGGGCAAGTAAATGGTTACATGTGTGAGTTGCTGCAACTTCTTGCAGTTGCTTTACTTCTAGTAGTTGGGATGTGGTTACGCTGTAGCTAGTGTTCGCAGTCAGGCATGGGTATGATGGTGCCGGTCGCTGGTGCGCTGTCTCGCTGGTGGTTTTGTTGTTGTTGCAACGTGGCCTTGATGTCGTCAGTATCGCCTCCACGGTGGATTTCGGTCAAATATGATCCATGTGAATAATCTATTCATTTTTATACAAATTAGCGCTCGTTCACGTGTTGTCGTTGTGGTGTGGTTGTGGTACGTGGTATTCTTTTGAAACGGGTGCTTGGGCCCCGGAGCTATTTTTTTTTAAGTTGACTATAATAGCTGCTCTTATAGATGCCAGGATTGACTGCTTAGCTTGATAAAGGTAGCATCATGATAATTATTTAAACCAATCTGCAAAACTCTTACCTTTTTGTTCGTCTTTTTACAATTTGGAAACTATAGAAGAATACGAACATTGTCCAACTTTGTTCATCCCCCATAATAGTATATCTGATAATTTATAGCCTACTGACACGACTGACAGTCTACTATTGCATAAACTGAACTGTATCGATCCGGTAGTATTTGCGTGATATTGGCACATACAATCAAACGAACAACCAAATATTCTAAAAACTATAATTCTGGTATCAGAGTCGTTCCCAGACCTCGGCAAATACTTTCATTTTAAAAATATTCAATGGACAGTTTGACTTCGATACCGATCCCATACACAGATCCGATTTTCTTCTCATTGTTTTTTCACTAAGCACGTATTAAGGTATCGGTGTGTTTGATTTCCTCAAACCACTTAAGCTAATATCGCACAAACACACACACAGACATTAGAAGCATTAACGCGCATCCAGTTTCGGGTTAGTTTAATCTCAAACAAGCAGATCCTGTTACTGGCCAAAGTCCTTTTGTCCTTCAGCTCTCATTCCGCCAGTGGAGTACTTTATATTTACCTATGAACGATTTCTGGACGTGTTATAACTGAGCAGAGATTTTACTATTTCAATTTAATTATCTTCATTATTTATCTGATAAAGTTATTTCATTAAAAAGGCAACGACTTTAAAGTTTACATTTGCACATTTTAATAATTTGATTCAAAATCAACTCATTTGCAATCCAAATGCACGCGAACTCGAACTTATGAAGAGATAACGTCACTTCTACTATCTAACGTCATTAGGAGCATGCCTAGACGTTAAAGTTTAATTAAACTAAATACTACAGACAGCTGAGAACACAAAGAAAATGTATAAGTTTCTGAAAGCCTTGAGATATAATTTTATTTAAACTTTAACATAGGCACCAATATATTAGTTTAGTATGCTGATATAGAATGACGTCATATATTTGATTCTACTGTCATAAAATTATCGTAAACCGTAAAAACATTTTATCAGCGGAGACATAAACAATAGATTTTACAAATAAATACAATGTTACCAGTATTTATATTTCCCACTGTTCTATCAAATAAAACTGTTTTTGTTCTACAATCAGTGCAGCTCATATTGTATTTCTCTATTGTATCGGAGCAGGAAAGGACTATAATATCCTCAATGACGAAGCGAAAATATTAACTGTTTTATATTAAATAAGGAAAGGATGGAAGATGGAATGGTTCTTTAATAATGTAGCAAGTCTGAAAAAGTAATGTGGAGTGCGTATTAGAATCGAAATATATAAAGTGCTCTATTTGAGATTGTTTTATGGTAGTGACTGAATTAAACTGTACCTACTTTTTTATTTATTTGAAAGGTACTCCAACGACTTATTTACTAGTAAAACAATATAATAAAAGGAGCATTTGTATTTCATTTGATATTGGTGTGTTAATTCTGCATTACACTTCTTAAGAAATTGTTGACACGGTTCATGTCAACTTGACCTAGTAAAGACACTAAAAAGCTGTAGGAATAAAACCAACCATTTCTCTTGATTTCACTTGACTTCGTTGGACTTTATATCAATATCCTTGGGGTCGTTGCAACATGTCTTTGTCAACAAGAATAAAATATACGTATATAAAAACAAAAAAACTTTAACGAGACAAGTTAGAGTCGATGTATACAAGCAAAAGTCGAAACGTAGTGAATCTAATGGATAAATAGGTAATTCATCCTTATCTCTACTACATAATGCACGTATCTCTACGGAGATAATATCAAGACCCGCGAATTCGCGAGCATTCTACTGAATACGCGAGTCTGTGAGGGACCAGCGAAGTGCTTTACGTTGAAGAGATAAGGGTGAATTTGCTGCCATACGTTAAATCGACGCTTCTCTATGCTTCGACTCTGTGCTGGCACACAATCGACAATTGACTATTTGAAACGGTCAAAAATAAAATATGAAATCACATAGAAAAAAGACCGCTCGTCTTAAAAACTATCATTACCGTACAGAAATTAAATATTATGCGAAGATATAATTGTAAAATTGCATTTAATGCTAATAAGTATTCCATTTCATTATTAAAATCTGTGACGTCACATTGTTATATTTCATACAAATCACGTACAAATTCCGCGTTTTGACAGATCATAAAAAGTAACGTTATTCACTACCCTTTCAAATACCCAATTACGACGAAAGTGGGTTGAACAAAATCAATCTGTAAAGTAATTGTTTCCTAGGGTAATAATATTAAAACCATTTTAGCGCATATCAGGCAACCCCACAGATAACAACAAACTTTTATCCCACATAAAAGTTTGTTGCTATCTGTGGGGCTCCAGATTATAATAATCTTCTCGCTTAATAGTTGTAATATGTTGTTAATCGGAGTGTAATGTTTAAATTACGCTGGCAGACGGCGCCTCCTCACCGTTTAATCCCTGAGGCTTTCCTGTAGTTATGGGAAATAATAAGGTGTTCAATTCGTTACTCTATGTTTTATGTGTTCAAAGTATGTGTGAATATGTAAATTAATTTATTGGATCCATAATGGTTTTTACTTTTATTTAAGAACATGTTTTATTTCATGGAGCCCTTCGGCTAAGTGATTTTTAATAGTCAAAATTAAAATCATTCATTTCAACATCAAAATTACCATTCAGAGATAATGTTGGTCCTAAAATAGGCAACCCTGTATCTTGCTGTATCAATCTACTCATATTATTACCTATTTTTGGGGCAACTTTTATATATCATTTCTATAAACTATTAGCTCAACTGTGAATAATATCTCATTAGTCACAGTTGAGCTAATAGTTTATACGATTATTTATTTTATTGGTTTGAATGAAATATTTGATATTTCAACAGTTAGCGGATATGGCAGAGCCAATTAATGCTTTTAGACCATATTGGCAATAAAAAGAGAAATAGTCCCAACTATCTCCCCGTACCATACCGTCTTTGGTTTCTGTTTTTTAAATTGATTAGAGTACATAACGATACTGGGATTGGATACCAGTTTTCCAGACACCAAATAGACTATCGGGTATTAACACATAATATAGTAACATATTTTTAATGAAACTTAAAATACACATTCTAGTCTTAATTATATTAATAATTAAGAATTGTTCACATTCATAAATATAATTCTGGAATTGTAGCATTGCATTGGTCGGAGCAGATGCTACTCCACAAGGCAGTGATTCATTTTAAAAGAAATTTGTCATTGCTCTTAAAAATGCTGCATAAAAACTTAATTTTTGCTCACTTTATTCTTCTCAGCGTGTCGATGGCAATATAAATGGACTTGAATTCGGCTACATGTTATATAATTTAACTTATTACAGCAATGATTAAACGAACAAATCAGTAGTTGTGCTAATAATTACCTTGACAGTCGTAAACGACTTGCAATTTCCTTTGTTTTACCTTACCGTGCTGGACCTTAACTGAGAATATGATATGAATACTTTTAAATCTGGAAATAAATGAACACTGGGCATTGTGCGAGAAGGACACACTACCGATCAGTGTTCTCCGTTTCAATACCATTCTTATCATGCGTCGATTAATAACGCAAAATAAACTTTAAAACCAGCGCTTAAACTTTGTTTCTATTTGAAATCTAAAACATAAAAACACTCATTTGACTTGGTCTCAGCTGCTACAGTGATGAATGATAATTAGCTATTCACTGTCTACGGCAATAATGTTGTTGTATAAAGTACTTACTAATTCCATGATGTTGTCATACTAATTTGTACAACGGTACAAAGATCTTGTGGCGCGGGGCCAAATTCGGAACTCATGGTGCCATGTTGTTTTCTCAATACAATTTCTGTGACAAATTCACAAGATGTTTTACAAAAAAAAAAAAACAATCAACTTCCAAAGAAACACAACATTCATTTCGGCAGTCAAGGTCAAAAAATTAAAAGCCAGAACCAGAGATATATTCGTATACACAAGGTGGATTAAATACTTACGTTAATGAAGCTAACTCAAAAACTACCAAGTAAAATTAATTAGAATTTATATGGGACCACAGCGCGAGCATCCTCTACAGAATGAAAAAAATCACACAAATCACGGAAAACTCGATGTACATACATAAAAACCAAATAAATAATTATACTACTCACGGAAAACAGAACTTTTTCAAAAAAACAATTTCTAATGAAAGATGATTTTCTAACATTTTTACTAATAAAATGTTAGGTTTTTATAATCTCGGGTTTCTTATTCAATTTTATTCCAGCTGCCGCCAGACTTGGTTCATGAAACATGGTAATCAGATATGTTATCATAACCGTTCATCGCTTATACTAGAAAACGCTTCATCTCCGTATCAAGTGTATTTGAGCTGAAATATACAGACTTATAACTTGCTCATGTTTGTTTTTTTTCAAACAATGTACCATGGTTCTTCCAATAAACAAGAGAATATCCAACAAAGGTTTTGTATCAGGTTCATAACAGAAAATCGTGGGAACCTGAATCTTGGAAGTACTCGACAATGCAGGATTAATCTACAAAACTAAATTAGGACCTTATAAAAATTTATTTAAACTAAATATGCCATAACCCACCACGGTCATGGAATGAAACATCTCCAGGCAGATCACAAAGATCAGTACCTACTTAGACTTACAGCTAAGTTAGTTTGGGTTGTATAAAATAAAAGCACTCGTCATCTGGCGCAGTCTCAGAACAACCAGACAAACATATCCCTGTCGGGGGAGCAATAAATTGTGCAAACAAGTTGTCTGTTACGAGTGCTACGCTGCTGTCGTAGCACCTCGTGCACTTGACTACGCCGTAGCAAGAAAGCGCAAGATGCTACGGTACATACAAGCGAGCTTGTTGTCCGAATCAGAAATATTACTTTAATACTAAGACTGCTGCTATGTCACGAAATATAAACTTAGTATTTTTATTGAATTGAGTAAAGTACAATGTTAAAAGTTTTATCATCGTATTTATCAAATCCTAACGGTGAAGTCTCAATGTCCTCGTGCATTAAATGATTCGTGTCCAAAGTGAACATTTTCCAGTACATAACGACCTCAACAGATATTTTGTTGTTGTATTGTAAAAAGCAATAAAAAGATCCGCTCGGCAGGATGGCCCCCGGCCAACTGGCGGCTTCGTCGGGATTGCGACGCTCTTAACTCAATACAAACGACGCTATGACCTACACTAATTCCACTACCACATTTTACATCGTCAAACTAAAATTAGCTCTTCCTTATTAAGGTTTCATCGCATAACGCCTTCTTATGTACCTAATTAGTTGTCGTAAGACAGTACGAACAAAGGTACGTAAGTACTTTAATAGGGACATATGTTTCTGTAAGCCCCGAAGAGCTCTTAATTTTGTAAGCAATATAAGAACAAGACGTCTATTAGATCGTAGCACCGGTTACAACCATTATAGCAATATGTACTGAGCTTAAAAGATTGCAATAGTGCACAAGTGTTGACTATTTGTTATTCCTTCGCCTACCAGCTCCAATAAAAGCCGTTTTCCTCAGTTGCTTCGTGCTATTCGCCCGAGGGAAAACCAACGTTTCAGTACAATTCTTTATTTTATACCCAAAGCAATATAAACACAAAGAATATTAATACCAATTACTTACTATACATATAGAATAAAACCAAAATAGTTTTCATAACTGTGCATGAAGTACTTTCAAAGTAAATACATTGCTTGAAAAAGAAATGCATAAAATATCAGTGTTCAGTTTGTATCAGTAAGCTTGTTTTCGTGTATATTTTTATTAATTCATCGTGTGCAGGTATTCGTTTGTGATATATTTATCACGAGCGATGCAAAAAGAAACTAAAGAAAGAAATTCCATTTATTTGCTGTATATTATGAGAAAACGTTTACCTTTCATGAGGAATGCTTTCATAACTGTATGAGCATATTGGATGTCTTCGATAATATTTTCAAGTGCGGGGTTCGAGTTTGTAATGAAAAAAAAAAAAAAATGAAAAAGTGTTTATTTGGAACATTAAGTCAAGTTCAGTACATTTTACTTCTGCCAAACTACAGAGCAGTTTGTTGGCAGACGTAGCTCCCACAATACTCTCAATATTATCGTATGGACGTTCACTTTTCCATTAACATACTAAAATTATAAAAATAATCTGACCTATACCTACATAACTGACAACCAAATCACTGCAAAATACTTATACAAAACAAACATGTTAATATTTAATTTTAAATTACAAAATACTTGCTGAGGTTTTCACTAAAGTTAGACAAAAGATATGATTGAACTTTGTTTTTAAATGTTCTCTTTGTTACATCAGTTTCAAATGGTAAGCTGTTGAAAATACGTGGTACTAAATATTTTTTACATCTTTGCCCAAAGTAATTATTAAAAGTGGGTACTTTTAATTCTACAATACCTCTTCTACGAGACCTATTACTATTAGACACTTGTTTGACTTTAAATTGATCACTACAATATTCTTCTAATGCTATTAACAATGTTACTTTGTCATGGACTGGCAGCATTTTACATTTCAAAAATAATTCTTCGTAATCACTAATTTTACACAACTTTTTCGTTTTTGTATCGACTAATAATTTCATAAATCTTATTTGTAATATTTTTATTTTATCTAAATAGCTTTTAAAACTACGTCCATAACATGCCAGTCCATACGAGATTAAAGAGTCCACCAGCGCATAGTAGACTGTATACAAAGTTGCCCTATCCAGAATATAACTAAGGTGGTGGAATTTTACTAGAACCGATCTTAGTTTGTCAGACACATGATTAATATGATTCTTCCATGAGAAATTGTAGTCTATAACAAGACCTAAGTACCTGTAATGTTCCACCACCTCAATCTCTGCGCACGTACACTGCACAGCGGTGCAAGCGGTTGCATCGCGAGCGCTCATGCCGCTGTGCGCATGCAAGCATTCGTAACTATGGCCCACTATGCGCGGCGCGCGCTCACTGCCCCGGAGGTAGGGAGATCGTATAGTCATACATTTGGTTTTGCCTAAATTAATTAAGATACCATTATCATGTGACCATTTTATAATGTTTGTGAAATCTTCCTGCATTTTACATTCAATTACATCTATATTTTTATCTGCGTAGACCAAACAAGTGTCATCAGCATACATATATATACGACAGTTTCGTACTGTATTGCACATACTATTGACGTGCATGATATATCCGACGGGGCCGAACACGGAGCCGGTCGGCACTCCGCAAGTGACGGGCCTGGGCTCGCCCACAACACCGTCGACTACAGTACACAGTGTCCTGCCCGCGAGATACGCACGGAACCACTCATTAAGTGGTCCCGCCACCCCGCACTCCTCCATAGCCAGAAGCAGCTGGTGGTGTTCCAAGGTGTCAAACGCTTTTTTGAAATCAATAAAGACCACCACCACCTGCTTCCGCTGGTCCAGACACTGATTTACATCATCAGTAAACTGTGCCAAGGCAGTCGCCGTGCTACGTCCCCGTCGGAAGCCATGCTGTACGTCACACAATATATTCTGGTTCTCAAGGAAAACGGACAATTGACCCACAATAAATTTTTCAGTAATTTTATTTATTATAGAAAGTATAGCTATTGGCCTATAATTAGTATACTCACAATGCGAGCCCTGCTTGAAAATCGGTCTTATTAAAGCTGCTTTCAATACTTCGGGATATATACCTTCTTTAACACATAAATTAATGAAATGCGCTAATATTGAACTTAGCTTTAATTTTAACAATTTAATTTCCTTTAATCTAATTTTATCCAGCCCTTCCGACTTATTGCTATCTAAATTATTTATTATTTTAATTATATCTATTGCTTGTGCTTTTTTAAATCGCATTGAAATGTTTTTACAGTTTACATATTCCGACCTATCTAAAAACTTATAGTTACAAACGTGTTTCATATCAAGTATTTCTTGAGAAAATGTTTTAGAAAATTTATTACATATATCTAGTGTGTTGTCAGTCCTTCCTAAATACTTAACAATAATTTGATCTATGCTACTCTTCTCCTTTCCTATCCATGAATTTATTTTAGCCCAAATCTTCCTCATATTTTTATTACAGTTTTTTATTTCCTCTTGATAATATTTATTTTTTGCTTTATTTATGTATTTATTTAATCTATTTCTATATTTATTATATGACATTCTCAAGTTCATATCCTTTGGGTTACTTTTCCAGGCACGAAAAACTTTATCTCTAAAACTAATCATATTTTTTAGTTTTTTTGTGATCCACGGCTTGCTTTTTCTTTTATTACTCAAGGATATTTCAATTTTTGCATCATCATAAGCACTATGGAAAATTGAACATAATCTATTATATAAATCTAATGGACACTTACAATCTAACAACTCTGCCCACGACACTACTTCTAGTTTTTCAATTACTTTTCTATCACTTATAATATATTTTTTAACATGGTCACTACACTTTTTCGTACCACCTTCAAGGGATACACCGATCGCATAATGATCTGACAACTTACATGTAAGTACATAAGCAGATGTTAAACACTGAGTCCGAACCCACACATGGTCGATGCACGTCCGCGTCACTGTGCCGCCGTACACCTCTTCTCGTGTTGCCTCTGTGATAGCACATTCCATTCCCAACTCACTCATGTTGTTTATGTACTGAGTTGTCGCACTACTAAAACCGGTTCCACGCAACAAATCAATGTTTACATCGCCAACCACTATTACTTCGCAGCTTGAATCAATCTCCGATAATAACTTGTGTATGTTATCGTTGAATCCCTGCTTGTTAGCATTTGGGGGCCTGTATATGACCAAAACATGAGTACTTTTACAGTCCTGGATTAATTTACCATATATTAATTCATAATACTGTGAATTAACTGTAGCTGCATTAAAATTTAATTTATTCTTTACATATAGAAGTATTCCCCCTCCTCTTTTATTTTCTCTGGTATGTATATATGTATTATATCCATCTATAGCGTATAATGGTAATTCCTGCTTTTTTATATTAATCTCCGTTAAGGCAATTAAATCCAATTTATCTTTGCAATTATCTATTAATATTTGTAACTGTGAAAAATTTTTTCTTAATGATCTTATATTCAAATGTATTATATTGACACCATTACTTTGTTGATTCAGTTCTTCCTGCCAGTTCTCAATTGAAATGTATGTTTTGTATTTTATATTTGATCTTATATTTAGGATATCATCATCGAATTTTGATTTTATCTAATAATACGGTGTTAACTATATAGCATGTTTTTAATTATACATGTCTATATCGCTCAACGAACGGATTACTTTAATTTTTGTGTCATTCGGATCATCTTTTCTTATCAAAACTTTGCCATTTTGTACCCAAATATATTTATATATAGGTTTTAGTTCATTTTTCGCCGTCCACAAAAGGCTGCGCGTGTATTTGGTTAGATCCTCATTGATATAAATCCTTTGTTTGTTCCCGTTAGCAAATAAGTCATCATTAGTTAACTGATGACTTTTTCTTGTAGCCAACCATTTATCACGTGAAGCGCGGGTGGACAAGGTGACGATGATTGTCCGCTGTTTTTTATTCCTTTTCGTATCAGCTGCTGCACCGCTTTTATTTTCCTCACCTACCTGCTTTATCTCACAAATCATATTGCTGTTCATACCCAGTTTATTGGCTAGCAATGTAATATTGTTGTCTACGTTTTCGCTTTTGCACTCTTCCAAACCTATTATTTCTATATTTTTTTCTCTCCCTTGTATTTCTAAATATCCAATTCTGTCCTCCAGCGCCTTGTTGCTTGTCTCCAGGTGCACATTCTTATGCTCCAGGGCTTTGATTTTATTATTCATTTTTTCCTTTTCCTCCACCAGCTCCTGATATTTTTCGGCATAAAAGCTAATGTCATTGGACATCGACTCAAGGGTCTTCTTCATGGTGAACACAATGGACAATTTCTCGTTGACCTCTTCCAGAAGTTTCTCTGCACTGGTCTTCGACATGTCCACTTTGATTAGAGGTTCATCTGACGGTGGTGGTGAAATTTGGCATTCATCACACACACCGTTATCGTTAAATCCCTTTATTTTTGATGCACATTTTTTGTGTAGCACACCCTCACAGGGTCCGTTACATTTCACTGTACTTTCACCCTTGACACGGGCCAGAGACAGTTTGCACAGCTTGCACTGAACCATAATTAATGTTTTTTAACTATACTGTGATTATTACACGTCGCAATTATTTAGTTCTTTCCTTCGATATTTAACACGCACACACTCGTTTACCGATTATAAAACGTTCGCACGGTAGGAGCTCGCGCGACGAATGAGAACAAGCAGACTTATATTTTCCGCTATTGTTCTAGGAACAATTTCCTGATATGAAACCCTTTGTTATAGTGTGATGCAAGCAGTTGGCGGCCTGCCAGCTCCTCTACATGTTTCATATTTCACTGGATCAGCGCAGCTTACAATAGCTGATGTAACGTTTCTTTAATTTTTGCGCTATGCTAATACACTGTCTACCGACTATTTAGCTTGTAAAAGACAATTTGATCTGACAAATCGTGTTTAGCATTTTTGTAGATTAAGCAGACCTTAAATACATAGGTCATTTATTTATGATCATACATTAAGTAGCGTTTTACCAAGTGTCTAACTTCTTGTAGTAAGACCTCTTTATAAAAAATGTATTTAACAAACTGCTTCGTTATCTTAATTAATTAAACAGTTTATGCATAGATGAAATCTTATAAAACGCAGCCTTTATCAAACAAATGCCAGGACGCACGCACCCATTGATCCTTGAAAAACTAGGCCACCTAACGAACCATTATTGTGCTTACGATGGTAATGGACTCTTTTCTTGCAAATAGGGACCGAGTGGAGAATTTCTCGAATCGAGTGGATTCATTAAAGCGAATACTTCACATTCGATCGAGAGGTAATGGCATTGCTTAAACGGAAGACGGTATAGTAACTTGCATAAAAGAGAACCGTTCACAAAGGAACGGCGGTTTTCAACAAACCGTTGTCCGCTTTAGATCTCTACATTGACTTCTTTATTGTATGTAAGTATTCTTTTGTCTAGCGCTATCGGAGCCTTAGTACTCGACTCGTCCAAAAATATAGCTGCGGGGCGTGTTTTGTGTCCGTCCTCAACGAAAATCTTTCTTTTATTTTTATCCGAATACTGAATCTGGTCCGCTTCCTACATGATTACAGAAGCGTCACAGCTCCGTATTTTCCCGGTTTAGGAATATATAAAAAATTCAAAGCCTTCGAAACCTTGAAGCCGTCAATCTAACTCACGGATTTTTTTTGTTAAGTTTTGGCCCACATACACAAGTTTAACTGCCATTAAATAAGCGGAAACTCCTGTAGACATTTGACATTTAAAGTCATTTGTGAAACTCATAACAAGTTGTGGCGATAGTGATCCGATAAGACGGCGCCGGGAGAGCCAATTCATTTATATGTATATTTGCTGACCACGACACAAGCATGCTTGTGCTCATTTAAACTTTACCCTTGGCTGTATTTTCAATCTGCTTTAAACTACACCTTATTTGAACAATCGAAGTATCTTCCGAAGTCTTTCTTACGCGACCCACACAACCACTATCTACAGATATATAATACACCTACGTGGATTGTATTCTATATACGAAAAGGCCTAACGACGTGAATAAAAAATGAGTGTTTATCAAAACCAGTGAGTGCTCGCCCATCCAAATACAAACCAATTTGTTGTTACTTATCGAGCAGACGATAACATTCGGCAACGTTTATATTTTCAAATAATAAGAGAATAGTCTAGTATTAGCAAGTATAAGTGGTATTTTCTTTCAAAGCCATTCAAGCAGTGGTTACATTAATATATTTATATTTTATTTTCCTATTTACATTGACAAATGAAGAAAAATGAAAATAGGTACTCATTTATCGAATAGAATTGACAAAACATAACTTAATGTAAACAACGCTGCCTATGCCTAAATTTGTTTTTATTGTAAGAACAACGTCTAAAACTTAAACGCAAATCAAAGTCCGTGTTTCCAACTATACAATTTAACAATATTTCAAGATATATATGTGGATAAAATGTATATAATAATGCTTTATGTAATAAGAAGGGTTGCAAATCACGTATCGAGCGTTATCTCTAACCCCGAGCTCCAAGCCATTGAGATACAAGAGCCTGCCGTGGGACCTGTAATGATGCAGAGTTGTAATGAGCGCTCCCTCCCTGACTACTGTACGATGATAAATCAAAGAGACCTCCATTAATAGCACACACTGTGTGGGCATAGATATCTAGGGTATGACAAAATTATGATATGATAGGCAGTTCAGAATACCAAACATATTAGACACTTAGAGAAATTATATTTTTAGATGAGAAGCCAGAAATAATCGTGTCTCGACATTGATATACTCGTCTATAAATCCCCATCTCAAATATAACCCAAGACCCAATAATCTTTGGACGCAGTAAAGAACTGGCCACTGAATCCCATGGGTACCGTAAATAGGGACCGGTTCTATCTTTTAGATGTTCAGCAGTATCGTCCTTTTGAGCAAAAACAATGCCGATTGCGATCAACATTTCGTTTGCTAATTAGAGAGATTGAGACAATTATGAGGACTTGTGTTGTGTAGAGCTCTGAAATGAACTCTCACTACTTACTTTTAGAACGAACTTTGAACGTTTACGGGCTCATAATGGGGATAAAGCAAATGACCGCCATAGTCCTATTAGTCCTATTAGTCCCTATTCTAAAAGGTATAAATAGAGGGGTTATTGTCTCTTTAGACTGTGACTCTTTTGAGTCGTATCGATCAATTCAGTGTTTACTATAATATCACGAGTAGGTATAAGATACAGACTATCTGTTAAATATGTTATTAATAAGGTAAATATTATCGATAAATGAAATTATTATGCTAAGATTGTTTTACATTTAATATCAGAACCTAATTTTGTTGTGTGTTTGTGATTTATATTAGAACATAGTTGTGAACTTTGTTCAATTAAGCTCCTATGTAGGTATTATTAATGTACACCTACATGTACATGCCCTAAAGTATATACGGTACATATAACAATGTTGTGTTTTCATTGTTGTCTGTCTGTATGTTTATTACAGCTGATCTCCGAAATGGGCGAACCGACTTTGACGGGTCTTTCACCGGCAGATAGGTGATGCTATAAGGATAACATAGGCTTTTTTTAAAAAAAAAGGGTCCACGCGGGTGAATCCTCGTGCTGCAGTGTACAAAAACTGGACATATATGGAACCATTTATAAAATACTACCTACACATACGTTATAATATCAATGAAGCTAGCAAGCAATAGACCGTATACCTAGTTATCAAGTTTTCATGACCAAGTTAATAATGCCCATAGCTACATTACTCATATATGTCGCGTAGGTACAGTCAGCATCAAAAGTCGATGACCACATTTAGATTGTCAAAATCACTGTACATTATATCACCCATAAATCGCTCAACAAGAAGGGCGCCAGTAGTGAATGAACATCATTGAAGTTCAAAATTAACTGAACACCATTTCGTCATAAATTGCTGATCGTTATAAAATCCGAAAACATCATAACATTCAGTTTTACAAAAGTCACTGAACAATATAAAATGCTTGTTTTGGTTATCTAGTGTAATCTTGGCAACGTCCAAAAATAACTTAACATCATAAATAACAAAAGTTACTGAACATTATTTTGTTTCGGATTCGTAGAGTGTAAACTTATACTATCAAAAGTAGCTGAACTCATCATCTGCCTAGCCTTTTCCCAACTATGTTGGGGTCTGCTTCCAGTCTACCTGGATGCAGCTGAATACCAGTATTTTACATGGAGCGCCCATCTGACCTCCACAACCCAGTAACTGGGCTATACGATACCCCTTGGTAAGTCTGGCTGTCAGATTTTCGGGCTTTTGACGACCCGTAAGGACTGTCAAAGATGCACAAATGACAGCCGGGACCAACGGCTTAACGTGCTTTCCGAGCCACGGAGGAGTCTAGGTATGTAAAGATGGTCACCCATCCACGGCCAACCCCGGCAAGCGTAGCTTAACCTGGTGGATCGACCTGTGCGTCTGTTAGTACCACGAGCTCCTCTATATCAAAAGTAGCTGAACTGCGAATTAAAAAATTGCTCGTTACTATCTTCAGAGTTATAAATCCAATCTTGTCCTATCCAAATGTTAAAAAAAAAAAAAAAAATTAAATGGATGTTAATTTCGAATTTAACTTTCCAAAATATTTTTTTTTTCATTGTATCAATGAGAAATATTAGAAGTGGGTGTTCAAGAGGCAAGCACATTTTTAAGCCTATTTTTCAAAATAAGCTCGCAAGTACTTTTATAAAGATACGGAATAATTTTTAAGCGGAAGCTTAAAAAATATTCCGTCGACGTCATCTAAGTTTTCTGTATTACGATTGAATAGTAACCTTATTTGTATAGCTATAAGACTCACTTTCAAAAATCACGCAGATTCTGTTTGAATTTATACCATCGACGTAATTAATGATTTACATGTGCATGTGTCTACTTTCATGTTTACAGAACGCAGCAAATTGTCCCTCCGGTGCAAACTGCGTCTCTATAAGGCTGTAATCCGTCCCATCATGACCTACGCTTGTGTCGTCTTCGCGCACGCCAAACCCAAGTATCTGCATCGAATGCAGACACTCCAAAACCGGTTCCTTCGTAGGGTCTCAGGAGCTCCCTTTTACGTCCGTAACATGGACCTTCATGTAGATTTTAAACTCCCCACAGTCCAGCAGTTCATGAAACGCCTCTCGAAGCGTTTCTTTGACACTGCCATAAAGCACCGCAATCCCCTGATTGCGGCCGCCTCCCGATACACCCCGTCCCGCATCAGTAAGGTTCGCCGTCCACGGCATACCCTCATTGCCCCCGACGATGCCACCACTCTCCTCCAGGAGAGCAGCCCGGCTACTAGCACTGTTAGATTAGCACACAGACACAAATTTCCGTCGTTCCGTCCTCGCCGTCGAGGCCCGTCGCGACGTCCCTGTCCATTACCATCCCCCCGACCCTTGCTCGAGCCAGCCCGCGTTGCCGCTGAGCCAGTAGCTTTAAAAACCCCCGATCCAGCTGTCCCTTGCTGTCCCCCCCCAGCGACGCCCTAAGCCGAGGTCCGAACCCCGCAGGGGGTGCCCTTAGCGTGTAGTCGCTTAGTTTTGTCAGTTAGGTTTAGTTTTTATTAAGCCCTGGCTGGAGGCTACAATTCTTTTGTGGCAGCCACAGGCAAACCCGGTGAAGCAGTAGACAACCCTTTGGTTGAACTGCGAGATGCCATTCGAAAAAAAAAAACATGTGTCTACTTAATTTATATACCTACTTAAAAAAATACACATTAAACCCAAAAAAAATCATTTTGTTCAGGGACTTCAGAGATAAACGATGCTAAGCTATTTTTGTCTAAAATTTGTTCAGAGACTTTAGAGACGAAGAATGTTATGCTTTTTTTAATATAACTTTGTTTAGCGATTTTTGAAAAGTGATGTTCACCTACTTATGCCCTTTTATGATATTCATTCATTTCTGGCGCTTGTCATGTTGAGCAATTTAGGTATAATACGGTGTACAGCGATTTTGAAAATCTAAATGTGGTCATCAACTTTTGATGCTGACTGTACACAGAATATTCTTATTCAAATTTATTTCAAATATGAGTTCATTTGTCATGAAATATCAGAGCTTCATAGGAATCCACACTGGATTATATGAGATAGAGCAAATCGGAGACGAACGAATATTGAAATAGGTATTATTCGAATTCAATGGCTTTCCTTGACTTGGAATTCGATCCTTACATAGTACCTATTTGAAATGTCATCCAAGTCTTTTATCAATCTACTTTTGTAACAACATTATTACATTGGTAAGTATTTATTATTCAAATTAAAATGTGATTTTTAAGCAAGGCAAACAAATGAGATCTCTTATCAAAACTTGTATGTAGAAAATAGACATAATACCTACTTAACCAAATAAAACTCCATTCTCCTGTAATGCTACGGTATGACATTATGTAAACCTTGGCAGAGATAATATTTTCTATACCAAAGCATGAGTCAAAAACTAATTTGAAAATTAAACTTTATTCGTCCTAAAATTGCACACAAAATTCCATACAAATGCAGGGACAGTCGCGAAGGAGCTGTGCTCGTAAACTGACTATCAGTGGAGAGGAAATAGGGCCATAGCCGCGGACGCACGCACGGAAATGAACCCGCCCACAAACGCTTCCTCGGCCCGCCGGTCTGCACGCAGCCGTTTGTTAAAGCTCACTCCGGAACACTGCCACCACTGCTCCTTCTTTACCGCAGATGTAAATAATAAGTGGACGAAACGACAATGCTGCGGTTATTGGATTTTTAGATTAAAGTGATGGGAACATTTTCAATATAATAATAAAGTGCTGATTGTTGCTATACCAACGAAAGCATGTCACTCTTAAGTAGTGTCCGACCGAAGCTTCGGCTTCGGCTTCGGCTTCGGCCACCTTCGGCCAAAAAAGCACCTTCGGCCAAATCTTCGGCTTCGGCCAAAAATTTGCCGAATTTTTGGCCGAAGCCGAAGGTTTGCTAGTTGTCAAAATTTGAAATTTACTGAACGATGCTAGAGCGAGACGGAGAGTGTGCAGAGCAGCAGAGTTTCGCCGCGCCGCCGCACCGGACCAAACGAATCGCAGTTAGTAAACTAAACGAGTCAAAACAAGTTTGAGAGCGCGTCTTAAAATTCTAATAAGTGTTTTGTTTTTAAATATTCCAAAAAATTATATGTAAAAAATAGATATTGAAAAAGCGTTAAACTTTGCTCAATTATTTTATAGAAATATTTTGTGGTCGTCTGATAAATAAAAAAATGTGACTGATTATTTGATTGTTTTTGTTAAAATTACTTTAAGTAAATAAATATTTAATTAACATTGTATATTTGAAACTTTTATTTTAGACAATATTTTATTACCTACTTGTATGTTGGTCACTCGGCTCGTTATTGGGCTAAATCTCTAAAGCTCTCACAATATGTATCTAGTATATTCTGAGATCAAAGTAACTATCGTATTTCTCAAGGTCAATGACACCTTCGGCTTCGGCTTCGGCTTCGGCTGAAGGTTTTGGTGAATGCCGATTAATCGGCTTCGGCTTCGGCCAGAATTACACCTTCGGTCGGACACTACTCTTAAGTAACATAAGAAGGAAGACTAAGAGGAAAGTAGTCTTTGGTAAGCTCTTTATTTTAATAACTAACCTCTATAACTTAGACGGCAGTTGCTCATTCCCTAACGGCATCCGTAAACAAGCGATATCTTATTATGAAGCCGAGTCAGCGCGCTGACAGGCCGGAGTGACAGCCGACTGAGTCACCCTCCTCGCATTACATACCTTTCCTCCGGCTGTCTACCCCAGCAGAAATAATAACATACTCATTCATTTCCTGTGTGATGATAATTAAGTTGAGTCGCCAAGATTTCTTCCAATATTTATTATCCAATTTAAAACCGGTCGGCGTTTAGAAAATTTATTTCTGAGGCTTTCTTTATTTCATGATCAGAGGCGCTTACTCGGAAGTGGTTCAGTTTATATTCGGCGACAGTATCCGTACGGCACATTTGCTTCCAATTCAATTCTCTGCTCGGCTCGTTGCAGCAGTGAATGAGCCATTGCCGAGATTGTCTCCTCTCCCGCGCCGCGCCCTGCGTCCGCCGCGCCGCACCGACCTGCCGCGCCCGCATCGCGGCGCGACAAATACCTTCATGCCTTCACCTGCAAGTAAATCCGTTCATGCCATTATATAACGGTAATGTATGCGTAAATTACCAACTTATTCCTTGGGGCGCGATAATTTTGTAAAAGTACCGCAATTTGAGAGTAAAAATACTTATACATTTTTATTAAATTGTAAACATTCTTCGGGCGCGATGTAAATGTAACGTAAGGCGAACTACCTCCGTGTATGATCGCTCTCTCGGTGCTCAGCGCTCACAGTGTTACCACGATATGTGAATTGCACTTCCGTGCTACAGAATAATAAATACTAAACACAAAACAACGTGCTGAAAACTTTTTGCTATTCACCCAAACGTGTGGAAACTGTAGTAGATATCCATTACCCTGCTGGTTTGTTCCACGAGATAGCTGCGCTAGGTTTAACTATAGCTTGTAACAAAAACAAAAGTATTCATTTGCAGCCAGCGGTTTGTTTTTTGTGCAAGAATAGTTGGGGGTTCTCAATCCAATCTCTATTACAGAGCAATTCCAATAGTAATGACTTCTGATCTGGCTGGAGCGCATGGAGCTGCATCTGGTAACCTGCCAAGTGAACGTCCTGCTGTAACGACGATTACTCGCGGGTTTAGCTCAAATTCACATGTGCGTCCTAGGTTATGTTGTAAGTAATAAGTTCGCAGGTAATACAATTGATTACAAATACAATGTACATTAAACCAAAATCACACCAACCGAACGCAGGGGTTTCGTATTATAAGCATTCAAAACACATCGACACATTACTAAATGGTTTGAACCCATGAAACTCAGCTTCACCTCTGCCGGGCTCCAGACAGAACCTACCTTGCAGGTATCTGTAAATCTAGATCGACAGAGAAATAAACCCATTGTCTACCAAGATAGATAGGTTACGCCTCTTTGCGGTAACCACAGTAAGATCCCGGACTATATCTAAGAGCTTTTCCCTAAAACAGGATCTTTTACTTTGATTTATCGAAACTTTACACAACAGCATTTAATTTTGTTTCGTTTTAATTCAGATGCTCTGTTGTGAAGAAAGTCGTAAATTCTCTGTAAAACCACGTTATACATCTGAAGAAGTCACAACAAAGCAGGTATGGGGCAGCTGGTGTTGGTATCGCGGTGTGCGGCGGCGACTTCGGAAGGAAGCGCCCAATCAGCGAGCGAGCAGTGTACTGAGGCCAGCACATCAAGTTACCACAATCAATCAAATTTCTTTGATAGTATTTCAACTTTATTGCAAAGACATAAGGTTCATTTTTAATTGCGAAAATTTGAAAGTTAGGGATAGCTTGATGTGCTGGCGTCTGTACCGTAGGAAGCAGAGTAGAAAGGTAGGAAAGCCGTCTGATACACAAGCCGAGACGAACTAGCGCACGAGAGACTACACTTCCTGACTCTTCACAATCTATATTAAAGGACCGACGCCTCCAATAAAGTGTATCTGATAACGACAGCTTTTAATACACGTTTATTGGTTGTACCTTTGTAGTTGTAAACACTCCTTGTTGGCAGGTTGACCTTACTCACAGCTTCTTGTTTTTCCGTTCAGATAATCGAGGTTAATTGTTATGACCTTAGTTACTTATGACAGAATTGTTTACCGTTGTGAAATTATTTTAACGTGTGTAAATTTTTCTCATAACATGACAAACATTTTAGATATAGCCTGCAGTAGATACGAAAATAAATTAATAAACTACAGACATACTCATAACACTAAAAGAAAAGTGCTAAGTACCATTCATTTCAATGAATTTGCAATTAAATTATCAATTTGGGTCGCTTCATTTCCAACACTTCATTTTCCCTCATTCCCTCTCATCTTGATGCAAATAAGCACTTTCACGATAATCTCTATCAAAGCGCGCCATTTTTCGCGTCATTGGTTAAAAGATATCTTAAATATCTATATAAATGTGTAACGATTTGATTACTTTGCGTCGTAGCGCACCCGCGGGGACTATCTTAAAGCAAATTGTAATGAGATTTTTATAAAACAATAGAATTTCAGAGAAGAAAAAAATTAATGCTAAGATGGTTAGCAGGCAACTTAAAGTAACGAGCATTTAGGGAAATTGATTAGATAAATAAAGTTGCCGAGTTTTTCCTTTTTGTTAATAACTACTTATTCAAGAGAAGGTCGTGCGCCTTTGTTTGTTATTGTGGGCATTTCCTGATTGGTTTTTTGGTTGTATCGGTTATTCATTGCAAGAATTTTATTTTACATAAAGAAGATACTTAATTACAAAAGCGTTTATGAATGAAAGTATGTGCACATTATATGAAATAATAACAGGGCTTTACTTTGTACCTATGCATTAGCTTTTTAGGGTTCCGTAAGTCCAAATAAAAAATAACATCCTTATTTCTATAAAGCTTGCGTTTTTTAAATTTGCTGACTGACGGACACACAGACAGACAAACAGAAAGGAGCGCTATTCCCATGTTAAGTTTTTACCGACTTATCCCGATTTGTTAACCGCCCAAAGGTAACGCCGCAGCTAAATAAAAATAGCCACGCGGGTCGATCAATCAGGTTAGCTTAACCTGACCGATCAACTAGTGCGGCTATTTTTACGCTTGCCGCGGTTGGTCCGTGGCTGTGTAACCATCCCTACATGCCAAGAGCCCTGAGTGTCTTGGAAAGCACGTTAAGCCGCAGTCGCTCAATGTTAAATACTAATAACACTAATACTAATAGGTCTATTCAGCTGCACCTGGTTAGACTGAACGACTCGACCAATGACGAAGTAGATACCTCCCATTCAGTCATTTAACTGCTTAATATTTATTCAATTACCCATTTAAATATTCAATAAGGCTCATTTTTATTTATCTTACTACTCAGTTTTTATTTGTCGAACTTGTTAATGATCATGCATTTCGTAATATTTAATTTACTTAAATTAAGCCAAAACTACAAAACAGAAACAAAGAAGCTCCAAATCATTGCCATTATAAAATTTATTGTGTCTGCTCGCGCAAGTTTTTTATTTATAAGTTTTTTCCGCTTACAACACAGAATTGAGCTAATCATTCCTTTCTCCTTACCCATACATTCCTTATCGTTCGGAACGAGATTGGAAGCTCATTTGCGCGCGACCAAAAAGTGTCAGTGTGTTCATCGCATTCAAACCGCTCACCCACTAGGTCCAGACTCCAGTGTGAATACTGACCCGCAAACCGCTCATCGCTAATACCGCTTACTCAACCCGCATCACCATCAAAAACTGTATAACTATTATAAATAAGTGTTGGCCGACACAAGTGTGACATTTAAACAAGTGAAAAAGTGCATCAGGAAGAAACCAGGGAACACGTGAGACGTCTGCAAAGGGCTGTCCTTGCCACGTGTTTCGTCCAGAAGGTCTCAAGTAAGTCCATCCATCCATATTCCTCAAAACCTCATTTCCCGTATGCTCAATTCTGTGTCGACCAGCAGTCCAAGACGCTAAAATCTACATTACCAACAAAATTAATTCACCGCATATCAAGGTCCTTCGAAGTCGTTTAAAACTTATTCACCATAAGTTATTTGGTCCAATAGAGTCGGATTCAAAGAATCAACGATCCTAATATAGGTCATACCTAGGATTTAGGTTAAAATACCTAAAATACAACGTTCGTAAAACCGCCATATTGAACGAACCTACTTGCGTTCGTACATTCCCCGCTAGGTACATTATTCATTGAGAATTACTGTATCAACTTAATATTTCGCCTGCTGCATTGAAATAGCATAGGTAAATATTCAATCCGCTAATTATCGTGAGTTAGTCTTGTCTAACTTACTTACAACGTATATTCATCCGCATTCCTTTTGTATAACCGCTTAGAATAAAACAATTATTCTAAGTCTACCCGCTATTACCTATTATCGTGAGTTGGTCTCGTATAACTAACTTATTCAACTTTATTCCTTTGTATACCCGCTTAGAATAAAACAATTATTCTAAGTCTACCCGCTATACCTATTATTTTGTACGCTATATTTTCTATAACTATTCCAACATGGAAGATCTTAAAATGAAGGTTAAATTACTTCAAGCTAAAAATAATTCAATCTTCGAACATTTAACATCGCTATACGAAACTTCTAAGATAATAAATACTACAAATATCGAGCTTCGTTCGGTGGAATCATTTATGGCAGACACGGAGTTTCTCTCAGTCACTCGTCAAGAATTTAGTACCAATTTAGATAAAATAAATACATATTCCTTGCAATTAAATCCTAATCATAATATTGATTATAGCAGTCAAATATCTTACTACGAAGTATATTCTCGTATAGCGAGAGTGCGTTCGTTAATCACCGCGAACCATTCAAGGTCATTAGAACACTCATGCACTTCTAATGATAACGCTAAACAATTTATAAGTACCGTCAAGCTGCCACCTATTCATATTCCTTTCTTTGATGGTAGGATTGACAACTGGCCTGTTTTCTATGAATCATTTAAATCAAATATCCATAGTAACTTGAACCTTGCAGATTCTCAACGTGTGCAGTATTTGATGGGTAATTTAAAGGGAAACGCATTGCAAATTACCGCCGGAATTATTCCCTCAGGAGATAACTATGCCGCTATCTGGAACAGTTTAGTTCAAAAGTACCAAGATAAACGAGCACTAGGCTCACATTACATGTCTAACATACTAAATATTAAACCCGCAATTAATAACTCCGCATCTTTAAATGTTTTCATTGAAAGTTTTCACGCGTCCGTTTCTGCTTTAGAACAATTACAAATTAAAGATTTAAAGGATTTCATTTTGCTTAATTTAGCTTTGAAAAAATTAGACCCCGCAATCGTAAATTTATTCGAAACGCATATGAGAGATGAGGAAATTCCTACTTATACGGATTTCGTACAATTTATAAAATCGCAAGTTAAAATATTGGATCGCACTATTTCATCTCGAACCGCGTTAATGAGTAACAACCCTAATAAAAATAATCCTTCTCGTAATCAGTCACGTAATAGTACAGTACATACTTTTGTTGCTTGCGATAATAATAATCAAAGTTGTTTGTATTGCAGTAAAGTTGATCATTGTAGACTTTACACATGTCCAACCTTTCAATCCCTCTCAGCCAATTCGCGTTTGGATTTTATTAAAAACAAACGTGGATGTGTAAACTGTCTTAGTGTATCGCACACTGCTTCACAGTGTAAATCTATACATAACTGTAGGGCGTGTAACAAAAGACATCATTCGCTTTTACATTTAGAGAACAGCTCGTCGCAACCGGTTTCGACTGACGCTGACGTCACTAGCTCCGCTGTCACTAATTCGCAGCAGGTGGCGCTGTGTGCGTCCGCTCGTATCAATAATGTAAACAAACCGCTTAATACGATACTTCTTTCTACTGCCCGAGTCTATGTTGATAACAAATACAGCAAACACGTTTCTGTGAGATATTTAATAGATAACGCTTCGCAAAATAATATAATTACTTCCGCTTGTTGTAAAAAACTTCAATTAAACATTATACCGCTTTCAAACTCCGTTATAAAAGGGGTCGGATCATCTTTGCGGCCTGTTATAGGTTACGTTGAGATAAGTAAAAGTTACTGCTAAAATTAAAAATAATTCTTTTAACATTACCGCTCTAGTTATAGATAGTATAACGGATAACTTACCATCTCACTTTGTTGACACTACTGCAGTGCAACATTTGTTTGATTTACCGCTCGCTGACCCACTGTGGCACGTACCTGGTGAGGTTGAATTGCTTCTAGGGGCAAAACTGTTCCCGTATTTATTACTTCACAATAAAATTATCTCACCTACCGCTCCATCCGCTATTGAAACCGTGTTCGGTTACATTCTTATGGGTGAGGTACCCGCTAGTTTATCTAATAACAATTATAGTCCCGCTGAATTAAATACCGCTTCATATATTTCTACCGCGCTAAATATAGATAATTTTCATTGTTTTCTGTCTTTAGACGAATCCTTACATACATTTTGGAACATTGAAGAAATACCTTCAAAACATTTTATGAGCCCTGCTGAACTGGAGTGTGAACAGCTGTACGCTTCTACTGTGTCACGTGACTCCAGTGGTAGGTATTGTACCGCGTTACCGTTTTGTAAAAATCCAGATTCACTTGGAAATTCTTATGCTGTCGCTTATTGACGTTTAATTAACTTAGAAAAAACTAAGCTTCGCGACCCTGTTTTGCGCGCTAGTTATAATGAAATAATCCAAGAGTATATCGATCAAAACTATTTAACTGAAACTACACCTAGTTCTGTTAATCAGACTGTAGGTTATTACATACCGCATCACCCTGTTATTAGGAATGATAAACAAACCACTAAAGTTCGCATCGTTCTTGATGCAAGCGCTAAGTCTCATAATGGCGTGTCATTGAATGACTTGTTACACACAGGGCCGAATTTACAGGCTGACATATTTTTATTACTTTTAAAATTCCGCTTGTTCCCTATTGCAGTTACAGCTGACATAAAACAGATGTATCTTCGAATTGCTGTTATTGATGAGCATCGAAAATACCAAAAAATATTGTTTCGTTTTAATACCGCTGAACCTATTCGCGAATTCCAATTTAATCGAGTTGCATTTGGTTTCAAACCTGGTCCCTTTCTAGCCATGCGCACTGTGCGCCAGCTATCAGAGGATGAAATTCCTCCCGATTCTCAAACTCAAACTCAAACTCAAAGTATTTATTTCAAATAAACCAATTACAGGCACTTTTGAATTGTCAAGGTGTCGGTCAGTCCGAGAAATGAAGCTAGTTGCCCATTCCAAAGGAGTAGGTACCTATGGAGAAGAACGGGCAAGAAACTCCATGGACACTCTTTTAAACAAAATAAGGTTACAAAATATTGGTTACATAGTTCATATTAATATTATACATGTGAGAACGATGCAGAACGTTAAAAGCATCAGATATAAAATATGTAAAAACTATTCAATAATTAAATTAAAACAAGCCTTAGCCGCTAAGAGATGACCAGTCTCTACTGACAGCGCCCGTTCACGAACATGACGCATATATTAGCACCATTCAGCTCAACCATTTTGAAGGGAGCTAAATGATCCAACACACACGCCACCATCAGCGAGACATTAAAGTGAGCATGGCATACTCTCAGCCGCCAGGGCATATTCAAGTCAATGAAAGACGCACCCAGAGACTGGTCGCTTTATAGTAGG
Source organism: Hyppa rectilinea (assembly GCA_951799385.1). Classification (NCBI taxonomy): domain Eukaryota; kingdom Metazoa; phylum Arthropoda; class Insecta; order Lepidoptera; family Noctuidae; genus Hyppa; species Hyppa rectilinea. Next base: position 9,314,369 of record OX637306.1, on the reverse strand, counting down.
TACATAGTACTCACATATGTGCCAAGCAGTTATTTCTCTATTATACTGCTCTTTCAAAAATTTAAAGAGCAATTACCTGTACTCTCGTCTTTAAAATTACCTCGTCATGTAGCCGTTACTATGGGTTGCGTGACAAATATAGTAGGTTTTGCTGATGCCAGCTTGAATGCATATAGCTGCGTCATGTCACTGATACAAATGGTGACACACACGTAAATTTGGTGTGTGCTAAATCCAAAGTTGCACCTGTTAAGGTCATATCTCTGGCTCGTTTGGAGCTCTGTGCTGCAGTTCTTTTGTCTAAATTAATTAAATTAGTTTATGACACTTACCGCTCTCGTACCGCTATTAATAATATAATATTTAATTTTGCCTTTTCCGACAACGGAACAAATTTCGTTGGAGCCTTGTTCGCTACCGCATAGAGTGGAAAATGATTCCACTCCGCGCACCCCATTTTGGAGGGTTGTGGGAATCTCATATTAAATCTATTAAAACGCATTTATACCGTGTTATCGGTTCTCAGCTTCTTACCTACGAGGAGCTTTCGACTGTTCTCACTGAAATTGAGGCAGTTCTAAATTCCAGACCGCTCTGTGTGCTGAATGAGGATCCGTACCCAGAACCGCTTTCTCCCGCTCACTTTATAATGGCTTCTCCGTTAACTTCGTTGCCTGTCGTGAATGTTCCCGAAACGACGAAGTCTCTGACTTGCCGCAAGAAATTGCTAGACCAGATGGTTTGTAGTTTCTGGAAGAGGTGGCGTATAGAATATTTACACAATCTTCAAGTTAGACAAAAATGGTTGAATGCCGCAGACGATATTAAGATTGGTACAGTGGTTCTCATACATCAGGATGATGTCCCTCCTTTACCTTGGCCATTAGGTATAATCACCGAAGGTTTTCCCGGCAAGGATGGGACAACTCGCGTTGCTATGGTGAGGACATGCAGTGGCTCTTGTAAGAGACCCGTTGTCAAACTATGTCCTTTACCTTCTCAATAACATCACCGCGTTATTAAACCATAATTTATCTTTACGATATGCTTAGAATATTTTTTTTATAAGTCCGCTTTACTATAACTTCTTTCCTTTTGAGAATATTACATATCCTCAAAGCCGGGCAGGATGCTCGCGCAAGTTTTTTATTTATAAGTTTTTTCCGCTTACAACACAGAATTGAGCTAATCATTCCTTTCTCCTTACCCATACATTCCTTATCGTTCGGAACGAGATTGGAAGCTCATTTGCGCGCGACCAAAAAGTGTCAGTGTGTTCATCGCATTCAAACCGCTCACCGCTCATAACCGCTAATTATAGTGAGCTAGTCTCGTCTAGCTTACTTAAAGTGTAATTTTGCATTCGCACGCGCCGCTTTATAAACAGTCTAGGTCCAGACTCCAGTGTGAATACTGACCCGCAAACCGCTCATCGCTAATACCGCTTACTCAACCCGCATCACCATCAAAAACTGTATAACTATTATAAATAAGTGTTGGCCGACACAAGTGTGACATTTAAACAAGTGAAAAAGTGCATCAGGAAGAAACCAGGGAACACGTGAGACGTCTGCAAAGGGCTGTCCTTGCCACGTGTTTCGTCCAGAAGGTCTCAAGTAAGTCCATCCATCCATATTCCTCAAAACCTCATTTCCCGTATGCTCAATTCTGTGTCGACCAGCAGTCCAAGACGCTAAAATCTACATTACCAACAAAATTAATTCACCGCATATCAAGGTCCTTCGAAGTCGTTTAAAACTTATTCACCAGTGTCAATCATCAAAAAACACGTCCTAATTAGGTCTGCTTTACAAAGAAGTGCCAAGTGTGAAGACGATAAGATATAATCATATCCTACTTTTTTTAACAGTGAGTTTTTAATACTACACATATACAGCGTTTAATACTAATATACCAAGGAATAACTTAGCAAAACATGGCGACGCCTACTTCGTACCTACAGCGTTTGGAAATGGAAAGCTTTTAGCTTGTAAACGAATTTCTATACTATTTGCAACGAGTGTGCTTACTAGAGACGCACACCCCACAACTAGATTTGAAAAGTGTCTCTCTATAAAATTTTGTTGGCACTTATATAGGTACATACATATGTTATATACCTATGTTTACCATTCCATTGCAAATGTTTCGTTATTTCCCTAGGGTACGTGTCGATATTCCACAAAACTGACGTTTATAGTTCTCTAAATAAATGTTGGAGTAATAAATAATATGTATGTACCGCAAAATATTCAAATCTACTTGCATGTTTTAAATTATTGAGTATGGTAACCCGTAAAATAGACCACAGACAGCACAAATGACGCCATGTGCTGTTGCATGCTCGCGTATTGTGAAACGCAACTTGTCCGGAAGAAGGTAATTTATAGCGGGTAAATTTTAATTAAACTCGAATTAAAGCTGCTTCTGACGGAACCGCACTGAAAAACAAACCCTATTATTTACTTACATCTGCATTTTAATGCACGAACTGTTCGTTAATCTACGTACTACCGCATGTTATACACGTAAGTGTAGGTGAAAGAGCTATGCTTGAATTTATAATTTAACTCGAATGAAAATGAGGAAGTCCTCCCTTTAGATTTTGTAAAAATATCGTATATTTTCGGGGTTCTCAGCGTTGTAATAGAGGTTGAACTTGTTAACAAATCATGTATTTATAATTATAAACCCATTATCACACTCATCTGCTTCCCTAGAGATTTGTTGTAGTGTAGCAAATTAATTTACTTTTCACCATGACCGTCACATATTTGGTAATTACGGTCTTATCTTCAGGTTATTGTAGATTAAAACTACGGGTATATCCAACAACCGGAAAAAAAAAATTCTTATAATTACCGAAAATAATAGAGAGGTGATTAACGTCGCGAAGGTAATTTTGTCTCAGCACGTGAGGATTAAAAAAGACAATATTATAAGAGTTAAAATTTGTTTTTTTTTTGTTATTTTTTCTCATATTGGTGCCATGCATCAGCCGTTTCTAGCTGTAAATACCTATAATAAATCATCACGGGGAGCCCAGACCACCATTGATCACTTTTTGTTAAAAGCGTTTCAACTATTATGTATACCGAATTACCGATTCGATTTTAACACAACATTTTTTTACTTACTAATTTAATCTTAGGGGCGCGCGGGACAGACAGAAAAGACATAAGTCGACGACGCGTCGCAGACTGGGCAAATAGTATGCAGATAGAAAAGCGACGCGTCTATGTCTTGTCCTTTCTGTATGTTTTGTGCCAGATCGCGTTAATACATATTGTATGAGGATACGTGAAAGGGACGCCGAGTCTGCGTCCCGTCCGCGTCTTACGTCTATTCTGTGTGGCCCGCACCTTACGCCCTAACACTCAAATAGAACCCATGATAATATAGGAAACAGGAAACATCTATATTTATTATATTGGAGACAAACAGTCAACAGGAAAACATCACGTGTATGGAATTACGTTACAATAATTTTAGTTGGTACACCACAATGTCGACAACCTTTCATTGAAGATATGATTTTACTGAAAAAGCTCTGTATAAATGTGACCCTGCTATAACAACAAAGTAGGCCTATATATATGTATATATTGGAACGATACACGTAACGAGATCCTTGTGGAGTAGCGCGGTCCAAACTCGGCCCCTCGAGACACCGGACCCATCCGAGAGGTAACCGTTGTGGAAATATCTATACCTACTCCATTTGCTCGTCTAAGCTTTTATACAATTTTTACTTGTACGCACGAGTGCCAATATAGACGCGAGTACGTGGCCGCAGACTCATCTCATATTCTGTTTTCATCTTCACCTAACAAACAGCGATCGAGCCACTAACATGTTAAAGATTTGTTTGTTATTTATTCATATTCTCGTAAATATACATTATATCTGGCCATCTAATTTTGTAAAAACATAGTACACAACTTAATAAAGAGATGTTTAAGTGGAAAGACCAGGGAAAAAACCAGCAAACAACAGAAAATACACAAAAATCAGTACGCAAACAAGAGACAAATCCTGAAAATGCGTGTGAAGGTATAACGAGCCCGGTTTCATTACACCGGCCCGTGATAATTGATGGCGTATCAAAAGCAAGTAATTTATTACAAGAAAGTTGGGCAATTAGAGCTAAAAACACAAAAACCAGATACGAGGGAGAATGTTATCGACGACGGCATCCATTCCAAAGTCCCATTAGCCGCACGGGTAAGCTACCGCAGCGTTTGCACCTACAAATGGTAAGCCCGTAAGGACTTCATGTATAACCTATACGTAGCTTCTGGTATGTTTTAATTTGAAATTATTATATATTTGAGACAGAGTTACTCTCACATTTAAAATATTAAAAGTACCTGGAAAATTCGTAATTTTATGCAAGTAAATTAAATGAATTCTTTAGTCTGTCGTAAATCTCATAAAGCGGTTATAAGGCTCCCGAGAGTCTTGCAACTATAGATTGTTAATAAATTGTCTCTCGTTAATCGACGCTACAATTTTACTCATCCTATTTTTTTTTTAATATGGCCTATTACATCGTCGGCCTCCATGTTAGTTCTATACAACGAGTCGGTAAAATGGTCAGTAAAAATTTAATAAAGTTTAAAAGACATACTTCTGTGTAACAAAATCTTCTTTTATATAAGCCATTTTTTCTTACAAAGTTTCGTGATGAGTTCTAATAAGAGGTTACTGAGAACAAAGTTTTGCTTTTATAATAAAGGAAAGTGCAAGCCACGAATACCAATCAGGGTTCCACGGGAATTTTAATTTGTTTATAACAAATAGAAAAGTTGCGGCATAATCTGTTTATTAGCCTGTTAAGCCTTTCGGAATGATGCTGTGTCTATAAATAGTCCATGCATTAAAATAGTAATGGCAAAAACAGCTTAATCATTTTTATTTTGAAAATATTTGATCGACACTTTTTTTTTGAGGGTGGGAAATCATCAAATGGGTCCCGCTCTGGGTGGAGTGGAGCAGAAGAGAGTGTCAGACTCTTACTGACTAAAACCCATTCATGTTGCTTCCTTAACCCTTAAAGCGGTAACCCTTTTGGACAATCCCGCTGACCCGGCCGGCTTCAGCCCTAACGAGACATCTCTTTAAGGTCCGGCACGGGCCTGGTCCTGATCGGACAGTGACCTACCCACCGTCCGCAGGGCCGCGCCTACTGTGGCCGGGAGCCGTCACGCGGCTCCCGACGCCCGGAGCGTGGCCCGCGGCGGCTGGGACGTGAGGTCCTGTCCCACAACCATCCCGCCACCTCTCGCTCCGGACCATGGCTTGCACCACGGCTGGACGCCACAAGTCGCCTCCGCCGCCGCAAATCACTACACGAGGACACAGCAGTGCTCTGCCCAAGCGGGGCCGATCTCCTCCGTGGTAACATCACCCTGGTGCACAAATATGGGTCAGTTAAAATATTTGGAATTAAAATTATAATGTAGGATAGGCGGAGTAAATAAGAAGGCATTGACATTACACGTAGGTATGAAATATGGTAGCTCTGTTTCCTATGTAGTTACGGGAATGAACCCGTGGGGCACATTTTGACTTGCAAAATTAGAATGGTGAAAGAAGGTTCTTTCCTACGGAGTAGGTAGGTTTGCTAGAATCGGGCTATGTTGATATAAAATAATTATATGTTACTTAAAATGATTTCTATACCAACACGGTGCGACGGCGTAAATGTATCGACTTACCAAAGTTCAATCAAAATCCACACAGTCCATTATCTTAAATTAAATTTTTATTTTCATCATCATTCTCTTGACTTCATCATTTGGATCTGCGCAACGTGTTTTCTCTTTTCATACTTCTCTAGTAGTCGTCATCTATAAAAGTAGGTAAATATTTAAATACAAGCGAACTTCTTGGTGCTTTTTAAGTTTTATCACATCGCTCAATCCATTTCTCCGATGCTCAGGGAAAATAAATACGTATCTTCAGGGGCAGCCGATTCCGTTTACGCACCTACTGTACGTCATAAATTTTAATGAATTAATTCTGGAAATTTGCATAATTATCGAATTAACATTGTTCCGCTTCCAGCTGGAATCATTTTAATGAGGGGAATGTCGTCAGTTCTCTCTTGGATCCTTTTTTTACGACTGCCATTGGTGCTTATTACAGAATAAATTTTAAAGAAGTGCGCGAGGAAATTAAATTTGGCAGCGAGCTATTTTAATTAGAAGCTAGAATGGAAACTTTTTACACAGCATTCAAGAATATGGAACTGGAGCGATAAAAGTAATCCCCTTTACGATCTCATTTCAATCTGACTGCAACATTCTGATCTGATGGTATGTAAATCAGATCTACAAAATGGAGCTGCGAAGTCCAACTGTAGGTATCTACTTACAATGTTTTGAATTGCAGTGTCTGGAGGATGTAGATTAGAACTTAGATTGACATGCTCCTTGCTTAATTAAAAAGTGGTTTTATAGTCTCTCCAATTCGAATTCCGCATACAAGTCTCAAGAATCATAGACATTCTTAAAATAAGAATATTATGTATAACTCGACGTACAGAATAGGTCGTTAAACTGCTACGGCGTAGCAACTGACGTAGCAGCTGGCGTAGCAGTTACGTCATCCGGCCAGCTTCATCACAGGTACTAATTACTGTAGTACGCTACACGCTAACGTTAGCAACGCTTGTATAATTATTATCTGTGAGTGGACTGAAGTTCTACTAAATGGTAAGAAGTTAGAATTTAAACTCGTCCGTAATTAAATATTACATCATCACCCAAATTATGGATTGATTACTAAAGTTATCTCAACAAGGTAATAAAGTTGAAAAGATAAGTGAGCACTTCAGCTAGCTAATAAACATGTGAGCTAAAGTTACCTATTACTATATAACATTTGCAGTGTTGCCATAATGTTATAGAATATCTTTTTCTTGGACGCGATTTAGATCTCCAGGTGCTATTAATTTTCTTTGTTGAAATTCACACATGTAAACTGTAAACTGCAACCGCTGGTTGACATCGGCTTATTGCCATAGATAAAAGATAGAATAGAATAATTAACGCGTTCATGAGCTGTTAGCAACGGCAGATCCAGGGGGGGGGGGTCATGGGGGTCATGACCCCTAATTGAACATAATGATTTTATTTATATATTTTGTCACCATACAGATTTTATGTAAGTACATACCTTCAATATTTAATTAATTTAGCAGGTGTGGAAGCAGAGCCAGGACATCGATGTCTGATCTTATTTTAAATTGTGACATCGTGTATCCTAATATAAGAAATTTTATATGTATTATGGCTACACTACCTGTCAGTGTAGCGACAGCAGAAAGGCCTTTCTCTACGTTGCGCAAAATTAAATCGTGGCTACGATCTTCAATAGTTGAAGATCGCCTAACCGGACTGGCACTTCTCCACGTTCATAAAAACGTACCCATTGACGTAAATGACGTAATAACGCGTTTCGGGAGAAGATTGCGGCCGCCTCCCGATACACCCCGTCCCGCATCAGTAAGGTTCGCCGTCCACGGCATACCCTCATTGCCCCCAACGATGCCATCACTCTCCTCCAGGAGAGTAACCCGGCCACTAGCACTGTTAGGAAACCCTACAGACACTTTACTTACACTTACTACAGATTTCCGTCGTTCCGTCCTCGCCGGCGAGGCCCGTCGCGACGACCCTGTCCATGTCCATCCCCATCCCCCCGACCCGCGTTGCTCGAGCCAGCCTGCGTGGCCGCTGAGCCAGTAGTTTTAATTACCCCCGATCCAGCTGTCCTTCCCCAGCGACGCCCTGCGCCGAGGTCCGTACCCCACAGGGGTTTTTTTTTTTTTTAAGGTTGGTAAGTCATACAATGACTTCTCCCGCTCTGGGTGGAGCGGAAGGGAGTGACAGACTCTTACTGACTAGAACCCATCCATGTTCCTTTCGTAGCCCTTTATGTTCCGGGGTAGCGGTAACCCTTTCGGACAATCCCGCTTACCCGGCAGGCTTGGCCCTGAGGGGCCCCTTCATAAGCTGACATCTCTTTGAAGTGCGCGTGGAACATATACGCACCGTCCGGCAACCCCACAGGGGGTGCCCTTACCGTAGTCGCTTAGTTTGTAAGTTTATTTTTAAGCCCTGGCTGGAGGCTGCAATTCTTTTGTGGCATCCACAGGCAAGTCCGGTTAAGCAATAGACAACCCTATGGTTGAACTGCGAGATGCCATTACCAAAAAAAAAAACGTGCGTGATATTGCTTCTCTGGATGTCTTCAAGAGAAGATGGCAATATGTACGTGTATATGTACAAGTTATATGTTAATTTTTTCAAGTGTACAATAAAGAATAAATATTTTTATTAATGTACGTAAGTACTGACTTACGTACATTCATAAAATACCTACGTTTTACTTGTATCTATTGTTATCAAAATTAAATTATAAGTTCTTAACTTGACCACGGCTATGTGACCCTCTCCTGGCGCCAAAGCTGGATTCGCCCTTGGCTGTCAGTGATAACAATAATAATACTGACAGCTTTTGAAAGCGGTTTATATGTGCTGATCCTGAGAGCACGAGGAAAACTGCTCCATCTTAATTTATTTGTACTAGTACGGGGAACAGAGTGAATCAGTTCCGAGCTCACAACCACGTGTAGATTAGAATAGAATATTCGTTATTATGTACACCATAAAAATTACAAATATAAACCAAACAAAACTTGTACCTACCATAACTACCTTTACTACTTATTGGTAACTTGAATTGGGCAAGGTTGTTATTCAGATTTGCCAAATAGGTACCTATGGCATGTCTTCGTTTCCATGGAATATGGGTAATGGGCTTTTAGTACGGACCGCAACGTATGTTTATTATTTTGATGGAATATTTTCATTACGTTCGTGGTTTTTTTTTGAGGGTGGGAAATCATCAATTGACTCCTCCCGGTGGATGGAGCGAAAGGGAGTGTCAGACTCTTACTGACTAAAATCCATTCATGTTCCTTCCTTAGCCCTTTTTGTACCAGGGTAGCGGTAACCCTTTCAGACAATCCCGCATACATCTCGTTCCTGGTATAAAGTGTTCAATCGTTTTGACAGCAATCTACATTCATAACGACTTTAAATTAAACACTTAATTTTAATAAAATTTTATTCACATTTACAATCGTAATGTTTTAACATCAAGTTCCTATATCCTAAACCTCGTATTTAGCACCAGGTAATAATCTAACAATTATGCGATAGAACTGGGGACGATGTTGTTGTAGATTCAATAACAGCGTTATATAATAACATAATTATTATTAGACATTGTGTTCCTGGTTGATTGCATTGTACTATTTACACTTAAATATCGGTCAGACATGCACATGGTTCCTGAGATACTATAGCACTAGCTAGCTATAGCTAGCTATAGAGATACTTACTGTAGCAGTAAAAACTAAGCGATGGAATTACTGGAATATCTTAATATTTCATTAACACCGCTTCATACAGAACAATATAATTATCCTATAACTCTTTTATATTCTTATATCACACACTTAAGTAAAGATAAATGTAACGTTTCTGGTACATGATGTCCATTTTGAAATGCATCACTACATTCATAATCGAGACGACGATAAAACTAACATTTTACAAAACAACAAAATCACAATGAACTGTTATATACTTTAGCACAAAACGACAACTCCTCACTCTTCCGGCACGAAAACGAGGAAAATATGATTTTGAGGAGACACTTCGTCGTACGAAGCGATGGACGGCCATAGTCGCTTAAGCTTTACCGAATATTTTCCAGTCGCATCGCGGCTTACGGAAGAGTAAAGACTCAAGTGTTATATTGAATCCAGGCCGTCGTCACCGATTGGCTCGACAGCGGCGGGCGTATTCTGGTGCAACTTGGTGTAACCACTGTGGCTGAATGGCTGACACTGTCAACATGTATGTGCGGCTGGTGGACAGTAACTCGGTGTATAATAACACGGGTGGGGAAGGCCGCATGGCGTGTAGCGCCGAGGCAGGGTGCAGTGCCGCCGCCGCGCCCGCCGCGGTCACGTAGCGGCCCGCACCGCCCGCACCGCCCGCACCGCCCGCACCGCCCGCACCGCCGCCGCGTTGCCACGCACAGTTTGTGAAAAGACCGCATAGCAAACATTTTAGTACCTGAAATTCAAGATAACAGTTCCGTTACAGTCTTCAGAATGATTTTTTGAATGTGCGTGGCAAACGAAAAAGAATTAACGAAATGTCTCAATGTAGTCTCAGTCTGATTTTGACGAACATCGGTATCATAAGACTTTTGAAATATCAATTTACCTGTTTTCCTAGCCTGTTACATTGATAATTCAATATTATTTTATTAATATTGGCAAAAACTGCATCTTACAAATCTGTCATGTTTTATCAAAACTAACCGTGTGAAATATAAACTTATATTATACCCTATTTAGCCCGTTTAGGAAATGAATACTCAGAAATCCTTACGCTCACTTTCGGTATTTAAGGAATGATTGTGAAAGATTTCATGCTTCTAGCTAGAGCCAGCGTTTTGTTTGTGTGATCATTAATGTAAGTTATTATTTAGCAGAAAGAAAAAATCTGACCTGATCATAAGCCTGCCCACAGCTAGAGAAAGTCATGTTCAGTTTCTGGCAGATTGCAAGCAGCTGTTGTCGAATCTCGCAAGCATACGTCAAATTTTTGTGATTCAGGTAATTTTCTTTACACCATTGCTGAAAACATAATGCATGAAAAGTTTAACATGAGATACATAATTAGTCGAACAGTCATTTAAGCTGCAGGGTCAACATAATAATAAAATCGTAGCAAGGTGAAAACTGTACATTGAATATTTCAGAAAAAAAAACTGATTGCTACGAGGCCTGACGATTTTAATGCCGAAATATTTTTTAGATTTTTTGTCAGTTTAGTTGTCTGAATGGATTTTCCAAAGACAAACAAATTCTGATTGATTCTGTTCCAATTTCGCATAGACATTTCCTACAGGCCTGGTCAGTCCGTAGGCTAATTATCACGCTATTTGCTATGGGGGATGGAGCAGTACTGCATTATGTTCGTGTTATCTTATATCGTTAACCAAAAAAATTAAAAGACGAGTCAAAAAGTTGGAATGTTACAGATAGTTACAGATAACCTTTTAAATCAGGGGTTCCGAAACTTATTTTGTCTACTGCCCATTTCTAATAGTTATTTGTTATGCAAGGCTGGAAAGTTGATTTTTGGCGCGAGTACTTCTATTGAAACCTGAGTAAGCGAAGGATTCTAGGGTTGAACCATGAGCGAAGCGAGTGGTTCAAATATAGAAACCTGAGCGTAACGAAGGTTTCAAAGGTACGAGACGCAGAAAAGCTTTGCTGCCGAGCGCAACACACAATTTTTTACCTCACTACAGCGAGGAAACTGCTAGGTGCAAGAAAACAGGTGTTGTTGAATTTTATTTTGTTCGAGCGTCTCAGATACATTGACTCATGTGAAGAAAATAACAGATACTTGGCAATGTATCTTTATGAGTTACATAGAATATCTCCAAAATTAAATACCCTGTATTTTGTTCTATATCCTACTTGTCCTCTAAGGAGAATGAAAGAAAAAAACTAATTTAATACAATTAATTTAATACATATTTATTTTTGCCAAGCAAAGGATTAAATAACATATTATATTAGTATTTATTTTATTTAAAAAATTAAACTTAAATTACTACACAATTGGGTATTTGACAGGGTAGTATTTTTATGGCATATTCAAATGTGACGTCACAGATTTTTTTAATCAAATGGAATACTTATTAACATTAATTCCAATTTTACAATAATTATATCCTCGCAAAATATTTAATTTCTGTACTGTGATAATAATAATAATATCATTTATTTGCATGAAATATGGTGCTCACAGATCTCATAACACAATATAGTACTTCATATTCCGCCTACTAAATTCAGCATGCAAATTTAGATTGTGCCATAATTTTACGAATTAAATAATAATTGAATTATGTCACGATGGGAAAAAGTCAATAAATTTAAATACAAATGTCAAAATAAATATTACAAATGTCAAACTCAAAAAAACACTAATGCTATAACTAAAAAAATACATTGTTTAAAATAAGCATACAGGAATGTCAAAGTTAATTTAATTACAATATTCATGTCTGTAATAAATTCTTCTTCGTATTATAATCCATAAGATGGAAGTTTTTAAGGTGAGCGGTATTATTTAATATTTTATTTTAGACCGTGTCATGCATTTTCAGTGGACTGGCAGTATAGAAAATTATTAAATAGAAAGGTTCGAATTTTAAAAACTCTTTCCACGCTAGAGAGCAGAAATCGATTTTCGGCTCAGATTTCGAATGACAAACAGACTCTTTCCGAGCCTGTGAGGTGAAAAATAAATTATTTTTTAGCGTCTCGATAGTGGTTTTTAAGTTGAAAAAATTTTTCAACATAAAAACCACTATCGAGACTAAAAAAAATACGAATTGCCCCCAAGACTCTACACAATGCCCCCATTTTTTTTTCGTGGTCTCTTATTTTACGCCTGCAGCGCCCAAAAGGGAGCGTTATAGCCCACTTTGGGAAATGCTGAATTATATAATTACCATCATGTGATACCCCTTCAAATTCAAATTCATTTATTTGCAGATATAGGTAAATAATATATGTATAGACAATACGAATTTAAAACTGACCTTTTTTAAGGGAGCTTTACAAAAAGCTTTGAACACATTGAGGAGAGTTATGTGATCTCCTAGAGGTGACAAGAACTTTTGTTTCACTTTGATAGCTTCTTCTCTTTTATGCATCGGAGTGTGGAACACGTTTTCACTGGACAAAACTGCTATTAAGCTTAATGCCTGAAACAGAAAACAAGTAGATCTAAGAACAGAAAAGTGAACAAAATAGAAGTCACTTTATTTACAGAAACATCGTTACACGACGTATCGTTCAAAAGTGTACAACATTAGGTAGTACTGAATATACATACTTCGTCTAGACAGTTGTATTCAGGCGCACTCAATAAAACTTTAGAATATTTCGGCTCTATTGGGAATGTCGACATCTTCTTCCCAATAACTGTGAGTTTCGGGTTACTCTCATTATCAATAGCACCTGTAACAGACGAATATAAACATTTTATGTCAAGCAGCGTAGAAGTTACCCATAAAATTATACACAAAGTTTTAGTAGTTCTTTTCATTATCGTGTGGTTTGTGACTAATGGTGTCAGAGTTTTTATGCAGCCCATGGGCCTCTGACTTAGCTTCACATGCTGTTGAGAAATATCTCCCAGACATACTGGTTTCCTCACGATGTTTTTCTTCACCGATTTTTAAGCAAGTGATAATTATACAATACGCGCATGAATCCGTAAAATCAGAGGTTTTGGGTTGAAGCCTTGGGTTCGAACTCGAGACCTATGACTTGGCAGTCCGACGGTCACACCACTAGGCTATCACTGCTGTTGGTTTTTGTAGTGAGAGAAATTAATCAGTCGTTTTCACATAACCTTGCACATAGCTATGTTTTTTCAAGTAATATCTACGCAAAAGTTATAAAAAATAACCTAATTCCTTGAGTAAACCGAGCGAAGCTTTAACAGAATCTGGTGGCGGGGTGTCGATTAGCGGGAACGTGCTGGGCTCCGCGCCCGCGGCTATTAGCAGCAGCAGTGTCGATGCTAGCGGACACCTGTAGACGAAACAAGTTACTAATGATTACACATTACAATCTTGTGAACAATTCGTTTGGATTTAACCCTAAATGAAACATCATTTTGTCTCCGACATCTTCGAACGATTTACCGTTTAGCATTAAATAAAAAACAATGTATGCTATGCGTTTTGTAATGTTTGGGCAAGTGGGCCTAAAGTTTGGTCAGGAAAATTTTGAGTATGAATGTGGATGTCTATACAAGTAGAGAAAGATCTAAGAAACGATGGATGGATTGTGTGAAAGATGATATGGCTAGAAAGGGAGTGACTACCGAGATGCCGACTAAAAGAGAAGTATGGAAGAAAAAGACGCCGGCCCCAAATAAATTGTGTTAAGGACAGGAGAATAACGATGATGGGCAAGGTGGCCTAAGTGAGTAAAATGTTACCGGAGTATCTCAGGCGTGTGGTGTAGCGGGCGCGCGCGGAAGTCGTCGGCGGTGTAGAGGCGGTAGGCGGCGCCGGCCTGCGTGCGGCCCGCGCGGCCCGCGCGCTGCCAGCCCGCCGCCTGCGAGCCCGCGCGCACGGCCAGCCGCTCCGCGCCCGTGCCGCCCGACCACGTCCTGCAACCGCACGCGTCCACGTCAACGAGCAATGGCGGAATGTTCCATTGCTGTGCGTGTGTGCCTATTTGAATTTAAGTAACTGGTAATGCTAAACCGCTAAAAGTTTTCGAAGCCAGAAAATAAAGTTGTTTTCGCAATAAACACAGCTGAAAACATGAGATATAGCTAAAATGTGTGCGAGAATTACCAAAATATTTGAGGTTTGATATTTGTTTTTACGCCATCTGTCTTTTTAGTATTATGTTTGCACAGAGATATTTATTTTTGAAACGCACCTTTCCTTCACAACGCCAGTGTCGATGACGCACTTCACGCGAGGTATGGTGACGGAGGCCTCGGCTATGTTGGTAGCCAGTATGATCTTCCGAGTGCCGGGCGGCGCGTCCCGCCACACTTGCAGTTGTTTCGCCGCCGGGAGCCCCGCGTACAGCGGACATACCCTAATAGGGGGACCTGTGGCTTCCTGGAATGTTTGATCTAGCATAAAAGCAATTACAATGGTAATTATACCGTAGATATAGCTCTTATTCGAGGGAGTAGCTAAGTAATTCACTTAATCATCAGAAATATTACCTTTGCTATCTGCTTGATATTGTACATGACTGTCTCGATTTCTTCTTGTCCCGTTAAAAATACGAGAAAATCGTGGCTGAAAATATTACATACAATAAAATACACTCAAAAATAAATCTATATCATATAGTAGCAGTTTCATAGAACAAAGTTAAGTCCTACAATTTTTTGTTTGAAAATAATAATTGCTTACTTTGCAGGAGTTGTAGCATGAAGTTGAAATATGGTGCACACAGCAGCATATTGATAATCATCTTGTTTCATTTTTGAATGATAAATGGTAACTGGATATGTTCTGCCTTCCAAATATATTACTGGGCAGTTATGGAAGTATTTTCTAAAGGAGTCAACATCCATTGTAGCAGACATTATTATTATCTGAAAGAAAAAAAAATTTTACATTTCAGAAAAAAATAGCAACACTAAAAGTAATGACAAAACCAAATAAAGGTTTTTTTTTCCTTGAAAATTTGGTTTATAGTAAATTCTTATAAATGGGGCAAATAATATTACAGCTTTAAAAATAACAACCTATCTACCTATTGATGATGAGGCCAACTAAGGAATAAAGTTATTACCTTCAGAGGATTTAATTTCTTTTCAGTTCTTTCTTTTTGTGCTAATTTCACAATACCAAACAGAACGTCAGTGCTCACAGTGCGCTCGTGTGCTTCGTCCAGTACTATTATAGAATATTTTTTGAGCAAAGGGTCCAATATTGCTTCTCTGAGCAACATGCCATCAGTTAAGTACTTCACTTTAGTTCTTTGACTGGTTACATCTTCAAACCTTACTGAATATCTGTACAAATGTATTAAAATAAACAATTATAATAATTAAGTAAATAATGTACAGCCAGGACATAAACTTACCACAAACCGTCAAATTTTCTCAATTGATTTTGAACTTAACAAACAACATATTAAAGTTTATAATAATTTGGGGAAATCTGACAGTTTAGTATAACTTTATGTGCTGGCAACCGCTGTGGTGTCTGGTAAATTTGATTTCACACTATGAGCATTTGAAACTTTACACACAACAAATCAGAATAGTATTACATTTGCTAATCAAACTTACATTGTACATATATAGGAAAGTTTAAAAAAATTAAGTATGGATGATGTAAATTACCAATTTTGGACCTAAAACATATATACCATACACCACAGATTTATTAAAAATGTGTAACAGCTGACATAATTAATTAAACACAAATTAATATAATCTTTTTTCATAATTTATCAAAAGAAACTATAGTTATAGATTGTTTATTTCAATGTTAGCCTGGTTCTTACCCAACAATAGACCCTATTTCAGTGTTCATTTCAGCAGCTACTCTCATAGCTATTGTGATGGCTGCTACCCTGCGTGGCTGGGTCACTGCTATGGCACCAGCCCCCTCAAGACGCTGCTCATGGATCAATTGAGGGATCTGTGTTGTTTTGCCACTACCTGTCTCACCAATCAATATCATAGTCTCATTCTTTTTTATCTCTTCTAGGAGTCTGAAACACAGATAGAGAAGTTATTTCAGAAAACGGAAGTTCACTTGATTACTGGTCGGTGAAAATGATCTATCCAATAATTAACACAATAGTTGCCATACAGCAGACACAATAGAAAAACTATTGTTCGTCGGACACACGGTGACCACATTGACGTTAATCATGTTAATAATCTTGCTGATCATAAGTGCTTTTGGCATTTTAATGATAATATCAAATCAAGTACCCACAGATTCTTGCACATCTATACTAATATAATATAAAGAGGTAAAATTTGTAAGTTTGTAAGTTTGTATGTAGGGGGTAATCTCCGGAACTAATGATCCGATTTCAAAAATTTTTTCACCGATAGAAAGCTACATTATTCCTGAGTGCTAGTGCTATAGGCTATAAATTATATTTATATCATACATATTAGCGGAGCTATCGCAATTTTCGTCTAGCAAGTCGTAAAGAAATACCTCCGAAAACAGAATTATTTGCATGCGCTGCCTAAACAGTTACAGTATATCGCAATTTTCCGCGGACGAAGTCGCGGGCAGAAGCTAGTAATCAATAAACAAGTTCATATTGTTTGATAGAAACTGTGGAAACACACATACCTATTTCTAACCATATACACTGGCAACTGCCTCCTTGCTTCTTGTAAGTCCTGTACAGTTTCATTCTGTTTCTCGTTAGCATTTTCATTTCCATTTGTCACAACCTTAATGTTGTTTGTTTTATTGACATTATTATCATTAGATAACTTTATTTTCTTCACTTTTATATTTTCAACGGCATGTTTTCTTTTCAGGCCATTTGATTTTAGGCTGTTACCCACACCAACCGAAGTATATTTTGAATCCATCCTTGGTTGGTCATAGTCAGTTCAGTCTGTTGATAGAAATTTTTTAATAAAATCATTTCACCTAATATTATCTTGAATTTATAGTATAGTTACTATAGCCAGAATAGAGTTAACCTTGGAATGAGTGATAATAAGCTGTAAACTAGTGACTGTCTGAAGGTTAAGTGTTGACCAAAAAAAATTGGTAGTGTTTTGGCCGAAAAGTGGCCCAATCTTCGGCTCAACCGAAACTGGCGTATGGGTAGATCTGTGATGTGGTAAACTTAGTAATTGGGTCCCACTTACTAGTGCATAGTCTGTTTTAAATGTTTATTCAACCAACACAACTTGTCGCAATATTCATAGTTAAACATACGAATCTCTACACTCTGTTACTTGCAAGTTAATACTTGCTAGCTACTACTGTTATTTGGGTTGTAAATAATCCTTACTTGAAACTGAAACCCGCTCCGTGATAAACACGTGAATTTTAAGACACTCTTCTATTCGCTATACACTATTGAAACGTTTACATTATTCAATGCAATATGCTCAATTCATTAACAAGGCTATGTTCTAAATTTTCGCCATATTTGGTAAAATTTGTAAAACACGTGCAATGAAATTCCATACGATCTTTTGCTTTTTGTTTTTATTTCAGTAATTTCGCCGTAATTTCGAGTCTCACTGACAGACGACAGTATCACATTTTTTTTTTTTTTTATTCGTTCCCGACGGAACAGGCTAAGGTCTGAGACCATGCTGCCTAGTCATCAGTTAACATTTTTCTTGTAGGGTAGATCCAGTTCAATTCATCAGTACGTTAATCCATAATGTTGGGAAATCCAATAAAATTCATTAGTTTTATATTTATCCTTGTATGACAGTAACACAGTGCACACACTGATAATATGGTAGGGATAAGATGATACGAATAAAATACAAGTACTTAATCGATACTGACTGGATGCGTTTGGTATCGATACTTTACAATTGAGTACCGAGTAGGTCATCGGTCTAAAAAACACACATATCGTATCGTATCGTTTACTCGTTTTAATAATCATTCAACACATTCGTTTTTGGTAATAACAACATTTAAAACATCTTGGGGAACCGGTATGCTTGAGAGATATTTCTGAATAGCTTTTGAAGCTAAGTCAGAGGCCCATGTGTAGCATAAAAACTCTGAAACCTCGTTTTCTTGTCTCACTCACTCACACACATCAGTCACTCTGAATCCAATCTGCGCTTTGAAACCCTACTCATTAGAGAGATGGGAGGATTTAAAAACCTGTTTTCCCAGATTTATATAAACAAGCGCAAATTTATTTAAACATTTTCGGTACCTCTGTACCGTGCAAACGACTGTTTCCTAAGCTGGCGCAATAATCAATTCATCAAGAAATCGTTTGACGGCAAAACATTTTTGGAAAAACTTATAATTTTGAGGAGCACCACTAAAACCGCTTTTTTTCATAATATTCTTTTTATCCCAAGAATTACGGGGCCTTTGTCTGGGACCACTTAATATGTAACATAATAACTTGTACTCTTACAAAATGTTAATGCGAAATACTGTTTTTTGTTTTATTTATTCGAATTTTTACTCAAAATTAATCTATATGAGTAAGTATCGATAATTTTTAATCGATTTCGAGTAAGTATTGATTCTTCACGACTGATACTCTATCGAGTAAAAGTATCGATACTTCGGAGGTATCATTTTTCCCTACACACTTCCACCACAGAGAGAATATAACTTGCACCGACCACAGACAACGTAGAACTTGTACAGACTAAATCAAAATAAAAAGTACTGTTTAATCATGTATGTTAATGATTTCGAGTTTCGTTTCCAACCTAGGTTAAATGCTCTAAGATTCCGATCGGACCACCGTAGAATATTAGACGTATTTACTGGAATTGGTATTTTTTACACTAAGTATTTTTCTGGACTAGGCCGCACCTTGTACAGTCTGTCTATAACGTCATGAAATAAATGAGGGCGCCACCGTCGTGCACGTAGCAACCCTGTATAGTATGAATAAATAATGTTGATACTAGCACAATATTTTGTATTAGAAACAAACCTGGATTTAATGAAAACATATTTTACTCCTAGATGCTTTTTTTAAACTGGATATTATATATTGTTATGATTTTTGAAGTGAAACTTCTTTATCGGGGTTGGAAATAAATTTAGTGTAACATTTTTTCGTTACGCGTCACATTTTTCCGTTACGCGCCATCTTCTTCTTATCCCTACCACGCGTGATTCGAAGTATACTTTCTCGGAGTAGGGATTGGTATTACAATAACAACAACAAACAACAACAACAATAACAACAACAACTTTATCTAATTTAACTTTATTTAACCAATTTCTGTAAAGTTGCATATAGTAAATTCTTTTTTGAAAAATAACGTCATAAAGAAGTTTCACTTCTTACGAGTGTACGCTAGTACACGCACACATTTTTTTTTTATTAAGATCTACGGATTTTATCACTACCATAATTCCGTAGATCTTACTAAAGAAATCTACAGAAACCATAGACGAATATGCGACCTTCGTTAGTTTGCATCATAGAGGAAAGTAATATATCGGTTTGCATATACGATCAAATAGCACAAATATATAGTCTCAGTCGTTCAAATAAAATGAGTAAACCAATATTTTTTTTATAATATGTTTTAACTTTTTATTAATGAAAAATACCCATAAATATAACACAATAATTAAAAAAAAGTATTATCATTGTCAGCTGCATCACTAACAACATCTTCGCTACTGCTGTCACTGCTGCTGCTATCACTATCTTCACCTAGGTGAATGACTAACTCATCTATATCTTGATATAGGGTTCTTCCACGTTCTTATTATTCTTTTTCAATGTTTGCAACATGACGGCAACAATTTTTTCATGTTTCCTTAAGGTTGGTACCTTTTTCTTTACCGAGCAAAAATATTGAATCTTTTGTCGAAGTGCACATATATTGAAGTCATCCATTTCTTAGGACGGCCTGCTCTGTGTTTACCAGGGGTTTCAAATTTGCCATCATTTTTATTGCCTTCATCTACAATACGCCTTACAGCCTTACGCCTCAGATTTTCCTGAAAAAAAGATAAAAAGTAATAATACGTAATATCTAACAGAAATAAGATAGCACTATTTTTAATTGCAGACATGATATACCTAATTCAGAATTAAAATCAGCGGTAATTTTTATCACCCAAAAGTCTCAAA
This sequence comes from Hyppa rectilinea, assembly GCA_951799385.1. NCBI lineage: Eukaryota > Metazoa > Arthropoda > Insecta > Lepidoptera > Noctuidae > Hyppa > Hyppa rectilinea. The sequence goes on along the minus strand of OX637306.1, from coordinate 9,293,908 downwards.
AGATTTACAATATGGCCTACTTATATTTGCAATCTAACCTATTACTGCGCAATGTAAACAATTCTTATTTTAGTCTTAATATCGTATATTTAGTAAATCTGTAACTTCTGGTAGATAAAAACAAACAATAACACGATTACATACCTGTCATAACTGCTGTTCGAGCATAAACATCATCCAAATTTAATAAAATTTGTCCAGCTTGGTGATCTAACAAACATCGCTGAAACACTTTAAAAATAATTTCCCAGCCTCCACTCCGGATTGTTTGCCGCATATTTAACACGTTTTTTCAATGTTTCGTACACGTACATTTTAAAAACAATATGAAATGCAATAGTTATCGAGTTACAAAACAAGTTAAGGTTGATGTTCCAGGGTAGCCCGCGAAATTCAAATTTTCTTAAGTTTTTTGCAATTTGCAGGCCAGTGATAGGTTGTATGTTGATGAACATTTGATTCGCGGCTGTAAGACGTATGTAGTTACAGAATTATAATCATCAAAATCATTAATACAACCCTCCGAGCTCATAAAGGTTCCGGAATGACTTTGACCTTGTAAAAAGTCATTTTTACACCTTTTTTCACCAATTCACCAATTCTGTAACTACATACGTCTTACAGCCGCAAATTGCAAAAAACTTAAGAAAATTTGAATTTCGCGGGCTGGTTGGAGCATTCACCTTAATGACAGCCGATGACATTCGATGTACTATGATTTAGTGTTGCCCTACTTTTGAATAATATTAGTTCCCAAAACATTATTTTCATGACTTTATAGATAGGCTGTACGACGAAATAGGACATCGTGTATTTTATATAAAAGCGAGAACTATAAGAATACTGACCATATTTTGTACTATTTATATTGCACTAGTTTCTGCCCGCGGCTTCGCCCACGTGGATGACGAAAATTGCATGTTATTATACATATAAACCTTCCTCTTGAATCACTCTATTTATTAAAAAAAACTGCATCAAAATCCGTTAAGTAGTTTTAAAGATCTACGCATACATACAGACATTAGGATGCGGGAAGCGACTTTGCTTTATACTATGTATGTAGTGAAAACGCTTTACAATGTTAACTCTCATAATTATAGTGAATGAAATACCGGGCTTCATAAAAAACTATCTTGATTTAACAGAGGTGCGGACGTGCGGTGGTTATGTTCTTCAAAAGAGTTGAATGAACCTTGCCTAAGAAGACCCATCTCACTTCTCAGCCACGTACAAGTTTACAGGTTATTCTCGAGTTGTCACACTCGTCACGAACGGTCTCCGGTCGATTCGGCCAGATTTAATAAGTTCCAGCCACCAGAACAAGGTTTTAGAAAAGGAAAGGCTTATCAGTATCATACTTACACTGTTAGGCATATTGTACAGAAGACCAAAGAGTACAACTAGAAATCTCCAATACCATCGAAAAACAGGCCTTTTTCGGCTAACTAATAAAGCATGGACATGACACGCTACATCGAGACGTTGAGTTATTTGTATGTCGCTGCCACGATACCTAACCAGTAAATCATCATCATTCTCCTGCTTAGAGCATTGAACCTATGGAGATGGCATAGCTAAGCGTACCCCTCTGCCATGACCGATTGGTCATACGGCCATACACGTTCTATAAAACTAGTTCATTCGCCAACCGCCGCCATTATGTATCGTATTGTGTCGCAAGGAAGTCCTCCTAAGAAATGGTTAATTGTGCAGTATCCTCGTGCAAAAAGCGAGCTGCCACTTCAAATTTTTGAAACTATGGTGTTTTCTATCACTTGTAAATATAAATTATACATTAAAATATTTTTAATTACGTACAATGTCGAAGTAATCGTTATTGACGTAACGATAGAAAAAATACATTGGTACGTAGGTAGCGCTAAAGTAGTACAGGGGTCGGATTTGCATAGTGCTGGGACAACGCGAATGAATGATTTGCCAATTAAATGATTTTTCAGTCAATAGGTTCAGTAACCAGTTTTTTGTGTATGTATCTGGACAAGTCAGCTTGAAATAAAAAAAAAATAACTATAAAAGTTCTTTGGAAGTCGATTTAAATTATTTTCATTGTATGTTTAGGATAATAAAAGAATAATAGTTTGTTCGTTTCGTAGTGAGTTTTTGTAGCTCATGCAATTTGAAAAAGAAACAATAATTATAATAGATAGCTAAATATGACGTCGAAATCTAATAATCCACCGCGGACCGGTTAGGCACGCTGTTAAAAAACGTAGTACAATCGCCAGCACTGCCTCAAATATTCGGAATGTAATAATGTTCATTCGCGGACGATCTCAAATTCTCTAGAGTTTCGAGTCTAGTGACGATACTGAACTTCTTCAAAGTGATTTCGACGCGTAAGTCGATGGTGTAACTATAACAAAATGGTACTAAATATCAACAAATATTACTACGTGAAGTACACACGGAAAAACAAAATAACAGAATTGTATTGCAATTAAATGACAGAAAATTTTAAACTCATATTAAAAGTATACTTTGTAAACAAGTTTATAACAAATTAGAGGATTATATAAAGGATAAGGATGCTTGGAAACATACTGGTCCTGCTCCACAGGACAATCTAGTGTCCAGACAAAATCAAACTGGTTGCTTAGTAAATTAGGTAATAAATAATTTATAATGTTGTACCATGCTATATATTTTAACATTTTGGAATAACTTTACCTCTCACATTGATTGATTTATTATTATTAACTTTTAGAATGTTTGTAAAAATGTGAGCACGTTCAAAAGTGCCTTTCTTGTGCCTATTTGACATAAATGATGTGACTTTAGCTTTGACATCATTTAGCTTTGCAACACCGGACTGCAAAACAATAAAACCGACGTGTAAAACTGCCATTCATAACAAAATAATAAAAGTAGATCTGATTGATTGTCTTATTCTATTATTTACTAGCTTCCGCCCGTGGCTTCGCCCGCAAAATATGCCGACAAATTATACACATAAACCTTCCTCTTGAATCACTCTATCTATTACAAAAACCCGCATCAAAATCCGTTGCGTAGTTTTAAAGATATAAGCATACACAGGGATATAGGGACAGAGAAAGCGACTTTGTTTTATATAATATGTATTGATATTGCCCCCAAATTTTTGACACGTGTATATAAATGAAAGCCCTTTTTAAAGAATGGGGTATGAATTCCGAATTGCCGACCCTAAATGCAGAATGATATGCAATCAATATAATATTATTGAGAAATAAGATAAAAAAATTGACTATAAAAATAAATACAATCGTTCTTTTTTTATAGCACTATAAATTGTTTTGTGATTACTGGCGGCTACCTACGTAGTTTCGCAGGCACTAATCATTAAACGTATTTTTTCCAAAAAAAGAAAACAGAACTTTTTATTCGTTCATTCATGAAATGAAATACCACTCATTCCGTGTGCCTCAACACTAGTAGTTTGTGTTTGTTGTCGTAGGACAATTGCATAGATACGCACAAATTTGTCAATGTGTATGTGTTTTTTCACTGTGTGTCTATAATTTCTTTGTGAGCGTTTGTAGCAATAGGAAGCATGTCTCTGTGTGTGGTTGTCAAATTTAAGAAGTGTGCTGTATGTGTTTTCCTCGCCCCCCTTCAAAAAGTGGCAGAAAAAGTTGTTCGATGATTGGCCGCTTGCCATCTCCATAGGTTAAATGCTCTAAGTTCTCCTGCCCTTATCCCAATTTATTTGGTGTCGGCGCAACATGTCTTCTTCTTCCATTCTTTTTCTCTATTTGTCGTCATTGCGGTAGTCACTCCCTTACTAGCCCTATCATCTTTCACACAATCCATCCATCGTTTCTTTGGTCTCCCTCTACTCGTATACCCATCCACATTCATACTAACTTTCCTGACAACAAAAAAAACCTTCAACTGCTCAAAGGGGTGAGACAGAGTAATAAACTAATAGTACTTACGAATTCCGTGAACTTGCGGACACCAACCTGTATTACCTACCGAATTCCATGGATCAATCAGATCTGACATCTGACAGCGTCAAACGTCAGACTCAGAAGCAGAAGTTAAGCAATAAGCTGGACAGGCCGGACTGGGCTTATACGACACAATTTAAAAAAAAATCTGTCACGATTATGCACAGAAGTTTTATGTTTTAGCGCTACATTGAACAATAACTATGATTTCTAAACTATTCCATAGAGTCTCTCACAGCCAAAAAATATACGGTGTTCGCCAGTATGCAAGAAGCCATAACCCCTTCAAAAAAACATTGAATGTTCTATCGAACGATATGCCTTCATTTCTTCGTTTAAAAGATAAATCTACGGTATATCCAGAACACGCTGATGTAGTTATTATAGGAGGTGGTTTCATCGGATCAGCAGTTGCCTATTGGTTAAAAAAGAGAACTGGTGAGGGTCTGACAGTTGTAGTCCTAGAAAAAGATTTCACAGTAAGTAGTGTCTTATTCTTCCAGAAAATACTTCACATATTATTCTAGTGACTCAATTGTTTTTTTTTGTCAATTTCAGTATCAGGAATCTCAAAATAATGTATCTTTATGTACATTGAAACAACATTTTTCCCTACCTGAAAATGTTCATCTATCTCAGTTTTCCTTAGATTTTTTGAGGAATATCAATGAGAACTTGGGACATGATGTTGAAATTCAATACACCCCTACAGGTTCTCTTGCTTTGGCAAGTGAGCAATATGCTCACAAACTAGAACAAAATGTTACTCTGTTAAATGAACTTGGTGTAAGAAATAATATTTTAACAGCAGCTGAAATAAAGAGCAAATACCCATGGCTGAACACAGAAGACGTCAAACTTGGTAAGACTCAGCCTTTGTGTAAACCACTTAATTTAATTCTTTCATATGTGCCATGCCAACTCTGCCCAAAACAAATCTATGGCATTGAAACAGTCCCAAATAATCATTAGTTAATAACAGCTATAGATATTTTATGTACATTGTCCTCCTGATCTACTTCATTCCTAGCATGTGGCCTAATGTGACTCACCAGACCAAATTTCCTTTTAAATACTGAGTCACAATGAATGTAGGAGAGTTGATCGACAGGTGAAGAACTTGATCTATCATTCTATAGTATACAAGCTTTAGTTATTAAAGTTGTTTGTTTCAATACATCCCAATAATATAATGAACCTGTTAATAAGGTAGTTTATATTTTATAGGATCCATGGGGGTAGAAGGTGAAGGAACCTTTAATTCATGGGCTTTCTTAAGGGGATTAATAAAAAAATCCAAAGAACTTGGAGCCAATTATGTAAATGGTGAAGTAACAGGTTTCGAAATAGAAAAACAAAAAGATATGCTCATGGAAGGTGTTACCCCTGGAGGATTTGAAAGAATCAATAGGGTTATTTACAAAACGCAAGATCAAGAAGAATATGCAATTAAATTTGCTATCTGTGTCTTAGCAGCTGGTTACGATTCAGGAAAAATTGCTGGCTTGGCTAAAATAGGGACAGGAGATGGGATTTTAGGTATGCCACTGCCAATAGAACAAAGGTGAGTTCACAAGCTCTCACTAGTATCATAAATGTAATACATTAATTAGCAGTATTACTTACACATGGGGTTTATTTAAGAACCTTGCAAGTCAAGTAATGATTAATGTCTCATAAAATTGATATTTAACTTTTCAAACATAGATTGCATAAATCTATTGTCTGCTAATTGGATGTGCAACAGGTTAAAGGTCTCTAATTAAAGGAACATTTTTATTAACTCAAATGTATTTGTAAATTTTAGGCAATCGGATATATATTCCATTCAAGAAAAAGCGACAGAATTAGGCCTTAACACTCCACTGGTTATGGATACAACTGGACTATGGTTAATGAGAAATGGTTTAGAGAGTAATCTATTTTGTGGAAATATACCACTTATAAATGATGACACCAAAAATATATCTAAAAGTGACTATTTTAAAACAATTATTGAGCCATCATTACTAAACCGTGTTCCTAGCTTTAATAATGCAAAGGTGAGTTATTGTTCATGAAAACTATAAAAAAATATATTGAGAGGCTTACCTCTCAATTTTTTTTTTCGAATATTAAATTTAGTTGGTTTATGATGATTAATGATTATTATTTTTAAATTATTTCAGATAGAAAAATTAACTACTGATGTGAATGATTGCAACACATTTGACAACACAGGTGTATTAGGCCCACATCCTTACCACAATAACTTCTATATTGCAGCTGGATTTGGTAACCTAGGTTTGTATCAATCAATGACTTTGTATGAGTCAAGCTTACACTCAGCCTATGCATAGATGACCCTCTTTAACCTCAAAACAAATTCACTTTACATTCTTTACCAATTTGAAATAGGTATAGGTTTTGAAATAAAAGACGTGAGAGTTTTGAATGCCCATAATGATACTGATATTTTTGTCTACAGGATGTCAACATGCACCGGGGATCGGAAGGGCGACGGCTGAACTCATTATTGACAGTCAGTACACAACTGTGGATTTAACGAGATTCGGATTTGATAGGTTTTTACTTGATGAGCGAATAATTGATTTCAATGTATACTAAACTTGAAGATTCGACGCTCCTTTTGCTATCTGTTATTTAAACTTTCTTTTTAATCTAGTTCTATTAGAAAACTAGCTTTCAGCTTTAAAACAAACATTGACATACATATACAACCTGTGTAAGAATTTATTGAAAGTTAGGTAATTAGTCAATAAAATTAATTTATTTTAAAGAAAAGAACTAGTCTATCTTGTATATATTAAACATTTATTTTGCACACTAACTAAACACTGCATTTATTCTTTAAAAACAACATTTCACTTAAATTGAGCTGGGGGTGCTCCAAACAATGCTCCACCTTGTTTCGATGCGGCGCGAGATGGGGCAAATCCTAGGAGCTTCTGAATGTTTTGCCTGAAAAAAAAAAGAAATTTTTATTATTTCCTCAATTATAAACTAATAATGTAAACACAGTTAAAGAATTCTTGTTATTCCTGCAAGCTACTTTGTAAAGTTCACAGTTCACAGTAATGACAGTATAGTGATTAGCACGAATCTTGAGCACTCAATGAAAGAGAGGAGACTTTTTTACCAGTAATAACAATAAGTGTAATTCAATTTATAAAATAATAGTTTAAAAAAAACGCTTATAAATTTAATTTAATTATTATAAAGATAATGGTTGGAATTTAAAATTAACATCAATTTATCGATTATAGACAAAAAAACTTTTTGCAAAATGAAAAATGGAATAATTTTATCAAATTAATGTGTTGCCGTCCTCGATAAATCTACAAAGTTTGAAAGAAATTTGGCCATTTAAAGTGAGTCAAAATTGCACCCAAAGAGTTATAAACATACAAATAGGTGAAGCTAATATAAAGCGTGTAAAAAGAGACCATTTTTGGGTAATTTTCTCGAAATTATTCTCTACTGTTGAGATGAAATAATATAATAGGTCATATTACTGGGCCTGCCAGTGTAAAGAGACCATTTTGGGTAATTTTCTCGAAATTATTCTCTACTGTTGAGATGAAATAATATAATAGGTCATATTACTGGGCCTGCCAGTGTAAAGAGACCATTTTGGGTAATTTTCTCGAAATTATTCTCTACTATTGAGATTAAATAATATAATAGGTCATATTACTGGGCCTGCCAGTGTAAAGAGACCATTTTGGGTTATTTTCTCGAAATTATTCTCTACTGTTGAGATGAAATAATATAATAGGTCATATTACTGGGCCTGCCAGTGTAAAGAGACCATTTTGGGTAATTTTCTCGAAATTATTCTCTACTGTTGAGATGAAATAATAATAGGTCATATTACTGGGCCTGCCAGTGTAAAGAGACCATTTTAAGTAATTTTCTCGAAATTATTCTCTCTGTTGAGATGAAATATAATATGTCATATTACTGGACCTGCCAGAAATATAGTTCCATTACATTACATACCTAGCCATCTTCTCTTCCACTTTTTCTAGGTATTTGTGCCCATTTCTACTCCATTTTGAAACCCTAGTAGTTTTCTATGTATGCAGAGGATTTTTATAAAATTTGTCCTGATATCTGCTAATATTTTTAAAATTTCTATTTTACTAGTGCTTGCACATATTCAAAGAAATTATAAAATTACCTTATGCTCATAGTACATAATATGTACAAGAAAATAAAGGAGCAGTCTGTATAGTCATCCCCTGGCAAGTTCCTGTGGCTGAGACCTTGTATCCATGATATAGGGTAGAATGGAAGTTTAGCCACTACTCTTCCATCAAATCTGTAACACACATTGTCATGATTAATATAGTATGAAACTCTTCATAGTTACAGTTTTAATTTTCATATTATTAGCTAATCATTTGGCTTTATCTTAGTGGTATCAATAAAAAATGTGGGTCAGTGGTAATGTTTTTTTTAACCTTTTGAATGCCAGAGCACACAAGCATGCCCTCCACTCCGAGCTACAATTTTTTTTCTTCTCATTATCATGAATATCCCAACATCCATGGTGTCTTTTAATTTGTTTAATGTCATTAAATATGTAAGAGAGCTTCAATTTTTAAGATATCTCAACACCAGCAATTTATACTATGCTAACTCAATAAAGCTTACTTTACAGTAGAGGCGTTTAAAGGAAAAAAACATGATAACTTTTACATTAAGATACTTGTTTGAAATTTGGTATGCTTAATTTGTAATAACTCATATTTATATTATTCCACTAAATGTTTAGCTCGTTGTCGAGACATTTTTGTAATAGTAAAATAACACTAACAATAGTGTAAATAACTGGTTACAATAACACTATCTATTATGATTAACTGCAAAAGTTGTAAAATCGCGCAATCGCATCTAATACAGCGCCCCTCCCCGCGTACACTCCGCTAATAGTTGGCGTAATATAAATCAAGTGATTTCAAAAAGTACCCTTACTTAGCATTTTATAAGATTTGTAACTTTCTTATTTTTGTATATTTCTCCACAATTTTTTTATGACATACCTATGTAAAAACACATTTTAATCAACTTGGCATAAAAAAACGTTTTTACCTATTTTTCGAGTTAGCGTAGTATAAATTGCTGGTGTCGGTCTATACAAACATACATAAAAGTAATTATTTAATTGTTTCGTATTATAGTGCTATTGTTATTGTCACATATTTGTGTTGTTGGTGTACAGGGCGTGCATTTGCTTGTGACAATGGTGTTCAAAAGGTTAGACATAAGGGCAATATTTCATGCCAGGTATTCATTTATTGTATTAAAATAATGCATAACTTACATGCTATTGAACATGCTGAGTAAGGCCGTGAATGCAAAGCCAATCGCAAACATTGATTTCATCTTAACTAAAGAAAGGTCTCTATTGTTGTTTTTTAGTCTTTCTTCTTCCCTCTCAATTTTCTTCTTATGTTGCTTGTCCAGTGAGTCTCCATGAGCCTCCTTTCTTTTTTCTACTACAAGAATGAACAGTATTGTTATCAACTGTTTGATTAAATGTAAAGTGAACAATTATACAGGTTTTGCAAATAATTATTCAGGGTTTTGACTTTATATTGTGTTCATGCTAAATTCCTCAAACCTTCGAGTTTGTGCAATTGTTATATGCCTATGTAAGTAATATTCTATCCCGTATCATAAGCAAAATACGCGTATTGGCGTTGGCAGGTGTTACCGACAACCGCCACAAAGCCCGTATTACCAAGGATTCCATCCCTATTTATTTATAATAAACAATCTTTTTGACTTCTTAAACTTACACTTTTTACTTTGACGTTCGACCTCAACTTTCAGCTTTTGGTACTTTTCTGTCCTATACACCAGTATCCATGTTAAACCTGCAAACCAGAAAAACAACCAGATAAATGTCAAAAATTGAAGATATTTATTCATCTACTAAAATTACAGACTCACCTTCGCCTAAAAATGCCGTGCATATAGAAATAAATACGATGAGCAGAGAATCACTCCACATGTTTGTTTGATACGCAAGTAACTGCAGTAAAAAGAACGCTTTTATGTTACTTTATCCTATTTAGAAAAATCAATAATTCATTCAAAAATCAATAATTTTTAGTAAAATCTTCAGACTGTAAAATTATCCAGTTTATTTTAGACCAAGTTTCGACGAATATGACAGACGACTACTTTTTTACTAGTGGTGGGGTGGGGGAGGAGACTGACGTGAGTGACTTGACTGGTGACGTTAAATTATCACAGACTACTTATCCACAGAACAACATAATTTACTTTACTAACATCTTAGAGCATTTATAGGTTAAATGCTCTAAGACTAACATACATTCGTACCGTACTTAGTATCTTAGAACTAAGGAGCATGGATAACATCTACTTTATAAATATAGTATGTATGTATGTATGGTGATTCCATGTCAGTGGCAAATTAGCAAAAATAAAGGGCCAAACTTGAAATAAGCTGAATTTTTGTATACACCTTCATTTTGGTGTTCTTAAAGTTATCGCAAAAGTCACTTAAATCTAGTGCCTCTTTTTCCTTTCCAACTTCGAGAAGCAAGTTCACGGCATGTTAGCAAAAGATCATTTCGTATTTTAATGAGATTATTCCGTATTGTGATAAATCGACTAAAACAGTTCGTGTTCAAATTTTATTGCTGGCAACATAGCAACCCGTTTTTCGATCTATCATTCAATTTGTTGTCTATTATTCAATTTCCTGTTCCGCTCTCCCCATTCATCCATTCAATTCCATTCCACAATGATTCTTTTCCATTTCATTCTTCAATCTTCGCTCCGCTTGCCAGCCGTTTACTCGGACCGAACGGCTCTCTGGCCTTAGCTTGGAATTCTGCCAACTCACTGAATTAGAAAGTGTTGTAGTATCTTAGAAATTTAATCAATTCCCTTTCTACAAGGATGTTATTGAAATAATTTATCAGATGTAGGAGTATAAAATTAATGATATAAATATCTTAGTACACCATAATAATACAACGGAATCAATATATTTGTCACTACTGTGATTGATTATAGACAATATTATGTAATATATGTTGAAAAATAGTGTAATTACTCTGTTAATGGACGTAATAACTAGAAAATAAGTGTTCCTCGGTGCAAGAATATCATTGTTAAAAATGATAAAACGCCATGTTGTATCTGGAGCATAAGGCGTGGCATGGCATACCATTGTGCAATCGGGTGTCGTGTTAATTTTGAAGTAATATAATATAATAAAATGGTAAGTTTTGTCCCAATATAATACATAATTTAGCGCATTCGGATAATTATCTTGAACATGGCAAAATTATTTTTTACCACATGTAAATACTACTTACACAATTTTTTTTTTTAAGCTAATAGATCAATATTATTAGGTTGATAATGCATAAATAAATGCAACTGCAAAGAAAGTCACAAAGAAATAAAAATTACGAAGCTTCTAGAACAATATCACGTGATGTGATATTGCAGTAGGTGATGACGTAAGCGCTCGCTCGCTCTCCCTTCCCTGTCCCGAGTGTCCGGTCCAGCGTCCATTTTGTTTCATTGTTAGAGAATAGGTGTCCTACTTTAATGAAAAAGCTACAACAAAATTTGAAGCCGGACGTAAAATTAAAAACTCAATACCTGTTCCTTTGTACGCAAAATACGCGCATTGATGTATAGTAACGGACAATAGCTCCGTGTAACCATAATAGAAACCACTGCTTTACGTCGATCGATGCAATTGCCTAATAAACGCCATAACTCCATATCCATTTCGTTAAAGATGGGCACCTATTATTTTCCTATCTAGACACCTACTAAGCTTGTAGCAGGTGAATACGTAACTGCAAACATGAAACTTGTACGAACAAATATTTTTAGATAGGTACCTATTATCTAAGCATGATGGTATTGTGGTTTTGTAGACAAAATCATGATCTTTAAGTCTAATTTTAGAGCGGGTTCAATACCCGGGTCGGGTAGTTTTATTACTTATCAGCAAAAAGGGTATTCCGACCGAGTCTAGTACAGGTAATATTTTATGCTAGCTCGATCATCACGAGGCGAGCTGCATCCGTATCCGTCAGTATCTGCTCGATTTGTTGGAACCAAAACTGACACCGCACGGTGTAGCATTAACTGCTCTAAGTATATAAAAAATGTTCGTGAGGTTTATAACTCTTGAGTAGATCACACATCGAACAGCTAGCCTCTTCTTATTATATTGAAAACCCGTTCTATGCTAGTCCAGCTCAAGGTCAAGTGTCAAGTCGACACGGTCTAGCATGTTAATTATCTCGGATAATCTTGTTATTTGGGTAACTCTTAACTACCAATGTCCCAAGCCTTATAGATATGACGTAATACCTACGTTATTATTTTAGGATCTTGATCGACTTTCGCTGTGCCTGATGTAGAAAATATTATAAATTTATGGGTTGTTAATATTGTAACTGTCCAATACCAGATTAATATACATTGTTATCTCGGATACGGTATATTAAAATGAAGTTTAATGCGCTATGTATATTCGAGGTTAGTGGCAATATGACCTTGAGCTACAGTAGTCGCGTAGGTGCTTCGTACCTACTAAGATGCGAAGTTTCAAATTTAAGAATGTGAGGTCAGCATTTACTTACTGGATTTGTTACCACTGATGTGCGTCCTACTATGCGTTATGTAACCTTAAACTATTTTTTCTAACCTTCAATCACCAGTTCTGCAAACGATAAACGAATTGTTGTTTTTTTCACCCTATTCTGATCTAATCAACGCATCTCGTGCATGCCATTCATTGTCACGGTTGCGACTTTAAACAAATGGTTTGAGTAATACCTACCTATTTCTTTTTTTTTTTAAATAAGTAATGACATCGTCATAAGTATCTGGTAAAAGGTTAGGGCTAGACATGGGATAGTATTCTCCATAAATTGATCATTTTAGTTCACCTTCACCCTGTTATAATAATAATTACAATGCTTGTAGTACCTACCTAATTTAAAAGATTTAACGAGTTCTTATATCGTTTCTCGTTTATATCACGATACACCATTTCGTATTGCGATAAGCGTCTTTCATTTTGCAAGCGCGGTATCCTATCGCTAATTTAAAAGATTTAACGAGTTCTTATATCGTTTCTCGTTAATATCACGATACACCATTTCGTATTGCGATAAGAGTCTTTCATTTTGCAAACGCGGTATCTTAACGAGTAGTGCTACAAACCCTTCAAGAGAAAGCGCATTACGCATTTGTGTAGCGCACTGTTGCTAGTCAGCCATTATTGTAATTCATCTAACCGAAGATCGAATGGAACAAAGCGATAAAAAACAACAGTCCTTTCTTGTCCGCGAAATGACATATCCTCTACGAGAAACACTAAAAGACAGATTCAGCTCATGATATCAAAATGCAATTTAATATATGAATACAGTAAATTACCACCGTATTTTGTGTCGTTCAATCGTTTCGTAGATGGTCGCGAAAGTAACGGGGTGTATTTAGACCCGAGTCCTTAGAAGATACCTACATACGTCTTTCGTTCTTTTTCTGTGGAATTAGCTCATACTTACAATCAACCGGCTCACAAACCTGCTGATTATACGGAAAAAAGTGTTGCGACCCCCTTTCAAAATCGAGGGATAATAGTTTTAAGGAACAATCAAAACATAAAATTTTTCCAAGTAGGACAACATCTATAATTTTTACTTTTTGTTACAGCCGCGTATTGATCCAATTCAGTTACTGAACTGCCTGAGTGTGCTTCTGTCACCGAATGGCGGGATCAAAAGCAGGGATGAAGTCCAGAGGCTCGCTAGGTAAGTTTTTCAAGTTAGCATAGCTTTTCATTAATCAGCTTTGTTTTTTGGCTTTGTATTGCTACGATCGACTCCGACAATTAGAAGGAAGCTGCTTTTTTTATTTTGTACCTACTGCTAGTATCATACTTTAGTACGCGATGTACTCATTAAATTGAATAATTGGAGAATAATAATTCCCGATTTTTATAGAAAATCTTTAATTTCAAGCATTCTAAATAGTTTAAGTGAATGCATTTAATTATGGTTTCGATAAAAGTGAAGGTCGTTTTTAGGGCTCCGTACCTCTAATAGACAAAAACGGAACCCTTACCCTTAAACATAGAGGTATCGAGTTAAAATTAAAACCATATACTTACTCAGCTCTCCCTTAAAGCTGTGAAAAAATCATACTTCTAAATAAACGTAAAAAAAAGATACGTCTGTTTATGCCGGAAAATACGTATAAAACTCTCCAGGGAATCAAAATTTTTAGGGTACTTTCCGTTGAACTAGGAAATTTGGCAAGTAATATCGTCATAAACTACAAGTACAGGGAAACATCTAAAAAAACTATAATTTTTTAATTAAAACATAAAAAATGATAGTCTTTATTTAAAGTGCGTGATTAAAATACCATCAAGTTTGTACGGAACCCTCGGTGGGCGAGTCCGACTCGCACTTGTCTGGTTTATCGATATTTATTATTTGCCACTCACCTGTGTATATGTGTAAGAAATGTGAACCACCTCCTGTCTGTTGTCAAGTGATACTATTTGTATCTTACCATATTCTAATGCGAAGCTGAAGCAAGCATCTTGATTTACTTTTATTCCCAGAAATCTGTGCTGTAGTGTCATTCTAATACCTTATATTTTTGCTAAATATTGACTTTTTTTCTTGCAGCCTCATGACTAAATTTTCGAAGAAATTGGTATCTAAATGTATTTACATACAAATACTAAAACGTACCGAGACCGACCTTTTAGGGTTATTTATGGGATCTGGCGGTTGGGTTTTGGTACACGTGTGGCTGACCGAAAGTATAGTCGCCAAAAACTGGCCACTTGTAAAAGAGTTATTGGAGCTGCTTTTATTATGCCCAGTTAACATAGATCGTTTGAAAACCAATAACTGTCCAAAACTTGTAAAGGAGTTGTCAAAGGATAATAACCATTTTGGTAAGATAATTGCAAAAATATTAACTAATAGTTTACTAGAAACAAGCACTACTACCAGTACAGTACAGTGTTATTGGGTTTTTCCATTAGAAAGTCTTCAGAAGCTACAACAATGGTGCTTAGACATAACTGGAGAAATGTGGCTGTACTGGGCCACCCAACCCTTCGAGACTAACATTGTAGCTTGATGTTATGCTATGTTATATAGGAAATAAAATGTCGATTTTCAGATGCATCAAATGTTTGAAAACAAAATACATAATATTATTTCAATTACTGCAATTGGTCGTACTTCTGAAGCAAAACAGTTAATTTTAAGTAATAGTATTTTTAAAGCTTACCTTAGCTTATTTAATTATTTCTTTACAGCTATCACAGCCCTAGCATCGAAGTTAGTTGAACAATGGTTAAAAACGGTAAAGGGCGAACAAGTAGTACCTTTCCAGATTGCAGATATAGATCAAATTATATCTGAAGCACAGTCTGATTTAGATGTCTTAATAAAATCAGAGTGCAATGTGGAATATCAAAATAGTGAGAATAACATTGAAATTAAAACAATTAGTGAAGAACATATAAAATTGGACAAATCCATTTGTAACAATACCGATACTGATAAGAATGTAGGTGAAATAAAAGATGAAGAAGACGATGAACAGGAAACTTTACCCGTATTAAAAATCAGTTTAAAAGATGGAAAGCAAATCATTTCCCAAGTTGATGATGATAGTGAAAGTAAAACTTCTGAAGGGTTATCCGATTCTGAAAAATCTAAAGATAGATCAAAAAGTAGAAGTAAAGATAAATCAGATGATAAAAATAATAGTAGCGGGTCAAAGTCAAACAGTTCCTCTAAATATTCAAGTAGGTCTCATTCTTCAAGTGATAAACATAAAAGTCACAAAAGCAGTTCTAGCCGACATAATAGTAGTAAAGACAGGTCAAAAGATAAGGATAGACATTCCTCTCATACTTCTAGATCGAAGAGTGACAGTAGCAGAAAATCTAGCGATAAATTATCGTCTTCCAGTAGTAAATCTAAAGAAGATCGGAGTTCACGGTCATCCTCCGAAAGAGACAAGAATAAAGATAAAGGAAAAGATGATAAAAATGAAAAGAGTAAAGAAACATCTCTAAATAAATCTTCATCTGAGAAACCTGATGATAAAACGCCGTCAGTTCATAAACTGGGGAAAATACCGAAATTGAGTGCTTCCAAAAAAGAAAAACCATCAATTTCCATAGAAGTCAGAAAACCAGATGAACCAAAGCCAAAAACTGTTAAAACTTTCAATTCTAAATTTAGGAAACATGGACTAGAAGAAGAAGTTAAACCACCACCTTCTCGTGCAGCAGTATTAACCAAAAAATCCACGACTGTATTACCTACAGTATCAATACCAAAAAGGCCGTCTCCAGTTCACAATGAGTCTCCTCCAGAAAAAAAGTCAAAAACTGTAGTTGAACCAGTTGAAAAACCGGGTGCAATCAAATTAATTCCTCCTAAACCTAAACGTAAGTATTCTAATATTTATTCATTTTGGCATATTTTTAATAGTTTCTTTTTTTCCAGATTTACATTGGTGGTGGCGACAATGGAGGGATCCATTGTCACCAAGTCTTTACAATTGTTTAGGTTGCATTTTCTTCAGTGGTAAGTCTAAAATGTATAACTTAACGGGTTCTAAAGTGTTTTTACCACCTGTAAAGTATTTTTTTCAAATAAATATTGAAATCAATATACATGACTTTTTCCGTTTACTACTTAGTTCAAATTTAATAACCTAAATTTGTTTAGTTAATCGTGAGGTGAAAATACCAGCGCAGGAGTTATTTCAATGGACGACGCAGAGCTGATGAACAACTGGGCTGTTCCAGGAGTGATTCTTCAGCAATCCATGTAATCCAAAAATGACGTAATATTTCTACATGAAAGATACAAATCATTACTTACTGTAAAAACGACTGTGAAATTATTTTAAGACAGTAATATTCCTATAAACAACATGAATGACTTGAGGGGGAAGCGCCAGGTAGACATCGAAATTCAAATTTTCATAAGTTTTTGCAATTTGCAGGTCAGTGTCAGGTTTTTATTTGATCAAAATATGATTCGCGGTCGTGGCGAGTATGTTTTTACCGAATTAAAATTACTAGAAGTATCAGTACAACTCTCAAGTTAGAAGTGGGGCCCCAAATGTAATGATTTCATGAAATCATTTCAGAGGGTAATAATGGTGAACTTAGGGTTGTACTGATCATTTTAATAATTATAATTATATAAATACGTACTTGCTGTAGGTGCAATTCATAATTTCATCAATACGCAATCTCATACTGACGTGCCGACAGACATTACAAAAAACGTAAGAAAATTTCAATTTCGCTCACTACTCCGTAGCTTTCACCTTAAGATGAAGGAACTACCGTTACCGTAACTTTAGTTAAACAGACCAGTTATTATATTTTGCATAGAAATCCAAGAATGATAGTCTCATAAAAATGTTTCATTTCATGCAGGTAAAAGTCAAGATTTTTATGAAATACCTGTTATAATTGTAACCCTAAACCTTCCATAGGAACAAAGTTAGGTTAGTATTATTGGCAGTAGCCAACAAGCGGTTGAAGGCTTTTTAGGGCATTGCCAGCTGAAGTCTGCTAAGCCTTCGATGGTAAAACAACGTCATTCCACACGAGTTTCTTTTATTTATTTCCAATTTCTAGAAATAAGCCAAGAGTAACTTATAAAATCAGAAAAAAAATATTGTTTAAATAGGTCAATGTTTCTAATTATGACTATTGGTATTTTTAAGATTCGGGTCCAAATATTTTATGTTAAAAGATGCATTTTAATTCTAAATTTATTATATAAATAGTAGTAACAACGGCAAATACTGTAACCATAAGTACAGCAGTCGACAGCATAACTATGACATCAAACCGTTAGTGGCCATCCAGCTTCCCGCTGCACAGAACAATGCAGACCACTACAACGGAACTGTTTTGGGAGAACAGTATAAGGTACCTATCTACCGAAAGTAGTAATCAAATTGAGAAAATACTTGTATGGCTGTACAGCTCCGCTATTGTCCTATTATCCGAACTTATTTAAGTAACACGGAATTAAAAATTAAAGTTTGTAGGTACCTTCCTTTGTATCTACTTAAATTTTTGTATTTGAAAAGTTATTTAATAGGGGTAGGTATAATAAATGGACATTTCTAATATTTTACTACAAGAATAGTTCTTGCCAGTTGGGGCCTAATCGTATTAAACCCCCGGGGTTTTACCTAATCCACGACATTGATAAGAGATCTAAAACATAGTTGCTACCTACGAACCCCTGCTATACTCGGGCGTAATGTTATGCTTGAGATAAAAAGGACACTGCGAACTTTGATGGGAAGTGGTCTAATAACCTATAGAAATGTGGTTAATAATAATTAGTATAGGTACCTACAAACATGGGCACATGTCGATCACTTTTCAAAATGATACTGTAACGACATCGAAATCTGCAATTAAAAAGAATTTATTGTTTTTCATGCAGTTTCCTTTGAATTGTTAATTAATTTTCTCATTTTTTAAAATAATATTCTGGACTATTCTGTAATCGAACCCCCCCGTTTTCAATAGTAGAACCACCACTGCATAATATGCACCCTTGTATGTCTTGACTATATCGATAAAAATATCAACCCGCAAAAAAAAAAAGTTCTCACTTCTTAGTTTAACATCTTATTTCTCGAAAACTCGGGTTATATTGAAGTCATAATATAAAAAATAGTCTTCTATGCAGGTACCTACCCGATCTATTTCAACCACACCGAATCACTGTTGCATAGACCAGTTCTTCCCAGTTTCCTTAGTGGTTTAAATATTTTTCGAATGCCTAAACAATTTAAAAGCTTATAAAGCTATGATCTGTTTTAGTATGTATGTGGAGAAAGGTACCTAAAATTCCTCTGTTTTGGTTTGCATCGACAGCCACAACACTGTTCGACACAGGTTTATCTGGATAAAAACTGTTTGGGATTCTCAGAAACTAATCACGAAAGCGTCTGTTCGGATATGGCACGTAGATAGCTGAATAAACATAGATAGGTACTTGAACTTTTATTCAAATTTGTTGAGATATATCGTAAGTAGGTAGGTACCACCTACGCGGCGCGGCGCGCTTGTATGTAGGTATTATGAATACTTATGTACCTACAGAAATCTATAGATTATATGAAAATATAGATAGGTACTACTACTATATTTAAATTACTCGCAACCAAAACTTAATAATTATATAAGTAAGTCGTATATCAATAATAACAAAGCTTACCTACTAACCTTATTATTTTCTATAGTTTACCTTTTATGAAAACGCCTATGTCCAGCTAACTAATATAGATGTGATAATATTACGAATAATTCGACGCATAGGTACCTACTACAGATAAGATCAGTAAACAAATTAATAGAAATCGCTAATGTAGGTAGGTACGGGACCTAGATAACGCAGATTCTAGAATCTTGCTGTCGCCCCAATCCTATAGATGGGTTACCTAGTTATTTCCCTGAATTTAGTTCTACGCCTTAGAAGTCCATAAATGGTGCGTAATTTTCATCTGAAAACAATGTAGCACACAACATTTTAAAATTCGTAGAGCTGAATCATTTATTGTATTAGAACTTAAATTAATTAGATAGTGTAACTTTCTAAATTTTCCTTAGATTAAAATTAGATAATGTAACTGCCTAAGAAACTTACAAATCTGGTCTGCGCAACTAATGTTTCATGTAGTACTGAAAACATCCCGCATAAAGCTTGAAGGAAGTTTTGTACTTACACACCTAATTATCATAACGAATCTTCAGGCATCAATGCATCTATTTTTTTATGAAAATTAGTACAAGGTCTGATAAAGAGTAGGTGTAATGTAGGTAAGAGGAGCTCGCGGCTAAGAAATAACAGCCGCTCGGATCGATCCATCAAGTTAAGCCACGCTTACCAGGGTTGGTCCGTGGATGGGTAATCATCTCTACATATCGAGACTCCTCCGTGCCTCTGAAAGCACGTTGTGCCGTTGGTCCCGGCTGTCATTCGTGGATCTTTTACCGAGTACCTAATCAGAAGCCCGAAAGTCTTGACAGCCAGTCTTACCAAGGGGTACCGTATTATATTACCCAGTTACTGACTGGGTTGTGGAGGTCTGATAGGCAGTCGCTCCATGTAAAATACTGGTATTCAGCTGAAACTGGTTAGACTGGAAGCCGACCCTAACGTAGATGAGAAAAGGCTAGGTAGATTAATTTATTGATAATATATAACTATTAAAACGGAAACAACTAGGTACAAATTGACTGTCGCAAGCAGTAGGCCGGAACTAATTTAAATTTCCTACCTGCCAATAATGGGTAAGAAGCTTTTTTAATTATGAGACTTTTACTCACTCGTTAGTTTCGTTATTAACTTACAGAATATCCTTGCCAGTAGTTTTTTAACATAGCAATAAAGTGATTTTTCTCAGGGCGCGTGATTTTACGGACTGACAAGTAGATTTCTCTATCGATTACATTGCGCACCTATAACAAAAACAAAGGTTGTTGAGACTTGTAAACTTTATGATGGTGTAAATGAATTATTAAAGTTTATTTTAGTAGAGGTACGTAGACGCTACTTAGGTACCTAATTTCCTTTGATAAGCTGCATGTTTACAGTGGAGGCTAACATTTACCAAAATTATAGTAGTGAATTTCGCCCCTCTTTGCTCCAATGCACAGGTAGCCTTAAAGCTTGCGTACCTATTCAATAGTGTTTGATCAGTGATAATGTGATTCGTTTATCATCTATAATTTTATAAGTCGTTTTTTAAATTATCCGCGTTGATCTTTAATTAACTCTGCAACGAAAGAGAATTTATTCCGAAAAAAAATTCTATAAACTTGGACAAATAGATACCTCAATGTGTCGTCAAGTCGTAAAAACCATGTGAAGCAGGGAGACGCTGCCGCCCGGGTCGCTAGTCTTAAATATAACTCTACTTCCAAGATTACTTTTTTTGTACCTAGCTACCTGATTTCTTATTGATTAGGTATTTTTAAATAATCATTTAACTAGCATACTTAGTTACAATTAATATTGTTGAGGGGTAAAAAACTACCTACATTATACGGTTAGGTACACGATTTTGCTCGCAGTTAAAGTATGTAGATTCTTTTTGATACCAAACATTTGTTTAGTATTTTAGTATTTCCTTATGTACAAGTGATTGCATGTAATGCAATCATTTGTACCTAGGGAATGCAATCCGCAATATCCCCACATTTTGAGTAGACTTCCAACTCCGGATTTGATTAAAATAATAAGAAATTGTATCAAAAGATCTTTTTGTTCTTCAGAGTTTCTTTTAATTTGTACTTTTAATTGTTTTACTAACGTATCGTACGAGTTACGATATCGTAACCGACCCAAACACAAAAGTAAGCAGATGATGAATGATGATAGTTTGAATATATATTAGGGTTTCACCCCGGAATGAGAGATAATAAGCTGTAAAATGTATTATCTAATAAATTATACAAATTATTTATTGTTAATTATATTTCAATGATTTAACAACTTTATACCAAGGTTTTGTTCACGAGGTAAACAGTTGACCTTGCATTACAGTGAGTTTGGCTGAGCGTTTTCGCTACGGGTTTACTGCTCTCTATCTCAAAAACGGTTAGGCGTATTAATACTTTTTAAAAAGAAAATCTGTAGCATATTTAATGCTCTACAATGTTTGTTATTTATGTTTTCATCATTGGAACTACCTGCTGAAGCAGATAACCGCGATAAATTGCTTTTGTCACCTTTGACCTTGAATAACTAGTTACCGACTCGGACACGAGATTTTATGAGAATTTTGAGACATCTTTTAGAACGCCAAAATGAAGAAATGATTTTTTGTGCTTATTATCTCTCATTCTAAAGTTGACCCTTATTTATCCTAAAGTGAATGGACTAAATAAAAAAAGTGTTTAAAATTTAATTTAATTTTCATGTGCGCTTATTTTTAATCCATTTACACAAAAAGTAGAAACGTCAAATGAACAAAATAATATATGATGGGTAGATTTGTTTATTTTTACCAAAAATCCAGATTTTGTGACCTGATGTGCATTTCCTATGTGTACCCATCTGATACTTTCAAAAGAGGTACGTATTGTCTGTATATGTGAACCTTTTATGCAAGTTATTTGAATCAATAATTATGTAAAGTTGAAATAAGTTAAAATAGGAAATAATGGATTAAGTACCTACCTAGTAGATATATACCTATGCAATTGCGATTTAATTTGACAGAGGCACGGTAACTTATGGTTTTAAACCACCTAAGATTCCATTAGTTAGATAAGTAGATACAGTCGTCTGAAAATCAGTGGTAACAATAAAATTGTTAACACGGATAATATAATTTTTGCCATGTGCGTGCGGTTGATTGTTCAATCATGTCAATTTGTTAAATATTTAGTCGAATGTTTTAAAATTTTAAACGGAAATGAACTTGTTTTAGGCTTTTTGGTTATTTATTTACGTAAAGAAACTTACTAAATTGCATGTTATGCGTTATCAAAAACGAATAATTTACTAGGTAACAACAACAATGCCAATTACTTATGCCTGATTTCACTAACACTAACGACACCTTGCACCCATCCATGTCGCACTGCTAACACAAGACTGTATCAACACAAAAGAAGACAAATTCGAGATAACTCATTTTCCATATGTAAAATTTAATTCTCTACGCGTCAATAAAACCCCTTAATTTTAAAACAGTGTTCACTTTTTATAATCGTTAACAGGAAACGAGTACTTACTTAATCAGTTTTTCATCATTTCTAAAAAAAACCTGCATTTTGAGTTAATAGTCTTGTGTTAGCAGTGCGATGTATGTGTGTAACCAACACATACATTTTAACCGACTTCTAAAAACGAAGAGGTTATGAATTCGGACTTTTTTTTCATAGTCCCATTTAAAATTTATTCAAATCAAATCAAATCAAATCAAAATATTTATTTGCTAGAATACGGTACATAAGGTGTTACAGTTAATTTGTTTCAGCATATCCTGCCATAACATGGCGTGCAAATGTATTCACACTCAGCGATGTCAATTTATCTAGTTTACAGATACTATTGATTTGTCTTCTAGATAGTCCTTAATGGTATAATATCTTTTAAATATCAATAGTTTGAAAAGTATATTTTTAAATTTGGTCAGTGGTAAGTCTTGAAAACTATTTGGTAAATGATTGTAAATAATAATCGACATGCAGTATACATTTTTCTTAAATAATTTTAGTTTTATCGGTGGCAGCCGAAGTCTATCTTTATGCCGTGTTCGGCAATTTGGTCTGTCAGTTTTGGTTTCAAATAAATTATAGTTCCTCTTAACAAAAACACATATTTCAAAGATATATAAACATGGCAGAGGTAGAATATTAAGTTTTTGAAATAGTGGCTTACAGCTGTCTAAAAAGTGAGCTCCACAAATTGCTCGGATACATTTTTTTTGAGCTTTAAAAACTCTGTCAAAATCTACTGAGTTACCCCATATTACAATGCCGTATCTAAGTATGGATGATACATAACCATGGTAAGCTAGCATTGCAGTTTCACAGTTTACTGTTTGTCTAATTCTTTTTAATACATATATAAAACGATCTATTTTTGCAAGAATTTTATCTATGTGTGTTTTCCAATTGCAATTTTTATCGACTGTTATACCCAAGAATACACAATTATCGACAGTGGTCAAGTGAGAATCTTTATAATGAATGTCTATTGTATTTATGTTGGAATTGTATGTCTGAAATTGTATTATGTTCGTTTTAGTCATATTTATTTTTAAGTTATTTTTTTCTAGCCAATCGATTGCATTATCAAGAGCTAGGACGATTTCATGTTCTAAATTTTTATTATTGTCACTTTTAGTCATTATAGTGGTGTCATCAGCGAATAATATGCAATCTTTGCCTATCGCGTCCGATATGTCGTTGATGTAAACCAGAAAGAGTAGCGGGGATATGATACCTCCCTGTGGCGTGCCAGAATTATTATGTTTATATCCCGACCTATAGGTTTTTTTTTCATTTTGACAAGTTTTTGTTATTTCCACGCATTGTACTCTTTCAGAAAGATAACTCTTTACCCAGTCGTTGGCCTTACCCCGGATTCCATAATGCTCAAGCTTTGAGAGTAGTGTTCTATGGCAAACAAAATCAAAGGCTTTTGTCATGTCTAGGAACACGCAACTTGTCTTAGATTTCTCATTCAAACTTTCCGTTATGTATTTTATTAGCGTAAAACATGCTAAAGCAGTAGAACTGCCCTTTCTAAAGCCGAATTTTTCTTTTTTAAGAACATCACATGCTGTCAAAAAGTTCTCCATTTTAATGCACATAACCTTCTCAAAAATTTTGGATAGAATTGGGATTAAAGTTATTGGTCGATAGTTGCTCATGTCAGTTTTTACACCTTTCTTAAAAAGAGGCTTGACAATTGACCTTTTCAGACGTGTTGGGAATACTCCTTCTGTTAGAGACAGGTTTATGATGTAGGTTAAGGGAGACACTAAACTCATTGCACATAGTTTTAACACTTTAGTGCTCAGGTCATCATATCCAGTCGAGTTAGTGTTTCTTAGACTGCGAATTATTTTATCAACGTCTGATTCATCTACTGGTGTAAGGAAAATGCTTTTAGGATTTTGAGGAGTGGTTATTTTTATGTTATGTTGCATGTTTTTATGAGCATTATTGGTCGTCTTTGTTTGGGATATATAATAGTCATTAAATAAGTCGCATATTTGGTTAGGATTGTGATAAACTTTACTATTAGCGTTAATTGCGTCCACTTCAGAGTTACTTGTCATATTATTTGTGTTTGTTTTAATCATGTTCCAGGCCGCTTTACTTGTATTTTTAGCCTTATTAATGTAGTCTAAGCTATTAATCTGCTGAGCCTTGTGTATGCATTGTTTCAGTATTTGAGTGTACTCGTCATAAGTTTTTTTGTTTTGTTTTTTGTTATGTTTGTAGAGGTGGTATTTTAAATATAATGTTCGTTTTTTAATGCAGCATTTTTTTATACCCTTGGTTAGACCTCTATTTTTCACTTGTTTACTAGTAATTTTAACTTTAACTATAGGAAAGCATAGGTTGTAGAAAAGGGTAATTATATCGTGTAGTCTATCGAAGGCGTCGTTTGTTGTTTGAGCTTCGTAAACTTCGGAAAAAGATAGACTTGAGATACAGTTATTAAATTTAATTATATTTTCGTCACTGAGCTCTCTTACATTTTTAAACCAAAAGCTATGAATGTCTTTAACTTGAGAATCAGTTTCTAAGCTAACCGTTATTGATTGTGCTGTTTCGTGATCAGAGAGTGCTAAATAGTGCAGTGTGGACTTAGCGTCGTGTATATTGCTTACAATTAAGTCTAAACAGGAGGTTTTCCTCGTCGGTCGTGTAATATGGTTTTTCAGGTTGGGCGGGGAGGTATTTAAATAGACAAGGGTCGTGCAACGACTTAAAAGAAAAAAAACGATGACCCTATGTGATTCATACGACAATTACCTCTTAGGCTGGGCTTGGCTTAGGCTTAATTAACATTACTTCAAAAAAAAAAATCGGTGATAGTCTTATGTTTATTTGTATTTAATGAAGTTGTTTTGATATATTTTGTAATTTGTTTTGTTATTTTGCCTAGTTATACGCCACAGATCTGAGTCTGTGAAGTTAGCTGCTGGAAGCAGAAATAAATGTATACCGTAAAACGGGGTGAATAGGGATGCAGGGGTGAATCGGGACGAAACTTTAAAAGCGATTTAAGCATTAAATAATATAGTTTGTGGCCAAAAAGGACTCGTAATGTGTTTACTGCATAATAATTAATGATCAATTGTTCTGGTTGGCAACAAACTATACCTAAGTTTCGTTCCGATTCACCCCTGCATCACTATTCAGCCCGTTTTACTGTAAACGCCTTCTTTTTTAATCCGTTTATATAAATGAAAAAATCCGATATGCAACTAAAATCACAAACACTAAAGACCCATGGCGCGGACCTAACCCTTGATGTACGGTTCATTCATTCATAACACCAAACATTGTTTCATCCATCACACAGCGCCGTCGAATATAGGTATGTGTTAAACATTTCTGAATTAGTTAAATGTTTAACACATATATTCGACGGCGCTGTCTATATTTTAAAATGTCGAAATATTCAATGCAACAAAATAAAACAGAGTTCGTTTATCTGCTCTCTATTTAAAAGTAATCCCTTATAACCACGAGCGATTTTTTAACAAGTACTGGATTTTCAACGCACTACTTAGCACCGAGAGTGGAAAATCCAATGCGCCATAAAACATCGCCCGGTACGCACCAGAGCTAGAAGTAGCAAACTTTCAACGAGCTAAAAACGTATAAAATTGAGAAAATGTTAGCTCGACTGACTATTCTCTTATGAGTAGCTGCTTACCATCGTACTGAAATATAATCATTCTACCCACCTACTTTAATCAGCCAAAAAAGGACAATAACAAAAATTGGTAGGTAAAAAATTAAAATGAACCAATGAGACGTCGCTGTCGGGTCACACTATTGTAAACTATTTTTTCCGCACCGCATCGGTTTAATTCAATGTAAGAGAACTATGGCTTTATTTTGGTCAATTCATTGGAAGAGAGCCCTTTGTTCAATTTTAATGAGAAATAACAAACTGGGTTTCCCAAATTCCCAGTGTCCTTTAGCTAGGTTACGCAGTCATCCGCAAGTCAGCGGGATTATTTAACTTCAAATCAAATTGTTACCACCGTCGTGCGGGTTGACTGGAAGTTCCGGCTATCTGTAAAAGCGTACCTACCTTCTCTATCGTTATTATCTTAATAAGTCTAAGGCCTACAAGCTGGGTTACCTACAAAAAAACAATACATTGTACAATGTATTTAGGTACCTAGGTTAATGGATGTTTTGTTCGTATCTCGTTTATTCATAAAGGTGTCTTTTTAAGCATACGAACAAAACATCCATAGGATAATCTAGGCTACCTAACTTATGATAATTCCGTAAACTTTTCACGGCGTAGTAGGTAGGTATCAAGTCAACCCTCTGGTTAAAATCGTGCGTGTTATGGTTTAAATAAATGTTCCATTTCCACACGTTTTGTTTGTTAAAAAGTATTTAGCGGCTTCAATTAAAACGGCGAGAAAACAGCGTGTATTCCCGTTCGTCCCCTCGACTTCGTCCCCCGAGGGGGACGAACGGGAATTTACAAAAATAATATTTAATTTGTTCCCGATCGTCCCAATCCTAATTCAAGAGGGGACGAATGGGAATATGTTCTTTGATTAGTGCCATTCGTCCACTAAAAAGGTTGTCGAACGTCTAATTTTTTATTGAAAGAAATAAACTACACGGTTCTTTTTTATATTTTTATTTGTTTTTCTAGGTATTTAAAAATCATAACACTTACGCCAAGAGAACCTTAGACGATTTGCCTAATTCGCAGTTGTTGTGTTTTGATTTTTATTTCAAATTTGTTTTTTTTACCAAT
The DNA here is from genome assembly GCA_951799385.1 of Hyppa rectilinea. Lineage (NCBI taxonomy): Eukaryota > Metazoa > Arthropoda > Insecta > Lepidoptera > Noctuidae > Hyppa > Hyppa rectilinea. The sequence goes on along the minus strand of OX637306.1, from coordinate 9,266,358 downwards.
TAAAACCACCAGTCTTATATTATTTGGTGGGAGCAATAGACCTAAAAAAAATAATTAATAGATTATTCCCATTCGTCCCCCCAAAAAATTTAGAGGGACCATCGGGAAAATAAATAACGAATTCACGGAAGACAGTACTGCTGTCGTTTTGTAAGAAATTACCTATTATCTAGTTAAAACAACGAATGGTGCGCGTGATTTTTACGACTAAGACTTGCATGTCTATCCATCTCAAATTTACAGTAAACAATATTCTCACATCAATACCGCACTCATCCGCAATAAAAACAATGAGAATAGCGCTTGCGTATCAAATAAAACACCGTTGAAAGTAAGAACTATTTTCAAATCTGTTTTATTTTTACTGAATAGAACAAATTGCATCTTTTTATCTAAAACTACATATTTCAGTAATAGTAATGACCTCTCCGAAAGCCACGGCAAAGCTATTAATTAAAACCCAAATAATAATAATAATATCCTTGGACATTTCACATGATATTTGCCTTGATTGCTAATGATATCGGATTCTGTTCGGACACAGTGAGTTTCTTTCATATAAATTCATTCATTAAAATTATTATACACTAGTATCAGTTAAAGAGAGAGACAAACTAGTTACCAAAACGTTAACTTACTTTTCAACTTCGCCACAGTCTGGTAAAAAGTGAAAGGTGCACGTTCTCTGACGACAGGCCGTAGCTATGAATGTTTTTTGTTTTTAACTTTCGTTTTAACAAAAAAAAAAAAACTATTCTATTATATTTTATTTTTAACTTTTTTTTTTGTTTCTTTAATAAATACCTACTATTGACAGGGAACGAGATCTAGGTTGCTTTAGCAGCAGAAGATGCGATTCTACTTTCACTTCATTTCCATAGCCAGGGAAGCCGGATTAACTTCCTTGAACTACAACAATATGCTAACATTGCTTTGGAAATGAGAGGGTTCTTCATTTCGTACAAATTTATCATAATTTTATAATATCAAACAAGTCATTTGTATGGGTACAGGGTAACGTAACAAATTAGGGCTTGGTTGTAGGTACTTATGTTGCCATTATCTATCAGATTTTTTAAAAGTTAAATGTTATAAACTTTTCGTTGTTAACCGTGCGTCCCGTCTTATTAGAGGTAAGCAGTAACAGTATGTACCTACTTGCCGGGTACAAGACTATTTTTGTTTGGTACCTTTTAAGGTACCTAAAGGTTTCGTTTGTGTTTGTGATACAGCAGTCTGATATCAAATGAATTAAAACATCACGCCTCTAATCTCCGAAAGGCTTTTGGAAGGAGGAGTATTACCTATACGGTACAACCAGTTCTTTAACTTTATAGATTAGCATCAACACCAATAGTAAGATTTTCGAATAAAAATTGTGATACCATTTATTACTTTTATAAGCTTCATTACTGCTTTAGGTACCAAAAACACGCACGACCATGAACCCAAACTTCCACCCACCGTGCACCGGCTACTTGTTAAAAACAAACTAACATCTAGATAGTACAACCAGTAAAGTTTTGTATACCAGCTAGGCAATGGTCTTTTTAAACTTCCGGATTTGTCATTAAAAGTGATTGTAAAGGTACTGCCATAATACGATGATAAATAGCGCCATGATTTCGCTTCCTTATAAAATATGCGTAAAAGATAATATTTATAGTATTGAGAGCTAACTAGACTGATGATGTGATGTCACTCGTACAGCACTTCAGTGCAATACGGAGCCGCATTCTAACAAGTGTAGGTAGTTGATTCGCACGCGTTGTCGGTACCTATGTCTCTTCCGCTTGGCAACGCAATCACCGCCAGTTATCTAAATTGGTTTTGTTAACCAATATGATCGTTTTAATAGGTTTTATGTCGCCTTTTTACCAATCTACACTATAACTAGTGTTATATATTTCGCAACATTAGGGCACCTTTGTCATTAGGTACCTACCTACCTAAATATTTTTGATTACCTGTGTTTACCATATTGTTGTTACCATATTTTTACTACATAAGCACACATGACGAGAACCCGTTATACATTTTAGTCTTATTATTAAATCAAAGTTAATATTGCTATTGTTTTTTCCGTATCTCATTGGATAAGCCTACTAATACCTATACTACAAAAAATACGTTTGCAATTGTATTTAACTTTTTTTTTTGTTTCAGCAATTCTTCTGTTGGAAAGTGACATGTTCATGGATGCGTTGAATGCTTCAGCAACTAACAAAAGAGATCCGAAGAAAAGAAAACGACGTACGAGTGGATCTAAGGATGGAAACTCCGGAAACGATGCTTCACCGCCACACACACCCACTAACATAAGCAGTCCAAGTAGTGAAAGCAAATCAGTGCCACCTAGATTTTACCAGGACACTCTTGAAACAGAAGAAAACAAAGAAAAGGTTTCCGAAAAAGATACCGATACTAATGAAGTCGCTGAAGAAAAAGATATAAAAAAAGAAATTGAAGAAAAAATGGATACGTCGGAACCTCATACCTTAACAATTAATGGACTCAAAGGAGTTTTATGCTACCATAAACGTAAAGGCCCTAAAAAAAGTATTAAATGGAAACCAGACTCTGAACTGGAAGAAATTCAGTACTTTGAACTTGATGAAACTGAAAGAGTTAATGTGACGAAGACCTTTACTGATATGAAATATTTAGAAAGGATCCACGAAAGAGACGCATTCCAGAAGGGAAGGAATCTTAGTAATGATGATGTCATGGAAGAAAAGACTAATTGGAGGCCACTAATCCTAGTCGACGCTGATGGACAAGTCCAGGTAGAGCATGGTAAAAACAGTAAAGAAAAGGACATTCAGGCAATGCGTCAAAAAGGAACGTTACAACCACTTTATTTCTCCAAATCAATGATACCCGACTCTGCATTTGAACCTGAGCCCGAAACGCATCCCTATACTGAACCGACAATCATACCCTTAGATGATGTTACCGGCAACCAGGATAACATAAGTGATTTTAGAAATATGCCTTGGCCTGAACCCAAGGGCAACGCGCCTCCAGCATCGGCTACCATAAATGTGCCTAATATGTTCCCACCAAACATGAATCAATTTCCTAATGCTTTTCCAAACCCTCAATTCCCTGGCGTGCCTGGGTTTCAAGGTGGTAATATGGTTCCCGGTGAATGGCCAAGCGGAGTCCCGCCGCATATGATGGGCAACGGTATGCCAGGTCCCATGGCGCCTGGGGTCATTCCTCCCGGAAACTTACCACCGGGAATGATGATGCCCCCAGAAGGAATGATGATGTCTCCAGAAATGTTTGTAGGACCGAATCCGATGTTTCCTGGTCCGCCTGAAGGTTTCAATATGCCGCAAAATATGTTTCCAATGGATTTCAACATGTCGGGACCCCAAGGTCCTCCACCCGGCCCTGATAGTTTTCCTGGTATGGCAAATTTCCGAGGAGCTATGCGAGGCCGTGGCAATGGTGGACACTGGCGAGGAAAAAACGCTGGAAGCTGGGATGGCCCAACGCGGGGTAGAGGAGGTGCTCGTGGTGGTCGCAAAGCAGTTTGTATATATTTCCAGCGAAAAGGATCGTGTCGACAAGGTGACAATTGTACGTTTTTACATCCCGGTGTCAATTGTCCATTTTGAGAATAAGTACATAAAGTTTTATGATATGTTGTAAATACTTGTCAATATGTATTACTAATTATGGGCTGCATTTAGGCAACAGCTGAGAGTATGTATGTAAGCACAGACTTTGTTTTAGAGTTAGACACTCAAAAAGACTGATAAATGTAAATAAATATCTAAGTAATAGTTGTATAAAAGATGTATATTTGTAAAAAAATACTTGTAAGCGTTTGTACGAAATACAAATTAATTAATTTAAAGAAATTGGTTTGATTTAATTTTACCATGCTAGATCCAACAAAATGTCTGTGACACAGACACGATACAGCTCGTACCGTAGTTTTTAACCTTTTGAACGCACGAGCATAAACGCACGCACGTGCCTTCCACTCCAAGCTACAAATTGATTTTTTCTTGTTATCGTGAATTTCCCAATATAGGTACTGTTTCATGCCATTAAATAACTACGAGAGCTTCAATTTTTTAAATATCTGTAATGTTTTTATTGCGTGTTGATAGTGTATCCGCAGTGCGCATGCGCTTGCTTGTCACGTATATGTGTCTGACAACGGCGTTCAAAAGGTTAATAAAGGTAAGAGGTTCGAAGTCACCCTAACCGCTCTAGTTCTAAGTAGGTATGTCGTATAGCTATCCGCCGACGTTACTACAATGGCTCGGCGGGCAGCTTCCGGGAAACCAAAGGTTTTGGATTCTCGTAGGTTATGCTTGGAGTCTCTCTGAGGGATCAAATCCGGAATGAGGTGATCCGTCAGAGAACCGAAGTTGTCGACATAAGTAACAGAATTAGCAAGACTTAACCTTTCATAGGCTACAATAATTACAGACAATTAAAATTGTGTCTCGCGTAGATCTGCGTTCTGGCAGTCAATTTATTTTATTATTTATTTATTTTATTTATCCTTTATTTCAGGCAACGAAGGCTCATGTATAAAAATGATAACTATAAACTAAAACATAATTTTAAAAATACCATAATAACTTAAAAACTACGGCACTCGTTGCGCACCACGAACGACTTGAAATTAGTGTTATGGCGCGCCTCCAACTTCTCTACCCTCAAGGTCCAGTTGGTCTTCACCCGTAGGTACTCTACGACGTCCTCAGCTTGCGTAGAGTTGTGTAAACGGGACACGTACAGCTGCGTCGTCGGCACTGCAGGACGTAGCAGCATGTTACATCCAGCCGGCGCTGTCCCGCACTGGTTGCGATAATAAGGCTTCCTCTTCTTTCTCTTCACCTTGATGAAGCCGTCATCATCGCAAGTGTTCTTGCGCGGAACCTGATGTTCGTGGTCCATCACAACGCCTTTCGTCGCGCTCGATGCTGAGCGACTCTGCTTTCCCCCTTTTAGATTTACTGCTGGTCGTTTAGTTTCTGACCCAGCAGATTTCTGATTAGCGACGGTATCCGAATAGGTACACTTGGGGGTCGATGTACCTATAACGCGCGTCGCTTCCCCGGCAGGTACGACGCGATCAGCGGAACACGATGCAACGTTTGCATTCTTGACAGCCGATGATGTTGATTTTTGATGTAAACTGCAGGCAGAAGCATTTTGTGCCCCGTGACGTGTGTTTGCATTGGAGCCTTCCGGTGACCCACTTGTCGGAATAGCTGAACAACGCTACTTCGGCTCGCAATTCACCAATGGTGACATCCGATGACTCCAACTTGGACTTCATCTCAGCCAGGCTCACCTTCAGAGCCGTGATGTCCTTTAGCAGCCTAGTGTCGTCGACGTGGTCGAAAGTGACAGGAGGCAGTTTGTGCAGCTCTTTCGCCACAAAATCTGGCACGTCATCCGGATCGCTCTTCTTCAGCAGGTCGATGATATCCTGCAGACTCTTCTGTCCACCATCCCTCCGGCGAGATGGCATCTGTCCGACTTGGCCGAGTGACTGATATAACAGCAACTTGGCACTGCATACCTCATCCTCTTTGAAGGAGGACTTGCAGATCTGTAAGATGCTGACCTCGTCCATGTAATAGATGGCATGCTTAATAGATCGAATGCCAATAGCTCGTTGGCAATGAGCTGCTTCGTAGCCATTGCGTACAAAATCGGGCAGCGGTTACCGCTGCGCAAAACTCGAATACAATATTCGTGCTGTGTAGCGCAAACGCGTCCGTTTCCGAGCGCGCATCGCTCACCACTCAATGGGTTAAACGTCTGCATTTGAGAAGAGAACACGTCTTCTTCAGAACCTTAGAGCATAGGTTAAATGCTCTAAGTTCAGAACACACACCATTTTTTACATCCGCGCATGCGGATTTTTGGTGGCTCACATCCGCAGATGTGGATCTCAAGTTATTTTAAGGGTTTTTTAATTGATTACTTTTGTTTTTCTGTTTCGTTGTAGGTAGGTAAGTATCATACTTAATTCAATTCGCGGCAAGTAAGTAACTGAATTACCTATTAAATAATAATAATTTTATATTCATTATTAATATTATAGGTAGCTCTCGAAATTATAATGTGTTTAATGATTACTTCATTATTTCAAGAAAATATGACGATTTAGAGCTAGGTTCATATTCATGCTTTTTAATCCACATCAGCATCCGTATGAGCTCCGCATTGATTAATGCAGATGCGGAGGTCTAAATAAATGCGGGCGCTCCGCAATAAGGAAGTTTCCATTTTTTTTTTTAAATAGTTCTAAGCTTGAAATAAAGCCCATTGTTTTTTTTTTTAATTATCTTCATAAATGACGAAGTTATGATACTTTTCCCGTCCGCTTTAAACTTCTCGGCGCGCGGCCGGTCAAAAGCTTCGTGACGTCACAAGTCCCAGGACTCGCTCGAGTCGAGCGAGTAGTCGTCGATGCGCGGTCTCCTCAGACGGTTATTAGTTTTGTAATTCAATGTATAATTTTTTATTAAGTGCCTATTTTAAAAACTTTGCGATTTTAACAATTTTAAGCGTTTTATGTAGTCCTATGTATTATGAATACACTGCACTTGAATACACGACATACGAAATGTGTAGGTAGCCTAGCAAAAAAATACGTCTAATAAAATCTCTCAAGGTTTTTATCGACTTTTGAACTTAAATTTGGGTAGATATTTCTGTTATAATGATAACTAAGTACATTGATTTCAGCATACATGGATTATATTTGTCATTTTATTTTCAGGTCGAGGAGGATACTGAAAATTTCATGAGATATCGATATTCTAGTTATTCAATCTCTACGTGAGTCACAATATCAAACATATTATAAACTAAACATGTATGTCAATGTAGGAATATCGATATCGATATTTTTGGTTATTCATTCTCTAGTACCTACCTTTAAATCACTGGGCCATAAAATATAAATAAAACAAATCCCTGGAGGCAGCGAGATTTTGCCGACTCTTACTACATATAAGTGTTTCTTTAATAAATTAAAGACACAATGTTTTATTAATGTTTATATTATCAATCAATGGTGAATAAAACTTTAAACAAAGTTAGGCGGAGTACACCGATTTACCTAAAACGAATAAAAGCTGCAGCAAACTGATGAGAAGTTATTCCGTACGGCGATTGTTACGGTTAATTAAAATCATTACTTTGTAGGTAGGTAGGTACTTACGTTGAAAGTTTCACTCCTCTGACCTCTGCACTTGTGAACAGTGGATTGTTTGCCAGAAAATCCAAGACCATAACCATGTTCACTTTTGGCAAATTATTAGACTGTCCACGCACAAATCCATTCTCCATCGTCTAAATTTTACTTTAATCTAGTTATTACTTATTTATAAGATGTATATTATGAGAAATATATTAATAAGGTTACTTAATACTTCACACAGATACTCACACACCGCTTTCCATGTACTTACTGTGCGCAACAAACGACGAAACACTCAAAACAGCCGAGCGCTTTCAGCCCAACCCGTACCGTTGGGACTTGTGACGTCACAGACCAAATGCTCCACGCGCATTTCAAAATTCGTGCGGGATTCAGTAAAAGTGGATTCATTTTGTAATTTTTCAAGATATTAAAATAATTCTTTCACCATATATATTTAATAACCTAGTTTTACAATTTATAGTAAGTATTTTTTATTTTTGGTAAAATGGAAACTTCCTTATTGCGGATGCGAATATTCGCAACACCCTCAATAATGCAAACTCGAAAGCATTTTGAAATAAACCAATTACAGGCACTTTTAAATTGTCAAGTGACAGTCATCTTTCTGACTGACTGTCATTTGTTGTACATACCTACTTAGTCCAGCATTTAACCTATGGAGATGGCAAGCGGCGAATCATCGAACAACTTTTTCTGCCACTTTTTGCGGGGGGCGAAGAAAACTCATACAGCACACTTCTTAAATTTGACAACCACACACAGAGACACGCTTCCTATTGCTACAAACGCTCACAAAGAAATTATAGACACACAGTGAAAAAACACATACACATTGACAAATTTGTGCGTATCTATGCAATTGTCCTACGACAACAAACACAAACTACTAGTGTTGAGGCACAAGGAATGAGTGGTATTTCATTTCATGAATGAACGAATAAAAAGTTCTTTTCTTGGAATTGAAGTGAAACTTCTTTATCGGGGTTAGACAAAAAATTTTCTGTTACGGAAGTACGTCACATTTTTCTGTTACGGAAGTACGTCACATTTTTCTGTTACGGAAGTACGTCACATTTTTGAAGTGAAACTTCTTTATCGGGGTTAGACAAAAATTTTTCGGTAGGTAGGTAGGTAGGTAGGTAGGTAGGTAGGTAGGGAGGCAACAACAACAACAACATTAACAACAACAACAACAATAGTTAATTATTTTTTGAAAAATTACGTCATAAAGAAGTTTCACTTCTTACGAGTGTACGCTAGTACACGCACACTTTTTTTTTTAAGGCTGGGAAATCATCCAATGACTGCTCCCGCTCTGGATGGAGCGGAAGGGAGTGTCAGACTCTTACTGACTAAAACCCATCCATGTTCCTTCCGTAGCCCTTTATGTTCCGGGGTAGCGGTAACCCTTTCGGACAATCCCGCTTACCCGGCAGGCTTGGCCCTGAGGGGCCCCTTCATATGCTGACATCTCTTTGTTTGTACCCTGTAACTTCGTTTTCGCATAGCGTTCTTTCGCATTTTTTTCTCTTTTTATTCGACTCTGTAGGGTCACAATAGTATAGGCGCCAGAATAACCCGCGAAATTCAAATTTTCATAGGTTTCTTGCAATTTGCACGTTAATGTCAGGTTGTACCTACATCGATCAAAATATGGTTCGCGGCCGAAGCAAGTACGTATTTACAGAAATATGTTCATTAAAATCATCAATACGACTCTCTAAGTAAGAATTAAGTAGGATAATTGCATAGATACGCACAAATTTGTCAATGTGTATGTGTTTTTTCACTGTGTGTCTTTAATTTCTTTGTGAGCGTTTGTAGCAATAGGAAGCATGTCTCTGTGTGTGGTTGTCAATTTTAAGAAGTGTGCTGTATGTGTTTTCCTCGCCCCCCGCAAAAAGTGGCAGAAAAAGTTGTTCGATGATTCGCCGCTTGCCATCTCCATAGGTTAAATGCTCTAAGGCTTAACCGGGCTTGCCTGTGGCTGCCACAAAAGAATTGTAGCCTCCAGCCAGGGCTTAATAAAAACTAAACCTAACTTACAAAACTAAGCGACTACACGCTAAGGGCACCCCCTGCGGGGTTTGGACCTCGGCTTAGGGCGTCGCTGGGGGGGGACAGCAAGGGACAGCTGGATCGGGGGTTTTTAAAACTACTGGCTCTGCGGCAACGCGGGCTGACTCGAGCAAGGGTCGGGGGGATGAGAGTGGACAGGGTCGTCGCGACGGGCCTCGACGGCGAGGACGGAATGGCGGCGGTTGGCGAATGAACTAGTTTTATAGAACGTGTATGGCCGTATGACCAATAGGTCATGGCAGAGGGGTACGCTTAGCTATGTCATCTCCATAGGTTAAATGCTCTAAGACTTAGTCTGAGTTCCTACTGCTTTGAAATGGGTAACTATTTTGGTAGGTACATACAATATTGTAAATAAACTTTATTCAAAATAACAAAAAAATTTACTGTACCTATACAACATTTTGTCAAAAATCGGTTATTCTCAAAACTGTCATTGTGTGGGGGTTGATTCTGTTTTGCGTAAATATGTAGGTTTGTGCTCTAATTCTATTATACGAGTAAATGTTTCATAATGCACTGGTGGTATTCTAGATTCGTCGATGGGATTAATAGGTACCTATATGGCCGTCAATATGAAAATATAAGTAAACTTCGTTTGTCTAACAATAAGTTAAGAACGTCTACAAACACTAATATAATTAAATGCATTTTAATAGTATGAAACTGCCGATTTGTACTGAAAAATTTAATATCGTTTTTTTTTTAATTTAACATATTTATTTAATAAATTTTACATAGCCATCTAATAGGATGGTAATTTATGCCTTTGCGACAGAAATCTCGTGATCTAGATTCGACAAACTGTGTGAAAGCATTTTGTACTGCCTCCTGAGAAGAAAACTTTTTATCACGTAAAAAATTGTCCAAATCACGAAAAAAATGGTAGTCCGTTTAAAAATTTAATCTAAAATTAACCAATCAAAAAATATTGATTAAAAAGACATGATAATATTTTACTCCAAAAAGGTGTCGTTACAACTTTTTGGTCTTAATTTCCGTCTAGCCCTCTTTCGCAACGCGCGATATGGAAGGAAACTGTAGTTACTAAATTAAATGACTAACTAACTATACTAAACTAAACACATTACAATAAGTATTTATGTTTTTTGATGACTCGATTTTGAATAATTTCTGAAACCCCGTGGTGTAGGTAACATTTGAATAGTTGGCTGGTCTGAGCCAACTATTTTTAGTTTACTACAGCAGCAGCCCTGATTATCGTACAGAAAACGTCAAATAGTTAACGTCATCGGCAAGTCATCTTTCATCGAATCAAATGCTAATGACACCACTTTGTTTTTGTGAAATTGTGAAGCTGGCTGGGTCGGGTCGGGTCGCTGCTTAGCGATCGAAACCGAGTAAGGACGACCAAATAGATTAGGAAATGATGTATAATTAGTGTTTTACATCATTCTGGTGTGTATTTTTTCATATGCTCAAATCAATTTTTTCCAATGTAATAAAACAAATAAAAAATAACAAGATGCAACGCTGGTTTTTTTTAGAGGACCCGAAAAAGCCAAAATACAAACCACCAAAAAAAATGGCTGAGAAAAAGTCAGAACCTGTAGTTTTAGTAACATCACAACAATGGACATTCACTGTAAGCGCGCCAGATGTTGGACCCAAAGAAACTATGTTCATCACAGGAAGTATTCCAGAGCTTGGTGAGTGGAACTATGACAAAATACTTATGCTTGACCGTGAAGAAGGTACAGATTTGTGGTGGAAATCAATAAAAGTTCCAAACACCTGTGACATACTGTACCGTTATGGTAAATGTATTGTGAATGAGGCTAATCCTAAGGCTATCTCCATCCAGCAATGGGAAACACATCAACAGCCACGAATTCTGAAAGAAACAGTACTACACCCTTATATTGATACATATGGTTGTTACGATGGCAAACATTTGGTGTCTTCTGGTTGGCTCACAGTTACTACACTGCTGCAGTTCCAATTCATGAACAATCCATTAGGACTTAAGAGTTGCCTAGCTAAAAGAATTATGAGTATAAAGGTTACACCTGTTAAATTATCTTTTGGGTCGGAAGTGCAGGCTGATGATTCATCCCATAGCATGGATATAGGCGGAGCTGCATCTGGAGTGGCTGTTGATGTTTCTACTCTCAACAATGATCCATCAGTTTGTGGTATGAAGCCACAGGGACAGTTTGGAAGAGATTACAAACCAGATGATGTTTTACTCATAAATGTTACGGCTCCCGACATAACAACTCTGGCATATCTTGTGGACTTCTATTGCTACAGCAGCCGTGCTGGATCCGAAGATCCTCCATGCCATGTGGGCTATACATATGTGCTGCCTAATATGTTTAGGTCATCTGAGGGAACTATTGATCTGCCTGTGACATGCAATGTGAAACATCGTCCTTTAGGAACAGTGAATATTGGCTATTTAATTGTGAAGCCTATGCCTAAGCAGCTATGTAACCTTAAAGTGTCATTCGCAAAATATTGGGATCCATCTTGGACTGGTCTGGAGGTTGGACATCGAGGATTAGGTGCTAGCTTTAAAACCAAAGAGTGAGTAGATTTCACAATTTCACTTAAGTCTCGATTTTATTCTATTGTTTAGCATTAATTTGAAAAAACATAATAATTTTTTTCAGTGGAGATGCCATTCGTGAGAATACCATAGCTTCACTTAAAAAAGCAGCTGCTAGTGGTGCAGACTTGCTGGAATTTGATGTTCAGCTGAGCAAAGATATGGTACCAGTTATTTATCACGACTTTTATGTGTGTATATCATTGAAAAGAAAAAGGGAAGTTGACCAATTAGAAATGTTAGAAGTACCTGTGAAGGATTTGACTTTGGAACACCTGCAGAAACTTAAGGTATGCTATCATTATTATCATTACTAATTTTCTTTGTTTTACATCTTCTGCATCTTATATGATGCAGACAATTTCTTTTTTAATTTGACTTAACATACATGCATGTTCAATATTAATTCCAATCTAGCTGGCCCCATGAGCAAAGCACTGAAACTATTGATTATATTGAAGACTATTAGCTTGTTTAATGCACTTGTTTTCTAATGAAAATATTAAATGTAGGTCCCTCTGGCTGAAATGGCATTTAATTTCCGGCGGAAAATGGAGTTAAATTACCCGGTGGGGCCCTACCTTATTTTATAATTGCTTAGACTTGTATTTTATTGTAAATACTCCTTACAAATTATCCATTTACGGTCATAAACCTTGGATAGTCCCTACAGCAGAAGTTTTCTTACGGCACACACAGTACAGCAATATCCAAACATCATTGAAAGGTTAAAGGGTTGGCAGCATCGACTGTTCAGCATAGTTAACGCTCAACAAGAGCCCTGTCGGTTGATAAAATTACAAAGTTAATCTGAGTTTATCGCGGTCGTTTTGGGGGTTCCCGTTATTTAGGCTTCGAGATTGGTTCAGCAAAATTCTCAATTGACATAAGAATAACTCCGACAGTCAGTATAGGTATGCAGTTAATGCAGTTATTAAATTCGGTCTTATAAAAAAAAAGTCATTTATTCAATCTAGGTTGAAAATTAGCACCTTTTGAAGGTCAAAGTTACAAAAGACAGTCCCTCAAAAACGCCCACCCTTCACCACTTCCTATTGCTGCAGCTGGTAAGAAAAAGTAGCGCAACAAACTCCCCAGCAGCACAGCTGTCTGTTTAGTTGGAAGAACTTGATTCTACACATTTATCTGCTGTAGGTAGGTAGGTACTATACTACACAAGGTAGAAGTGGTCTGTTTAGATATGGTATCAGTAGGACCAAAGCTAATTGAATGGAAACCATCAGATAGAAAACAACATGCTGAAGAAGGCGGCTATAAGGCTGATTAGACGAAACAAAGGAATCCTGTGACTAGCGGCAGCGATTAGAAGAACTTTCGTCACTAAATACAGAAACCCTAAAATGAGTTTGCAGGTAGACTAGACCAATAGATGCCTCCGTGTGGCAACATCGCTCCTTTATCTTATTCTATTTGTAGGTTTATCACTTAGTTGAAGGTCGTAATCGGGAAACATTATTCTTCGATGACGACTTAGAGGAACATCAACCTTTTCCTACTTTAGAAGAAACACTGAAAAAAATTGACCCTCATGTTGGTTTTAACGTCGAGTTGAAGTGGACCATGGAGTTGAAAGATGGTACCTTTGAGCTGAACAACCCATTTGATATGAATACTTACGTTGATAAGGTAATACACAGAGAATTATACTGTCATTGAACAAATGTTCATTGTCTTGGTTATTTTTATTTGTGGCTGGACTGGCCGGAGTACAGAGAACACAATGTTTGTAAACAGTTTCGATAAATGTATCCATTCTTATTTCCAGGTTTTAGAGACTGTGTTAAAGCATGCCGGTGATCGCCGCATAGTATTTTCCTGTTTCAATCCAGATATTTGCACCATGGTCAGGAAAAAGCAAAATAAATATCCTGTCATGTTTTTAACTATTGTAAGTATACTCTAAGGGCTAAGTTTATGGAATCACATATAATCACGCCTTTATTCCCCGAAGGACAGACAGACGTGAACTTACAGTACAGTTAATTACTGTTTATTTTCAGGGCATAACGAAAAAGTATGAACCGTATCGTGATCCTAGATGTTCCTCCATACCGGCTGCTGTACAAAGCGCAGTCAGCACGGAAATATTGGGAATTGTTGTACATACTGAAGATTTGCTCAGAGACCCTTCTCAGGTGAATCACATAGTATAAAACAAAGTCGCTATTTTTGTCTGTTTGTTTGTCTGTATGCTTAAATCTTTAAAATTACGCAACGGATTTTGATGCGGTTTTTTGTAATAAGTAGAGTCATTCAAGAGGAAGGTTTATGTGTATAATTTGTCGACATATTTTGCGGGCGAAGCCGCGGGCGGAAGCTAGTATTATAATAAACCATAACCTTGTTTTTATCGCTATAAGCAAGTTAAAGTTATTGTTGGCTGTATGTGCAAAGATTTTACATAGAATCAACAAACTGTGATTTTATCTTACTTATTAAGTTGAATAAGTATAGATAGCAGGTTTCAAATCAATACTAAGATAAAAACCCTCGTGAACAATACAGTGGTGACCTCGATCTATATCTGATCTGTATATAAATTGACATGCACGTGACTCGTGACCACTCGCAATGTCGTCGACGGATGTCTGTATTCTTGGACTAACCGTCACAATCGCTTCCCGTTGTTGTCAACTAATGATTACTCCTTTAGTCCATTTCAAAAAAATATTTTGGTTTTGTTGATCGTAATTGAGGACAGTAAAATCTTAACTAGATAGCCTGAGGTGTTCACTATATATCTACAACGTGACGTTGCAATGGTGACATTAATTTAACACACGGGTAGAACTGATGCCCATTTATCATAATAAATGTTGATAGTTTAACCTTTTGAACGCCAGAGCATAATATACGACGCGCGTGCCCTCCACGCCAAGCCACAAATTTATTTCTTTTTGTTATTATGAATTTCCCAATATCCATGGTGTCTTTTAATTTGTTTCATGTCATTAAATACGTACGAGAGCTTCACTTTTTAAGATATCTATAAGCACACACAAAAGTAATGATTTAATTGTTTATTTCGTGTTATATTGTACATTGCATTGTCACATATTTATGTCGTTCGCGTACAGGGCATGTTTTTGCTTGTTACGTATATGTGACAATAGCGTTCAAAAGGTTAAAACCCTGGCAAATGACCGCTGCGCAACAGTTCTTAAAGTACTTAGGCAGGTTGCTCTAAGATGCTATTTTCCTAACTTTTTAAATAAATCTATAAATAATAACGTTTAATGGAAATTTAATGTCTTCATGAAACGAAAATGTGAAAATGTATGTTTAAATAAATGTCACCATTGTAGCGTTGTACAACAAATTATTTATTAAATTTTATACATTTTTTTTTCGGTTTGCCTGTTGGTGCACGCATCACTCGAAAACATTTGGATAAATGTAAAATCTTGCATTGTCACAGACAAACCTAAAACCATGAATATTTTATACTCCGGAAAAGCAAAGGGGTTCCCACGGAGTAGACAAATAAAACTTTATCGTCTCATTACAAAACGGGTCCTAACTTTCATAAGAGTTTAAAACCCTCAAAACTCAAAGCATGTTTTTGTATTTTGAACTCTGTTCCGACGTTTAATACAAAATTGATAGCTGATACTTGATTCTAAAAACGGTTTGAAGTTTTAAAAAGAACTCATTTTGTAATGAAACGGATACGATTAGTTTAACATAACATCACCCAGGGTCAGTTTCTCGTTTGATAATTACCGCAAATTTAATGACACATTATCTATCGTGCGTAAACTGCAGCGATTGGGTAAATGACTTATCAACAGCCGATCGCAGCGCGAGCTCTGTTTGCGTCTGCAATGATTCGGTAACATCAGAATAGAATAGAAAGCCTTTTTTATTTTGAGGGTGGGAAATCATCAAATGACCCCTCTTCCACTATAGGTGGAGCGGAAGGAAGTGTCACTCTTACTGACTAAAAGCCATCCATGTTCCTCCCTTAGCCCTTGTTCTGGGGTAGCGGTAACCCTTTCGGTCAATCCCGCTTACTCGGCAGGCTTTGGCCCTAACGGCCCCTTCACTAATTTTGAGGTGCACGTGAAACACGCTACTCATCATTAGTAAATGAGAGCGACAATATATTTAATTGTAATTTATCTTTTCTCAACAGGTAAAGCTGGCGACAAATGCTGGTTTGGTCATTTTCTGTTGGGGTGATGACATTGACAATAAAAGCGTCGTCAAGAAGCTTAAAGACATGGGAGTTCATGCAGTCATTTATGATAAACTGGACCAATATACCACGAAATCAGTGAAGGTAAAGAAATTTATTATTTTGCTTTAGCAGTGAGACATAATGAGAATCGCCTACTTATACTCTCTTTAAACAATTTGCCTCCCATAATCTTCTCATAGTTTATTTCTACCGTATTGTTTTGACATCTATGCGTCCTATAACAAAAATAAAATGAGATTTTAGTTCTTCTTGCCTACTGCCTAGGCGAGTTTCAATAAGGGCGAAGAAGTGAAGCTATGGCAAGCTCATAGAATATACATAATTATATTTTTTTAAATTATTAATTAGATGACCAACCAGTAATTCGTATAGAAAACGTATATTATTATTGCAGCCAGCAACCCTAGAAGTTAACCTTAATAACACGAAAATTAAGTACCTACCATGTTAGAATCAATCAATCAATTGTATATTATTTTCGTATTATACATTTTAATGCGTGTAAATTTACACAAACACGCGAACTTATCTTTGCATAAATAAGCCCACCTTCTACAATAATATATTATTCCAAATTTATATAAGGCTGTCTGGTAAGGGTCATCGTCGGTATGTCTCCTTTGTCTCACTGTTTGGTAAAGGGTTTTAATCGTATGGAAATGACATAGGAACTGCAAAATAAGGGTGACTTTATAATTCGACTAGAATGTTACTAATATAATTTCTGTATACCTACTAACGATAGTCGCAACCGACGAATTGTCTAACAATCCTCAATAGATACCAATGTGCTTATTTCGTTGGAGTGGTAATCAGTCGCTTGTTAGCTGCATTCGGTTAGACTGACAGCCGACCCCTAACATAGTTGGGCAAAGGCTAGGAAGCTTGATAGATTTTTTTTCGTTGGAGTGGTAACTAGCAAAGATATACTTTAAACAAATTACACATGTCCGTGAGAAAAGGGTTAAAGACTACAATGTACACCATTTAAATTATTAATTGAAGTATGTACAGAGTCCAGCACATGAAGCTAGTGATCACAAATCAGTGACATTTCTTTGATAGATTTTCAACTTTATTACAAAAGAGTAAAGTTCATGTTCAATTGAGAATATTTGACAGTTTAGGATAACTTGATGTCTCTACCTAAGTATCTAATGGTAGCATTTGTAATAACTAAAATCGCATGCTTGCTTAGTTGCTTTCTCATGGATCAATTTATACCAAACTGTCAAATTTCTTCAAATGATTTTAAGTGTTGAAACGGTGATTTTTTAGTTCAAAATCGATTGAGAGAATTTGGCAGTTTGGCAAAAGATTTTATAATTAATTCTCGTAAAGTTTTAGACACAACATTATTTTAGTCTCCCTTACATTATTAAACGATTCGCTTGAAAGTTGACACTCCAATTATGTGTAAGATGTATACTGCGAACAACACAATAATATACCTAATGATAATAATATACAAATAATCGGTAAGGTCCGCACCAAGCCGACTTTATCGCCCACCGGTTGCACACCTATTTTATTTTTGACTATTGTTTTTATTGTGTTATGGCAATAAACAGGAAAGCATATTCCTGATGGAGGCACGTGAGTCGCAGCGTGACCTCATGGAGCGGGCCGCTCTCGAGGACGCAGTGCTCGAAGACGGTGATCTCGCCAAGCCCTCCACCTCGGAGCACAGTGCCAGTGTCGAGGAAGTGAAAATCAAACCATTCCTTGATCTTTCCGTTCGTGAAATAATACAAAACAAGTCTACTGCCACGTCGCTGGCGTCGCTTGTATGTCCTGATGACAAAAACAAGCACGAAGAAGGTTTAATAGAACCTGTAGAAAAGGAGTCCCAAGTTAAAGCTCAAGTTAACAACTTCAAAGGTGTATATGTCTATCCGTACCCCTGCGGCGACACGTCCAAGCAGACACCCAAAAAAAAGAGAAGGCATTAATTTTGTATCAAATCTGTAACTTAATTTAAAACAACGAAAACCGCAGTCCAAGTTTGACTAAAATTTGTTGAACACAACAATGACACACTCGTCAAGGCCTTCCAAACCTGTCAATATAATTTATAAAGTAAGCCTATTCTAATTAACAAAACACAACAAATAAAACATTTATTGTTACTGATTACACTCTGCACATGTCATTGGAAATTGATCGATGATTAAAATTTGCAGATCCGTTTTGACTCAGGGATTGTCAGGGGTTGTTTTAAGAACTACGAATTTATTATTTTATCATAGTATTAATAATGTGTTAGATTTGAAGGTGGTTTTAGTATTCGTAAAGTAAATTATCATGTCCCGGTTGTTGTTTTATTGGGCTTGGGCAAGTACCTACTTAACAAAACTGTATTATATAGAGTGAATTTTGGAAAGCATGGTGGACAAAGCAATCAAATACTTGATTTTTAAAAAAACGGAATTGGGATAACGTTTTTTGATAGCTGCAAGTCATGCAAAGCGTTGTTTTCTAAAACTATATTACTCTGCACTACATCGAATCCCCTAAAATCATCCATCTGTATCCAACCATCTGTATATAGAGAATGTACGCTTATAAACGTATATACGTATGCGCTTATATACTTACGTATTGACTCAAGCCCATTATTTCTAATAAACCGTCGTAAACATTAAATATTCTTTAGAATAGAATGAATGTGATGCAGCTAGTTATTGTGTTATTAGATAGCAAATTCAACATAGTTGAAAGCTTCAAATTCAATTAAATTCCAGAATAACAATTATTGAAAGGTTTCTAACAATTTGAGATTTGTTTTAAGACATATTCTGTGATATTGTTTTTTTATATTTGTAAAATCAATAAGTCAACCGAAAAAAGAAATTTGTTGTTAACCATGACCATGTAATAATTAGATAAATAAATGATATCTCAATGATACTAGGCTTTGATATGCCTTAATATTATATTTTCATAAACATTTTTTTGAAATAAATTGTGTCTGTGATTTAAGCACTGTTTTTTTATTGGCAACTGCTATCCTATTTTTATGGCTTGATACTTACAAAAAATAACAACATTTCACATAAGGAGGTAGGTACCTACGCAAAAAATCTCTTTTTGTAGGTACTTACTTCTTTTTTGCCAGAAACTTACCGTTCTCTGCATATTCATTTACACAAAATTTTCTTTTTTTGTAACATGTCTGCACAGGATCTAGAAGATTCATCAACGAGGTACCGGTTTTTATAGGTTTAAGGAGCTTAATTACAAATACTTACCAGCTTTCCTCAAATGTCTAGGAACTTGTATTGCATGGATTCACGTAGAAAGCATAATTTTTGTCTTTTAAAATTGTATTATGAGGTATATAGTCGCTTTTAAAGTCCACACATAATCTTGGTCTTGCTATCTGAAATGGTCTTTTGAGGAAAGAACCATAGATACAGATGAGTGGACCTGTCCAGTCAATGCACGCATTTGTCATTCAACTCAACTCGGAATGTAACGTACATAGGTATCTTAGGATTTAGTCACCAGTAGTATCAAACCATGCCTAAATAAACTTTGTCAACGAATCCTTCTTTGGTGAAAGATTCAGTCGTCGATTCGCTCATAGATAAATAGTTTTATCGGCGGATCGTTCGTAGTTGAAAGGTTCTGTTGTTGAACAACTCATAAATGAAACATTCTGTCGGCGACTCATTCGGCAGAGAAACGTTTGTCTGAGGTAAGTTCATAGAGGAAAGTAATATATCGGGTATAGAGAGCCCTCTTGCAGCTAATGCTAATGTCAATTGATCGGCGCCATCTATTATCACCATCCACAAACTTGTCATGTATAGCTATAGCTATAGCTAGCTACAGGTAGCTATAGCTAGCTAGCTATAGGTACTACCTATGCTATAGTGCCTATACTTAAGCTTCCTTACTAATTTGCTTGTTTATTGATAAAGTTTTACTATGATTTTGTTATCTTAGTAAAACTTTATCAAATTAAAAACAAGCAAATTAGTAAGGAAGCTTAAGTATAGGCACTATTGTAATTTCAAAAGTTACACAGCGGATACATAAAGGAAACATCCTTTTCTTTTACAAAATTACTTGCTTTATTTGTAAATTTTAATTCAAATTAATTTGTGTTTTAATATACAAAAGGTGTGGCTGATGTTCAATCGTTACATCTGGGCCGCTCTTTCACTCATGAACGTTGCTTGAGAGCCGTGGTCAATCAAAGCCATAGCACTGTCTCTTGTCCCGAGTCATGATTTCTTACTGGTACAAGAGCTGTGGCCAGTAATGCAGTGGACAAATTTGCAGCGAGATGCGATGAAAGTGTAACATTGGTTTCCGCTGATTTTGCAGAATCTTGATTACTTTCAACTTCATTGTTTTGTTGTTTCTTATTGTCTGGTTGATATGGTGTGGATTGATGCGTGAGCGTGTGATAACGTTTGTGACATTTTCGGCAGCACATCTTCAGGCGACATCTATAAGCGGAATGTCCTGGGCCCAGACAATTATAGCATAGGTTGTGTTTTTTCTGGTACTCGCACCTCTCAGCTGGATTAAGTTTTATGAATTCCTCACAATGACATAATGTGGTCCTTTTCGCACATAGCGCAGCTTCTTGGTTTTGAAGAGGTAGTATTTTGTGTGGACACGTGAACTGCGTATTCTTTTCCCTTAGGAGTAGGCTTCTCTCTATTTGCAGGCGTGATAAGCTCGATCGTGCGGAACTTGGACAGTAGGAACTTGTGCAGGGCATCCCATTTAGGTAACTCGTCGTCATTATCATCGTAAGCAGCTTCTTCCCATTCTCGATGCGTCTCGGGGTCCAATGCGTGAGCGTATCCCATGGGCTGGTTGTCAGGTTCAGGTTCACTACGAAGGAGGATTCGAGGATCGGCGGACTAATTTGTATGCAGAAAAGCACAAACATGACACACACAACAACGACCACGACTTAAAACATAAAAAAATGTTGTGAATTTGTGATCTAATAATTTGACAATCAAATCAATAACAACTCAATAATTCTCTGTGTTGCTATCGTAATTATTACGCGGCTTGTAATCTCCACAAACATTTGCAAATAATTATAATACGTGTTAAATAAAATGATTAGGTAGTGAAATTTATTTTTAATTTATTTATTTTTTGTCACATATTAATATTACATTTGTATCGGTGGTGGCGCCATCTGCGGTGACATAAAGTAACTAATTGTTTTTGGATGGAGATAACAGATGTCACATTTTTAAAACATTACCCCAAATCTATCAATGTATGGAATTGTCCTACCCCTGGGTAAGTTTCAGAATCGATACTAACTACCGTGGGAGAGGTGTACTTCAATAAAACTTATCTAATAATATTGGTTATAGAATCGTTTCACTTATATACATTATGACATACCTTTCAGCCTACTAATTCAAATTGCCGACTCACTCTTTTTTTCTTCTAAGTATTGTACAATTAGTGCTTGTCTCATATTTTTTTCATATACCTATGAAACGATAATTCAAAGATTGCATGGCAGCCTCCAAATTGATTTAAATCTCTACATCATCTACTCGCCTACTAGTTAAAATGGGCTATCGTAATGTCCAATTTTATGAACGTACCTATTAAAATTCAAACCCTGAAACTGTAGCTTACATGTATAAATTTCGAATAGCGCAAACAAACATATCTACCCAAAACAACTATCTGAAGGATAAAGTATACATAATATTCATTCCGTGCAGGAATCGAACCCATCAGCAATTTTATTGTTGAGCCTGCAATAACCGTTCCATCAAACGAGCTTTAGGCAAACAAAGAGGATGTAGTTCACTCACCGAGGTGCCCTCTTATGTCTCACTGCCTTAGATTATGTGTATACTCTAAACTCTCAACAAAGTAAAATCGTTTTTAGCTTTTACCACATGTAGGTAAGATATTTTTTGAGTTACCTACTTACTTGGCCCCTTGATTTATTGAAACTTCAAACTACGCTTGTCCAAATGTCCAGCATTGCTTGGCTGGCTATTCCATAACACTGCCTTGAACGCAGCTGTGTGTTTTCTGCTCTATTTCACAGTGCCCTGCACACTAGGGAGTGCAATCTCGGTATTGCGAGATCTCGAAATACCGAGATCTCGCACTAATTTTGCAAGATTAATCTTGCACCCAAAATCGCGCGCGATCTCGCAAGATTTGCAAGATTGGATAGCAACGCGTTCCATGACCATTCAAGAGCGCGGCCGCGCTCAATCAAACTAAATTGCCGCGATCGGTTCATCCCGCCGCGCCGTCCGGCGCTAGAGTGAAAGGGGTGTATGCGCGGGCGGGGTGAGGGGAAGCGGGATTGTCGCGTGCGGCGGCGCCGGCGGCATTATGCCTATTTTTTTGCCATTATGCAAATTGTTTTCGTGATTGTGACGTATTATTTGTTTACGCAAAGTGTTCAGATTGTTTTTAATAGTTAGAAAGACAGTTTCTAGCCAAAATTACTTATTAGAATTAGTGAACTAGTGCCATCATGTCATCGACAGTAATTTATAAGGAGTTAGTAGTCCGCTGGAAGTATGGAAGTACTTTTTGAAGGCAGATGATGGATTGCCAGCTCAATGCAAACTATGTAAGTCCATTTTCAAAACATCCGCACGTTCTCTACAGGTAAAGGTAAAGGTTTACATGTACATATGAAGTTTTTCCAAAATAATCATTGATTTTATTTAATAAATGTTTCAGTTTTTTATAATATATATCTTGTTTCATTGATTCGCTCTTATAATAATAAATTTAACAAGTTTCAATAGAATATTTCTAAAATTAAATCAAAAACATGTAAATTTGCGAGATCTTGCAAAATACCGAGATCTTGCAAGATTAGACGTCTTCAATCTTGCAAATACCGAGATTGAAGATTTTGCTGCAAGATTGCACTCCCTACTGCACACACATACGTGCTCAATATATTTTGATCCATTCTAAGCTAGTGCCTTCAACACAAATATGTGCATATTGTCCATAAATTGCAATGTGTGTTGAAGGTACTCAGTAGGGATTTTGGCGACACTTATCGAGTGCTAAAGGCACTGAGCTTAGAATAGCACCTGACAAAAAATAGTGGCAGTTTATTCGCTAGGACACTCTGAGCAGGTACTAATGATAATTTGGTTTATCACATTACCATTAGATATTAATACAACCTACCTGTTTTGTTAACCAGTAAATCAAGTGTACCAACAGTTGATACTACTTATTTAAAAAATAATTTGGCCACGTATTATCTGTAGTAAGTAGGCTCTGCGGTAGACATAGACACGTATTAATTCGACTTTAATGCATATACTTACTTATCATTATAATAACGCTCTTAACGCTTATGCCACTAACAGAAATGAGAATCATCGGGCTTCACTCCTATGGGAACTGTACCTCCTTCCTCCACGCTATGACTGCTATCACCATTCAATATCGATAAAAGGATTTTGCAATTAACTACTAGATACTATTTTGATAGTAATTGCATAGATAAATTTCCGAACATTGAAAATCAAGAATTTTTCAATGTGAAGAATTTGTAGGTTTAATTTTTTTCTTGTATAACATACGTATTAACAAATAAATGTTGATTCTAGGCAGTTCTTTTATTTACGTTACCACCTACATCTGATTTTACATCGATTAATTGACTTAAAAATAAGAAGAATTAAAAGACTCTTTAAAAAATATGTATATATTATATTATTCAACGTAGTTACATAAAAATAATAATATGTAAGTAAAGGTATACTGATATTTACGACTAAGTACCTATACTTCCTTTAATATTTAGGACGGAATATGTTTACATTAATCACAACGTTACGAATACTTTTTTAATTTTTCTAAACATACTTATATTGTATGTTATTTATTAACCAGATTCGAAAATGAGGATGCGTAACGCTTCCTCTTTTTTCACAGATTCTCTTTTAATGTAAAACAATGAATTTCTTTTTTTCGGTTTAACACCCGGTCAGACCAAAGGCGAGAGTAGATCAGAGGTTGATGATATATTTGAATGTTATGCAATAACCAATCTTATTTTCAGCATGTAAAGTGAAAAAGAGACAGCCCGAGGACGATCCCGTACCCCAGGAGCTTATTGATGTCAAGGTCATGCTTGTGCATCAGCACTTAATGACACTAATTCTAAAGTGTTTTTCATAATAAATCAGCAAAAAATCTTCCAGAAAAGTGTATACATTGAGATTCGAAGATCATTTTTAGAATGAGGAAACAAAAGGCAAAACATTTAAATGTCAGCCTTATTCTATTTACAGTACCACCGACTTTTCTGTAAAATGGTCAGTGCCATTAAAATACTGCGATCCAAATGCAATAAAAAGTTTTCCTGGTCTGCCAAATTTCATCCCAATCAGTTCAGTTGTTTTACGGTGAAAGCATAACAAACAAACAAGCTCAGTTTGCAACTATAATAAACTATTTGATATCTACTTTTAATAAACTCGGCACGTTAATTAGAAGCGAATTTAATTCTACAAAATTAGAGTTTTAGTATTCTTTTACCAAATTAGAGTTTAATATGGTATATTATATGGTAGTCCATAATTTGAAGACTGAAAGTTGCATAGTTTAAAATTATTGTTTTTGACCCAATAATGAAAAAATCTGCATAATGTTTTCTATGGTACATTCCAGGTGCTTAAAGATATGGTTTATATTTATAACAAAAAGTTATCTAGCATCCCTTATGACAAAATATCAATTTTTATAATACTTTTATATGTACTTATTTTTAAATACCATATTAAAACGGAATGTATAGTACATTACGCGTATTGAATTTTAATATAGTAAGTATAATGCTTTAGGTAACATTATCCCTAACGAAACTTACTCTTTAATCTTAATTAAGTATATATTATTTTTAAATGATTAATGATGAGATAAAATAAAAAAATAATCATTTGAAAATAAATAGTCCTGAAACAATTTCACAATTTGAGCTTTGGTTTACTATGAATCATTACAGCACACTGATATTATGTGTGCAGTTTAGCTACTGTAGATGACTAGTCTGTGCGATTGTGATTCCATTGTTCTCAGATCTTGTATTCTTAAAATAGCGATTATTCGTAATTATTTTTTTTACAATAAGCTGTTCAAGAGTAATAATAACCAATAGGGTTTAAAATAACAATAAGTAACACTATTTTATACTGCTGCTGCTTAAAATACAAAATCCATTACATACAAAAACTGTGTAAATTAAAAAAATAAGTTATGTAATAGTGGAGTAGTATAATCAATATCCTTAATTACTATTAACATGAAAGAACTACAAAAAAAATATGTTTTTTTACGAAACTAATATACTTATACTCCAATAAAACAACTTACATCTGTACAACAGTAAAATCTTAAATGTATGGCCACTCGACATGAATACTCGTTAAAAACATTATAACTACATAATATCATACATAAATCAGGTATATTCATTAAGGCTTTCTTAATTTGAGATTGTTTAGTTTTTGATAAAAATTGTACCTACCCCACTCCCACTCCCCAGCTTACAATTTCTCTAATTTCAAATTTCAAGCAGCTGAGTTAACATAGATAATGATGATGATACAATATTGTTAGTCAGTTTTAAAATATTAGTTTCCCACTGAAGCTTCAGCCAAGTGGAAGAGTGAGGAAGCATTAAGAATGTTTTTAGTTAAAAAGCTCTCGCCTTTATTTTTTCTTTGACAGCTATCTACATGCGTGCGCGGCGCGGGATCGTTGCGGCCGAAACGAAATGTTGCCATTTTAAATATTGCATTTATATAAAAAAAATGAATAAGCTAATTATTGTATTTGTTTACTTCTTATTTTGTTCATTTTCTCACCATATGCCTCGCTGGCTGTTGCTGAAAACCAACACTGGAGCTCTGACTCGTATATAGGCGCAGCATTATACTGAACGTGATGCGTGAACGTGACGCATATTTTCTCACAACTTGTTCGTTTGTGTTTGCGTTCTTCTTGTCACAAACAAACGAACGTAATGTTTGCGGCAAATACATGTACTCAAGTATCATTATTTTTATCTATTTCTAAAATATTTCTTTTTTAATTCAAATTAAATTAATGGACCTACTTGTATTTTTTTTTATAAAAGCCTGATAAAATTAATCGGAACAAAATATTGTTGAAGTAAAGAGGCATAGCTATAGATAGATAAGTCGATGTCGTGACGTGTGATATAATAATTATTGTGGATGGAAAACAGCAAATGTAGAAATTATATGCTCCGTTGGTGTAATTCTTGTATGGGGTTCCAGCGCGAGGATAAATAAATAATAGTTGACTTGTAGTAATACGGGTGGCAAGTAATCACGTATTTTCGCAATTATGCACCTATATTTACAAATACGAAATATCTTGTCAACATAGCCACTTTCATAGGTGTTCATCTACCCAGTTAATAAGATTTCTTACGGTCTACAGTGGTCTACAGTTGAATTGTGTTTTATTTGAACTGAGCGACGAGAGCTAATTAACATCCCCCTTAAGCTCCATCATCAAACTTACCTACACGTTAATCTTATCAACTAAAATAACAAATATGTATTTAAGTACGTTTTAGTTATTGCTAATTATAGTGATATGTTATTTATATACTACATATAAGGACGGAACGTTTACATGAGTTTAATATGGACGAATATATTTCAATAATACGAATTTGTTTACCGTTAAAATTGATTAATAAACTTGAACATTCTGGTTTGGAAGTGTAAAATATTTAGCAATCCCCGCGGGAGGTTTTACCTTTAGGTGCTCTTCTATGAACTGACAGGGACAAACATATTTCTCACCATGGCGTCCAGGCACGAGGCTGCTCAAGTTAAGTCTGTTTTTAACAGCCTGCGATCCCCAGCGTCCTGCATACCGTAAATATAGAAGAGCCCCCCTTTCCTGCGAAAGATGAGAATCAAACATAAGATTATTAAAGCAAATTAAATTAATTAATGGTTTCATATACAATTACAAATCTTAAGACTTGCCAAAAGTTGGTCAATCAAGACCGCGACGCCTGAGCCAATCGTTGCAGAGCGGACAACAAGCTCGTGTGTCTCTGGGCTCTTTGTTCCGCAATACTTCCTCAACATATTGACAAGGGCAGAGCGCCTGTGTTAAATGCCGCGGGGCAGCGGGGTTGCCGCCTTCCTCGTCAAGAGTCCAGTCGAGGCGGCGGCGCAGGAAGTCTTTCCCCCACCGCTGCAGGTACCGGAGGTACACTTGCTCTGCCATACCCTGCACATTCGTATGCCTTGCTTACCCACCAAAAAACTACATAAGTGTCTACCAACCTAGTTATGTGTTAAAACTAAGTCCGTTTAGGTACATTAGACCGCACGACAGTGGTAACAAAACTAGTTTTAGCTGGCCTCATTCTATTGAATCTCCGTACTATGCTAGGCCAGATCATGGTCGAAGTGGTACCATCGACGTGTGGTCGAATATACAGACTACATAGTTCTTAAAAAAGCCATTAAAAAAAGAGAAGGATCCAAAGTTATATTTTCTAAGTAATAAATACACAACCTTTGTATTTGGAGCAAATTCGCAATAAGCTGGATCATTATTTAAATCTGGTGTGTGAAGCGCGAATAGCTGACTTTCACAATGTAATCAATTACGTATACAGATGGGTAGCATACAAGTGAAAACTGCACTTAATTAACTAACAGTTTTCACTTAACAACACAAGACTTGCACTGGACAACTGTTGCATTTTTATCAAAAATATTGGTTTCATTACCTACTGACATTGTCAAAATTAATTTTATATGTTGTACAACAACTATAAAAAAATGTATATGTTGTTTAACACAAATGTTATATGTTTTCTTATAGGTATCAATAAAATTTCAGTTGTTCAGGCGGCTTTCGATCCAAACACCGAATTAAACACTGAAATGTATGTATTCGACCCCTTATTATTAAGAATAGAGCCCATTACTAGCTTCATTATTTAATGAATTTAACATACAAAAGCTAAAGTGCGGCCAAAAGTGGTAGTATCGAACATAAAATAGTAAAGAATATTTAGTTTATTTTATTTATAGATGCATGTGTAAATCCTCTCCCCATCCTTTATTGCCAAGTTATTAAAGTAAGAGGTTAACACACTAGTAGTTGTCAGACTAAACTAAGAAAAAAACACTAGTTAATGTCGATACTGTTGATATAACTGGATCTCTGAGTAAATTACTTTGCATTTAATTCCTATTGATAACAACTACTCTTTTATTTTAATTATCAACTTACACAGTTAAACTATACTAAGAATTTTACCATAGATAAAAGAATTCAATTAAAAAAACCTAATGGAAGGCAATTATTGTCATTGGCATGAAAAAACTGATGTTTTATTGAGGAAGTGAGACGTTTTTATGGCATTTTTAGTATAGTACTAATAATGCTAACCAAACAAATTCGATAACACCAATTTTACAATATTTAATTTTTAATAAATTATACAAAACAAATTATTACCTATTTAGATCCTTCACTTTTCTGGGCAATAACACAGTAATGACCAAATGGGGAATACTTGAACTACAGAAATTTTATTCTAGCAGAGCAAAGCACATGTTAACTCCCATTCTCAATCAATAATTCAGATACATGTAAAAATACGATTTTAATCAGATACACCATACCATACATGCCATTAGTAAGAACAGTCAGCTACAAAAACTATTCTCAGATTTTGAATAATATAAACCAACATACACTCTGAAGTTGTGTGGAAAGCGGTTGAGTATGAATGTGCATATACAAGTAGAGGGAGACCAAAAAAACGATGGATGGATTTTGTGAAAGATGATATGGCTAGAAAGATGTCTATTAGTTTTAGTTGTCATCTTGGTAATGACTA
Source organism: Hyppa rectilinea (assembly GCA_951799385.1). Lineage (NCBI taxonomy): Eukaryota > Metazoa > Arthropoda > Insecta > Lepidoptera > Noctuidae > Hyppa > Hyppa rectilinea. The sequence continues at coordinate 9,237,368 of OX637306.1, read as the reverse complement.
ATAGAGAAGAATGCAAGAAAAAGACATGCTGCTCGGACCCCAAAAAAAATGGGATAAGCCCCGGAGAATGTTCAATCGATATGAATAAAAATTGTCACATGTATGACGAAGCATGGCTCAATAAATTTGGAAGATATTTTTTTTCTTGTGTTCTTAGGTTCTTATTCGAGTTTTGTTTCTAACATACTATGAAATCAAAATAAGCACAGAATTAGGTCATACATACATACAAACTTCATATTGATGTCTAACTTTAATTTAATGTAAGTCAGTAATTAAAGTTGATTTCATAGCTAAAATGCCAACTTAATGATTGTATATAAGTAAGTCCATTTATTTATCATCATATATTTTATATATCTATTAGATTTAAAGAAATTCTCTTATCCAGTTATAACTAAAACCATGCTTTTTTTTTTAACACTGGGTTATTAAGATAAAATAATATATATATACTTAAAGCAAAATACAAAACCACATACAAAATAATGATATGGAATGAAATTGTTTATTTTGTAAATGTGACTCAGATAATATTATATACGTAAAAGTGATTCAGATATCCTGAATCACGTTTATGTCATTAAAAAATAAACCCCCCATAACCCCTGACAAAAATGGCAAGAAATGGCATAAATATAATTATTAATAAGCAAAACAACAACATGCATATCAAAAACTTGTTACATTGTTTGTGATTTGGTTAACTTAAACTTTAATAAGTGCTGTTAATAAAATGGTGTTGGATATTGGGTGTAATTATTTGAATTTATAGCATTAGAATGCTTAGGTATGGCAAAATTAACTCCAAACTAAACACAGATAAGTACCCAATTTACAATAACAAGTATTGGAACTTGTTATTGTAAATTATTTTGTCTACCGCCAATATTTTAAATATTTTATTTCAGCTGAACACTATGGCTCAGCATGAACTGTAGTGTTTCAAAAGGTATGTATTCAAATGGCTGAAACTTTTACGAAACTGATAACCAAAAAAACATTCATACCTGTTTCCTGGACAGTCTGGTGGACTGGGTTCCTTGAATCACAATATCATTTGTAGGTACATCAAGCCTCTGTTCCCAGCCCTGCATTATTGTTTTACCTTCTTCACTTTCAATGAACTGTTGTATGTGTGCAATACAAGGTCCAGCATCAAAGTATATAAAGCAGAGATTCACTTTATGACATGAAATTTTTCCTCTATCATCAAGAGCTAGAATCAATTTATGTTTACTGAGCAGTTTGTTTACTCTGGCCAGACATTGTTCCAATCCTTTTGACAATCTCAACTTTATCCACATGCATAAAAATATTGCAGCTGCATTAAGAATCAGCCATAATACACCCAGTGAAAATAACAAAAGGCCAGTCAAGCCCGAAAACAAAAGTGCTAATAGCACAAGGAAGGCAAGTGTTATCCAACAGACAAGCACACGCTTGTAGCATATGTTGTACAATGTAAAACGAGCATCATTAATAAGCAGTTCCATGGCATGAACATACTCCTCAACTGTGAGCTGAAATTAAATAAACGCATTTTAATCATGCCAAAACACAAACAGTTATTAGGTTCACAAATCACATAATAATAACAACTTACAGTTAAACCTTGTGCCATTAACTCCTCAGGTACAAGTTCTGGTCTAAAGTGTGCCGATGTCACCCAAGGCCATTTTGTATTTATAGGCAGTAGAGTGACAATAATGTCGCCATTAGCTATAAGGATTATAATTAACAGTTTAGTATCAATATCTCAATGTTGTGTTTATAATCTTGTCTCGAACACGCAATACTTACAGAAACCTTGACGAACATTGACGAACTCAACATTCTTAGATAGAGTCCCTAATGTTATGGGCTCAACATTTTTGTCACCTCTTTCCAAATTAATATGAACTGTTTCTGTTTTTAAAACAGCGGCAGATTCAGTTGGTATAGATGTACTCGCTCCCACTGGGGGTAAAATACTTGGTGGTATTTCATTTTCTGCGGTCTTTGGAGATTCATCGTCGAATTTTACCCATCCTTTGCGCACTTTATCTTGATTTACGTTTCCATTTAATTCGTTAACTTCAGATATATCACTTTTAACTTCTGCATTACTCATGTTTTTATTTATTTATTTCGTTTGACGATAATTCAGTAGGGCGGTAGTTTATCCAATTTATAATCAGTCTATTAGTATTGCCTAATTGCTGTGTTTTTGTACTAAAGGTGGAATTTTCTTTGCAGAAACTTATTGGATTTGGATTTTTGTAGGTAATGAAATTGGAATGGAATCGAAAAACTTGTACAAAAGACAGACGTTATGTCATGTCATGAATTCAACATGTCGATGTCATTTAGCGTATGATTTGTCTATGCCTCTATGGATTGGGCAATCATTTGTTGGGCATGGAATTAGCATGTACTTTAAAATACTAGCGCAGCAGCTTTTTTTTTTAATAAGGGTGGTTGGGAATCGTCAAATGATCCCTCCCGCTCTGGGTGGAGCGGAAGGGAGTGTCAGACTCTTTCTGATTAAAACCCATCCAAGTTCCTTCCTTAGCCTTTTATGTTCCGGGGTAGCGGTAACCCTTTCGAACAATCCCGTTGATAACGCAGCTGCTGAGCATAAGGTCCTGGGCTAGGTTTAATTCCAAGGTCGGGCAACGTATTATACGGTTTCTCCATTAGGAATTTATAATAGGCGGCATAAGCAATAGGCTCGCCCCCTATTACAGGCGAAATGGTAGGTGTACTATAAATACACCTCTGCCTTACTCTTCAGGGTTTCACGGGTGTGATGTTGTTATCAATAGGCTGTTATCAATAAAAAATCTCTCCGCTCCTTATAAGTTGGAATACTGAAAACGAAAGCTATCAACTTTCAGCCAAGTGCAGCACTGACATCACACACACAGATTTTGAAAGCAGACTTGTCGCTTGCCTTGGCTTAAAGTTTTTATGTGTTTAGCTCGTGGCTAAGTAATAACAGCCGCACGGGCCGATCCATCAGGTTAAGCTACGCTTGTCGGGGTTGGTTCGTAGATGGGACCATCTTTACATGCCGGGAGTCACGTTATCCCGTCGGTCCCGGCTGTCATTTGTGCAACTTTGACAGTCGTTACGGTTACGGGTTGTCAGAAGCCCGAAAATCTGAAAGTCAGTTTTACACTTCTATTATATTGTAGTCTGTGGGTATCGTATTTCCCAGTTACTAGGTTTTGGAGATCAGATAGGCAGTCGCTCCATATAAAATATATTCAGCTGCATTCGGTTCGATCGGAAGCCGACCCCAACATAGTTGGGAAAAGGCTACGCAGACTGAATTTCTTTCACAGTTTCAGCCAATTTATGGACAGATTTCTGTTGTGTGTGGACTTTATTTTGAAATTGCCCGCGAGTCACTCTCGACTAAAGTTGCTGCGTGTATATCTATAGGGGCCAGGAAATCATAAACATTAGCTCTAGTAGTTTTTCCGGTAGGTAAAGATAGAAAAGATTTTGGGTGAAGAAATGGTTTCTTCTTCTTGTGTAAAATTGACACTTTTCGAGTAATACGAGAAATGTAAGAATGTGTAAGTATGGAAGGTTTATGTAAATCAATATTTCCGTGACAATCGGACAATATTATCTGAGATATCTAATTTAAAGCGGCGACACCTACCTACTTAACAACACTGATAAAACATTAAAATGAAGAATGATATAATTGTAACTTTAATTCGTAATAATGCAATAAATCATGTTAATACTAACTTAATAAGTAGTAAGGTATTAACAGTAAGTACCTAACATTATCACGCCACACTTGGCAGGTTGATACCGTTATTTTATTTTAAGTACCTAGGTACAATATCCTGACAAACAAATGATGATTATTAATGAACGCCTGAGGTCCCGGTTGTACCTTCTCTAAATGTCGTTGGGACTTGGCGTAGGTACCTACAGTTAAAGATGTAGTCAATAGGTACCTAGTTACTATGTACTTTTAAGAACCTAATTGGTGTCACAAACTTATCCAATGTATTATTATTAAGTATTCTATTTTTTTTAATTCCTGCAAGAAATTAAATACAAAGGAGGTCACCCAGATTGTGCTAATTTTTTTTTTGCCGGCCAACGAAAATAAATGTAACAATTAGATAGAGCATAAGAATATAAACATTTATTGTTATTACACCAAAGTTCTATATCCAAGTTTAGAGTAAATATTAATGATTACAGTAGCTAGTATAAAACCTGCATAAATTAAATAAAAAAGACACAAAACAAATACCTAATAATAACAATACTTAGTTTAACATAAACAATGATAGTATAATCAAAATCATTATCCCCTTCGGCAGACAACACAACTTCTTTTTATATTTTTTTTGTTTTTCATATTTTTTTTAAATTTATAATCTGGCAAACAAGTAAAAAGGTTTTTTTCTTGCATTTTTATTCATCAATTTATAACATATTGTTTTTTTTTACTCTTGATAGGATCGCGTTTGACCACTATCTCACCTGATGGTAAGTGATGATACGGTTGACGATAGAGCACGCTTACCTAGAAGTAACCGAGTAACCGAAAGTAGGTATTTGTTTTGTGTATTTGTGATTTTTATTCTCCTAATCTCACAAAAATATCCTCTAAACGTTCCGCAGGAATGTCTATAGCACGCAAATGCCTTGCGTACCCCATGTACCACACAATGCACATTACATGGGAGCAGCAGCCGATGGTTATTCGATTTTCGAGCTCGCACATTGTTACGGGAAATAAAATCATGGTAATTAGGTATTAAGTTCTGTAATACGTTCGTAATTAAGTTCTATTTCGCAGACAGAATAAATATTATGTTGTTGAATAACATCTCGGTGAATTGACTTACGGCTTAGGTGTAAAAATAAAAAAAGTTTATTATGGTGTGCTGTATAAAAATAATAAGTTTATTTTTGTATGCCGGCTTTTTAAATTACTATGACTTTTTAAATTAGCCCAAAAATGTACGGGGGGTGGGTGATCTCCTTTGGATGTTAAATGTCAAGTGCCACACCTTACCTATCATTAATTTATGGTCTGATAAAGCGCGGGAAACTTTCAACTTGGCGGACGCGTCCTTTTCGAACTTTTTATACAAAAATATTTTTAAGTGTATTATAGCATCAGTAGTCGTAGTTTTAGTGTCGTAGTTTCTTTATTTTGTATTTAAATTAATTTTTTATATTCTTCGGTAGGGGTAAGTGTTTTATTTTACTATAGTTTTTCATGAATGATCTGATACTGTAGGTAGTTATGTCACCATATCTAATGAATCGGGTATGGATACCGATGGGTCTTCTACGACCAAATCTCTAAAAAGAAGTCGCGTGCACGTACACGCAAAGGCCATTGATCCGAATCTTCGGGTTGTGGTTGTATCGACTCAAATTTAAGTGCGGAACAAAATGCACCTACCACTGCCAACATACTACTCTGTCAAGAAAGTACCGGGAAAAGATCAATAATACACAAAATGTCTGTTATTCATCCAAATTTATTTTATCACCTTCAAAGTATGTATGCTCCTTTAGAAACGATACACTTGCGCCAACGAATAATCCATTCATCAAAACATTTTTTAAACGCTGCTTCCGGAATTGAGTTCAGTTCTCGCCGCGAATTCTCCTTTATGTCTTCTATCGATTGAAAACGGGTGCCACGAAGTGGTAATTTGAGTTTAGGAAAAAGAAAAAAGTCAGCAGGAGCCATATCTGGTGAATATGGTGGTTGCTGGATGGTATTTGTTGAGTGTTTGGTCAAAAATTCGTTCACAATGATAGCCTTGTGCGAAGGCGCATTGTCGTGGTGCAAAATCCAAGAATTCTCTTTCTACAAATCTGGCCTTTTTCGTCGAATTTGCTCTCTTAAACGCCGCATAACGCTCAAATAAAATTCTTTATTTACCGTTAGACCTTCCGGTAAGAATTCAGAGTGCACAACACCGCGATAGTCAAAGAAAACAGTCAACATGACTTTGACTTTTGATCGACTTTGGCGTGGTTTTTTCGGTTTCGGTTCAGTTGGAAGGCGCCACTCCGAAGCTTGTTGACTAGTTTGCATGTCAAACTCGTAAACCCACGTCTCGTCACCAGTAACAATGCGTTTCATGAATGTTGGGTCCGAATCCGAACTGACTCGTTCTAGCATGTCCTCAGCGACTTTCATGCGATTGAGTTTTTGGAGAAAATTCAGATCTTTTGGTACTAGCCGAGCAGCAACATGTTTCATACCCAAATGATTAGTTAAAATGGTACGGATCGACTCGTGAGATACAGAAAGTTCGGCGGCTATCTCTCTCAGAGTTGAATGGGGATTTTCAGTCACTATTTTCTTCACTTTTGCGATGTTAACTTCAGTTGCAGACGTTGACGGCCTACAAAGACGAAGCAAATCTTCCATCACATCTCGACCGCTTTTGAACGCGTTGAACCACTCATAAGCACGAGTTTTTGATAAAGTCGATTCACCGTAAGCCTTCTGTAACATTTTCAGTGACTCCGAACACGAAATTCCATTGGCGATGCAAAATTTAAGACAAACTCTTTGTTCGATATTTTTGTCCATTATGAAATTCGCAATACACACTATATATGATATTACTAAAACCAGCACTGTATCTATATATATAAAAGAAAGACGGGTTTGTTCCCTCCATTATAACTCGAGATCTGCTGGACCAATTTTCATGGTTTTTGTTTCGTAGGATTTGTCTCCGCCCTGAATAGCAGAATAATTTTTTTTTTTTTTTGGTAGGTAGGGTAGGTAGGTAGGTAGGTAGGGTAGGTAGGTAGGGTAGGTAGGTAGGTAGGGTAGGTAGGTAGGGTGGGTAGGTAGGGTAGGTAGGTAGGGTAGGTAGGTAGGTAGGGTAGGTAGGTAGGTAGGGTAGGTAGGGTAGGTAGGGTGGGAAGGTAGGGTGGGTAGGTAGGGTGGGTAGGTAGGGTGGGTAGGTATGGTAGGTAGGTAGGGTAGGTAGGGTGGGTAGGTAGGGTAGGTAGGGTGGGTAGGTAGGGTAGGTAGGGTAGGTAGGGTGGGTAGGTAGGGTAGCTAGGGTAGGTAGGGTAGGTAGGGTAGGTAGCTAGGTAGGTAGGGTAGGTAGCTAGGTAGGTAGGGTAGGTAGGTAGGTAGGGTAGGTAGCTAGGTAGGTAGGGTAGGTAGGCAGGTAGGTAGGTAGGTAGGGTAGGTATCACAGTTAAGACAGGACAACGTCTGTCGGGTCAGCTGGTTTAATATAAATAACAGATGCAACTCAAACTCCGCGCCAAAATGGAAAACAGTTGTGCCAATCTAACAACTACAAAAAAACAAAAATTTGAATTTGGAACCTTAAACAAATCATCCATTCCCGATACTTTTTTGACTGAATGTACTACCCATTGCTCCAGCTCCTCCAGTTGCTATTCATACCGATGCGTCTCCTACTCAAATTGGGCGAAAAATTTACCAGAAGTCTGACGTCGCGCCATTTGTGATTCATGTCCAAAAAAATTTTATATCTGAAAATGATGGAATCACACTGCATCCCATCACATTTGGGAAGTTTTTGAAACAAAATGCCTTCCAGAATGTTATTAACGGCAGTGTTAAAAAAATCGGGCGTAATAAAATAAGTATCTCCTCTAATTTCCTGGACGCAAATTCTTTTATTTAGTAGTCTGGATAAATACAATTATAAAGCTTACATACCCACTTTTAATGTAACCAGAATGGGCTTAGTGCGTGGAGTTCCTGCCGAATGGTCTCTGGAGGAAATTATTGATAATGTATCAGTACCAATTGGCTGTGGACCTATTTTAAAGGTGAGGCGCCTTAATTTTAAAACTGTTGTGGATGGCAGTACTATATGGAAACCTTCACAATCCATTGTCGTTACTTTTGATGGGCAGATTTTACCTAAAAGAATTTTTATGTGCTACAATGCATTACCTGTCGAGTTATATATTTTCCCGACAGTACAGTGTTTCAACTGCTGTCGTTTTGGACACACACGACTCCAATGTAGGTCAAAGCCTAAATGTTACAAATGTGGCCAAGGACACACTGGTGACAGCTGTGAAACTGATCCAGAAAATGCATCATGCTGCCTTTGTTCAGGGTACCACTTTGCAACAAATAAGACTTGCCCGGAATTTTCTAGGCAAAAATTAATTAAGACATATATGGCGCAAAGCGCTGTATCATATATTATGCTGAAGCAGCAAAAATCCATCCTCCAGTTTCAAAATCCTATGCAGATGCACTCTTATCTCCACCTTCCAAAAACTTTCCTGATACTCCATCAATCTCTTTACCTAATAAAATGTCAACAAGTTATAAAAAAACTGTCTTCTTCAAACCACGTTCTCCTCCCAAATCTGTACCAGGATATAATAAAGAAGCGCATAATACTATTATTAATGATTTTAAAATTCCTCAACCAGCAGATGGTTGTGCTTTTTCTAATAAACACAATTGTAAACGATGACAAATGGACTGTATGTTTTGGAGGTTGTTGGAATGAAATAAAACTAAAACTTAGCGCAATAAAGGATTTAAATGGGAAAATTATAAAAAAATACATAAATGGAAAACACAAAACCAAACCATTTGACAGATGATAACAAAAGTGAAGAAAAAACAAAAGAATAACATTCGAATAAAAAATACAAAAATTTATAAAAAGTTTGCACAACCAAAGAGTTCGCAAACATTCCACCACCTTGTGCATGAAAGTGCACAAAACTAATAAACATGTTGACTTTAGGTGGAAAGTCTTACAAGCTTCTTGGTTGGTCGACGAAGCAAGCCACCCGAAGTGGCTACGTCCACCACCCTTACTATACCATCTTTGCGAGGAAAAGTTGCAGCAACGCGGCCGCGAGGCCAAGTTCCACGGGGTAAATTTTCATCAACAATAAGGACAATGTCCCCAATTTTGAGAGCTTGTTCTCTTGTATCCCCAATCTACCGCGGCTGCATAGTGGGTAAAATTTCTCTTACCCATCGGTGCCAAAAATGGTCAGCCAGTCGTAGTGCTTTCCGCCAATCTGATCGTCTGAACAAGTCCCGGTCATCCAGTGTTGAAGGAAGAATTTGATTGGATGATGACCCCAGCAGGAAATGAAAAGGAGTAAGCGTCTCTTGGTCTTCGTGGCAAACTGAAACGTGACTAAGTGGTCTTGAGTTGACAATAGCTTCGGCTTCTAGCAAAAGGGTCACGAGCACTTCATCCTTCGGTGCCTTTTCATGCAGGGTGGCATTTAATGCTACTTTTACACTGCGGACCAGCCTTTCCCAACATCCACCAAAGAAAGGAGCTGCGGCGGGAATAAAACTCCATCTGACACCTCTATTCGCGGCGAAGTTTTCAACGTCAGGGTGGTAAAATTCCCGGAGTATTCGGTTTGCACCAACAAAACATGTGCCGTTGTCCGAATATATTGTATTGGGAGTGCCTCTTCTCGCAATAAAACGACGCAGACTCATTATGGCAGAATCCGCTGATAAAGAATGCACCAATTCTAAATGGACGGCTCTGGACGTCATGCAGGTAAAAAGGGCAACATAGCGTTTTTCTCTCCTTCGGCCAATCGAGGTGAGGATGGGGCCAAAGTAGTCCACGCCAGTATATGTAAATGGACGGCGATGGTGAGAAAGCCGTTCTACGGGGAGATCCCCTGTCTTAGGACTGTTTGGCTTTGCCTTCTTTATTTTGCAGAACAGACATTGTTGGGCCACACTTCGAACAGTGCAGCGCATGCGTAAGATCCAGAATCTTTGTCTCAACTCATTAATTACAGTTTCGTTATTGGCATGACCTGCCCTGCGATGAAAATGTTGTATCAGCAAACGGACGACATTGTGGCGGCCATCTAATAGAATGGGGCGTTTCACATCGGCGCTGACGTTTTCGACTGCTCTAATTCTACCATCTAAACGTAGCAAACCGTCTTCATCCATCACAGGTGAAAGCTTCAATAAGGGACTAGACTTAGGCAACGGAACATCTTGATTAATGGAGTTTATTTCTACTGGAAACGTTTCCGACTGTAAGCGTTTTAAAATATGCCTTTCTGCGGCTTCCATGAATTCAGCTGAAACAGCGGGCAATAGAGTGGTGGACGCTAATATAGTCGCACAACGGCGGTCTCTAACAGCGGTGTTAGGGGCAGTGTGACTAGTGCGGTCTAATAGTGAGCGAAATTTAGCCGCAGCCTGCAAAACGCGAGCAGTAGCGCGGAGTAAACGTAGCCAGTCACTAAAACGACTGAAATCTGCTGTGATAACCAGATGAGCAACCACAAGTTTGGGGAATTGCTTACGTTCCTCTTGAACTATAGGCTGGCCAGCTGGTTCTACAGGCCAATCCTCCGGATCTTTAAGGAGAAATGGAGGCCCGGTGAACCATCGGTGATTAATGGAATTTAAATGTATAAAACGTGTCGCGTCGTCTGCGACGTTCAAGTCGCCTGGGACCCATCGCCAATCTTGCACTCGTGAATTTTCCGTTATCTCCCCGATCCGATGGGCCACAAAAGGCTTGAACGTACGTGCGTCACTCCTGAGCCAACCAAGGACTGTTTTTGAATCCGTCCAAAGGAATGTACGAATTGGCTTTTTTCTGTGCAATTCTTTGATAGTGACAGCAAGGCGAGAGGCAATTAAAGCAGCTTGTAATTCTAGACGCGGAATTGATGTCGGTTTCAATGGTGCTACTCTCGCTTTACTAGCAATGAGGGCGAGCTTGACAGTACCGTTGGGATAAACGAAACGCCAAAAGGCGACACAGGCATAGGCAAGCTCGCTCGCATCGGCAAAAACATGAAGTTCCCTATGTTTCCCTGGCTCATCATATACGTTGGCGTACCAACGTGGAATTTTAAGGTTAGATATTTCCGAGAGCTCTTTGAACCACTCACCCCACCTCAAAACCACTGAGGGGGGAAATGGTGTGTCCCAGTCAATATTTGATCTCCAGGCCTCTTGGAGTAGGATACGACCCTTTATAACTGTTGGCCCGAGTAACCCCAACGGATCATAAACTTTCATAAGGTGGGATAACACTTTTCGTTTATTTAAAGACCCTTGATACTTGCAACCCTCTAGACCGGTCCTAAAACCTAAAGTGTCTGTCACTGGATTCCATGAAATGCCTAAGACTTTATTGACAGCGGTGGATTCGTTACCAAGTTCCACTTCAGTTGGTTGTGCAGCACACAATTCATTTGGTAGAAGACGCAGCGCTTCTGGATTGTTAGATATCCAGTCACGAATTTCGAAACAGGCATTACGGTGAATAGTGACTATATCAGATGACAGCTGGGCAGCCATGTCGACGTTGTCCACACTGTCCAGATAATCATCCATATAACTATTGTGCACGCTAGCGTTGGCCGCTTCCGGATACAAATCTTGATGAAACAAAGCATTTTTGTTTTTTACGTACAGAGCAGTAAATGGACTGGATGACGCTCCAAAGATAACAACAGTCATTCGATACTCTTTAATAGACGTTGACTTATCGTCGCGCCAAAGAAAACGTAGCGCATCCCTATCCTGGTCTCTTATTTGTATTTGAGGAAACATTTCCCTGATGTCAGCTGATAGGGCGACACAACCTTCTCTGAAACGAAAAAGAATTCCTAACAAGTTCTCTAAAAGATCAGGCCCTTGGAGAAGTAAGGTGTTCAAAGACACTCCTTGATTCGTTGCAGCCGCGTCGTGTACGACACGAAGCTTACGCTTTTGTGGGTGGTACACGCCAAAATGTGGTAAGTACCATCTTATTGGCGTCGTGCTATTTGTATCGGGGGTATTAAAATTAGTGAGGTTGCCTGTAGTAGATTTACTATAATAAGTATCAGGTTCACACTCCTCCGCATATCCCTTAACAAACATGTTTTTAACAAAGTTTTGGTAAGCATTGGCAAATTCAGAGTCGCGTAGCATGCGCCTCTCTAGACTCAAGAAACGCGAGAGAGCTTGCGGATAGCTGTCGGGAACACAATGAATGTTGTCACGCCACGCCAGCCCTACTTGGTATCTACCAGTTGGTAAACGTGTGGTAGTAGATTCTAAAATCTCAATAGCACGCAAGTTCTGTTTACTATGAAGAGTCTCACGTTTAGAAATGCCTATTGAATCAAGCTTGTACTGTTCTTTTATGAGATGTTCCAAAAGTTCATCTTCCGATAACTCGGTATAGTCTAACTGACAATGGTTGATAAATTCAATTGGTTTAGTTTTACTAGACGCAACTCCATACAATGTCCAGCCTAACAAAGTATGACAAGCTACAGGATCATTGCGGCAGCCGGTGCGAGCTTCGTGGGTTATCGATAGATGCCAGTGCTCAGCACCGATAAGCACAGTCGGTGTAGCGCCGGTATGAACCAGAAAACTAGATAAATCTTGTAAGTCTTTGTATGACTCAACCGTTTGTTTTGACAGTGTTTGTGTGCTTAAACTTAGAGAAGGCATGGCCCTAGCACGCTTGATCAAATATTTCTTGTTTTCGTATTGACCCTGGATGTGAAAATCAACGTATGAAATATCCGTTTTTTTTTGCAAACCACCGACACCGTTGACTGTTATGAAGTCTTGTGGTCCTGACAACCCTATGCGTGTAGCTACCTCTGAGTCAATTAATGTCGCTGTGCTTCCATCGTCAAGCAGAGCGAATGTTTTAAAATCACCAGCAGGGCCAGATACAATAACTGGAACTAGTTTTAGAAATGTGTTTGTTTCTGAATGTTCGCGCTGGAAACCCGTGTTTGAAACTGTAACCCTATCTTCCGGTAATATGTGCGGAGCGGCTGTAGATGATGATTTTGGGGGTGTGAGAGTTTCAGACGCAACTGCACACACAGCGTTATTGTACGATCGTGTTTCGGGTGCATCCGATGTCGCTAACAACAAACCCTGCCTACCATGTAACAGAGGATGGTGGCGATAGGAACAACCGTCGACGCCACACGGGTTTACTTTACACGATTTCCATTGGTGCGGATTACGCTTTAAACATTTATAACACACTTTGTTCTCACGTACCCAATGCCATCTTTCGTCGACTGACAAAGCTTTTAATTTGTCACAAGTTTTGACGTTGTGACTATTTTTACAATAAACGCAATCAATTTTTTCTTTAATTTTATCTTTACCATGAGACAAAGAATGAATAGTTTCGCGTTTGGAAGGTGCAACCGGTACTCCTAAATCCGGTGTGAAGGAGAACTTAGTGTATCTTTCGTGTTCCCTAACTAGAAAATCAGACAGAATCTCAAGTTTGGATAATGAAGGGCTTGATGTATCTGACGCATAGTCAGACCATCTCAATTTTAACAATGGGTTTAGTTTACCTAAAATAACATGGAAAATCTCAGGCGAATGCAAATATTCCCGATGGTTGAGAAACTTCATTGTAGCTAAACTATTGCGAACCCTATTGGATATGACACCCAACTCTTTAAGATCGGCACTTAGACGTGGCAACTGTTTTAATACCTGAACCTCCCCGAAGACAATCATCTCAGGGCACGCAAAGCTACGCTCGAGGGCGCGCATGACGTCGTCGGGGTCCTCGGCAGAGATGAGCAGTGACGCGACAGCTTCGCGTGCGGGACCGCGGAGCGCGCAACATTCTCTGCGGGGGTAAATGAAGGTTTGGTAGTATTAAATAGCTTCTTAAATTGAAGCCATTGCGACGCGTTGCCTGTAAATGGAAAGAGTTCTATTTTTGGTTTTTGTGGCTTTTCTTGAGAAGCCGCTAAGGATTTGGCTGCAGCGGCCGTGTCTGCAATTGCTTGCAAAAGCAAAGGAGAAAACTGTGGATTACAACTATCAGGCACATTGTGGTATTGTCCCTCGAGGCCCACGACAGAGGGTTGCGGCTCTGTGCCGGCAAACCCGGGCGCTTGGGGAACGAAACCGTGCTGGCAGTTGCGGTGCGCTACTAATGATGGAGCAGCAGCCTGTGTACCCGTTACTTGAGCAGGCTGTGAGAGCTCGGCCGTGTTGTTTCCATGAAATAAATTAAATGAGTTATTTTTTACCCACACTTGCGTCCTTTTTTGGCTCGTAGAGCTTTGCCTACTTCGTCTAGTACCTTCAAGCTCCGCCTCTGCATTTATTTGTTCGAGCTCGGCGCGATACGCGGCCTCTTCCGCCTGCTGCTTTGCCTTGGCGAGCGCCTTCAAATTTTCATATTGACGGCGCTTGTAAGCAGCTTCCGCAATGGCCCTGCGCGCTTTCACCGTCGAAGACGCGCTCGACCTGGTTTGCGCAGAGCGCATACTGGCGCCTTCACCGTAAGTTTCCTGGATTTTCGTTGAGGAAACTACGGGCTCCTTTACAACTAACGAAGGTGATGGAGAATGAGGTGGTGAAGCATGAGAAGCGACACTACGAGATGACATGGCAGCTTTAGTTTTACTACGTGTGTTCATAATGATAGAAAAAACAAATAATGCGGTTACCAAGATGAAAACTATGTACTTACGTGAAAATGAATGATAAAATTTACCGTCGAAGGACCAAAATGTAAACGATGACAAATGGACTGTATGTTTTGGAGGTTGTTGGAATGAAATAAAACTAAAACTTAGCGCAATAAAGGATTTAAATGGGAAAATTATAAAAAATTACATAAATGGAAAACACAAAACCAAACCATTTGACAGATGATAACAAAAGTGAAGAAAAAACAAAAGAATAACATTCGAATAAAAAATACAAAAATTTATAAAAAGTTTGCACAACCAAAGAGTTCGCAAACAACAATATTGAAGATAAAGACACAAATTTTTCCATAAATGACTTTCTTTCTGCATTACACAGTCTTCTCTTTCAGTTCAACATTTCACTGTCCAACGTTGCCCCTTCTTTCAATGTACCCCAATCCATTCATAATGGACCATACATCCAAAATAATCCAGTGGAACTACCGCAGTCTAATAAACAAAAAGAGTGATATTATATATTTTTCAGATATAAAATTTTTCTGGACATGAATCACAAATGGCGCGATGTCAGACTTCTGGTAAAATTTTCGCCCAATTTGAGTAGGAGATGCATCGGTATGAATAGCAACTGGAGGAGCTGGAGCAATGGGTAGTATGTTGGCAGTGGTAGGTGCATTTTGTTCCGCACTTAAAGGAGATCCGCAAACAGTCCTAATAAATTAGGCCTCAATAAACAAAAATGAAACAATTTGGGTTTTGAAGGAGTAATATTAGTCTATAATCCGGTGTAATTAGTTTTTTGTAATAACATGGGATATGAAAAATAAAATAATAAAAATTTTATATTAGACAGTACCTAGTCAATAAGTCCCTTTACCGTATTTGTTTCCGCTCTTTTATAAGGTTATGCATTTTAGTGAAACGAAATGGGGTCGGTCACAAAGGCAATCACAATTGTCCAAAAACACAGCAAGGGTCGGTTATTAAAGGTAGCACA
Source organism: Hyppa rectilinea (assembly GCA_951799385.1). Taxonomy (NCBI): domain Eukaryota; kingdom Metazoa; phylum Arthropoda; class Insecta; order Lepidoptera; family Noctuidae; genus Hyppa; species Hyppa rectilinea. The sequence goes on along the minus strand of OX637306.1, from coordinate 9,221,917 downwards.
CAAAGTAAACATATAACGTAAGTCCGCAACACGAGCGAGAAACGAATACGATAAGACGCTGACGCTAACCGGCAATTTGTTATTGACATTGACAACCGATTGATTGACAAGTGACAGCCGTACCGAGTGTTGCATTTAGCAAAAATTCAAATCGATTTTTCTAAAAAAATCATTAAAATATGTTAATACAAAAAAAAAACACTTTATCTTTTATAATTTTTTCGCAATAAACTTATAATAATACTTTTTGGGGTGAAAAGAAATATAAATCGAACATTATAATACCAAATCTTTTACTGGAAAAATATTTTTATTTAAAAATGGTAACATCGGTTGTTATTAACAACTGCAACGCGAGGAATGCATCAACTGACTTTTCTTTTTTATTAATTCCAATATCCTAGGTTTTTTCGGGAAATGATAAAATAAAGTAAAGCTTATTATTATTTAAATATTTTTTCGAATGGTATAATACTTTGTCTATCGAGGCCGTGATTTGCTGATCTCCTTTGAGTCGATACAACCACAACCCGAAGATTCGGATCAATGGCCTTTGCGTGTACGTGCACGCGACTTCTTTTTAGAGATTTGGTCGTAGAAGACCCATCGGTATCCATACCCGATTCATTAGATATGGTGACATAACTACCTACAGTATCAGATCATTCATGAAAAACTATAGTAAAATAAAACACTTACCCCTACCGAAGAATATAAAAAATTAATTTAAATACAAAATAAAGAAACTACGACACTAAAACTACGACTACTGATGCTATAATACACTTAAAAATATGTTTGTATAAAAAGTTCGAAAAGGACGCGTCCGCCAAGTTGAAAGTTTCCCGCGCTTTATCAGACCATAAATTAATGATAGGTAAGGTGCGGCACTTGACATTTAACATCCAAAGGAGATCACCCACCCCCCGTACATTTTTGGGCTAATTTAAAAACCCAACAAATAAAAAAGCCAACAAAAATAAACTTATTATTTTTATACAGCACACCATAATAAACATTTTTTATTTATTATTTAACTTCTAAAATATAAAGGAGCTTCCCCGCATTCAACCTGTGAAATGAGAAAAAAAAGAATACGGTATGCCATCAGTGCCTGGGGCTGAATCCTGTGTTTTATTAATAACACCTTTGAATTCAGTGAGAGTGAATGGACGATCTAGCGAATGCACATTTTGGGTATTGGGATTGACCGGTATGAGAGGTAGGTTATCCTCAGGAACCCAGGGAGAAGCTAATTTATCTAAAAAGTCGCTAGATAACGAATCTGGGATAGGAGAATGGTTATTGTAAATGGATCTAAATCTACGAATATAGCGCCAGACAATCGTAGGGTGAGTGTTCGGTGAAATAGATAAACAAAAGTTACGCCAAGATTCAAATTTTTTTGCGAGTTTCTAAAATTATGCTACTAAGAGTTTCAAAGTTAACGTCTGACATTTCAAGGTTATAATTGTATTCAGCCTCATTACGTTTATTTATCACTTCTGTGCACTCTGAGTTTACACTTTTGACTTAGATCCGTCCTTGCCCAAGGCCCAATCCTGTTAAAGTTCTTCAATATGCCGATGATTTATTATTATATGCTACAAGTCAGTCTATCGAGCAAGCCAGCTGTTCTATTAATTCTGCTTTATCTGCCTTGGATTCATGGTTAAATTTGAACGGGTTGGAGTTATCGACATCTAAAAGCGCGGCTGTCTTATTTACCCGGAAAAAAGAAACATTCCCGGGGTAAATCTTTACTATAAACATACACCTATTCCAGTCAAAGACAGTTTCCGATATTTAGGTGTCATTTTAGATTCTAAATTAAGTAGTGTTCCTCATTGCGAATTTATTGTTAATAAATGCGAAAATCATTTAAACATGCTTAGATGCCTATCAGGTGTGTGGTGGGGTGCACATCCTTTTTCTTTAAAATTAATCTACAATGCTATAATCAGAAGCACATTAGATTATGGATTATTTATCCTTGAACCCGGTAGTGTTATGGCTTTTAAAAAATTGGACCGCATCCAGTCTAAAGCATTACGAATTATTACGGGTGCTATGAAGTCGATTCCCATAAATGCCTTACAGGTTGAATGCGGGGAAGCTCCTTTATATTTTAGAAGACAGTTCCTTTCTGATAAATATTTATTCCGAATTATTCAGTTCTCAACTCATCCTCTCATTTCTAAACTGGACACTTTAGTGACGCTAATTGATTCTTCAGATTACTGGTGACATAAACGTGCTCCTTATTTAGTTATAAGTTATAAAAATACCTTTCTCTATCTTCTACAACTCACCGTTCCAACAAACTTCCCATATTTAGCAGTAGTTATGATAGTTTACATTTCAATCCCATCATAAAATTTCATTGTACTAGTAAATCTGACCCTGTTTGTCATTTAAGTTTCAACAATTTTTTCGTCAAACACTCGGAATATCATCACATTTTTACGGATGCTTCCAAGCGTTCGCCGACGGGTTGTGTAGGGATTGGCACGTACCACTCACAATACAACATCGTTCAAAAAATAAAACTTCCTCCGGAGACTTCCGTTTTTACAGGTGAATGTTTTGGAATTTTAAAAGCCATTGAATATAGTCGGGTTTTTAAGCTCAAAAAAGTTATAATTTTTTCAGATTGTAAAAGTGCTCTTCTAGCTATCAACAAATCTCCACTGACACATAAATTCCAGTCTCCCTTAATTTATTTAATAAGAGAATTTGTGTACAGAACCTTATCTGAGGGCAATAGCTTGCAATTCGCGTGGGTTCCAGCTCATGCTGGAATCGAGGGTAATGAAATGGCGAATTCTCTCGCCGGTGAAGCGGTGCAGTGTGGGGACATATCTTCATACATAAATTTCAACACAGACATTTTAAATCTACCTAAAACTTTTCTTTTGGACACCTGGAAGGTGGCCTGGGAAATCAGCAGTAGACAAAAGGGTCGTTACTTTTCGTTAATCCACCCTGACGTTTCGGAAAAACCGTGGTTTGGCAGGGCTACGTTTGGCAAGATGGAGACCTCCGCTCTCATACGGATGAGACTCGGTCACGTTTGCTCTCCAGCTCATCTTGCCAAACTTAAAATTATAGACGATCCCAGTTGTTCGTGTGGCACAGATGTGTGCGACTTGAATCACATTCTTTTCACCTGTCCTCTGTATGACCGCTCTTCCTTTCTCAGTGATCTACTGTCTCTCCGTATTCCTTTTCCTACTTCAGTTCTTTCTTTACTTTGTACAAATAGTTTACCTGTATATAAATGTATAGCTTCATTCATTACCATTAATAATATTAAATTGTAATATATATGCTTTTTTTTTTTAGTCACATTTTTTACATCTCATTATTAATATAGTTTGTTAGAATTCTACTGATCCTATATCCCAAATTCCGTGATAAATAATTTTGATGAATCCCTGTTTCCCTACCTTTGTCTCAATAAAATCTTTTACCCAACCTTATAATATAAATAAATAACTTGACATTGGCTAAAGGCGCAAACCGCGCGAAGCAAGAACCATATAAAAAAAAAAAATGGTCTAGTAATAGTAATGTCGTGAAGTGCGACTGCTGAGCTTGGGGTGCTGAGCCTGTGTGGGTCCAAGTTCGATTCCCGAGCCGGTTGAGGCACTAGTAACTACTAATAATTTTAATATACCTGTGATTGTTATCGACGTTTACCTATATCAAAAAGTTTTTAGGCCTGTGCAGGTCAAAAAGCATATTTGAGATTTTGTATTTTAGAATAGCATAGGCAGTGAGGGTTCATGAAAATGTTGTTATGAGGTCAAACAATATAACTTTTAAAATTATTTAAATCTATGCTCACACATCTGGAAAAATGGCAATCAAAACGATCGTCAGCTTATAATTTTATGAATATTATTTATTTTATTTTACTCCAGGATAACAAACAATTGCGCAATAATGCTTAATATTTAGGTACAGGTATTTTATATTTATATGGTAGGTATGGTGGTTTGTATACGGTGGTGGTGGTATGGTTGGCTGTATGATAGTTAAATGTCAATCGATCCCATAACCATCGGTCCCATCTATGTAGTAATCTGTTTCTCTATTAGATCCGTTTTGTGATCACGTCGATCAAAAAATCGGGTCGGTCGGCCAAATAAGGTTAACTTACGATTCCTCCAACGCAATAATTACAAGATAGAAGCATAATAAGTAGGTACCTATGCAAAATGCGTTAGACTAGGTCAATGTCCTCGATTGACACCTACATGGAAACACCTTATAATATTATGTAGGTTCCTACTAAGTAGTTAATAATGTAGGTTTGAAGGTTTACATCAGCTATAGACTGTTTGATAGTGAACAGAACGTAACAGGTATCTATCACTGTACCAAGCTGAGATACTTAATGTGTTAAAGTAACTTTATTTCACATAATAATATTGAACTCCATGGAGTAGTTACAGACTACAACAACAGACCTACACGCGCCGTCCTATACTCAGCTTACCTGCCTGCTCGGTGCCGAAGTGACCGAAATGTCGTTTGACCGGTTCTCCTGCTCGCACTCGTGGGCTATTATCTCTCGCAAATTCCCTCCCAGCGGCTGATTGGTTCGCCCACCATACACGTACCGTTTGACAAACGGTCAGATTTTTGTCCTCATGTGGCCAAACACAGACGGTGATGTACATGTGTTAGTGATGGTGCTCTGTGCGCTATAATTTCAAGTGGTTGCCTAAACGAACCCTCAGTAAAATATTCAGTTTTAACGTATTTACAAATACATAGCTATACTTACATAAATAGTAATCATAATGCAACTATTAAATTGGAATCCGATTTCAAGAATTTAAAATAATGTCCAGGACGCAAATGTTTTGATTCCGATAGTTCAGTGTGTGTTAACTTATAATGTACTTTTGGAAATATTTATTTGTTGAGATTTGGTGTAAATAAAATTAAATCTCTAAGATACACAAAAACTGGGTGAAATTTAAAATGTGAAATGCTTTCCTAACTAGTCACTCAGTGAAGACTATTATATAACATCATGAATCGTGCATCTTCCAGAAATATGGAATCTTTACCGAAACAATTTGTTTCGGCGATGCGAACTTTGTTTGATATTATGGACGACAAACACACAGGATATGTAAAACTCACGGATATAGAAAATCGTTGGAGGGACGACCGCACCAGAGGTTTGCCTCGCGGTGTCATCGAAAGCTTGCAGAAGGTAGCGTCTCACGATGGCCTGCTAACATTCGAAAGGTTCTGTACTGGCCTTAAAATATGCCTGTTACGTAATCAAGTTGAAGGCTCTTCTGGTAAAGAGGATCGGTTTAGTGACGATGTCGATAGCACAGGTTTACATACTCAAATAGTTTCTCAAACACACCGACCACCTTCAGCGCCGTTGTTGGATGTAAACGATACACAAAACATTGACCGAAATTGGCTAGTTTTAAAAAGCTCTGAAAGTTCAACACAGCACAGAACTATAAGTATGCCACAGTTAATAGGACGTAAGGATGTATTGGTTCAAGAGCCTCGTCACCTCGGAACGGTGTCTCTTTCTAAACATGATGGCTCTCGAAGAGTTTATGGCCCCCCAAAACCACCAAGGCTTGAAAAGCAATCTACAGAAAGAAATGAAACATCAAAATCTAGCTACAAATCGGAGGAAGAAACTGTATTTGACACTGAAGAAATATCGGTTGACAAGATTGATTTCGAAGAAATGTCTCGAGCCGTTGAAGAACAGAGCAGAGGTCTAGGTGACGGCAGATCAGCGAATGAGACGCAATCGCAATTGCGTCGCCTCTCTCGTAGGCGGGAACCTCGCCGTCACACATTACACAACGGTGTAGACTACAACCTTTTAAAACGCATGAAACAGATAGAACAGGAAAAGGACGTTTTACTGCAAGGCTTATCAGCAGTAGAGGAAGCAAGGGAATGGTACTTAAAGCAGTTAGCAGAAGTTCAAGAAAAAATGCGTTACGCAGGCAGAATGGGTGCTTATGTGGTAATTATTATTTTCAATATGGTTTAGTTTTAGATTCTAGATGAGAAATTTATTTCAAAATGGTCGTCCAAAGCATTATTTTTTCTTCAATAATATATTGTTTACCAGATATGTAGTTCAAATTCTTATACGTAAATACGTACAATGGAAAAATATTTCCTACTTAGTTTCAAGCTTTAGCATTACCTAGGCAAGTTTTCGGGTCATGGCCAAACAAGTTTTTTTTGCTTACCGAGTGTAACGTTCTCGAATTCAAATTTATAAGTCCTAACATAGCGAAAGTAACGTCAGCAAATGATATTATTATACTTAGGTTACATTTAAAATTGCGCAACTAAAATAACATAACACGAGCGATAATAAAGTGCGTATGTGTGTGCGCAGACACCGGCTGTGCACTGCAGTTCTTACTATCATCTGCATTGTACTCATAGTCCGATGGGACCCCGCGGAATCTGACACGACTGGAGAGATCAGGAGCAGGAGCAACGGCTTGACGTGCCGGCACGGGGATATCACACCGCCAAATTCTAAACTCCGGGCTGTTACTATTGTCCGACCTGGGAATCCAAACGCGAATGCTGAGCGTGGTGTCTTGCCACTCTTAACAGTCGCTCTTGCGATCATGAGACCAATGGGGCAGTCAACTATAATATAAGTAGGTACTTACATGATGTGAACCTGGACATCGAATAGGTAAATACTTAGTATAACTATGTGGGTATACTATTGGTACACCCCTGCCTAACTCTTCGAGCAAGACGTGATGTTAAGTTATAATCTACATATCTACCTACAAAAGTAAATGTCGTTAAGTGATCCAAGACATAGTGATTATTATGGACAAAGTTTGCTATCAATCTTCCGCGTATCGATCAGTACACGATGACGACTAAAATTACTAAGTGCTTTATTGGGTACCGCTTGTGTAGACAAATAGGTAGGCGCTGCCCGAGATCACCGATCTGTTAAAAATTCTTCCCTATTAGTGGAACTAGAAAATGACACTAGTAGCCAGTGATGCCGAGTCCATTTAGATTGCCATCGACACGCTAAGAAAAAGAATCGATTCTACGACAACCTGGGACTACTCAACCCCGACAATCCAACCCTGACCAATCGGCTCCGACGTGGGAATGGGAACGATAGTTATTTAGACCCATTAATGATAGCATACCCCCATATTAAAACCTTTACGTAAATGCTTTTATGTGACTTTACTATTAGAAATATTTACGGTTACAATTACAGAATTAACATGGCTTATCATAGTTTTTTTTTGTAAAAATACTGTGCAATACAATAGTTATTTGTTATGCAAGGCTGGAAAGTTGATTTTTGGCGCGAGTACTTCTATTGAAACCTAAGTAAGCGAAGGGTTCTAGGGTTGAACCATGAGCGAAGCGAGTGGTTCAAATATAGAATCCTGAGCGTAACGAAGGTTTCAAAGGTACGAGACGCAGAAAAGCTTTGCTGCCGAGCGCAACACACAATTTTTCACCTCACTACGGCGAGGAAACTGCTAGGTGCAAGAAAACCGGTGTTGTTGAGTTTTATTTTGTTCGAGCGTCTCAGATACATTGACTCATGTGAATAAAATAACAAATACTTGGCAATGTATCATAAGAGTTACATAGAATATCTCCAAAATTAAATACCCTGTATTTTGTTCTATATCCTACTTGTCCTCTAAGGAGAATGAAAGAAAAAAACTAATTTAATACAAATAACTAACTAATTTAATACATATTTATTTTTGCCAAGCAAAAGATTAAATAACATATTAAATTAGTATTTATTTTATTTAAAAAATTAAACTTAAATTCTTACTACACAATTGGTATTTGACAGGGTAGTATTTTTATGGCATATTCAAATGTGACGTCACAGATTTTTTTAATCAAATGGAATACTTATTAACATTAATTCCAATTTTACAATTATATCCTCGCAAAATATTTAATTTCTGTACTGTGATGGAAGTTTCTAAGGTGAGCGGTATTATTTAATATTTTATTTTAGACCGTGTCATGCATTTTCAGTGGACTGGCAGTATAGAAAATTGTTAAATAGAATGGTTCGAATTTTAAAAACTCTTTCCACGCTAGAGAGCAAAAATCGATTTTCGGCTCAGATTTCGAATGACAATCAGACTCTTTCCGAGCCTGTGAGGTGAAAATTATTTTTGCGGTCTATAAAGTCAGTTTTGTCCTAAAGCAACTGCGACCAACCGTGTAGTGCTCGCCGGCCGCACCGCTCGGCTCGAACGCGGTTCGCACAGTTCTAACCTGACCTAACCCTCTAGAAGAATCTCTTACCTACTAATTTTTCCATCCATGAGCATTTTAACTATTACTCCTAACAGGAATTGACCTGAGCCTGTATAAAAGGGCAACGCAAAAGTCCAGCCTTGAAAGTTTTATCGGCAGTTGAGGATCCGCATTTGTTGACCATAGCTGAATCATTAAATTTAAAAATGCCCATAATATTTGTTCATCTTTCAGGAGCCTTGGAGTGAAGCACATCAAGAGCGACTTGAATTACTAAAAGCACGGGTATTGGAACTCAATCGACAGTTGGGAGCATTAGCAGCTGGTTGGCGGCATGGGCAGCTGTCTCTTCATATGAACTTAGCGCTACCCGCGTCGTCGCTGTCCGCGACCGGAACTACCGCCACACCTAACAATGCGGCAGTACTTCGCTCTCAAAATCGTATGCTGTCAGAGGTGTGTATAACATGAATAGACCACTGAACTATATTCAATTTCGACTAGGTAAACGGACTTATGCTGTTGTGCATAAATCGTTGGCTTGACGACGCAAACATTTAAACATTTAGTGCCGATCACAAATAACCTATTACATGGGTACTTAGGCAGGCGGAAGAACAAACCTCACTAAGCAAAACTGACATGCACTTGCAAGACTGGTTTTTTAATAAGGGTTGCTTCTTTTATTTCAGGAAGTCAACAGAAAAAACGAGAGGATAACAGTTTTGGAACGAGAAAAATCTGCACTTATAAGGGAACTGCTACTTCAAAGAAACAGATCGAAATTAATAGATACTTTTACTTAACTCAAATGAAATCTATGACTACAGTGTGCATGTATGTAATGATTTCAGATGAACTATCATAGAAATTCACTCCTTGTTCACACAGGTTGTGCATAGCTATTCCTAACATAAATTGTTACAATGATTATGATGTTGTGCCATACAAAACCAAAATTAATTTGAATCTAGCTGAAAATACATCCTGTGGTACAGAGCACTGCTTTTTAAATTAATATGGAAAGATTACTATTGGGATTAAGATGCGACTTTTGAGTTTAACAGAGCAGGGAGCATTTACTAAATCAAAAATAGGCATTACCATAATGCTCATTGTTTGTAATACTTAACATACTAGATTAGAGCAAGCTGCTCACTGACAATGTAAACAAAACAAGCCATTCAAAATTTTGTATATGTAAAAGTTAATTAACAGACTTTATTAACTCTAAATTATTAAAAGGTTCTTTGTATAAGGGTAAGAAATTAATTATTTACAACAAATTACATTTATCTAGTTTTAATAATAGTGCCATAAGATAATTTTGGGGCTTCCTAATATAATATTTGTGCAATGAATACACTCAAATCAACTATATATCTATATTTATGAACCTAAAAATATATTACTATACAAATTTTAAACAGAATTGGCTTTTTTATTGTATAAATTGTAATTATATTCCCTGAAGGGCACATCATAAGTAAGATGGCCGTGGTCCCAGGCTCTTTCAATGGCGACTAATAGCTCCTTCTGTTTCTTTTGGCAAAGTCCAGTTTTGAAAGCATCCAGTATCTGGAATAAAAATTGACATTATTATTAAAAATATTAACACAAAACAAGTGTTCAGATAAAATACACATAAGGTATGATTTATTGCCCTCCTGGAATTATAAGAGAAACAGTATGCCATTCACATAGGTTTTTACAAAATCTTAGCAAATGCAAAGTGAGAAATTAAAGGAAAGTGGTCTGGATTGTTTAATGAAGACATCAATACCCAACAAAAAATTTAAGCTTTGCACACATTTTAAAGTAAAGAGGAGCCCAGTATTTGAACACATTCTTATTTGTACAACTTGCAATGTTAGTGTGATTTTTTTCAAGTAAAAAAAGCACAGTTTTTCAAAGTTTTGGTTGATACTACAATGGATGGAGATTGCATTTAATTGGCCCAATTAAACACGGGCCTATGCCAAGCAGTAGGTAAAGTCAGGCTGTGGATCGTGATGATAATATAGGTAAAATGATGATGACATACCTGTCCAGTGTACTCAGATATGAACTGTTCCAGGAGTTTGGTATTTCTGTGATCCAAAACTAGGTATTCGTCTCGACAAATCGGGCATGGATTACCGGTTGATATAACACCATTTCTGACACAGGACTTCCTTGTTTTCCTTGGAGCAAAACCACCTTTGTGGTTACGTCGGTACAAGGCCCAAACTGTATTCTCGCCGTAAGTTTGCTGATAAGCTTTACTCTGCATATATTTTATGCTAGTTTCAATGGGAACTATTTTGGTTCTATCCTTGGCAGGATCAATTTCTTTTTGTTCTTCACTAGAACCATCTTGTTGATCTGAGTAAAAGCGAATGGAGGAACGAAAATCAGACAACACTAATCTGCTGACTAAAGCACGGACGTTAAAAGAAAGTGCCATAGCTACATAAAACAGGTGAGGAAATAATGTTTTCTTTACAAATGGTAGATTTTTTTCAACATACGACACATAACATAACCTCAAATTTTTACCGCAGGTTATGCCTTTACGAAGGTGACAGTTGAGTGACTTAAGTGACATTGATAGCTTTTTTTTTATGGCATCTCGCAGTTTAACCATAGGGTTATCTACTGCTTAACCGGACTTGCCTGTGGGGGCCACAAAAGACTGAAGACTCTAGCCAGGGCTTAATAAAACCTAAACAAACCTTAACCTTACAAACTAAGCGACTACACGCTAAAGGCACCCCCTGTGGAGTACGGACCTCGTCTTAAGGCGTCACTGGGGGAGGACAGCAAGGGACAAGCTGGATCGTGGGCGCAGCGGCAACGCAGGCTAGTTCGAGTCTGTTCGAGCAACCGTCGGGGGGGCGGGGATGGACCACCGGGACGTTCGGGTCGGGTCTCAACGGCGAGGACGGAAGGACGGCAATCGGTGCCTGTAGATTGTAGGATTTCCTAACAGTGCTGGTGGACGGATTATTCTCTTGAAGGAGAGTAGTGGTATCGTCGGGAGGTAGGAGGGTATGCCTTGGCCGGCCGCAATCAGGGGATTGCGGTGCTTTATAGCAGTGTCAAAGAAACGCTTCGAGAGGCGTTTCATGAACTGCTGAACTGTGGGGAGTTTAAAATCTATATGGAGGTCCATGTTACGGACGTAAAATGGGGCACCCGAGACCTTACGAAGGAAACGGTTCTGGAGTGTTTTGGGCTTCTTCTTCTTAGCGTGTCGATGGCAAAAATAGTTTAAATAAATATATTTATATTTTAAATTATATTGGCCCAAAATTCAGCAATTTTGGGCTTGGCGTGTGCGAAGACGACGCAAGCGTAGGTCATGATGGGACGGATGACGCAGTTTGCACCTGAGTGACAATTTACTGCGTTTTTTCAGGATGAATTGGAGCCTACCGAGAGCGAAAGCGGTCCGCAACGGACCTACTTTATGTGCTCTGCGAAACTGAGATGTTGATCAAAAGTGACACCTAGGTACTTGGCATGCTTCGCCCAAGGGATTGGCTTGCCGTACATGGTGATCGGACTAGAGACGCTGGGAAGTGCCCTACGTATTCTCTTGAAGACAACAGCCTGGCTTTTGTCGGGATTGACTTCGATTCTCCATTTCCGGAACCAAGCGCCTAAGACGTTTTGCAGAGGTTTGGAGAGTGTGAGCGATACTTAGGACTGAAGGACTGCGGACTGGCCCCGTGTAGTAAATGGCCGTGTCATAGGCAAATAACGCCAATTGGGTCTTTATACTTTTGGGGATGTCACTAGTGAACAGGGTAAAGATGAGGGGGAGAGAACAGACCCCAGGGTCACTCCAACATTGATTGCCACTAATCTAATTTCTTCGTACACAATATGGACAATACTGTTAAGCATGACTAGATTAAATGCTATAAGGCTCTAAGCACGTAGGACCACTAGGTTAAATGCTCTAAGAGGACCACAGACTAACTTGTAGGGTGGGGCAATATTGCATTGTGCCATAGTAATGAATTTTTATGCTGGCGACGTCACATACTCACGTCTAGCCAGATTTAGACAGCCGATTTACCGCTGGATGGTGATGCCGAAATCTGTGTGTGGACAAAACGTGAACATGAGATTTCAGTAAAAGAAAGTCATAGCATCTGTATCCAGCATTAACCCCTCTACCATTTCCCCATTAACGCCCGCTAGAGAGCGAGCACCATGCACGATAGCAAAAAGGTTCTATCAAACTAGTAGAAAGTTGCTCAAAAGTGCCTCATTTTAAATTGTAAATAAATTTAATGTGTTCCTAAATTTATAAAGGAATAAAACTCAGCCATGAATATCTACGAGAAAAATATTAAATCCATGCGGATAAAGTCGCGTGCGAACTGTTCGAGTGCGAGTCCTTGGTTGTATAAGAGTTTAGTTCTTTTCCCATTTTTTTTCTGCTGTTCTATCAACTTTTTTGACGGACTGAAGTCGCTGCGTGTGTAACTAGCATTACGTTACGTAATGTAACGTCTTGTTGTCTGTTTCTTTCAAAAGTTGAAAAGTGAACTGTGAAGTGAAGATATTGAACAACGGAGAATTTCAAAAAGGTGGATTAACTCCTCAGCTTTTGACTAGGGCTGATCAAAGACTACTATTGTATACTGGCTAGGGCTGATAATAACTAAAAGTGCTTGCGTTTACCGTGATCAAATAGACGTGCTAGAAAGCGCATTAGATAAACTTACTTGGGCAGTTTCATTATGACAGTTTATTGTAATGAAAAATTTCTAAAGGCGTTTTGTAAATGTTCATAGCAATCCTGCTGTTCTTTCCAGCTCCATTTGCGGCATTTATTGGACTACCTGATTTATGAAACAACCCCTGAGACGACCCCCTGACCCAAAAAACGGAAACATCAAATTCAAATGGCTGAAGTAATGCCTACGGAAGTTGGTATTATGTGAGTATTCGTTTTTTTTGGCGTGGCCATCTCAGACATCTACATTATAGCGATATTATAACTTTATTACAAAGAAGACAAGTTGGTCCTCGAATTATTATGTTCTATTATTCAAAAGAAATAACCCAAACCCCTGGCTGAGCATTTGTACATTTGGTTTGTTATTAAATTACCTGCATAATGAAATAATTATTTATGCTACATGTCATACTTACGCCCCTAAGGCTACCCACTGACCTTACCTTCAAAACAAGCCTAACAACTCTTCAAACAGGTCCACAAGAAACTGAGTTTAATTAGATAACAACTGCTCTTAATTAATTAAGTTTTGGACAAGGGATTTAGGGAACAATAAAATATCTCTTGATTTCCCATTGATCATTGATTTCTAAAGAGTTTGAAATGGGCCCACTATTTCAAACCATTAATTGTTTTAAAAAAAGCTACATTGACAAACAGAGCTTTCCAAGAGTTTCAGAGGAGCAGAAAACAGCTCTATGACGATCCACTAACTATCAGCTTTTTGTTACCTGTTTATATGCAAGAGGTGGTCACCTGGTCACTACCTGATATGGCACCCTAATTGTGTAACACACTTTCATGGTAATTTATTGTTTCATAAGTTCAAAAAAAAATTTGCTCCACAATGATTCAATCATTGCATTATTTATTTACTAGCTTTTGCACAGGCAAAAGCTAGTAAATATAGGGAACTATAGGGGTAAATTGGTAGTAAAACAATTCCCCATTCCCTATATTGTTTTCAATGTAAGCGCAAAAAAATGAGTTTATTTACGACATTGCATAAGAAATGTTGAAATTATCAGTGGTTCTCCAATATATTAAGCATGTTATTATATTATACATATAAACCTTCCTCTTCTTCAAAAATCCATCAAAAGTCATTGTGAGTTAAGGTTGTCATTTTCTGGAACTAATTTTTGATTGGTTTATCTTGCGTCATTCATAACATAGAGATGTGTTGTTGACTTAAGTGTGGTACGCAATTACTGCACAGGTATCAAGTAGGTGTACTCCTTATAGGAGCAAGGACAGGATTTTGGCCATTGTTTTTATGTGTCATTTATGGAAGTATTGTTGGTGATCCTAATTAAAGTAATAAAATTAAAACATTGCATAATTATGGAAAAAGCTTCACTTATATGCTTTTTCTTATCTGCTTTACTACCACTCAGAATAATGAATACCGGGTGGTTTTTTGCACACAGCGGGGCAAATTAGATATAAAAATATTATAATTATATATTTGAGTTAAATACCTACGTAAGAAGAGAAATATATGCTTCTTATAGATGGATTTACCAGCAAAATAATCTAACTGTAACTGTTTAATTTAATAGGAGCACCTTACAAAGGGATGACAGCAACAGCATAGCAATATTTCATTCTTTCACACTGAAAACTATAAAGTCTGAAGCAGACTGACAGCAAAAGATTTTTTTTTTAATCATTTCGAACTTATCTCATTGTTGTCGCAAATTGTTTTGGTTAAAGCACTACGCTAAGCCAGATCTACGGTGACCTTCTTTGAGACAGAGGTGTCCAGGAGTGTTAGTACCCTGAACACTGATAGCAGGTACCTAATGTAACAGTTTAAAAACCGGCAGGTGGGAGTCGGAGCACGCACCATAAAGGTTTTCGGAGCTTGTATTAATATGTACACAATCAAAGTATTTATTTTATTATTCTTTAGACAAAATGTTACTTAAAAACATCTTTCATAATCTCCCAAACCCTCCAGGGATGTAAAAAGCAATCAATGCTCAAATGCATTGATTATTTTTTTTCTAATCTTCGACTTGTTTGGAGAGTGCCACCGATTATAATTTTTCTGCCATTTCTCTAGTCTACACCATTGTTCAGCGGTGTAGTGGTAGCAAAATACGCTTTACTTTACAACTTTTATCGATAAAGTGCAAAAAATCTCCGAGAAAATGCCTGAGTAACATCCTGACGGGCATGATGACGAAATTAGGTTCTGTTATTGTTTTGTTTTTGCTCGGGTACCGAACTCTGAAAATTAGTAAAGTGCAAAAATAAAGTCGGTACCTAAATTATAACCAGTCTGCTTTAACTCTATGTAAGTAATGATTATTATTAATATTAAACATCGTCGCCTAACATTTTGTTAAAATGCAGGAAGTAAGGCATAAATTCAAAATTTGGACCAGAGCATACTTAATGGCGCCACCACTTCTATTTCTGTCTAATGTGTACACAGTATCCGCCTTCGGTCCATTTATCTCTGTCTTACAACGCAGCATCTATCTCTTTCTTTTTCCTATTCCCCCTTCGATATGTACCAAAATGCTGGCTATCTGCGTAACTCGCTCAGCGGCTCCCGATGATATGCGATCGTTCCCGAATCCTACTCGAAGCCCCGTATCCCCATTCGTCCTAAATTCAGTAACCTATCGTGTACCACGTCAAATATAATACAAAGTGATTTACTAATTATGCCATTGTTTATTTACAATTTTGTTAAGTTATTTGGTCACACTTGGTAGTGTTCTGATGTGCAATCGTGTTTTCAACGCATAATAACAATCGTTATCTTTATGTTCTGTCTGTATTCGACAGAAATAATTTCCAGTTGTCGTCGATTTGCGTTCATTATACATCGTGTTTTGTTCTGTTTACTCTGTTCGGTACCTATAGTTATTGTTGTTATGTGAAATGTGTATTTGAAGGTGTAGTTATATAACTTATTTTGCCACAAATAAAATGGCAACATTGCCTAGGATGCATAACTCTAAACAGGGAGCTGGTATCTCGTCTCCCTTTAGGTAAGCATATAGATTCTGAGTGCAGTACTAACTACTACCATTCGAAAATCGACATGTCATATTACCTATGATCCTACTATCTCATTGCCTACCTACAACATTTTTCCCCTCTCGATCGCAAAAGCTTTAACTGCGCAGCGATGCCATCCATTGGAATCTCTGTTTCAATAAATATATACAAAACAGACAGTAAAAATGAAAGTAAAGCCCACATGATGAATATTTCTTAAAAAATGGCAACAAACGTCTTAATTATGCGGCAAAAAGCTACATGCTGTTCACAAAAATAAAAAAAAACCGACTAAGTCCGAGTCGGATTTATGCATTAAGGGTTCCATGTTCCTTACCACTAATGCTGTTATATACTTTACCTTATTTTTATTATTTACTAAGAAGAAGAAGAGGCTATAGTATAACATGAGTATTCTTTTAAAAACTCAATAGTTACCTACGGTTAAAAACCTCCAGTCTTGTTTATAGCAGACTGACGAACACCAACGCAGACCAAAAGCATAGGCTAAGTAATAAGGTCCCGTTTTTAAATAAGTATTTATTTATTAACATATTTATGCACAAGTAAAAAAAATACCGTACAAAGGCGGACGGTAGAGTGTTGTACTAGAGAAAACATGCCAGATGCAACATTAGAGATACATAATAATATAATATTATCACGAAAACGTATGTGTATTGATTGTATGGGTATAAATTATACTATGTGGAGCACTAAATATACAAAGATGTCAATTTTCTTTTTAACACGCTTTTATTAGCTCGGGTTGTATCTATGTATGTAGGTATGTAACGGAATCTTTGAGCTTAATTTTCACCGGTTTCTAAAAGTCTGATCAACTTGAAACTTTGCACACGTCTCAAGGACCGATGACAATGCAATAATTTGATAATAGTTTTTTTTACACGCTTTATATTAGCTTCACTTGTATGTATGTATGTTTGTAACCGACTCCTTTAGACGCGATTTTCACCCACTTTAAACGGCCAGATTTCATTCAAACTTTGTAGATTTATCGAGGACCGATGACAATAAATTAATTTGAACTAAAAAGTAGAAAATAAAAAATAGTTAAAAAAACCTAAAAAACACGCTTTTTACAGAAAACCGAAATAAAAAATAGAACATAAATTTTACTTTTTAAAAAGCGTGGGGTGCATGGTGATGGTGAATATTACCTTAAAAAGCACCCCACGCTTTTAAAAAAGTAAAATTTATTTTCTATTTTTTATTTCGGTTTTCTATAAAAAGCGTGTTTTTTAGTTTTTTTAAACTATTTTTTTTATCGTTCAACTTGAACGGATTATTAAGTACCACACTTTAATCGCGAAAAAAATATGAGCTGTTCCATACATTTTATTGAGTTACGTGTGCCTAAATGTATGGAACAGCTCATATTTTTTTCGCGATTTCAGGGTTCATCCCATAGTAAAAGTTGTTCATAACGACGAGTACAATGCTCCCACGAAATTCTTAGAGTTAATTTTTTAACACCTTATATAAATCTTTGTATGTTCTGTTCCTGTTCTATTACCTTACAATTTCCATGTATTTTCGACCCTTAATTTAAGAGTTAGGGTCGATTCATGCTAGCATAAAGACGATGCGCATCGAACCGTCAATCGTCAATCTAATAGTAACTAAATATCTCTATCGAAAAAAAAAACAAGATTCTACGTAATTCTTGCGTGTGCGTGGGACGGACCAGCGGTGTGATTACTTTTTAGAGGTATGGTAGGGTGAATTTTCTATGTTATCTAGTAGATTAACTAATCGCTGCGCTTCGACTAGTACCTATGAATCGACCCTTGAGAGTAGGGGTGCAGTTTTTTAGAAGCGCATAATTTGTCGCCGTATTAAGTAATCTTTTTGACTTATCCGAATACGGAACCATACAAAACCGGTCAAGTGCGAGTGGTTGCGGCAAAAGAAATACACAATCACAGAAAAATTATATCGATTCATGAGACACAGATTCATGTACAGCTCGCTGACAGACAGACGTATGGACGGACAGCGAGGTTTAGTAATAGGGCTCCGTTTGGCACCCTTTGGAAACGGAATCCTAAAAACGGTGAATTAATTATCTAAGTACTTATGACTGGGCTTTTGTTTTCTCCTTTTTAAATTAATTATTTATTTAATATCGCCAAACCAAATCTTTGTCCGGCAGCGGGACAGAAGTAGGCTGATATTATTAATTTTATCATACCTACTTATTCTGCTTTTTTTACAGTACCAGCCCGCGAAAACTACAAGAAATGGGGTTACCCTCGTCTGAAGGACATGGTTGGTACATATAATTATTCTTATACACTCAAGTGATAATACATACCTACATGCTTAACTGTGTTCCAAAACAATGTAATGAAAATGTAAACAAATCGGTTAGAATAATTACATGTGGAGGGCAAATTGTATTGCCATTTACAAATGCAGGGTTTGATTGTTTGAATCCTTAAACCATAAAACCTTACTTGCACAATCACATTAAAGATGTTTGCACTTTTCAAATAAATTTTTTGTAATATTATTCAATCAATATAAAAGTACAATACCCATGGTCAAAATGTGGGTATGGAACAGTCTCCGAGAAAAATAGCTGTGAAACATACGGACAGACGGCAAGGACGGAATTATAAGGGTTCTTTTTTTGTCATTTCGCTACGGAACCTTGACAAGCCCGGTGCGGCCCACCCGACATTTTTGTGCGATAGTTCAAACAACATAATTATACGAAAGTGATTCAGGAAGATTTTTACAATGCGTGGGGATAAAATGTAACATACTAAAATTACAATAAATATTTCTACAGATCTTACTACGGCTAGTGGTATAAGCATGAAACAGTATGAAGAACAACTCAATGGTTTAAGAAAAGAAAACTTTCATTTGAAACTGAGGATATATTTCCTTGAAGAAAAATTGGGCACTGGATCGCCACCAGCTGTTCAAGTAAGTACCTATATACCTCGAGACTGAAAAATAATACTACGGTATTCAGACTAGACCTAGGCCTTGTCCATTGAATGTCATGTACACATGTGACTGTTCCTAAATTACCCCAGGCTAATAAAATTTTCGATTTTCCTAACTTCGCTAATATTAGTGTTTGGGTCGGTTCCCAACGCTATGTTCACTGCCCATAACATGTCTCACAAAGCAAATGTAATATCGATAATCACGACGATCCAGTTGGAAAATACTATCGACCGACTTACTTAAAGATATTGCAACGTAAACAAATCCAAACATGTACAGAGGCCAGCACATCAAGTTACCACAATCTCTGTCAATTTTCTTTGATAGTATTTCAACTTTATTGCAAAGACATAAGGTTAATTTTTAATTGAGAAAATTTGACAGTTAGGGATAACATGATGTGCTGGCGTCTGTACCTAAAAAAAAAATCGAATAGATTGTCTCAATTTAATTACGTACCCAATGTTTATTCAAGGGCCTTTTGGAACACAATGTAAGACTTCAAGTTGAAGTAGAAGAATTGAGAAGGCAGCTAAGTGATAAACAAGAACTACTTGCTGCAGCTGCAGAAGCCATTGATGTGTTGGAACAACAGGTATGGTCTAATGGTATAGGAAAACCATTTCTTTTTTATACCCTGTCTTGAAAAAGTTAACAATGGAGTATTTGCCTGCCTGATAGAAATTACCGCAATGAAATGGCAGAAAAGTCCGGCAGTCTATTTGTCCGACGTGTGCGTTTTTGCGTAGATTTTGTTCATAAACAATTACATAGTAACGTGTTTTTTGCGTGATACTTATTTTTAAAATACTGGTAGTCAGCTGCGTCCGGTTAGACCGGGAGCCGCCCCCAACGTAGTTGGGAAAAGGCTAGGCAGATTGATTGACTTATTTTTAAACTTATAATAGTGTCGATTTGTATTTTACTCATTTGTTATGAAAAACTTGACTGAAATGATTTTTTTTTACAGGGTTCCATTTCTACTGATAGTGTAGAAATATCCCTGAACAATAGCAATATAATAAAGAAAGAAATCGCATCCCAGGACCAGGTAAATTATCAAATAATTGGTTTAATTTTACCCCAAAGAGTAAATCGTGAAATCAACTTGAATGTTGCATGGCGGCACGTAGACTGGTATTGTGCGCTGTTCCTAAATGATAATAACTATTAAGTGATTTGCTAAAATTCCCTTTTATTTTAGACAACTGAAAAGAAAGAACCCGTTGATGATACGTGTGCAGAATCTGAATCGGCTGGGTAAGCAGCATTATTTAAGTTATTTGTTTTTTTGCTATATTTTCTCACAAGTGCTGGTTTTAATTATTTTTTTTCTTTCAGGGACTATTTGGCTGTTACGGTTAATAACAATGACTTGGTAAGTATCTATATTCAAGAAAAAAAAAAAAATTTTTCTTGTTAAATACAGGATATTTGGCTTTAATCTCCCGGGTAGCGGGCTAAAGCCACTTCACATACAAAGGAATCATTTTGCTGCACTACTACCCGTTTCTATGATAATTTTTTGACACATTTCACAAGTCAGAAGCCCCACCGCCGAGTGCGTGGTGGACCTGTGTTCGATTTGAATTATGAGATTAAACATCAAATTGATAAACTAACAGTAGATATTTAATGTTTTCGTGCAGGATGAACTTGTAAAATTACGCAGAGAAAACAAAAAGGCGTTACAAATGATTAAAGGATGTATGAAAAAAATTCAACAGCAAGACAAAGAAATCAAGAAAATAAAACTAGTAAGTTATGTCTATTCATATTTTTGCAGGCTATAAATAAACAATTATAATTTGTTACAGATTTAAAATATATTGAAATCTTTTCCAGGACAAGGAATTAGTTTACGCTCATGTAAGCGACTCACAATTAGAGAAATACGAAGAAATACTGAAGTGTAAAGATGAACATATCAAGGACCTAGAAAGCAAAGTCAGGGATTTGCAGAAACATTTTGAAACAGTTCAGAATGTCGACGCGGGGTAAGAATAATTTATATACACCATAAATATATGTGTGTTTAATCGGTGATTTAATGTCTGATTGACCTATACCATACTTATTATTATTTCAGAAATCTTCAACAGCTACTTACTAAAAGACTACAAGGATTAGCATATTTCCTTGATAAATTACTATCACACAAGTGAGTATCATATTTTT
The DNA here is from genome assembly GCA_951799385.1 of Hyppa rectilinea. NCBI lineage: Eukaryota > Metazoa > Arthropoda > Insecta > Lepidoptera > Noctuidae > Hyppa > Hyppa rectilinea. Next base: position 9,200,706 of record OX637306.1, on the reverse strand, counting down.
ATACATATATTCAAAGAATCAGATAGTGTAAGTATTTAATACAAAACACACTTTAAAACCGAATGTTACTTTGACAATATAAAGCTATACTTATTAAATATGTCTAAGGTATCATTACATTTAAATGTGAATATTTATTATTTTACAGATGTGTGCTTGGTGAGGATAAGAAGAAGTTGGCTGAAAGTATACTAGAGCAAAGTCTCGCCTTGCCTGTCGGCTTGGAGTTGGACGAATCTATGGCGCCGGAGGAATTCACCATGGACGAGAGTAATATGGATATCTCGCAGTCATTGAGAATTGAAGATTTAACTATGATGTTTGGTCACCATGTGGAGTGTAGTGATAACAGATATTCGGCACAAAGAAAAGCGTTATTCAAACATTTCCCTCAAGCGGACGTCATATCGGAGTCTGAATGTTGGTCAGAGCCAGATAGGAATGTATCGCTCGCCCGCGTGGGACTGTGTGATACTGGCGTTGGACTGCGCGAATCTAGTACGGATATTAGCAAAGTTCGATCAAGACGCGCGCGTGTATCGAATGGATCCCGGTCAGAAGACAATAAACCTACCAGTGAAGGGTTGATTGAGGAACTGAACCATCTCACTAAGCGAACTGAACAATTAGAGGAAGAAAACAATGACTTAAATAGTAAACTGGAGTTTTCAAAGGAACAAATCAATGACCTGATCACAGAAAATAATGAATTAAAAGAAAGTTTAATGACTGAACAAGAAAGTTTGGCTGACGCTAATAAAACCTTAGGTGAGTTAAGGAATACGGTCACAAACTTGGAATCTCGAGTTAAAGATGTCGAGCAAAATCTCTCTGACGCTGTACAAACTGCTGATAGGCTACGATCAGAAAGACAAGAGTTGGAAGCCACGTTTATGGAAACGGAACGTTCTTTGAGGCGCGCTGCAGACGAAGCTACCGTCCAAGCGTCACAGGCTGCTTTAGAAAGAGCTCGCGCCCAACACGACAGACTACGCATTGAACGAGAGTTGGAAGAAACTCGTGAAAAGCTTTCCAATGCATTAGAAGTGAACTCTCAACTTGAGATAGAATTTACGCGCAAAATGGCTTTGGATGTCAATAATAAAGTAGCTATTGTGCATGAAGGTCTTCAGTCTGAAGAAGAGCGACCTACTTCACCAGACCAAGGTATCGATAGTGATAGGCTATCAAGCTTAGAACAAAACGATCCTGTTGCTTTGTCTCCTCGTAAGTATTACATTAATATGGTTATTTTTAACATTTCCTTGATTGTTACGCCCCACCCTGTCAAAAAGTTATGACAAATAAAACAAGAGTAGAAAGTCAACGTTAAATTGTCCAAGAACAGCAAATATAATTTCACTTTTTGTAACTTTAATACAAAACAATTTTCTTCACAGGTTCATTATATGAGGAGAATGTAACACTGAAGCAGAAGCTCGCACGGACCAAGACAACACTCGCAGAAACTTTGATGCAACTGAACGCCGCTAATTTGCGTAAGAGAAGTGTTCAACGTGCTATTTGTAGAGAGATTCACAAGACTCAAGGAGTGCTGCGCAAAGCTCGTGATCAGTTTGAAAATCAAACTAACAATTAAACTTCCCCAACTTTGCCCAAAATTATGACTTTTTAAAAATCTCATAAATTACCCACCTCGGAAAGTGCCTAAACAAGTGATGAAATGTAAGATAAAAAACATTGATTGGTAAAATTAATTAATTGAATTGACTTCCCAATAAACTCAGGTTGAATGGAACTGTGTCAAGTGAATGACTGAATATTTTTGTATGTTTATAAGGATTTTCTACTAAGAATTAGTGCTATGTACGATAGGCAGTTACAAAATATTGAAAATAATGAAATTTAAGTGATGCAACTTGCAATAATTAATAAATAAACTGTCTAGCCCTTATAATCACGTTGGGATAGCTAGATACTATTGCAGTTTCTTTTTCAATTCAACAATCGCTATAAAGGGATCTGTGATTGAGATTATGTCTAAAATTAGATAAGCTGAAATATGTATTTTATTTGGTTTTTTATAATGTGTACTTTAGTTGTGTAAAATGTTTACCGAATTTAGTTAACCATGTCTAATATTATTTTGATTGATTAAACACTAACTTAGAAGATTGACTTTTATTCCAAAAGTTTGCATGCAAATTAAAAATACTGAGAGATTTCCAACTTTATTACAAAGGGTTCATGTTCAATTGGGAATATTTGACAGTTTGGGATGACTCGATATGCTGGCGTCTCTACATAGTAAACCCCTGAGTGAGATAATGAATACCAAAATATACCTATTTTATGTACCCCGAATGATAAGCATACTGCCAAGTCAAAAACGATGCGGCGGCGTGACGTGACGACTCCCGGCCGGTGAGTAATAGGTAGCTCACTGTCTGGTCAGAACCAGGTCCGTGCCCGACGGCCCGTTCGTTCGTCTAACACACTACCTGAAGGGGTTCGCCTCGATTTAAATTTCATATTCTTATATATTGATACCTAAATAAACCCCTTTCGAACAAAAATGAACTTTCGAATTGATAACCTCTTCCTTTTTGAAGTTGGTTAAAAATAAGGGTTCTATCACATGGTAGCTAAAATAAACTCGCACTTGACCGTTTTTTTAATGAAATTAAATAACACAAACTGTTTATGAAATAAAGCTCAACTTTATTTCATAAACAATTTGTGTATTTGATATTAACTAAAAGTTCTCCAAGCTTTCGGAATTTATTTAGAAAAAAAAAATACTTTGCCGCCTTTTTTGACATTTTATGACTTACGCAGGCAGAACTTAATTAAACCATTATAATATAAATTATTGGCAAGATGAGAATAAACATTGTTAATCCTGATATAAATCATCTGGGTTATGTCATTGCTATTGCAAATATCAGTGATAAGCATGATAGATCCGCGCCCTCAGATTACCACTGGAAAATACTTAAATGCAGGTAAGTCCTAGATTTACTCATTCAGTTACTGGTTTTCATCATCATTGAGATACTAATATTGAGAAATAAAATGCATATTTTTCAGAATGATAATCTTCTCTCATTCATCAATCTTGGCTTGCCCAGACAAGAGGGACGTAAAACAAGTTCATATAATTTTCAATAAGGCAGGAGATAACTATGATAAATTAAACTCGCTTTTTGTCAAATTTTCTCTAATGCAGGTATGTTGTTGAGTCAGGTATCTTTGATGTTTCGTTCGTTCGTTTAAGGTGTCGTTTGATAATAATAAGATAAGAATAAGATGTTTGTCCAGTGTACCTACGCCAAACATAATTATATAAAATAATTAAATAAAAGTATACGCAGCGTATAAGCCACACAAGCGTTGATTTTCGATACAATCACGTCTCTAATCAGGGGCGTAGCCTAGCTACCGCCGCCGCCGCGCCGTATTAGGCGTATATCATATTATCATCCCAAATCTCAAATTATTATTTATGGTAGGTACTTACCTAGTGTTTTTAGGGACTTACCTTTATTTTGAAAAATAAACTGCATTTTGAAAAAATGTATATTTATTTGACCCCATTTAAAGTTTAATTTCGTGTAGGGGTGGCGGGACGGGTGGTTTGATAATTTACTACACATTTATTGGACTACTTGCATTTTTAGGATGGTGGAATTAAATTGGTGACTACAGAAGTATATCAAAAATGTTTCCATTACACCATGACTGCAAGAATCGCACCTGTTTGGAATACATTGGGTGATAATTATCTCATAAATAATAGAGATTTTCTAACTGCAAAGGGGCCTCAAGAAGGTGTTAAATATGATGTATCAGTTAACGGTAAGACTTGCTTTTTCTTATTTTGTCAAGACAAAAGATATTAAGTAGGTACCTACCTATTTGGCATTGAAACAGATAATTAAAGCCCAATGATGTAGGTACCTACTTAGGTTCTGATTTATTTCAGACAACTACACTATTATTAAAATAAATGGTGTGAAAATAAACTTAATGATATCGGAAGAAGATTTTTTGCCTGGAGAATGGATAAGAGTCCTGCCAAGGTATGGGTCTTGTTTATTTTCCCGTCGTAAAATATTGGTAAACATATAGTGGTAATAATTAGGTATTGCATTGTCGTCATGTCGGTGAGTTATCTGAAGTAGTGTGTACGCAAGATTCGGTATATTTGATTACATTCATTACAGTACAGCGAATGTGTTTTTCCTGTTCTAGCCTAAACAAGGCTATCGTCGAAGACAGTCATATGGATTCTTCCGGAATTTCAAAATTTAAATCTTATAAAGATTTACGTCGCCACTGGAAAAATATCGTAAGCCCTACCTATATATTTTATATCTTCAATGCCTTTTTGTTTAGATACGTCCACACATTTACAATTTAGTTCGAAACACTTTGCCTTGCGGGCTTATGGGCTACCAAAGTACCTATAGGTAAGTATTTCTTTTCAGTGTCCAATTAGTAATCATCAGACGAAAATTCAGACTTTTCGTATCAATCATACACTTTAAGTTAAGCATAAAGGTCTTTATGATTGTTTAATACACATAAGGCATGAATTATAAAAATAAATTGCTTCAGAGACGCATACATTACCTAGAAATCTTAAGAATAGTTGCAGCATGTGACCACTGGGCGCCGTCTCCTCTGAGATCATTCGGTGGGCGGGCAGTTCCTGAGCGCCCTGGACTCCAAATTCCCTCTTGTGTGATGAGCGTCGAGGCAGTTGCCTCGCTGACGCCTTTTTTACGAGCAAGATAAGCCTTCTCCCGATCCCGCTTGGCTACCTTATTCTGGACCATCACAGTCTCACAGAAGGAGGCAATTTACCTCCAGTTTTGGCACAGCCAATCTAGCCTGAATTCCGCCGCCCAAATTCTGTAAGCTACCAATATATGCATCGTTGTCATGGTAGTAAATTAAGTGTGCATTTTGTCACAGCACGGATATCGTCTGCCTGAAGAAGAATCTTCGTATTACTCAATTCAGTTCTGGCGCGGCGAGCCGTTACTTTACCCAAAGTTATGCGTTATCAGAAATTTTCCTATTGTGGTACCGACTCCAAAACCATTAGAGGTAAGTGTTACATCTGGAGTGTCTTTATAAAAACAGAAAAGACTTCAGAAGACTTCCTACTTATATGTAGACAGTGGAATTCTTTACTCTGGAAAGTTACAGACAAAAGCCTTCAAAGCGTCATCTGAAAAGGGAAGAAGGTATATTCAATCTTGTATTTAATCGTATGTGACATTATTCCCATTACCTATGCAAAAACTTCACTAATGTTGGAAGTTGGAACTGTCTAATGCCCGGTTTCTGAGGTTTTAAACGGAAGTTAGTCCATTCGATATCGTGTTTCTGACCACGTCATTAAGGAAGAATTTAGCTAAAAAGTCGAGTGAGTTATTATCGAGGGTTTTTCGTAGAACCTCAAAAACCCAGCATAAGGAAAGAATTCGCTGAAATAGATAATTATGTCGAATCAATACCTATTGAAAGTTTAAACTCCGTTTATGAACCCTTTAAAAACCGGACATAACTGTCACATTAGACAAATGGATACTTTTTAACTTTGTTGTTAGAAAACATGCCATTTACATTCAACATTAGGGTATTAAAGCAGTTACGATTACGAGATACTTACTTATTAGACATCGTAGAGGACAGTCACCCAAATCCTGTTACTGTTACTTTTTAAAGTAATGCCAGATAATAACTAATACCTAGTACTAACGGTAATTTACTTTCTTACTTCAGAAAGTAATAAACTCAAGATTTTTGAACTGCTTGAACAGCAAAATGGCCAACATCCTCGGTACGCCACTCAAAATTCAGATACAAGACATTCAGCATGAAAATGAACAATTGATTGTAAGTACTCACTGTTCTACTTAAATAGCAATGGATAGAGTATAGGTATTCAATTAATTAATGAAATTAGGCTGCTCAGATTTTCATAGCGACCCGATGTAAAGTTCTGGTTCTATGTAGGTTTACCTTAATGAGACTACTATCAATTTCACACGACTTTTGTTTTAGGTACCCGACGATAGTCTATTAGAAACGCAGGCAGTGAGTCTTTGCACGCCAACACAGCAATCTAGAGTATACAGACATACTTAAAATGAACCTGGCTACAATAAAATTTTAGTCGATATGAAGCGATATTCACAAACATCCGTGGTGTGTATTGTACGGTCAGCAACGAAACAATTTGATACTCAACTTTTCTGTATTTCATAATAGTTTTGAGTTAGGTAGTTTTATTGTATTTTTTTTTTTTTGTACCCTTCCCTTTTGTATTTCCTGGCTGACTATACCGAACCTAGATGAACTTCGTGAACCTACTTAGGTATAGGTACGTGCCTAGTACCAGTCGTTTATGAATATAATAAAAGAGAGCAGTTATTTTATTATTATCAGTGTATTTATTTCATAATGAATTATAATTGATCATCGTTTTAAATTTTTTAAATCATAATTGGTCATCTTAAAATTCAGTGCGCAAACAATATAAGAATTTAGGATATTATTTAATATTATGTAGGTACATTAATAAAAGTCAAGGGTTTGCCAGTCAATTCTTAAAAATACTTACCTACTTGTACCATTAATAATAAGTGTATGTAAAATAGTAGTTGGTACCTATTACCTTTCTAACAATCTAGTTACGTTATGGGCTAATTATTCCATGATTAAGTACCTTCTGTAGGCTAGAACACATCGCCTTTCAAACAGAAATTCTATTCTGTACCTTTTAATAGTTTTTGGAACGAAGTTCCTTATTTAGTTTTAAATGTCACAAATAACATCAACTAGTAGCGTCACTTGTAGGCGAGGACGTCAACAAAACACTTCTTGTAGGTGATAAGGAAGACTGGCTTGCTGTTTGGTGGAAAAATCTGGCTACTGAAGGTGATAAATTTCTGTGTGCGTTATACGGAGATAATGTAGCTCTAGCGGGCTCCTGTAAAGGTGCGAAAATGCAACGTTGATTGATAGATTTGTTTTTCAGGATCACCATTCACCAACCACTTTTATCAACGAAGTTATCAGTTTACTCCCTTACTTATTTTAATACCGATAGCATCCATACTAACCCACATCTGGAGCTACACTTTTGGAACACTGCAACCTAATAGTAGGAATAAAAAAATAGTTACCGCTCGATCTGTCTGCCTTGATATCCTTGGTGACATTGTTGGTACATGATCATTATAATTTTGTATAGTAGGTGGGTTCATCAAATGAGTCAATTTGTAGCCTTTTGCCAGAAGTTCCAAAGTTTTACCTGAAATGTTTAAATGTTGTGGAGATGGGTACGTACAGTCAGATTCCGCAATTTTGAATACCTAAGTGAGTGGAGAAGAGCGCAGCAAGTGGTCATGGGTAACCCAACCATCAAGAGGTAAGCAAAGTGTTATTATCGATATACATCTGCATAAATAAAGCAATTTATATGCTAAAAATAACCAACCTGTTAAAGTTGTTGGAATGTTAGTATTACATCTTCCAGTAGCCAAAATTTTCTTCAAAGCCGGGACGTTATTAAAAATGATTGCCACAGCTGCTCCGTCCGCTAGTTGGGATGAATCGCAACACGACAGTAAAGACGTCCATTTATCACTGTTCCAGTGTTCACCAGAAAATACTGCTAGTTGTAAAGTTGACGCACCTGTAATTTATGAACATGACTGACATGACATCACGGCTTTATGCTCCAAAGGGTTAAGCAGATGTATTGATTGCCGATCCACAACAAATAAATGAACACAAGTTAGATACATTTCATATTAATTACGTCAAAAGTAACTCACCAGATTCGCTCAATAGATGAGGATTTGCTCCAAATTGCAGCAATGTTTCTACTATAGTGGTACAGCCATATCGGGCCGCCAACCTGATTGGCCAACCGCCTTCGTAATTAGGGTCTAAACCAGAGCGCAAAAGTTCAATAAAATCGTCCTCCTTATTACAAAAAATTAAATTTTTAATCTTGTGCGTGTTGCTGTCCATTTTAACGCGCGCGGAGCAACTAGTAATTTTCCAGTTATTTCTAACTACCCACAATAATAATTGTAGCAGGGCCACAGAAAAAGTTGAAAGCGTAGCATAGTAAATTTTTCTATTTTTTTAGTCAATTGTAAAACATATATTTAAGTATAGCTCAGCATTTAAGCATAATATTTATATGCTGAGTTGCATGCACACTCAACGACTTTATAGCTGGCAATTCAAAGCCAACACGCCGATTCTGAAATCGCTGGGGCAAATACTGTAAAAGTCTATGTGTGGATGTGAGATTTCGAAGTCGGTGACTAAAACTTATATAATAGTGCTTTAAGAGTTGTGAACTTATGACTTATTTCACTGCGTGTATCTAGCATACTATGTACCTTATAGTCGGATACAGCATGCTACCGAGTTTGCGATCAGTAGGTAATGTGTGGATAATTTACAACAAATCAATTCTGAATTTAGCGTAATCAGCATCACTACTCTTGCTCATGGCAGAGAAGCGATTTTAAATATAAATTAAGTTCAGGGATTTTTCTTTACCGATGTCAGTGTTTCTAGACGCCCACGCTGAACTTAGAACCTGCAGCTGAATTTTGTAGGTCAGTTTCAGGTTGTATGTTGATCAAAATAAATGATTCACGGCCGTAGCAAGTGCGTATTTACATGATTATAATCATTAGAATCGTCAATACAAACCCTTTTTTTTTGAGGGTGGGAAATCATCCAATGACTTATCCCGCTCTGGGTAGAGCGGAAGGGAGTATCAGACTCTTACTGACTAAAACCCATCCATGCTCCTTCCGTAGCCCTTTATGTTCCGGGGTAGAGGTAACCTTTTCGGACAATCCCGCTTACCCGGCAGGGTCGGCTTTAACGGGCCCCTTCATATGCTAACAAGTCAATGAGGCGCGCGTGGAACATGTACGCGCCGTCTGGCACGGGCCCGGGTCAATACAAACCTTAGAATTCTTATTCCATGTAAGTACCGTACTTCCTGCTTCCATGATTTAGATTTTTTTATAATGATCTATGTCTTGTCAAATCTCCGATTGTCAATTTTATTGTCAAATGAATGTCAATAGTCAATATGCCAACCTGAGATGTCAACATAGAGGAAAGTAATATATCGGGGATGTCAACAAATAAATGGATTGTGTTGTGTGCGAAATGTGTGAAATGGATTTAAGTAATTTATTTTTCTAGATAATTTCGTTGGCGCTGACAATAACTTTTTTCCCTATGAATATTTGTATTTTCTGAAATAAATATGGGAAGGCAAGTAGGAAAAGTAACCTGATAAACACTGCCTTTATTGTATTTTTATCGTACACTGCTTATTTAATAACTTAATATTTTTCAGGCATGCAGAATGGAGGAAAATTGCGAAAAAGGAAAGAAGAAAACGAATCCGCACACTTCAAGCTAAAGAAAGAGGTATGGCAACAAGAATTCGTTGATATTAATTTAATATAACTTAATCAATAGGTAGGTACATAATATGTAGGGCAGGCCTTTGCCCAGCAGTGGTATATAATATTATAAGGCTAAAAAAAATCTAGTATAGATACTGTAAAAAATATTTTTTGCCATTAATTTAGCCTTCCTCCACAATTTTTCCATTACTCCATTATTCTTTCAGTTTATGAGCCTTTGCATACAAGGAAAGATTAATTCAAAGATGCAAAGATGGATAAAATGCTTTTTCACAGGTCCTTATTAATGAATGTTGTAATAATTAACTTTTAGATAAAATTTTCTTTACTGATTGGTATATGAAACAACAAGACCTAGAGGAAGAGTTAATTATTGAACAAATTCATAAACAGAATGATGAGGCAAACGAAAAATGGATTCAAGCTGAAAAAATTGCTAATGCTCAATGGAAAAAACTTCAGGAAGAAAAAGAAAGGCTTAAACATAAACGCCTTGAACAAGAGGCTAAGCTAAAGCTGGTAAGACTGTGTTGTAAACTTATCCTTTTATATTCAAGAAGTTTGTATACTAATGATTATTATTGAATTTCAATCTGCTGACTATTGTTCAATGATCTTGTATATGTTACCACAAATGTGACATTATTTTCTAAACTATCTCAAACTAACCATTATAAATTTATTATCATTATTTTATGAATTATTATAATTATGACAGGAATGGGAGTTAGAACAGAAGAAAAAACAAATAGAAGAAGAGAAGATAAAAGCAGCTCAAGAGGAACTGAAAAGAAAACAAGATATCTTCATGAATCACTTGGATTTGTTTTTGTCTGGAGGTTCAATTGAGCCTCCGGCAGAATTGAAAGTGATGCATGAGACAAGACCTGAGGCGGAACTTTGTCCATTTTTCTCCAAAACAGCATGTTGTCGATTTGGTGATCAATGTTCAAGGAACCATCAATACCCTAGCATCAGCAAAGTATATCCTTTTCATAAATTAAGTTTTATAATACTAAGCAGTGCAAATTTTTCGATTACAGGCCATACTGTAGGCAAAAATGTAACAGTCCCTAAACCTTTATTACTATATTTAGTTGAATGGCTATTAATAAAACAAACTTTTTATTTTAGGTGTTATTAGGTACAAATTTTTATAACCATTTTGGGTTAAGTAATGCAAATGTCAATGAATATGACACAGATATAATGTTAGAATTTGAGGATAGTGATACATATAAGGAATACAAAGACTTTTTCTTTGATGTATTATCTGAATTTGAAAAATTTGGTCGAATAACACAGTTTAAGGTGAGTAATAAAATTATATTAAAAAATCACAAGATATGTAGGTATATTAATATAGTCAACTTTTTCTCTAAAAACAAGTCGATCAACAAATCTAGTGTTGGTTCATATCAAAATTTGTCTCAAAAAAAATATATATATAAATAGGCTTCCTTTGTATAAATTGTTTATAGATCTATTTAATAAAATATTTTTACTCAAATCAACTTCAGATTTTAACCATCTACTTAATGGTTGCCAATTTTATAATGATCAAGAGGTTTGTATAAAAGTCTTAAATTTATAATATAATATAAACATAAATAAGAGATATTATCCCTATCACACAAATTTAAAAGTAAATATGATATGGTTTAATCTGGTTATAGGTCTGTAATAACTATGAAAAACATCTTCGAGGAAACACATTCATTGAATATGCAGAGCTGAGATGTGCTGTAGCAGCATATCAATCTCTACATACACGCTGGTATGGTGGCAGACAGCTGTCCTTACAGTTTTGTCTTATAAATTCCTGGAAAAATGCTATTTGTGGTAACTATTTTTTTTGTGTTAGTATGATTTTTATACATGAATATGGAATTTTAATTAAGGTGAAATTATTTACTTGACAGGTCTCCAGTTACGAAGGCGTTGCCCAAAGGGACGTGCTTGTAATTTCTTACATGTCTTCAGAAATCCAAATAACTTATATAATGGATATTATACAAATGAAATAGTTCCAGAGAAGGATAGGTGAGTCAAGAACATTATGCACGTATTATTTAGTATCTTGACCGCTTCTTTGGTAGCAATAGTAACAAATTAATATACATTGTTTGGTATAAAAATTAATATAGGTACATTTGTTTTCAGGACTCCCCGGTCGTCAATGCGGTCATGGAGGTGGTCCGAATCACCTGAACCGGAAAGCTCTAAAAGAGTGATTTCTAGACGTTCTGGAAGTAGTGACAGACGACGTCGACGATCTCGACACCGCGACGAAAATGATAAACATTACCGACGACCTTCACCTCGACGAAGTGACCGTCGCTAGATGTCGTTAACAACTCATAACTAATGAGTTGTTAACAACATCTATAAGAGAAAATGCTCTAAATAATAGTATATATACATATAGTAGTTTCTTGTATAAAATCGAAAACAAAGTAAGAGGATGCGAGAAATATTTTATATACTTATCTTCATAATTTCCTAGAATCACGTTTTTGTATAATTGAAAAGCCTTATAATTGCCCTAGCCCTTAAATTTATCTGCACGCAACGCCATAGTAAAATAATTTCGAGTTAAATGGTGTCGTTTAAGTTACATAGATGATAATTTATGAAATCGTAAATAAACTTGTTTTTGATGTTTTAAAATATTACGGTCGAAAGGTTTGTTGAAGTTCCCCTTCCCAATGGAATAGCATGAAGGTAACTAAATTGTGCTGCCGCTGACGAGATGCAGTGTGCCACCTAGAGCATCATAAATACCTACATTATTTATTACCTGTAGGTACAGGATGGAATTTTGTACCCTCATTTGGAGGGAAAGTACTCTACACTACACCACTAATACTACTACTACTAACACAGATACACAGACTCACTTGAAATAACAGATTTAACTCGGATGAAGAATCAATCAAAAAGATTATTTTTCTTAAAAAAAAAACAAATCTGCATTCAAAGATATTCAAAAATTAGCTTGCTGCACTGGTATCGAACCGGCTATAATCTATCTTCAGTATTTAAGGTTCACGATATCGAACGAATGTTCTTGTGTGAAAGAACTCCATTTTATGGTAACGCAAAACCTCATTTTTACGGCATCTTTAAGGGCAACATATGAATGTACGAGTAGGTACCTTTCCTTTGATAAAGTTTAAAAATTCCAGCTTTTCTATTAGTAAATAATGTATCTAGATGACATTTAATTTGAAAAAAAAAGTTGACATTAGGACGGCCTTAGTTGCATACCATGGCTTAGTCGCATCGGTCTTGAGGTTTGGAGTAATTTTCTGGGGTAATTGTACTTTAAGAGATACCATATTTAAAACCCAAAAACGGTGTATAAGAGCCATGTGCGGTATAAAACCAAGAGATAGCTGTGAACCATACTTCAAGTCTTTAAAAATTCTTACGTTTCCGTCATTGTACATTTTAGAAATGGCAATTTTTGTTAAAAGCAACATAAAGCTATTTGCAAAGGTCTCAGACACCAAGAAAGGTCCCGTTAGAAGTCAATACAAAAATCTTTTAACTGTCAGCAGCTATAAAACTGCACTGCTACTTAGAAAAAGTGTTCTTTGCATGGGTCCAATTATATTTAATAAACTACCGGACAACAGAAAAAATGACACCCTTCAACAATTTAAAAACAAACTCAAGGCATATTTGACTCAGAAAATAATGTTACTATACATTAAGTGATTTTTTGAATTACCCTCTTCTGTGACATTGCAGTTAGACCATGAACACTGTATTATTGACATTAAGTAGTTAGTATTGACATTTTAATTTGAAATTATTATATTAATTATTCTATTAGTTTTCCTTAATTATGTATTGAAGTTCAAAATTTAAATTTGAAATTATTAGATTAATTATTTTATTAGTGTTACAACTGCATTTAAATTTAAAACTTATCTTTGAAATTATTAAACTTATTTGGTGTTCCTTAGCATAAGTTGATACTTAATTTGTTAAATTTTGCATGCCAATACCCAGGCAGAATGTGCACGGGCCAATATATACTTTTTTTTACCAACTTTTTGTTAAATACCCACATTCTATGCGAATATGATTTGATTTGACACACTGTAACTTGTCAGCGGTAGCAGAATGTTATCTACGTTTGTAACATTTTACGTTACTTTTGTCTAAAACGTCTACGTTACGTAAAATTAAATTTAGCAAGAGTGGTGAAGGTAGGTACTTAATGCACAATCTATAGGTACCTAATATAAAAATGAATCGCTGAATGTGTTTGTAAGAGCAAATCTCTAGAGCAGCTGAACCGATTTCTTTGATTGTTGTGTTTGATATTGTCAGGAGAAGGTTCTTACAATAAAATTAGGTAGGTATGTAGTGTAACTAGGTAGGTAGGGTAAGTTGGTGGGTAACCCTGGCCAGGTAGGTAGCATAGGCAAGGTTATCATAATTAAGACAGAACAACGTCTGTCGGGTCAGCTAGTATTCTATAAATCTTACAATGGAACTAATTTTGACGACCACCATGCCTATAATAATAACGCCTTTTTTCAGAAGTATACGTCTTGTCCCTACACATTATTATTTGTTTGTTTTTCTTTTTAACACCAGTTTATATTATTCAATCAACAATCATTACGATACATTCGAAAATTAACTAACAGGACAGAAAACTTTTAAATTTTTTATGTATTTAAGTGCCATATATAGTTCTAGTTAGTATGCTTTCCCTTAGAGCATTTAACCTATGGAGATGGCATAGCTAAGAGTACCCGTCTGCCATGACCGATTGGTCATACGGCCATACACGTTCTTTAAAACTAGTTCATTCGCCAACCGCCGCCATTATGACTCTCCTCCAGGAGAGCAGCCCGGCTACTAGCACTGTTAGATTAGCACACACATACAAATTTCCGTCGTTCCGTCCTCGCCGTCGAGGCCCGTCGCGATGACCCTGTCCATTCACATCCCCCCGACCCTTGCTCGAGCCAGCCCGCGTTGCCGCTGAGCCAGTAGCTTTAAAAACCCCCGATCCAGCTGTCCCTTGCTGTCCCCCCCCAGCGACGCCCTAAGCCGAGGTCCGAACCCCGCAGGGGGTGCCCTTAGCGTGTAGTCGCTTAGTTTTGTAAGTTAGGTTTAGTTTTTATTAAGCCCTGGCTGGAGGCTACAATTCTTTTGTGGCAGCCACAGGCAAGCCCGGTTAAGCAGTAGACAACCCTTTGGTAGAACTGCGAGATGCCATTCACAAAAAAAAAAAACCGCCGCCATTATGTATCGTATTGTGTCGCAAGGAAGTCCTCCTAAGAAATGGTTAATTGTGCAGTATCCTCGTGCAAAAAGCGATCTGCCACTTCAAATTTTCGAAACCATGGTGTTTCCTATCACTTTTAAATATAAATTATACATTAAAATATTTTTAATTACGTACAATGTCGAAGTACAGTACTCCCAAATTAATAATGCACATGCAGATCTTCGCTAATTGTCGTATTCCCGGAAACACCCGAATCATTGAATCGTTCGAGTCCCTTGCATTTTGCACCTTGTTAGAAAGAAATAGGAGTCAATTTCATGTGTACACAATCGAAAACAATTCGGGCGGTCGGCGGTCAGTCAAAGGTCCGTCAGTCGTCTTGTCATATTGGTGGTGACTGCACGTGTTCTCTTTGTCTGGAATTATATAGAGCTACTATTACACACCTTTCTTGGTTTTGTTTTAAAGGTGAATTTAATTTCAACTTTAATTATCTTATTCAAATTGAAATAGTTAATTTTGTAAAATATATAAATATACTAACATTTTTCACGTTTTTTCAATACTAAAAAATTAAAAATACCTACGTAAAATACATATTAAGTACTAGAAAAAGCATATTAAAAATCAGATTTAGGCTTATATGAATTATAGCTCGCTATTTACTTACATGGAAATATTGAATCAAATTTCGTTACTGATAAATCAATATTTATCTCTTTTAGGACAAAACACATAATCACACTAAATTATGCATGAAGAAAATGCACTTAACCACTCTATATACATATCGTCTTCCGACGCTCGGGAAATACGACCGTTGCCGAACAGTGGCGAAGATTTCTATGCGCATTATCACTTTTGGAGACCTGTAATCGTTATAGGTAGCGCTAAAGTAGTACAGGGGCAGGATTTGCATAGTGCTAGGACAACGCGAATGAATGATTTGCCAATTAAATGATTTTTCAGTCAATAGGTTCAGTAACCAGTTTTTTGTGTATGTATCTGGACAAGTCAGCTTGAAATGAAAAAAAATAACTATAAAAGTTCTTTGGAAGTCGATTTAAATTATTTTCATTGTATGTTTAGGATAATAAAAGAATAATAGTTTGTTCGTTTCGTAGTGAGTTTTTGTAGCTAACAATAATTATAATAGATAGCTAAATATGACGTCGAAATCTAATAATCCACCGCGGACCGCGTAGGTACGCTGTTAAGAAACGTAGTACAATCGCCAGCACTGCCTCAAATATTCGGAATGTAATATGTACATACGCGGACGATCTCAAATTCTCTAGAGTTTCGAGTCTAGTGACGATACTGAACTTCTTCAAAGCGATATCGACGCGTTAAGTCGATGGTGTAACGATAACAAAATGGTACTAAGTATCAACAAATGTTACTACGTGAAGTACACACGGAAAAACAAAATAACAGAATTGTATTGCAATTAAATGACAGAAAATTTTAAACTCATATTAAAAGTACTACTCTGTCAAGAAAGTACCGGGAAAAGATCAATAATACACAAAATGTCTGTTATTCATCCAAATTTATTTTATCACATTCAAAGTATGCTCCTTTAGAAACGATACACTTGCGCCAACGAATAATCCATTCATCAAAACATTTTTTAAACGCTGCTTCCGGAATTGAGTTCAGTTCTCGCCGCGAATTCTCCTTTATGTCTTCTATCGATTGAAAACGGGTGCCACGAAGTGGTAATTTGAGTTTAGGAAAAAGAAAAAAGTCAGCAGGAGCCATATCTGGTGAATATGGTGGTTGCAGGATGGTATTTATTGAGTGTTTGGTCAAAAATTCGTTCACAATGATAGCCTTGTGCGAAGGCGCATTGTCGTGGTGCAAAATCCAAGAATTTTCTTTCCACAAATCTGGCCTTTTTCGTCGAATTTGCTCTCTTAAACGCCGCATAACGCTCAAATAATATTCTTTATTTACCGTTAGACCTTCCGGTAAGAATTCAGAGTGCACAACACCGCGATAGTCAAAGAAAACAGTCAACATGACTTTGACTTTTGATCGACTTTGGCGTGGTTTTTTCGGTTTCGGTTCAGTTAGAAGGCGCCACTCCGAAGCTTGTTGACTAGTTTGCATGTCAAACTCGTAAACCCACGTCTCGTCACCAGTAACAATGCGTTTCATGAATGTTGGGTCCGAACTGACTCGTTCTAGCATGTCCTCAGCGACTTTCATGCGATTGAGTTTTTGGAGAAAATTCAGATCTTTTGGTACTAGCCGAGCAGCAACATGTTTCATACCCAAATGATTAGTTAAAATGTTACGGATCGACTCGTGAGATACAGAAAGTTCGGCGGCTATCTCTCTCAGAGTTTAATGGGGATTTTCAGTCACTATTTTCTTCACTTTTGCGATGTTAACTTCAGTTGCAGACGTTGACGGCCTACCAGAGCGAGGCAAATCTTCCATCACATCTCGACCGCTTTTGAACGCTTTGAACCACTCATAAGCACGAGTTTTTGATAAAGTCGATTCACCGTAAGCCTTCTGTAACATTTTCAGTGACTCCGAACACGAAATTCCATTGGCGATGCAAAATTTAAGACAAACTCTTTGTTCGATATTTTTGTCCATTATGAAATTCGCAATACACACTATAAGGTGCAGCGGGGCAATCTCGACTGGTAAAACCTAAACCACAACTTTGAAGGTATAAAAATATTAGATGATATAGTTTTATTAAAAATGTAATGTATTGACGCTCCAGAGTCATTATCTGTGTATTATTTTTACAAACTCATATTGAAAAATATTCAATAGATAGTCTTAAAAATGTGTTTTTGTCAAAAAAGGCAAAAATTGTTGTAATTCCCCCTTCATGGGGCAATTTCAACTATGAATTATAATTTCTCTTCTAGAGCTCTTAGCTTGATGTTAGTCAGTTGCAGAGTTTTTTTATAGGGATGGTAATCTAAATTGAATCATGTCATTGCTGCAGCTAGGCTCATTTTTGAATAAAAACACGTTAAAGGTTTAGGCGGGGTAATTTCGACTGCTCGCCATAGTTAATAGTGATGGGAACGTAATAAAAAAAGTCGATTGATACACCAATAAATAATTTTGGTCTGCTATCTACTAAAGGTACTATATCTACTCACTAATCATAAATCAAAACTTCATTTTAAGAAAGGAATATGTATTTATAATAGAACCAGAGCACCCCTCGTCCTAAATCTACAATCGGTCATATAAACGTTCAGCAATTTTATAATTTTCTAGGAATGCCATAAATTTCTTCAGCTTGGTAACTCGTCATTACTTTATTTTTAACATCTTGCCTTGCTTGCTGCAATTCTGCCATTGTGTATGACTTGTCCGTATTTTTTCTATAGTGGCGAACCATCTGCAAAAAAATAATAAAGTAGTAAGAAATTGAAAAATCCCTCGAAATGCATCGATTTGAATCGTGTTGCGAATAGAAAGATTACAATAATATAGCTACAAGTTAAATATTTGTAAAGTATTTACATCGACAAAAGATATCGAAACATGCACATCACTAGTGTTTGTTCATTTCCATATAAAATCTGGTGGGGCAATTTCAACTGCAAAAAAGCTGAAATTAGCCGCCATTACAATCCAGGTGGGGTTATTCAAACTCACACCAAAATGCTGTTAAAACGCAAGTTACAACAGAAAAAAATAGCTAAAAACATGAAATAGGCTTTAATTAAATGTCTTACCTTTGAAAATCTTCGAAAAACACATTAATTACCACTTTTTTTCGCAAAAATGTGAGACACTAATTTGCACGTGCAAACAAGAAAAAGAGAAGAAAACAAAATGGCCGTGTCGATCAAACAGTATTGGGTCTAGCAGTGCCATCTATGTAGAAATTATGAAATTGCTTTTGAGCTATCCGGTCATAGATGGCACTTATTCAAATAAAGTAAAATGTAGAAGTTATTGAGATTAGTTGAAATTTCCCGCTGTCGAGATTGCCCCGCTGCACCTTATATGATATTACTAAAACCAGCACTGTATTTAATATAAATAACAGATGCAACTCAAACTCCGCGCCAAAATGGAAAACAGTTGTGCCAATCTAACAACTACAAAAAAAAAATACAAACATCCGAATTGAGAACCTCCTCCTTTTTGAAGTCGGTTAAAAAAAAACAAAAATTTGAATTTGGAACCATAAACAAATCATCCATTCCCGATACTTTTTTGACTGAATGTATACTTTGTAAACAAGCTTATAACAAATTAGAGGATTATATAAAGGATAAGGATGCTTGGAAACA
The DNA here is from genome assembly GCA_951799385.1 of Hyppa rectilinea. Lineage (NCBI taxonomy): Eukaryota > Metazoa > Arthropoda > Insecta > Lepidoptera > Noctuidae > Hyppa > Hyppa rectilinea. Next base: position 9,181,711 of record OX637306.1, on the reverse strand, counting down.
TACTGGTCCTGCTCCACAGGACAATCTAGTGTCCAGACAAAATCAAACTTGCTTAAGGTTGATGTTCCAGGGTAGCCCGCGAAATTCAAATTTTCTTAAGTTTTTTGCAATTTGCGGGCCAGTGATAGGTTGTACAAGGTCAAAGTCATTCCGGAACCTTTATGAGCTCGGAGGGTTGTATTAATGATTTTGATGATTATAATTCTGTAACTACATACGTCTTACAGCCGCGAATCAAATGTTCATCAACATACAACCTATCACTGGCCTGCAAATTGCAAAAAACTTAAGAAAATTTGAATTGGTTGGAGGATTCACCTTAATAAATTAGGTAATAAATAATTTATAATGTTGTACCATACTACATATTTTAACATTTTGGAATAACTTTACCTCTCACATTGATTGATTTATTATTATTAACTTTTAGAATGTTTGTAAATATGTGAGCACGTTCAAAAGTGCCTTTCTTGTGCCTATTTAACATAAATGATGTGACTTTAACTTTGACATCATATAGCTTTGCAACACCGGACTGCAAAACAATAAAACCGACGTGTAAAACTGTCATTCATAACAAAATAATAAAAGTACATCTGATTGATTGTCTTATTCTATTATTTACTAGCTTCCGCCCGTGGCTTTGCCCGCAAAATATGCCCGCTTCAAAATCCGTTGCGTAGTTTTAAAGATTTAAGCATACATAGGGATATAGGGACAGAGAAAGCGACTTTGTTTTATACTATGTAGTGATATTGTCCCCTTTCTAAATTTTTGACACGTGTATATAAATGAAAGCCCGTTTTAAAGAATGGGGTATGAATTCTGAATTGCCGACCCTAAATGCAGAATGATATGCAATCAATATAATATTATTGAGAAATAAGAAAAAAAATTGTCAGTAAAAATAAATACAATCGTTATTTTTCTATAGCACTATAAATTGTTTTGTGATTACTGGCGGCTACCTACGTAGTTTCGCAGGCACTAATCATTAAACGTATTTTTTCCAAGAAAAGAAAACAGAACTTTTTATTCGTTCATTCATGAAATGAAATACGACTCGTTCCTTGTGCCTCAACACTAGTCGTTTGTGTTTGTTGTCGTAGGACAATTGCATAGATACGCACAAATTTGTCAATGTGTATGTGTTTTTCACTGTGTGTCTATAATTTCTTAGTGAGCGTTTGTAGCAATAGGAAGTTTGTCTCTGTGTGTGGTTGTCAAATTTAAGAAGTGTGCTGTATGTGTTTTCCTCGCCTCCCGCAAAAAGTGGCAGAAAAAGTTGTTCCATGATTCGCCGCTTGCCATCTCCATAGGTTAAATGCTCTAAGATTTAACCTAAATGCTGTAAGGCTTTTCCACATAAAATAGTACTTTTCTCGTGGAAATGTTACTTTTGAGCCGTTTTGTGTTGCACTGGATTATCTGCTACTGGCAACACTGGTTAAAATGACTGTCAATGTCATTATGTCAGTCATGCAATATTGTCGACTGTTGTTGTTCTTCTTCATGTGGTGTTTAGTGTTTTAATTTAACTCAGTCATTACTTTTTAACTAGAGTTTTATCCTTTTACAGATACACGTATAATGTTCGAATTCGAGTATTACTCTCAATCATCTTCACAATGGTTTTTAGATCAGTATTTTCGATGTTATTAGTAAGGCCAACTTATTTGTGTTATTACAATATTTACAAATTAACTTCTGCAGCAAGTTTTACAAGCGTATTAAAAATATCTCCGTGCAGTAATTTTATTAATTCAATAGCTTCATATAAAACTAGAACCAGGACTGTGGAGAAAACTGGTAGATATATTTTTTATTCTCTGCGTTTGTTTTGTCTGCCAAGGTTTAACAGTGCAAGGAGCACTTAACACCTCAATAATTTTCTACCTTGTTGTAGGTTTTGATTCCTCCAAAGCAAAAATCGTTTTAGCTCTCAATTTTCAGTCAGCGGAAGATGCATTACCTTTTTATAAATTGCCACTTAAAACTTTGATTCATATATATAAAACTACAAAAGATGATGAAACTAAAGGATTCTGCCAAAATAGATTATACTACATTGCATCCCGCCTAAAGGTAAAGTTCTATTTTTTCTATTTTCATAATAAATAAATGAAAACTTCTTCTATCTCAATGAATTTATATGTTGTTTACAGGTGCCACCATCAGTGCTAAGTGAAAAGCTTGCCAAGAGAACTTTCATATATAGCTTATCATTTAATTGGATTCAGAACGCTTTAGATGTGTTAATAGGTAAGAGATTAAGGTGTAATGTATAACTGGCTTGAAAAAGATTATTACACAGTAACCTTATTTAAGTACTATAATGTGCATTGAAATAGTTATAACTTCAAAATTTGAATATTATTCCAGATATGGATGTGTCTGCAGATAGAATACTGAGGGACCTATGGGTGCTGAAGTATCATCACGAAACAATCTATGAGCGACTTCTAAGACTTAGAAATATGGGTATTGAAAATTTACATCCATGGATGGTTAGATGTTCTGAAGATATACTGAATAGGTATGAGAACAAAACAGAAAATATTGGCATATTTTAAATTCCAAATTCAAATTTTAAATTAATAAACCAACTAGAGTGCAAGATAGTAGAGACTATTGTATTGTATTAAAAGTTTTAAGTGTTATAATTTGACTCATGTATCATTTTTCTTTTCAGATTTATATCTATTTCACAAGAAACAAAGACCATCTTGGGTGAAAGCAATTCTAAACAGACATATCTTGCTGGTCGTTTAAATGTAACTGTTGACAATTTTCAAGAAATGTGCTTAAAAATACCTGCACTGAAAAGTATTCGCGTAACAAAGGTTGTCATAATTACTATGCTAACATTTTGAAACAATATTATTGTTATGTTCCTCCTAATTTATATAATTGCAGTGTATTTTTAGGTGAAACATTTCCTGGACTTTCTCCTAACTGAAGGTTTTGATGTGGAAGATATTGCCAGTAAACCAAGGGTTTTGTCAGCATCTCAAAAGACGGTAAAGCAGAGACTAGATAAGCTACGTGAATTGGGATTAAGTCAAATCAATTTAAACGTACTTTGTAGAAGTAAAAAAGATTTCAAAAAGTACTGTGAATCTATCGAGTCATTATCTAAAGATAGTAAGTATATTTATTGTTGGTGTGTAGAGCTTTATTTATACTTAGTAGTTCATTCATTCGTTTAAAAACCATTTCTATTGATTAAACCATTAGTTACGTTTACGAATTTACGGACTTGTGCACAGCGGCGAAGCATTTAGTCAAATATAACAAACCTTTTAGCGATGTGGCGCCACTGGGCGTATCACACGACCACGCACATGGTGTATTAAGTCTAGACAAATTGCTTACAGAACTCCTTTGTGTATCCTTTCAGTCTAAAACAAGATGATCCTCTCAAGTGCTTGTCGCGCATGTCCATGTTTTATTCCTCGCAGTCGTGGCGAAGCACAGCCTAGCGCGTTTTTCACTTTCACAAAGTGGTCTTGCGGTACTTGATATATTTATAAATCAAATGAACTTCCATAATTCCGAGAGAATAATATAATTATAATCGCGTACTACTGTCTGCCCGCGGTTATATTTTCGACTTAATTTTATGAAATTATCACAAAATTATTTGAGCATTCAAAATCTAGTTACACCTGTTACTTCTTTTTTAAATATTTAAAAAAAAACTTATGCTTAGGCTTTGTACGACAGAGCCCTCTATTGTGTGAGTTCAACTCACACTTACCGCCATTTTCCTGCTTGCCTAGTAATTCTCAAACGCATAATTATAACTTCAAGACCCGTTACGTCGCGTTTGATGTCCGGTATGTACTTACTCAATGATATAAATAAAATCAGATGATAACTAACCCTTTCTCTACGAGCCTTAGACCTTGTCCAGAAGGGGCGAATTCGTCGCGAATCGTATCGCGCGAATTTATACGCGCGTTGTCGAGGTACTAGACGTCAATACATCGCGTCCACAAGCATCGCGCGAATTCAAAATACGCGCGTAAATCGCGTGCACTACGCCAGACTCACGACTCGCGCGTAATTCGCCCTTTCTGGACAAGCTCTTAAGAGCGAGCGCACATTGAGCCACTAGTGGCGACCGCTGTAGAACGACTAGTGGCCACCAGCCAGTGGAACGACAAGTTGCGGACGCGTTTCTCCATACATTTTGTATAGCATCGGCGCACACCGAGCGTTTGAGTGGCCGCGTCCGAGCCACAAGCTGCGAGACTGGACCGCGCTCGCTACTTGTCGCCGCGTTTTGTCGTTCGACTCGCGCGCACACACGGCCACAGACTCCGGTTTCTCCCCGCTCCCGCGTCTCAGGTCATGGTTCTGAATTCTGCGACATTTTCTATGTCTTGGTATAATAAGCAACAATAACGAAATCAAGAGTACGTCCATTTTTGACAAACACACATCTGCCTCTGTCGAGTACACTTGTACAACCGCCGCAAGTAGCAGCCACTGTAGCGCCGACTGGTGGCAATAATGTGCGGGGGCTCTAACTGCTACAGATTCATACTAAGTCTGTACACGGGCATTCCTCAGCGCTTTTTCATCCATGGAATGGTCCGAATCTTGGGAAAATGATTTAACTGTCGTAGAACCCGTAATAGCGCACGATTAGAAAGTAACAACAACATAGGTACAAGTAAGGAAAAATCATTGTTTTAATTTCCCTCCTGTATCGGTTGCGATATGCTATACCTATGTATTTATGGCATTTACTTACCGCCTCGTGATACACACGGACATTTTATGGTAATAAACTTATTATTTTGTAAGCAGAATATAGGAATTTGTTCAACTTAAAGCAATCAAAGCATTTTGTACAAGGTTAAATTAAGTTAGCTAACGAAACTCAGCAACGTGGGTATCGATATCTTAATGGATTTTTTATCGCGTTTAGAAACTTCAGCAACGTCATGGAGACGTCATGGAGACCCATGACGTTGCTGAAGTTTCGCTAACTAGGTGATTAAATTTCACCCTGTACACAGCAGGTACTACTTGGTCAGGTCAGGTCGGTATATAATACAGAGTACCTAATCTACTGTATATTGTAGTTTTAGTTTGTCCTTGCCTACTAAACTTTTGTATCATATTGCTAAAAAATACTTTCTTTTACAGGTGCATAGTGGCTGGAGTTGTGTTCTAGTGTTTTGTAAATAGTACATTGTTATTGTCACTTACTAGATATTTAATATCTATAAACTAACTAAAACGAAAAATTGTTTAGGATATGTTCTATGTAGAACCAAATAAAACAAAAATATATTGATAAATAAAAACCTTTACAAAACCTTCACAAATGTTGAACTTTTATTTTGCTAAAAGCAACTTTTCCATGATACAGAAGTCGTTAACCTCTACCAATTCATTTTGAAAAAAATAAGCTATCTAAAAGTCTTCTAGTAGTAGTCTAGCGACTTAGGTACTATCTAAACTTTAAACATGATTAATTACTTAATTTTCGTGTACTGATTACATAAATATATATCTGCATTTTGAAAAAGATATATTGTTTTCTGCCTTGTCATGTTTAGTGGACAAGAAGTGAAGATAAATATTTAACTATATATATTTCATTCAAAAATGTGAAATTGATTTGTAGTTTTTAATTAAAATATATTCATAAGGTATCACTAAATTTTATTTTTCATTTCATATAATACATATTATTATGGAATCCAATAACCCATTAGTGGATTAATACTATTCTAGTGCCAAGTTTGAGCCAACTAGTGCAGTTGAAAGACAGCTCCAACTCAAACTGCTTTGAAACTCAAAATTACCTAGCTCATTTCGTAAATAACAAACAATACAATTTTAACACCACCTAGAAATGATAGCAATTAGACCTATGAGGTATCACAGGCAGGTTATTACAGGTTAAACTGAACTTTAATTTTCTAAATCTATACTTTTTGGTTATTGTAAGCCTACAGCCAATTTAAACAACAAATTAACTGCACCATCCTTGCAGCAAAGACAGGACTCACAATATACATGAGACAAGCTTACAACTTCCTTGAATTCTGCAACAAATTTAACTAGAGGCATAGGAATACAGTTACTCCAAATAAGTCAATACACTGCACGCAATAGTCAAACAATTCTAGCAATCTGTGAACTAAGTATAACAGTATAGTGTATACCTACTTAGTTTAATTTACATAATAACCTATGATAAAATTATATAGTGTGAGGTTTGAGTAAAAATCCAGAAATGTGGACAATTTGAACTACTGGTGTGCACACTGCACACCAGGCCCAGTGTGCATGTGTTCTTCATCATCACTGGCATAGGCTTCCTCTCGGCCCCTGCCACGTTCACTGGCTGTGTACTCCATCAGATTAACTTCCTCAACTTCTTCTCCAGTAGGCATCACAAAAGCTGGGCGTGGTGGCAATACAGTTTCTATCTGTTTCAACTGCTCTTCAGTTGCAAAGTTGTTTTCAGGGAAAACCACATCAAACTTTATATAAAGATTACCTTTTTCAAATGGATTTTTAAATTGAGGCATTCCTTCACCCTGTATGCCTTTGAGGTCTCCAGGTTTGATCACTTCTCCTGGAGTGTGTCTAACAAGTAAATCCCTGCCATCTAAATGCTTAATAACAAATTCAAAACCACACAATGCTTCAGTTAGTGTAATTTCATGTTTAATCACAAGGTCATCACCAGTTCTCTGGAATATATCATGAGGTTTTTGTTGCAGAACAATAATCACATCTCCAGGTTGAGTGTCAGGCTGCTGATCACCCTCTCCTCTGAAGAAAATCTTTTGGTTTTCACGCATTCCTTTCTCAATATGCACCTCCAAGATTTTTGTTTCATTCAAAACTTTCTTACCTTTGCATTTTGGGCATTTATCTTTTTCATTGATGGTTTCGCCTTGACCATGGCAGGTTGGGCAGCGAGATTGGAATTGACGAGTCATATGTGGTGCAATCTGCTGATAAGACACTTTCACACCCTGTCCATGACAGTCCTTACAGGTCACAACAGATCCTGGCTTTCCACCAATACCTTTGCAAGGCCCGCAAATTACATTTTTACTTAGTTGCAACTTAGTAGTTTTACCCATGTACATGTCTTCTAAAGAAACTTTAAGTGGATGCATGGTATCTTCACCACGAGCGGGCCCTCGACCCCGGCTGCCGCCTCCCATGCCAAATATATCACCGAAAAAGTGTCCAAACAGATCATCAGGAGGGAATCCTCCACCCTGGCCACCCTCTTGTAAACCTTTCAACCCGTACTTGTCATAAATTGTCCTTTTCTTCGTGTCCGACAAGACTTCATAGGCATAGCTAATTTCTTTAAATTTATCCCCTGCAGCAGGATTTTTGTCAGGATGGAATTCTTTTGCCAATTTATGATAGCTCTGAAACCAAAAATAAGGGATAAATACCAAAATGACGATGAAGAGAACAATGGACAGAAATCATGCAACGAATAGATGACATTACATGTGCGATCTGTTCATTGTACAAATTTACAAAAGCACACTTACTCGTTTTATTTCAGATTCACTTGCACTTCTAGAAACCCCCAAAATCTCATATAATTTATTATCAGCCATTTTCCCAAGATAAAAAGGAAAGAAAGAATGAGGAGTAAGCTGTGATTTAATGTGCACTAGAAAAGGTTTTTAATTTTTCAAGCACAAAGGTCGTATCTACATTCAGCCTACGACAGACGACTATAAATTGGACAGCGGCGGTTTCTAGCGATATCGATTTAGTCTATGGAACTACTAAAACTATTTTTAAAAAACTCGATCAATATAAATTTTAGAATTTTCAACATTTTTACACACAAAGAAATAAAATAATATTACAAGGAATTGAAAATTATATAAAAGTAGTTCACTGTTTTTACGAAAATCGAGCACGTAAACCTGAGAACACATTTTATCCACACGGCCACTGTAAATAGGGGTGACTAAAAGTAAATGAAGATTACCAATTCCTAGCAAATAATGCATTCGACTTTCGAGTCTTTAAATTTATACTTTTCTATTGTAAATCTTCCTCAAAATTAACATTGGACAATGTTTTCCTAAAAATCCTTTGTTTTGCGTGCCTGTCGGAGCTCGGTAACAGAATAGACAGTTTCACTAACAAGAGCTTGACGAAAAAAGCAGTGCTTCGGATTCCAGTGGAGGATCCTCTTGGAACTCTAAACCCAGGACCGATGGACTATCGTTTTGTTTTTTTTTTATTGGCAATAATTTAAATAGGTGGGTCGTGATTACGGAGTCTGTGTGCCGGTGTTGATTGAAATGAATGACGCGCGAAATTCAAAATGTTTTGTCTTTCAAGAGCAAACGCTATAGCCGCGCCTTTACCTGACTGCGCCAGAAGGAGGCTTAAATTTTTAGAGTGTAGGTATGTATGATTTTTGGCACGCTCTTTAACCTAAACGGCTTGATGGATTTTAGCTTGTGAGGTGCGAGACTGGATATATCATAACTATAAAAAAATATATGGGCGATTCTCGGCACTATAAAATTCATAAATAAAATAAAATTACTCAAAACCTATCGAGTGGGGTCTATAAATAAAGGTTTCATAAATCGTAGGCGGAGATAAATAAAAGATAGGTAGGTACACCATGTTGTTGCAAAAAATAAAATCTGGATCTTGTTTTTTCACATAATTATGGGTTATTCCACTTTCGTTTCTTAGACTGATCCTATGCAAACCTCTACACATTTTGAAACTTCTTGATAGTAGTATCTATCTCAAAGAGTAATATATGATCTATCTATCACCTTCATTGGACCTACCAAAATGCTGGAAATATGAAAAATAACCTCTTACTCCTTCCTCCTCTTAATTTCAGGCACGCAACAACAGTACAGACCTATCTTCACATCAATTGTAGGAGCCTCAACCTCTAAATATAAAATTGATGCGCAATGTACTTGTACAGCGCTGGTACATACGTGGAATACAAGGCCTACAACATTCACTCGCTATGGTAGATACACCTATTTTATTTTATAGTATGTACCCAAGGCAAATAAAACACTAAACATGTCTGACATGTCTTCATGTGACTGGGGAAATATATATTTATACTTATATCTACATAAGGACACCGACGCCTTTTCTTGTGCTCATTCATGAGCCCTTCGAGAGCGACGAGCGACATTAGCGAAGGGGCAAATGGATAATTTTGCGCAGATCCTATGTAAGAGTGAGCATACTACAAAATCAAATTAAACAAAGTGACAATAATATGCAAATTGCAAAAAAACGTAAGACAATTTGAATTGCGCGGGCTGTCCATAGCTTTCACCTCGTGAGCGTTTTTGCACACGTACGGGAGTTCGAAGGAGCAGGCGGAGTTTATGTCCAAAACTACCATTTTTTTTGAGGGTGGGATATCATCAATTGACCCCTCCCGCTCTGGGTGGAGCGGATGGGAGTGTCAGATACTTACTGACTAAAACCCATCCATATTCCTTCCTTAGCCGTTTATTTTCCCGGGTAGTGAAGTTCCCTTTCAGACAATTCCGCTGGTCTCAGTCTTTTGTCAGATTGTCACTATCAGTGTAAAACTTTTAAGTATCCAGGGCCAGACTCCACCAAAGCGGAGATGTGCGACGCGGCAACGAGAAGGCATATTCTTCAGTTAGGGTGTAACTATCATATGAAGGGGCCCCTCAGGGCCAAGCCTGCCGGGTAAGCGGGATTGTCCGAAAGGGTTACCGCTACCCCGGAACACAAAGGGCTAAGGAAGGAACATGGATGGGTTTTAGTCAGTAAGAGTCTGACACTCCCTTCCGCTCCACCCAGAGCGGGAGAAGTCATTATTGGATGATTTCCCAGCTTGAAAAAAAAAAGGGTGTAACTATCCTATCCACCGAGCCTGTGCGGAGATGCGTACTGGCTAGGCTAGAACGGAGATGTGTGCTGGTTTCTAGCTAGAGCGGAACTAAGCTGCCTGTGGCGAGCGTTGGATGTTGAAGTGAACACACCGTTTTAGGCCGGCACTCCACCGTTCGTTGTTTAAAACACATCTCTTCTCCTCGCGTCTCGTCTCCGCTTTACGCTTTATTTTGATCTGGTACCTCCTCACCGAAGTCTTGTTTCTCGGCAAGTTTTGAGTAGACAGGCTCTGTAATATTTATCCTGATTAAGTATACTTATAATTCAATATCTTTATATTATTATTAGCGAAGAGAGTAACTTGCGTGTTTACCTACTAGGTACATGAGGTCACTCACTGAGTCACTGTTTCAGCATTGAATAAAGCTGCGGTTCCAGTGTCAGGAAAGCCCGCGAAATTCAAATTTAGCTACGTTTTCTGCAATTTTTAGTCATCAGGTTGTAGGTTTATTCATATGATATTCGCGGTCGAAACAAATATTAATAGTATCATAATGATAAAATTCATCAATACAATTCTAAGCTGTGTAGCTTGTGTAGCTGATACTAATAAATATATTCTTACACCATATTGTTACGTACGGTACGGTTGCGCGTATACCTCAGCCCATCCCCCTGAACTAAACTGCCTGGAAGCCACATCGAATCCGTCGGTGCCCACTTCTCACGGTGTGTCGGCCTGGCTTTGCGCGATCTGTAAGGTAGCGGGCCGTGGATGGACCGCAGCTTTACATGTTTGTAGGTATACCGCTATTATCGCCTATCGGTTTCTGTTTACGCGTGAAGTATAAGTACACCACAATTCACAGCACATGTGTGTGCCTATACGTAATACCTACCATTCAAATATTGTCATAAGGTAACACACATACCTGTCTGACGTCATGCAGTGAATATTTATGACACTATACTTCCCTGTGAAAGTTCGCCCCGAGCACCGACAGCCGAGCAAGCAGACGAAGACGACCGGACCGCAAGGCATCTGGCATTCCTTATGTATTTACTTTAACAACCTCGTAATAACATAATAATGTTTTGCGCACAGCACAGCAGCGTACCACATATTGTTGGTGGTCTACCCGAAACTTGTATAATGTCGTGTTTGCTTAGATTCTTCGAAAGTGATATGAAAGTGTTAGGATTATGAGTAAATCAAACATGCTGTTTCCACACTTGCATAACATATTATATAACTTTTTAAATTAATTGTGGGCCCTGATGGGTCCAGTTATTGCGGCTGATCATGCCTCCTCCATGGTTATTGCATTTCACGTCCTAAAATGGCCACTAGTCACTCACCACCGATAGTTACCAGCCACATTTCCGGGTCGTAGGTGTACAGTAAGTACATAATGATGAAAATACGTAATGTTTAGCGCTATTCCATTTTGAAATAATTGTGCCGCAGATTACTTACCAATAATAAGCTAGTACCTATATAATTTAGTGGTCCCACTTGAGGGAGCTATATTTTTCATAGGTCGATACCTACTTTACGACATAAATATCATGAGGGAAATACCTGGCAACCCAAAAAAACAAAAACCTGATTGCAAAGCGAACTAATAACACGGACCCAAGATCATGTACAAAATAAAAATACCTGAAAAGATAAGTAAATAAATCAAAGGGCATCAAACAATTCGTTCACATCGCTTTGAACAAGAAAAGTTTCCAAAAGGCTGGCAGCATAGTTGTCACGTTGTATGAAAAGATGTCAACAAAAAGAACCTACCTGCTTGGAGTAACAGTAAAATAATAACGCGTAGTGGGTGGCACGGTAATATGGTTAAGAAAAGGCCTCTGGTGTGGGACGCAACCTGTGTCGACACCCTTGCGCCATCTCATGTTCTTAGCACGGCGGGCTGTGCTGGCGCCGCTGCTGAGACCCTCAAGCGGCGTAAATACAGTAACCTGATGTGCAACTACAGATTTAAGCCGTTTGGGGTCGAAACTCTAGGGTCATGGGGCCCGAGTGCGCAACTCCTTTTTAAGGAAATTTCTCGCCGATTGGTCGACACTTCGCGTGACCAGAGGGCTGGATTGTTCTTTGGCCAAAGAATTAGCATTGCCATTCAACGTGGCAATGCTGCCAGTCTTCTGGGCACGTTTCCTGACGACAGCGATGCGGATGAGTACTTCGACGCCTAATAGAATAGAATAGAATATTTTTATTTGCGTTGAAACATGGTACAATAATGGTGTGTGTCCTCCTTTTTCTCTAAGTGTCCTTTTTGTCTTTTTTGGATTTATTTGTATATATAGTTAGTTAGATAGTCTTTTAATTTAAGTATGTATTAGATTGAAGAAAACGTATGTTTTTGGTCATTGCGAATCGGTAGCATGAAGCCCCCAACGCCGGTTCCTCGATGTCGGCTACATGGCATAAATCTATTCTCTATTTTTATTAAGGGTGGGAAATCATCGAATGACGCTTCCCGCTCTGGGTGGAGCGGGAGTGTCAGACTCTTCCTGTCTAAAACCCATCCATGTTCTTTCCTTAGCCCATTATGTTCCGGGGTAGCCGTAACGGTTTCGGACAATCCCGCTTACCCGGCAGGCCTAGGAAGCCCTGAAGAAATCTGTTTAGCGGTAAGTACAGTAGGCCGCACGTCAGTATAGTAGTTATTACGCTTGATCTTGAGCTGGCGTAGCATAGGTAGTACGGATATTCAATAGAATTATGATTCCAACTTATACTTTACCACTGCCTACCATAAGTTAGTTCATATTTAGCCTACTTTGGCATCAGAAAAAAATAACCACTCCTGATCAGTTTTTGGAAACGTAGGTAGGTATGGTATTTATGTTTGTGTGGCACACGAAATACCTAATTAAAGTTAACGATGACATTAAGTAACTGATGATATAATTATTAAAATTCAGACACGACTTGGTACGGAATATGCACATTTTAAAATCTAAAATTCTAGATTCACAGAAATAGTAAAAGGTGGAATGCAACTTCGCAAGGGGCAGGGGGCATCAATAACCTCACGGTTTGGTCATGTGCCCGTCTGCGGCGCGGGCGCCTGCGCCGGTCGCTGGCGTTACGCAACATACGGCACTCGACGTTCATCTTCTCCAAGCCTTTCGATAATAACCTCGTGGGTAATTATCTAAGTCGAGGATATCGCTGGGGACGTTTCGAGAATATTGCAAGACTGCAAACTGTGCAGTTAACCTCTAAATACATTCAAAATAAGAGTTATTTTAAAACATACTTGGACCAAAACGAGTACCTATGTTACTTGCTTGTTTTCGCAAGATGTACTTAGGTTTAAGATTTCCTTATTTAAAACTTTATTTATGCTTACAATCATTTTCATGTCTGTAGATAAGTAAGATCACGTTATTTCTTGTATTAGTATTGATAGTACGGCAGGCAAGGAAGGTTCGAGCTAGGTTTCTTTTGTCCAATACTGCGATTTTAAGTTTATTTTGCATCTATAAAAATAGGTAAGTATCTATAAGTATAAATAGGTAGCAGTGATAAAAATATGTGATTCCGTGCCAATTATTTTATAAAATTTTAATGTTAATCCTGTACGGTAATCGAACCCGCATGCAGTAAGTAATAACAGCGGCAAAGTCGACAGCCCCTCGGCCACCAAAACTTACACAACAAGATCGTGGCTAATATTAGAGCTTTATTAATTTTAATAGTATTTCAGGAATCGACAAATAGGAACCTATTTTTGTATTATACTTGCCTACTTACATGAAGTCGACGTCGTCTTGTAAAAACGTCGTATTAAATGAGATTAATTATGCCAAAATACTACTTTTCTGGTCATGAACTTCATGCAAGTACTTACGAAAGCACGTTTAAAAACAAGTAAACGGCTGTACTACCTAAACGTAACAAATCATTTCTTATAATACCTTTTAACTTAGTATATTATTATATACTATCTCTGTTTTATTTGACTTTCACTTGCCATACCACATAGTTAGTTATATCAAAACATTCAGTAACACGACCTCGCATCCGATGCTATTGCATTTGTAAGTATATTGCACAAATGCATTGGATGTTGCATTCATGTAAATCACATGTTAGTAGTAAATAGATGGTTGCAAAATATAAATTGTAACTTAAATAAGGAGGTTGCTACTTATTGATAGATATGCATTAAATATTGTAAACAAAAAACCTTTTTTGTTTTTAATCTCGCGTGTAGTATTTAAAGGTCATCAATCTCATGCAACGATTAAAAAAGTAATTTAACAACTCGTTTCTTTTTTGGCAGGCATTCACAACTTACGCAACACATACTATCTATTCTATTCACTAAATAGAGGTAAAAGAGGAAGTGTAATAAAATACTACGTAATTTTTTGATATTAACAAATCTTCCTCGTCATAATCGCATTTTTCTCATGACCCGTCAAATATCGCATATGTGCAAATACGTATTTAAGGGAGTGTCCAGATGAATTTTAAATTATTTCTTGATTGAATATAATTATATTGGTAGATATTATGTGAGTATCTACTCATTAGGGATATCTAATCAATTTTCTGAAGATCCGGTCAAGACTTTCGAAGAAAGATAATCCTAGCACTGATCATTACATCATTAGGTCATTAGATCTCGTCATCCTGTCTTCCCTATGTGAGCTCTTACTACTTTGCAATGGCAGACGTGACGATATTATCGTCTAGAAATACGTCCACATTATGATGTTTTCGTGGACGGAAATTTAAAAGAGTCATTTATTTTTATACATTTTACTTTCCTATTTTATGCCGTGGGCATCGATGATAATATCGTCATGTTAGAATTTATAATAAGTAGATAATGGTTTGGTGAAAATCATACACCATTCTTCGAACAACATCATAATCAAAATCATAATCATATCCAAAGGAAATTGCTTTTTGGAGTGCTGAACTTAATTTCAGTAGAACTAAGTGTTTCAGTACTGACTTCGTTTAATATATTGTTCAAAGTTCTTCTTGAAATTCCAGTGGCATTTGCAACTTGCTCTCAACTTACATTTTCATCTTCAGTTTTTTTTAATCTGTCAGCTTCGGTTACAAAATATTTTAAACATTGTAATATTCGCGACTGACCTCGTAAAGGTTTCCCTCTTTTTCCTAAAGATGCCTTAGGACAACTTTAAATTATTTAAATTTAGAACATTTTGACAATTAGCGGATTGTCTCTTTCCAGAGGTCGATGTGCAATACTTATCGCCGGAAATTGTATCTAGTACCTACGTAAAATGCACGACGCGGTTTTTTACGTTTTAATGAATTTTAACCTTTATTATTAACCAAACTAAGTAAGAAATTGAAAATATTTTTCGCAGAACTTAACATAAATAATCGAAAATCCTGAAGATCTGATCAGGCGACAGGCAGGCAGGATAATGGAACAAAGTTTTTAAATTGTTATCGGTCCTTGGTGCGATTCACAAGAACACTTCACAGTGTTCTTGTGAAAATAACAATTAAAGAATCCGTCCGTTACACATAGATTCAAGTGAAGCTAAAAGCATGTTGTTTAAACCGTCTAGTATTTTTTACTATACATACCTATCCTGAAAAGTAGGTCACCTATAGTATGCTCCTTCCATGTTCATGTTCCTTCCTTATTCTTTCATGTTCCAGGGTAGCGGTGACCCTTTCGGACAATCCCGCTTAACCGGCAGGCTTCGCCCATTACTCACCGTCCGCAGGTCTGTGCCTATGGTGCCCGGGAGTTGTCACGTGGCTCCCGACGCCCGGGCGGGGCGTGTCCCGAGGCGGCTTGGACGGGAGGTCCTTTCCCTGTCCCAGCCCGTCACCTCCTTCGCGAGCATAACTGCTTCGCAGAAGGATGTGACTGCCTCCCACTCTCTCTCGCTCCGGACCAGGCCGGACGCAAGACGTTGTATGTAACAGCTTGAACCCTGACTTGCTGAGGAAGGAAGGTCATATAGATAGGTAGGTAAAACCTTAAACAACATAATTACAAACCAGGTACCATTCATATAATTTCGATAACAAACCAAATCGAATATGATTCGTAACGGTATTGGCCATGTCAAAACAAACAAAAATCGTCAATAACAGTAAAAGTTGGACTCTAGCGTCTATCCATTATCCAAACCAAGCAAATCTAACGTAAAATGAGATAATGTTAGCTGAAGAGTGAACAAATCCCTGCTACTATAAATTGGAAACATTAAAGTTCATTCCGGAATCTCGTTAATAACAGGCACGAATGCAAGCAAAGTTAAGTTAAGAGCAAAGCTCTTGATTTTACGAAGTTATGCTAGATGCAAAACTCTTGTTTTTACGAATTAATATAAAAACATAGCTTCTATTTGACCAAGTTATGTACTAAGTAACACAAAGCTCTAATTTCACAAAGGTGCCCGACTGACATTAGGTTCTCTTTAGAGTCTTAGGACTTCTTTTTGCT
Organism: Hyppa rectilinea; assembly: GCA_951799385.1. Taxonomy (NCBI): domain Eukaryota; kingdom Metazoa; phylum Arthropoda; class Insecta; order Lepidoptera; family Noctuidae; genus Hyppa; species Hyppa rectilinea. The sequence goes on along the minus strand of OX637306.1, from coordinate 9,165,359 downwards.
TATAGTTTACAGGTAAACAGTACTTGATTTGCGGTCACCTATCCGCTTGCTTAATGCTTAGCGTGCTGATTTTGCATGCGCAGTGAATGGCGTGCGTGTGACATAGTCATGCATGAGACCGGAGACTTCTTCGTTTATAGGTAAGTATAACAAGGACCCTATAAGAAGTGATAGACGCACTGAAACATGCACTATGTTTAAAATGGAAATGGGCAGGACACATTGCCCGCTCCTCTGCAGACAGATGGGTCAAGCGAGCAACCATTTGGAAGGGCCCTGGAGGTCCTGGAGCAAAAAGAAAAAAGGGCAGGCCAACAGCTCGCTGGGTCGACGACATACCAGAAGTAGCAGGAAGAAACTGGGTGAAAACAGCTACCGATAAGAAAAAATGGAGGAGGCCTATACACGAAAGGGGCCATGACATATTTAGCTTATAGTATTTATTTAGCTTAATGTACTTTTTTCTAACGGTAACCGATGTTTACGATTAATAAAGGCTTTAATTATTATTATTATAACAAGAATCCTTAGTTATCTTATTACCCGGTCCTTAAGGATGGATTTCAGAAAAAAAAGGTAAGCTTAATAATATAGGTAATTACACAAACTCGAATTATAACTTTAAGTAAGTACCTATCTCCTCCTAAAATGGAAACCGGCATTTCTTAGAACCAAATATTCGAAGACGAGTGTGACATCCACTAACCCGCACTGGGCCTGCGGGGTGGATTACAGCCCACTTCCTCTCGAAGATAGGAGGCCTGTGTTCCAATAGTGGGAGCATAATAGGCTGATTATGCTAAGTACAGACGCCAGCACATCAAGCTATCCCTAACTGTCAAATTTTCTCAATTAAAAAGGAACCTTATGTCTTTGCAATAAAGTTGAAATACTATCAAAGAAATCTGACAGATTGTGGTAGCCTGATGTGCTGGCCTCTGTACATACCTATAGCTACTGTCTAGCCCCCATTTGATATTACATTTTAACGGTTACAAAGTTTTATAATGAAATTATAAAAGTTTCAGAATCTGCTCGCTGTAATACTTAGGTAAATAATAAATAAAATAGTTTAAAAAAACTAAAAAAACACGCTTTTTATAGAAAACCGAAATAAAAAATAGAAAATAAATTTTACTTTTTAAAAAGCGTGGGGTGCATGGTGATGGTGAATATTACCTTAAAAAGCACCCCACGCTTTTTTATTTCCTACTTTTTAGTTCAAATTAATGTATTGTCATCGGTCCTCGATAAATCTACAAAGTTTGAATGAAATCTGGCCGTTTAAAGTGGGTGAAAATCGCGTCTAAAGGAGTCGGTTACAAACATACATACATACATATAAAAAAACTACTATCAAATTATTGCATTGTCACCGGTCCTTGAGACGTGTGCAAAGTTTCAAGTTGATCAGACTTTTAGAAACCGGTGAAAATTAAGCTCAAAGATTCCGTTACATACATACATACATAGATACAACCCGAGCTAATAAAAGCGTGTTAAAAAAAAAGAAAGGAAGAAAGTAATAATAATTTGTAATACTTAATGTTAATTTTTTTAGTAGTTAATTTATATACATCTATTGTATGCCCTACGGGCGGGAAATTGCTGTTGAAAATGTTCAAATATTCAAGAACTATGTACTGTACCTACCTACTATCCACAATAAAAATATTGATTGATTTATCATCTGCCTAGCCTTTTCCCAACTATGTTGGGGTCGGCTTTCAGTCTAACCGGATGCAGCTGAATACCAGTATCATAAAACATTGATTGATTGAATTAATTGTTTCTTATACTTAAGTATCTGCCACTTTTATGAAAGGATTACTTTGAATAGTAGGTGGGTACTTTACTTGGAGGACACCAATCGTAAATTATTTAAAAATGTCAAAGATGATTTGAAGTCAAACGCAGACGTTACAACACGTTTAATTTTGGGGAACAAGGCCATTTTTGATGTGAATCTTCGCTAAATTAAATCTAGCTTTGCATTCACTATTCTCATAAAAATATTGATGTCGTTCTTTCCATTTATCTATTACCGGTACTTATGCAGTTTCATGAAAAATTTCAGATTTGTTCATTTTAATAAAAAAAGAAAAGTTTTGGTATAGAGGTGTCCTATCTTAAAATCTTGTATTATTTCTACCGTCACCGTACTCAAGTCGCTGGACTATTAAGTGTGGTGATGTTGCGACTAAGCTGTTTGTACCTGAAGGTTTTTGTTGTCTCGACAATGCCAAACTGAGCTTTGTTAGAATGAGGTCACAAGTTTACTCAAAGCTATGCAATTTATTTAATTTGAATTGTAATTGTGTACGATACTAGTACTCGTTATGTAAACTCACTCTCGTATCCGGCTACGACCTCCAGAAGGTCTTTAGGTTCTGTGTGGCGAAGAGGTGCGGCGTAGCGGGTGGGTCTTCTCTGGTATTGGAAGTGAAAGTGAATGAATGTCGGAGGCTTAATTAGAGAGGAGAGCTGCGGCTGCGTCAGTCCCTCCGACACCGTCGCACTATACACCTGTGCCCCGCGTACCGACACAGCCGCACGCGCACCCGCTCAGCCGCACGCAAGCGCATCATCAACTTACTCCGTTCGACATAATTTCAGAGGTACGCGCTGCCTATAACGACGCTATCATTATTTTTGAAGTGAAATTAACTTATTTTTTATTATTGTGAGTGGTTTTTTTATTTAAACAGTCCCGGTAGCATCCACATAGTCAACAATAGATTATTCCAACAGAAAGTTCCGACTTTTCATAGTGAAATCGTGTTTTTTTTTAGGATACACGGCGTAAATACATTTGCACTAACTTATTTTTCATATAAATGTGCAGTCTTCATTCAGACCGATTATTCTAAACTGTCCTAATAAAGACTCTACCCAGAACTTACAATAATTAAAAATGAGATCAGCTTCAGTGCATATATTGGAACTTTTATCCGTAGATGCTAATGAACTCAAATTGAAGTAGGTACCGTATCTGTTACCAAAAGTGATAAACAAAAAGCTGAATGAAATCGATTCCCAAAACAGACATGACTTTTTACATAATAATTTTCTCCATGGCAAGTGGCAGGTGACTAACCAAAAGTGATTCATGCTTGCCAAACAAAAACTTGTGAAGTTACATAACAAGACGTTTTCATTTTTATGTTTAAACAAGCTTCGTGACATGAAGTGAACGACGCGACTTTCCGTTACCATAAAATGCGTCCCAAATCGACGATTTCTCGCACTGAGTAGCTTTTCACGCAAACATTTAAACTCGCAGCAAGGAGGTCAGCGAGGCGGGTTTTGCTTTCACAAATACAACAAAATAAATTCATCTCACGTATCGATTGTCCTCGAGCATTCGTGCTCTGCATAACTAAAAGAAAGCGAACTTGTAATACGGGCTCACCCGTGACCACTTTCGTCAAAACGAGCGCCCGACGCCGTTGTCAGTAGCACCAGCTGAGTGTCGGAGACTCTGCGTTGAGGGGCGGCCCAGTCACTCCGTCGCACAGCGACCACACCTACTCGGGGCCATCGTCTCGCATCATCAGTCTTGCCCACCGCAATTGACAATAGTCAACGACACCTATGTTATGACACTAAATCGAATATAACCTCTGATCGTTTTTCTCTACACAGATGAGCCGGCACGTGTGCCTGGCGGCCGTCGCCTTGATGGCCGTACTCTGCGTTGCTGATGCTCAGAGGCGTCTAGCTCTACCAGACCCTAGAAGCTGTGCGAACAGTAAGTATACCGACTGTAGATTTGAGCACAACGAACTGGTTACGTAATCGAAGGGGTTATGACTTATGACACGGACATGATTACGAATTACACGGTGCAAATTTGCCAAATCGAACATCAACAAGTTACCGAATATTCTGATCTCGTGATGGTGTGGTGTAGCCACTAAAAGTTCGTTGTTCTCTTTAACTGTTTTATTGAGGTTGCATTCAATGGACGTGCCGGGTTATAGGGCGCCATGGATTTAAAGTAGCATGTGCCATTATGTATTCCATTATGTATAAAAGCGCGTCCGCACGTAGCTGACGGCAAATTTGAACTCCTACGCATAGGTACGCGAAAAAGAATGCGACTGATGCCAGACATTAGATAGGTCCAAATGAATAAGTAGATACGACGCAAAAAAACTGATCCTTATGATAAGGCTGATAAGATTTCTCATCGCTATTTTGACCTGACAAGCATAAGTTACAATATACTTACAAGACTTAATGAAATAATTAAAAACCAGCGGAGTAATTCCGAAATACCATCGATCACTAATAAAGAACTAGTGATCGATGCGAAATACACATAAAATGACACTTGATCGTATTTTCATTCATGTTCAGACTTTTACGTTTGAGCGGACGCATTGATTAATCCTATGAATCAATGGATTAGAAATACCTATCTTTCAAAACTTTCTGTTTTTGATTGAAACTCTGTTATGCAAGTAGTTTGCTGAAAAGGGGTAGTAGAAATCATGATTAATGTTTGATATAGGCCAAACCCAGAACTCACGAAAATATAATCAGCTGCTCCATACATTTCTGTTCGCATAAACAGGTTTTTTTCTTGACTTCAGGGTTGGTGCCATACTACAAGTTGCTCAAATTTTGTTTATTTATTGAGGACCTCCAAGTTGTTTATAATGATGAGAAGGTACAATGACCTCTTTGTAGGTTTTCAGTTATTTCAATTCAGTAGGTACCTATTTACTTCTTGTTAAAGATTTTTTTTCTTGTAACTTAAAGAATAAGAGAGAATAAGTAGAGAATTTTTGTACTCTATAAAAAAAAGTAAAAGATTGAATCGTTCCTACGAGTGTTCGCTAATAACTTTTTGGAAAGATGTATTTCCACCTGCGTATAAATCACGAATAAAGTAGGCCACTACACATTGCATCTCACGCACCTCTGTAACGCATTCTTGCTTAGTGCTAATTGCAAATTTGCAATGTTTGAAAAGCACGGCGCTTAAGAAAAATACTTGAGAATTTTAAAACTGAAGCGAGAACTTGCCCGGAGTCTAGATTTGAGTCCGGTTGATGGCTATTGACTCGATCGCCCCCTATTACATGATACTAAACTAATGAATGCTGGTGGTTCATAGAATCCTGCACTCGAGACCTAATTTTCTCTTATTTAACATTTCTGACAATCATTTCCATTTTTTTTTAAAGGTCATATTATTTCGACACCTATTTTCATGGCTCCATGTCGCGAGAACCAAAAATAGCTCCTTTAGTGCTTACCTACAAGCTTTTCTTTTTTTTAAGGCTGGGAAATCATCCAATGACTTCTCCCGCTCTGGGTGGAGCGGAAGAGAGTGTCAGAGTCTTACCGACTAAAACCCATCCATGTTCCTTCCGTAGCCCTTTATGTTCCGGGGTAGCGGTAACCCTTTCGGACAATCCCCCATTTCGGATAATCCCGCTTACCTACAAGCTTAAAAAAAGAAAAACCAAATTCATAGAATTAACTCGTTTACAACATATAACATAACCTCACGCCTGTAATCCAAAGGGTTAGGCAGACGTACACACACAATTCGACCGTTATGTTTATGTCTCATGTACCTTCTTAATATTACAAAGCACAAAATTATTATATTATTCTTGCCTTTACAAGCACCCACCCTAGTATACTCTGTAACTAGTGTCAAAGGTTAACATCGGCCAGCTGCCAACTCAGACGGCACCTCATTACTTGTATTTCTTAAAACTCGTTACATCAGGCTGATTCCTGTTATCTGATATAATCTAAACAGCGCGAGATAATCACGGTAATAACCTGAGCTACAGGCGAAGAGCTTTCAAACAGGTTACTAAGCAAATGAACTAGTGCCCTGTAGATATCGGTAAGAGATTATAGGTATTATCGAACTAGTCAATCTTAGGTGCGATGCGATGCTGACATTAGAAGGTAATCATTATGAAGCATTAGACCAGAAAAAAGTTGAGAATAAAACATCAGTACATGGCTTCAAACAGCTTAATTCGAGTTCTTTAGGATGATAACATCACTATACATAGTATAAAACAAAGTCGCTTTCTGTGTCCCTATATCCGTAAGTATGCTTAAATCTTTAAAACTATGCAACGGATTTTGATGCGGTTTTTTTAAATAGATAGAGTGATTCAAGAGGAAGGTTTATGTGTATAATTTGTCGACATATTTTGCGGGCGAAGCCGCGGGCGGAAGCTAGTATTTTATAAATGTAAAATTGTATTTCTGCAGCGTTTAAGTGATAGTCATTTAACGAAATGTAGGCACAGAATGTTTTAATACTACAGAATGATGCTACGAACGTAGTAACTAGTTGCTTGCCTTCAAAGTAATTATTGTCCTAATATGTAAAGAGGAATCTGAGGTCAGTAGGTGCTAGCTGATTCTAGGTCTCACAGTAAATATCCTCAGAAGTCTATAAAAGGAGATTCAGGAGATGGCAAACTGTTAGGTTAGTTACGCTATACGCTCGCTGTCCAGGTGATACAAGCCCAGCGTCATGGTATTTTGTAGATGTCAACATTTAGAGTACACCTACCGAGTTCCGAGTTTGTCCTTATGGGAAATCAGTGGATGTTTCGCAATTCCGAGCCCGCATGGAAGGCGTGGCGCGTCCCATGCGATGTCATTTGGGAGCGCACTGGCAATCACAATCGAACGATGCATTCATGGCAAACTCCCTCACAAAGCGAACAAAGATTCTTTGTTAGTTTATGTGGCCACATATTACGTTATACGTACAGTAAGTACCTACGTACCCACATTTAAGTTATCTCGTAGACTCGTTCTCAAAAATGCCAGAATTAAATTATTGCATCAGCCGAAGTTTTTTTTTTCCAAATTCTATTGGCCGAAATCATCATAATTTGAATGCATAAGTAGCCATTTACAATAATTTGTTTTTGAATAATTTTGCAATCACATAAAATGAGAAGCTAGACACGTTGGGTTTCTTTCACAACTTTCTCTCCTCAGAAATGCGAAATAACAATGCTCGTTTTACATGTTCGGTGCACACGTAGGTAGGTACAAAGATAAACAAATCATCTAAGCACATTATTACCTGAGTTAGCTTTGGGCAGTTCACATAGGTGCATACCTACTCATACACAAATACATAAGTGCTCTTCCGCGGGAAGTAACGACTATGGAAACATTTACCAATGATCTATGACTTTAAATTGATCTATTCACGCTCAGCCATTCACTGTTACGTAAGGTGACATTCCTAAAATTACGTTCTTCACGGAAGATACGCAAAATGGTTCCGGTACAAAATACACGTTTGTTGAATGAGTTCATGTCAATATTACTGACGCGAATTTTATCTGGTAGGTAATTAACCATGTGAAAATACTAAATGAACTTTCTAGTTACGAAAGAATCGCTTCATTTAACGACATGACGATGGGTTCATTTTGATTGCACACTTTAGGAACGATATTGCCTCGCATTAAAGCGAGAGTTTTAATACTCACGACCAACATTATGTATTAACCTTTCTGCATAGGCAAAATGTTTGTGCTAAGCACTACAGCAATTAGCCAATCTACTAATAATAAATTAACGATTACGCTGTACCTAATTGAGCACCTCAGATCCTATCAGCTAAGGCATTTGTTGGCAGATTCATGAATGAGAGTAAATTTATCAGTTTATTGATCTGTATGCCTAAGTAGTTTAATCAAATAAGGTCTTAGATAATAATAGACATGTCTAAATACCTACTCACATAGATTCACCGCAATGGGTGTGTGAATCAGGACAACGTGCGGTGTTGTGCAAGCGGCAAACTTGTGAACGACAAGACGTTTTAGATAAACACCATTTCGAAATTCAAAGTACCTGCCTAACTACCTACATCTGTCGTCATCGACTGTTCAATAGGTGACATGCTTTCCACAAAGTTCTTACTAGTTCAGTGATTTACACGCAGAATGTTGCACAATTATCTGCACTCCTCCTCACGCGATTTTATTCTCATGTATGGGAAGGAACCAGCTTACCGATATATCGGCCTGCATATTGAAAACTGTTAGAAGTTAGTAATACCTTTACTTACCGAATGCTATTTGTATCCTCATAGGAGTCCGTCACTCAACGTACCGCGACGCCCGAGGAGTCCTCCACTCGTACTTCTTCAGCTGGGAGCACGCCCCCACCCGTAGCCTGGAAGTGGACTGGCTTGACGCGAGGAACATCTGCCGCCGCCACTGCATGGACGCCGTCTCACTAGAAACTCCACAGGTATGCAAATAAAAACCGTAATACTTATACAAGAAATTAAAAAAAAAACTCAGACTACACTGCATGAGCAGCAAACTGAGATGAAGGTCAAAACTTAGAAGATCTTATTAGTTACATGTTCAAGGTTGCCCATTGCAAAATAAAGTAGGTAAGTACAGTCTATTAAGTACGCACACATGACTGGGCCAATGTTTAGAACAATCGTACGTATCCCAGCGAATGTAGATGAACCTTGAGATAATCATCTTCATTATCCATGCGGTCATTTAACGCGAACAACTAGGTCGATCGTGATGATATGTCTTCTCCCCCCGCCATCATCCACCTGCAAATTCTATGGCCGAAACGTTACCTGCCTAGGACTAATTTAATTTTGAATAGCAATTTGTATTTCATCACGATGAAGTGGTATATCTGCTACAAAAACGTATTTCACAATAATGAATCTTGGGAACAGAGCAACTGAACTCTCAGATTAAAGTGATGTAGGTGTTGCATGAAACTTAATGGTCATATCCTGGAATTGCTACATTTCATCATTTTAGATTGCACTTAAATATAACCCAGATTATTAAGAAATACCTAAGTAAGTATGTGTAATGATACCTATCCTAATGAATTCTTCGTAAGTGCCTCCGCACATGAGAAGTAGAGAACAAAGGGAACTAGGTATGTCTGCAATTTTGCCATAATGTATAAAAACTAAAGGCTTTAATGAAAACATTTAACACATTGTTTTAATAAACATCTATTGTTAAAGTTCATCCGGGTGAGTCATCAATGGAAAATACGCAAGTTTTCTCTAAACGCTTCCCGTCGGTTAGATATAAGATGGCAACGAACGCGCGCGTCTATTGTTACGAAAGTATGAACAACAACCTTTTGAGCATTTTCTTTGGGTTCTTTTTCTTCTAGCCATACAATTGTACAGAAATCGATGCATCCGCAATTCTTACTGTATAATATCATGTTCCTACATCCATTGAGTCATTAGTGCGCATCAATATTCATTAGGATAGATTGATTCGATTTGTAGAGCGTTGAAGACGTCGCGTGAAAGGGGTGCAACGGCCGAGTGCGTCAGTCGAGTGCACGGAGGCGATCGCTACGCAAGTAGCACGTGGCACAAATTCCTCCCGCAGCCGTGTTGCCCACTTCTTGTGCCGGACGTACGCGGCGGACGTGGACTTCCCGCTGCTGACATTAACACACATGACACCATGCCTTACTATCGATACCCTTAGTACTTACCGGGCTACCTAGAGAACACATCTAACCCGACCATCTAGTTGCAAACTAGTGAAAATGCAGCAACATAATTTATTATGTTATGGCAGAAACCAACTTTATTGTGCTAATCGGTCATCATTTGCTTCTGTGACACTTACTAGTTCCAAGGCTCCATGTAAATATGCAGTCCGTGCACCGCATACCAAATAGCAGATTAACATGGTATAAAATGTTAGCTTTTTGCAAGCTTTAGCATAAGTCAGCACTAATCAGCAGACGTTGGAGAAATCATTTAAAGATTAACATTGTATTATTAGGTAATTTGGTATTTCTCTTACCCACACTAAGCCTGCGTGGTGGATTACTTATGGCCCACTCCCTCTCAGAGAGGTGCAAAGAGTAATATAATAAGACTGATCGAGAGGTGGCCTGTGCCAGTGAGAACATTACCGTAAAACGGGGTGACATTGATTAATTTTTAATTTGAAATGGATGCCACGCTTGCAGTTTCAACGATAAAAATGTAAAAAAAAACTGCAGTGTAGACTCATTACGTAAATTAAGTATTGCAACAAAAAAGTTTCAATTAGTCCATACTTTTTTTGGAAAAAAATAAAAACCTGTTTATCATTTTAAATTGATAATGGGGCTACTTTGTCACCCCTTCTTTTTTTTATTTCATTGCAAAGACACCCCGAAAACGACAAATCTTTTAGACCTTTTCGACACTAAACTTTAACAAATATTTTTTTAAAGTTCCGACAACGACTACTCATTGACGCTTCGGCAAAATATGGCCGATCAGTCAGTCTGGCCATCAGAACAAACCAAATTTTGGCTGCGTTAAGTATCCCGCAATAAATCCGAAAAAACATATCAAGTTTAGCTATCATCAAAGTCACCCCAGCTCTCAAAGTAACCCCGTTTTACCGGTATAGGATAATTATGTTTTATGCTACTGATTTTTGTCTTAGGGCAGCATTGCAGTACATATAAATGTCATGTCTACTCACAGTTCCATCATTTCATATCGCCATCAAAAAAAGAAAGTCAATCGTTGGTAGCAAACCTGTATTAATGCGTGAAATATGGATTTGCGATGTACTTACCTACTTTACATAATTGTTTTACTTTTATAGGAAAATGAATTCGTCAAACAAAGGATCGCACGCGGAAACATCCGATACATTTGGACTTCAGGACGTAAATGCAACTTCGCCGGCTGCGACCGCACTGACCTGCAGCCTCCCAATGTGAACGGCTGGTTCTGGTCAGGCTCCGGCGGTAAGATCGGACCCACCACCCAGCGCAATACCGGTGACTGGTCCTACACGGGCGGGTACGGACAACCCCAACCTGACAACCGTGAAGCCGCTCAGGTCAGTTAAAGTTGACTTTAAATGAAATGTCTATATTAAAACTGGTACAAGTCCTTATTCTAAATTGATGTTTGTCGTGCAGGGTAACGACGAGTCGTGCTTGGCGATCCTGAACAACTTCTACAACGACGGCATCAAGTGGCACGACGTGGCATGCCACCACGTGAAGCCTTTCGTGTGCGAGGATAGTGACGAGCTACTGAACTTCGTGCGCTCGCGCAACCCCGCCCTCCGCCTATGAGACGACAATCATATATCGCACTCTCGCCCTCTAGTACTTTAGATGGCTGACATTGTACAAAACCAAGTGTCTATCTATTATTAAGTTATTTATTAAATCAACAAATTGTTAACAATTTGGATATTTTACTCAATGATAGCCATAAATACATCCTCAATACGGCAGAGTGAAATAATATATGAACAGAGAATGTAAGAAAGCCACAAATAAGTAGGTTTGTAGCTTTTTGAGCCAACAGCATAATTTAAAAAAAGAGAAAATGAATCGGTGTCGCTATCATACATCAACAGGCTCAAAATGTATCTTTTCTTATATAAAAAAACTGACAGATTTTCAACTAGTTAGAAAATAGTCGTAACAGATTCTTTTAGCCGGAGCTCAATAATTGAAACCAATTTACAAGTGATTCAGAGAAAACATTTCTTTTTCTTGGTATTATTATCAGTATTAATTTACTTTCGTCAGTCATCCCCTCCGAGCTTGTATAGCTTACACTTACTTTACACTATAATTATTTCACTCTTAAGTAGGTATTTAAAATTTGTAAAAAGTATTATTTTGCACGAATAGGATTAACTTTTTAAGTTTTAGTTTTAATAAAAAGAATTGAAATATGGTGTTCAAATTATTTTTATTGAATTTTACCGCTGCATCAAAGTCATACATCAAATTGCCATCAATATCAATAGTACTTTGGCTCTCTACATAAAACTTAATTAAAAACTAAAGTAGTACAGGTCATTTAGAATATACGAGTTAGCTAATAAATAAAAACAAAAATCTTAGGTACTTACAGAAAACATGAAAAGTTAATTGAATAAAAAAATGCTTAACAACTCTCGTCAACAAAATGCGAGTGAAAAAACTATTGAAACATGATTGATAGAGATTAAAAAGGTTTTTTGGAAACACTATTCAACACAAAACATAGTAACATTACATCATTGGAAACTTTCATCACGTAATAAAACTACCTACAGCTGGTTAAACAATAAACATGCTGTTCGAGAGTTCGTACTAAAAGTTTTGGTAACTTTTGAGGAACAAAACTTATTCATGAAGCAATTTCCAATGAATAGGCCAATTACTAATTCTTTTATAACTGAACAAATTATATTATTGTGTATACGTAATACACAAATTCCAACATAAGCAAAAGATACATACTTCTGCTAAATTTAAACTCGACTCAAAAGATATAATTGGCCCTGGACTGCAAAAGTTTCATGTAACATTCAGGGCTACATTAGTGGTAAGCGGGATTGTCCGAAAGGGTTACTGCTACCCTGGAACATAAACGGCTAAAGAAGGAACATGGATGAGTTTTAGTCAGTAAGAGTCTGATACTCCCTTCCGCTCCACCCAGAGCGGGAGAAGTCATTATAGCTTACTTTGAGAAAATTCTTCAACATACATGCGCTTACTTTTATTGAATAGGTATATTCAAAAAAATAGGAGTGGTAGTTATACTACTCCTGCGCGTGCGCAGCGCAAATGCATTTTTGTTTTTTTGCATGTATCCTGTCAATACTTACATACTAAACAAATAGTGCAAATAAAGTAATAAGAACTTCCACATAACGCTGTGACCTACATTTGTAAACTAGCAGAGGCAAGCAGAATTGAAGCGTTGAACACGCAATAAAGCGTAAAACCGTGAGAAACGCGCTGATTTATTGATGTGTAAAATTTTAGCTTTTATTACGCACGCCTTTCATATCAGTGTGCCAACATCACCCCATTGTGTTTTTAATATTCTTCACATCTGCGTGTTTATCTTATAAATCGGTATCGCCATAAAATACCAACACTGGCATCAATAAACAATAGGAAGATAAACAAAAAATAGTTAAGCCTTAAGAAATATAGAACAGAATGGCATGTTTTCCTGTTATAATAATTAAACATTGATTCCTACCTACTGGCTAAAATAAATAGCTATCGAATACATGAGCATATAATGTTTTTAAAGCGCACTGACATATGAATAGTCTAGGAAAACTTGGCATTTTGACATCAACACTTTTACACATATAGTACAGTATGTCTGTATGAATTTCCTTGACCGCAATTATTATAAACACAGCCTAGTATTTTATAGTGTTTCATGAAATTTACTTATCCTGATTTCATGCAGTCAGTAAAGCCAAGGACTAACAGACAAGTATGAGTCCATAACAATAACACTTAACCCTAAACAAACATTTGAAGTCCATAATCAAACAAAGTAAATCTTAACTTCAAACTTGCATTAACACTAAGAATACGCGAGTCAGTCAAGTAAAATAAAAAACAAATTCAAATCAATAAAACCGAAATACAAAACTAACCCAAAGTGGGCGTGTCGAAAGGCAACAAAACTGCATAGTGTTAACTGACCTAAGCTAGGTCTTCTTCAATTGAGGGAGGTACACTGGGGGCTAGGAAGGCAGGCAGCTGACGTCATCGAGTATGGCGGCCAGCAGCGGCTTGTCCCGCAGCGCGGCGGCCAGCTCGGCGCGGTCCCAGCACAGGCGCAGGCGGCGCGCGCGGGCCGGCCCGCCGCCCAGCCGGGCCGGCCCGCCGCCCAGCCGGGCCGGCCCGCCGCCCAGCCGCAGCGCGCCGCGCGCCTCCAGCAGCGCGCACGCCGCGCTCGCCTCGCACATGTCCAGCGGCACGATGTTGCGCGCCATGGCCACCCTGATAACGAAACCGAACATTTAGCCACATGCATGTCAAGACTAGACCTGCCGATCTATTCTGAACAAATAATTACACTGAAAACTTAGGAGAAGTGGTCAATCCCTGATATTTCTTATTAACTTTATCAGTCCAGTAAAATCGGAGCCAATTGGATGTGGCAGACAAGACGTCGTGACAGACTGACACATCTTGTTCTGCTTTTCATTGGGTCGTTCAGAACCCTACAGGGGCATTATTAATAGCGTGTCGGTTGATAGGGAATAATGGAAGAAGATGTGTTGCGCCTTCCCAGAGTATCATGAGTCAAGGGCAGGAAGATGAAGATGACTGAGAGAACTTACTTTTTATAAACATCATGCAGCTTCCCCATTACGATTTCTTTCACCTTTCCCTTCGTCAACATTAACATTATACTACAAAGTATCAATTTCTGTTGCAGCGGGAACCCGTCCTCAGCGTCCGACTCGATCTTCTTCGCCCCGCCATATACGTCGTTCAATACTTCTAGTACTTGCTTCAATTCCACGGTTACTGTAGAATCTTTCATCATGCTGTCAATAGAATGATTATCCGAAAACTTTGTCCTTCTCGCGAGCTCTATTACCCTTCTTCCTATGTCTAAAGCTCTCCTCATATCCCCAGATATCGCTGAGATTTTTGCTGGAATAATCAAGACGGGATCTTAAATATACTTCACTTTAAACTTAGAAATCTAAATTTTGCAGCAGATGGCGAGGGTACATGGTAGAACTGTGGGAAGGGGACCCGTTCATAGGTAGGGCAACAAGGGCATAGAACAACAAGCTAGGGAAAAAAATTAAAAAAAAAACAATTACCTGCAAGCATTTGTAAAGCGACAGGAGAAAACACATTGCTCTTGTCTTCACTGGCCAGTACATTGGTGAATATATTGATGATCTGTTGCTTGGTGTAAGGCGCGAAGTGCAGCGTGCGCGGGCGCAGCGAGCAGCGCGCTTGCAGGCGTGGCAGCGCGCGCTCCGTCAGGTCCAGAGCGTTGGCCACGCCCACCAACACCACGCGCGACCCGGCCAGCGCCGGCCATTCGAATATCGTGTACAGTACTGATTGGCGCTTACTGTCTAACTGGTCTATCTCGTCTAATACTAAAAGTCTGCAATCAAATTATCAACATTTAGTCATACTGGCCTCACAAGTAAACTTCTAATATTAATTTTAAACTTCGTTCTAGATCTTACCATCATTTGATATAGACTGAATATTTTAAATGCATTTAGTGCTAAATGTATTTTATGTGGTAAAGCGGGCCTTAAAATCATGTTTTGTAAGTTTCTATTGAAGGGGTGGTGGTGTAAAAAATGTGTTACTCACATCATTTTATGTTTCTTTTTTAGATATTTCTCAATGGCATTGAAACAAGCTTTTTCGGTTGATCCAGATGTTGGCACTTGAAGCTCCTTACAAATTCTGCTATAAATACTAGCAGCTGATTTCATCATCGTGCAATTAATGTATACCTGTTTGTACCCTTCTCTAAACTGTAACAAAGTTATATTCTTGATTATATTTACCAGCTGGGCTTAAAATTATTTTAACGACGATTCTAAAATCGAAACTTGTCCTATAACTGTCATCATCAACTTCATTGAGATAAAAATAACCAGTTGAATGATTGGTACTTCAAGCAAAAGTTGATGTGGGGAAATTGACATGAATGTGTAAGAAAAATAACGTACCTTAGGTAGATTTAAAATGTACGATAAACTTGCAGTTTTCCCGGTGCCTGGCTGTCCTGAGACATACAGAGATCCCGACTGTTCCTTCTCAAGATGTTCAGTCAAAAAGATATCTAGCCATTCGATCTCTTGCTCTCGACTTGTGAGAGGCTTCAGCGTCTCCTCTTCACTGAAACCACAATATTAAATAATATTTAAACAACTGGCTAGCTAATAAGAACAATGTCATAAAGTCCCTTACATGGCAGTCTTAGCTGAGGACCGTAGGAACTCAAACAATGTCTCAGAGTAAAATGCGTGTAGTTTATTTTCTGGTTGGCTGTTTTGGAATTGGACAAAAATTTGCGTCTGTGTTTAATTGCCACTAGATATACCTTTGATGTGAATATGCCTATAGCCAGAAACGGCGTGGATCCTTAGGCTCAATTCACAATGCGGCGAAATGGAACGCAAGCGAGTTTTTGTAACGAAATTATACGTATCGTAATGAACTTTTATTTCAATTGTGTAACATAATAAACCAGGTACAAGCCAAAAACGAGCCGCGCTGGCCCGAGAATTTTCGCGCATTTGCGGGCCTTTTCGTGCACCGAGGCGAAATTGACGCATCCGTACCGTTCCGCTCCGGCGCAATGTAAATTGAGCCTTATGAACCATAAGACCAAATGGGTCGTACAACGGGTTAAAAACTGTAAACATTAAGTTGGTACCTGTTATTCTTTGAGATGAGGTTCACCTTTGTATCTTTTCGGGAAATCTTTACAGGCGTGCAATCTGAAAATAAAGTTATCCAAGATGACTAAATGGCCATGTACTGAATATGTAGCTATAATGATGATCAGAAGTATTTAAAAAAGTTATTAATACATAAACTAAATCTCAGTTATTAGCTATTGGTTACCTAGACAAAGCGACTGTCGAACTAGTTTTTTGTAAATTTTTGCATCATGACATAATATATATTATAATAAGCGCATTCAAGTATTATTTATTTTTATATTATTATTTAATATATTGCTAATCGATTTGTAACAATTGGACGCAGTAGTAGCATCATTTCTGAATAGTGGACTTGGCATAAAAGTCTTACCGTCATCAATATTTTTCCTTAAATCTTGATCTGTATAATGTCTTTTCAATTTTCTTTCACTTGATTTTCTAATATTTAATATGTCTTTATTTTCATTTGAAGCGCCATCGTCATCATCCACATATACCTTCTTACGAGACCTGAATGGAATAGTCGCCTGGACACCAGCCATCTGCAATAAATAGATTTTGTTTTTTATAGGTACTCATACACATCAGTAAGTAGACAATGCTAAATGTATGTACCTTTTGCTCCATGCTCTACGTCAAAGAAATATACTTCATCGTAAATAGAAAAAGATTTCGATTCGATTATTGGGAGTAATTTCCAGGGCTTGAAAAAAACAATCATGCTGGGATCTTAAGTTTATTATACAATTAAATTAGATACATTTCCAACACACCTTTAGCATTAAACTTATAGCATTATGAATAATTACATAATTAACTTGATATTAAAAAAACAGACAGGCAGATTACCTATATAACTAAAATAATTAATTTTTCACTACCTTCTTGTTTCAAAAAGTTTTGTTTATTAGAGAATATGCATGTAATTCAAAACTTTTTCATTATGTATTTAAATATAAATTCTAAATGAGTCAAGAAACAAATTGAATTTTTTGTTAATTTATTATTTTATTTTACAATTAATTATTTTATTTCACCTTTTTTTCACTGAACAAAACGCGTTTTCTTCGAAAATGCCAGAAGTAACGTCAAAGGTCGCGTGATAAAAATAAAATACTGAGCAAATTGCTTGAATTCTCACCAAGAAAACTTCATAAATGAGATTACCGCTTGAATACGTCCCAAAAAATAATTTAATGTTTATGATTTGGGGCTAAACAAGAGGTCGTCGCATCGTGGTCGCGACATGAGCTGTAGTAGAAAATTGTTGGAGTTTAATCATTTAACTTTTATTACTTTTCTAGGTTTATATTATTACGGTTTATTGATTAAAAAAATAAATACATGCATATTCCTTATTTGGTCTTAAACTTGTCAGAGCCATTACATAACACAGTTGCAAATAATATGTGGAGCTAGTATTGTGAGGAAACATCCCATAGCTTACATGAAGCAGTTCGATAAATAATGACGTGACTAAAGTATGTAATAAAAAGCTGGTAGACCTCAAACAATTATATTTCGATAAGTTTGCTGTAAGTACTAGTGTTTTAGCTTTTTATGTATGAACCCTGCAAAAAGCTGTTATATGTTCTAAGTATCTAAAACACAGTCATGTGACAACTCACATGGTATTAATACACGAGTGTGTTTGTTATAGACCTTAGTACGGTCAGCAACGAATGTCGATTGGCACTGTTGTTACTTTAACGTATAATTTAAATTGTTCGATATAAGGCTTTTGATAATTTCTTATAGGTAGCTAAGCGTTTGTAATACTTAGTACAGTTCGTTACGTTCCAAAGTGGTCTGAATTTTTTCTATAAAACCTGGTATCTACAATGCCCCACCGACATTTAGATTTTACTGCGTTACGTGTGCATGTAAAGATTTCATTTAGGTTCAAAATGCAGTCGCAATCTCATCTCACCAACAATGAACATAAAAAATAACGGAAAATTTGAGGTTTTTTTGGTAGATTGCGACTGACATTAGAATGCGAACGTTCGATACGAGAATTGATCCTCAGATATTTGGCGGTAAAATTCTCATATAGCAAACTACCATTGTTTTTTCTAAGTTCCTGTTTGTTTGTTTTTGTAAACTGACTTGACTTTCGTTGCTGTCGTTATCTCATTGAACACTTTTATCGCAATTCATGTAGATAGGTTATCGTGCTTAAAACATAAGCAACTCATTCATCACAAGAATTTGTTTGAATTCAAATAACATTAAAGACCCAAAATTATAAATATGAAATTTAACATTAACATACAATTTTTCAGATCAGGTGTTATATAAAAATATAAATTGGGGTGATCTGGTATTTACATAATGATAATTGATGCTATTTACAAAAATAATAACTTAATTTTTTATATAAAAGGCGGTAAGCTTTCTTTCCTCATCCTTCCTCAATAAACATAATATACAATAAGTACAAATTCATTGTGAGAAAAAACATAATAATATGTTAGCAAAAAAGATAGATTTGAAAACTAAAGGTACATATTTTGTTTGCCTCAATCCAAAACACAAAGTTCTGTGCATTTGTACTAAACAGTAGATCAGTCGTCAATAGTGTCAGCCCCATAATCTAATTTCTACTTTTCCCCTAAAAACAAATCTTGACTGCACTATGGACAAAATCCTCAAATCTCAATACATTATCATGTTTTTAATTAATTTAGGCACATTGTGGGAAAATAAATGTAGCCTCTGTATTAAGAGCAAAATCTACAGACCAAACTTTAACATTTCAAAGCAAACATTATTTGTATAAATTGGTTGTTCACATTTAATATGATAATTTCTTATACATTGATTTACATTTAAGAATAAGCCTCATATTCGCATGGAACACTACCATTCAAAATAACTGCTCAGTATCTGTTCAGTAATTGTATTACATAAAATAAACTGAACCTGCATTTTGGATCACCCTAAAGATAGTGAGTACCTAATTGGACAGCACCAATAAATCATTGGTCTAGTCATTAATGAAATAAATGAAAAAGTGCATAATGCTGCCTATATCTACACAAACAGACAATACTAAAATAGGTTAAATTAACATGAACTTCATTAAAACCATTTTTCTTCTTACAATTATTAAACACTGCCAAACGCTAACAGAGACATAAAAAAAGTTTTATTGCTATTACATCTATCCTTGCGTTTTTTCGTCCCTGAATGTCTTACTTTACTGTCAAACATGTGTGTTGTAAAATTTTATTAAATTAGTACAAAAGTAACATATCACTCACAATAAAACTTCACTAGGGATTCCCGCCCCTTACAAAAATGATTCACCAGTGTATATAAACACATCACTGTTTGTCTTTATTGTTGAAGTCATTTTGAGACTGGTGGGCCATGTTTGTTGATATACTCTTAAATAAGTCTATCTGCCGTTTTGCTTCTAGCCACGCATTCACTTCCATGTGATGCCTCAGTAGCGCATGGTGGTGGGGCATCAGTTGCGGTTGAGGCATTCGATAATCCGCCGAGGCATTCATAGTGGGATTTGTTTTTTGATTTGGTGTTATAGGCTGCCTTATTCCTGATAATTTTCCTGTAGAAGGCATAGGTTTGAATCCAGGCTTAGAAGTCCCTGGTGATGCTTTTGATAGATCATTATTTGCAGAATCCATATTGGGTATCTGAGTACTAGAAATCTGATTTGACTGATTTACGTTTGGTTCTGGGGCAGAACTACCCGCTTGTTTTTCTTCTGCTATTACTAATTTTGGAGAAGAACTAGGTGAACGAGTTTGCGATCTAGGGGAAGGGTGAGCTGCACTAGGAGGTGTATGAGGAGTAATATGAGAACCTGGAGAACCGACATTGGGATTCCCACCAGAAGGCTTCATTGGATTTGTTTTGGTACTAGCCATGTCCGGTCTGTTGCTCATCTGTGATCCTCCCGGGCCTCCTTTATCCAATTTTAATTGATTTATGTTAGATGTGGTAGGAATTCTTAATGGGCTGACACCAGCCAGAGGTCTGTTTGTAATACCACTAGGAAAAACATTACTTTGCGGCATAGTCAGAGGCATGGTTTTAGTTGGGAGATTTTGTTTTTTGGCCAAGTTGTCAATAGATTGCATAGTTTCAAATGCTTTATGAAAGGTCTGTTGTTGTGCTAGTTGATTTTGGATGTTGTGAGGAGTAGATAAATCCAGAGCAGTGCTTGGCTTGGTGTCTAATACAGGCATATTATTGGTACTTGACTTGTTCACAGGATTGTTGGACTTGTTTGCTGCATTAAATGATTTTGGAGTGGCAGGCACCAGTTTAGGAACTTGTGCTTTGTTTTTCGGCAACTTGGATTTTTTATCACTTTGCAAGCTTTGTAACTGCTGTTCAAATGTTTGCTGAAAAGTAATAGGAGCTGAAACATTTCCACTTGGCTTACCTAATTTAGTATCAGAAATAGGCTTCAAGTTAGGAACTGGGCCTTTTGCAGAACCTTCCGACGATTTTGTTGGAGGTTTAGTTGGTGCTGTAATATTATCTGTTTTACTTGGTTGAGCTGGCTTTGTCTCATTATTACTTTCAAGTTTTTGTTTTTTTGTTTCAGTATCTGGTAACTTTAGTATTTCTATATAGTTATGTACTGGCGGGCTTGGAACTTTATGGGTAGTGTTACTAGGACCAGCCAAAGTTTTATTTACCATACTTTTTTTGGGATCGGGATTTGTTGTTTCGCTAGGATTTCGAGAATCTAACTTTTGATCAGTAAGTGTAATAGATAATGATGATGGTATGTTAATTTTACATGAATCAAATAAAGACTTCAAGGGATCACCAGAGGGTTGTGTTCCCATGATTGGAGAAGCAAGGGAGGATTTAACCTGAGATAATATTTTAGTTCTATCAATTGTGGGGTCACTGTTATTTGCTAAAAGATCCATTCTTACTTTATTAACGGGTTGTCCTTTGTTAGACATTGGAACACTAGGTTTTAAATCAGGCATCCTTTTAACTGGAGGCTTTTGTACTTCCAGTAGCTTCAAATTTGCTGTTACTTCAGGCTTAGGTATTTGAAGTTTAAGTGGAGAAATTGTTTTCTGAGTTCCAGGGGGTGGCTGCATAGTAGAAGGAATCTCATTTGGGGGTTTGCGTTTAGGTGATGATATATTTTGAGGAACTGTAACTGTCCTTTTGACTCCAGGACTTTCTTGCTGCTTAGTACCTGGGATTTGTTGCTTTATATCTTTTGTAGGAACAGGTATGGGAGAAGGTACTTTAGGTGTCACTGGAGGTATTTGGGAATTTTTAGAGGATCCTTCCAACTCTTTACCTATTATTGCAGTATCAGGTGCTTTACTATTTTGGCTAGTAGCAGCCACATTTGCAACACTAGGAGGACTTACTAAATGACTTATCTTTGCCTTTTCAATTTCAATTTTGAGTTTTTTTAACTCTGGTGAATGTGGAGTTGCCTGATATTTTCTTTTAGATGGTTCCCCAATCTTCTCCTCTACTTTCGGAGTATTCAATTGATTCTTAGATAGTGCATCATTAGAAGTGGTTTGTTCATCAGAAGATTTTACAGGTGATGATTTAAGAGGCAGCATACTTTTTGCAGTAAGCTCAAAAGAATTTAGAAATTGAGATTTTTCAACTTCATCATCATTTTTCTTAGATGTGTCAGAATGTTTGCCAGCATTTATAGTTTCAACCAAATCTTTTTCTTTACTTTGTTGTCCTGTTTTTTCATCATTCTTAGACATGTCACTTGCATGGCTTATACCATAATCAGGCATCGGACTATCAGTTCCAGAAGAAGCTTCAGAGCCTTGATCATTCAAATGGGGAGCCGGACTGCTTGCATTTGTATCTTCAGTTGAAGCAGGTCTCGACTTTCTGTCACTCAAATGACAAGAAGCTGAGCCTTTCCTATTGATTTCGAAAAGCCTATTTCGAATAGCTACATAGTCTGTTATTTGGTAGAAAAAGCGCATTGGCTCATTCCTTTTCCAATTGTATATGTAAGCTATGTCCATCAAAGTATAGTAATCTGGTAAAGGAACTCTCTTGTACAAGATATCAATAGCAAATTGGGTGCTATCAATATCAAATTTCATGCTTAAAAATTTTTTGAGGTGGTTTATGTTGACAACAGCAGGGCATTGCAGAAATCTTCTTGGTGTTGCAGGTACAGGTTGCGGTTCATTGCTGTCAGATGACTTGCTAGATATACTATCAGTGTCAGTAGCATCAGCATATTCTAAAGAGAAGGATATCACATCTTCAGGACTGAAAATTATTCTTTCTGTATCTTCTCCTCTCTGCTCAGGAGTAGCTGATGCAGCAGGGCCAGGTCTTGACGAATAAAACTGCTGTCGTCTCTCCATTTCTCTTTGGAAAAGTCCTGGTACAAGTTTGTACACTATATCTTGAAGTGCTTTATCTAATTTAATGTTTGGCTTAGCAGAATTGATCATCATTTCACACACAGGGCAGTAACTCTTTGCCCGCAAATGCTTGATGATACAACTTCGACAAAAGGAGTGTAAACATTCTACAATCGTTGTTGCATCGATGTAATAACCCCTACAAAGAGGACATGTTATGTGTTCATTGACTTCACCAAGTAAGGTTCTCTGGGGCACAACTGCAGCACTATTCTGCTCAGCCATTTTCACTACTTTTTTCTCGGGATGTTTATTAGACGTAACCATTTTCAGGATCCACCGTTACTATAATAATAATGTATGGGCACACGTAGCTGGTAATAGTACAGCTAATGAACAGAGCATATTTTTTCGGGTTATGGGAATTTATCACTACCGCACTATAAATTCCACGCTTCATTTATTTGGGAACTCATTTTATACAGAAATCAATCAATATTATTACGGACAAAGCCTTATAATAAAAAAGTATACGATTCAACTTCGTCGCATCGCTTATCGCCATGAATATGGATTATGTTGGTAGCACTGTTTTATTTATGTTCATTTATCAAGATCAAAATTGTTTGAATTCAAAATTCACAATTACGTGTATTTAACTACGCTAATATTAATTTGCAAACACTTACCGTGTCAATATCTTGAGAGAAACAATATAAATTTTGGAACAGTAATTAATTACTTGTTAAAACTTTTGGCGCGAATACCTAGAGTGTACCATGCGAATGTCAATTTTATTTCAATTTTCAATTTATATTCTTCATGTTGGTACGAACTTAGTTTTTAATGGCCTAATCAAGGTATCAACCAATACAGCCTATTCCTTGACTTTTTCCACTTGAACTTTTATTCACTAGTTTTTACTGTCATAAACACCCTACAAATTTCAGACTCCATGTTCTGTCTCCTAATTTGCATCCAAATGCTGATTGATTTTAGCATATGAAGTTTAGGGCACAAAACCACACAAGACAATTTGTTGTAGCAGCACTGTTATGGATGATAAAGGTATGATAGCATACTTAACAGTGCTACTACTACAAGACTTAACCAAATCGTCTTGCGAAACTTGCGAAAAACAACCGACTGTCAAAACGATACAAAGTGGAAAATAATCTTAATTTCGGCTGTCGGTGGCAAAAACCTATTAAAATAACCAAGGACACCTTTTCCTTTTTCACTTTTTAGTTTTAGTATTTACCTACCTACCCCACAGTCCCAACCAGGGCCAGATTTAGGGGAGGGCAACTGGGGCGAAAGCCCCGGGGCCTCGCAAATGGGGGCCCCGACAATAGAGACTTCGAAAAAAAAATCTTTCAAATTCCAACTAGTAAACACCATCAAACATCTTTTCCTTTTATATATTTTTTGGCTCTTTTACCTTTACCTACAGTACTTTGTGCATACATAATTATTTGATTATACTTAAATATTAACAGAAATCATTGATCTATATTTGTTCACTCCAATCAGGCAGTTGGTAAAATATCAAAATCTCAAATGGCCCTGATAAGCACTTGCAATTTACTACCCATCTTGGGGATCCCAATGGCTCAATGGCTGAGTGGGGTGACACTTGCCCGCAACCTCGGAGGTTGGGTATCGATGCCGTGTCTCGGCAATATATAATTATATAAAATTACTTAGATAAATTATTACTTTTCGCTTCTAAAGCTTCTTTAGTAGCTATAAGGGCATCTTTTAAAATATTTCGTGTTGGACCAGAACAGATATACCTTATATATTAAAAAATATACATATAAATTAATTGCGGTATGTGAACGATTGGTGTTAAAACAAATCAATTGTTATTGACTAATTGGTAATTTTTTTCGTATTTCTTTATGCTGCAAGATATGAAGCTTGCTAAGCAAATAATTATTACTGTGACACAATTAAATGCTATCAATTATTCACGAACTTTATTGCATGCAAGAAATTGAAAAAAATCATAGTCGTTGAATAATAATTTATTTGCATAATTATTGAAGAATATCGATTGTCATACAAAAGTAAAACCCACCTCATTGTGACAGGAGTCAACCGCTAATATTAAATTAGCAATCGAGTCGCGAGTGATGATCAAGGAGAGAATAATTATTATTTGGGGGGTTTAAAAATTTGGGGCAAGGGGGCCTCCGCTCTTTTGTTGCCCCGAGGTCTCTAGACCTCTAAATCCGGCCCTGGTCCCAACACCAATTCGTTTCTACTAAACTTTCTATGTAAACCACAGTGACCTGAATTAAAAATATATCGTCAAGATAAAAATGTAAGACTTATATGGTTTTCTCATGGATGCCATACTCAGAACTAGGCCAAATTCAAAATCGGTTCACCTAGTCAAAAATTCTGAGGTAACAAACATATAAAAACAAAATGGAAAATTACAGTTGAATTGAGAACCTCCTCCTCTTTTGAAGTCGGTTAAAAAGGCATCTCCCTGAAAATAATCATCGAAATATTATTATAAATACTAACAATCAATCTGCCTAGCATTTTACCAACTATGTTGGGGTCGGCTTACAGTCGAACCAAATACAGCTGATTTTTTAATGAACCAGTATTTTACATGGACCGACTGTCTATGTGACCTCCACAATAGCTCAGAGGTGCGGCATTAAGAGGGACTATGTCCTAATTTTTAGAGTTGTTATTTTTCTTGTTCGTTTTGTTAAATAAGCTTCAGAACCACAGTTTTCAATACTTTAGTAGTAATAGTACAATAAGGCGCTGAAGTTAACGTATAGGTACATCCTCTTTTTGGAAATCCGTGCAACTTTGATCACAGGCTCTCAACTTGCTAATAATAAAAACCCTCTGGGCTACTAAAACGGATTGATTAAGGGCCTATACACACCACGTTTTTTAAACGCGCCGTCGTCGCGCGTTTTGGGAACGCGCGTCGCCAGCGCGTTTTTATCCTGCAGAGCAGTTTGTTGTCGTTTGTATCGATACAAACGCGCGGCACCGGCGCGTGTGTATCGATACAAACGCACGGCACCGGCGCGTCTGTATCGATTCAAACGCGCGACACCGATACGAGCGCTAGCAACGAGGGAAAGGGAAGTGCGAATCTACGCTAGTAGCGTTTGAATCGCGTCTGCATCGCTACACACGCGCGTTTGCATCTCGTCTGTATCGCTAAACACGCGCGTCTGTATCGCTACACACGCGCGTCTGTATCGCTACACACGCGCGTTTGCATCGCGTCTGTATCGCTACACAAGCGCGTCAGGTGTGCAAAGGTCTACAGGCTGCGTCTGACTTGCGTGCGTATCGCGTCTGTATCGCTACAAACGCGCGTCGACGGCGCGTTTAAAAAACGTGGTGTGCATAGGCCCTAAAGTTCAAATCACACTGCTTGACTGTCTCGGGTCTCCTTTATTTGAAATACTTTTCTATGGTGGCAACATCACAACACTTAGCTAAACTGTCTAGCAACTTCGTTGTAGACCTTCTTTTCATTCAACGGAGTCTCGAGCACAGTCCAATATCTTCATCGTGAATTATATTATCAATCACGAACTCCTTTTGAAGGAGGGAAGTTAAACCTATTCCTTCTTTAACATGAGAGCGAAGGTATATATCTATTTGTGTAGTAAAATAACGTTCTAGCAAGTTGTTTTCATCAACATGTTATGTTCGGCTGAACCGCGTTTTGATTTGTGGTGTGTTTCAATTGTTTCAGTGGCGTAAGAAGCGCATGCGAAGGCTAAAGCGTAAAAGGAGGAAGATGCGTGCGAGGTCCAAATAAAATGGTATGTTAAATTATTGTCAATACATTTTCTGTCACTGCTCTTTTTGGCTCGTCTTGTTAGGATTTCCTGAACCGCCAACCGGCAACCTCTCATTGTTCATGTTATGATTGCTTTGAAGAGATCTCTTTAGGAACTTCAGTAAACAAATTTTGACCTCGTGTCCAAAAAATCCTTGCCACACTGCCCAACCCAACACCTAGGTATTTCTAGTGTTACTGTAATTGGTAGATAAAACTAACTATTCAATTCATTCAATAACGTGCCCTGAGCTGAACTTAATAGGATTTGATAGTTTTCTAACCTCTTATGTGTGTTTCTGATTTATAATAGTTTATGACCTGTCTGTTACCTTTCGTAGAAGTACACACTTTTGACATTGTTGCTCATTTAAATTGTTTAGTAAAAGGAAACTGACCCCTGTTCATAGCTATAGCAAGAAAATGCCCACAGCACATGCAATTAATGCACTTGTGCAGTTGTCAAATCAATTTGGTATTGGAAACATGTGTGAGGGTATATAGGTTATCACGGCATTAAATGTATTTCTTGTTAGGCATTGGATGGAGGTTATGTTATTGAGTCATGGTTACTTGAAATAGATTAAATTGAATTGTACAAAACCATGTGCTTGTTTTGTTTACTACATTGCTTTTCAGATACGAAATCATTAGGTCCATTATAATTGAGCAAAACCTGTTTCTGTATTATATAGTCCATAACTAAGTAACTTAACTGTGCTTGGGTACTACATTCAGTATTTTGTGTAATTCTGTGTGCACTGTCCAAGAAAGAAAGTGGTTTGAACTCCTATGTCAATATCTGCGGTCGGGTGCCAGTCTCATTCAGAAGACATGCCTGGCCATGCGTCTCGTCTAACTCTAAATGTCTTACATACTTAATTACCTTACCCAAAGGATGTCAAATGGAACCTTAGGTTGAAGACAAGTTCAGTATAATGGTAACATACAAATGATTTTGACTCCTATCTTGTCAGCACTCTTGTAAACCATTAAAAAGACACCCATGATGAAAACTTTGCAAATTTTTGGTGGTGCCATCTTTAATTCCCATTTCTGCTACTAGTTAGTGGCCTCAAAACCATGAATATCTTGGTTTTAGGCCTAAAAGAAATCAGCCACTTCTTGATGCCACAACAGCTGTAAACTATACAGTAAAACAGGGTAAATAGGGATGCAGGGGTAAATCGGAATGAAACTTATAATTGGATTTTAACATTGAAATTATATAGTTTGTTGCCAACCAGAACAATTGATCATTAATAATTATTATACAGTAAACACATTACAACTCCTTTTTGGCCACAAACTATATTATATAATGCTTAAATCACTTTTAAAGTTTCATCCCGATTCACCCCTGCATCCTTATTCACCCTGTCTTAGTAGTAGTATCATAATCAGAAAAACATAGACTACCTTAAAAAAGTTTCTTGTCTGATAAGTTTCAGACTTGTAAACATTTCAATTTATTAATGATGAGCAGCACTAATTTGGGCCATTGTATAGTTGAATTTTTACTTATCGTAATGTCAATGCGTTTTTTCTTTAACGCAACAGATTTTGATGTAGTTTTCAACTTCTAAATGAACTTATTTTTAAATCTGGAATATTTTGTTAAATATTAATATTTAACTTGTTATATTCATGCACTAGCTGTTCCCGCGCGGTTTCACCCGCTGCTCGGCTCCTTTTGGTTGTAGCGCTGCGTGATGTTACATAGCCTATAGCCTTCCTCGGTAAATGGACTACCCAACACAAAAAGATTTTTTCAATTCGGACCAATAGTTCCAGAGATTAGCGCGATCAAACAAACAAACTCTTCAGCTTTATAATATTAGTATAGATTATAGTGACGGTTACCAACCCCTCTGAGGCAGTCGTTATCTCATCATGAGACAAACGTAAAGAATTGGAGGGCATATTAGTATGCTTACTCCACCCTTGTAGTACAAAATTGTACCATGAGGACTATTAAATAGCATACATACTTTTATTACATGATTATATCTCATGTCAGAGGTAATGCTAAATGATAATTGAGAAGCAAGTACTTGGCACTATCAATGTCAAATGGTTGCCACGGTCTTGCTAAATGCTATGTATGATAAACTCAATTTTAATATTTATTTTATTGTTACAGGTACACAAGTGGAAGTTGGATTCATCTAATATTACTAGTGTATCAAATAAAAACTAAAAAAATCTATATTTTGTTTAATTTCTTACAACCACATGAGTCCAAATCATCACTGAATACATTTAGCCTGGCCGCACACGGGCCACTGACCACAGCCACAAAACTCCGCCACTGTTTCCTGTAGTTTTCATATATTTTATATGCACTCTTGGTTGACTTTAAACACCCCACCACCCCTTCACTGATTCAGTCAACCTGCAGTGCGATTCTGTTACCATCTCACCGTGAAAACTTACGTGAAGTGAGCGTGGAGTGGGCTGTCAGTGTCATCCCACTTGATTTTAGGGATGTACCACTTACAATCAAAATCGAGATTTTAATGATATTTTTATGCTAATTTTAATAAGTAATTATTTTATTTTATTTCAAAGCTAGCTAGTACCTACTTTGGTACTTACTTACTTACAACATAATTAGTAATAAACTCAATTTCGTTTTTATTTCTTTTTTTCCTAGACTAGCCTTTGTATTTTAACTAAAGGCGCGAGCGGGTCACGCATGTTCGCCAGCATATCAAGTTACCCCAATCTGTCAAATTTCAAAGTGCACACTTCGCGCAAGCACGTTTTTCGGTTGACTAAACGTCTAGTCGTAGATATTTATTCGAGTTTACAGACAATAATTTGATTTTAAACCTTAAAACTTGTACAGTAAGGTTCAGAATCGATTGAGAGATTGGTCTGAATCCCGCGCGGCGTTCACTTCACCGCGCTGCCTGCAGGGAATTTTGGCAGAATCCCGTGCTCGTGAAGTGGTCACTTCACGCAAGCACGTTATGCGTTGTCATAGTTACTAATATGAATACCTATATCGTTGACGGGTGTACATCCGGTTGACAGGGTGTAAGTTACAAAACGGTGATTCTTTACAAATTGCTGCAATGTTCTAGCAATGTGAGGAATGTGTGTAAAACTTAAAGCAATGTGCTTTTAGATGTTTTTATGACTAAATCCAAACGTTTTTGTACAGTCAAATTTCTCCAAATGATTTTAAACCTTAAAAATTTTACCGGTAAGGCTCTAAATCGATTGAGAAAATTTGTCTCCTTGCAGTCATTAATATGATGTGACTGCAACTACAATTTACCAATAATTCGTCACGTGCGCATACCTACGTGGACACACCAAGAACATTGCGAAAATACAATACCAACGTCCAATAAGTACAAATTATATTTTATTGTTCCAACTACCTATTCGTTCTTCGGCTTTGGCTCATCGCCGCCCGCCTTTTGAAAGTGCGTGGAGCGATCACTTCGCGGAAACATCATTATTAAGATGCGGTACTTTGTGTATTTATTATATAACATTAGGTATAAATATGTGCGGCTTTTTGGGACATACCTTTAGTTACCTACCTATAAAGGCGATTTTAACACACTGCACACCGCGCGCCGACGGGTAACGCGGGGCAGCGCCCATATCGTTTGCTATGGCCGCCTCGCGCTACGAGACAGAGCGCGGTGCAGTGCGATATTCGCTTTACCTACTTCAGTAAACATTGCCAATAAGATGATGATAATACCTAATATTCATCATCATCAACATACCTACTGCCAAACTCGACCTAGCTCACGGCATCTCATTATCTCTATGTAGGTAACTCTCGGTCTCCGCGACGCGACTTACAGCGCAAGCGTACCTACTGAGAACTCGACTGTTAGGAGGTTGCCATGGCAATCACGCCACGGTGTTTGTTAGGGTCGTTGCCATGCCAATCACGGGAATACCGTGATTGGCATGCCAACGGCTCAAACAAACACCGTTGGCGTGATTTGTAGGCGCTGTCAGTCACGTGCTACTTTCTGTCAAGTGGGCCATGTCTATTCGTTCCTAAAAAGCCCGTCACAGACGTAGCTATAATATAGATTAATATGAATCATAGCAAGGCATATTACGACATATTTTCCATATAGATTTTCGAGTGACCGCACACGCAGCTATAATATATAATTCTATGACATCACAAAAATATCTCAATGTTAATCGAAAAAATTGTGTCAAAAAGTAATACAGTCTATAATATAGGTTGCTGTAGTCGAATTTAAGTTGTGAGTGTCGTATGTGTCTTATTATACTCTCCTGTCGCAGGTCTGCTGGTAGGAAATGATGTGTAATGATGATGTAAGTAGTTCCTTTGCGTTCTTCATCAATATGTATTTTACTTTATTATGTAGTCAGTGTGTAAGAATAGATAGATAAATAAATAAATAAAATTTATTCATTAGTATCACAATCAAAACAATTTGCTAATACATTTCTTCTACTGAGTCTGCTGCCTCCCAGGGTTCAGCTTCGCACTGCTGAGAACGAAGGGGCATCAGGTGTGTGTGCGCTGCACAGCGATCAACTGGAAAAATTGGTATGCATGTATTAATCATTTATTTATTACATTTTCAACTTGCAATTATTCACATAATATAAAAGTGACAGACTTTAGTGCCCAAATGGTTGGCAGAATTGCCGCATTGTATCGTGGTGCTGTAAAAATAGGCCAGCCTTGTGGCCACTTAAAGAGTCGACCAACTGTTTGGTGATGATTGTCTCAAAAAACCAAGGGGCATTAGGACCCCACAGCCCTAGTGTTCAATTTCAAGGCATTATGGTAATTCTGTCAGGCCTCTTCCTATTGCTGCGTGCCAAGCCGTTGAGCTCTAAAACAGCTGTCACCCCTGCGGTGACAAGAGCGCTACAAATGACGTCTTTAATGGCGGCGTGCCGTGCTATCCGGCCTGGGCTCTTACTGCAAGGTAGGCCCCTATGGAGTCCCTCGCCCACCATACTGGCGCCAATGTGTAGTCCCGTGATAAAAATAAATGATTATACCATGGTATGGTACCTGAAGCTGCTAATACCACTGTGGCTGGGACCTGGGATTTATTGGCCAATCTGCATCCGGGCAAGCATAGCACTTCAGGTCCAATCAGGTGCAGGCTAAAATCTTCCCTGTCAACTTTTCAGTGCTGTGGACAGAAGACAGAAACATTAAGCTAAATAATATTTGATTTATTTTTATATTACTCATTTTATTAAATTAAATCAGAACTATCGCTGTTCAGTTGCGGAATTCACTCCCGCCTGACGACATTAGAGACTGCCAAACAGTTGCAATTTATGTATTATGTTTTTTCTTTTTAAGCTTACAGACATCGTCTACATCTCCTTTATCGAGTTTCCTATTGTAGTTGTGCTGGAACAGATTTCTTTAGAAACAAGCATCACCTATAAAATTATGTATTTTCTGTTCCTTTCTTCTTGTCTGTTTTTATGTGTGTACATAAATGGTTAAACAAAATAAATTATTAAATTTTAACATTATCTAATACACACATCATCAAATTAATTTTTAAATACTGACAACATTATCATTTCTATTTCAAGTGAGCAGAGAAAATGTCTATTTTTGTTCTCCTACATAAATCACACAAATATTTACTTACAAGAATGAGATGTATAAGTTGAGTTTAGCTGCAACCTGACTTTTCTTTTCATAAAACTAGAGCACAATTTTCTAATATGACAGACACTTCTATTGAGGTATCTGAAAACAAAAATAAGTTAAATCAACAAAAGTTCAGGTAATCCCAATAATCAGCGGGTAATACCATTCTCCTGCCCTTATCCGAATTTATTTGGGGTCGGCGCAACATGTCTTCTTCTTCCATACTTCTCTATTAGTCGTCATCTCGATAGTCACTCCCTTTCTAGCCATATCATCTTTCACACAATCCATCCATCGTTTCTTTGGCCTCCCTCTACTTGTATAGCCATCCACATTCATACTCACAACTCTCCGGACAACATTTTCCTCATTCCTCCGCATAACATGCCCATACCATGACAACCGATTTCCACACAACTTTTCGGTCACCGGTGTCACTTTCAGACTTCCTCTTATATACTCATTACGTATTCTATCCATTCGCGTAACACCACACATCCCACATAACATTCTCATCTCAGCTGCATGCAATTGTCTTTCATGAATATTTATAGCTTTTTAAGTAGTTCATTAAATTATCAGTCTTACAAGACAGAAAACATAAAAAAAATGATAATAATGTTTCATAAATTTTTTGAAAACAATCATTTGTACTTACAAATAATTAATAATACACATGATGTAAAATAGGTACTGGTATCCAGCAGCATCCGGTTAGACTGAAAGCCCAGTAAGCCCACCCCAACAAACAGTTGGAAAAAGGCTTGGCAGATTGATTGAATTCTGATACACATCTGAAAAAACAAATGTTGTTTATCATATTTAAAGGGTGATACGAGGGGTGATCAATAATGTTTGACATTCATTTTAAAGGTTGCAGACAGCCTATTTAGGTTAATCAATAACATTAATAAAACGAGGTGGGTAACCCATACCCATTGAGCAATAAATTGAGGGCTAACACTGGGCAGTGTCCAAAGTATGTCTTTGTGACGGCAGGTAGTTGAATTTCAATCACACAACTCGAAGCATTTGTTTCAATTAAAACATTGGCAGGCACTTTACATTATTATCGTTTTCCTACCTCTTTTACCAGGCGGTCGTTTAGTTTGAGTTTATAGTGAAGCTAGCCGCCCCATCACAAGACGAAGCAAGTCCTAATATGGAGAAGAAACTTTATGGACAGTCTTTTAAATCGAAACCTTATGTTACAGAGGTTAACTTGTTTGATAATTACTTCTTCTTCTTTTTCTTTTAGCACAACTTCCATTAATTACATCACACGCCATCTTTTCTTCAAAGTGATCAATCCAATCCACAAAGTCTGAACCGGGCGGATATGCCGCGTATTCAAATACAGAATCTTATTACTTATTTAGCTAGCTCAATAAAACATACAATGCCAAAATTTTATCTGGTTAATTCTTTTATAATTAAACATGCCAATTAAAAAAAACAAAGACGTTTTTAGAATTAAACTTAAAATTGAAGTATAATTATTTTTCTAAACTCAATATTTATTAGTACTGGGTCACATTTCCGGTTGTTCAAGGAATTTACTCAAACAACAAGTTTTCATAACTAAATGTATGTGCAAAATATTCTTCTTATTTTATAGTTTGTCAATTATTTTCGTAACTAATTTAGCTCTCCTATTCAATAATAACATTGAAGTATTGACCTTTAAACACCGCGCCATTTTCTGTGACGCCAGATCACAATAAACAGAACTTCTAATGTCAAGTTTAGTGTGGGTTGTCTATGTTTTTCTTACCACAGAATACGCGGTCGAATAAACTAATATTGCGAAATCGTATTTGAGATAAATTTGCACGACTAAAACTGACATACGTATTATATTTCTTATTTTTTTAATAAAAATATCGTTCTATTCATGCAGAATAAAAACAATCTTAGAAATATTTGTTTGAATCATCATTCGATTATGAATTTGTTGGTTGAATTAGTATTGCAATTTTATTCTTGCTATCGTAAATAACTTGTTTATGCGACATTTTTAATTTGAAAAGCGGAGGCAATTAAATATTATTCAGTGCAAAACTTTCGAACACCATTATGACAAAGCTGTGGGACAGAGCGCAATGGATAGTTGTCAATGCCAATAACTAAGCTTAATTTTCTTATTATTTTGAGTACCGGTCGTTTTCGTGAGAATTGGCATAACATTTGATATTTTTTTCTTATTTTCTGCAACATTAATATCTAAAGCAAAACACAATATTATGTACTTAGATATATAAAAATATATGTATATAAATTAATTATAAATAATAAAAATACAAATATTATTATATAACTAGTAATATAAATTATAATTACAATCTGCACTTAGTTTTTTTTAATAAATGGCAATATTAAATTATTACAACGATTTAGTGAAACAAGTATTCATTATATATTAGGTTTTACCCGGTTAAAACCTAAAAATATGATATTTTAAAAGCTAATTACAGAATAAACAATTGAAAAATTAGCCTTTTTCGTGTAAAAGTAATTTTAGTCGATTATCTCAAATAATCGTTATTTCAAACGCGTACTGTGGTTGGAAAAAACATAGACAACTTAGAATATTGGCGGTTTTCGCGTAAGTTTTCGATTCAACTTTTCAGACTTATTTTGCACTTTGCAGTTTGCCGCCATGTTTAATAATTAAGCATGGCGGCAAACTATGATTATAAAAGAATTAACCAGTTAGAATTTTGGCATTGTATGTTTTATTGAGCTAGCTAAATAAGTAATAAGATTCTGTATTTGAATACGCGGCATATCCGCCCGGTTCAGACTTTGTGGATTGATTGATCACTTTGAAGAAAAGATGGCGTGTGATGTAATTAATGGAAGTTGTGCTAAAAGAAAAAGAAGAAGAAGTAATTATCAAACAAGTTAACCTCTGTAACATAAGGTTTCGATTTAAAAGACTGTCCATAAAGTTTCTTCTCCATATTAAGACTTGCTTCGTCTTGTGATGGGGCGGCTAGCTTCACTATAAACTCAAACTAAACGACCGCCTGGTAAAAGAGGTAGGTAAACGATAATAATGTAAAGTGCCTGCCAATGTTTTAATTGAAACAAATGCTTCGAGTTGTGTGATTGAAATTCAACTACCTGCCGTCACAAAGACATACTTTGGACACTGCCCAGTGTCAGCCCTCAATTTATTGCTCAATGGGTATGGGTTACCCACCTCGTTTTATTAATGTTATTGATTAACCTAAATAGGCTGTCTGCAACCTTTAAAATGAATGTCAAACATTATTGATCACCCCTCGTATCACCCTTTAAATATGATAAACAACATTTGTTTTTTCAGATGTGTATCAGAATTCAATCAATCTGCCAAGCCTTTTTCCAACTGTTTGTTGGGGTGGGCTTACTGGGCTTTCAGTCTAACCGGATGCTGCTGGATACCAGTACCTATTTTACATCATGTGTATTATTAATTATTTGTAAGTACAAATGATTGTTTTCAAAAAATTTATGAAACATTATTATCATTTTTTTTATGTTTTCTGTCTTGTAAGACTGATAATTTAATGAACTACTTAAAAAGCTATAAATATTCATGAAAGACAATTGCATGCAGCTGAGATGAGAATGTTATGTGGGATGTGTGGTGTTACGCGAATGGATAGAATACGTAATGAGTATATAAGAGGAAGTCTGAAAGTGACACCGGTGACCGAAAAGTTGTGTGGAAATCGGTTGTCATGGTCCGGACAACATTCTCCTCATTCCTCCGCATAACATGGGCATGTTATGCGGAGGAATGAGGAAAATGTTGTCCGGAGAGTTGTGAGTATGAATGTGGATGGCTATACAAGTAGAGGGAGGCCAAAGAAACGATGGATGGATTGTGTGAAAGATGATATGGCTAGAAAGGGAGTGACTATCGAGATGACGACTAATAGAGAAGTATGGAAGAAGAAGACATGTTGCGCCGACCCCAAATAAATTCGGATAAGGGCAGGAGAATGGTATTACCCGCTGATTATTGGGATTACCTGAACTTTTGTTGATTTAACTTATTTTTGTTTTCAGATACCTCAATAGAAGTGTCTGTCATATTAGAAAATTGTGCTCTAGTTTTATGAAAAGAAAAGTCAGGTTGCAGCTAAACTCAACTTATACATCTCATTCTTGTAAGTAAATATTTGTGTGATTTATGTAGGAGAACAAAAATAGACATTTTCTCTGCTCACTTGAAATAGAAATGATAATGTTGTCAGTATTTAAAAATTAATTTGATGATGTGTGTATTAGATAATGTTAAAATTTAATAATTTATTTTGTTTAACCATTTATGTACACACATAAAAACAGACAAGAAGAAAGGAACAGAAAATACATAATTTTATAGGTGATGCTTGTTTCTAAAGAAATCTGTTCCAGCACAACTACAATAGGAAACTCGATAAAGGAGATGTAGACGATGTCTGTAAGCTTAAAAAGAAAAAACATAATACATAAATTGCAACTGTTTGGCAGTCTCTAATGTCGTCAGGCGGGAGTGAATTCCGCAACTGAACAGCGATAGTTCTGATTTAATTTAATAAAATGAGTAATATAAAAATAAATCAAATATTATTTAGCTTAATGTTTCTGTCTTCTGTCCACAGCACTGAAAAGTTGACAGGGAAGATTTTAGCCTGCACCTGATTGGACCTGAAGTGCTATGCTTGCCCGGATGCAGATTGGCCAATAAATCCCAGGTCCCAGCCACAGTGGTATTAGCAGCTTCAGGTACCATACCATGGTATAATCATTTATTTTTATCACGGGACTACACATTGGCGCCAGTATGGTGGGCGAGGGACTCCATAGGGGCCTACCTTGCAGTAAGAGCCCAGGCCGGATAGCACGGCACGCCGCCATTAAAGACGTCATTTGTAGCGCTCTTGTCACCGCAGGGGTGACAGCTGTTTTAGAGCTCAACGGCTTGGCACGCAGCAATAGGAAGAGGCCTGACAGAATTACCATAATGCCTTGAAATTGAACACTAGGGCTGTGGGGTCCTAATGCCCCTTGGTTTTTTGAGACAATCATCACCAAACAGTTGGTCGACTCTTTAAGTGGCCACAAGGCTGGCCTATTTTTACAGCACCACGATACAATGCGGCAATTCTGCCAACCATTTGGGCACTAAAGTCTGTCACTTTTATATTATGTGAATAATTGCAAGTTGAAAATGTAATAAATAAATGATTAATACATGCATACCAATTTTTCCAGTTGATCGCTGTGCAGCGCACACACACCTGATGCCCCTTCGTTCTCAGCAGTGCGAAGCTGAACCCTGGGAGGCAGCAGACTCAGTAGAAGAAATGTATTAGCAAATTGTTTTGATTGTGATACTAATGAATAAATTTTATTTATTTATTTATCTATCTATTCTTACACACTGACTACATAATAAAGTAAAATACATATTGATGAAGAACGCAAAGGAACTACTTACATCATCATTACACATCATTTCCTACCAGCAGACCTGCGACAGGAGAGTATAATAAGACACATACGACACTCACAACTTAAATTCGACTACAGCAACCTATATTATAGACTGTATTACTTTTTGACACAATTTTTTCGATTAACATTGAGATATTTTTGTGATGTCATAGAATTATATATTATAGCTGCGTGTGCGGTCACTCGAAAATCTATATGGAAAATATGTCGTAATATGCCTTGCTATGATTCATATTAATCTATATTATAGCTACGTCTGTGACGGGCTTTTTAGGAACGAATAGACATGGCCCACTTGACAGAAAGTAGCACGTGACTGACAGCGCCTACAAATCACGCCAACGGTGTTTGTTTGAGCCGTTGGCATGCCAATCACGGTATTCCCGTGATTGGCATGGCAACGACCCTAACAAACACCGTGGCGTGATTGCCATGGCAACCTCCTAACAGTCGAGTTCTCAGTAGGTACGCTTGCGCTGTAAGTCGCGTCGCGGAGACCGAGAGTTACCTACATAGAGATAATGAGATGCCGTGAGCTAGGTCGAGTTTGGCAGTAGGTATGTTGATGATGATGAATATTAGGTATTATCATCATCTTATTGGCAATGTTTACTGAAGTAGGTAAAGCGAATATCGCACTGCACCGCGCTCTGTCTCGTAGCGCGAGGCGGCCATAGCAAACGATATGGGCGCTGCCCCGCGTTACCCGTCGGCGCGCGGTGTGCAGTGTGTTAAAATCGCCTTTATAGGTAGGTAACTAAAGGTATGTCCCAAAAAGCCGCACATATTTATACCTAATGTTATATAATAAATACACAAAGTACCGCATCTTAATAATGATGTTTCCGCGAAGTGATCGCTCCACGCACTTTCAAAAGGCGGGCGGCGATGAGCCAAAGCCGAAGAACGAATAGGTAGTTGGAACAATAAAATATATTTTGTACTTATTGGACGTTGGTATTGTATTTTCGCAATGTTCTTGGTGTGTCCACGTAGGTATGCGCACGTGACGAATTATTGGTAAATTGTAGTTGCAGTCACATCATATTAATGACTGCAAGGAGACAAATTTTCTCAATCGATTTAGAGCCTTACCGGTAAAATTTTTAAGGTTTAAAATCATTTGGAGAAATTTGACTGTACAAAAACGTTTGGATTTAGTCATAAAAACATCTAAAAGCACATTGCTTTAAGTTTTACACACATTCCTCACATTGCTAGAACATTGCAGCAATTTGTAAAGAATCACCGTTTTGTAACTTACACCCTGTCAACCGGATGTACACCCGTCAACGATATAGGTATTCATATTAGTAACTATGACAACGCATAACGTGCTTGCGTGAAGTGACCACTTCACGAGCACGGGATTCTGCCAAAATTCCCTGCAGGCAGCGCGGTGAAGTGAACGCCGCGCGGGATTCAGACCAATCTCTCAATCGATTCTGAACCTTACTGTACAAGTTTTAAGGTTTAAAATCAAATTATTGTCTGTAAACTCGAATAAATATCTACGACTAGACGTTTAGTCAACCGAAAAACGTGCTTGCGCGAAGTGTGCACTTTGAAATTTGACAGATTGGGGTAACTTGATATGCTGGCGAACATGCGTGACCCGCTCGCGCCTTTAGTTAAAATACAAAGGCTAGTCTAGGAAAAAAAGAAATAAAAACGAAATTGAGTTTATTACTAATTATGTTGTAAGTAAGTAAGTACCAAAGTAGGTACTAGCTAGCTTTGAAATAAAATAAAATAATTACTTATTAAAATTAGCATAAAAATATCATTAAAATCTCGATTTTGATTGTAATGTTAATGCTTGGTCAATCCCTAGCATCAGTTGAATGACACTGACAGCTCACTCCACGCAAGTATTCACGGTGAGATTTTTACAGAATCGACCGGCAGTATAGGGGCCACCTACCACAAGTGACTCTAGCTTCAGATGGCCATGTTTGTGGCTGTCGCGTGTGGTCCGTTTGCGGGCAGTGCAATAATACCTACATCTTATTATAATTGGGTGATTTGATGTTAATACAAGTAACACTTTCTTGGTGAATTCATTTATTCTTCCAACTTTTTAGTATTAACCCTTTAACCTTTTCACCGCCAGCGTACACAGAACGCGATGCCTCGCCACACGCCAAGCTATAAATGTATAACGAAATGTATAGTAAACAGTAGTGATGAGGGTAGCGTCATATCGATGAATGAGAATTATACACGTTAAGTTATGTTTTATTTATAATTTTACGGATATAAATAAAAACCGATTAAATATTGCCATATTTGTTTTATTCCCCAGTACATATCCTTGATAAGAAAAACAATATAAATAACAAATATCAATGAAACAAATACATAACTCAATTAGAGCCATAAGAAATGAGGCACATCACTAATTGTTTCATGTCGTCATCCTTTGACTTCATTTCAAGTCCTTGGCGCTCAGAACACGTTCAATTCAATTCTGATTAGGGATGTGGTCTATGGTCTTTTTTCTATGTTTTGTTCCATTTTGAGCACAAAGCTATTATTTAACACTTTCACTGCCAAGCACATTTATTGCATGTCTATTGGCATGCCACAAAATGTGTCTCGCATATCTATAACAACCCATCTGTTGAGTCCATCGGCGCAACGGTTACGTAACGGTACCACTATGCCGCAGCACCCGAATCCGAGTTCACTAAGCCACGCCCACGACCAGCCAGCGATAGTAGGGTTGTCGAACGTCAAATTTTTTATTGAAAGAAATAAACTACACGGTTCTTTTTTTAATTTTTATTTGTTTTTCTAGGTATTTAAAAATCATAACACTTACGCCAAGAGAACCTTACATGATTTGCCTAATCCGCAGTTGTAGCTTTTAAACGTCAAAAACTTTTAATGTCAAAATATCAAATCTTCATACAGCCAATGATGCAGATTTTTAACCCTCTGATGCCTGATGATTCACACGCATAACAACAGATTATCTAAGCTACGTGAATTAAAGTAAGGTAGCTAAAGTTGTATAAACAGTTGTCGTCTAAATCGCCAGCAAGGGATTAAAAACCTTTAAGCTCAATAAAACCAAACCGATGCCTCTGTTTTCATTTTTTAAACCTTCAGCGGCGGTTTTTACCTCAATAAAACACGCGCAGATAAAGAAAAGATTAAACATTTGCCGTCTTTTGTTTCTAAATACATTGTTAAGTAAGTACTATTTAGTATGTTTCTTAGAAATTTGTCAGCATAATATCAATATTAGTACAACATTTAAAGTAAATAAATAATTAATGAAAGACGTACTCAAAAGTACATACTATTCTCACCTAGCTTATTTTTGACAACCCTAGTAGCACGTTTTGATTTGCACCCGGGAGGCGGGTGCTTGGCATGGCGACAAGCCACATATAACTATTTATATGTAGGACCCGGGAGCCGGGTTGTGGGCACCTGAACGAATTTTCGTTCGACCCGGGAGCCGGGTGCTTGGCAGCGAAAGTGTGTAACAAAACTAATATTATGAGAACGAAGTTTATATTCATGTACTACAACTTTGTTGGTGATGCATCTCTTATTTTTTTGATAATTTATATCTGGGTACACTTTATATTTATCTGAGAACGAAAATATTTCCTGGTGATAGATCTTTTTATTTGGTGATACAACTTGATGACAAATATAAATTTTGGTGACAAAAAAAAATTGTTCCCATTCAAAATAGGCTGAAAGTCAGCACTTTTCGAACGTCACATTTTATCTTAAGCGTTATAAATCAATATTTAAGTGACTGTATCAAATAATAGTTTTCTTGATATTATAATTATAATGACTTGGCAATGAGCACAAGAAGGAATAAATATAAAACGACGTCAACGACATTTTATTCATCACATTTTTGTACGTAAATAAATAAATACAAAGTTAACAATGCAGTCAAAATCTATGCAGAATGTTGTTGCAAAAACGCAACTATAAAATTGTCTTCTACGGTATATTATGTAGAATCTGATCACTTCTAAGTAACACACACAAAGTAACTACCTGCTTATAAATAAGTTTCTTATTCTTTAAATAAACGTTATTATTATTATCAAGACATACCTCAGAATCATCATCTTCTGGTCCAACATTCTCCACAACATTCTCCGAGTCCGATTCCACACCTTGTAGAATACTTAAAAGCAGTCAGTTCCTCGTTCATATTTAATAAAATAAATAAATATTGCTGCTGGCTGCACTATTACAAAGTGACCACAGAACAGTTAAAGAGGTTAGAAGGGCCTTGTGGGCGGGACAGGCGCGCCACACATTTGCGCGGGCGCTCCAAACCCAACCGAAATTAGAATCACCGGTCAACAGTCACGCTCTTATTGTGAAAGCGTTCAATTCTCCGCGGAAAAAAAGAATTATGCCGTCTTGCCCAATTAAAACGTGTCGGAAAAGAAGTCAGGAGTGTAATGTGGCCCGAGGAGGGATTTTATTTCACCGGTAACTCCAAAAACCTTAAAATACGAGTGATATTTGTAATTATTACAAAAGTATTATGTAGTTTGTAGACAAAAACGATAAAATCGCATTCAGATGCAAAATTATACATTGCTTGCATTACATTGGTACGATCTTGCACGACGTGAGCGGTCGCGCAATGTATTGCGTTCACTGCGAACGTCGCGTGCGTCGATCCAAAGCTTCAATTCTGGGAAATCTATGCGCGTCGATAGTGCTGTTCCAAATTGTAAACAATGTCGATATTAAGATGTGTATACGAATGATTATTGTCAGTAATATAACAATGAAAATAAATTTGTTTATATTAACACCAATTATTGTATAATGTGGATTATTAATTTAGTTTCTTAGTTGGTTTTTCGTCTAAAATCAAATTTACGATGCAAACACTTTTTTTTTAATTTTACAAAAGATCCAGCTACAAGAAAACTGTGGTTTGAAGCAACTGGTAGAATTTAATGGATACGTACTAAATGTAGCACAATTTATGTTTGCAACATTTTGCAGAAAATGATTAAGTAACGCAGGTGAAACCGCCGGGCACAGCTATTATTAATAAATTAACATGCCACAATTAATAAATACTTTTTCACGGAGTAGTTCACAATAAATTAATTAGATTATATTATGTTAATTCGACTTAGCATTCGATATGGACGTGAAATTTAAAATTTCTTTATAGTTTGTTTGCATATTGTAGCGTTGTTTTACGTTTTATGTTATTCAAAATTCTCTTTTTCTTTCTTTCATTATTATGACGTAAAACAGAGCTGCAACTATCATAAAACTAAAGAAAATTAAAATTTCGCGGCAGTATCGGATGTTCCCCTTTATTTGACTTTGATTTAAGTTTATTTATATGTAATTAGGAAGTTATTCGTACCGTATCTGCAACTTGAAAAAATGCAAATCTTTAATTAACTAAACTACAGTAATTTTATCGATATGATTTATCGACCTTTTGGTAGCCGTAACATATATGAGAAATAAATTGCTTTTACACGTGTGTGAGTGTAAGTCCAGAGCAGTATTTGCGTTAGTGTGACAACCAATAGTAAACACGCGATCTAAGTGCGTGTGGTTTATTTGTGTGTGTAATGCGCGTACGTATTATCTCTTGCTTGTAGTTGAGAGACAAGAGTGGGAGACATGCGGCGACACGCGTTCTAATACAAATCAGGAACTACTTCCATTCTAACTTCTTTATCTGTTCTGTGAAAGTGACCTTGACAGTCTTACGATTATGACGTCACAGAACGTCTTCTATACTAGTCCGTGACGCCCGGGGCACTGACAACCATAAACTTTTATCGAAAACAAACTATTTTGTAGGGATGCGAATATAATTATCGATAAGGATTGCCAATAACTATTTAATTACGGTTTGGCACCTATCCGACGGACGAAATTCGTCTATTTTCCATTTGTTATAATGTAGTTATTTAAGTTCATATTTTACTGACCTCAAATTGTTTTCGATAATAAT
Organism: Hyppa rectilinea; assembly: GCA_951799385.1. Lineage (NCBI taxonomy): Eukaryota > Metazoa > Arthropoda > Insecta > Lepidoptera > Noctuidae > Hyppa > Hyppa rectilinea. The sequence continues at coordinate 9,121,807 of OX637306.1, read as the reverse complement.
GTTTCTAAATATTTCATCGGGTGAAATCAAACAGTGTTAACTTTCGCGTCACATCACTGGCCGACTATATATCAAGTCCTTGGCGTTCTGGGGACATCAAAAATTTTCGGAGATTTTGTTTTTGCCAATTTTGTGACAATTAAGGGCTTCTTTTGTGTGGAAAAATAAAAAATAGGGTATTAGACAGTGCTTTTAATTTATGAAATGGAAAAACCTGTTCAATTCAGTAAATTTATTTTTATAACATAAATAAAATGAAGGGCTTCTATTGTAGACGTGGCGCTGGTGGCACGAAAATCCGGAGCTTCTATTGGTGTCCGTGGCGGTGAAAAGGTTAACCGCCTACGTTGGATAAATCCGACAAAAGTTTTCGGGCCCATTCCGCCAGAGTCGTATATTTCCGACCAAAATATCACTGCTCTTTTAATCAGCTTTTTAATTTAATTACGCTGTATTCTATAAAAAATATGTTTATATGAGGTAAATAGATAACTAAGTAATCATTTACAGTTTAATACACTTTGGTCTCTTAATTAGAAGTCCTAAAAATAATGTCCAAAGTTAGATGAATTACTAACTTTATTTTTAGAAAATTGTATTGATGTGCAGCGCCCATGACGGAAAAATCCGACATGAGGGACGGGACAATGCCAAGATTTATTGATACAGAAATAAACATAAATCAAAATATTTCTCGTTATACTGACTAATTAACTTTAAAATAAATACAGCAATTGTTATTAAAACATTTTTTTTTTAAATATTTGCGAGTATTTCATTTAATTCCTTTAAAATTAAGTAAATTTACTTGTGAAATGTCAGCGACTGAGTTGATGGTTCCCATCCCTAGCCTACATGTTCCAAAACTTACTTTGTTAGCACGCCCAGCGCCACAGACGGATAAAGACGACCGCTTCTGACGTCATAAACGAGTGCCGACTTCTGGAATTTTCCATCAGTGTTGTGCTTGTGTGTCGATAAATGTACATGACAGAAATTTATCATGACGACTACTGAAGAGTTGATACGAATTCTAGAAGGCGACCTATATAGTTATATTTTTTACCGACTTCAAAAAGGAGGTTCTCAAATCGTCGGAATATATATATTTTATGTCCCCGATTACTCAAAGATGGCTAGACCGATTTGGATTTTTTTGTTTTGTTTGAAAGGGTATACTTCCCAGGTAGTCCATGATCATCAAGTCAGGATCTGATGATGGGATCCTGGAGAAATAGAGAGAACTCTTCAAATTTTATAGGCACACTTGAAGCGATTTGGGTAGTTTTTGGAAGAGTACTTTCTCGAAGTGGTCCCATTTCAATTTGGTGAAGATCTGATGAAGAACTTCGGAGATAGGCAACGGAAATCCTCAATAAATGATAGCAAATGGCCCGGGATTGCTGAAATCTTTTGTAGGTCTATTGTTTTCACCAGTTTATAACATAACATAACATCACGCCGGTACGCTATGAAGGGGTAAGCACAAGTGAATCACTAAAAAGTGAAAAATAAAATTTGTTTTTTTTTGTCAAAAAGATTTTTAATTTATTGTGTAGTAAGTATGGTGGTGATGTCTGAATGGAAATTTTAAACTTAATTAGAGTGAGTGAGATGGCGACAGCGCGCCGTGCGATGTGAATGCGCGCGCGGCCACTCTGGAACGGTGATTCTGATTGGTTGGAGCGCGAGTCACGTGTGTGCTCGCTGACTCGCTCGTAGATACGTAGGTAGAGTTTATTTTGTGCGTGCCGCCGCGCTGCCACACACCGCACTGAATCGCACTTGTAGTTGTTAGTTAACCACACTAGCAAATGCAAATGTCGTTATTAAAACGAAATATCGACATCGAAAAGTTAAGTATTGCACATCCCTCTTTGTTGTAGGTATTTATTTTTCGATTCACTGTGCCGGGCGCTGGGGGCACGCCAACTGATATGAAGTCGGGTTAAAATACATGACATAATAAAACATCCGTTTGTTCTCACTAGTTCGATCGTCGAACTAGTGAGAATCATTTTTCTCGTTTGTTCGACCGTCGAACTAGTGAGAGTATTTTATTTTATGTTCTCACTTGTTCGATCCGTTAACTTATTATTCTTAATCGTGATACAAAAACTATGAATATGTGTGATATGTGTAATAAAGATCACAAATACACACGCGTTGCATATGTACATAAGTATACAAATTAAAAACGCTTATAAATGTATAGGTACCTAATTAGTGATTAATTGGTCAAAGACCTAATTAAAAGTGTCAAAATTACAATCATATATAATTAAATTATTTGTAAACATAATATTTTGGGCTTTATTCATACTATCTACATGTTCTTCGAAATCGTATCAGTGGTTAGCAAAATGAATGGGACCTCTACCACAGCTCTACTAAGCGCCGTTTAAGAAAATGCGTGGCCGCGCGGTTCTCCCTGTGCCGACCGCGCGGTCATAGCATTTAAGTGCTGTAGGTCATAAAATCCAAACATTAGAGTTTTATTCATACTATCTACATGTTCTTCGAAATCGTACCAGTGGTTAGCAAAAAGAATGGGACCCCTACCAAACTCTACTAAGCGCTGTTTAAGAAAACTGCGTGGCCGCGCGGTTCTCCCTGTGCCGACCGCGCGGCCATAGCATTTAAGTGCTGTAGGTCATAAAATCCAAACATTAGAGTTTTATTCATACTATCTACATGTTCTTCGAAATCTTATCAGTGGTTAGCAAAAAGAATAGGCCCTCTACCACAGCTCTACTAAGCGCCGATTAAGAAAACTGCGTGGCCGCGCGGTTCTCCCTGTGCCGACCGCGCGGCCATGGTTAAACCTTTATAACTTTCTGAATATTGGATCTACGAATTTGCGACTTTCATTACTAGTTTTTTACAAATTCCTTCGTAATGTTGATGAGGTCGTTTTTTTTCTACGACCCTGTGGCCGAGGAATCGAAACGGACACTTTGGAAGCTGTAAAAGGGATAAAAAAAAAAATAGTTTTTAATTAAAAAAATATGTTGATTCATTTTTGGGACAGTATGCAAAATTGGCACAAAAAATCAGGGTTTGTGGAATAAATTGAAACAATCGTTTCCTTTCTTTGCACAAAGGAATACATTACATTTTATGAAGTTCTGTAATTTACAGCCATGTCTCATGCACCTCATGCGTTGGTCAGTTTTGATTTGGCTATGACCAAGATTGTCATAACGGATGTCAGAAGCTGGTAAAACTTAGCAACCTTTTCTTCGTTTTATTTCTGATTCCATTGAATGCATGCTGCTGTGGCTTGGACGTCCTCTTGTAGGCTGGTTTGTAGAGCCATAGGTACACAGAACGCCGGCAAGCTCTGACCTGAATTCGTGTCCGTTACCCTAGCAAAATCATGTCGAAAATTGCCATTTAAATCTTATAGATAATTAGTTGCCCCATTTCTGTAATTGTTGCGCACATTTTTAAATTTGTTGCACTTATAGTTTTTTAATTATTTAACAAAAACATTTTCTGCTGGGGTAACGTTACTAACGTTACCGCAGCCAGACCTTTTTCTTTTTAATGGGAATATTGAAATAAATATTAGCTACTAGCTGACCCAACAGACGTTGTCCTGTCTTAACGATGATACCTACCCTATCTACCCTACCTACCCTAGCTACCCTACCTACCCACCTACCTTTTCTCACCTTTTAAACCTTCCCTGGAATACGACAAACATTTCAACACCAAAATCAGCTAAATCGGCCCAGCCGTTCTCGAGTTTTAGCGAGACTAACGAACAGCAATTGATTTTTATATATATAGATATAATTAGTTGTCTAGACGAGGTAAATGTTGCACCTTATTTTGTATTTGTTCTTCCTTCGGCTGCGAAGTTATTCAAAATCCATCCTGCTGGAGTAACGTTTCTGGTTTTGCTGGATCTCTGAAACGGGTAAGCGGATTCTTATCATCTTTTGTACATGACTTCTTAGGAATTAGTTCTAATTAGTTGTGTAATAATAAAACCAAAATAATGCACCGTTTAAAAGTTATTTAATTAAATATAAAAACCCTTCAATAGGTCCTACCACTCTGAATAAGAGCTCTACAGACTTACTTTAAGCGATATTCTGTAGCTTGTAACTGCCTTCAAATGTATGTGAAGTTTCATTAGTATACTATAAGTAATTAACAAATTATGATGATATTCAGTTCTCCACGTTCACGGTCACGATGCGCGCGGAGTTATTTGGCCACCGATAAGCCTGCGTGTGGATATTTAAACTGAATGTTATACCAATAATTAGTTGCTTACTTCAGTTTTATACCTGTAAAATTTCAGCATCGTACATACAATAATTACCTAACGAGATAATACAATAAAAGTCATTAGGATGTGTAACCCGACCAAGTTTAGTGGTTACAAAAAAGCGACCGCGTAGTACAATATGCTATCTTCTATACTAATATTATAAAGAGGTAAAATTTGTAAGTTTGTAAGTTTGTAAGTTTGTATGTTTGTAAGTTTGTATGTAGGGGGTAATCTCCGAAACTAATGATCCAATTTCAATATTTTTTTCACTGATAGAAAGCTACATTATTCCTGAGTGCTATAGGCTATAAATTATATTTATATCATACATATTAGCCGAGCTATTGCATTTTTCGTCTAGCAAGTCGGAAAGAAATACCTCCGAAAACAGAATTATTTGCATGCGCTGCCTAAACAGTTGTTTAAAATTGAAAGCAATGTATGGCAACCCGGTTCGCCTTAATTATTTCTACAAAAAAGTCCGCGACACCACATTTCTATCTTTTGTATTTTAAATTTTATATTTCGTTTTATGTTTAAAAAAATTATTTTTTCGACTTACTTCTGTTTGGATGATTATTTAAACAACAAAATATCAATTCTTATCAAATTAAATTATTTTATGATCACAAGGACATCACAGAGATAAGATTTGCCCTCTACAGTATGTCAATTGGTCATATATTTTCCGAGATAATATAAAATTACTAAACGCAAAATGCTAAAACATTCGCCGAGCTCAACTATCATTCCTACTTCCTACGTGCTTTGTGCGGACGTTTTATCGTTTCAGAGAAGCTTTAAATTAAATAGGTTCCTCACTTAAATTTTATATTTTTAACGTTAACATTTTTAAATGATGGTTTGTATTTTGTATATAGGTAGTGTAATATCTTTTGCCAGCAGCTTCGCCCGCCTGGTTGTTGGAAATTATCCCACGGGAACGGGTACGTTTTTCCGTGATAAAAATTAGCCTATGTGTTATTCCAGACTATAATCTATCTCTGTGCCAAACATCCAGATCCGTTCAGCCGTTTTGGCGTGATTGAGTAACACACATCCATCCATCCATCCAAACTTTCACATTTATAATAGTAGTAAGATAATTTTATTATTATCCGTGTTGGGTTAAAATACATAATGCATTTGCACCTTTACAATGCAGGCAGGGTGTCGTAAACCTTCATCTACCCCGGTCGCGATGGGGAATGGAACCGGCGAGAGATGTCGTGCGGTGTCCCACAGGGATCGGTTCTGGGGCCGCTCCTGTGGGACATCGGTTACGACTGGGTGCTGCGGGCCGACCTCCCTGACGGCGTCAGCGTAGTATGCTACGCTGACGACACGCTGGTCCTGGCGCAGGGGAGGTCGCATCAGGCGGCGGCTGACGCGATGACACGCGGGGTTGCGACAGTCATTGAGAGGATCCGGCAGTTGGGTCTCGAGGTGGCATTGCACAAATCCGAGGCCATGTCCTTTCATGGACCTCGGAATAGGCCACCATCGGGATCCCAACTTACGGTAGGAGGGGTTCACATCGGCGTCGAGACCACGATGAAATACCTAGGTCTGGTCCTCGACAGCCGATGGAATTTCGTGGAGCATTTCCGACGTTTGGCCCCCAAGCTGGAACGGACTGGGGCCGCCGTCAAGCGGCTCTTGCCCAATTTGAGGGGGCCAAACGCCTCCTGCCGGAGGCTTTACGCGGGAGTCGTGTGGTCCATGGCCCTATACGGGGCCCCGGTGTGGGCGCGTTCACTGCGGTGGCGAGCCGCCCACTATCTGAACGCGCCCCAAAAGGTGGTAGCCATACGGCTTATCCGGGGGTACCGCACGATCTCGGGCGAGGCGGCAAGCCTCCTTGCCGGACTGCCGCCGTGGGATCTGGAGGCGATAGTCCTCGCGCGCCTGTACGAGTGGCGCGCGGAGGTACTAAGCCGGGGGGAAACTCCGTTGCCGCAGCAAATTGCGGCGGAGCGGACGGACCTCCGGCGCGATCTCATGGCGGCCTGGAATCAGCGACTGTCGCAACCCAGCGCAGGGCACGCCACGATAGTGGCGGTAAGACCCCTCTTTGAGAAGTGGCTAGAGAGGCGTCACGGCGCCCTCACCTGCCGCCTGACGCAGGTTCTCACCGGGCATGGATGTTTCGGGAGGTTCCTGCACATCATCAGGCGGGAGAAAACGCCCGGGTGTCACCATTGTGAGGATCGCCCAGAGGACACGGTGCAAACCTGCCCCGCTTGGGCGGAGCACCGCCGTGTCCTCATAGAGCCGATCGACGGCGGTGACCTCTCGCGCCCGGCCCTGGTGCAAGCCATGGTCCGGGACGAGAGGGAGTGGGAGGCAGTCACCTCCTTCTGCGAAAAAGTCACGCTCGCGAAGGAGGTGGCGGGATGGGAGAGAGAAAGGTCCTCCCGTCCCAGCCGCCGCGGGAGAAGCCTTGGGCGTCGGGAGCCACGTGACGACTCCCGGCCACCGTAGGCGCGGGCCTGCGGACGGTGAGTAATGGGTGACTCACCGTCCCATCAGCACCAGGCCCGTGCCGGACGGCGCGTATATGTTCCACGCGCGCCTCAAAGAGATGTCAGCATATGAAGGGGCCCCTCAGGGCCAAGCCTGCCGGGTAAGCGGGATTGTCCGAAAGGGTTACCGCTACCCCGGAACATAAAGGGCTACGGAAGGAACATGGATGGGTTTTAGTCAGTAAGAGTCTGACACTCCCTTCCACTCCACCCAGAGCGGGAGCAGTCATTGGATGATTTCCCAGCCTTAAAAAAAAAAAAGGGTGTCGTAAAAGGCGACTAAGTTGAGCAGAAAAGATCACCTCGGTAATCTTTGGAAATTCTGATCCGATTCCAAAAATTCTCTCACTAATGGGAACCTACAGTATTGCCGAGTATCATAGGATATATTCAATGTTAAAACTAGAAATTATCCGCGGACGAAGTCGCGGGCAGAAGCTATCTTAAATATGTAGGATAGTGTTACCAAGTTTAGTACTGATGTGTACACAAGTGTTAAAAAAATACATGTTTTTTAAATAATTTTTATTTACAGGTAAAATAATCATTGCAATTGAACTATAAAATATTAATTGAATTTAAAAATAATCACATATAAAAATACAAATAGCAACTTTGCTTTTATGGTATTTTCCATTATTTTTTAAATGAATAATTTCAGTTCGCACTTTTTCTTTAAAAATATATTATCGCTAAGGACGTGTTATCGACGATTCTTGGTAAGTATGTACAACAGGGAATATGCATGTAATTTTTTCTTCACTTAAAGCAATAAAATACAGTAGGTACTATAAACTCAAGAAAATTATTTAATAATAAATTAAAGTACTGCATATCGCTCAAAAAAAATATTTACTCCTACAATTTTCTACTACACTTCAAACGTCACTAACCTCGATACGCCTTGTTTACATCTTATTTTTTGTCCTTAATTGAATAATTTTACTAACTACCGGCCTCATACGTCGTTTAGTTTCAACAAAAACATGCAACATAAAATAATGAATTAATAAATATATGATGCATTAAAAAAATAAACAAATGCAGCAAATTGTTTCTATGGTCCAATACAATGTATATTTAGAAAATAAAAAAGTTTTGAATTACTTGCATATTCCCTATTATGCACATAATAGATGCCTATCTAATAATAAGTAGCCTAAAGATAATAATAATAATGTTTTCATAGTAAGTACAGGATATTATAAATTATTGTTATGTATTTAACAGTGTACGCGTCTGTACCGAACTTAATATAATGTATATTATACTAAACATTTTAGAAGATACCATATTGTACTACGCGGTCGCTTTTTTGTAACCACTAAACTTGGTCGGGTTACACATCCTAATGATTTTATTTTATTATCTCGTTAATTATTGTATGTACGATGCTGAAATTTTACAGGTATAATACTGAAGTAAGCAACTAATTTTTGGTATAACATTCAGTTTAAATATCCACATGCAGGCTTATCGGTGGCCAAATAACTCCGCGCGCATCGTGACCGTGAACGTGGAGAACTGAATATCATCATAATTTGTTAATTACTTATAGTATACTAATGAAACTTCACATACATTTGAAGGCAGTTACAAGCTACAGAATATCGCTTAAAGTACGTCTGTAGAGCTCTTATTCAGAGTGGTAGGACCTATTGAAGGGTTTTAATATTTAATTAAATAACTTTTAAACGGTGCATTATTTTGGTTTTATTATTACACAACTAATTAGAACTAATTCCTAAGAAGTCATGTACAAAAGATGATAAGAATCCGCTTACCCGTTTCAGAGATCCAGCAAAACCAGAAACGTTACTCCAGCAGGATGGATTTTGAATAACTTCGCAGCCGAAGGAAGAACAAATACAAAATAAGGTGCAACATTTACCTCGTCTAGACAACTAATTATATAGCTAATATTTATTTCAATATTCCCATTAAAAAGAAAAAGGTCTGGCTGCGGTAACGTTAGTAACGTTACCCCAGCAGAAAATGTTTTTGTTAAATAACTAAAAAACTATAAGTGCAACAAATTTAAAAATGTGCGCAACAATTACAGAAATGGGGCAACTAATATAAGATTTAAATGGCAATTTTCGACATGATTTTGCTAGGGTAACGGACACCCTGAATTCTGCCAGATTCTTCAGCTTTTTCGGCTCCATTCCTTTTTTCGTCTCGACGGATTTATATAGGACCCATGAGTTTATTATTGTGAGATCTGATTCGTGAGAACATTCAGGATAAAGAAAGAAAGAAAAGAATCAGATCCATGAAATGTTGTAAGATTTTCATTGAGAGTCATATACTGATTTTTCCATATCAACCTCTGAACATCTAATGATTGTCCTGGTGTAGTATTGCTGTTTGAGGGAAGAGCATCTTCAACAACTAAAGGAGGATCGGGAATTATTTCCTCGTTCTGATTATTATCAGCAGCCTCATCGTCAACATCATTTTCCAAAGCAGACAAATCTTGTTGGGTAGGATAAAAATCAAGATCATCACCATCTGACCCGCAATCGTCTTCGGAAATGGCGCCATCTTCAAGTTGTTGTAACCAAAATTCGATGTCACCATCCCTCTGACTATTTTTCGCCATTTCTAGAACAAAATAACAACCACATGCATACCAAACCAAAGCAAAACAGAAAAAATGAAATACCAAATAAAATTCGTAATTTATACAGATATTCTATTTCACGAAGTCCGTTTGACTATGAATGTTGTAAGGTCTGTACGTGCACACTGTTTTAGTGTGCGTAACCTCGGGAGCGCTCAGTCACGATCGCGACGCGGTCAGAGTCACTAGTGTTTTGTTTCCGCGCTAAAAAAATTCAAAGAGTAACGTCAGCATGGCAAGTAAACGCAGAAAAGTTGTCCACAGTGAGGTAACATTTTTTTTTAACTATTGTTACTACTTTTTGTGTGCTATTAAGAGTTTATCTACTCGTATCTAATATTATGAAATTTGTTACTTAAATAGGTATTTCGATTTGGTTTTGTTCTAGGGTCGAAGCATGATAGCTAGCGTTTATCATTTCCTGCGAGAAGAGTATGAATTCACAAAATCAGTTGCGGAACCTAACTGTGATTTGTCTCATTTACGAGATATTACAAGGCGTACAGCTGAGGCTACAGGTGTTTCTATGAAAACTATTCAACGGATATTAAAAGAAGAGAAGGAATTGCCATCCTGCTCATCAAATTTCACTTCTCCTATGAAGAAAAGAAGAAAGCGGGATAGTAAGATAGAAATAGATAATTTTACAGCCGATGTTGTTCGCAGTACTATACAAAATTTCCATGTCATCCATAAAGAAATTCCGACGTTGGCTAAGTTAAAAACTGTATTAAATGAAAAAATTGGTTTTGATGGTTGTATCGAAACTGTTCGTCAATTGTTACTGAAGTTAGGTTACAAGTGGCGTAAAACAGAGAATAACCGTAAAGTTTTGACGGAGCGTCATGATATACAAATGTGGCGTTTAAAATTTTTGAAGAAGATGTCAGAATATCGCAGTCAAGGTCGCCCAATTGTGTACACCGATGAAAGTTATGTCCTTTCAACACACGTGCGAAACAACACCTGGGCACAAAAGAAAGAGAGTACACCATTCTTAAAAAAAATTAGCACAGGCACTCGCTTTATATTAGTGCATGCGGGTACAAAGGATGGATTTATTGAAAATGTTTCATTGATTTATAAAGCCAACTCAACAGCTGGCGATTACCATTCTAATATGAGCTACGATAATTATGTTAAATGGCTAAACGAAAAACTTTTACCCAATTTATCCCCACGCTCTGTCATTGTCTTAGACAATGCTTCATATCACAACACACGGACTGAAAAACTACCGACGTCGGCTACAAAGAAAGCAGACATGCAGCAATGGCTCAGGGATAAGGGTATAGCATTTGAGCAATCTCTCCTTAAATTGGAATTGTACGATATTATAAAAAAACACAAAGATGAACACATAACGTATAAAATTGATGATTTTATTAAGAGCAAGGGTTTTGATGTCATACGTCTTCCCCCCTATCACCCAGAATTAAATGCTATTGAAAATATTTGGGGTATTGTAAAAAATTATATCGCATCAAAGAATATCGAACAAAACATGACGAACATGGAAAGACTGATCTTTGAAAGCTTGGATAGAGTAACCAGTGAAACATGGCAAAAAACCTGTGCTCATGTTGAAAAAATTGAAAAAGAATACTTAAAATACGTCGACCTGGATTTTGAGTTCATAATTAACTTAGGGAACGATTCTGACGAAAGCGAATCGGAAATTGAATTTGATAGTGATTAAGTGCTGATTTTTTTGTTTCTTCTCTGTAATAAATAAAAATATTATTTACTTTCAACTGTTGTTTCTTTTCTCTGCAACTTATTTATTTATTTATTTATTTAATCTTCATGTACAGTAGTGGTACATAGGCGGACTTATCATTCTAATAGCTAAATATTATTTATTTAAATTGTCTATAATTAATTTATTAAATAAATATATAATGCGTGTCAGATTTCTTTCCTAACGCTACCTACGTTTACACACACTAGCGCGCCTATCACTACACGTCACTACTACAACCAGAGCCAAACGGACTTCGTGAAATAGAATATCTGTACCATTAGTGCATGTAGTCCCATTTTTGCATCAAAACAAAAAAAGCTTTCTCTTTACATAATAGTTACAGAATATTTAATATAACAAAGGAAATTAGATAAATAAGAGTCTTACCTTTAGAAAATATTTTTTGTTGCACGAAATCACGAAATATCTCCCAGATAAACGATGCTAAAGTTTCGTAAAATCAGTCAAATTACAGAAATGCGCGCGAAACGGTAAAATGACGTACCGCAACAATGAGTGACGTCTCATGTCTATATTTTAGTTCTTTGTTGCTAGGTGAGGAGCAAAGGAATTCATACCATTCATAAAACCTGTCAAATTCAAAACTATTTTCGGATATCATTCCGTAAAGTCATTGATTCATTTTTGGGACATTATGCATTTAAGGTTTAAATGCTCTAAGGGGCCATCTCCACGAGCGAGGGAATCACGACGGATCAGCGCTCTATCGTCGGGTCGTCTCCACGAACGAGGGATTATTCCGTCAAAGAAAGTAGGTATCGTCGCGACTGGTTACGGAGTCACCGCGTGCCCGTGACGACTCGTAACGGAATCGCCGCGTTTCCGCGACGAGGCGTTGTGCAATTGTTTTGTTGAAAGAGTTCAGTAGAGTAGTTTTTTAGGTGCCAGACGAGAGCGAAATATGAATCTATATACAGGGTGGAATTTTGTAACGCCACCTGGAGAGAAAGTACTCTTACTGTAGATAGAAAATTTTACTCAAAGAAAACATTCCTTTATTTTTGAATAGAAAGAGAACTGCATTCAAAGATATCCAAAAATTCGCTTGCTACACCCGGGAATCGAACCGACTAAAATCTGGTGTGCGTTAGCGCAGCGGAATGTTGTTGAATTTAAAGATTTTAATTATGCAGGTATTTAGTGTATGACGTCGTATAATTGTGTATGGTAAAAAAAAATTGTGCACGCAGTATTGTGGAGAAATTCACCAAAAACTGATTCCGCTGGGCGAACGTTGTCCTGGCGGAACTTTTTTTAATCCATAGACTTTAGAAGAAAAGAGATGTGTCCAAAAATTAGTGTGTATTTGTGTGTAATTGTGTATGTACGAATAAAATTAGTGCATGCATAAATTCAAGTTTCCGCTACGCGAACGTTTGGCCATTAGCTAGTTTTCATATAAAGCGCTTACAAAGAGAGCTGTAGATTTTTACATACGTTGTTTTGAATTTGTTTATATTTGTTTAAAAAACCAGATTTAGAAAAAATAGGGCTTCAAAGATAAAAATATAAACGTAAAATACGCTTATTAGTTCTTAAAGTATGCACTTTGGGGTCTAGATTTTCACATTTATACAAACCTTGTAAGTTCCACCCTCCATTACAAAATTCCACCCTGTATATAAAAGAAAGTCGGGTTTGTTCCCTCCATTATAACTCAAGATCTGCTGGACCAATTTTCATGGTTTTTGTTTCGTTGGATTTGTCTCCGCCCTGAATAGCAGAATACATTTTTTTTAAATTTTTTTTTTAGGTAGTTTAGGGTAGGTAGGTAGGGTGGGTAGGTAGGTAGGTAGGTAGGCTAGGTATCACAGTTAAGACAGGACAACGTCTGTCGGGTCAGCTAGTAATAAATACATTCAGTCAAAAAAGTATCGGGAATGGATGATTTGTTTATGGTTCCAAATTCAAATTTTTGTTTTTTTGTAGTTGTTAGATTGGCACAACTGTTTTCCATTTTGGCGCGGAGTTTGAGTTGCATCTGTTATTTATATTAAATACAGTGCTGGTTTTAGTTATATCATATATAGTGTGTATTGCGAATTTCATAATGGACAAAAATATCGAACAAAGAGTTTGTCTTAAAAGGGAATGCCGGTATTAGGCCCAGAGACGCACAAGGAATTGGTTTCACTAAAAAAATAAGTTATTTTTTTTCCTATGTCTTCCACGTATTCATTATTCTGTGCAACTCGCCACAATATATTCAAAATATCAAATATTGAAACGACTAAAGTTATTGAACTTGAAAAAAATTCATTACAAAATGTTGCCTTTACCAAAAAATGTTGACAATCGGAATAATCAGTTATCATTGCTTTTTATTTATTATTGAACACCGTTCATTTTGTTCCGAGCAAACGATGCATAATATTATAAATCACAAAAAACTCTTCAATAATTATTGTTATTTCTATCTTTGATGATTCTACTGTAAACAAAAAAATCAAATATCGATCAACCTTTTTTTTGCATTTTTTTATGGCAGCACTAACTTGTCCGTTAGCGGAAAACGTAAGTGTCAAATGTCTAAACTCCATTGCGACAGCTTGTATATTTATTGCGGTCTAAGTTGACTACTTTTACCCATGAATACTGAATCTGACGATTCTCCTATACCTGACGACCATGACACTGGCGATAACTTGGATTTGATATGAGACCCTTCGTCCGAGGCACCGGGCATTCACCCTGCTGGACCTAGTTTTTCATAACAATAATCATCTACTGCTGTAAGTGGTGATCTGCGTTGTGTAAACTGCTGTTTAAATCCAGAATGCGAAGACACACGTTGGAAATCGCTGAAGTTCAATGATTTATACAAACAATGGGTTGGCCAGGTAAATAATAATATATCTAGTGTACAAGCTCACCTTCCGATCAGGACTTTGATTGTTTCTACAATGTATTTTGTATTATTTGACTCCCAGTTAATTATGCTGATAAGTAAATGAATTAATACAATGTATTAAGTGATCACTTATTTAAAATATACTTAACCTATATTGATGAAATATAAGAATCTTAAAAAACTTCGAAATGCAAAGTATTTTGTAAAGCATTTCTTTTACTAATTAATTATTGGAATTGCCTCCTATCATTATAATTGTTTTTTATATGTGTGCACAGTGGGCCTAAATTACTATGGCCGCCTGGCATCCCCCTTTTGCATCGCCAATGGAATTTCGTGTTCGGAGTCACTGAAAATGTTACAGAAGGCTTACGGTGAATCGACTTTATCAAAAACTCGTGCTTATGAGTGGTTCAAAGCGTTCAAAAGCGGTCGAGATGTGATTGAAGATTTGCCTCGCTCTGGTAGGCCGTCAACGTCTGCAACTGAAGTTAACATCGCAAAAGTGAAGAAAATAGTGACTGAAAAATCACTCTGAATTCTTACCGGAAGGTCTAACGGTAAATAAAGAATATTATTTGAGCGTTATGCGGCGTTTAAGAGAGCAAATTCGACGGAAAAGGCCAGATTTGTGGAAAGAAAATTCTTGGATTTTGCACCACGACAATGCGCCTTCGCACAAGGCTATCATTGTGAACGAATTTTTGACCAAACACTCAACAAATACCATCCAGCAACCACCATATTCACCAGATATGGCTCCTGCTGACTTTTTTCTTTTTCCTAAACTCAAATTACCACTTCGTGGCACCCGTTTTCAATCGATAGAAGACATAAAGGAGAATTCGCGGCGAGAACTGAACTCAATTCCGGAAGCAGCGTTTAAAAAATGTTTTGATGAATGGATTATTCGTTGGCGCAAGTGTATCGTTTCTAAAGGAGCATACTTTGAATGTGATAAAATAAATTTGGATGAATAACAGACATTTTGTGTATTATTGATCTTTTCCCGGTACTTTCTTGACAGAGTAGTAAATGACGCTGCGTTTGACAGCGCGCCGGCCGCGCGCTCGCTGCGAGAGCGCCACGTTCTGCGGCGAGCGCGCGACGCGGGCGGGCTCGCCACCAGTCGCGACGATACCACGGCGATACGACGACGTTACGCGCGCACATTGCCACTCGTCGCATCGCCGCGATAATATCGCCGTGTGGAGACGCGTTCATAGACAGTGTATAGAAATACGTGGCACGACGATATTATCGCCACGATTCTATCGTCGGGTCATCTCCACGAACGAGCGATTATTCCGCCAGCGTATCGTCGCGACTGGTTACGGAATCGCCGCGTGTCCGTGACGACTTGTAACGGAATCGCCGCGTTTCCGCGACGAGGCGGTGTGCAATAGTTTTGTACAAAGAGTTCAATAGGTGCCAGACGAGTGCGAAATAAGTAGTGTCTCAGTCAATAAATTATTTATTTATTATGGATGTAGGTGTTCTGGGGTGCTTGTGCAAGTACATCTAGTAAATACGCAGTTATTTGCGTTTGCGTTTGCAAGCGCGCCCGCCGCGCTCTCGCTGCGAGAGCGCCACGTTCTGCGGTGAGCGCGCGGCGGGCGCGCCACCAGTCGCGACGATACCGCGGCGATACGACGACGTTACGCGCGCACATTGCCACTCGTCGCATCGCCGCGATAACATCGCCGTGTGGAGACGCGTTCATAGAGAGTGTATAGATTTACATGGCACGACGATATTATCGCCGCGATTCTCTCGCTCGTGGAGACAGCCCCTAAGGCTACAGCTGAAAATTAAGGTTATTGAATTTCACTAGCACTTCGCACATTCACGGGGCGATTGTTCGTGGCCGAAACGTTATAAATATAACTGACGGCCGCGTTGGGTTCCTACCTGGAGTTGCACCGTGGTAATCATATTGTAGTCTTTGGTGGTACCTAATATTTAGAATAGAAGATGCAGTAAAGCCCTAGTTCACAGAACCGGTCTATTCAGAAGTCTGAAACAGTTTGAAGAACTTGTTATAATTATGACACCAAAACATATGGTGACCGTCAGGATGACTGGACCAAACGAGATATTAAAGTATGGCTTGCAGCTAAGCTCGGTTTCCCACGGCCACATTTAAAAAGGATGCTAATGTGCTGCGATTAATTTGGTTAATTATGTTCAAAAGTGTAGCTGCTTCCATAAAGGGAAAGAACGAAGAAATTAGTTAAGTACCTACCTAAAAATAATATGGGCCAAAACAACTAACTTAAAATTGTCGTGTGACTGACACTGGCTTGGCCACCATCAGGATTTTAATTTTGATACGATTATTGGATACGATTAGAAAATGAATATCAGAATATGTCGGTCACTGGTTCAAAATATTTATGGGTTTATACATTGCCGATCTGGAGACAGTCTTCCCAACTTGGCCACATTCATATCTTAAAAACTAGGGCATCTGGCGAAGATCTGTTTTGCTTCAGATTTAATTGTAATTTGTCGCCAAGTCACAGATATAATGCGTTCAATTAGTAAGGTATAGTCCAATAACTAGATCGAAGAGTTCACGAAACATTGCCAATAACTCTCTCCAGATCGGCCACCTTACCTATATCTTTTAAACCAGTGACCGACAAATTCTGATATGGCGAAATATTTCAACTAATAAGCGACCATGTTTTTGTGTTATCAAAATTACAATCCCTGATGGTGGCCAAGCCAGTGTCAGTCACACGTTACGGGCATCGGCAATCGCGTGACGACTCCCGGCCACCGTAGGCGTGAGCCAGCGAACGGTGAGTACCTACTGAGTAACTCACAGGACCAGGCCCGTACCCGGACGGCGCGTTCGTGTTTCACGCGGGCCTCAAAGAGATCAACGGGATTGACCGAAAGGAAGACCGCTGCCCCGCAACACAAAGGGTTAAGGAAGGAAAATGGATGGTCAATAAGAGTCACTCCCTTCCACTCCACTCCACCCACAGCGGGAGTAGGTAGTCATTTGGTGATTTCCCACCCTTAGAATTAAAAAGGGGGACACCTTTCTAATTGTTTCCTGTAATATTAATGAACTTATTGGTAATTTGGTAACTTGAATGTTTTCAAAAACAAGATTGCGTCTTTGGTTCCGATTTAGGCCACGAACAAAATAACCTGTTAGCACTGTACTTTGGATTTCCCTAACATCAAAGGATTCTTTTTTCAAAGCTGGAGACTAGACAATTTTCAAAGACAAACATTGAGAACGATATCGACATGATTTTCTAAATAAATGTCACATTTTGAAGTTAATTTATTTCAATAATTTTTATTTAGTTTAATGCACACATGGATATATAAATCAAAACCGCAATGGGTCGAATGGGCGTTATTAAATGGGAAAAAACCACACAATGTCGACCTCAGCATAACATAATTTCTTCGGATTTCCCCAAATATAATCCCCAGCCATGGAAGTTTATGGTAAGTCGCACCGACGAAAGTAATGAGGGTTGTCGACCAAAAAGCTCAGCTAAGTTAAAGCACTATCTAGCTCAGTGCTGTGGGAATGGTAAGCTGGGTACTCACTTAGCAGTGTAGCACGTAACGTATCAGATACGGTATCAAATGAGTACGTAGGCACGAGCCCGCTGCGAGCCGCTCGCGCGTGGAGCGCTGTAAGCTCGCAGTGACCCGCCGAGTGGCGGTTTCACTGCGAACACAAAGGCGGCTCGCAGTGTGCTCGTGGACGGCGTCACGACCGCTTGTGTAGTGAGTACGTACGCGCGAGCTTCAAACGACATACGAGTGAAATTCTTGAAATGTCCACTAATCTCTTGAGACTTCATATCCATTACTAAATTGTTAGAACGATTTCTATCTTTGAAAATTTCACTTTGCCAAAATCGATGTGGGCTTTTATAATTATCTAAAATATTATACATGGATATGAACGCAGCACTAGCCACCATTTGAGACATGTTGTCGTTGCGAGCACTGCGGATCCGGCAGCTCGAAGCTAGATACGCGGAGGACCGTGGACGAGCCGTACCCACTTGCAGGTTGATACAGTATCTGATACGTTACGTGCTACACTGCTAAGTGAGTACCCAGCTTTACATCCCTCCAACAACATTTCATGTAAAGTAGGTTACCAAGACTTACATAAGGTTTATCATATATGTAACTAGGTAGGTAGAGAGTGATTAGTCATAGCCACGATCTTTCACGACGTTTGCTATTTACCATTAGAACAAAGGCGTAATGTTATATATGTAATTTATCATCTGCCTAGCCTTTTCCCAACTATGTACTGACGATCTTCCGAAGAGAATAAAGCGCTTAGTACGACTGATCGGGATATCAACCAAGTGCGGCACGTCTGGTGTTCCGGTGGTAAAAGGGCGATGTTGGGATCAGGTCGTGGAGCTCCTGCGCACACTCACCGAAGGAAGGTCTGTAGAAGACCGACAGACAAGCAATATTACGTCGGTATTATAAGCCTGTACAGCTGGCCAGAAATATTGACAACTGCATTTGGGTATTTTAACTAAGTAGCGTCATTTCTCTCTTGCAAATGTTAGAAGAAAATTCTGTCCGCAAAGGTTGTCAGTGACTCAGTGTGTTTACTAGTTACATACGGACACAACCTAACTTGACTATGTGTCAAGTTAGTTTGCCATCTAATCTATACTAATATTATAAAGCTGAAGAGTTTGTTTGTTTGAACGCGCTAATCTCTGGAACTACTGGTCTGAATTGAAAAATTCTTTTTGTGTTGGATAGTCCATGTATCGAGGATGGCTATAGGCTATGTAACATCACGCTACGACCAATAGGAGCCGAGTAGCGGGTGAAACCGCGCGGGAGCAGCTATCAATGATATTTAAATAATGTTAACATTTATTAACAGGAAGGTAAATCACGTGTCGAATGGTTGCTCTCATACGAGTACCAGAGAATGTGGATGGACGAACTCGAAGCTTGGAAAAAGAGGATGTACCCAGAAAACACAACGGTCAACGTAGATGTTGTGAAGCGTTACGTCCTGACTTTCAAAACTGATCACCAACCTCCGAAGCCAGATAAAAAGAAACCATTCAAAATGAAAAAGTAAGCACTTTGGTGGTATAACATTTCTACAGACAATCCATGAAATAATAATGCTAAACATCTACAAACCGCACTGAGTGAGTCCGTGCGGCATGGCGTGAGGCAATATTGCACTTAATATCGCTTGAAATTAAAAATACATTATTTAGTTACCTGCGTAAGGTTTACGTAGATACTTATTTAAAAAAATCGTTATTTATTTCAGATTTCAAGGTATGAAAAGTAAAACCGAAAATAAACGTTCCCCCAACGATAAAGCAATAAGAGATAAAAAGAAAACCAAAGAAGAAACCAAATAAAATAGCGTACTTGCATAAATATGCAGACAATAGTTTTCCAAATTGACTGCAATAAAAAAAATATTTACAAAATTTCTAGTTGTTTTATTTATACACTAGCTGTGCCTGCGACTTCGTCCGCGTGGAATAGTGACTTTTCGGGCAGCATACCTTAACAAATGTTCGCCGTGATTCTTTAAATTGACATAACTTTTTTTATTTATGAACCGATTGACATGAAGTAAACACTAAATGTTAAGTGAAGCATAATACAATATATTAGTGAAAACCGCATCTAAATCGAATAAGCCGTTTCTGATATTATATAACACAGACAAACAGACAAAAAAAAATTATTACAATTTCGGGTTCTGCATCCATATAATACCCCTGCTACTTTTTTTAAAATATATTTCCATTGTACAGACACCACTTTTCTACAATTTTATTAATGTATAGATAATAGTTCCGTTCAAAGGTGCAGCATCATCATACCAAGTTTATTTTTGTTGTAGAACAATATTTTAACATTAACTGTAAGTATAAGATACATGCAGGGACTGCTTATTTGACCTTTACAACCCAGTAAGTAGGTAATACGATACAGCTTGTGTTGTACTCCTTAGTAAGACTGGTTGTCAGACTTTCAGACACTGTGCCGAATCATGCCGACAGGAACAAGTGTGTGCCAAACATTACCCGGAACACGCGTCTTGAAAACGTCGTGTGCATATGCTTTAGTGCACCAAGCAGATGCGTAACCATACCATCTGAGGCCTAACTACTTGTGTCCTAGTACTCTGAGAAAGTATACTAGTGAGTCGGGACCAGCAAAATAAAAATTGTCATCTGGTTAGAGGATTTTTTATTTCCATGCAATAAGTAATCAAGTTTCTTGCATTAGATTAAAACTACTGTGAAAGTCCTTGGATTATATTTCTATAATCTCTCTGTTTTTGTTGAAACTTTTATTGATTGTTTCAGTAGTAAGACAACTATAATATTATTATGTATATTTTATTCTACTTGATGATTGAACACAATACTCAATCTTAAACAAGCAATTAGACAAAATAACTCCTAAGTTTAAGGTTTTCTTTCATATTTTCTTCGTTATATACAGAAACGAGTAAATATTTTTTTTTTGATTTGCAAATATAAATCTTGCATCTACTTACACGTACATAAATATTACAATCATTTATTTGCGATTCAAATTAATCATTGAGACGAAAGAGACTGGACCACTCTACTTATCCAGGTTACAAAGGAATATTATAAAATTTTGGCAGAGTTCTTTAGCTTTAAACAAAGTAAAAAGGACATTTATCAGAAATTGTACATATTTTTTTTGTGGTCTTTTTTTTTGTATTTCAGTTCTTTATTTACCTTCGGGCAGACACAGGGGCAATTCATTAAAAATCCCGAGGTAGTTATAGTTATTTTCTAGTTTTATTAATTATTATTATTTAATTACATAAAGCATGTTCACACATCTCCGCATGTGGGGGCTAACAATCAAAAAATTACTTAACCAAATCAGTCATTATTATAATAATTAGGTACTAAAGTTCTGAACGCAACACCATTAAAGCACAGTTATTAGTTCTATGTGCCTGACAACATAATTGGTCGTACTTCGTTGTGATATTGTATGACAATCATGTAAATATATATATAGTAAATAGAACACTTCTAACTGTTCGAATATAGGAAGAAATAAAACCAAAAATTTTGCCAAATATCAATCACTCTTTCAGAAACATTTACATATTTTAATGTGGAATGATGTATATGTGTTCAGCTAGAACTATTATTTTTAATTCTATAAAGTACACATACGAATTTATTAATTTATGCATAACATTTGTTGATTGTCGAAATTATGTTTGTATGAAACGGAAATAAGGAAATTAACCGAACTGAAAACTGAATGCATTTCCAGGGAACCCGCCGCCCGAGTGGAAATCGAAATGTTGTCCTCCCCCACGGTTGAAGAAAGTCTGGAATACTACGTTGGGGTCGATGTCTGAAAAACAATAAAATCACAATCGTAACATATTAAAATTTCGAACGTTTTACCCGCACGTACTCACGCACAATGGTACGCCTAAAGGACTGAGTGCGGAAACCATAACCCCCTAACATAACATAACACACACGTACTTCGTGTTTGCCCTTCCCGAGCTCAATAATTCATAATGAGAGTGTTCTACGCAATAACATTCTTCACTCGGCTGACTTTTATTCTTATTAAATACAGATTTGTTTGGTGGCAAAAAGTTTGCACTCCTACTAATTACTGTTCGGTCATGGAATGTCAGGAATGAGAAAATAATAATCGATTAATAAAGCCAAGGCTTGCTTGAATATTGAGCTTCATTAGAATCTTTTACTGCAGGTTGATTTTCCCAAGTACAATAATCACCTTTGAACTCACAAAGGCAAGCAACAACTGTGTATGTTATGTGCATGATGTGGCTAGCAATACAGACCACTTCCGATCTCGTGTATATAAATATGAACAAGGTGGGCGTGTATCAGATACATGTATACGATATTAAGATTAAGGCGATTTACACACGGCACCGCGCTCTGCCGCGGTAGGCGGTGAAGCGGATCTCATGTCGCATTGGTCTCTAAGAAATCCGTTGATGCCTAACACACGTACACCGCCCGACGTCGAAGTGCTCGTTTCTACCGCAAACTGCTCCTACCGCGCGGTCGAGCGGTGCAGTGTGTTAATCGCCTTACCTGCTTTAAAAAAAGTGGAGTATGTACGAACCTGCCATGCCTGAGCCGTCGTCGTCGAGGTCCTGTCCGTGGTCGTAGCGCGCGCGCTTCTTGGGGTCGCTGAGCACGCCGTAGGCCTCGCCCACCTCCTTGAAGCGCCGCTCCTGCTCGCGCCGCTCCGTGTCCGGCGCGCCCGCGTGCCGGTCCGGGTGGTGCACCAGCGCACGTTTCCTGTTTCGTCACATTATTTGATAAAGATTTGTATAATAACTCACTTTTTTGAATAGAAGATCAATTTATGGCGTATACAGTGTTAGGTTAAACGAGGGACATACTTTCAGGAGGTATAGAAGTAATGAAAATGAACAACTTTAACTATGGCACCAACTTTGAAATATGAAAAAAAGCAGCTGTTCCATACATTTTATTACGAATTATGCGAATATATATATACAGCACAGCTGTTTTTTACCCTTGAAAGTGTGTCCCTCGTTTTGTATAATTCTTTAACCCCTCGCATGTCCGCAAACATTGCTTGAAAATGCCTCAAATGTCGAAGCATTTTGTAGGTATTTAATTATTTTGAGTAGACCTTCAGAAAAATTAAGATTACGTCTAATGGCAACCAATTCCTCATGATCCAACGGGTGCACATGCGACATTTGAAGCACGCTCGAGGGGTTAACAGTCTTAAATATTTAACATTGTTTTACAAATGAAAGCTTTCATCATATTCGTAGCTTTATCAATTAGAAATATCAAACAATCAAGAACATGTATTTTAGAATGTAAATGACAGGAAATACCTGTAAGCTTTTTTGATTTCATCTTCAGAAGCACTTTTGTCAATGCCCAGAATTTTGTAGTAGTCTTTGCGTTTCGATTTCTTTAGAGCTATTTTGGCTTCATGTAACAATTGCTTGTTTTCTTTGCTCTTATCAATCTTGTAGAGTCTTTCGTAATCTTTGACAGCCTCCTCAAAGTCACCAAGTTCAGTGTAACACTTGGCACGTCGAAGCAGCGCCTTCACGTAGTTATCATCTAATTCAAGTGCGGCAGTGCAAGCTTCAGCGGCTTCTTTTATTTGGTTCAATTTAGCGCATACTGTGGCCTTATTGAAGTACAGCTTGGCATTTACTATCTTATTGTTCTTGTCAATAGTCAATGCTTCGTTGTACAGGCTCAGAGCTTGCTGCCACCTGCCCATTTTGAATGCTTCATTGCCTGTAACCATGAAATAAAACATTTAAACCCAGGTGATTTACATCAGATTATTATGTATTAATGTTAAGTAGTTAGTCGCTAGTCGGAATTGCGTAATGTTTTGATGAATATTGATGCTTCTAATAATTAAAAACTAAAAAGAAAACAATGGTTACCTTCTTCTTTCTTCTGCTTGAGCAGTTTAGCCTTTTTGTAAGTTTCCATGGCTTTCTTATGATCTGGGGCAAGACGTAAAACTTGTTGAAAATGCTTGAATGCTTGTTCATCTTTATCCTTTAAAATAAAACATTTTTATCAGTGAAATTGTAAATCCTACGCATATTTTAGATAAGCCCAACAGATATCCTGTCAAATATTCAATGAATCAAAATGTGATTCAGAATATCACAGACATTTTAAAACAAAAATTCGCCAAATCAGTCCAGCCATTCTGAAGAGACGCGTTTCCAACGAACAGCGTACATTTGTATTAAATAGGTAGTATATGATTGATTACCTCGAAATATAGGCAGAGACCACGCACATATATAGCCTCTGTATTGAAACTGTCAAATCGTAAGGAGTCATTTGCAATTTCCTGAGCTTCCTGACAGCGTCCGATCATGGCCAAACATTCTGCTTTTGTGAGCTTCGCCCTGGAAAACAAAAACACGAAGTTTTATAATGTGTTATTTGTGGGGACCAGAGTCGTCTTGCCCTCTTCGTCCTCTAGGTTACACACATAGTTGCTATCAAGAACAATAGTGAACTTAATGTGCTACAGGTTACCTAGGTTGTGCCAAGCACAAGTATTTGAAACATTTGCCAAGCTACCTAGGAAATCTAGACTCTTCACCAGATTTATTGGTTCATTAGGCTAAACAACTATATTGGTTTAAGTGAGCACAACATGAAAATATGTACTTGGAAAATGTAATGAATCATGTGAGGTGAATTTAGGTGTAAGTATCCTAACATATCAGTATTAATAGCAAAAAGAAGCTACGAATATATGATGACTGACTTCGTGCAAGAGGGGCTGTAGTCAAGACAGCGGTCCATGCAGAAGACCACGCGGCGATAGTCGTTGGTTTCCATGGCACGCTGCGCGTTCTCATGAAGCTTGCGCAATGTCTCGAGAGCGCGGCGCTCGCTGCTTGCACACTCCGCGCCACCCAGCTCGCTTGCGCGCCGCACAGCCTGCTCGCCTCCCGTAAGGTCGCCTGATATTTAACATTATACTTATTAAAGATTCATGAATTATTTATCTAGTGTTAGGTAATCACCTGAAAAACAATAACACTACCTCTGGCATGTATCAAACAGTCCTGATGCTACAGAATTAGTTGCTCTGGTATGAAACATGTCAGAAATAAATACTTACTATTTAGAAAGTATCAATAATGGTAAATAAACAACATAATCTTGTCAGTTGTGGAGTATGCCAAGTTCAAATTAATGATGAAATAGTGCTACCAAATGACTTCACTATTTTGTATCAGCCCTCACACATACAAACTGGAAGAATAAGTCACCTTCTCTTAACTGTAAGGATGTAGTAACAGCTGTTTCAGATACCTAATACATATTAAATTAAATTAAGTTTTAGTACACACTGGCCACAAGGCTAAACCACAGTACATATCAAGTAAATATGATAAGTAATTTATTATTCAGTACTGGACATACCTATAACGATTTGTATGTAGGGTTCTTTCCTAGGATGATAAGGAAAGCCTAGTGAATCAACATTCCATTATGAAGTCACTTATAATATTTACACCATTCAGTACTGTTATACAATGTGGTATGATTTCAACAACTTATTGTGCAAGTCTATCATTGTGTGATTGGTCGTAGCAGTTTTAAATTCTGTTTATTATTGAAAATGCACCCAAAGGTTCAAAAGCAAGAGAATAGCGCCCCTCTCTTCCTTTCTTGACATAGCCTATTAAAATGAATTAAGTAAACAAAATGTAAACATAGTTACCTAGTGCAATACAACATTTGGCCATGCGGATGTATCCTTTAGTAAATGTTGAATCCAGAGAGACAGCTTTCTGAGCATCATCCAGGGCTTTCTTGTACATTCCCAGCATCATGTAGCATGCAGATCTGTTGCCATAGTATGCTGCATTCTCTGGACAAAGCTGTATAGCTTCATCATACAGAGTCAGGGCACCCTTGTAATTTTTGAATTTGTACAAATGATTACCACTTTCTTTCTTTTCTTCAGCCACTCTAGGGAAATCATTGAGAACAAAGAAATGTTAATATCTAATAAGGAAAGCATTCATTTTATATTATAGATTATTAATTTATTGTTATAAATTAACATGCCAGTGTTGATAACTATAATTTTAGGTAAATAAGGGTTCACATGCACAGCTGATTGATCCTGATCTGGAAATGATGGATGATGAATTATTAAAGATAGAGTCAAGAATCAAGCCCCAATAATGTTTGGATGAAGATCAAAGTTGCAACAGTAATTTAATAGTGTTTATATGCGTCATAAATGCAAAATATGGCTTTGCTATATTATGCATATTATCCATGCACTCCCACACGTACGATCAGGCTATTGTACTATATGTAGGTCATAAGTCAAGGTACCCCTATTGCAATAATTTTAGACTAATAGAGAACCTATAGACCTACGCACCCTGGTGCATGTTTGAGAATTTCTAACTATTTTTTATTTTCAAAAAACATGAAAGACATAAGCATATTTTTACATGCAATTACACAAACATTCATGATGCATTACCTTTCGGGACTCTTCGGGACTAAATTGTCGATTGTTAAATCCAGGTCCACTACATCTGAGTCTGCCATTTTATATTTTGTAATTTTTCAAGTAAATTCCAATTTTTCAAGAATTTTAGCCCTCTCTATTTTGACGACGAATTCACAAAAGAACTGTGCAGAGTTGCCAGATTATGATTCGCAACAAAAAACATAGACAACTTCTGATGTCTTAGCAAAATTGGCAACATTGAGCTTTCCAGTAAATCTAATCTTACGCGTGCAACACAGGGTTATAGACCAGTGCTGATAACTATAAAAACAAAATAAAATTATAGTAGAATGGAACCCATTGGAAAAGGAAGAGAATATAACAAAAATTAAAGGAAAAATAATTTACGGGCGATTTGAGGTCGGGAAGTGGAAGGGAGTGCGTTTTAAGGGTAAAAAATGGTTTATCTGGATTTACGGCAAAACTACAAGTCCTATGGAAAAAAGTTAAATGGCAAAGATATAGATCATAAAAAGATCTACAACTTTTGTATTCACACTTTTTCACATAACCTCAAAATGTATGTGAGAAATTCAAATAAACAAGTTTTTTTTTTTTTTTTTTTTTTTTTTTAATTTTTTTTTCATTAAATTTGGTGATAACTTACCTTTTTATGTTCCAAACACACTGTAATTTTTTGATTTAAAATATTTATTTTTTCAGCATATATTGACTAAATATCGAAAAAGTAGCCTAATTTTCGATCAAAAAATCTCCTGTCAAAATATCAGCTTTTTAAAAAAAGTCGGTATGCTTTATGTTCGTTGAAATCTCTACTTTCTGATGGTGTAAAAACATATACACTACCATAGTAAATGTTGTCCGAAAATGCACAGTACTGCTACGAAATAACGGATAGTAAGGCCCATACCCTCCTAGCCCCTTTCCCACTCCTGTATTAAATAGCTTTTGAATAGGCTAAAATTTTCCGTAGGTCACTCAGATATATAAGTAATCTTTAAAAAAGCAATAAATAGGCATCTACGCATATAATTTAAAGAAAATTCTACAACTTTCCCAAAATATTGTAATGTGTATGTAATATTGTAATCGTTTCCTTGCATTTTCTGAGAACATTTACTATGGTACCTAATGTATATTTTTTTTACACCATCAAAAAGGAAAGATGTCAATGAACATAAAGCCTACCAACTTTTTTAAAAAAGCTGATATTTTGACGTGAGAATTTTCGCTCGAAAATTAGGGTGATTTTTCGATATTAAGTCAAAATAAGGTGAACAAATAAATATTTTAAATAAAAAAAATTACAGTGTGTTTGGAATACAAAAAGGTAAGTTTTCACCAAATTTCGTGGAAAAAAAATATTTTTTGTAAAAGATAAAAATAAAAAACCAAAAACTTGGCTATTTGAACTTTTCACATAAATTTTGAGGTTATCTGAAAAAAGTGTGAATACAAAAATTGTAGATCTTTTTATTACCTACATCTTTGCTTTTTAACTTTTTTCCATAGGACTTGTAGTTTTGCCGGAAATCGAGATAAACCATTTTTTACCCTTAAAAACACACCCCCATCCACTTCCCGACCTCAGATCGCCCGTAAATTATTTTTCCTTTAATTTTTGTTACATTCTCTTCCTTTTCCAATGGGTTTCATCCTACTATAACTTTGTTTCACTTTTTATCATGTTCAAAGGCTTCGGCACTGGTCTATTACCGCTACGCGCTCCCTTCTTAGAGCATTTAACCTAGCTCCCTTCCGCTCCACGGTAGGAGTCATTTGTTAATTTCCCACCCTCAAAAAAAAAGACGTTCAACCCACACATTCTGTATTTTTATATCAGGTTATGATTTTCTCAAAATTGTATGAAACATTTCCGGGCTTTCTTAATTAATCATTTGAATTCAGGAGAGGATTTCAGAGTGTGTGTGGTCAGCCTTAGGCTGGCCTCATACATTGTTTCCAGAATGGGTCTCTGGATTCATAATAAAAAATTCAGAAAGCCATCAGCATACCATAAAATATCAGTATGATTCACACACATTCTGATTTTATCAGATTACGAACATGAATGATGGCAACCAGATTTTGTAACCATATTTTGATTTATAAGAGTGTCCATGAAGTTTCTTGACAATTCTTCTCTTACTGCTTTGGAATGGGAAACTAGCTTCATCTTTCTGACTGACCGACCCCTTGAAAATTAAAAAGTCCCAGTAATTGGTTTATTTGAAATAAATGTTTTGAGTTTGAGGTGGAGTTTGGTGAATACAGTATTTGCGTTTGCTTTTTTTTTTTTTATTATGTAGAGCCAAAAGCAATGCGATTAATATTAATTTGTCTTCCATAAAGATATCTATAATAATAACATGTGCACTTTGTAATAGAAAGTGCACAAGTTTAGTTCGTGAATCACGAACTAAAGTTGTGCACATAATTATATAGGGTTGCGTGTGTATCTGCCATTAATTATGGTACAATGATAATTTGTGTGTAGTCTGTCCATATTCAGACACATTCACGACGATTACATTATTTACATTGGCAACACATGATAATGTCATCGGTTTGATTTGATTGATTGTTCGCAAATTGTCAAGAAACTTGTTCGTGTCGTATTTGTCGACTGTGTTGTGGATGTGAGGAGTCTTGGCTTCAATATTTTTATCATTAGAATTTTATGCAGAAATCGTACTAAACTGATAACTGTTTCAGTTTTCTGGCAAATGAAGCAAAAATGGAGGATGAGACTGTGTCTGTGAGTGATGTTTTGCATAATAACGGTGATATCGAATGGCAACCACTGGCACTCACTTTAGTTGAGTATCCAAAAGGTAAGTTTAACATAAATTAACTCGTTCTCATACTTCGCTATTCATGCAGCACTTGTGATCTGTTATATCTGTTTTCAGGAGACTGGCTTGGAAAGTTCTATGCCCTTATAAGCCTGTCCCCATTTGGTATAGGCGCTGGGTTTGTAGCGCTTATTTTGTTTCGACGAGATCTTCACACTGTAAGTAAAAATATGGTTGGAGTGTAGCCTTCGGGGCGCTATGGCGCGGGACTTAGAAAATTTTTCGAAAATTTTTTTTTTTTTGGATTTGGTGCCATACGCTTAGAGGCTCTATGAGCCGTGCAGAAAAGCAAAAAAAAAAAAAAATTGGTCAAAAAAAAATTTTTCAAAACTGTCTATATTTCCAAAATGGTAGCTCGGATAAAAAACTTTTCGGGAAAGAATTTGCTGCTCTAGTACTAATCTTTAAGAAGATGTAAAAAAACCCGCGAAAAATCGTATTTTTTTTCTTCACAAATTTTTTGAAAAATTTTCTAAGTGTTTTGCCCCGAGCTCTACTCAAGGTGATAGAAGGCGAAATTTTTCTAAGTCCCAAAAATTTTTTTGACCATTTTTTTTTTTTTGCTTTTCTGCACGGCTCATAGAGCCTAAATCCGCCCCTAAGGCTACCCACTGACCAAAAATATTAATTTGAAACGTTTGTAGTGCTATACAGAATATCCATTTGAAGCCATGAGCTGCGCTGACTCTGATATTATCTAAGCTTTCACTTAATTTCCTACCTCAATGTAACTTTATAGCATTATTTATTTATGCTAATAAGAATATTCACATGCAAAATTGTTTTGATGAATGGTTTAATTAGCAAGATGACACTTATCCATTCACACTTCCTTTGATTGAGTATTTATACTTAGGTAGTATTGCAGTAATTTTTTATTTTCTTAAGTATGTCTATAAATTACATACTTATAATTTAAATATTCTTGAATATAATTTCATTTTTTACAGATAACTTTTTTCACTGGCACATTGGTGAATGAAGTGTTGAATATAATTCTAAAACACATAGTATGTGAAGCCCGACCACTCTCAAGAGGGAACTTGTACAATGAATATGGGATGCCATCATCACATGCTCAATTTATTTGGTTCTTTAGTACTTATGTTCTATATTTTGTATTAATCAGGTGAGTTGACACAGTTTTCACCTTGCTACCCAATGATTTGGTTTAAGATGTAGGTACTGGTAATAAAGGGAACTGACTGATATTTGAGGTTTAAAGTACATTTTCTTAACACATTGTGGTCAGAACTTTTCTCACAGGAACATACTACTGGGATAAAAAGCATTTTAAGTGTTAATCCAGATGATAAAATATTTGTTTGCGAAATTGAACTTGTGAAGGTTCATCTGATTCTGTGTGATTGAGTAACAAACATCCAAACTTACAATTATAATATCAGTAGGATAACTATTTTCTAAATGAACTTAATTTAAAAGTATTATAATTTATTTTCAGATTACACCACATAAATAATAACAGTATAATATCAGCATTATGGAGAGTGATAATTGTGGGTGGCTGTATGTTCTTATCAGTGCTGGTGTGCATTGCAAGGGTGTATCTACACTATCACACAACTTCGCAAGTTGTAGTAGGAGGCATAGTTGGATTCATCTTTGCAACCCTATGGTTTGCAATAGTTCACAGAGTATTCACCCCACTGTTTCCACAGCTTGTGTCGCTGTAAGTATATATTATCATCATAATTTTAATTTTTGTCTAATCTTGTAGTAAAGGCGTCAGAAATGTGATTTCATTCTGATAATTATGTAAAAAAAAATGTTTGTAATTTTTCAGGAAGCTATGTGAAATGTTGATGATAAGAGATACAACACTGATACCCAATGTGTTGTGGTTTGAGTACACGACTTCGCGGCAGGAGGCACGAGCGCGCTGGCGCAAGATGGCAGCTCTGAAGCCGACACAATGACGGTGCGCCATGGTGCGCGTGCCCGACCGCGAGTCGCGGCCGCGCGCGTGACGCCTGGCGGCCGCCGCGGCGCTTGCGCTGCTCGGCGGCGTATTACTCACTAAATGTGGTGACCCTGCTCGGTCCCTCCTCCCCTAGATCCATCTAAACTTCACTTGGGACAGGTATGAGTTGTTTTCCAGTGTTGATCATGGTGAATTGTAGCTTACATAATACATTTACTACATAATGATGTTGTAATCTTAATGATGCAATAATAATTGATTTTAATGTTAACTATAGGTAATGTGTAGTGTAAATGTTCCTTTGAAGTTGATTTGATGTGTTAATTGTACAGTTGAGAATTTTATAATATTTGAGGTAGAATTAGTGAGGTATATAATATGTACATGTTACTGTTAATGTGTTGGAACCAGTGAAGTATATCATTCATAGACAACCTGATTAGATAGATTATGTTTGGGAAGTGACAAATATCTGCACACCGGTGGCAGACGAAATAATAACGTTAAAATGTAAATAGTGTCTAGTAGACACATTAACATTAACATAAAATTATTTACATTTAACTTCTAGACCCACGCCTCGTTAAATTAAAGCAGCATTTTCAACTGAATTTATAATATAATTATTAATACACTAGGAAGAGTATTAAATTACGATACAAGAACCTTCTCACGGTTTCCATGGTTGTGTTATATTGTAGGTATACTTGTATAAACACTAACCAATTAGTAAAGTTAAGCATTTAAAAACTTTAAAATTGTATTTTAAAATATTGTGATAAATCAGGCATAAACAATATACTTTTTGCTCAGAAATGAAAAATCTATGATATAATTCTCTATAAGGGTCCATGCAGACGAGATACTATTGAGATCGAGGATCGAGCTTTCGGCGCATTTCCATACTCATCGTGGCAAACTGTTCATTTGTTCTGCTAAAAAAGTGTGTTGTTTGTCGTTTTCATAAACCCTTCATATAATTATATTTCATGCTGAATGATATGCGAATACGGTTCTAAATAAGGATGCAATACGTTTGGTATGTGAAGCTTTGATTGACACTTAAATACGAGTAAAATCTGTTAATATAACTGTAAACAAATTTTTACAATTTCGATCATAAATAAATAGAAACCATGGAACAAGTATAATCCACAATCAATTGCAGCCAAC
This sequence comes from Hyppa rectilinea, assembly GCA_951799385.1. Lineage (NCBI taxonomy): Eukaryota > Metazoa > Arthropoda > Insecta > Lepidoptera > Noctuidae > Hyppa > Hyppa rectilinea. Next base: position 9,089,707 of record OX637306.1, on the reverse strand, counting down.
TGCACTCCATTCTATAGAACTTTGTAGGATTTCTAGAAGTAATAAAGAACACTCCTTTTCCAATTTTAATATTTAAAATGTATGTGGAATTGTTCATTATATTTTTTGTAAGATATTTCCATTAAAATGTTTCTATAACGAATATCTACTCATAAACATACTGCGAATGAATACACAGGCATCGTATTTAATTATTTATATGTAGCAACTAAATATACAAACTAGAATGCTGGTGCAGTTTCGTTATTTCCGTAAGTTATACTAAACTGTTAAATTTCTCCAAATGATTTTAAACCTTAAAACATTGACTATTAAGTTCAAAATCGATTGAGAATATTTTACAGTTTGAGATTTACTTTATAGATAGGATTTCTACCGTGGAAATAAAATCAGTCCTAAAAACAGTCCTAAAGGAAATATCTCAGAACATAGATTCCATTAAATTTGTTCCATGCGTGGATGTATAGGGATTAGATAGCGACTTATTTACAATATGAATATTTCTACAACATAATAGCCAATTTCTACAAGATAAGTGCTTGAGATAAATAGTATAAAACTTAACAGTGACTAACTTGCATGCAAATACATAAATACTACTTAAATAAAAAACTCAAATATCTCATTACAGCTTTTTAGATTTAATGTAAAAGCAGAGCTTTCTTCTAATATTCGAAAGTGGTTTATGAGTGGCACCGAGTGTGAAACATTCTTCTCTCGTAAGAAAAATATAGACTTATTGTATTTTTGTAATATGGTAGAGTTTTATTATATCATAGTCATGAATAGCGAGTTGTAAAATTTTCCATAGTAACAATGGCATAAATTAAGAAACAATAGTTAGTTAGCGGCGGCTCCATCTGGCGGGTCAGAGATGCGACTACTAATGTTGGATTACAATAGAGAAAAATAAGCTTAAACCTTTATTTATTTATTTATTTATTTATTTTTTTTATATCAAGATAAACTGTTATGTACAGAAATGTGTCCTATGTTTGCTACTAGAAGTATATATTCAGTCGGGACTTTACTTCCAGGTAACTACCGCGCCATAGACCCTGCTAAAGAGTTCCGCTCCGTTCCGTTCCTCAGCGGTACATTATAAATGTGTATGGAAATGCTTCATGGGATGAGCACAATATAATAATGGCGCTGCATCAACCTATCCAACCTACTACATACATACTAATATTATAAAGAGGAAAGATTTGTATGTATGTTTGTAACTAATACACTCAAAAACTACTAAACTGGTCTGGATGAAACTTGGCACAAAGATAGATTATAGTCTGGAATAGCATACAAACTTTTTATCCCGGAAAAAGTATCTACTACTACTAGATTAGATAATTTCCTACATACACGCGGGCCAAGCCGCTGGCAAACCTAGTATTCTATAAGCTTTAGAACGCCTTCTATAGGGATTTTCAAGAAATGATGGCTTAGGAAGCTATCTATCATTCATCATCACACGCAACACTAAACACGTGAGTAAGTGTCGCGTCTTTCAATCAAATTGTACAATTCGAACATGATGAAGGATATGCATTCAGTTCAGGTTCTATCAGTCCCGCCCCTAGGTGTAGCCGCCCCTTTAGGATCTGCGGTACGGAAACAGCTTTTATAATAGAGCGTGTAGCTGGACAACTTAATACATTTTAAAATCATATAATAGCTATAGATTGTACAGCCTTATTGTTATACAATATACACTATTTAAGGGAGGTCACCTCATTTATAGACGATTTTTCTTTACTTCTGGAAAAACAGGGAAAAGACAGGTGGTAGTGGTGACGGTGAGGCGAAGTGAAGATATTATAATTGTAATTCTACTAATGTGCTTAATAATATTCTTATAGAATTGTAAAGTATATGTAATTTAATTATGTATTATATTTAAACGAGGACCTGATTATAGAATTTAGCCAGGGCGCTGCGTGGTTAATACGCTTTGGTGTGCTTCGCGGGGACAATTTTTAGGAGCAGCTAGAACATACCGACCACTCCGCCCGTCCTGGGTGATTTCTATAAACAGTCCCTTCGTATGCTCATGCAATAGAAAAAGCTGTAAATATGTCATTTTACTACAAAAGTAATCGATCAGTATATTATGTATTCTTAATAATGTTTTTGCTCATGTGTTCGTAGTGATTAAGAATTATTTTCTTTAAATACTTTTAAACGCTAGTGATATTTTTTAATTATCTATTTATAATCTGATTATGCAGCTACAAGTTTGCGTTATGAAAATGATTGTTTTTTTAATGGGTGGCTTGCGTGTCTTTATTTTTGTAGATGCTTATTGCATTTTTTTTACTTCAGCTGTTTAACTGTAGCCACTATTGACTGCCTACTATACTTGAAGCTTTTGAAGGAAGATTAATTTATCTCAAGCAGCAGACTCAAGTAATGTGCAATAATAATCGACTTTAATAACACGCGAAACCAGGGTTCGTGAAAATCTGATATTTCAAATATCGAAATATCCTATACGTTTTTGATATAATACCGGATAGGATAATTTATGTATCCTCTTAAAATAAAGTGGGATTTTAATTCTGTACGTGTTTTTTTTAATACGATTTATGTGTTTGAGTTGTATATAAGTTAGTTACAAAAAATTAAAAATGTTAACACAAAAAAAACATTAAGTCATTGACTGCCACGCAGCAGACACAATAGAAAAACTATTGTTTGTCGGACACACGGTGACCGACAAACAATAGTTACAAACAAACAAACAACAATAATGAATGAACAGTTGTAATACTTATCATTCGAACGGTACGCGTGAGGAATTCCCCATTAAATTGAATATGATTAACCACCTATATTATCGTAACCTACTAAGTATAAACCTAACGTTATGGATATAAGGTTTAAATTTAATTGAAGAGCTAACCATACTTATCTACAGGTTATTTGGTGAATCCCCGAAACAATGTAGTTTTTTGAAAAGTGTTTCAATTCAAGGATAAACTCTGTATCTGCAAACTTTCTAGTTTTGACTATAAATATCAAATTGATATAAGTATATCAACGAACCCTGGTCGAAACGATATTACTAGGATTTTTTATTACACTTGAGTTGCGCGTGCTGCGTTGACTATTTCAGCAAAACTTGGGTGTACTGGAATGTCCCTTTAGTCATTTAATTTAAAATGGAAATTGGAACCGAATAATCTGAAAAGCAATACTGTTGTGAAATAAGCCAAAGCTATCAAAACGAGTTGTTACTATTTGTAGTCTGTTCTTGACACACGTTTTTCAATGCTTCTTGACCATTGCTTTTCTTTAACATATTCTGTATATCTACCTAGTTTATATAATTATGTTCTTACTTACAAAATATTTGTTACTTTGTAATTATGTACATACAATACTAAAAACTACTGGATTTTGTATTTACACATACCTACTTAGTAGACCAATTGAATGTGTGTTGTGTTAAGTATTGACTCTTGTCAAGGGTTACCTATTATGGATGAGAAGACACTGAGCGGTTTAAATCCATATTTTGTTCTTATTATTTTATATTCTTGGTACACATGCACTCTGAGAGCGCAATGCGCGCGGATCGCTGCTACAACGACTTTACATAAACTTTCTCAGCTAACAAACCACCAACATCAAGCTATCCTTCGCGAGGTGCTGTACGCGTATCGCCGCGGTTGTCATCGCCAGTCAAATATCAACTTTGAAATCCTTAAAATAAAGTCCAAAATACCTATACCTATACCTAAAACGCTTCGATGAGCTCTCGGGCTAGAGCCCCGCACAGCACAGTATAGCTTGATATGGTTAAGTCACCTTTAGCTGAAGTGTGTTTTCATTCAAATAAAATAGGAATATTCGGTTGGTTCTCAAATGAAACAGTATGCAATTTATGGATCTATTTAATCATAGTATCGTCAAATTTTTATTTTGTATATAAATCGATGGATAATAAGTAATTCATTCTTCATTCCGTTTCTCCTAATCTTCACAATTATCTGCAAAAAGGTAGTACAGTTTTATGTATTTGTTCAAGCAACATTGAAAGCTTTTGAATACATTTCGCCTTACTTAATGAGGTACCTTGCGTTTAATATATCATGTGAACTCAGTTCTTCCGTGGTGGAATGATTATTACTGCCAATGTGCTTTCTTTTCTTCTTTGTTTTATTTTCATTCAATTCTCTGTCAGTAATTTCACCGTCTGCTTCATAATCACTTGATATACCTTTTCAAATAATTATGTTATAACATTCATAAACGCACACCTTTCCATAGGGGTAGACAGAAACTATACAGTGTGTTTGGTTCATCGAAGGACATCATCAGCTGTTCTGTACATTTATGTTCGCATAACTACTTCGCCATAATGTATGGAACAGCTGTTTTTTTTTCATATCTCAGAGTTGGTCTCATGGACAAAGTTGTTGATTTTCATGATAGTCCAAGATCCCAGGGCTACAAGACGCCACGTATTTTCTGACGAAGGAAATGTTGACGTTTGAATAGTGTTAGTATGTACTAAGAACGCATGCATACCTGCTAGCTTGCTTAGACGGCCAATTTTCAGGTGATTTTTACCTATATTTTAGGCAATACCCATACTCCCAGACACATTCCGTCGGCCGTATTGCTTTGCAGACGCTTTAAGGCTCCCAAAATACTGACTTAACTTCACGTAAATTCTGATGCTCCATTTTTATATATGTCCACCAGACAACTATTTTAAAACCATTTACAAGAAGACAGACAAATCCAAGGGGCCAATCATCCCCTAAATTCAATTTCAATGCCTCTGCCCTTTTCGAGAATTTACGTGAGGTAATGATTTTATGTACCTACCTTGATTACCTGATACCTGAAAATTGGCCGTCTAAGCAAGCTAGCACCGCAGGTAGGCATGCGTACTTAGTACCTACATACTAATACTACTCAATCATCCTCATTTCCTTCGACAGAAAATACGTGACGTCTAGTGGCTCTGGGAACTTACTCTATGAGTAGGTACTATACAACCTGGAAGTACCTATGTCCCTCGTTTAGCGGCTTATGTTTTATTAAATTATATGCTTTACAAATGTATTGTTAAAAAAGAGAAAGACGAAGATTCAGTAGAGATTTACAATTTTTTGTTGATTACAAGAAAATTGTTAAAACTACTTACAGTTGCTAAGTACTCCAGAGTCTATAGAACCATATGAGTTGCTGTTTTCAGTCAAACTTTCCATCCATTGCTGTAAACAACAATATAATATTATAGAATAAATCTGCTTTTTATTTTATTTCAAACTATATTGAAGCAACCACGGAACCTGCGGTGCATACGGAATTGCTTGTTTTTTTTGTATTGGCATCTCGCAGCTCAACCATAGGGTTGTCTACTGCTTAACCGGACTTGCCTGTGGATGCCACAATAGAATTGTAGCCTCCAGCCAGGGCTTAGTAAAAACTTACAAACTAAGCGACTACACGCTAAGGGCACACCCCGTGGAGTACGGATCTCGGCTGAGGACGCTGTGGGAGGACAGCAAGGGACAACCTGGATCGGGCGTAGGAATTGCTTGGTTTGTATTTATATGAGTAACACCCTGTGGTGACTCCAAATCTTTGGCTAATTCGCGCTGAACGCTGATGTACGCTCGCGCTCGCTCCAATGATACGGGCGCGTAGTTTTACGCACTATTATCCTACCGGCTCTACTATCGCGTAGCCGTAGGTTAGTGTACAATTAAGTAGGTATACCTACTCTATGTATATTTATTATGTATAAACGACACCAAGGTGGTGGCAGTACCTAGCTGAGCGACTGGCTTTGAGCGAATTTGTTGTTATAAGCCGCGCAGATAGAGAATAGATCTGTAAATGGCGGCCGCTCGCATGCGTTCTCGCTCACTCTCTATCGCTGTCTATACTCACACAGTGACGTACACGCTACAAAAAAAATAGTCAGGCAGGATTCGCTTTCCACGCTACTTGACGCACTCCGAGTTATCGTTAAATTCGTTCCGTTTGTTTGTTGTTTTCGTTGATATTCATTGTTGTTTTTGTTGAGTTTGATTGTTATTTGTTTGCCTTACGTTTGATTGTTATTTACAACCCTCCGAGCTCATAAAGGTGTAAAAATGACTTTTTACAAGGTCAAAGTCATTCCGGAACCTTTATGAGCTCGGAGGGTTGTATTAATGATTTTGATGATTATAATTCTGTAACTACATACGTCTTACAGCCGCGAATCAAATGTTCATCAACATACAACCTATCACTGGCCTGCAAATTGCAAAAAACTTAAGAAAATTTGAATTTCGCGGGCTACCCTGGAACATCAACCTTAATATTTTTTTTACATTATTTCTACTATTATTAATTAATAATATTAAAAAATAGTAATTTATAACAAAAAAAAAACAATAAAAAATCGATGTTTGAGAACTTGTTTTGCCAACCGTACCATAGGTACCCGCCGCCATTTTCAGATCTATTCTCTATCTGCGCGGCTTATATGGATCCTACAGCTTCATCTTCTACTTCGTAGTACCTACTCCGGTTAGCGCAGACTTGGTCTTCATGAAGGTCCTTTTCCAGGGGCTGATGTGATTCGCCTTTCAATTTCTCGTTATCTACTCGCGATTTTTGGTACCTATAGGCTTTCTCCGAAAATACAAAACATAACATCACGGGTGTAATCCCCGAACAGGTAGGCAGAGGTTTACTCTTCTTTAACACATTTCGCCAGTTATGTGGGTATGAGACCCATGCATCTAATAGGGGCGAGGCTATAGCCAACAAGTGAGAGACGCAAACAGACCATGGCCTCAGTCTCATTCTGTTCTACTGTCTAATGAAAATGGAAAGCCTAAATTCCTAGTTGGCCCGCTACGCCATCGACAGGACTGCATAGGCGTGTTAGGCCACTTCGAAATTCAACTCTCACTATTAGGTAAACAAAAAGAACATGGGATACCTTTTCAGGCGGAATCAGGCGATTTGCTTTTTTCATGAACGTAAAATTAGCTTTTTGCCCAAGGTCCACTAAATGTCTTGTAACTTCTGTTGTTGACATGGCCTTGGTCAGCATGCCTTGCAGTGTATTGGGATCTTTGTCAAGTAAACCCGGAAACATGATAGCCAGTGGTTTCATCTGAGGCCCATCTTCGCATTCTACCTAAAAATAGTAGTTTTCACATAAATTTGGTACATCTATTAAATACTAGCTTCTGCCCGCGGCTTCGCCCGCGCGGATGTCAAAAATAATTCCACGGGAATGTACAGACGCCAGCACATCAAGCTATCCCTAAGTGTCAAATTTTCTCAATTAAAAATGAACCTTATGTCTTTGCAATAAAGTTGAAATACTATCAAAGAAATTTGACAGATTGTGGTAACTTGATGTACTGGCCTCTGTACTAACAGGATAAAAAGTATCTTATGTGGTAATCCCTGATATAATTTTCTCGGAGCCAAATTTCAATTTTTACCTGAAGAAGTAACAAATCCACCCTCACTTTCGCCTTTATAGGTAACTAGCTGACCCGGCAGACGTCGTCCTGCCTTAACTATGATATCCTCCTACCTTTCCTACCTACCCTACAAAAAAAAATTTACTGGGTGGACTACCCCTAACATTTAGGGGGATGAAAAATAGATGTTGGCCGATTCTCATAGATACCGGATAAGCACAAAAAATTTCATCAAAATCAGTCAAGCCGTTTCGGAGGAGTATGGCAACGAAAACTGTGACACGAGAATTTTATATATTAGATAAAGGTACGTGTAATATAAAAATGAATTGCTGTTTGTTAGTCTCGCTAGAATCCAGAATCGGCTTGACCGATTTGTTTTTTTTTTTGTTTTGTTCACTTTAATACAGAGGCGGTTTAAAACGATGAAAACTATGAAAAGGTAAGTAGGTAGGGAACGTACGATGGGTAGGGTGGATAGATAAGGTAGGTAGGCAGGTAGGTAGGTACGCCATAGATTAGTATCTACCTACTTGTACCCGTGCGAAGCCGGCGGGGTAAAGCTAGTTTGTAAATAAACTAATGAAATAATTATTTACAAGTTGTAATACTTCCTCCTCGTCAGACACATTAGCAGAAGATCTGTGGTTTTCTGTTTGGGATGTCTGCAATATGTCTACCCATTCCGAGTCTTTAGCTAACAGAGCACATAAGGGTTGATTTGGTTTTCTCACAGCTTCATTTCGTCTATTTCTTTGCCTCTGTAATACAACTAATATATAGGAATTGGACTAACAGATACGACTTTTCACATAATAAGCCCACAGACGTGACATGTAAGTACAGAGGCCAGCAGATCAAGTTACCTCAATCTGTCTTTGAAATATATTCAACTTTATTTCAAAATAGTAAGGTTCATGTTCAATTGGGAATATTTGACAATTTGGGATAGCTTGATGTGTTGGCGTCTTTACTTGCTCAAACATTTGAGCACTTTAATTTTTATATCCGAAGTACATTCAGTTTGCTTTAATTAATGTTAGCCGGTGGGGGTTGGGGGCAGCAAACTCTTGAGCCAGCGCCCATTGCTCTTCAGGAACGTCGATTACAACTGTTGCCCCTGACAGTCATCTGTGACTGTAATCCCTAATTAATCTGAAGCTTTGGAATCTTAAATGTTTTTACAACGTTTTATTCAACACCTGATTGGACACACGATCTACGCGCTTACCGGGGAGCTTCTTGAATTATATAGGTACATGTTATTACACAAAAGATTCATTTTCTTAATCAAGCCACCAAGATACCGTTATAACGACTGTTACCTACTGAGGTTCCAGGATTTGTGGTTGCTAAAGTGTTTTGTTTTGGCCTTTTATATTTCTTATTAGAATCACTGCTCATTTTGTAGATACCATGTTGTGAAAATAATGATTGCTATTTCAAGCCAAAACAAGATGTGTTGTTGATGACATGACAACATATTGACAGTTACATTATAGTAGGGACATTTTTAAAGTGATTTTTGGTAAAGAAACAAAAAGTTTTGTTGGTGTTATTTATTATCTGTATTAAATACTTACAACACAAAATACAGTTTTAGTCACCAATCAGAAATTCATTATTATCCTTAATTTACCGTTTACCGGAAAATCTAATGGATATTTTATAACCTTCGGTTATTAGATCTATGAGTAATCATCATCCTCTTCATCATCAATCCTAGGACCAGGAGGAGGCGGCACATATGGCTGTGGTGCTCCCTCAGGTCCCACTAATCCTTGTTGCTGCAACAGCAGCCATTGTTGTTGCTCTTGCTTTGCTTGTTCCTCTCGTGCCTGAAATTTAAAAGTAATACAATAAGTATTTGTACTTGGTTGATGGCAATAGGCTCACCCCCTACCACGGACCACATAACTAGCGAAATGTGAGTGTACTATAGGTACAACCGTGCCATAGCCTTCCAGTATTACAACCGTGATGTTATGTTGCAAGTAAATTAAAGTACAGCTTTCTTTTAGATTAGTACACTTTTAGGCTTAATAGACAGTGGCATAACTACAACGTTCGAGAGGGGCGGTAAAGTCATCTAATAGGAGCCTGCCTCAATGTAGAGAAGCTCAACTAATGTGACATTTTTTTTTCTTTATTCTCCTTAAGGATACAGTATATCGTCATTATGATTGGTTGATTTTGTATTAGACTAACTAACTGTGTATTGGACTGAAATAACAGTTTTATTTTAAAAAATCCTCTTTTTGAGCTTTCTTTCTGTTCAGAATGCTAAGTACTTGTGTAAGCTTTCTTGTCCCTTAAATTTTCTTTAATAATTCTTAATCAATTTTATTTTTTTAAATGATCACTCGGCACTAGCCCACAAAACCTTAAATTGGCTAGGGGAAGTCTTCAATAAGAACAGTATAAGTCCTAAACTCACTATAAAATGAAAGCTTTAATTTTTAAATGATAAAATCTACGCCACAATAAACCAATATTTCTCGTTACTCTGAAACTATGTATTGTTACTCTATTACTCTCTTTTGCTTTCAATACTTTACAATGAACTGAATGTAAATGCTTTTCACTGCCATACCTAGCAGATGGTGTTTGATTGCTTTAAAAATTACTTGTAAAATTAAAGTCATAGGTTTAATTAAAAGGCAAGTTTGTTGTTTTGAAGGATCAGAATCCAATGACTTTTGAATTGCATAAAATATCTCTGTGTTACTTTGGTGTTCAATGTTATTATGGAGAATCTACAATCTACAATAGCTGCATTGAGATAATTAAATTCATATAATGACAGGCAGCTTTTCCATTTAAAACTGAATTTCAAAAGAATTTAGTTACCTTGGCAAAAAGTTCTTGTTGCTGCCTTAACAATTCTTCTTCAGGTATACCAAGATTCTCAAGCCTTGTACTTTGTCGTCTTCTCTTTGCTGCAACTGCTTTGCAATCCTTCAATACAGCCTCTGCCTCAAGGGTATAGTCACTAAAACCTAATCTGTCCAGTGCTGGAAGAAAACTATTTGATAAAATGTTTGCTTCGATTTAAGACCCACATATGGAGTAGCAAAAATACCCAATATGTAAACTATTGTCTATTAGAACCAGAATTAAGTGTTTTGGAACTAAACGGTAACAACTCACCTGTGAGTACATGTTCTGCATTTATTGTCTTTTTGTTACTCTGATTGCATACTTCGTTAGCCTCTGAACTTAATAAATGGATAAATTCCGTGCAGCAGTTAAGAATTAATTCCCGTGACTCAAAGGCTACACGCACCGAAGGAACCAATTCTTTTATCATTTTATTGATGCTTGCTCTAGGTAGAGTTAATTCGTCTTCTTCTGAAGGTGGTGGGCACAATTCTCTTTCTGGACTTCCCATTTTTGGCTTGATTAGGGACCTTTAATCTGATTTAGTCACAATTTATGCTTGCAATCGTAAATAATAAACAACACTTTTTCTCACGACGTTTGATTGTTTGAAATGTCAATGTGATTTGTTGTCAACTTGTCACTTGTCACTGTCACTGTGTCGAGCAACTCTGTGGCTCGTTCATTTACGTTTACTACAAATGTTTATTCCCATAGCGCGTACTAAGTCTGTTCCTATCCTAAAATACTACAGCATGGCTGCTACCCTTAGAGCATTTAACCTTTTCGACGCCCATCTATATAATACGCGATGTGTCCATGAAGGTATAGATATACCTTCATGGATGTGTCCTCCAGCGCCACGCTACAAATGTACAACGTATCTATAGTCAAACGTAGGGATGGGATTAATGTCCTATCGACAAATAATATTATAAGTTGAAATTAATGTTTATTCACCAATTTACGAAGCTAAATAAAAACTGATACCGTATTTTCATATTTTGTTTCATTTCATAAAAAAATCAATATGAAAACCTGGATATATTTCCCATAATAAAAGAAAAGAATTGTAAATTTATTAGACGTGTGTTCTAGAAGGCACATCCCTATTTGTCTCCAAATGTCCTTCTTTCTACTTCATATCAAGTCGTTGGCGCTCGAGGCACGTCAAAATCCTTTCTGATATAAGGATGTCTAGATGTCGATGTCTATTTTTTGTACATTCGTCACTAAGTAAATTCGTCATATTTTAAAAAATCCATACTTTGAAAGTAAATTCGTCACACGTATTAAAAATACGTGTAAATTCGTCACAAACCCTCTTTTAAAAAAAATTATTCTTTAAGTAGCGATTGCAGCCAAAAATTTTTATTTAAATCATTCACTTGAAGACTGTGATTTTTATGTAGATGTAAGGTAAATTAGTAAACGTGCTGTGATTATAAAAAATATACAACATTTTCATTCTACTTCTTATTTATTTTTTGCTATCGGTACGGATTATAACGATGTGACGAACTTACAATAAACAAAATTAATATATTGAGAATTGTGACGAATTTACTTTGTGACGAATGTACAACAACCCGTATTTTTCGATTCACTGTGGTCGAGTTACACGTGCATAACCTCAACCGATTCATGCATTTTATTTCGTTTACTTCAATCAATAGAAGCTAGATACGTGGTTTTCTACGTGTTTTTTTTAAAATGAAAATGGAGGGTAAGTCACTGTTTTACGCAGATGTTACAGATCTTTTTAAAACCACACCTTGTAAAACTCGCAATAATTCGTCATAGTCACCTTCACACAAGATGTTGCACTACACTAAAATGCACAAAGTCACTCACTATGACCTTGAAACCCGTCCGCTTATGACGTCATAGATTTACTTCTATACAAGTTCGTGGCGTTGTGTGCACTGACAACTAGCCACTTTGTAGGGATGTGGTTTTCAAACGGTGTTTTACTATCGACAATGATTAGAAAACCTATTTATTCTTGATTAAGGTGAATAAAACGTAGTTTATAGTTTGCAATGTTTATAAAATATTATTTATTCACGTAATTTTCTTGCAATAATAGTATTTATGATCGTTTCGACGAGATGAAATATAGCGAGGTCTTCATCGTGTCCCATCACTGGCTTACTTTATATCAAGTACTTGGCGTTGGAGGCATTGAAATATTTTCTGGCGTTTTTGTTTCTATTGAATATAAAACAAACAAGAACTTATTATGTGTGAAAAACTTAAAAATATGGCTTATAACAGGGCAATTTTCCATAAAAACAAAATAAAAGGTCTTGTAAAAGTCGTAAATTTATTTTATACCATAATTACTTCTAATCAAGTAGTGGCGCTGAGGGCACGAAAATCTCGATTTTGTATAGAAGTGATTGGCGTTCAAAAGGTTAAAATGCTCTAAGCTGCTACCCGATCTAGAGCAGAAAATCGCCGTCTATTTTATTTTTCTGGCAATTACTTCCATCATAAGTCAGTGTCAGACATTTGTCAGACTGAGGAGTATTATTTGCAGACTGACTGACAGTCTTATTATTTTACTCTTTGCTGACTGACAAAGAAAATTGTGTGGTGTGGTGGTCTTGGTTGTAATTTTTTTGAATTATAACGTTAACCGCTACGTTATTTTATTTATTGGAACACAGATTTTGAAAAAATGGTATTTTACTTTACTAGTAACGTAGTAGCTCCACCTGTAACGCTTTTCATGGGTGCTGATAAACATGAAAGTAAGGAACTTGTCAATACCTTTTCCTCTTGGATTTTCATTATCACAACTGCACTATTGTTTGTAAAATAACACTATGTTTTACTTTCCATATATCATATTTTGCAGATGAAGATTTGATAAAGTGGGGATGGCCTGAAGACGTGTGGTTCCATGTTGATAAAGTATCATCAGCTCATGTGTATCTTCGCTTAGCACCAGTAAGAAAGAATGTTTGGCAACTATTTATTTGTATCTTCTAAGTTTTCTTTCCAGTGAAATTTAAATTTTAAATTCAACTTTCAGGGTCAAACTATTGATGCAATACCAAACTCTGTTTTGGATGATGCTTGCCAGTTAGTCAAAGCAAATTCTATAATGGGAAATAAAATGAATGATATAGATATTGTCTACACAATGTGGTCTAATCTTAAGAAAACTGCAGGAATGGAGGTAATTCATGAGTGAAATATTTCTATTTTTCTATAAAGTATAAAAAGTTAAAATTGGTATAGGTAAGCAAATTTCCTATACAAGAGTACCAAGGCGCTCAGGAACTAAAAGCGGAAACATTGAACTTGTCTAGGAATAGTATACAAATTAAATTTTGATTTTGTGGCCAGTGTTGTTTACATCATTGGCAAATTTTGAAACAGGGTTCGAAAATATCCGATATTTATTATAAATATCAAAATATCGGATATTTATGATATATATCCGATATATATCAAGTTTGATATATATCCATTTTGTATGAACGTCATGTTATTTTATAGTATTATTTATGTATATTTTTTGCATATTATGTTTTACATAAACATAATAAAGAATTTAAAAAAAAACTAAAATGTTTTTATCGTTTCTTTATATAGGTAAGTACATAAAATCAGACAAATAAATCAAAAACATAAAATCTTCTTCTAGATCAGGCAAAATCAACTAAAAACATAAAACCTTTTTATAAATAATTCTAATTAGTCAATAATCATACCTACACTTAGGTAACAAAACTATAATTATTTAATTGAATATTTATAAAATATTGATATATATCACAAAAAGTCATTGGATATATATCCTTCGAACCCTGTTTTGAAATGCTGGGGTCAAGGTATCTTAAGATACAATCAAAGTTCATTCAAATACTTGAATTTTTTTGTAGCGAATGCTTGTTTAAGCGTAAAATAAATCATAGTTTCTTTTAGTTATTAACATCAAACCCCTAAAGTTATCAGATATTATTAGTATTAATTAATACTTTATTTTCCAGGCGGGACAAGTAGCATTTCATAAAGACAGAGATGTCAGAAAAGTGAGAGTAGCTAAAAGATGTAATGATATTGTTAACAGACTAAATAAAACTAAAAAAGAATCCTTCCCAGACTTGAGAATAGAAAGGGAAACTAGAGACAGGCTAGAAAGAGAAGACAAGAAGAAACTACTTAGAGACAAGAAAGAGATGGAAAAAGAAGAAGAAAAGAAAAAGAAGGAGGAAGCAGAGTTAAGAAGTTATTCCACTTTAATGAAACCAGAAAACATGACTACTAACTATAATGATGGAAATGATTCAGATGACTTTATGTAACGAACAATAAAACATATACAATCATATTATCCAAATTGTTTTTGTCTTGAATCAGAGATTGCACTAAAGGGAGTAAGTAACATAGAGTGAATAACTCCTCTAAAGTGCTGAAATGATCACAATGACATTTAATCCCGGTATTAAATATGACGAAATTTTATTGTTACAAATTATTCATTCACAGAATCTATTACATTTTTAGGGTCTTGTACCAACATTGTGTCAAATTTAAATTTATTTAATGAAAGCTGTGTGAAAAAGATAGCCAACTATCGTTTTCTATAGCACAATGTGTGTGTTCCTGAATAATATTCTGCTGAGTGTGAACATGTGGTTCCCAAACCGAAGTTTTGACCCCAGCTGCATATTTGCTACTTTGCAACTATTTGGGCTTGATCTTATGGACATCTATTAATTAATTCATTTCATTCGGATTTCGATGTTAATTGGAATTTGCAAATGTACCAATTAATAATTGGGGTGCAGTAATTTTATTAATGATGGTCTAAAGTCAATCTTACAAAATATTAAAAATTTCAAAATTGGGGTACATGAGAAATTGTAGGAGTATTTTCAAGAAAACAGTGGTTTAGTTTTTAATTATGTTTATTCCAACTGAGCCTAATGATTCAACAACCCAGGTTGGGTACTCACAATCAGTATAATACTTACTAACAAAGTTTTGAACAAACTGAGGAAATGTTCCATTTTCAATATTCTTCCTCATGTTTCTCATTAGGTTCATCTGCAAAAATGAAAATATTTTTATACCCATTTATACACTTAACAATGCCAACTTGCTTTTGGAATAATAAGTCGTTTAAATATTACATAATTAGTGCTGGTAACTAATTTGAGCCTGGTAGGGGGACCCCCGGAACAAAGTTCAAACCATATTGAATTTTGACTTTGACCAAATAGTTGTCAGCACCCTCGAACACCATGAAAACGGCGACACCGGTCCGATCCGATCTTGGATTTTTATTTTGACCAAATTCACTCAGTGGAGTTTTCCCCCTTAGAGGGAGAAGTGTTAAAAAGGGGGATTTTCAGAAGCAAATTTTTTGGAAGTATTTTTTAATAAAACCTGCAAGTTTATCGAAAAACGACGTTAGAAAAATAGAATGACATCTCTACACCGCGGTTTATCCCGTGAACGTGCCTGTGCGTGTGATGGAGCGCACTACGAGTTACGTTCTTTATCATTAATTCTTATATTTTTCCCTGAATATAAAAAAAAATACAAACAATATTTATGCGTTTTAGTTTTTGTTAAAAACGACTAATACATCAAAGAAAATTTACTTTTGAGAACCAAGCTGCGTTGAAGACTTAGTTCTAAAATGGTAGTATTTTTTTCATATTTTATAGATGAAACAGACTGGAGAAAACAACTACAGTACCTGATAAGCAATGTTGTGCACAGATATGAGGTGGCAAGCTACAGTCTCTACTGTTACAATGCTGTGTAAATAAGCTCGAGTGTAGTTTTTACAAGTTGAGCATGAACAGTCCTTGTCAAGAGGATCCAAATCAGTTTCATAAACTTTTTGTTTCAAATTCAATTGACCATTTGATACAAGAGCGCAGCCAAATCTCTGAAAAATAAGTAGAAATTATTTAGACATATTTTTTAGCAGCCCAGAGTTTGGAAACAAGTACACAAATAGGAATTAGTGTCCTTCATATGGTTCAAAATGTTTCTCTTTCCTATTCCATTCAACTTACTGCAGTACGAGTTGGGAAGACACAGTCAAACATATCTACTCCGAGGGCAACACAGACAACCAGGTCTATTGCCAGACCAACACCCATCAGGTATCTAGGTCTGTGCTTGTCAAGTATCCCTGTGCTCAGACTGACCATTGGCCAGAAATCATCCTTTGCCTCACCTCCACTAAAACAATTAACAATAAGCTGGTATTATTTTAATGTTGCCAGTATATTTATTAGGCATTAGGCAAACAAAAACTTTATCAAAACCAAGACGTGAGAAATTTTGAGGGATAGTTTTGTTAAAGGAAAGCCCAAGAAGTTACAATTCTTAACTGTTCACCTCAAACCTCCAATGGCAAATCCATTTACATCCTTAGTCATATGATCATTTGCACTTTGTTCTCTTAGTTCTTTATTTAGGAGGCCTTGAACTATTGGAAATATACTTTGTTCTGTAGGTCTCTGATGAGCGGCCAAGCAGCGATCCAGCCACCTGCTTGTCCTCTCTGTGGCTTCCTTGATGCGGTCATAGTCTTGGAATGTTGTTTGAACAACATCATCTAGTTGCATGATGATGTCAGCACCTAGAAATTGACAATGTAATTTCAATTAATATTATCACATTGTAAATCATAATACCCACATACAAAAATATGCATTTACATACCAATACAATTTTGAATTTCAATTGATTTCTCAGGAGTTAACATAATTTCAGAATCATCATAGGGTGATCTGAATTTAACACCTTCTTCAGTTATTTCAGCTAATTTCAAAAGTGACACCATTTGAAAACCTCCTGAATCAGTAAGAAGTGCTCTATTCCATCCCATAAAATTGTGGAGGCCCCCAGCTTTTGTCAAAGCATCTGTTCCTGGACGATTTCCTAAATGATATGTATTCCCTAAGATTATTTCACAGTCCAGACTTTCAAGTTGGTCAGGTAAAAGTCCCTTCATTGTTCCCTAAAAGTTTTATTTAGAAATTATTTAAAACAAAATTCAATTATAGGCCTATATCCAGTAGTTGGATTTCATCTGGGTGAAATGATGAAAATACAAAATGTTCTCGAATGAATGTCAGTCTCGCCCGAATACTAAACAAGTTGCGAAAACACATAGCTTGTAAACTGGAAAACAAAAATAAAAGGCAGACCTATAACATATTCAAGCGACATTTAATGAATTGTAATCGAATAGCAACTCCTTAACTGTAAAATCTTTTCTATTTTTGTTTATGATTAAGTTAAGAATTGTATAAAACTGTATTTTAATTGAAATAAACAGCTTTTATTATTATTATTCTCACCTGGGTTCCAACTGGCATAAAAACTGGTGTTTTAACTTCATAATGAGGCAATTTCATCAACCCAGCTCGAGCTCTGGATACATTACATTCGGCTTTAACTTGGAATGATAATGCTAACGATTTGGCACCCATTTTAAGTGGGTATTATGTTCCTCTAGTGCTTAATCCAGGTTCCATCCATCCATTTATCTCGTTTTCTAATTATTCGTAGTTCCAGTGACACTGTAACATTGGTGGTCACAATATTATGTTTATGACTTGATATTAAGTTGGCTATGAACTCAGCCGAGGCTTTCTTTGTTCAATTATTATATACTGCTGACCCGACAGACGTTGTCCTGTCTTAACTGTGATACCTACCCTACCTACCTAGCTACCTACCCACCCTACCTACCTACGTACCTACCCTAACTACCAAAAAAAAAATATATATATATATAGATATATATTATATTAAAAATGTATTCTGCTATTCAGGGCGGAGACAAATCCAACGAAACAAAAACCATGAAAATTGGTCCAGCAGATCTCGAGTTATAATGGAGGGAACAAACCCGACTTTCTTTTATATATCTAAATTATATATTTCAATTATTTTTTATGACATAGATTTTGTTTTCATAGTACCATAAACTCTGCTTCAAGCTCCCATTACTGTCCAAAAGTTAATTATTTGTTTATTTTATTACCTTTAACCTAACCTCTTTTAAAAACCTATGTTGTGAATGTGAGTTGATGTGAGTGTGAGACTCAATTATCTGACAAGACAATGACATTGACATGTGATCAGTGATGTGACATGAATACATGATTTGACAATGCTAAAATTGGTTGGAGCTAGGTTAAATGCTCTAAGGTTGGAGTTGATGCTGATAAGGGACAAACAAAGAGGGACAACGTCAGGTTAATACTTACTATACTCTTTGGGGACAACCATGGAATTAAGTCGATTATGTCCATGGGGACAAAACATAACATAATTTAGTGAAGGCTCACAGACACAACACAACCTTTTGACCACGAGTTTCTGTTATTTATTACATAGCCATGAGCCCCTTGCTTGATCTAAAGATCATACACCCGCATCATGGTCATGGGATCATCTGTACTGTTTTTACTTTATTAATCTTTCATTAATGGGAAGCTAGTAAGCTACCTTATCCCTGCGTGTGTCCATAAAGGGCATCTTCCCAGCAGCAGTGGCTTGTCACCAGTCAGGTCAGTGCCACTGAAAATAGGTTTAGACCTTTGGAATAGAAATAGGGTAAACCACGAATAGTTCAAAAACATGATGGATACCTATTTAGTGATTGGGAAAGATGCATCCCACCTTGGATAGGTTAGGTATGTGGTCAATAGGTTAAATTTAATGCTCTAAGGGTCAATTATATAGGTGCCTTAACTTTGAAACAAGGGCAAACCTAGAGAGATAAAAGTGATGTTTTTCTTGAACCAATGCCAAGTATTGATATAAGAAATACTAAGTTTGTTAGGTGATTCAAACTCAATTATGCAGTTTTCAATTTACCAAACTATGTATTGAGGTTCCACTTGTTTTTTTTTTTAATTAAAAAGACTAGTATAATCTGTGCTTGCAAGTTTGGCAACAAATTGGTTAAGGCGCCATCTATCGTTAAAGATGCTAAGGTTTCGCACGACTACAAACCATTTACTTTTACGGTTAAATTTTGCAAATTCAACCTTATTCTCATCACTTTAACGGACTTCATACTTCAATTAACATTTTGTACTTCAGTCACTTCAAATGAGCGATCATAACCTCAACGATTTTCAATTTTCATGTGAATTCGGTTTCGTTTTGGACCGTGCTTGCTGTAATTTCATACAATTAACGGAACAGAATTACGATCATTTGTAATCTAGTTGGCGTATGAGTGACGGTCGGTTTTTTAATACTTATCTCGAATGGGTATCGTGTGTATGATGAAAAATGTAGTGTCAAAAATTTTCTTCGACGTGTAGGCTGATGAAATAAATAGGACTGTCGCAAGAATCGTAAGTACCTTGTTTTAAACTTAAGTTTTACGGACGTCTAAATTCGCGGATTATATTTTTTTTCACACCTGCTAACTGAAATATAAAGACAACTCAAATTACAACACTGTGCAAAGCGGTTCCTTTGGCGTAGTTAAGAACACGTGTGATCATTGATTTTGGTGACCACGGTTCGATTCTGGGTTTCTGTATTTAGTTTTTCCTAATCTTTTATTTTGTTTTTTTGTAGCTTTAATTTCATATTTAGTTTAGAAAACATGCACAATTGACGTGAAATCACTGTTAATGGTGGTGCAATTTCTTTAAGTATGTTTTTTTTTTCATAACTTCATAAGTGATTGTTTTGTTCAGATTCAATAGGAGTTTTACTATTATGCTTATTTTGTTACTATTTATTTATTATTTTGTAAATTTTATGAAGTACTAAGAATTACCAAAGTAGGTACTCTGCGAATGTATGCAACTTTCTGTTTATATAGTTATTTCATTATTGTCTGAATATTTTTAGTGTGACAAGTTTATGAAGAATTGACTGTCCAAATGAAAATAATTTAAAACATTTCTAAAAATGGATACTAAAAGTCTCCATTGTAAACATCCGAAAAAGATGAAATCTAGTAAGGATAAACAAGAAGTATTTGTGCTACCGCCAGATCTTTTAAAGAAACTTGGCATAAGCATTGGAAATATTAATGGGAGCAAAGTAATACCTACCGAAGCAAATGGTTCACCTAGTAAGTCCATCCATGTATTCTTAAAGGGTTTCATATAAAGTAGTCATCCATCCTTATTTCCGGCAACCATATTACTTAATTAGAGTATGTCAATGAAATTTGGAAAGAGGGTGTAGTCTGTTCACTGCTAAACAATCCTGTGTACTGGACGGTGGCACGACTCCCCATACTAGACCTGTGGAATAAAAAAAAATTTACATAAGCATAATTATTAATTACTAGCTTCTGCCCGCGGCTTCGCTCGCGTGGAGGTCGGAAATTATCCCACAGGAATGTTCTACCGGGATAAAAAATATCCTATGTGTTAATCCAGGATATAAACCATCTCTGTGTCAAATTTCATCCAAATCTATACAGTAGTTTTTACGTGAAAGAGTAACAAACATCCATACATCCATACTTACAAACTTTCGCCTTTATAATAGTAGTAGGATTATTAGTGATTAGTTATTTCTGATGATCAGCTTTGGTGATTATTCCTCAAAGGCATGTTTTCAGAAATAACTGCTTAAGAGATTTTTGTAAAACTTGGACAGCGGTTGTTTTTGAATCCAGCATATCAAGCATCAAATTGCCTTGATAGTTTTTCAACTTTATTACAAAAGGATAAGGTTCATATTCAATTGGGAAAATTTGACAGTTTGGGTTAGCTTGATGGGCTGGTGTCTGTACATACTGATTCATCTCAATCTATCACCTGTATACCTACTTTTATTTGATAGCTAAAAATATTTTTCTAGGTACTGCAACTATAAATAATGAATACATAGAAAATGGTCCTGAATCAAACTGTAGTCATAATCTACCTGATACATCAATTTTGGAGACTGCAAGCTTGATGAAGAAATCTGTATTGTTGAGTCCTACCTTTGTTTCTACCATAGCAAATGGGATTTCAGGCGAAGTAAATATTTCAGGAAAAAACATCGCTGAACACCCGGTCGCCGTAACAGACTTGGTATATGCACAAGACAGTGTTTTTGAACCTGCAGATAACTTTGAAGTTACAAACCTCTGTGACTCTATTGATATTCAGGAAGGATGTTTCAAAGTAGATCAATGTAATATTGCTCTGAATGGAGAACAAACATTTCAGTCAAATATTAATCAAGAAAACCAATGCATGCCCCTTGATGGAAATAAAAAACAAGTAGTAGATATTAATATGACTTTTGATGAAAATCTAAGTAAATTAGGAAGCAAAGTTAATAATGGTTTGGATGATAGTCATTCACATAAAAGTGACATCAATGTTGAATTGGCTTTTAGTTCAACAGCAACAACAGTCACAGGTTCTGCTTGTATGTCTTCTAATAATGATCCTTATCATAATCCTGCACCTAAACCATCTAAAATACACATTATCTCTGAAGAAACAATCCCACTATCAAAACTTAGAGAAATA
Source organism: Hyppa rectilinea (assembly GCA_951799385.1). Lineage (NCBI taxonomy): Eukaryota > Metazoa > Arthropoda > Insecta > Lepidoptera > Noctuidae > Hyppa > Hyppa rectilinea. Next base: position 9,067,878 of record OX637306.1, on the reverse strand, counting down.
AAAAGATTACAATATTTAAATGGCAACCAAATTATGCCAGTGACATTACAGTCTATCATTGATACTAAAATAAATATTGAAGACGTGAACTCTGGTTTACAAAGTGTTAAGGAATCTACCTCTACAGTGCCTTTAGAAAACCCTGAGATATTACATTCGGATTTAGATCAAGTAGGAAGTGGAGAAAATACAAATCAAAGTAATTTAAAATTCGTGTATAGCAATGAACAAATAGAGGCTACTGCTATGCCTAGACTTGCATCTGCAAAACCAGTTGAAGAGGCAAGTACATACATTACATCAAATATGATTGAAAATGTTAATTTATTGGAAGATGAACAAAGTTTAGAAGACACCAGTAAGAACTCAACTTTATCCTGGGAATCAAGTGATAAAGAAAGTGAAGATTTCAATGAAGATTATATTACCAAGGCAGAGGCGGCAGACTGTGAATTAAATGATCAAAATAAAACTTCCGAAGATGATATATCAACAGTAGCAAATGCAATAGAAAATGGTTTTGATAAAGGTGAAATATTGATGACTGATGAAGATAAAAGTGTTATGATTTCCAATGACCAAATGGATGAAGGCACTGAAATACCTGCTCATGTAGAAAAATATTGTGTCTCGCAAATCGAGCACAATTCTACTATGGATAAACTGGAAAAAGTTAGTCCTATACAAGGAGTAACTGGTATTGAGGAACACAGTAAGGTCAAAGAGAATATGAAACAAAAAGTTTGTCCTATACAAGAAGCAACTGGTATGGAGGAAAACTGTATGGTCAAAGAGAATTTAGAACAAGAAGTTAGTCCTATACAAGGAGCAACTGGTATTGAGGAACACAGTAAGGTCAAGGAGAATATGAAACAAAAAGTTAGTTCTATACAAGAAGCAACTGATATTGAGGAAAACTGTATGGTCAAAGAGAATTTGGAACAAGAAGTTAGTCCTATACAAGGAGCAACTGGTATTGAGGAACAGAGTAAGGTCAAAGAGAATATGAAACAAAAAGTTTGTCCTATACAAGAAGCAAATTGTAGAGAAGAAAACTGTATGGTCAAAGAGAATTTGAGACGAGAAGTTAGTCCTATACAAGAAGCAACTGGTATTGAGGAAAACTGTATGGTCAAAGAGAATTTAAGACAAGTGGTTAATCCTATACAAGAAGTACCTGGTATTGAGGAACACAATACGCCAAAAGAGAATACAAAACAAAAATCTAGCACCAAGAAAAGTAGTCATTCAAAAAATACTTTTGATAGTGGAGTGAAAAGATTAACAGAACACAAAATTTCTTCTAAAAATGTAGAAGAGAAAACATTAGAACATGATGAGTTGGTTACTATTTTAAATGCAACCAAAGATCTCTCTAGCAGCGTTGCAGATATAAAAGTAGATAAGGTTAAAGAAATAGCTGCATATTTGCGGAAATTTTCTCACATTTACACAGATAAAAAGAAAACAAAAACAGCTCTTAGTAATGATATTACTAAAAAGGAAACAGTAAATTCGAATGCAAATACAATTGAATCAAAATTATGTATTCAAGGAGTTGAAAAGCCTGGAGGAAACCAGAAACAAGTAGATAGAGAACACACTGGTGAGTGCAAAGTTCTTAAAACGTACGCTAGGCGCAATCCGCCAAAAGCGTCTAAACTATCTACTCATATTTTACACAAAAAAGAAACATGCAATACACTTGAAGAATTAGATCTGGATCTTGATGCTGTAAACATTTCAGCATCATGTGAAATCCAGAAATTCTGTTTATGTGATGACTTTGGACGTTTAGCTTACTATGATTCTGATAACTTGTATGAGCATATACATTTCTGGCACCGTCATACAGCTAACTGTGAATTAGATGTATTATTTGCCATATACAATGAAAAGGCAGTTATTAGTAATAGTGAAAGTGGGTTAGAAAAAGAGGAAAAGACTGAAGAAACATTACAAGCTTATAATGTTTGTTGGAATATATTTCAAAGTGAGTTTTCTGAAAATGTAGACAACTCTGATACAGAGCCAATAGGGCATAATTATGTAATAGATGAGTTGAAAGATGATTCTCCTGTTGAAAATTCACAACTGCTTGTGTTGAATCATGTAGCTCAGAAAGTAGATGATGGAATTGTGTACGAAACTCATGATGAAGTTCGTATGGAAAATAATTCAAATTCTGATATTATTTTAGAAACCATTGACCATGATATGGTCGATGCAGCTGAATCCAAAAATAATGATAGCATAGCATATACAGAAAAGCCTTTGAATACTTATATTAATGATAATAACAGTGCTGCTGGTAATGAGCATATAAATACGGGGCTTAGCTCTTCGCAACCGAAATTGACTGTAAGTATATAGTATAACCAGGGTTGAAGCAGACCCTTCACCAAGCCGAAATGTGCGCATATTTTAAACATAGGTAGATCAGAAATATTTGCTGGTATTTTTGGGGTATTTTGAAGTTTTGAACAATGAAATCGTAGTTCGTTTAATAATGCGACTCTTAAGATAAATCACGTTTACGTATTAGTAAACAAAACCGTAATACCGAGAAGAAAATATGACTCGGCTTGGTGATGGGTCTCTTTGCAGCCGTTATAATAAGCATACAGATAAAGTAATACCTATAGTTACCACCACGGGACTCATTTCAACTTTTTCTCTAACAATGGAAACGCAATATTGTCACAACTCTTGCTAAGTGCGCATTGTCTTTTGTATTCTATTCTATATTACTGACATGCGGAAAATATGTCACGCATGCGGGCCAACCCGGCCCATCCCGCGTGTGTAAGACAATCCTTGTGACGATAAAAACGCCCTAAAAGTTTGACAATGCACATTCATTCTTAAAAATAATTTTGTACACTGACTTATCACATCTTCCTACCCGTGTATCAGGACTGCAATATAATTTCCCGCGAGCGAAAATCTAAAATGATAATTTAGGTACTTATGATGTCGACTGTACATAATTTTTCATTGCATGTCTTAGGACCGATTTTTCAAATCAGCCCTTAGTCAAGGAACTTCTGCGGAACTTGTCTGCTATGCTTTCTGAGGAATACATTTATTTTTATTAAATTTCAGCCCACTTCAGCATCAAAAACAGGGTCGTCAGAGTTAAGTAACGTATTGGAGAAGGTGCGTAAATAAATATTTATTAGTTAAAGTGTCTTTCTGTCATCAGATCTAAAATAATCTATATATTACAGATTAAAAGCCTGTAATTTATACGAAATAATAAATCGTTTAACATAAGTTATTGTAAACAGCTAGGGAAAGACATTGTTTTTGACTATTTGAAATATTATTTGACTGTCATTATTAATCTTTTGCAAACTGCTTAACATTAAAATTTCCTAACCGTATATATTATGCCACTGCAATAACGCGCGGTTGCGCAATTTCTATGTTTTTTAAACGCCTTCGTTTGGAGCAAGGTTAGTGAGCACCCTTAGTTTTGATAATGAACAGGAACCTATAAAAAATAAATTATTTAGCTGATGTTAAAAATATTTTGATGCTGAACGTTAAAAATATTATTATTGTTTATTTTGACGACACGGTTGGCGCAGTGGTTGAGCGATTGACTGCTGCGCACTATGTCGCGGGTTCGATTCCCGCACGGAACAAATATTTGTACGACCTGCAAGTATTTGTTACGAGTCTGGGTGTTTTCTATGTATGTATTTACAAAAAAAAAATGTAGGTATATAAGTAGTTTATCAGCCATCTCGTTACCATAACACAAGCATTAGGTTGCTTAGCTTGGGACGATATGGCGTTGTGTGAAATGTCCAAGGATATTTATTTATTGTGTTTTTTTGACCCTTAGCAAGTCCTTTAGTCAGACTTGGATGGGTAATAGTTTTAAAGCCGTAAATAGCAATTTCAATTCCTTTATCAATCAATCTGACTAGCCTTTTCCTAACTATGTTGGGGTCGGCTTCAAGTAATGTTATCGGGAATATTTTCAAACATAAAAAACCGTAAAAAAAAGAATAACACGCGTTTTATTACTGAATTTAATCCACTTTTTTTTATTTTCAGACTTCTTTAGAAGGCTCTGGCACTAAAGACAAAACTTATCAACGCAGACAATCTTCTAGCAATGAAAATATATTTTCAAGAATGGATGTGAATTTGGACTCTTCTAAAACATTCGATAAAACTGCTAAAGTATGTGTCTTGAATTGTTTATGAACAAAATAAAAAATCATTTATTTTTGGTTTTAATTTTTTTAAATTTTACTTTTTAGAAACGCAACATCTCGGGTAAAGCGACACCTAGCTCAGAGCCATCTATCAAGAAGAGTGTAAAGTGTGGAATATGCAATAATATATTTTCTGGAGTGGAATGGGAACAACATGTTGCTAATCAGCATCATTTAATCGCTTGGCGAGCAGGTGGTTCCATCGTAAGTGTAGAATTATTGCTGTTTATTATTTATTTATGTAATTTCATGGAAAAAGTTTTCCAGTTCATAAAAAGTAACGTTATTAACTACCCTTTCAAATACCCAATTGTACCCTATATGTCAAATGCACGACGACAGACTTCCCAGACTTTCCCGCTTCACTTACCATCAACTTTAATACGCCCTGTTGCTGTTACAGAAATTGGATGACCCTGAATTAGTGCATAAGCTGAAAGATAGATTAAAAACTCTAGGCAAGCTGGAGTGCAGTTTATGCAACATGCAAGTAAAGAAGTTTAGCCGATTCATGGAACACATTAAGTACTGTATACGAAAGAAGGTAGTTTATTTTTCTTACTTTGTACTGAAATCTCTTCTGATTCAGAAGGCAGTACCCATCAATACTGTTCGCATCGTGTGTATTCCTGAACTTTGAACTTTGCTCCCTACACCGGCGGACCATTGTTTTATATTTTTTGTAAATATAAAAAAAAAAAATAGAAAACAAAATGCACTTTCCATATTATTTCCATTTTTGTTTTTTTTTAGCTTTCGGACGCCGACAAAAAACCGGATAAACCTCCGCGCAAATCAAGAATAGCAACAGACGAGCATGTTACATGTGGCGTGTGCCAGAAGACTATACTGTCTTCTAAATGGCTTGAACATATAGGCTGCAGCCATGATTATTTAGCTTGGAAACAAGGACAACCTGCCTTGGTGAGTATTCGTTTAATTGTCAATGATTAAATGTCTGTGCATCCATTGCCCACTTAAAACAATACTCGGCTGAAAATATGGTCCATCGACTTGTTAAAACTTCGTTTGTAGAGCGTCATCTCTGTCACTCATACCTGTGAGACAGTCTCTTTCTTAAGCTCGATGTGTCATGTTAATGCCCCGGGCACTTACATGACACATCGAGCTACTACTACTGTACTTTTAATAGTTAATTAGATGTCAAAATTTCATCGATGAACATCGATATTCTAATAATTAAACACAAATTTGACGACACGGTTGGCGCAGTGGTTGAGCGATTGACTGCTGCGTTGCATGTCGCGGGTTCGATACCCGTACGGAACAAATATTTGTACGACCTACAAGTATCTGTTCCGGGTTTGAGTGTTTGTCTATCTATAATATGTATGCCAGCATATGTATATCAGCTATCTCGTTACCATAACACAAGCATTAGGTTGCTTAGCTTGGGACTATATGGCGTTGTGTCAAATGTCCAAGGATATTATTATTATTAGCGTTTACCTTTTCAGAATTTAGATAATGAATCAGAATTGTGGCAACACCTGCAGAACATTATTAGGCTGAATGGAAGTTTGACTTGTTACAAGTGCGGGTTGCAACGCAGTCGTGTAAAAACGTATCAGGCACACATAAAAACTTGTGATGGTAGTAGGGTAAGTAGAGATAACAATGTTTATCAAAGGAATTAAGAGGTTGAACATTTATGTAAAATTTTATTTATTGTAACTTTATGCACAATAAAAAATAATACCGTAAAAAGGCGGATTTAATGACCATTTATGAGCCATTTTTCCAATGTTAAAAATGAATGACAAAGGTGACATATCCCGAAAAGCTCCACTTCAAAATTGTCGCCCATTTCGTGCCACGAGTTTGCATAAAATTATGATGATAGTGTCAAATTGAAATCATCCTGAAACTGCATTGGAAATAAGACAACACTATAACTAATCTTCAATGAATATTATTTCAGATGTGTTTGGATGAATCTTCGATAAGCGTCGAATTGAACTCGTCAACTATTGACGAAAATAAAAGCGCTGAAGCCAGTACTGTGAAGTGTGGAGTCTGCGAGCTGGATGTGGCGCACTCCGACTGGCTTGAGCACATTTCCAAAGAACATAATTATTTAGCCTGGCAGGAAGGTGAAACACCATTGGTACGTATTTATAAGGGTTTAGTTGAAGACTTTCGCTCTACTTTTCTATTGAATAATATCCGAAGCCAAAATTTGCGATTCATTATTTGTTTTTTTTTAATTGATCTTCTTTTTTTAAATTAGTTTCTTTATTTTGGAGTTGCGGTCTCGTTTTGCCTAAGTACAACCCTGACGTAGGCCGCACGTACCTATATACAGAACGTTTGAATGTTTAAACCTAAAGGTCCGATTTCACCAAAATTGTGTTCAGCACATTTGTTCACAAACATTCTGTGCTGAACTCCAACAGTGCACGTACAGAGCTGCAGACGCTTTTCCATTTCCATACAGAGCAGCACGTTTGTAAATGTTTACTTGAGTAGGTCCACCGAAAGAAACATTTGTGCCGTACACTGTGCAGTACAGTGCCGCACACTGGTGGAATAGTGCCTTAAGAATGAAATAAATCTCTTGTGGATTCCAGGATTTGAACGAAGAAGAAGCTGTGTGGAATCATTTGCAGCAATTCATCAGACAGAACGGAGGGTTGACTTGTCACAAATGTGGCTTAGTGCGCAAACGCGTCAAAGGGTATTTGACTCATATTGAAATGTGCGATGGCACAAACGTAAGTACCGCTCACGCATACAAGTAGAAATCTCTCACAAATACACAACAGGACTCTTATAAGTATTTGGAAGTTTACTAAAGCGGTAAAACAAAAGTAATCTGCCTAGCCTTGCCCAACTATTTTGGGGTCGACTTCCAGCTTAACCGAATGGAGCTAAATAATAGTATTTCACATGAAACGACTGCTTACCTATCATTGATAAGCCGCCATGTTATGAAATTTCATAGTGTTCTGTTGCGAAAATGAGATGGCAAATAATCCATTCATCTCCCTCACTTGAGTGGCGACAACAGCAACAAGTACTGCTACATAAAATCAAAATAAGACCGGTATTTATGTGATAACAAGTACAACTGAGGCTTATTAATTACTACCTGTTCCCGCGCGGTTTCTCCCGCTGCCGGCACCTATTGGTCGTAGCGTGATGTTACATAGCCTAAAGCCTTCCTCGATAAATGGACTATCCAACACAAAAATAATTTTTCAGCCATTGGAAGCTGTGCCAGATGCAATTAAAAATCAATGTTTTAGACGATGACAACAAACATGTCTTATCGATTTAGATTATAGTTTGAATAACATTTATTTTTCAGAGCCAAATGGACAATTCGTCTAATAACATCAGTTTCAATACTACAACTAGGACTACTGACTTGAACGCTACAGCTGACTCCACTGATGGATGGTTTGACGTACCGATAAAACAAGAAGAAAGTAAAATTGTGAAATGTGGAGTGTGTAGTGGAGAGATGCCAATCTTGGAATGGATGCAGCATATTGGCAAGGAACACGATTACTTGGCGTGGCAAGATGGAGCCACACCATTGGTATATGTTTTGCTATATCTTAGATGGCAGACCAGTAGGGATGTTGACAAGAAATTCTATTTAGTCTGTCAGTCAGATAATAAAAAAATATTCGATACGTAATAAAAATGACTTATTAAAGTTAGGGAAAGGGGCCGCGTACGTCACAACTCAGTATAAAATCTACATACCATTTGTAACATCCTCAAAATCTGTGTTATGGAAATAAATGATTTGATTTGATTTGAGCGACGTCATGCCACATTTTAACACAACGTATCGACTTAATCACTTGATTACGCGAAAAAAGAAAAAATACGTGTCCAATATATTTAATAATATAGCTGACGAACTAAAAAATTAAAATTTGTCATCATCCCTATTCAGACCTTTAAATGAAAGCAACTGTATAGTAATTTAAATTATAATTGTTATCCTACTAAATTACCCAGAGCAACAGTATTTAAAATAAAAATGGTCTGAAGTTCGAAATTTGTATACTTATTTATATTTTTTTTAAATACGAACTGTTTCAGGACTTTCAAAACGAATTAGAGGTGAAAGTGCACCTCCTTGAAGTGTCTAAGCAGTGCGGCGGGCTGGTTTGCAACAAATGCGATAAAAGAATGAAGTATCCGAAAACGTTTCAGATCCATATAAAAGAATGCACTGGGGCTACCGTAAGAATACAACAATTTTTTTTTTAACTATATTTTCTTAATTTATATTTTTTATATATATATATTTAAATATTACCAAGTGACACCAGCGAGGGCAGTAATAACAAAAAGAGAATTTAATTTATAGTAACATAAAAGCAATCATTTAACCTCAATGGATTTAAACAAAATACCTTGTAAGGTGGCTTCTAATGGTCTCGCACGCGTTGCAAAAGCTGTCCTTACTGCTTATGAAATAAAGGCTGCAATTGTTATACTAAAAAAATAGACGTGTGTTTGATTGTACGTTTAGTCCAATATTACTAAAAACAACATTTTTATTTCTTTTACAGGGGTCTCCTGACAGTAAATTGGATACTTCAACCCCGAGTTGGATCGAAATGTTTAGTAACAATAAAGTTAAAGATGAGGTTCTAACGTGCGGAGTGTGTGCGTCTACAGTAGAAAGTGAAAAGTGGATCCAGCACATAGAAACTAAACATCAGTACTTGGCTTGGATAGAAGGCCAGCCCCCTCTTGTGAGTAATAATTAACTAGCAGATTTTGCAAAATATAATCTAGAAAACGTCTTCTATTTCGCGACTTCGTTTTTAAGACACCAACCATCATAATATATTAAAAAACAGCATTTGTTTTTTAAATACATTACTGTTTTAATACTTTTGTAGTTCGGCCTCAGAGGCCAAAGTATTAGGAAGGTCTGGGACTGACGCGGGAGCAAACGAGTACAGCCGATCTATTCTGAAAAATCTCACCATGAAAACTTAGTGGAGTGAGTCTAAGCGGGATTGTCCGAAAGGGTTAGAGCTACCCCGGAACATAAAGGACTAAGAAAGGAACATTGATGGATTTTAGTCAGTAAGAGTCTGACACTCCCTTCTGCTCCACCCAGAGCGGGAAGAGTCATTTGATGATTTCCTACCATCAAAAAAAAAGGTGGAGTGAGTTTGCAGTGAGCTGTCATTTCACGTCATGCTGGAAATTGAAACTATTGACTTCGTCTTAAGCGTTCATGGTGAAGTTTTTACAGAATAGATCAGCAGTTATCCGTGTATCCAGCTTTCAGTAGCAATTTTCCATTGCTTGCGAAGTTTCTTGTTAGTGATGTTTTTAGAAATCGAACTTAGTTTTTTATTTGCCATGTTTAAAGTTGACTAAACTAGTTCATAGCTGATAAACTTTAATAAAGAATCCCTCGTCCGGTTCTTGTGCTGATGTTTGGGGGATGCCCATGTCGAGTTGTTGACTCTATCGGATGAATGGTGGTCCTTACTTAGGTTAACTAAGATTCATAATTTCAGAACCTCGAAGACACTGTGATGGTACAAAAACATTTGCACGATATTTCTAAATTATTGAATGGTCTGATGTGTATGAAGTGCGGCGTCAAGCGGAAGTACGTCAAGTCGTACCTGCATCACGTAGACACGTGCCAGGGGAAAGTTAACGTCGGCGAACTTACCTACGCGTTGATGAGTAAAGGTAAGGCACGTTATTTGTCTAAAATATGAGCTGTTCAATACATTTATGCACACGTAACTCAATAAAATGTAAGGAACAGTTCATATTTTTATCGCGATTTCAGGGTTCATCCCATAGTAAAATTTGTTCGTAACTACTCATAGTTACGAACAACTTTTACTATGGGATGAACCCTGAATTTATAGAGTTAATTTTTTAGCACCTTATATGTAGACTTCGGTTCGGTGTATGGCTAATCCTTTGCGTTTGTGAGATACAGTGCTGAAAAAGACGCGGCTATACAAAACGAAGTATACCGAAACGAACAAAAAAAATGCGCTTGCGCATGTATGCTAACAAAGAACGCAAAGCTCACGTCTTGCTGATCCTGTAGTAGTTATATTATTTCCTCATCTTTTATTTTTTCTTCTAGATATTGTTGAATGTGCTGTCTGTGCTGCAACGATAGAACCCAAAAACTGGCGGGCACACGCTATGTCGGAACATTACAATATTGCGTGGGTTGTTGGAGACACTCCTATCGTAAGTCTTTATCATCATCGTTGAAATGCACTGTGTATAGATACTCACGTCTTGTTACCATACTATAATCCTTATATACTCCTCTTGGTTCGTTTATCCTTACTTATTCCCCAAGGTATGTTGGGGTCAAATTAAATCCGCGAAAAACCATGATCATTTTTTGTCTTACAGGAAATCAATAACCCGTATGCAGTTGAAAGTTATTTGAAAGAGTATCAGCATGTGCACAATAAATTAGTTTGTAAAGTGTGTAAAATAAGCAGAGTATCGTACGTTGGATTTTATGCTCACATCATCGTCTGTGGCAAAACTGAAAAGGTTGGTTTATATAGAATACAGAATTAAATCGCATTGGCAGATATAATTTAATGTGATGTTCGTCATCATCTTTTCATCCTAGAAATAAGTTGTAACGTTTTAACAACAATTTCAGGAAACGGAAATATACAAAACCGTGTGTGACATATGTAACAATAAGTACTTGCGTATATACAAGAACCAGCACATGACCATGCACAGAGAGAAGGAGTACGCGAAGGAACGCAAGCTGCTGTTCGCCAAAGAGCAAGCGCTGAAGAAAGAGGCTGAGGAACCCGTCGATATCATTCTGAAGGGTCGTAGGAAGGCAGCTGAGAAGTAAGCTTTTATTAAATTAACAAGCCGTGTGCCCGGTGGGATAACCTCGGCAAAAATGTCGAAATTCCATCCCTATTTAAACCCCTTTAGGGGATAGATTTTCAAAAAATTTTACTTAGTGCTCACTGCCTCTGTTGGATCATAATTTCATGAATTTTCATACTTCTAGCCACCCATCGGTTTAGGCTATGAGTTGTCTCAGTGCATGTATTTTTTTTTATTAAGTAAGATATTTAAGGCTGCGCTAGTCGTCGGTGAACTAGTCCGTAGGCGTGGCTAAAACCCAAGCTTTTTTGCCCAAATCCGTGTGAGAAATTGTGAAGCACATTGATTTATACCGAAAACATAATGAACCTTTGGGTTATTTAGAAAAAACTGAATGTGAAATTATTTGAACTCTTGAACATTAAACTATGACTACAATTAGTGTTGAAATTCGGATCATTCGAGGCTTATCACTTTCAAATTACTTTTTATTTTACTTTTCTGCTTTCGTACAGGCATCGATGACGACGACTAGTGTAGCAATTGCCTCCCAACGTTTGAATGGACACTGCCGACTAGCGCAACCTAAAGCTAAAAAATATTTTGACATCTTCAAGAATATGTTTGGTGTGATTGTAATTATTTATTCCTTTGTTTTTAGAGCGAAGAACGTTATCGAAAAGTATAAAACCAACTTCCATGATGTAAGTTAACTTGTAACTATGTTTTACGTAATTTATTCTTTTAACAATATATATTTCTCACACATTTATAACGACTCCGATAGTTTGTTAACTCACCAACATTATTATACTTTATTCTTCAGTCCAATTACCAGTGTCCAAAATGTGGTTTTAATTCTGAGATTGAGAACGAGTTGGCAAACCACGTGTGCGTAGAAAAGTGGGACGACGCGACCGATTCTGACGAATCAGTCAAGTTAGAAAACTGTTCCGGTGATGATTCTGAAGATTCTAACGAGTCTGACATTGATTCTAACGTATCTGACGAGGAACGAGAAGCCAGCGAACACACCCCTAATAAAAAGAAAAAGCACTCTGATTCCAGTAAGTGAAACCTACAAAAATTTCGATGACACGTAATTATTCTTCATTCATTGATCATCAAAAAACCACGTCATCATTCTTTGACACAGTTGAGGTTTCTCAGATTTTAACCTGATTATACTATGGAGGTAGCTCAGGTAGTTAACCAAGGTACTTGCAGAAACCAATTCACCGAGGTGTTCGCTTTTTCCAATTTTATCGACCTTGACCTTTGACCATTTATTATTTTGACCTGACCATTATACATACATAAAGTCACGCCTCTCATGAGGGTAGGCAGAACCCATAGTACGTCTGCTGCTACGCTCGTTATACATCTCTTTTGCTCCGCATACTTTCCTAAATCTGGTTATGATAATTATTATGTCCTTTTTTCATTTAAATTCTTACAAATTACATTTTTATATTTAAAAAAATATATTAAGACATAGTAGCCCACCGGTGTCGGGAACAGAACTTAATTCTTTGATCATTTTATTTCCAGGTTCAGCCAAAATATGTCGATTGCCATACCAAATTAGTAATTTAAGCACGTATATGAAGAGAAGCACTGAAGGATTGTAAGTAACAAGTCTTTAATATTATCCATATTTGAATATTATTATAAATTTAAGTCGCTTTTTGCGGCGGTCTGTGTGATCGCATTATTCTTCTAAACTTCTTCCAATATTTAATAATATATGATACACAAAAACCTTCTGGTACTAATTCTCTTAATGTTGGTGTAAAACGGTATAGTAAAAATCAATCGCGTATGAGTTTTATACCGTTCACTATCATAATATTAAAGATACATATTATAAAGAAATCAAGTCAATCGAACCACGCGAAGAAAGAAACGGGTCGATGATACCGTCTGAATGCAAAAATGTAATAAGTGCAATATAGTTAAGTCAATATTTACCTTGTCCTCTTTCAGTATTAACACGTATCTAACGGACGAAGATTTGTTTCCGCTGTGGCATAGTTGTGAACTTGAAGAAGTGCCTGAGAATGAGGTCGTATATTACATGCCGCCTGTTGAAGAGTCCTGTAAAGTTAGATTCGATGAAAATCAAGACTGGGTGACGTTCAGTCGACTTGAATCTACCAGAGTAAAAGGTATTACCTATATAGAGACATATTTCAGATTTGTAGATTTCTTTTGGTTTTACGTCCTCACGATTCATTCAGAAAATCGCTCGATCGCACGGTGAATTGTGCCCGGTTGATGGCAATAGGCTCGCCCCCTATTACATGGAACTTAAAATAACTGGCGAAACACCCGCCTGACACACTACATTTCGCCTGAATGACACTCCAGGGAATTCAGGTGTGAAGTTGTGTTGTTTGAAGTGTAGCCATATTTTTCATTTTACAGATACGATGGTACTGTTTTTGGGCGCGAGTATCCAGTGTATGTCATGGGTCCCTTCGGCGACCGACCAGGAGCGAGCGGCTCAAGAGCCACAGTACCTCGCCGTGGTATCACATCGTGAAGCAGATGCGCCGCGACACGCGTGGGACACCACGCTCAGTGAAAGTGGGCTCATACAGCTATGGGACTGCGGGAATTTAATAGCGTGAGTTGATTACATGGCATTTATATGTACGCACGTCGACCAATGCGATAGCATAAGCAATCTTACATAATATTAGCTGATATATTTCGAATATTATTGAGTAAACTTCTGACCGTTTTATTGTAAACACGTTGTTACAAATAATACGTATATAAATCAAGAAGTCAGCAAGATTAATTTTCTTCCATCAAAACTTATGTGTTAGAAAAGCAAGTGTTCGTACGTTTATGGTCCTTCGAGCCGGATTTGAATGATAATAGTATCTTTTATGGACCTGCTATTCGACGGTAATGGTCGCCAAACTCTGCACAAATAAATAAACAACCAACAAAAATCATCAGCATCGCAAAGTTTTTCCAACTATAGTACTTTTTGTGCTATTTTACCCTATTCTCATGACACTAGTGTGTTATTGCGTCATTCTTTAGTTACTATGTATGCCTGTGCAAGTTCTTATATGAAAAATGTTGATTACAGAACTACGCCAAAGTTCGCGCTCGGAATAGCGCATGACTTCGGAACCGTTTGGGCCATTGACTGGTGCCCATCCGGAGCAAGGGATGTATTCGAACCCGTGCCCGAGTCAGGCAATATGCACAGACTTGGCCTAATGGCCGCAGCCTGCTCAAACGGACTGGCTTATATCTTCGTAGTACCTTACCCAACATCTATAACAGAAAAGTAAATACATTTTCATATTAATGTATACTTCCTTATTTTTTGATTAACTTGAGCTAATATATAATATTTCTTTTACAGAGAAAGACCATTTTATAAGCTGAAGCCAGTTGTGGAACTAAGGTTGACAAGTAATGAGAGTAGAAAGGTTTATCAGGCTACTGCCATAAAGTGGTCTATTGTAAGTCATACTTTTTGGAAAATATATTTATTTATATTTATTTGGGACTTCATAACATTCATGGTACTCGCTATTTTCCACCCTGTTATATTACCACCATACATTGATTTACAGTTTCGGTTAGACTGGAAGCCGACTCCAAGATAGTTGGGGAAAGGCTAGGCAGATTGATTGACATTTTTTTTCAGTATAGTTTAAAAAAAAAGCTTTATAATGAGTAAAAAATATATTTCAGCAAAAAGGACATTCTCACGTGGTAGTCGGCTACGCAGATGGTACCACGGCGTACTACGATTTAAACGGAGACTCCCCATTACTGAAGACCAAAGAAAACAACCTCACAGTATTTTATCCTTACCACGACGAGCGTGTTCAAAATTCCTGTATCGAGGGTAAGTAGAACTTTGGCACGTATAATCCACGCGCGTTGCAAATAAAGTTTTACGTCGGTGAATTTTACGCCTGAATGTAATGGCTGCATTCCGAGACTTATGGCTCGTTATGGTCGGTGCCGTAATCGATAATTTTCACTTCAGTACTCGTTCATTGTGACTACTTGGCACTGGTACCGTTTTCCCATTAAAAAGGGTAAGCTTCAAACAGTCATGGATTGATTTAAAGCTTTCAGTGGGTAGGCCGGTCGCACCTAAGTGGTACTGGCACCGGCACCTTTTGGGCCGCGTATCGTGAGTCTATAAAACATCGGTCATAAGTCAAAAGTCAAGTCCAAAATAATTAAACGCCGATTATTACCAATATTTTTGTGTAACATGGTAGGTGACGC
This sequence comes from Hyppa rectilinea, assembly GCA_951799385.1. NCBI lineage: Eukaryota > Metazoa > Arthropoda > Insecta > Lepidoptera > Noctuidae > Hyppa > Hyppa rectilinea. Next base: position 9,052,525 of record OX637306.1, on the reverse strand, counting down.
TGTAAAAAACACATAGTGTACTACACAACTCTACTACAAGGGATCTTACCTTTAAGGGATTATAAACTTTGTGTTATGTTTGCACTATTTTTTTGACATAACTTACCAGTAGTATCAGCCTCAAGCCCAGCACGAACGTCCGAAGTAAACGTAACGTAAACTTTCGAATCCAAAATACAATTATCCTTTAGCATTTAGGTTTATATTATGTATTCGGCGAGCACAATGATCTGATTTTATCAATAAAGTTTTGAAATGGGATCCCTTCTTTTCGCATAATGTTCTTTGTCCTATTATACTTCGGCATAACGATTTTGGCACAATTTGTTTTGGCATAATAATACTACGGCATAATTTTTTTAGGCATACATTTTATGTTGGCATAATCATCTTAAAAGACTAATTTGTTTTGGCATACATTTGATTCGCATAACGTTAGTAGGCCTAATGACTATTGATATACCTATTGATAATTTTGTTTACATAGTTTGTTTGTGTTAGCTGTCAGTGTCCATTTTTCCATGTGTTTTATTCTCGCTATATGAATATCCAAAAAATACCCAAATACGCTTTGCTCTACCCCGACTCGGACAGGTTAGGTTAGAAGTTCGTGGTTATTAATTTTAAACCAGACTACGCTTTTTAAGCAACTTTTGAGTGTTTTGAGGTTAGGTTACAAAAAGTTATTTTTCTCGGCAATGGTGAGTTACCTTATCATGGGAGTGGTGCCAGGATGGAGGAGGCATAATACATTTATGTTTTAGAATATTATGCTTAATCATTATTATGGTTAGAGAAATTATGCTGAAAAAAATTATGCGTAAGCTGTTATGCGTAATTATATTATGCGAAAATATAATTATGCCAAACAAAATTATGCTAAGTTATATTAGGTCTTAAAATTTTATGCAAATGGATAGGGAACCTTTTGAAATAAGTTAATATTATGTGTGATAAAAGTACACTGCTACCAATATTTTTTCGGCGTTGATGGGCTGAAATCTATTAGAAAATATATGTGCATTATATGCAATTGTTGTGCAAAACAAACATGTGGCGTTAGTTCTAATTTTGGCCACGCGTCAATAGATTCTTGTAGTGCTATATTTTCTTTAAAGTCGTTCGAATTTACGTTACGTTTACTCCGTGTGTCCTCCGTGCTAAGCCCGCTGTTTGTGTTATCAGATGTGGACATGTACCCGAGCGGCGCGGGCGGCGGCGCGCGCGCGGGCGGCGTGCTGAGCGTGGCCAGCGCGGGCGGCGCGGGCGGCGGCGCGCTGCAGTCGCATGTGGCGGCCGCTAAGGTGCTGTATCCACCGCACTGGCCTGCTGCCTTGCTCACTGGGGATGACTGTTTAGGTGAGTACTACCACAAAAGTTCGAGTCCATACAACGAGCGAGATATAATACACGCACCATAGACGCACGATTATGACACAAATGTACTCGCGACTAGCTGATAGTTATAATATACTTAGAAATCGACGGGTGGTATACACGATATGTACGACGTACGTCGAACTAGGTCGTAAGAGGCGTGAACTTGTTATCCGATCCCTCGCTTTATTGTTCATTAGTCTTACAGCCTGTATGCGCACTAGAATTATTACAGTCTGTATGCGCATGCGTATTTGATTATCATCATCATCAAACTCACTGGTTAGCGAATGGATACAATATGGGATGAATACTTTATTGATTTGGTTGAACAGAATAATAATGTTGAACAAGGAGAGGAACTTATAAAATGCATGTGTCCAGTGAACCAGTCCATCAACGAGCTGGAGTGGTGGGGCGGCGGGCGGCGGCTGGGCGGCGCGAGTGGCGCGGCGGGCTGCGCGTGGTGCGGCCGCCTGGCCACCGCCGCGCTGCCGCTGCTGCGCCTCATGCGGGTGCATCCCTGCTTCCCCGACGTGCACAAGCAGGTACGACTCCTTCACACGCTGTTATTCAACAAACCAAACTTAGTGGAAACTGAACATTTCTCGACGAATTCCGCATTTTAACCATGTGTAGGCAATGACTTTTACTGATCTCCCTGACCTGTATTTTGTATTTTACATTGCTTGTTATTTAGCTTTTTTTTTACGGTGATGCAATCCTTAACTTGTTCTCCTTTTACGTAATTTTGTACGTATAGTACGTATTCTTTTGACTATAATTTTTGTTAGTGACAAACTTAATCCGAAAACTCGAAAATTCGTTTCCATAGTAAATAATTTGTTGAAAATCATCATTAAATAAATTATCATTATATTACGCACGCTGATTCTTCAAAAACGATAGCACTAGGTTCTAAATACTCAGCCTGTCGCAGTACTGGATTGAGGAAATTTAGAAAAGTTAAAAAAAATAAGATTAGCCTAGATCAGTACGCACGGCGTGCCGGAAACAACTGATCGACCTGAATCCTCAACAGAGTAATGTAATTACGCTAATTTGATTACATTTTCAAGTATATAAACAAATGTCAAATCGAAAACTAACGTACTTAAACGTAAAGAGTACTTAACATTTTATAATAAACCAGGTCATAGCCAGAATCATGATGATTCCTTTTGGAGGAAAACGTAAGCGGCAGAACGACGAGCTGGCCATGATAGTGGAGCCCATCACCTACAGCGACGCAGTCAAGAAGTACGGCATCGAGTTCAAACAGATCACTGCCAGGGATCGGGTAAGGCGATTAAACAGTCTTATTTAGATTAATAATGGTCGTTGTCGTTTTCGTGTGGTTAGTGACTAACCTGGTGTCACAGTTCTTTTAACCTGCCCATGGACCTCTGACGTAGCTTCACATGCTGTTGACAACTATCTCTCAGACATGCCGGTTTCCTCACGATGTTTTTTTCTCACCGTTTTTAAGCATGTGATGATTATACAATACGCACATGAATCCGAATAGTAACTCGAGACCTAAGACTTGTCAGTCGGACGGTCACACCACTAGACTATCACTGCTGTGGCACATTAATAATGGTAGCAGTAGTAGTTGACACTCGACTAAACAAAAATCTACACTTTAAGCTTAATATTTTACAAACCTGCAATGTTTATGAAAGACCTATCCAACTACACCGTCCAAAAAATGTAATAAGATTAAATGTAATTCATTAGTCTTTCGTCTAATTAGACTAAAACATTTCCTCATCTTTGCCAATGTTTTTTTTTCACCTCCATTCTGTGATTGACTTGTCAATAACTTTGAAGTTTAAAAATCCGCAGAATTTGATGAAAGTGAATGTTAAAACGTTTTTGCTCTAGTTCAATCGGTCCATTTATACAAACAGAAAGTTGTTATTAAATATTCCATTTGGGTTTCAGCCAAACATGAGTGTCTGAGTGAAATGGGGAAAAGTAAAAACCGGCTATGTGTAAGTCGGAGTTTTAATACGAAGGGTTTCGTATTACCGTACCATATTTAACACTACATCATCACTTATTTCTTTCTTTTTCGTGTGGCTAGTGACTAACCTGTTATCAGAGTTTTTATGCTACCCATGGGCCTCTGACTTAGGTTCACATGCTGTTGAGAAATATCTCTCAGACATACTGGTTTCCTCACGATGTTTTCCTTCATCGATTTTTAAGCAAGAGATAATTGTACAATACGCACATGAATCCGTAAATCAGAGGTGCGTGTCTTGGGTTCGAACTCGTGACCTAAGACTTGGCAGTCTCATTTCCTCTTAAATACGGTCGTAACACTGTAAATTTCACCCTAATTCCGTAACACACTTTCAATCATAATCTTGATGTTTTTAAAAGGAAATGAAAATAAAAGTCTTTTTTCCGAATCCATTGCTTCAAATGTTCGAACAATTTGTCTAATGAACGTACATAATAACGTAGAAGTCCGACTAGTGCAATTTTTAATAACCTCACCTTTAAATATACATATTATGTCATTGTTGGTCATCGAATAAAAACGTCTTTTTTAACCTTGACCTAAATGGAAGATATAAAGTCGCGCAGACTTCTCTAGAATGAGGAAAAGCCTGGCAGAAAATACAGGCCAGACAGAAAATATTATTATAACTATGTTTTCATTAATGAACCTTCGTTCGCGAAATAACACAGGTGTTTTTGTTAACAGACGACCCAGCAGAAGTTATCAGCGACGCCTCGAGACGCGTACCCCGAGCGCTTCCCGCTCTCAGACTTGGCAGCTATAAAGTTCTGTCCCACCTTCAAGCACCACCACAAGCTCGCGCTCGCGATGCACGCCGGCCTCATATTCATCATAACTGTATGATACTTGCTTCTATCTTGATTTATAACCACCTATTATACGCAAACACGGTAGTATAGCGCCACAAACTTACTTGTCTCGGTGGCTGAAACTGGAACTAACGGAATCACTATGAAAACTGACAGGATCTAATTATTTGATTACCGCCAGCGACGCCATCGAGCCAGATGGGCGTGATTGACCCTAGGTACAGTCCTTGCACAGTTATTTTACCTCTGACAGCAGCAACACAATAGCAACCTTATTGAGATGAAAATAACGATCACTGAGATTTTGACAGCGACACAATATCAGAGGTAAAACATGTGAGAGGACAGTACACCCCGTTTCTGAAAACCTGATCAAGTCTCTTCCAAAATTCATGTAAGTTTTGTGATAGGCTGAGAAAAATTGACTTTGACCAGTCATGTCAATTCATGTGTGATTTGACAAATGATTGTAAAGGCTTTCGGTTACTGGAGCCTGAGGGGTGACTCGGCGAATAAGGGCCGGTGCGCATCTGGCGAAGCGCAGCGCAACGCGGTTGACATTGCCAAACAAATATAGACCTTATACTAGCAGTAATAAAGTTAAAAGTAAATTAACGAGAACGTGTTAACGTGGAAAGAAGCGCGCGTTTCAGGTAATTAAATAAATAAAGTTGAGAATTCAACTTTATTTTTAGGCACGCAACGTTGATATTTGTTTGGCAGTGACAATCGGGTGTGGGTGTGCACCGTCCCTAAGACTATTAATAAGAAATGTAAAGCCACTGTTATCGAAATGAATGAAAGTAATTTATATAATAACTGTAAGATTAAGCTTTGTATTACATATGTAAGTTTCTTAATTTCAAATGACATTTTATTGGACAAAGAATGGACAGTTTCTTAAGTCGTGGTGTATAAGATTTAGACTGACTGGGAATGACTTATATCAATTTTTTCTAAGTTTATTTGTTACTTTGAATGGGGGGCCAAAACTACAAAGGCTTTAGTCACAAACACGAACATTATGTAACACAAAAAAGGCCCGTCTATCAAAGATTAAATTTTTGTAAATCAGGATGATATGAGAATTATTACAGTATGAATGATTTTATTACAACAGTACTATCTTAAATTTAATGGTTGTCATCGTGAAATATTTAATATTCAGTACGAAACAATAATGGTTTGATTCTACTAAATCATATTTTAATCCAATCGTGAGGCGAAATAACTTTTCATCGAATCGTCATTCTCATTTAAGACGTGTACCAAAGACAATATACTACCTATCATGACGGATTTTGGTAAAATTGTGAGAAACACTTGAACTTGAAACACTTTTTTATAGTACCAAGTAGGAAATTGTGGAAAGAAGGCTCTTAAGCGCAAATTAAGGATTTATTCGTATAACAGCTTATTTAGGAGTGTAATGCAGATATGTTAGTTGCGTCTTAACACAAGATCTTAGAATGAAGGCTTTGCGATTTTCAGCAGAATTATCCCAAAAGTATACCGCTACCCCGGAACATAAAAGCCTAAGGAAGGAACATAGATGGGTTTTAGTCAGTGGGAGTCGTACACTCTCTTCCGCTCTACACAAAACTGGACGGGTTATTTGATGATTTCACCCCCTCAAAAAAGGCCTTACGCTTTGTTTCGGAAATATATAACGCTTCTAAATTCACTGCCTCGTTGGTCTAGGGTTGTTTTTCATTCGGAATTGCTCAGTAGCAGTCAGGAGTCTGCATAAGTGCCTGGTTAATGGCAATAGGCTCGCCCCCTGTTCCATATGACTTAAACACAATTGGCGAAATGTGGGTGTACTGTGGGTACACCTGTACCTAACCCTTCATGTAATCCACGCGCGATGTTATGTACGTAATAAATTGACAAACGCATGTGGAATGATGACCAGTGAAAGATATCTCCTATCTTCAAATATTCAGCTGTCAATTTTTGTTGACATCAGTAACTTTGAGCAGAGATGAATGGCATGCAATGTTTTATGTCCAAATTATCAAACAAATGACTGACGTTATCTTTATGAACGATTGTGTTGTTTGTGACCGATATAAAGTGAATATTCAAAAAACTAGTGAGCTAGGGAGAGAAATATATTTTTCTCATTAAAAATAACTAATTTAAAATAAACATGAAAGAAAAACATGGTATATTAGATAGACACAAAACTTTCAAGGATTTGAGAATGAAGATTAAATATTTGTTAAATATCGAATATTTGGATGTAAACAATGGAAATCATAATGTTACGTTTGCGGTAGAAAGATCAAATGTATGGTCCAGATGGATAGAGTAGCCGCGTGCTAGCTAGGAACTAATAAATATGTAATATTATTCATAATTATTGATTGAAGATATATATGTACTTATATAGTTTCTTTTAAGATAAATAACAATGTTTTTAGCTTTTAAACTTTTCATGTTAATTTCATTTTTGCTTTATGTTGTTAAAGTTATTTTGAATTTGCCGTTAGTTTGTTTTTGTTTCGCTTCTTAGTGTCAATTTCAGGAATTATACTGAACGCGAATAACACATCAAAACCGCGTTCGAGATCAGCGACAGCTTTTAGACAGTGTTTACGTGCTGATCGCGTTTAGTATCACTGGTGAAATTCACCCTTAGATACCTATTAAAAGTCGCAAATTTCATTTATTTATATTATCTAGTGTTGTATCTAATAGATTGCAAAGGATATAATTATTGTGTAAGGATTTTTATGTTATGTGAAAGCACATAAATATGTAAATTTTATTTTTGTTAGGTATGTATAATACGCTTTTTAAGTATGTATAAATAATGTCTAAGTCTCAAATTAATTATTCCATGCTTTTAACAGTGAAGTTTGATGATTGTTGTAGTCTGAAAGAAAAGACGAATGTTTGTCTTTATGTTATGCGCACTTTTGTCGCATTTACATCATTTCTTTTAAAGCCACAAAGTATGCGTCAAGGCGTTGCGTAGTTATCGACTGTGTCTACAAAACATGACGCATTTGCAACTCACACACAATTTTACTTCAACGGTTGTGGCGAAATGTATAAGCTTTTACTGAGTTCATCAGAGTTGGTCACGTTGACAAGGTTAATGAATAATGTCAATGCGTCATTAGTAACTCATCCTCCCACATTTACACTCCTTTTCTCTGTGTAAGTACATATTATTCTGTGGAGTTATTTAACGAAAAGATTCGTCTCTTCTCGATGGTTCATTTTCGACACTAAAGCCGATAATCACATTATACAATCAACTTGTTATATCACATTCCCTTCGCTATACGAAGTACGAATTCGGGATTATAGTGTTAAGTATTGTTTTTACTGGTTTCGAATTTAAGGTCTCGGGTGGATTAGATGAGTGTTGTGCGGAGTTATTCTACCTTGTTGATTGTTTATACACGACTGTGACAAAGCCCAATAGGAGAGAAATATGTTTCTGCAATCTATGGTATGCATTGTTAACAAATCTTTAGCGATTTTCCGTTACATCACAAAACTTAGTTTTTTTACTTATGCCTTAAATATCGAAGTCTTCATTTTAACATCGGCGTACTTATACTGTATAATGTTAGTCTCGATTGCCATTTTAAATAATAATATATAAATGTAAAAAAAGGGGCAATAATTAATGTCAAAAGAAGTTTGTAATTAAAGTAGTTGTAGTTTATTTATTCTTAGGTAATATCAGAAACTTTATATCGGATTCTACAGTGATATTATTATTTAACTTCCTTGTATATCTTGTTTGATTGTGATATGCTTGTTGCAAATAAACTTTTTAAATAAACATGGCCTTTTAATTATATCTGACGTATGAGTTGTATGGAAAATGGTAGCTGTACAAAGAAAGTGTTGCTGAAAGTTATGAAAGAGGTTAGTTAAAGTCGTGAGTCATCCTTAGTTCGCATTGCGACTTGTAAGCTCCACGTGACTAACATTAAATCAGATACATGAGCCTTCTTGTTATTTGTGAAATATCATGCAATTAAAGCCAAGTTGACGACTATCTCAGCAGACTAAGGCCCGGACTCCACTAAAGCGAAAACGAGACGAGCGGAGAGATGTTTTTTTAACAACCAGTAGAATTCAGTTGCTCACACATCTCTCGTCTTCGTTCGTCTTTCTATTCGTCTCCGCTTTGGACTTCTCCGCATATTTCGGACCTAACCCTGCAGTCGGATGCGTCCCATACCATGAAAATAAATATAATTTTCAAGCTTTTTTAACAGAGAAACTGCAAACCAATGAAACGAAAACTGATCTAACTCTACAGACAGTGAACTTTGTTCGTGGACTTTGCTGTTTACATTTCACGAAATTGAAATCTCAGTCTCCTCTAAATTGTATTGTTATGCCGAGGGTCAGGATTAAAACAAAGCGGCTGCAGAAATAATTTATAAATAAATATGGAGAAATGCTGAGTTATTTATTGAGGTGGTATGTTGCAGAAAGGAATATATTTAGATAAGTTAGGTTTTATTTATATTCAAGGCTTCTTATTGTTTGCAGGCCAAGTGGTACTTGATCATTTTAATTATTATTGTATATACAAAGAGCATCGTCGACTTTGTCGGCAACATTGCAGAAACAAGAGTTTGTCAGCGTTTATTTTATCGTGGCCGTCTCGTCTCGCGTCTCGTTCGGTTCGGCAGTGAAGCGAGCGAGGTCGCCTGCCGCCTGCCGGCCAGTAAGACTCAAACCGCTGCGCGAACGGAACGCCTTGCCGACTGGCGACTGTTCACCGGTAACGCGCGTATCTTCGCGATAACACACATTTTAATTTAATATTTTTTTAATACCAAAATAAATTTTAATATTTTATTAAAACATAATATCTACACATAATAAAAAAAATTATAAAGCGAAATCAATTAAATAATTATTAAAACAAACTGCGATGTTTATGTTCTTCGGAAAACAAATATATGAACTGAGGAGCTCGTAACAGAGACTTGGATTTTGAATTTCGATTGTGAGAAACATTTAAAATGATGATGGCTAGTGCGAAACTGGTGAGGGATTGCAGCTCGGAGCTGAGTTCTGATGTGCGGTCCCTGTCGGTGGCCTCTTCGACGGAGGAGCAGGACTCTACCACTACGGAGTCAGAGTACACCGAGGAAGAGAAGGAATACGAACTAGAGGACCTTCAGATATTGAAAACTATTGGTAAGTGACATGTTATCTACCTACTTTTTGCAAATAACACACCAATATTTTTTAAACAGAAAGCTGAACCTACCGTCATCTCACTGATTACGATGTTAGATAAATAATGATCGATCCTTCAACATACAACATACTGTAATCTTCCCTATAGTGCGATTTCATTTAAAATAAGCAATTCATAGTCCAGGAGCCTGCGAAGCGAACCAAACAACACTTGTGGGTTTTCCATGATTCCAGAACTCTATTTATAGTAAAGACTCACATTTTGCTAATTTTACAAGATAGTCATCGTCATTTAAAACCTTCCGATAAAGTTGAAGTTGAGTATATGAATCATTGCCCGTCTCTGCCCACGTGAGTTAGATAAATATGAAAATGTCGCTCTCTGGAAAATATATTATTCTTTTCTGTGAATATCAGTAAATATGGAACTTATTATTGGCCATTTGTAATTGTCATAACTCTTAACAAATTACACTTGGCGTGTTATTCTAAACCATCACTTATTTTCTATCGTTACGTTGTCTCTCGTTATTATAAGAGCTGTCTTAGCTGTCCGTCATTTGTAATGATTTGTTGAGAAACACGGGTCTAAAGAAAGATGATTATAAAGCCTCGACGCCGATAAGTTTAATTAAATATTTATATGTTTCCCACGAGTTCTGAGCGGTACAGGTATAGGCAGGACTCCATAACATTATTTCTCATAACAATATAAAATTTACACAATTACATACATGTTAATTGTAGTTATAGCGTAGCTTTCTCTAAACGTTTTCTATTTTATTCCTTTATCATATTTTTTTAAAGAATTATCTAGGTGCTGCGGTTTTGTATAAGTAGGTACTAGGTGTATTTACATGAGCCGAGGTAATTTTGAGCGGGTTCTCTTAGTCATTAATGTAAGGGTTTCATTCCATTGTGCTCTGCAGTCTCTGCAGTTAGGTGTATCTTGAAACTGCACTGACAGTGGAACATAATTCTGAATTTTAGACGACTGTGAAAACCGTTTAATCAAGTTAAGTGTACTTAGTGTTTTATTATAACAGGCCGAAGCACGTGGACCGCGTTTGGTCGGGTCGTCATGCAGTGACACTGCGTGATACAAATCGCGGATTCATAATCTAACCATTGATTCTCCTAGCTCTGTGTCTACAGTATAATAGAGACGATTAGAACGTTTAATTTCGCTTAATTCGAAACAAAAATAAAAGCGATGTCAAATGACATAATGGTTAAACGTAAGCACATTAATATTATGTCAGTAGATTTGTATGTTTCCACTTGATCGGACAGTTTTAAATCTCTTATTTCGTCTGTGGAATACAATTGTTCGGACAAAATCGTTCTTATTCTCTCAGCATTAAGGCCTCTTCTGCTCTAGGCGATTAATCAAAACGCTGTTTTATTGTCTGACCATGTAGTTGTATTTCAAAAGATGTCATAAGATTATTTTCTTGTCCACTATAAAAATGTTCGACGTAATTTATGATTAGGAAAATGAGAGGTAGGTAACGGATTTTTTTTACGAGTTCATTTACAAGCTATAAGAGTGTGTGTATCGAAAGCTCTTTTCATATCTGTCAGTCCGTGATGGATCGCGTAGAAAATGTGCGTGTTAAGGTGAAAGCTACAGGGTATCTAGACGAAATATTTAGATCTTCTTGAGATTTTTATAATTTGCATCAGTATCAAGTTGTATTTTGATCTAAATATGAATCGCGATCAAGTACGTATATTTACTTACATAATTGCAATCTTTAAAATAATCAATACTGTTCTCTAAGTTCATATTCTCCTATGGAATGATTAGATACATATTTCATGAAGTCATGAGATTTTAGGACAATCCTAACTTAGAGAGATGTATTACTAATTATAATTCTGTAAACACATACTTGCTATGGTCGCGAATCGTAATTCGGTCAACGTACAACCTAATACTCACCTGCAATTTTCTATAAAATTAGAAAAAATTGAATTTCACGGTCAACCCTGGCGCTACCCTCTTAAAAATATGTATCTGCTTGTTTCTGGTTCTTGTCTCGCTGAAATTGATGAACTTGTAAGTCTATGTAAGTATATAACTTTCTTGTAGCACATAAAATGTAAGGGAGTGCGACACACGACGAAACTCTGCTAACAATATAATGACTATACAAACTTAAGTATAATTTATAAATATTTTTTTCATAAGCTATCTGACGTAATCTTTGTACCTATATCGATCGTGATGAGTATTAAAGTTGTTTTTAATAAATATGCGAAAACAAAAATAAATGGATCAAGGACGTAATGAGTAAGTAATTATTGATATCATTATCGCCGTGTAGCTATAATGTGAATGCAGGTGATAACACCTCGACCTAATTCTAGGAGAGTGGAATATAGGCCAAGGGTGGTCGAGCCACCCGTGACCCAGTAGGATACGGCCCGGGTATTGACATTTCCTGTTTTCTGTGCATATAATTTTTTATTACGTAATTTAGATATTACTGTTGTTTGGGTTTATTTGGCAAAGTTATAAAGAAAATTGACGCCAACTTGCCTTTTATGATACGTTGCAGGTTCGACACTTGTACGATACCTACCCACTTAATTGGGTATTTGAAAGGGTAGTCAATGACGTTAATTTTTATGAACTGTCAAAACGCGGAATTTGTACGTGATTTGTATGAAATATAACAATGTGACGTTACAGATTTTTAGAATCAAATGGAATCATTACTGAACTTATTAGCATTAAATGCAATTTTACAATTATATCTCCGCACAATAGACGAGCGGTATTTTATCTATGTGATTTCATATTTTGTTCTTGACCGTTTCAAATTGTCAATTGTGTAATTCGAAATTCAATTTTGGAGGATGTCGTCCTGTTTCGTGTTATGATGGCTTATTGGTCACCTTTATCAAATGTTTTCTTTCAGAATTTACTTTACAACAACATGCATTTATTCATTTTATTGAATGGCAAAATTATCAAGGAATGGAAGAATGTAATATAAGTTTACGGTAGTTTAATTATATTTTTAATCTAAGATTCGAAACAAACCATAAACTAACCAAGAGTACATGAAACGGTAAAGCGATTTAAAACAAATGTAAGTGAATCGAGTGCACAAGTACCTACCTAGGTACCTTACCTATACTAACATACTATAAGTAACTGCAGAAAATTACAAATGACTAGTTAGAATAAGTCAGTGCAGAATGGTCTATGGTCGGTATCTAATAGCTGGGATATGAACGATAAATGATAATACTAAAACTGCTGCCTACTTGTTGACCCAGTTACATATTAAAGACACACCTAATAAAGTTCACCGAAGTCCGCAGTCGAATCTTGCAATAACTTTAACCTCAGAATCATAAAGACATTAATAAGAACCTAATGAAATCAAATGGAAACTACAAATATCGGAGAAAGTTTAGAGACGCGATAACACATTCAACATGCTCAAACTGCGATCAGTATTCTGAATGAAAACTAAAGATTTGTATTGCACTCATATCGACACAGATGTTTGCTGCTGTGCATTAAAAGTGGTACTTGGCTGAGATTTAAGGAGGATGCTTCAGCGTAGTTCGCGAAATTCAAATTTTCTTAGGTTTTTTGCTATTTTGAGGTGAGACCTATTGGCAGTCTAGCCTAGTGGTGCGACCGTCGGACTGCCGAGTCATAGGTAGCGAGCTTGAACCCAAAGCACGCACCTCTGTTTTTACGGCTTCATGTGCGTATTGTATAAGTACTACTTGCTTAAACATCGGTGACGAAAACATCGTGAGGAAACCAGCATGTCAGAGAGATTTTTCTCAACAGCATGTGAAGCTAAGCCAGAGACCCATGGGCAGCATAAAAACTCTGACACCAGGGTAGTCACTAACTACACGAAAATGAAAGAAGAATTTGGAGGTCGGGTTTTGTACCCATGTTGATTAAAATATGAATCGCGGCCGTAGCAAGTATATGTAGGTATTCACAGAACTGTAATCATTAAAATCAAATCACCTATGTAATCCTGTGACGCAATTGAAATGAGTTAACCGTCACAATAACAAAGAAAAGACAAAGGTTTTCAACAGCGCGAGAAGGGTCACACCAAAGAAACATAGAAAATAGTCTACTAAGTAGTCTACACGAACTAGCGGAGTTTTTAATAGATCGCTGTAAGGAACCGCTGCAGGAATGGAATCCACTGATCATGTTGGCATTTAGAGCTATCAATAATCAGTGTCCGGATTGTTGACTGAAATATGTGCTTGTTGTTTTAAGCGCACTCTAATATGCCGCTGTCAGTCAGATCTATTGGAAAAATCCATTAACAACCGCTACATATAGAGAAGAGTTTATTCTACGTCATTCGCTGAAAATTACCTTGGTGTTTCTAAGAGCTCTCGTGGTGTGATATTTTCCAAAACCCGCATGGCTTTGTCTCGGAACCGCAAATGCTTCAGGCGAGAACCACATCATGAAACTGAAAAATCGATTGTGTAATCGATTTACCTGAAAAATGCCTTCTTAACGTCTGCAGGAACTTAAAACACGTTTTCTGTGAATACGGACTGAGAGTAGAATAGAACATAATTATGAAATAAATATAGTTGTCGTTGTATTATTGTACAATTATACGCTTTGTTATTACGGGGCGGGCAGGAGTCCAAACGGTATAATTACAAGTGTGAAAAACATGCTCAGTCTAAAGATCGGAATGGTGCATAACTATTTGGACTAGTTAATTGAACATCAGGGATGATTAAAGAATGACTTAATTAGACCTGAGTTCTGCATGCATTATTTTATGAAAATGTTATGTAGGTACTTAGAGTAGGTGGGTACCGAATTGGTCGCGGAATGGGATTGTTACCTTGCTTTATCACGACCTAGTATCGAAATCGGTCAATGGTGACTTGTGCGCGCAGTGGTAGGTACACCTCTGCGTAACCTATAAATAGGAAATTATATCTAGTTGTGTTTGTTAAGGTTATTTAGGTATTTAAAAGGTTTCATATTCTCTGTTCTCTACAATGAAATTGGAACGCCGAAGGTGTCGTATGCTTCGCATAGTTAAGATATGTTTGTACAGCAGCGCAGACAGTTGATTGTGGAGGTGAAACAGAGCACAAAAGTAGCTCGGGTAGACAGTAGGTACAGGCACACAGATCTAGTTTATGCATTATCCTCGCGGTGCCATTCGGTGCTCCAGTTACCGTGCTAACGATTCCATCACGCGTCCGCGCCGCTTCGTCCGCCACCGCAAACATACAGTTTCAATGAAATACAACTGTCTAAAATAACATACATGATGACGAATAATAGCAGCACAATATAACTTGAAGATAGGTATTACCCACCACTTTACGCGTTTGTACTTGAATTAAACACCCAAGAGATAATGATAAAACTAGAAATAATGAATAGACTGATGGTTGTAGAATCATCCACTGCAATAACATCTAAAGGTAAGATGAGCAAAGAGGATGTAACCATACGATATTGTTTATGATAATGCAACGTTGCGAGACGGTTAGTATTGAAACGAATAGCACAGACAAAAGAATTCATTTATGCTTATGTTTACGCACGCGAACGATTGTGTTTGTCACGCGTGATTAACAGCAATTATGTGGGTTAGTGTGTCGCGTGCCCACTACTATAATGTTAACCAGCTAATAGGTAAATTTTTTAATTAGCGCATTTCATGACAATTTCGCCGTAGTCACGGAGATACAATGACAAGCGATGAATTTAAGATAAGCTTAACAATGCGATGCGGTTTAACCCGTACAGATTATTTATAATGGTAGAGATGATATCTCTAGTCGCTTGTCAAAACGTAATCGGTACAACTAAAAGAAAATGTATAAAGCAACAGTTACCGTTGCAGCCCGGAGTTTGGGTATGTGCCTGCTTGATGGTTATAGGCCGTATGTAAAATTACAATAGACTACATAACTGGCGAAATGTGGGTACACTATGGACAGGTATACCTCTGCCCAACCCTTCGAGGAATAGAAAGCGTGATGTCATGTACTTATCGTTGTTAATCAACAACATGCTAGAGCCGTAAATCTGCGAAATGAGCCGTTCTCATACTCCGGCGTGCACTCGTGCACAATTGAAAGTAGATACTTGTGAGTGAAGTTAAATTAAGAAAAGAAAGTTGTTAAGAACAATGGGGCGGTTGGAGTGGTGCGCAGACGCAGGTCCAGACGGAAATGGAACCGGTCACACCACGCATGTAGCTAAATGTTCCCACTGATTGCCAACAAACCAAGCACTAAACGTGACAAGACATGAAGTTTATGAGTTTTCGTGGAACAATAATGGTCAGTCGAACCGCGGTAAATCTTAGTGGCTTGTTCTAGTCGAGCACTGCTTAAGTCCATAACGGTTCTCCACCAGAAATCCAAGAACAAAATGCCTGCAAATAGTTATTAGATTTCAACTATTATGCAATTTTACCAAATTCTTAACGCTAACGTACCTAGTTGCAAAAAATATCTGCCGCAACAATAAACAACACCGAGGAAAATCATTATCAACATCAGTTTATGTATCAATAAAATCGTTGTTAAAAAATTACTGACGAATCGTAGATCTATAAATAATTTAGACTACTTTATTATGTTGATTGTAGTAAATAATCCACGCCGGGCGGCGGCGGCCGGCGGCATCCATTCCTACAATAAAATGTAAATTTTGCGGATGAGTCTCTCATCAGATCTTTAGTTCTGTCTTTGTTTATTAACTTTATGACCATGAATCTCTGGAAATACAGCTTTCTAACATATCAGGCTTCGTGAAAACACAGACATGTTCTTAAATTAGTATTTCTTTAGGCATAAACCTCTCTGAATAATGCATGTATCCAGCCATCATGAAAGTGCTAAGGTATGGCGCATGGATGCACTGCCCTTGACCGTTTTGCATCGCCGCGTTAATAAAGTGTCATAATTATTGACATTCATGTAAACTGTGATGCGGGCGAGGTCGGTGTGAACTCTTGTGACTGGTCCCATCTTGTAACGCTCGTATTGTGTCTGATAACCAGCACTTACAGAAGAAATTTTTGCATGTTGTTTGAAGTCTCATACAACATGCAAAAATTACTTCTGGATCTACACTTTGTTTTAATGAGGGATCCTTATTTGTCTGATATGTTCAATGTTCTATCCGAGTTCTACTTCCCCGTTATAACACTCTGCTATGCGATAAGTAGTTTACCAATTTATATCCTACGCAGATATTGACGAATAGTAATAAAAGAAATGAATTATACATATATTATTTTAAGCTAGTTTATTGCTTTCTATGAATAGAATTCTAAAACTATTCGTTAGATCAGTGCGAATCCGAATCTCGTAGTTGTAAAACGGGATATAAAATTGTAAAAACATTTGTTGGTCATCACGAGATCAGCTCAGACGTTTATGGGATAACATGTCCTTCTTTTGTTCACGTTTTACCTTTAGAAGCGTGTAAACAGTCTAATTGCGTAGGTACTGGTAGCAGAACGATCCGCGACTGTTTTTCTTGTACTTTCTGCTGGAGTTAGTCCAGCAGACGTAGATCGAACACGTGCCAAAATACATATGTCTCGGATTTTGTCAAATTTTGTACACAAGGAGAGATTCTACGACATATGTCTCTCATAGCCGGTGCGTGCTAGTCTATAGTCGTGAACATACAGCACTCGCATGTAATTTCTCCATCACGAGTCGGTATAGCAACCGTGACATTGCGTGCTTATCAGTTACACAGTAAAAACTGGCTAGAAATAACTAATACAATACCTATTCAGAATTACAAACAATGGGTTTGTGCGGCTGCATGATAGCCTCGCTTCATTTTAAAAGGTTGTGATTATGACTACATTTTCATTAGAGAAATAGCATTTCTTTTCTGTTAAGTAAGTTACTTATCTAAGTAGGTAGATTGTTTTCTATGTTTTGGAGGTATATTATGTAATAACCGTTATGTAGGTGCAATTTGAGTGTAAAAAGAAGAAAAAGTGGTGTTGTTTCCTTTCATTTAATGCATAGAGACAATGTTTCTTATAAGTAATTTAGGTGTCAGCTTCAGGATCTTCTAAATGCAGTTGTAATACATAATATTGTATTCATATGGAATTTGATTTTGTCGAAATGTAAATTAAAGTAAATAAGACCACTTTTTTTTGGGTTCCAATTTCATAGCGGTATGTATATCATCATGGATAATATAACAAATGGTAATGTAATCTTGAGTGAATAAGAAGTTTTATTCTCTACACTCAGATTACATAAACTACTTCATTATTAAGTACTACTAAAACTACCCTATACTTAAACTAAAACATGATGTTTATTTATGATTCCTTTCTTTTTTATTTTGGAATTAAAATATTATGCTAAGAGCGTCGAGCCAAAATAAAATGTAATAAATACATAAAACATAACGTTCAATCGGTCGAAGACAGGTTTGTTTATGCAACACTACGTAATCGATAAGATTTTCGGCACACCAAAACGCCGGCTAAGAGACACGAAAAAAGTGAAATGTTCTTTAGAGTCAACAAACTCGAAAGTGGAGAAGCGCAGGCGCAAGCAATTTAAGGCGAAGTAAGTATTTGCTAGCGGAAACTTGATTACCGACAGATTTCACAACTACCGATTCCTGTATATCACAATGTGACTGGCATGCTTCGCTGCTTTGATTTGTTATTCTAGCCTCGTAACAATAAACAGCAAAACTACACGGTTCCATTAAGTAGAGCCACATTAATCAGATTTTGATGAAACACGATTAATGGATAGTTTTTGTATTGTTTATGACTCATCATTATCTACATGTTACTAATAGTTGACCCAATAATCCGATTATAATAACTATAACGTATATACCGATAACGTGCAGTAGGTAAACATTTTCTTTTTCCCGGTGATGGTGACCTACTTTCAGCACCACATCGGAACACTCCCACGCTTCTGGGAAAACGTTCATTTGCTGTTTTGACAATTTCATAAAATGTCAAAAAAGACGTGGGAATTGAGTTTGTGTATTTTTCACTTATTAAAATTTTATTTATTTGTCTTTATGTATATTTATTCACACGTGTTCAGTTCCGTAATCAACATCGTGTGCCGTAATGTTTGTTCCTAATTTGAAAGTGACGTTTCGTACCTACTAGTGAATTAGGTACTTCACTCTCATTTTCTTTGGTGTTGCGCCGGCGCAGGCGTCTCGGTAGTTCGTTACGAGCACAACTTAACGCAACGAGGTGTAGCAACAGATTAAACAGCTCTCATAAACAATGGGACACGTTGGTGACATAGCTACATTGAATAAAACAGTTCGGTAATACACTAAATAGCTAATATTGTTGCACTGCATTGCTTGCATTAAAATGTATTACATTATCTGTGCATTAAGAGAAAACTAAATACGGATTAAAATACATATAAGAAAGCCGCAGGCTCAGTGATATCCCCTAAAAACCTATTTTCAAAATGAACCGTGTCCCCGTCGGGCATTCCTATCTGTGAAAATGATGAGCTTCCATACAAACTTTTATTCCCTATTTAGGGGATGTACAGAGGCCAGCACATCAAGTTACCACAATCTGTCAAATTTCTTTGATAGTATTTCAACTTTATTGCAAAGACATAAGGTTCATTTTCAATTGAGAACATTTGACAGTTAGGGATAGCTTGATGTGCTGGCGTCTGTACTATAGGTACACCTCTGCCTAACACTTCGACGATTACAAGCGTTATGTTGTGTTATGTTTCTGTTTGTTATTTTCTAAATATTTATAGCACATTTATGACTGATATTATGGGTCATAAAAATATTAGCTACTGAATAGTATTAACTATAGGTTTTATTATTTATTTACTCTTTGCGTAATTATGCCGTTGTGTTACGGGATAAATCTCTTTGATCTGTTGGACGTAATGAAACAATGCTATAAAATATGAATTTCATATAATATTTACTTATAAACATAACGTTCCATCAAAATCATCGCTAGTATACCTAATACTGTTTTTCTTGGAACAGTTATGGTATGAGTGGATGTGAGTTACGTCTTATATCAGTCAGGCTTAATGTACGTCATAGGTGCTAATAATAGATGTTCAATGGGTAAAAAATTTGATAATAATGCCCCATAAAACGACCTCAGTATGTATTCTGAAACAAAAGTAGTTGCAATTCATTTAGGTTTGAGGTAAAGAAATATTCATGAATGTTTATGACACAAACAAATGAATAAATCTGTTTGTTGTAAACGATGTTCCCTCCAGTCAGATGGATTTACGACTTTAAGGACACTTAAAGGTGGCCGGGACACACTGGTCATGGCGGAGGCGGAGGACTAAGGAGCAAGGAGGAGGAAGAGGCCTTTGTCCAGCAATGGGCTGCGATAGGCTGAATTAATTGATTGAACCGATGTTCTTGCTTACAAATAAAGACGATTTAATGCTTATTTGGATTCCACCAAATAAGCGGTGTTTAAACATCATATTGCTCATTGTAGAATCCGGAATCCGAAGTATTTCCGCAAGACCTGTGGAATTCGTGTTAAAACTATATTACTACTGGGTAATAATTACTTTACTGGATGGTAATTGTAGAAGCAATGCGAGGTTAACCCATTGTTAACAATGCTACAGGTTAACGCCTTCCGTATTCTAAATTTAACTTAACTATTTCAGATTTTCTTGTAAACGTAAAAAATCTGAGTTATTTTAACTAATAGCCACTCATTTTATTGTTACTGAATGTGCGAATCAATAATATACTTTACCTTGTTTTCTAAATAAACTAACATTTTTCATTTGTTTGTTAACTTATTAGAAAGTTTTGAATAACGAGAAGATTTTAAATTCGATTAAAAATCGCAGAAGCTTTTAGTGAATATTAGTTAATGTGACATTGATATGTCTATCACGAGAACCGTTTATTATTTTAACAATCTCCGCGACTTTCTTCAGCTTGGTCGACGTCAACGTCTGACGTCCGACTTGAGAGATTTCCCGATGATAGAATAATACATTGTGCGTCAGTAGCCACATCACATGGCCAGAAACATTATTACCAGATCACTTTTACGATATTCAGATTATTATATCAATGAGTGGTATTCTAATATTGTATATTTAACCTTTGTTTTGAAAGATTATTGTATCGGATGCTGCCAAAACGTGGCGTCCGTTAGGAAGTTAAGTGAAAACATATCTACAATGTTTTGAGGATTTAACGTTATCCGCTGACGTTAGCTGTAGTATGTGGAGTTTAGAATCTTTTGTATTACCCCTTTTTTTTAAGGCTGGAAAATTATCCAAAGACTTCTCCCGCTCTGGGTATAGTTACCCCTGAAAGGTCTGAATTACCAATATTGTAAACTTCACTATAGTAAAGGTTTTAAAAAAAATAACAGCCTATTAAGATATCTAATCGTTTTGAAAATGGTTAGTGGGCTGTTATGATGAATAATAAATATATAGGTGGGCGATATGCGGAGGAATATCTAGACTAGCTGTTATTATGTACGACGTAGCAATTTGAAACTAAAAGAAGTGATTAAGTTTAATCTCAGTCGGCATCTACAAACATTATATAGGTACAAAAAAAACAATCGGATTTTTGGTGAGATTTTTATCAACGCCCTCGATTCATTTGTTTACGCTTTTTTCACCTAATTGATAAAAAAATAAGTACAATAACAAACTAGAATTGCGTCCAAAAATAAAAATCATCAAACATTCACAAGTCTTCGATGCATAAGTATAATTAACCTGTGTGTACAACAAGTAGAATAAAAAGATGCTGAACAAAACCGCTAGTGAGCAACATCCGATTCCGGTAGAGCTGCGTTCAAAGCAACAAAAAGCGCGCGTTTAAGTAGAGACGCACAGTAGAGCCGTCATTAGCGATTACGTGCATCGCGATCAAAGACCATTGAACCATTTGAACTTGCTCTCTATGAATATAAAATACCTATTATGTCCACACGCATTAAATATTCATTGCTTACCTGCAAGAAATTAGCATAACGACTGCTGCCTCGATTAAAAACTCTATTTTCTTGTATAACGTCTTTATTAAGGGTTTTTAGATCGTGCTAGCGCGTTGATGCGTATATTGTCACAACAACTCTATATTCAACTGGGTATAAAACCTCAAATATATGGAAAACAATTACAACAGTTGCTGCTCATATAGTGGTACGACCAGAAATATCTACGAACGTTTATTTTTGCGAAACAAAACATGAAATAGACGTAGTTAAAGTCCCCAAGATGTCTGTTTCATTGCCAACATCATTTCTTTATTACAAACAACGATAAATTTGACGTAGTCTACCGTTTAAAATCGTATAGTTCACTCATTACGTATGCTGTGGTGATTAATATTTGTCGTGATCCCGGCGGCACGCGATTCAGGGAACACGCTTCAAATTCATGTTAAAACCTTTACCTTTGTCACGAAAGAGCTTTGTTTCCGTATAAAAAGTATATTAAATTTTAAAGTAGGTTTTATCGGTGGGTCGTTTGATGGAAGTTTTTACACATCGCTTTTAAACAATTGAATGATTTTGCTCTTTCGGGTTGTAAACTCCCGTATCCCGTCTCTGAGTAAAGATTGCAACATGGTACCTAGGTACATGTATCAGCATGCATCGGTGTAAGCAACCTGTTAGTCAACATCCAGTTTAAAGTTCAACCACCTGATTTTCTAATTTTCTAACCTTTTCCGAGTGTCGAAAATCACAGGAAAATGTTAAACAAAAATATTAAAAACGTAATCTTATCTATGTGTACATTGCGTGTCGCTTTACATTTCGCCTTCGCAAGTACTTATAATATTGTCAGGTTCCGGTTTCTACAACAATCACAATGGTTTGGTAACTCTAAACAGTGACTTCAATTGTTTTATTCAAGGATCTGTAACGGTTGCAAACACTAGGAAATTACGAGACCGCTATCAAGTTGCTGATAAACCTGTGCCTCGGAAAGCACGTTAAGCCGTTGGTCCCGGATGCATTTGTTCATCTTTGACAGTCGTTACGGGTCGGCAAAAGCCCGAAAATCTGACAGTTAGTCTTACCAAGGCGTATCGTATTGCCCAGTTACTGGGTTATGGAAGTCAGATAGGCAGTCGCTCCAAGTAAAACGCTGGTATTCAGCTGCATCCGGTTAGACTGGAAGCCGACCCAACATAGTTGGGAAAAGGCTAGGCAGATGATGATATCATGTTGCTGATAAACAAAGGAAAATACCTGAAAAAATATGTAGAAAAATAATGAAAGAGAAACAAAAAAGAAGAAGATCTAGAGTTAAAGATCTTGTTTATTTAAGGCTTTTTTATTTTGATGTAACCCTAAAATTCCTTCAATAAATTCATAACTATCTATTATATAGGTGGAATGACAGCTCACTTTAAGCTCACTTCACTTAAGTTTTCATGGTGACATATTTTTAGAATATACCGAATACGTAGATAGTTATGAATTTATTGAAGGAATTTTCACGAAGGAATGAAGAAGAAGGATTTATATAGAAGTTTTCACAGTGGGATTTATACAGAATAGAGCGACTGGAAGCTTTTAAAGTGATCGAATAAGCTTTTATTGCGTCCACACTAATAATCGGCAATTATTTAGAGCACTCGTAACACTAGTCTCAAATGTGTTTAACGTTCAAGCAACATTGTATGTAGGTATGCCCGAAGGCGGACTGACTTCGCAAAACTAGTTTTCAAAATGATTGTAGCTCTTATGTCATCGAACGTAATACTTACTGGTGAATGCATTTGTTTAATAAACTTGAAATATTCTGTTACCTACCGTTTGGCAATAATGGACATACCTACAGATACTTGCAATTATGTACTGAAACCTAACACTACGTGGTAAGTATAAATTATGATGATATACTTTAACGTAGGTAGAATTAGTTCATAAAGGTACGATTGACTTTTGAAACATTTCTTTGAGTTTCAGCTTATCTTGAACTTACTTCTCTGGCCCGCGAACATGTCCTATAAATAATTTTCAATAATTGGATAATATTGCTAACGATGATGGTGGAAAATCAGTGTGTAAATCTACGACAAAACTATTTGGCTATTTGGCTCGTGCGTTTGAGCGTCGCGGTATTCGCGACTTTCAGAATCTAGCGATCGGAACGTTCGGTCGTGGTTTAACCTTCGCTTGAATTGTTATCTATTCTTAGGTCACTAAATTATTTGTTCCAGTGATTGTCAGTAACTTTATCGGTTGATTTAATTATTGTAATTTGTGTATTTATAGTAAGAGTTTAAAACAGGGCTGTAATGCTTTAGAATACATTAATATTTTCATAAGTCATCGACCTATATTATGATACGCACGTTATTATAGTATATCTATCAACGTTGAAAGTTATAAA
Source organism: Hyppa rectilinea (assembly GCA_951799385.1). Lineage (NCBI taxonomy): Eukaryota > Metazoa > Arthropoda > Insecta > Lepidoptera > Noctuidae > Hyppa > Hyppa rectilinea. Next base: position 9,028,702 of record OX637306.1, on the reverse strand, counting down.
AATGACACGTCGTATGAATATTGCTTTTGGCCACCTACGCGTGTATGTTTGGTGTAGGGCGACGTGACACTTGGTTTCCGTCGTGTGATTCGAGACAGAGTCGTATGTGTAAATTGTCTACGCCATTTCCGCGTAAAAAGTCAAGTGCGTGACATAAAGAAGATTTTTACACTTCCCCGGGTAACGGTTAGTGCGTTCATTCATAAATAAATTAAAGGAACCGGTGACACTTTGGGTGTCGTCCAGAAATCACAACTTTGACTTTCATCCTTGACACGAGGAAGACCCTCTCTATAATATTATAAATTATGAATGTAACCAACATAGCAGCAGTTATGGTTTAGTAAAACGACCAAAGTTTATTATAGATCGCGGTATTCTAATAAAACAGTACTTATAACGAACTGACTGTGACTAATGACAGCGTCGTTTCTCAGAACATGCAATATGGTTGGTGTTGACCACTTAACGAGAAGAATAAATTATTTTTTTAAAGAATATCAACCTGATTTTTTTGTTACTTTCCAGAATTTCCAGTTTAATATCACAATGATATATTTAGCTCTTCTTAAAACACTGGAGCGTTGTCCCAGTTTGGTGTCAGGACTCGTTTTATGGGAGACTGTATTAAAAATAAATGACGTGTTGTCGTAACCAGCTGCAGGAGTGGTGAGTCAACCTATTTCAAAACCACATTCTCGGATCAAACAATTTGCTTGTAGTCAAGAACTTATAGAACCATAGTAATAGAAAAATGACATCTATTGTTGTGTATAACGATTTCTTTGCGGACCATTAGCGAAATATAACGCGGTCGCAGTCAACCAATACAAATATACTTAGGTATGATCGATAGGTTTGCTTGCTTGTTTATACACCATGCTTTCTGTTACCACCTAGCGGGCTTTAACCGTTTATCTAGTGATTATAATATCTATTGAATAATATTGTTGCTGCTATTGATATCAATAGTTCACTAACAGTATTACTGTAACTACGTAATGTAGGTACTCACGCAGTTACGTATGTACAACATCATTGCTTCAGTCCATTTTTTCTACACGCGTGAACTGATTAGCAACTAACATAGTTTTTTTATTTACCTTTCTCAAAAAACACATGCAAATGTAATAGACGAAGTAGAGTTCAGCGCAATCCATATCAGTGTCATTTAAAACTGTTTCTATGTACATAATATAGCTATCAAATATGGCTACTTACACTGTTATGAAACAGATCCAGTTGCTTGATGAATGTTTGTTGAAAATGTAATTCCGAAATTGTTGCATGGCTAATCAATTCGATTGCAACTTTGCATAGCAGCGACTGAACTTGGTTTTTATGTAGATGTTTTTATGTTACCTTCGTGCGAAGGTCGGAGCTCGTAGGTTGGTCTGGCAGGACGTCATCGCGTCACCCACCAGCGCGTCGCCACCAACGGAAGATTAATGCTGATAAAAGTGTTTAAGGTTATAAATAATAGTGTGTGTGTCAAGTTCTCGACACGACGGGAGGGACAGCTGTGCTCTGACGTCACCACGGCTTGTGAAAACACCTCTCAACTCTCATTCTCTTCATCAATGATTGATTCAATAAAACAATCTTTTGGGGAGGCGTAAAACCGACTGAGGAGTTAACCGGCAATTTTAGAACATGATTGAATGTTATGTTTGTTAGTATACTAAATATCAGTGTTATCGTTTATATATTTTTATTTTGTTTTTAAAACTTTTCTTTTTATTTTATTACGAGACTATGTCTAGGTTTTTACGACTAAATTTCAGCAATAAATATCTGTATTAAACTGAAATATATATAAGATAGTAACTTCTGTGAAGTCACAAAAATGCGTGTGTAGCTGTAGCAAACAATTAATCGAATTAAAGGAGATGAGGGCAAAGAACTAATAAAGAACAAAGTGTGGAATGGATGTTTGAAGTTCAAACATCTTCTTTACATTAGAAAGCCATGAGGCGGTTGGCAGAGGACATAAGTTTAGAATCAATTTGTTGAGACATTTACGTCAGAGGTGACTAAACGATCTCGACCATGACGGACTAGGCAAGCAGGAACGGAAAGAAATACGAGTAGATAAGTGTTTTTCTTCAGACACTTGTCAACGTAAGCATTTGATAGAGTTAATTGCCAGAATTTGGCATGTCTGTAAATTTTATATTACTTTCTTATTTATTTCGAACTTTTTGAAAAATTGTTCTGAAATTTTGTGGTTGCCTACGCATAGATGTATTTTCATTTAATTTATTAATCGTTTTTTTTTGTGGCGACCTTTTCTGTTTTCGTTTTAAATAACGTAGCTAATTAACAAACCTCTTCACGAGGAAAACTTTACAGGAAAAGTTAAAAGTAACCCACGTAATTAACTAATGTAGGTAACGATGCACTTACACGAAATTGGAGCAAGGCTCATTCCCAAATAAATTTTATTATTATGGCCGTAACGTAAACCAAAATATTTTGAGCGATCGGCTCAATGTTTGCGTATAATATTTTAATATTCAGGTTTACAACGAGTGTAAAACTGCGATACTTCATTGAACGTTTAACGACCAGTAAATTTTAGCGATGATTAAATATCGTCTGCTTATGTAAGCAATAAGGTGATGTGCTAGGGTTATTGACCTGTTGTGTGATAGGTTTAAACAAACATAGTTTAGGTATGCTAGTAAGTTACTAGTATACGAATAAGCTACCATAATGTAACCTATAATGTTTCCACTGCTAGGACTCAGGCCCTGTCGCTGCGAGCGGGAGTGGGCTGCAATCTACCACGAGGGCCCAGGGTTGGTAGATCATGTCCCATGTCTTCGAAATTTTGGTTCTAAAACAAATCGGTTTTCGCACAACGTTTGCCTTCTTCCTTTTGAGAGACTGCTCTCATCACTCAAGTGATGAAGTTATTTGTTACACCAAGTAAAGCGTCTGCCGGGATTTGAATCCACGATCTAAGTAGGTACACTACAAATTAAAGGTAAAGTAGCCCGCTGAGTACTAGTGAACAAGTAACATGCATTGAAAGCGTAGGAAAATGGTGGATAACAAAAGAATTTGAATATTGTTGTTGTGTTCTTCTGCCAAATGAAAACAACAGAAATTAAAAAAAAAGACAGCTGTTGCGATAGGAAAACTTTTTTATAGACACTGTTCAGTTCATGACGTTGAAGAATGGTACAAACTACAAATTCAGAATGGCAGTAAAATATAAGTTATGTGGCAGTATTATGAGGCAGTCGAAGATATCGGGCCTTTGCGCTTACGCACTCGGCACTACCAGTTTTATAGGTGACGTTATATCAATTAATTTGAACGTCATACGAAGTGAAAACCATTATAAAGTATTATCTGATTTAAATATTAGAAAGTGATTAAAGGTCAAGCGCAGGGTCGGGTGTGTGGGCGCTATCAGATCCATTAGTACCTAATAACATGCGAAATTATAAAATTAAAACAGATAATTAATTTTCATGATGAAGGTCCGCAGTTCAGATGACTATATTGATAAACGACGTTTGCACCTATGTGTGGGAGTGGACAGGCATGCAAGAATTAGGTGATGCTCCTGCGCAAACGATACATTACGTTCAGGAAATACTCTTTCTTCCTGTCCTCTAAAAACATAAGTGAAATATCAAAATTATTACGACTTCTATTTACAATTTGTCGTTGTAGGTTTCATTGCCAAAACCGTGCCGTGTTTTCTGTTAGACATAATATTTATCAGCATCTCGACACCTGTATCGTGTCCATCACTGATTGCGCAATATCTACATACACTAGAACTTGTTGCGGATGAACGTACTACGTAGGCCGTAAGTAGCTACATGTTGTATTACATAAATGTCACCGTTTTTTGCTACATAATCTAATATTTCAATTCGATTAACTTTATTATGAAGACATCACTTCTATTTTTATTCTGCTTACTGCTCCTGTACTGTGCCTGAGCCAAGTTCCGATTTTAAACATTTTATTTTCTGAAATCAGCACTCCAATCAGCAGATCGTATAGATTGATGCATGGGTCGTACGCAGGCGTGGAAAGTTTTAGTTATAAGAGAAAAGTTAAAATATATTTTTTGTTTAGCATATAATTAGGGTATGGTGACGTAAAGGCCATCACTCCATCAGTCTTGTGCGTTATGCGCGGTCGCAGTGAAAGTGGTCAGACGAGTGCGCCCGCGCCGGTTCAACTATGAGCGAATAAATTAGTCGCAGCGCCCTTCACTGATACACAGATATAAAACGTCACTCGTCATAGGATTGTGAAAGAAACCTCTTGCGCAACATAAAGGTCACTTGTTTGTTAGTTGCAGTGTTTCGGCTTTCGTCCCTTAAGTTCTCATCGAGTTTTTTGGCAGCTTCTGGTACTTATATTACGATGTTCGATGGTGGTTTTCAGACCGTCTCATGCAAGTAGCGGCAACAGTAAGCGGAGAAGAAGTGGTTTCTAGTGCGCATGTGCTAACTACTGAATTTTATCTAGTAGTACTTAGGTACTTATCTTGTCGTGTTTTCAGTGATTTCTTTTCAACGTAAACTAACTTTTATGACAATTGAAAAGTATTTAGTAGCAGAATCCCAAAAGTAACGGTAAGTATATATAAATCGTAGTAAAACATCGTCCACTTTGACATTTCTTGCCCCCTAAAACCACCACATCGTATCGCATTGCCAAGCCGCGCTTTTGTTTTATCGCTTAGCGTTATTTCTGACTTTTTTCCGCCTAGTAGGCCTAGAGATTAATAATAATAATAATAAAGCCTTAAATTTCCTTAATAAAAAACATTCAGTTTTACGATTAAAATAATTATGAATAAATAATTTAATTAACATGCAATTTATAAACACAATACATCATTCCATAGTACGCAAATACACTCGAGAGCAATGAATCCGGGTCACTTAAAGAATGTTAAAAATCTCGGCAACTAAAAATGATAGGTTAATGCAATAAATTGTATTTAATAGACAATGTAATACTCCTTAAATGAAAGTAAAAAAAATATGAGTCACCATACATTTTATTAACACAAAATTACTTAAAGAAAAAAACTGCTGATCTCTCCTTAAAACAAAAATAGGAAACATGAAATTTTTGAACTTTATTACGATTTTCTTGAATTTTAATACTTCGTATTGCCTCCTCGTGCTTCCATTACTGCGTTTACGCGGTTTGGCATGCTGTACACCAAGTTCCTTATACGATTTTGGGGAATATTCTCCCATTCCTCTGTGAGAGCAATTTTGAGCTCACGAAGCGTGATTGGGGGAGGGTTTCGTTGTTTTACGCAGCTGCCTAGCTCGTCCCAAGCATGCTCGATCGGGTTGATATCCGGGCTGCGCGCTGGCCACTCCATACGAGTAATGTTCATCTCTTGAAGGTAGTCATTCACAATCCTACCTGTATGAGGTCGGGCATTGTCATGCATAAATATAGCATCCTCACCTAAATTGACCATAAATGGACCAACGTGATCATTGAGGATTTCTTCCACATACCTTACGCTAGTTAAAGAGCCGTTTTCTATGATCACCAGCTCTGTGCGACTTTCAGAAGAAATTCCGGCCCACACAAGTACAGACCCACCACCGTAGGCTACTTTTTCTTCGATGCATGCTTGCTTGAATCTTTCCCCTGGTCTTCGATACACTATGTGTCTTCCATCGTGCTTGTAGAGCATAAATTTTGATTCGTCGGAGAACATAACTTTTGACCAATCTTCAATACTCCAATTTACGTGGCCCTGGGCATATCTTAGTCTTGAAATACGATGCCCACGCTCCAGTTTAGGGCCGTTTGCAGGTCTAAGGGGTTTTAAGTTAGATTCAGCAAGCCGACGTCTTACTGTCCATGCACTTGGGTTACTTCCTCCGAGGTGTCGAAACTGATTTGTGAGTTCAGTTCCTGTGAGAAAGCGATTTCGAAGCATGGTGTTCACCAAGTATCGGTCTTCTCGTGCTGTGGTACACCTGGTTCTGCCCGTTCCTGGTCTGCGTAGGTTAGAACCAGTTTCTTCGTAACGTCGGAGAACTCTTTGTACTGTTGACAGCGACACACCGACAGTCCTGGCTGTATCGCGCTGACTCCGGCCGGTTTCCAGCATTGTAAGTATTCTGGTGCATTCTTCAGGCGTAAGCGACATAATTTCAGCTTGAATAATGAATATAGAGCACTATCAACATGGTTTATGTACCCACATAAATGACAGATTACAAACAAAAGCAAAACCAAATGCTGTAATTTCGTAGTTCCATCTTCGAAAGTGGCCCTTTTTCAAATTTGATTTTTTTATGATATAACTTTACAATAACTAAGAAGTTTTAATACCTTCATTTAAGGAGTATTACATTGTCTATTAAATACAATTTATTGCATTAACCTAGCATTTTTAGTTTCCGAGATTTTTAGGATTCTTTAAGTGACCCGGATTCATTGCTCTCGAGTGTAGTTCCATTTCTACTTATAAATATTATGGTTTTTTTTTCGTCTTAGGATTAGATTTTCTCTTTAGGTCTAGAGATTAGCGCATTCAAATAACAAAAAATTAAAAACAAACTTTTTTTTTACTTTTCGTTTTACTATATTCAGCTTATCTTAGTATAGGCTAGTCGTACAATATACATACAGCAGAATTTGTAGCGAACGTTCATAATAGAGCCTTGACAAAAATATTCGTTTCAAATATATGTACTTATTGTCAAAGGACAGCGTAAGAGGGGTTAGAACAAAAATATAAAATTATAATATTTCAGATCCCGAATCTTCGAATAAACCTACTCCTATTTTCACACTGAACCGTTAGAAGCCCGACTATGATTGTATGCTAAATAATAGCTACTACTCACTCCGTTTATTTCATACAGAGATACGAAATATTTTAGCATAATTCAATACTTTATAGTCAAAGATAGCGAGGACCTAAGCAATGTATTTTGTTTGCTAGATTCTTCATGAAACAAACTCGGTTCTAACAAGAAATACGTATAGTCGACCACGCGTCAGGGGTTATAGGTACGTCAAGCTTGAACTGGCCTAGCGTAGTACAGAGTTTCAACACACGCGAGGCCAGTTTATATCGGTTGGTAATACCACTTGTGTGGCCTATTGTACCAATAGTGCCGGATTATCGATGACATGTTACGACGCCATTTATTAATATCCTAAATAAATCTAAATTTATTGAAACGAAATTGTAGTGAAAGTGGCGTTTAGAGCGGATCTATAATATTCCAAATTACGTGGAACGCAAATGGTGAAACATGTTTTCTGTCGTCTGACTTTGTAAATTAGATATCAACCTGCATGCATATTATTTTGGATTAACACTTTCATCGTAGATAATTGGCATGAATAACGCAGATTCATAACTTACTCGGTAATTAATTAATCTCACTCGAACTTTTAGTACCTGCGTACATTATATGTGAAGACGAATCCTGTCGGTACGGTTACGTGTAAGTGAGCTGTTGTTGCACCTAATATTAGTGATTGACACCATTGACAACTCACTTGATGCTCACGTCACCTAAGCTTTCACGGTGTGATATTAACAGAATAGTATTAAAAGAGGAGAGATCGCGTATCTGCAAGTGTAGTATGGGACGCCCCCCAACTAGTTGAACCGATGACTTTAACCTTTTGAACGCCAATGTCACAAATACGTGACAAGCAAGCGCTTGCCCTGTACGCCAACGACACAAATATGTGACAATGGCAATAACACTACAACACGAAATAAACAGTTAAATTATTACTTTTGTGAGTGTTTATATAGATATCTTAAAAATTGAAGCTCTCGTGACATTAAACAAATTAAAAGACACCATGGATATTGGGAAATTCATGATAACAATAAGAAATAAATTTGTAGATTGGCGTGGAGGGCACGCGCGTGCGTTTATGCTCTGGCATTCAAAAGGATAAGAAGGTGGCTGGGACTGCTATAGGTTGAGTTACCATATTAATTACCAATTTATATAATAAACAACAATAACACTACCTAAACGGCTATAACCAACATGGTAACAACTTGTGGGTATTCGTTTGAAGTGTCAAATGAATAATATTTTCTTTGCGGTTTCTTGTTTTCGTGCGTCATAAATTCGTAGTACTTGACGTTGCAGTCATTTCAATAGCACCACATTAGGTAGGTAGGTATTACTTTGCCTTAATAATTTTATAATGTAAATAATAATAATAATTAACGAATCTGGATGAAACTTGGCACAAAGATAGACTATAGTCAAGAATAGCTATTCTTGACTAGATTTTTATCCCGAAAAAATGTACGGTTCTCGTGGGATAATTTCCTACATACACGCGGGCGAAGCCGCAGGCAAAAGCTGGTCATTATTAATTGGTTATGTCAGTCTCAGTTTCGGAAGGCAAAGAGGTTTGAAAATCTGAGATGACATTTAGGATGAGGTTTCGGGTTTCCGCAGGTCTAAAGAGAAAAGCTGTAGGTAATGTTGTTGACTTTCACTGCCATTTTGGTCCTATTTCGAAAAACTGACCGCTTTAGTATATTAAAAATCAATATAAAAAAAAGAGTGGGCTATAAACTTTTTAATGTCTTTAGGTAAAAATTTATTAAGAAAACACGACGTGATACCCATTTACCATATTGGCCCTGCGTCGGGGCTTATGACTCACCTAGGGTCGGTGCCCAGCAGTGGGAAGTTATAGAATGATTATGATTTGCAAGTACAGAGGCCAGCACATCAAGTTACCACAATCTGTCAAATTTCTTTGATAGTATTTCTACTTTATTGCAAAGATATAAGGTTCATTTTTAATTGAGAAAATTTGACAGTTAGGGATAGCTTGATGTGCTGGCGTCTGTACATATATATATTGTAATTTAGATCTAAAGCCAAAATAATAAGGTGATTACGGTTTGAGTGCAAAGTCCTCACATCGACTACCTCTTCAGACGTCGATTGCACACCAGGTGCGTAGATACATAGGTCAGCGGGATTGTCCGAAAGGGTTACCGCTACCCGGAATGTAAAGGGCTAAGGAAGGAACATGGATGGGTTTTAGTCAGTAAGAGTCTGACACTCCCTTCTGCTCTACCCAGAGCGGGAGAGGTCGTTTGATGATTGTCCAGCCTTAAAAAAAAAAGTCTATTCCTAACTATCAAATATTCCCAATTGAACATGAACCTTTTTTCTTCTTAAGTTTAAAATCTATTAAAGAAATTTGACAGCTTGGGGTGCTGGCCTCTATGCATTACTTTGTTTACAAAGGTTTGGAAATGATTTGCATATAATATTATATTATATTTCAGAATCATCCTGAAAACCTACACCTACCTACTTCTTATAGTACTTATATACTGCTGGTAATGTGACCGTTCTTTACAGCGTTGTGTTCTAGAACTGAGAGATTTTTTCTTTGCGTATCCTTCACAATGTCAATAAGACCAGACTGCAGTACCTACTGCTTAAAGGCTTCTGATGAGATTATGGGAGCCAAATCTAATCCGTCTTTCTTCAAGATTAGATTCCATACGAGACAAGTAATGTACTTAAGAAAGAAATGTATGATTTTATTTTGGTAACTGAATCATCCCTTTCAGAGAAGATATCCGACCGTGCGATAACCTCATCTACTCAATTAGTATACATAAGAACATGTTTGTCTTCACCCTGAATATCGTTGTCGCATCGGCACACCGTACTGTATGATGAGACTGTCAGAGTCGCGATAATATAATTCAAGTTTAGATAAACACGTCGATAAAAGGTAGAGATATGAAGATTGAAGATACATAAGTGATAAGATTTAATCTCGCCGTTATGTGATGAATCATTTTTGCAACAATAGGTACTGATCTTAAAAACAAAAGAGCATCCGTTTTTAATTAATTATCGCTCATAAATCGTACATCCTCAATGAAGCAACAATAAAATCAATATTTATAACTTAAATATAAATATTTACGGCACATTTACATGCTGGGAGTAGCACCCGTGTTTCCTTCACGCTGACGATAATTTTATGGCTGCTGTTCCTATTTTCTGAGCAGTTGGCTCGCCTGAGCCTTGCGCAAGAGACAGCAGAAAATAAAGTACGTGGAAAATTGAAAGATGCTGCGTCACGCCACGCTGTAACTAGTGTTACGCAAATTAAAGCCCCAATTTAAGATATCGGGCCGGCCTTCTCCCACAAATAGGATACTCTGGTTCCGATGGGTAGGTAGGTAGTGTACCTAACCTGTTAACTGGGCCGTCCTATTTTCATCACGACTCGTATTTAACTGAACCGCGTTCAAGGGCCCTTTTCGGAAGCAATCTTTTCTCTTTTCTTATAAACGATGGATATGGCAACTTATTGCCATCGAGGTATACCTTTCTACAGAACGCCTAATTAGTTACTAGCAACCTACCCCGGCTTCGCACGGGTGCAATGTAGATACTTTCACGCGGACGAAGCCGCGGGCTAAGCTAGTAATAAATTAAGCCTATGTTTCTCAGAAATAATATAAAAAATAGTTTGAAAAAACTAAAAAACACGCTTTTTGTAGAAAACCGAACTAAAAAATAGAAAATAAATTTTACTTTTTAAAAAGCGTGGAGTGCTTTTTAAGATAATATTCACCACCACCATGCACCCCACGCTTTTTAAAAAGTAAAATTTATTTTCTATTTCTTAGTTCGGTTAACTATTCGGTAAACTATTTTTTATTTCCTACTTTTTAGTTCAAATTAATGTATTCTCATCTGTCCTCGATAAATCTACAAAGTTTGAACGAAATCTGGCCGTTTAAAGTGGGTGAAAATAGCGTCTAAAGGAGTCGGTTACAAACATACATACAAGTGAAGCCAATATAAAGCGTGTAAAAAGCATTCTAACACTGAAAGAATTTTTGAAATACGTCCAGTATTATTTTGAATTTATTTAAACTTTCAAAAATACAAATGAAAGTCAAAAAATCAAATCATTTATTTCAAATAGGCACAAGAAAAGCACTTTTGAAAGTAAAAATAAACAAGAAATTGAATTGACTCCAGTTGCCCCTTCCAAAAGGTAGTTTCGTATGGAGACGAAAGGGCAAAAAACTCCAGCGTTACTCTTTTAAAATTTTTCCTCTTTATAATAGTATTATAGTGTAGAAGTGTAGATAGATCTAGGCTTTACGTTTTTACCAATTTGCTAGTAGGTTTTTGCCTAAATAAGTTTAAAAACATTCTGCTACTGGATTTATTTAAGCTGAGCAAATGAGAATAGCCCACGGATCACCTTATAATGTCATCAAACAACAAATTTTCCACTCGTAGCGAATTGTATTCGTGAAAATATGAAGTCATAAATTTTTTAACAGGTTATGTATAGAAAATAAAAATATTTTGAGAGATCACAAATCTGTATCAGATACAACGTTTTATAAATAGATGTTTCATAATAAGTGAGTTGGCTCAAGGCGTTGAATAGAAATATAATATCGTTTGTATATTATTTACGAGTTAAATTTGATTTTTTATCTAACATAAGGTGAGCGTAACTAATTTAGGTAAAACCTGCGTATTTAATTTTTAAAGGGGCTGCTCGATAGATCTCATTCAATATAATAGATCAATTTCGTTTCCAGTTTTCGGCCAAAATATCCATTTTCGTTTTAATTCGAAAATATGTTTTTTTTAGCCGACACCGTTATGTCGATTTTTAACCGACTTCTAAAAAAGGAGGAGGTTCTCAATTCGACTGTATATATATATTTTTTTTTTTATGTTTGTTCGCGCATAACTCCGTTGCTTGCCAACCGATTTGAAAAATTCTTTTTTTGTTGGAAAGGGTATAACTTCCCAAATGGTCCCATAAAAATTTTATCGAAATCGGATAAGCGGTTTTTGAAAATCATCAAAAATAAAAAAAAATTCCTACTTGATATATGTGGACGATGTTCACAACTAAAAAGTGAAAAATAAAAACTTTTTTACAAAAAATAAAACCGACTTCCAAAAAAAACACTACAAAGTGAAAAATAATTTTGATTTCGGAAGTCGGTGGCAAAAAATGAAAATACAAAACCGAAGACACCGACTTCCGAAATCAAAATTATTTTTCACTTTGTAGTGTTTTTTTTGGAAGTCGGTTTTATTTTTTGTAAAAAAGGTTTTTCTATTCATTTGTTCAGAGAATATTCTTTCAATATTAACAACAATGAAGCACAATAACTTTGAAAATGCAGAAAAATGCTTTCTGTCGCTTAAAACATCACTACATAGTATAAAACAAAGTCGCTTTCTCCGTCCCTATATCCCTATGTATGCTTAAATCTTTAAAACTACGCAACGGATTTTGATGCGGTTTGTTTTAATAGATAGTGTGATTGAAGAGGAAGGTTTATGTGTATAATTTGTCGACATATTAGCGGGCGAAGCCGCGGGCGGAAGCTAGTTACTTATAAATAATAATAATAATATTTGTTTGATAAATTAAAACAATGAAAAGATTACAATTGAATTTTCGTGTTTATGTTTACCAATGAAAATTCTAGCAAAATACAAATATTTTTTTTATTTATTATACATTTTCGGCTAAAAATGCAAAGCCGAATTAAGTTTTCGGTTTTGCATTTTCGGTAGGTCTCGACTGCTCCTACTACCATCCTACTAGGGTAGCATATCACAAAAGTGATGGAATGATAACGTATCCAATATTTAAACAAAACAAAGACAACCACATTTTTCAACAAATACCACAATCAACTAGATTTACGATCGCGTAGGTTCAATAGCCTATTGTTCTGAACCTTGCGAACTGTGTTCGGTGACATTGATAATGAACTATGTCGCAAGAAACCCACAGCACATGGATATTTAAAGAGGTAGTATATAATACTGTAATAATATGAAACTCTATTACCAATAAAACCTTGTATAAGTTACACATGAAGTGAGCTGTCAATAATGTCAATCCCTAGCATGAGGTGGCTCTCTTCACTGACTGTTCCCTTCAAACTCACTTCATCTAAGTTTTCATGTTGAGATTGTTAGAATCGACCGTCTGAAGTAGTTTCCGTAAAGTCGAAGTGTTATTAGGTAACGTAACATGCGTTTGTTATGACCGTCTGTTAAGTTTGCACTACTAGTTAAATAAATATGTTTACTGTTATGTGGTTTCACATTAATATAGGAGGAATAGTTTCAACAACACTTGCGAAACAATTAACAAACGATAAACAAAGTTCGTTACAATAACAATACAGCAGTAATGTAATTATTTTATAATCATAATTATGCGATAACAACATGACTCTCAAAATCAATACCACCACAGAGGTTAGTAGTTCATAGCATTATTCATTGTGTAAAAGAATGACCTTGAATGATACATAGAACTGACCTTGGAAAAACACGTTAAATAATGGAGCCAAAGTATACTTACCTCGGCTTTCTTGGAAATTGAAATGAAGCCCTACAAGTAAGGTGTAAAAGTATAAGCTGGTTAGACAGTCAGCACGTATATGATGTAATCATGTACCTAATTAAGTATAATGTAACAAAGCGAGTGTCAGTACAGTAAGACACGACTAAGGTATAATCATCAGGTTTTCCCCCAGTGTTGCCATTTAAGAAAAACATGATCATAAAGTCGTTTAAATAATATATAGTAATAAATTGTAGTGGCTTTTTAAATGCTCTCAGTGCAGAAGTCCAAAGCCATTTATATTCTAAAAGACGCTACACTAATTGATAGCTTACGTGCACTAATTAACTCAATTATTATACAGAGCACTACAAGGGTCAATTAAGGGATCACTTGTTCCGTGAACGTAATCTTCTTCTCTTCTTTTCGTGTGGTTCGTGACTAACCTGGTATCAGAGTTTTTATGCGGCCCGTGGGCCTCTGACATAGCTTCACATGCTGTTGAGAAATATCTCTCAGACATGCTGGTTAGCGTGGGTGGTGGTGGTTGAACGTAATGGGGAAAATAATCATCTACACAACTCGCCACTGTACGCTCAGGCTTTTCGTGAAACCTCCAAAGAGTTTTAACACATGAGTTCAACCTATTTTCCGCTTTATTTATATTCTTTGTAGGTATTTATTTTTGTGTAGATAGGTATTTCAATAACAAACATCAGAATGATCAACGAACTTGAGCTTTTATTTCCAGCAAGGTCTCACAACGCAATATGTTATGTTAGATTCATGGACCAAGCCTTCAAGGGCTAACTATACTATTCTATCTACTGCATGCTTACTAACGAATATCGAAAGATGGACGAAAAACATACTGATACATTTTCGATGAGTGAATTTTGTTTATAAGTAATTTATTTCTCAATTTGTTTACGCACAAACACGAACGCATTAAGATCATTTACATCATGTTTTTACTTATCTCCACTCATACAATTGAGCCGGGATTATTCATATCATTGTACTCGGAATTGTTTTCATCAAAACAGTTCTGACTTATGAGATTGAATTTCAATGATTTTCCAGTTCAACAGAATGATAACCATGCAATGTATTCCAATGCAGAGCTTTGTAAACATGTTGCTTTCGCGACTGTTATTGTATTCAACTGTTTCTTCTACAATTGGTAGTTAGGTAAATGTGGTAACTGAATAAGAGGTAATTGAAAACATTGAAAAATATGATATCATACAATCCACGTACAAATTTCAGGTTTTGTCAATTCATAAAAAGTATCGTTATCGACTACCCTTTCAAATACCCAACTAAGAGAATGTTTACTACACACGAAGTAGAATACCAAAATAAAGTAAACATTTTTAGTTTTTCAGAGTACCTACAATAAAATAACGGTCTAATTTCTATTGTTTCAGGTACTGGCACGTTCGGTCGCGTGTGCTTGTGTCGTGACAAAGCTGCTGATGAATATCTAGCGATGAAGATACTGTCCATGGCCGACGTCATCCGTCTGAAGCAAGTGGATCACGTAATGAACGAAAAAAACATCCTCGCCGAGATCAATCATCCCTTTATAGTAAATCTGTAAGTACATCACTTACAAAGTGAACATTTTCAAGTCCCCGTCACTCATGTGATGCAATTAATATTCTTGGTGGTTATCCAAGGCGTCTAGACTGATGCGACTTGTCTAAGGGTATCATTATTTTCGCGGGATCATAACAACGATGTTTACCATTGGAACCAGTTGGACGTTTAATTAAACGTGCATGGCTGCATGTGACGCACGCCAATTATGTGAGCGCCAAATGTCGGCATTGAGCCAATGTCATTACTTAGGTACTCATGTTTTCATTCCCAGCGTTCCGCCTTCCAGTAAATAGCCTACCGTCGAAAACAAACCTATAATAATGTCATACTGCTGTCTCATTTTCAGTTCTTGGAGTAAAGTTAATTCGTAACCATAATTTTGCTAGTGAACGTGCTATTAAGATTGCCCCACATAACTTCTTTGTTCAACTTTCGAACTCATTCCGTGTTGGACTCATTTAACCCAATAACCTGTTAAAACGTGACAGTTACATTCTATATCGATTACTCTTTAATATTTATTTAAGTATGAGCTAATTTGTAAAGAGAATTGTAGGCGCCGGATTAGCGCCAAGTGGGAGTCTCGCAAGCCGACAAATTTCAGTGCGCATGCCCCTATTGATGACGATCTGGCAACTATCACCTTGTCAATCCTGTAATCCATGATCTATAGATTTACGTAAATTTTGTATTTATAAACAGTGTAGGTATTCTTTTGAAGTGACGTTATTGTTTACTAGGGTTTTCCAACCAAACTGTAGGAAAAAACAAGAAGGAATCTAGAAAATGTAAATAACTTTTTCTTTTGTATTTTACATTTTCTAAAATTGTATCATGTATAATCGAGACTACTTCTACTATATTCCACGTAGTTTACGTTAGTATCTGGCACGCATTTGTAACTGTAATTAACTCGCAGAAGACAAATCGAAGTATCATAGCCGTAAACTTCCAGTTCCCTTGAGTTTGACCTTCTTGCGTATGATGATGATGATGTTACTGGTCACTTACAGACGGTGGTGGACGCATGACGACTCCTGCATCTACATGCTGTTTGACTACGTGTGCGGTGGGGAGCTCTTCTCCTACTTGAGGAATGCCGGCAGATTCAGCAACAGTATCGGTAATTACACTTTTTATAAAAGAAATTCTATTTAAATGGCCATGACCTCGCAATTTTTATGCCTCAAGAAATGAACGTTTACTTACAACATTATTAAAACTACGACATCCAGGTAGGTAGTCCAAAAAACAGTATGTTCAGTTGTCACAACTTTTCCTTTGATGACTAGATTTAAAACAAAAATCAGTAACAATTTTGCTTATTAATCGTTGTAAATAAATAAACTGGAGCGGAATAAATAATAACGGTTGGAAACACGCCAATACAACGCAGGCAGCCGTACCATACCGTACGATTTGTGCGCACGATGCTCTGCAATCACCCACGATGTCCACTTTTCTACTGAATTTTATCAAATCACTGTACAGACCAAATCTAATATAAATCCTATATCCAGGGACAATAAAGCTGTATTTGAAACAAAGGGACACGTCGCTTGGTGGGTTTTGACAATCATTTGAAACGCTACTATCTTTTCCATAAACTACAGCTGTAAATGAAAAGGCGACAGATGTTTTTTAGCACAAAATTTAATATTTTATATGATTAGCATAAAAGTCACATACAGTTGCATAACGTTTGGTGGCATAATATAACAATTTGATTAAGAATTGGAGCATTTGATGTGATATGTATGGATAGTAGAATTAGAATAGATAGGGTTTATGCTCTCCTAGTTTTGCACGCTCCACGTTTATCTAATGTTTTTTTTTAAATTTGGCATTATAACTTTCAAACAAGTCGATTTTTGTTTGTTGATTTTAATCTTTTTACTTTTTATTCTGAATTTACCGGTCGGGAAACCATTTGTGGAAGGTGATGCCATCAACGCCCTTGTTTTGGACTTGGTTTCTAAATCAACGTAATAAATATTGGCAATCAAACCTAAATCGAATGATAATATTATTATTTTTGAGAAAAGACTAAACGACTTTTTTTTTCTAATTCTAAAAGATATTTGAGAGGTGCAGATTATGGATACGTACTATAGGTGCTCATCATGAATATTTTGGCGACTTGTTCGATTTTATTCGTGTAAGTACCTAATAATGCCTGAGGTTAGGGTTGGTATGTCATGTAGATAAGACTATTCATAGCAATCAGAACATACAAAGAATCAGAAGATGCGATCTATTCAACATGCAAAGCGTAAAACATCTTTTGTTCTTAATTACCTAGTTTTTTTTAAATTTATTTGACGTAATGTGCCGCACACGCAGGTAGAATAAATAGATATAAATCTTATCGTGTAGAGAACATACAATTGCAAAAAACACTGAAAAAATACACGGCAAACGACCGCCTCGTATTTCTGGAGAAAAGACAAGACAGAAATAGGGGCTCATGTGGGTTCAGTGACGCGAGGAGTGAGTGAGTGACTGTCGGGGTTCATTCGTAGATTAAATAATAATACTACGTGCCGGGTGCCGTGTGGCTTGACCGTCGCTCAGTCCATTTTTCATGGATGTCGGTTTATACTTATAGCGATGACGTCGGTATATGGCGGCCTAACAATAAAAATGTCTGCGCCAGTTGGCGACTGCTGACTGCTGCTGCGCCAGACATCTCGACGCCCCGCCGCGCTTGCGCTCGCGCTCCTGCGCGAACCTCATTTGTATAAATAATTACGTTGTGCAACTGTACACTTTCTCCGTATTTGTTTATTTTATATTGACAAATATTTATAATTTATAACTACACTACCGACGGAACTAATTTAACTGACTCTCAAGCTCCGATGAAAATATTTTTTTAAAAGAGAACGGTTTTAGATAAAATAGATATAAAGTTATAAATAGTAATGAAACGTAAAATAATGATTTGACAGGATAAGATGTAGGTATATTCATGAATGCCAGCAGATAGAAGAATAGAGTGCACTTGAACATAAATTAACGATTGCGATGTAGATAAAATGTACCTATTGTTTAAGTAATGGAAGGGAGATTCATTATTATTAAAAGGCAATTTAAAAACATTAGAAAATTTTAAAAATGAGAACTGTGCTATGAAATCCCATCTGTGAACTAAATTGCATTTCAAAGAAAACCTACACTTACTTTTCACTCTATAATTGAGGCGGCCTGTCTAAGTGACGGTTACTCTGATTTAGTCAAAGTTTACGACAAGCAGGGAGAACTTTTATTATTTTATTTATTTTTAAATGTAGAACAGTCTTTTTTGTCGGGAATACACATTGAGTTAATGGGTTTATTAGATTAGTATTGTTTGGGAAGTTTAGTCATGGTGTGATGTCATGCGGCGATCACAAAGATTCCGTATTGGACATGCTTCCGCGTGGCACCGTCTCGCCCACCTGACTGGCGTTCTCAAGAATCTAAAAAAAAAGCAAATTTCGATGCTGGCATTCGAATATCAATAATATTAAAACAAAGCATATTTTAAACTACAAGTGAGGCATTGAACACCTTGCATTAGACTTAGCTAGTAAGCAGTTCTCGTATAGCTAGTCGTTTAAGAAAAGAATACAATACCTAAGAACCTGAAACTTAGGATTTGAATATAAGAAACGCGTGTTGATTATATGTTGCAATAAATGAGTATCGTCAGTTTTCCTGCACGCGAGTGCCCACACACACCAGAACGAAGTGACGACGCGCTTCTTCCAGCTGGCATTGACTTTACACATGATAAAAATAAACGTGATTTGGCTAATCCTGGATACAATTTAACATGTTTATATACTCTTACGTATGCATATAACGAAGCAATCACATGTTTAAGAATTTGCATTTTGAATCTGATTACGTTTTGTAACAGTTTGTGAAAGTGAAGAAATGTTTTAGGGATGGGGAGAATGCATATAAAAGTGAGAATTTCTCACAAATAATGTCGGGCCTAGTGCTATTCACCGGTCGAAATCTTTTATGAAAACTTGATAGTAAGACTCCTGTTTAACTCTAATAAAAATGCGCTTAATAGACGCGCCTTGTAGAAATGTAATTTTTTTATAACTGGCAATTACTTGTGATTTTTGTCTGGAAAAATGTCTCAAATATCAAAATAAAAGCGTGCTTTATTGGTTTTTTTTTGTGGCTATTTTATTCCTTGCATGAAGTAAGTAAATGAGATTTTACTGAAGCCTTAATTTGATCGTTGCCTGCTTTGTATCATACTTAGGTAGATTAAGTACCTACATATGCACACGCCACGTTACCGTGATGGGCTTTGATAGACACTTAGAGATAATGTATTCAATTTTCAGATCAATGCTGACTTAAACGCTTTATTTTTGAACAAACAATAAAACAAGTTACCAAAGTAAAAGCCAAATTGATACGCGCGAAAGATATAGCAGAAGAATTTAATTAGTCAATAAAACGGAACTACAAAACATTAAACGTTCGGAATCTCGTAAATATCGTAAACAAGAGAAAACAATAGTTTTGGTTGTACTTATGAATATAGATAGAAATATCACGGAAATAAACTTAATCGTTGTAGATTGGAGAAAGTATTGAGGCAGAAGTGAAATTATATGCAACTGGAGTGATCTACAGCGTCCCAAGTAAACATGATTTTGTCTACATAATTTTGAATGGAGAATGGTACCTATATTCAGTTCGTAAACAATGTTAGCAACATCCGCATTTTATAAATGCAATTATGTGCTTTTGTCTAAAAGACATGCTTTTAATGTAAAGGAGGTCAAGTAATTATTGTTTTTCCTCTGTAGCTGGGACGGGAAAGTAAGCTGCGCGCCGTTTTTTTTCTCTTAGTACTTTATGACAGCCATTTTCCTTAAGCCTCAACAAAACATCGTCTTTTACGTTATCGCTACCACAAAATATAGAGTTAATCGTTCCTATGCAAAATGAGGTCGCCTCGTATAACTTTATAGGTCGAAGTCATAAAAAAATCAATGCATTTTAAAACGTTATGTTCGCAGGAAACTTCTACGCATCAGAAATCGTGTCAGCGCTGGAATATCTACACGCCCGGAACATCGTGTACCGAGACTTGAAGCCTGAAAACCTACTTCTCGCTAGAGACGGACATTTAAAAATAACGGATTTCGGATTTGCGAAGAAGCTGACAGATAGAACCTGGACCCTGTGCGGTACGCCGGAGTATCTGGCGCCGGAGATTATACAGAGCAAAGGACATAATAAAGCCGTCGATTGGTGGGCCTTGGGTGAGCATAAACATTGTTACTCATGATAACGGTATCATTTTGTGTAAATCACGGAAATAATTACATTTCCTTCCAACCGAATTGCCTTTCAGAAAACAAATATTACAGTACTTCGTCGTCATTAATGACATTGCGGTAATGTCATGCAAAAACGGGCTCCAGTCACGCTATCAAAGTCTTTGTATTCGAGGAAAAGCTTTATTATTATTATTAATATTTATGGACCTCGTAGAATTTTGAATTTATAATTATCAAGAACATTTTGAATACTATGTAATCTAATGATAATATAAAATGGGTAAAAAAATTTAAGCCTCACGGAAATACTTGATACAAAAATAGTTTTATTCGCTGATGTTTGAGTGCAGTTTAAAGTGCCCAAGTCTATTAGAAGGTGCTGATATAATTAGTATAGCATATAATGACAAAGACGACGTGCGAAATGAGGAATTAATCTTATCATTAAAATAATTAGTCTCATGATTCGTTCTTAATTGACATTGATGAGTCTACTATTATTTGTCAAAGATTTTATTTGTACACAAGCACTACATACGTTTACAGTAAGTTATTGTTTGTATGTATTTTCAGTTGATTCTTGTTATGCATCTCGTAAAGACTCTCGACACTTGTTATTGTTTGTTCATGTATATTTCATAAGCGCAGCTTTTGCGGCGCCGTTACTATGAATTGTGTTCATCATTGCTATTATTTAGTATTCTGTTGATTTACTGGTGTGTCCTTCACTTGGGTATAGTGCCTCTTTGCCAATTTGTATTCTTACGTTATTTATAATGGCACACGTTGCTTGTATCTCGTCGTTCCCGTGCTTGGCATCATACGCTACTACATTACAACAATAATACTAAATATACTTGCACTTCGCTATGCTCCACAATATCCAATATCAAGTTACTGTGTAGTCTAAACATACCAGTGCTGAAGTGAGTTTTAGTTCAGGTCTTTGTAGGTATTCTATTTTAATATAGGTAGCAATATTTTCAGTGCTAATTACTGAAGTCGTTTGTTAGTGGCGTAACATTTTGTATTTTCTGCGTATCTCTTGCACGCCGCTTTCATGTATTGAGCATCGTTGCTAATAGCTAATAACTGGAGGAGATTATAAAATTGTCAACTATGGAAAGATTGTGTGAAAGATGATATGTCTAGAAAGGGAGTGACTACCGAGATGACGATTAATAGAGAAGTATGGAAGCAAAGGACATGTTGCGCCGACCCCAAATAAATTGGGATAAGGGCAGGAGAATGATGATGATATAAAATTGTTTACTATAACTTTGGCAGAAGCAGTGATAGCCTAGTGGTGTTACCGCCGGACTGCCAAGTTATGACTTGGCGAACTCGAGACCTATGGGTCTCGAGTTCGAACCCAAGGCACGCACCTCTGATTTTTCGGATTTATGTGCGTATTGTATATTTATCATTTGCTTAAAATCGGTGAAGGAAAACATCGTGAGGAAACCGGCATGCCCGAGAGATATTTCTCAACAGCATGTGATGCTATGTCAGAGGCCCATGGGCAGCATTAAAACTCTGACACCAGGTTAGTCACTAACCACACGAAGAAGAAGAAGACTTTGGCAGACATATCTTAATGCGCATTATGTATAGTGTTTACAAGTTAATTAAATGGAACGTTAATTTAAGACCTTGACGTTGATCGTCTCGTGAGAATTGATTTTACGAGTACCACATTGCAATTATTAACATTAGGTATATTTATATCTGTGTAAAACACGAATTAATTGTTTCCGTGTCGTTGCCGATCATGAAGCTATTTATGATGATGTTATTAATCGATTTTATTAATAAACTTATTATTTTTTATTTTCAGGCGTGCTCATTTACGAGATGTTAGTGGGTTACCCTCCGTTTTACGACGACAACCCGTTCGGGATCTATGAGAAGATTCTGAACGGTCGCGTGGAGTGGCCGCGACACTTGGACCCCGTCGCCAAGGACGTCATCAAGAAGCTGCTCGTGCAGGACAGGACCAAGAGGCTGGGGAATATGAAGGTATGAATTTTGAATTTCAGTCTACTTGTTTGTTTAACCTGTTTGTGTCCTGCTTGCACCACAAATCACGAATGTTTAGCGTTTAACGAATTTAAAACATCGTTCTGTTTCTGATAATCGGTTGAAGATACAGAATGATATCTGGACATCCAATAACTAAAATTGAAGTGTCTGTTTGTCATGACAAAAGCAGTTTTTCAATAAATGAATAATTTTGAAAGTATTTAAAATGTCTGTTTGTTTCTGTTAATCTCCTAAAATGCTTGACCGATTTTGACGGGACTATCACTGGCAAATAGCTGATGATATAAGTAGTAACTTCATTTTAGAAAAAAAATAGGGTCCATTGCGGACAAAGACGCGGGCAGCAGCTCGATTTAGGTGTGCTTATTGTTTAGCGCTAATTTAATGACTTGTGGTGCAAGCGGGCCTGTGAGCGAGTTGCAAGTCATAATAAAACAATTGTTTTGAAAATGTGAAGTTAAATCTTCGATAAGTGTTTTGTAAAAATCTTTTATCTGGAGGAAAATTCCCACTTCACGATCTATTTCCATTTTTCATTGAAAACAGTTTTTTTTATTGCTACAAGCTTGTGTGCTACAACTTTGTGTCACGCCCGTGTGCACGTGGGTTGTCCAAATTAATTACCACTTACTATGTTTTGTTTACTTGCCAAATTGAAATACATTGCATTTTTATAATAATTAGCCGGGACTGACAATTAACGTTACGTAGGTAGTTGTGGGAGGTTTAAGGCTCCTACAGACAAATGCGACGCGTTTCTGGTAGGACAATTTCCATGAAGTTTTCATTTCACAAGAACTTGTTCTACGGACTTCGCGTCACGCTGTTGCGCCGCTTGTCTGCGGGGTTCTTTATTTGGAAAGGAGTCAAACACGCTACTAGTACTTTATACTTTATAGTGGCTTTTAATTACACCATTAATTTATCGTGTTTTGTCTACTTACGAAATGTTGTTACCAGTTTATAGCTTTTTTTTAAACGTTGTAAATAACGGTACCTTACGGCAATTATTACACAATGTCGACCTTAGCGTATTAAGCATTGGTATCATATTGATAAGTGTCAGTATAATATTATTGAAGGGCGACGCACATAATATATATACGAGTATAAACTGCAAATATTGTTGCGAAGACACGCTCCGGCTGTGCTTTACGCTTACGCAAACTGAAAATACTTCAGCCTTGCGCTTGACCCGGTTCGTCACCAGTTTTGTATTATACACGCGACGAACTGCGCACGAGTACATTCGATATAACCACATGTCCAACAGAGCATTGCGTGGGCCATTCATTTGTTGTTTCAGCTCAGACATGACAAGATAATAAGATCCCCAATCCAAGTCTTATGACCTATTCCTGTAAATGAAAAAGTTATAAAAAAAAAAATCCACATCGTTGAGTCGTTGCGTTCCTACTTTTAAAATTCTTTTCTTTCATGCACTTTAAATCGAGTGGATTGTGTCCAAAAAGCAAAATTTATTTAACTTCTGAAGTTGGCCGTACTCCAAGCTGTTTCCATATTTATCTTCTAATCTAACTCTTGACACTTCAAATGTTAAAAGATTTTTTTAAATTTGTTCAGGTTTTTAGATGTTTTCGATTAAATTTTCCTCAACCGTTTCAGTTATAATATAGTAAAGCGAATTAAATGAAATAGTTCGATAAGTGCAGATAATTGAGCTCTGATCAGAATAAATCTGAATTCTCATTGCATAATACAGTTTGAGGATTTAAAATTGGAATTATCCCAAAAGTCAGTTGAAAAACATTGGATAAAAAAGAATGGAAATAGAAATATAATCGAGTTCTAGGCGCTTGACCAGAATCAGTGTTTACGGTTATTTTATGTTTTATTTACGTAATTGTACCATTTATTTTGTAATAAACTGCGGGTGTATTATTGATAATGGGAACATAAGCGTTATTGCTTTGATTGATCTGATTCTGAAGACATATAATAATACTTCCACATAACTAGCAATAGACAAAGCTAGAGCCATACGAGGAAATGGCGGATTGTCAGCTAGAAAGTCCATGTCATATTCTATAAAGTACACTATACTATGTTATAAATATCCCTTCCTCGGCCGTGCCTATGTGGTCATGGCTAAAGCGAGAAATCGGGATGCGGCGTGCCCAATAAAGTGTCGCGCTATCACGCTGAGAATGTATTTTTAAACGGTTGCAGTTAGTGGTTGGTTGTTTTCACCGAGCTTTTTGCCGCGATGTCGCCGAGATGTTTAGAAAGCCATCAGTCAGGTGTCTGCCGGCGACTTCAAAAGCCGCTGTCCGTCGCTGACTTATGTCGCGACGCAAATACTACACATTGACGATGTCTCGCGCTAGAAACTGGGTGCCTTGATAGCCGCGGGGACTTGCGCACACTGAATCTGTTTTCTGATTCAAGAGTATAATAATTTTGGCACGCATTTTTCTTGACCTACATACTGATTACCTATGATAGCCTAGTGCTGCATCAAGACCCCAGATAGTGGTAACACGGTTTAGCTATCAATGGATCATAACAATACGAATAATATTTTGTTTTGAATGGGTTACGTAAGAATTATGTTACTTTATGTTTATAGAATGGGCATCAACTATCGAACCTTTGCTAAGTTAAAATAAGTACTTAGTGGAACTAAAATAGACTCTTAGGTCAAGGAAATGTTAAAGGAGAAAGTAGATTTAGGTCAAAGGAATCACGAGCTCTCAGACGCAACAACTGTTTTGATTTTCACGTCTTTCTTATCCGGCAACACCGCAGAAAATGACTGTAGAGGTGGTAATGATACTTATTACAAAACCTACCTACGTAATATGAAAGTAGTGGAAAGTGGTTAATGTAAGGGGCGGCCTTTCCATCAATTCACTTTATTATATTGGAGTAATAACGATATTGCCGCAGGTTTGGAGGAGTTATGGGACAATTCCCTGCTGATATTATAGAGAGTGGCCCGCTTGGCATCGCCGTACAACAATAAATTAAGCTCCGATATGCTCCGCTAACTCTAAATCTGAGAATTTACGATGTCTAACCGCTGAAGAACGTCGCGAACGCCAATAATAACAAAGTTGCTCTAATTCCGGCCACCCACAGATGCGCATTATGCTGGTAGTCAATATCGCTGATATGATTGATTGATATTTCACTGATACACGTATACATTTCAGTAATTTGCGGTTGAGTTGTTCGATGATCTTTGTACTCGTTTTCTTTGTATATTTATTCTCGTTAATGCAATGTTTGTTTCATTTTCAGTGCGGTACAGAAGACGTCAAACGGCACAGATGGTTCAAGCACATAGACTGGGCTGACGTCTTCATGAAGAAGCTTCAGGTATATCATCAATAATGTGTTTATATTCCCACGATATTATCGGATTCTAACTAGATCGAAGTAGCATGGAAAATTATAAACGCCCACTTATGGAAAAGTATTAAATGGAGCACTGTTTGGCAAACACTGTCGGAAGAATATAATGAGGAAGACTTTTGTTTTAAGTGGAACAATATAAAGGGGTTCGAGTTCAATATACTTTTGTGCAATACCATCGAAGCACGATTTAAGAACTGATTTAAATTAGGTCGCGAGGCCGACAGAGATTCACGAAGTTTACGTTACCTAATTTCAATACTTTACGTTAATACTACTTGAATGCTTATTTATGGTCCGATTTATATTGTACAGGAAATGATACTAAATAGGCACAACAGATCATTAAAACTACCTAAGTATGAATTTCACCTCTGATATTGAACGCCATTAGCACACCTAAATCGCGTTCAAGAATGTGTCAATATTTCACTGAAAATCGTGGGACTAGCAGCCCTTAAACGTGGTTTATGTTCTGGTCGCGTTTAGTTTCATTTGTGAAATTGCCCTTAGTGCCTGCAGTTGTTATAGAAGGTTGAATTGCATGTGTGTTGTCCACAGCCACCGATCATCCCAGCAGTGTCGTATGAAGGGGACACCTCGAACTTCGACGAGTATCCGGAGACGGACTGGAAGGCAGTGCGCGCGCTGGACTCCGATGAACTAAAGCTATTCGCCAACTTTTGATGGCTCAAACTTACGACAGTGGTTAAAATAAGTTAATAGATAAATATCGCAACGGATGCGAGGTGGAGAACAGGTCGCCTAATCATATTTATGAAACTACTTATAGCAAGTATTTTTTCATATTATATTTAACATCTTAAGTTAAGTGCATCTTTGTTAGTTATTGAGGCCAAGTGCGCCGTTGTGTTTGCAGAGCCGATAGGAAACCGTCCGTATTTGAGTAGAGTAGAGCGAATTTGTATTTTATGAATAACCTATTTGATTGTTTAATTGTGTTAAGCCGGGACTGGCTGGAGCCAAGTGTTCTTAAAATTCCTGAGTATGTAGGCAAGGGATTAATAACAAAACGAGGAGATCGAACGAGTAATTAATTACGGCGAAGAAATCATTCCGGGGTTGAGTCATGCACTACTTACAAAGGTAAACCGAAAATGGGAGCATCAAATAGGCAGGGAATTAAAGATAAAGCTAATATTGAAGACACTAATTTTCGTAATTGTATTATATAACTTAGTACCTATTGTATGATTGTCTACAACTAATAATCGGCACTTTTCAACATTTTATAGCGACAAATGTTAGTTCATAATCTTTGTTAACATTCTCCTTTCGTATCTACCTTATGAAATGTCTTTGTAAATGATATCCAAGTCTAAAAATGTATGTACTTCCTACTTTTCTACCTGTTTATACCCTTCTGGTTGCATATGATGTACAGTAGATACCTAATTCCTTTCAATATACCTAGGTACTATGATTTTGGCTTTGGTCAGTCTTGTATCGTTGAATCCTTCCTGTGTGCATTTATGATGACGATTGGCGTTTAACTTAAGATTTGAAAGAAATCATTACAATAAAACATAATAGTTACATTTTCACCCCCAACTCTCGTGTATGTTTTTTCTACCTTTAACTTAGTAATGTACATGCCTCAGTGAGTACCCAAGTGCACCCAGAGGCTTAATTAGAAAAGTGTAAATAATTATTTGTAAGTTTATGCATTACATTTCCAATGCTTTCTAGTTCAAATGTTAGAAATAAGTAAGCTAGGTCGCCATCAGTGGCAAATAATGTTTGTGATTTTGAAGTATGTCATAGTATTTTCCTTTAAATTAATCATTTAGATATAAATATGACGTCTTAATATTTAACTTAATATTTGATTTTTGTTCCCCGAACATTACAACGATTGTATTATGAATCTTGTAGCGCCATCTAGTGAGTGAAGTTTGAACAAGAAGTCTACATTTAATTTTAATCAAACGATTCTTGCAATCGATTTGTTGTATCTGACGATATGATGAAACATAACATCACGCCTGTATTATATGAAGGGTTCGGATAGGTTAGGGCAGAGGTACACCTATAGTAAACCCAGATTTCGTCACTTATGTTTAAGTCCCGATATGATATGGCGAAAAGATTAGTTAAATCTGACATTTTGTTTAAATCCTAGTTCATTAATTTGTTAGCTATGCCACTAAAAGATCTCACACAATTTATATTTGTATTATAAAGAAAAACTAAACCATGAGATGTCACTTAAATATTATCTATTTATTGTCATGTTACTGTAATTATCAGGCCATACAGTATTTCTGTGATCTTTTTAGTCTTGACAAAGATAACTTATTGACGTTGTTTGCTATGAAACAATAGTGTCATAATAAAATCAATACAGCCAGTAATTAAAGGATGTAATTGGTACTTACCAAACCCGATTCTAGGTAACGCAGAAAAAATACAGTTGATTATGAGGTGTTTTTTTTTTAATTTATTGCAAGTATTTAATGTGAAAATGTACTGCTTTCGATGTTACAATAAGATGCCATTCGAGTCGCCTCACTGAGATAAAAAATAACTATAGCGGATGGGAAACGACCGTGATGGAAAATTATTATTGTTACCATTATAGTTAATCGACCGCAGCAGCTTAAAGCAAACATATTACACTCTTGCAGTCATCTAGGAAATAGGTTACTTGGTTTCTAGACGACAGAACTTTGAAACGAAACCAGTGAAATACCATATACCTACATAAAAATCAGGGTCATCATTGCCACAAATTACTGGACTAAACTGAATTTTCCTGAAATCGGATTTGGCTAGTAACATAACGTTTAAATTAATGTAACAGGGTTGTAGATAATTTATAATAATTGTAAATACACAAAAATAAATGTGTTGTTGAAAACAATTGGTGTGTTTAATTTAATTAGTGATTGTGTTATGAAAGGTGGTCTAGATTATTATCAGTAAAAAAATGTATTAAAAATATAAATAATTTTAAAATTAATTACCTTACTGAAAACCAGAAATGCGATGCGATTTGTTACTTGCAAACAGCGTGGGTGGTACAAAGGTGGCTAGAAATGAGAACCAGTCAACACTTCTTTATTATAAAGCAACATAGAATCTAGATCTTCTAAAGAAAATAAAATATTAGTAAAACAACCGATATACATTGTTACTAAGCTTTGTTTCCCATAAAGAAAAAGTAGTATTATATTTTCAAACAATTAAAATATGTTTGGACTAGTCTTGGCTCCTGAATGAGTTAGTGTAAACAATTTGAGCAAACGTAAAAAATTATGCGATGTAAACAAATGTGGCTTTGTGATTATTGCTTGTACTATCTACGGTGAGCCAACAAACAGATATCGAAATAGAAACTATTAATAATGGAGATGAAAAATAAACTTTTCCGTAACAAAATAGAAATGAGCTATAAATCGCTGAATGACGGGTTCGAATGTACGGTGGTAATAAAACATCGTGTCTTTATAGCCAAGTGTAGGTTTTGACTTCTAATAACCCAGTCAAGCATAATGGTGAGACTGGCAAGCAATCGCTCTATTTAGAAGCCAGACTATCCGTCACTCTGAACGCAATAAAAAGGACCCACGGTTTTACATCGTTAAAAACTTATCAAGATTTATCAGCCATTTTGAAACTATTACCGTCTACTGAACATTCATCTTTCTTTTGCGAGACACAAAAAAAGATATTCACTTCCTGCAACTTTTGGAGGGAGTCTGGGATTCTTAATTACCCCGGTGATTGGCACATTGAAGAGACCTACTGTACCTTTAAAA
This sequence comes from Hyppa rectilinea, assembly GCA_951799385.1. NCBI lineage: Eukaryota > Metazoa > Arthropoda > Insecta > Lepidoptera > Noctuidae > Hyppa > Hyppa rectilinea. The sequence goes on along the minus strand of OX637306.1, from coordinate 8,999,205 downwards.
GACCACTCCGAACCTCTTATACTAAGCACTTAGGTAACTTGGATTAGGCAATATATATCTATCATTTAGCCAGTGACAGCTGAACGAATCTTATCAAAATAAAACAATCTGATGGATCATCAATTATTTAAATGCCTTACAAGCTTACCATCTTCAGATTTTGATATGTAGATACCTACTTAGGAATTAAAGACACGGCTTATAAGATTTCGGGTTGAAAGTTTATATTGTAAATCCCGTAAAGATGCTACCACCATCTTTCATTATCCAGACTTTATTTATAGAAATAAAATAGGCTACCAATAAAATATAATATCTTCTTAGTTTTTGTACTTAGAACTGGGATATTACATCAATTTTTCAACAGATTATAAAATAATTTCTGTTAAAATACGTGTGCGGCCAGTAGCCGTGTTATTTATGAATCAATAGACGACATCGCCATTCATGTTATCACCACTTCACATTTATCTAGTCGTGAGCTGTAAAACGATATGAAAGATATTAGAAGAAATATATATTTTGTGTACCTACTAGCGTTAACAATATATATTTCGTAGACAACAATACCTACGTTTTATTACGAAAATTAATAGGTACTTACATCCTTCATGGTGTAAGGTATTGTACGATCAATTTTCTTTTATTCTTTTTTTATACAAACAGGAATCTGGGTGCCAAGTCGAGCAAAAATGGATAAACAAGGTACCACCGTACTTTTCTGGAAGTCATTCAGGACTTTTTTGACCTCCTGTAACCTGTTTGAACATAATTGTGGATAAAAGTAGAAGCTTGAATTTTCACTGACCAAAGGGGCATAATATAACAGTGGGCATTTTTTACATGATATGTTTTTGATGGGATTATAAGTTCCACTTGTTCATCACTCTGTGACGTTGTGGCAACTAAAATGGTTAACCACTTAGTCATACTAAAACCTCACCCATTTTAATATTAACAAAGTGAGTTCACGATATCGATGATAAGATTGAACTCAAGCTTGATAACAACGACATATCATAAAATTAAATCGTTACGAAGTTAAAACTGTACATTGAATATTAAATAAAGAAAAAGAACTAGGTATAGGATGTAGGTATATGCAGGAAAGTAAGCGTTCATTAATTCACAAAAAAAAAGACTAAGTAAGGGGAATTGGCTACTGAAGGCCCCGGGTGTCCCTCAAGACGAAGTGCTTCTCACACGGACAACTTTACAGTGTAGGTACATCGCTTGCTTCTGCGTCACCAGTCCTGACTCTATATTTTGCTGCTGAAATAAAACCTACAAACGTAGTTTATGGGGAAATGTTATATCAAAATGGCTGTTATTTTAGTGTAGTTAGTAAGTTACGTCCACGTGAAAGAAGTCTCAGGCACAAGCTAGTACCCAATAAAACCAAAACATAAATATAAAATAATATACGAAGAGATTAGACAAAGGCAACGCAAAACCTAAGAGCCTGATAATGATATAAAACACACAACCAACAAATATATTGCCTGGTGGATTAAATGGAAGATAACTAATCTAATACCCTGTACAATTATCACATGGTCGATATATTATCATTGTAGAGTTAAGTTCTTTGAGGGACAGGACGTATTTATAACAAAATGTCTTTGAGGCCATTGACTCCCGCTCTCGCGGAGAAGGCTCGAGCGGAGTTGAACGAGGACCCGAAGAGGGTGGAGGCTGATCTGCAGAGTATTAAGGACTGGATAGCCAAGCAGCCCCACCTCAATGCTAGGACAGGTGAGCATTAACAATGTTCCTCGTAGATGATGTAAGGAGGATTTTCCATAGGTAATTTTCATTAAGTCTTTTAAACTACAACTACGGGCTAGTCTGTAAGTTTAGACAAAATGGTCGTACCTACAGGATAACCGGTTGGTGTATGAGTAGATAGTGTAGAGTGTTGTCGGGTAGCTGGTAGCAGCGAGATAAGTGAAGTCGGTGCGATTGAGAGGGTTATGATGAATTATGTGTGCGAGTGTAGATATCAACATTAAGCTGAAATGGAAACTTTTCACCTTATTTGCCTTATTTTGTATATTTTAATTGCGCTCGATATTGGGGTTTATTTTTTTTGTATTAATACTTTAAAGAGGGAGCTAACAGTGAAGGTGGATTTCGAATCATGATATTAGGTTTTTTTAGGAATTGTACGAAAGCAAATCACAGACCAAAGCGAATACGTGTGCGTATACACACTTGTTAAGAGAAAAAACTATAGGAAAGGAATGGGGTGTGCTTAGGTGGCACACTGACAAGTATATACTTATTTTACTATCTACTATCGTAGTTCTTGTTGTAAACTTGTTTTTATAGAAATGTAATATATATATTGTTAATTTTAAAGCGCCTTTAGAAATGGATAAATGATTATTTAAAGTGTTAAGTCACGCAAAAATATTTATCAATAAGTTATCAATAAAAAATGTCGGGCTGTAAGCTGTAAGGTCGTCGCTGCGATATATCTCGTTGACCATGGTTTGTTTTAAAAGTAAAGTTCTATCAGATTATTGGTTTGAAACCGTCGGCAAGTCTTGGTTTTAAACAAAGTCGTCAAATAATTTCATAGCAATTGTCTCTTTTCTACAACCAGTTCAAATATTATTACGTGAAAGGTTTTAGGGTTTAAGGTTTTTTTTTCTAGAAACTAACTACCTACCACTATAACCTCATTATTACATCCTTTAAGAAAACTTTATGCTCTTGGAGTTTTTTTAATAGTAGTTCCATAAAAGCAAAGCAATTATTATTACAGCTACGTAAATAATTAGCGATACAAGTAAATAATATAGTTGTCTTTTAATACTAATGAAAAAATACAAAAAAAAAGATATGTGTAATTAATACCCGTGACATACAAAAATTCCAGATGATCAATGGTTGGTAGCGTTCCTCCGGGGTTGCAAGTTCAGTCTGGAGAGGACGAAGGAGAAGCTGGATCTCTACTACTCCCTTCGTACGACGGCACCCGAACTGTTCCGGATCAAGCACACCGATCCCATTTTTGACGAGATCCTGAGTTTGGGGTAAATCATCAAATAATTTCATCTTTTGTTATGGTTAGATAGAAGGCGAATAGTACTGAGATGACGGAAATGTGTGCTGCTCTGATCCCTTAAAAGATGGAATAAGTATCGCCCTTATTCCACCTTATCTAACCATATATGGTTTTCCGACAACACTTTTTTTTTTTGAGGTTGGGAAATTATCAACTGACTTCGTCCGCTCTGGGTGGAGCGGAAGAGTGGCAGACTCTTACAGACTAAAACACATACATTTTCCTTCTTTAGCCCTTTATGTTCCGGAGCAGCGGTAACCCTTTCAGACGAACCGGTGACCTCTAACATCCACTGGTCTTCCTTTACTGTCACATCCACGTTCACACTCAAACATTCTTTCCTCACGACATGTATTGATTTTGTCTCCAGATCGGTTGTCATATTGCCCAAAGCACCAGGGCCCGACGCGCCACAGCTATCCATTATCAGACCAGCGAAGTATGATCCCAGCAAGTATCACATCTTAGACATCATGTCCGCTACCAACGTTTTGATGAGGGTATGTAGAGATAAACGTCAGGAATAGAATAGAATAGAATATAATAGAATTTATTTCTTAGTATATGGTAATTACATTCAGGTCTTACAATATAAAAAAGTTTCACATATGCTACCGTTGCCGGTGTAGAAATATTTAATTGAATTTAATTAAAAAGAAAAAGCTATATAAATTCACTAATCAACTACCATACAAAATGTCAAAAATGAAAGGTACTACCTATGTCTTACTATACAGTCAAGAAAATATAAAATTTATGTTAAAATTGTACATACATGTCAAAATTTGTAATTAAACAATTCAGCAACTGGTTAGGTCTCGTGGTACATCGAGTACCAACGTTTCCCCCATTCTGTTAAAAATTAAAACCAAATGTTTATTTTTTCAGATAGTCTTGAATGAGGATGATAACGCCACAGTGGCAGGTGGCCAGAGTATATTAGATTTAGAGGGAGTGTCGATGGCACACTTCATGCAAATGACGCCAGTTACCATGAAGAAAATGGTACTCTTGGGACAGGTAATTTTTAAGCTTTTTGATATGTTTGAATGGAAACTACTAAAAATCGGAAATTTCTTGTAATTACTACTTATTTCGTATTGATGGTTTTTTAATTGGTCGAATTTCCTCGTACCCGTAGTACCTACCATAACCCCGTATCGTAAGTATATTATGAACATAATATACTTTGTTCATATTAAAATTGTAAGGCACCCGATGTGGACGATTTCAGATTCGACAAACAAATTAATGATACATGAATCGACGATCGTGGATTTGCGCTAGCGATTGTTTTGGCAAGGAGGCGGCCTTGGTTCCTTCTTAACCCATACTTAAAATACTTTTCAGGATGCATCGCCTATGCGTATGAAAGGAACACACTACTTGAACACTCCACCAGGTTTTGAAACAGTCTTCAATGCAATCAAAGCGTTGCTTAATGAGAAGAACAGAAACAGAGTAAGTGGGCACATAGCGCCTAGACCATCAATCTCTACCTAGAGTTGTTTCCCGCCGTCTGTCTCTCAGTACGTTTATTTAATTATTTTTTAAACTACGCAACGGATTTTATTGCAATTTTCATCAATAGACAGAGTGATTCAAGGAGAGCTATCTAGCTTTCGCCCGCGTGATTGTACCTACATTGCACGCGTGCCAAGTCGGAGCGGGACGCTAGTTTACAATAATCTTTAAAAAAGCTACAGGAGTTTTAATGAATATTGTTTATTTTTGTAGCTCTACGTCCATAACAAGAATTACGATGAATTGTACAAATACATCCCTAAAGAAGTGTTACCTGCCGAGTATGGTGGTACCGCTGGCACAGTGGAGGAAATTACAGGTAAGACAAGAAGATAATGAAATTCCTGCAAATACTTGGTAACAAACTTTCAGTGCCTCTGTTAGCCTTGTGGTCTTGGCTAATGTTTTCTTTTTAATTTTTTTAAAGGTTTTAGTCGTGTGATGATGATAGATATAAAAGTTAATAGTGTTTTATTATTTTCAGAACACTGGAGGAATAAGGTGAAGGAGTACGATTCCTGGCTGGATGAGGACTTCCATTACGGCACAGACGAATCAAAGCGAGTTGGCAAACCCAGAACTGCTGAAGACATGTTTGGATTAGAAGGCTCCTTTAGACAACTTCAATTTGATTGAGATTTTTTAAATATTTTGTACAGAAATAAAAAAATAAATAATTATAGCTTTTTACAGAATGTTGTATGATAGTTTTTTTTATTTAAAAATTAAAAGGTTCATTGAATGAAGTCAATGTCAAAATTCAGTCCAGAGACAACGGCCAAGAGAACTTGGCCCAGGTAATATTTTAAATAAAAGAGCGTTCTTCAATTAACGTGAAGAGCAACTGCCCTGAGCATGATCGTATGGGGGTTTTTCTTTTCCGTCAGGAATTTATTTATTTCTGAATCGAAAAGGGACAAGATTACGCGGAACAAAAGCGATTCGTCGGATACGTGGTACGTTCGCCGTTGACGTTCGGAAACAAGTGCAAGTGACCGAGGTGACGTTCAATACGGCCGCGCTGACCATCCAGACTGACAGTTGTCAAATCTCGTTTCGACGTATCGTATTCGTCAACAGATGACGCTAGCAAGGCACCGCAAGTGTGGCAAAACTATTTTCAAAAATAATTGGATGTTTATTTATTGTTTTTGTGAAACACAGAAAACCAGCGCAATAATGACGTAAACAGACGAGCATTAATAACCAAGCATGATCATTAAATAATAATAAGCGCGTGAGCAACTTACAACGCGGTGACCTCGTATGTTTTGTTTTCAAACTAAAAATAAACAAAAAAGTGTCTGTATGTGATAAACACGTTCTTGTAGGTACATTATAGTTTCTTATTTTTCTGTCGTAACAGTGGTGAGACAAACAAATCATTATCATATAAGCTTTATTAGTGATGCATTTTAGTAAATAAACTTCGAAACAGTGAGGGACATAAGTCGCTTTTAATTTGCTTTATCCATGTTATTTAAATAATATTATGTTAAAGTTTTATATGTACGTTCGTTAAGTGCGTTTCTATTAAATTTGAAATCATTGAAGAAAATTGTCTGAATCTAGATTGAGGAACTTCGGTTAATGAAGAAAAGTTTAGCACAGTAATTAAAGTACGTTGGTGAGACCCTTAAATCCCGAATTGAAGTGGAAGGCAGAAGTGGAACTAAATGAAACTCCGAAGAAACTCGAGGATGGTATAAAACATTTGAAAGAGTGGGTCAGTAAACAGCCACATTTGAGGGCTCGAACAGGTAAATATAATGTGTATTTCTAAGCTTTTGACCAATTTGCTAGCGAGTTCAATACTAAAAAAATAAAGCTTAAGTAGGTCCTGTCAGACACCTTAAAAGAACACTGCAATTATTAAACCAAAATTATGTTTTTTTGTGTTGTTATATAATATAAAAACTAAAAACGCTGAAATTAAGACCAATTAAAATCACAAATCTACAAGATAAAGAATAAATAAATTACCTATTTAGGTGCCTCAGAAAACTTCATTGTTTTAGTTTAAGATATGTATCAGTTAATTAAATCTAATTGTTTTTGTTAACATGCTACAACGTGAAATGACAGAGATGTGAATATTAATCCTAGAACTTAGGAATTTAAATATCTTTGAGTTTTAGAGAAACAAGGCAAGATATTTCCCGTTATTCTCCATAGGAACCTCATACGTTTTGGAATGGGCAACAAGTGTCATCTTTGTGAACGACCGACCTTCGTCAACTTCAAAGTGGCTGCACCAAATTGGTTTTATTAAAATAAATGCTTTGAATTTTAGTACGGATTTGATCTCTGCCAGACTAGGTATAACTAGCTAGACCTAGTCGAACCAAGTATCCTTCTGGAATAACCCATAATTTAAGTGTAGTAAAATATTTAAAGACAAACAAAGAATTATTTATTATAAATAAAAAGTAGTAAATAGATTATATTGACTCTGCAAGTGGTACATCAAAACTTTGGATAATCAGCCCATTTACATATTGTTCTGTCTCTTTTTTGCTCCTGATATCCGTCCGTCTTACTTCCACTTTCATCAGAGTTTAGCAACATGTCTTATTAAAAGGATTGTGACATGGGTATGTGTTAAAAAAATAATGTTTCCATCATCGCTGTAAGTGGGATAGGTCTGTGTGGAAGTCGCAGTTCTTCAAATTCTGGGTTCTAAGACATGCCAGCAATACGAGCCATCACAATCATTCTGCATCAGTGCGTCCCAAACCCAAGGTGTTATATAATAACTGACTACTATTTTGTAGATGACCAATGGCTAGCAGCCTTCCTGAGGGGTTGTAAGCACAGCGTTGAACGTGCCAAAGAGAAGCTGGATCTGTACTACTCATTGAGAACTGTTTCACCGGACTTGTTCAGTTGCAGACCTCATAACCAAAGTTTTAAATATTTGATGCAAACTGGGTAAGCGTGTATTTATTTATTTATCCTTTATTTCAGGCAACAAAGGCCCATAAAACAGAGTACATGAGGCAAGCCAATGAGCCTAGACATTAGATTTAATCAACTTATCATACTGAAATTTTAATAATTGGAATTTAGTTTTTATTTTAATCTAAATAAATTAATTGGCTCCCAAACCTGGTTTGGCCATCCACATACAAAATTCACCCTGTACCTATACTTATTTAAACATAGTAGGTACAAGATTAATTAAATAGATCCGGTTAGACAGGAAACCAACCCTAACATTGTTGGGAAAAGGCTTAGCAGATGATGATGATGATGTCATAATCTTCTTCTATTTGAGTGGTTAGTGACTAACCTGGTTTCAGAGTTTTTATGCTGGCTATGGGCCTCTTACTTAGCTTCACATGCTGCTGAGAAATCTCAGGCATGGCCGGTCTCCTCACGATGTTTTCCTTCACCGATTTTTAAGCAGGTGATAATTATACAATACGCACATGAAGCCGAAAAATTAGAGGAGCGTGCCTCGAGACCTATGACTTGGCATTCCGACGGACACTACTAGGCTATCACTGCTTATTATATAGTAGAAGATAGTGTTCGCCTGACCTGCTAACCTTACACAATTTTGGGTAAAATGTATTCTGTAGAGTTCATTCACTCATTTGTTTTAGAGCAGGGTTGCTCCTGCCGAAGCTGGCGTCTCCCTTGGCACCAAGGGTCGTCATAGCCAAACCTAGTCTCTATGACCCTAATAAAATATCGCCCACGGATTTTTTCTCGTATGCACATTGTTATCAGCAGGATGGTACATTTTATTTTGGTAACTATGGTTGGTGGCTAAGAAATAACAGCCGCACGGATCGATCCATTTGGTTAAGCTACGCTTGCCGGGGTTGGTCCGTAGATGGGTGACCATCTTTACATACCGAGACTTTGCGTGCCTCGGTAAGTACGTTAAGCTGTTGGTCCCGGCTGTCATTCATGGATCTTTGACAGTCGTTACGGATAGTCAGAAGCTCGAAAGTCTGACAGCCAGTCTTACCAAGGGGTATCGTATTACATTTACTGACTGGATTGTGAAGGTCAGATAGGCAGTCGCTCCATCTTAAATACTGGTATTCACCTGCATCCGGTTAGACTGGAAGCCGACCCCAACATCGTTGGGAAAAGGCTAGGCAGATTGATTCTTTGTGATGTTTGGATTCAAGTATGACTAGCAACCCGCCCTGGCTGATGAAAACCGCATTAAAATCCGTTGCGAAGTTTAAAAGATCTAAGCGTACAGAGGCTAGACGGCGGGGAGCGACTTTGTTTTATACTATGTAGAGGAGAGGGAAAAGGGTTACACCGTCGTTGACTATAATTCTAAACTAAAGCGCATTCCTGTATTCTCCCTGATTAACGATAATAAGTAGTCTAAATATTTCTTTACGATATTTTTTTTCTTACTAAAAAAATTAGTGGTAGATAGGTAATACCTACATCATATCGTAAACACATATTTAGATTAAAAGGTATCTTTAACCAGGGCAAAACAGAAGAACACAACAGACATAATATGGAATGACAGTCAATGACCACGTGTGCGCTGGTCAAGCTAAGCCTCTGCCGGACGGCGCGTTCGTGTTCCACGGGCGCCTCAAAGAGGTCAGCATTTTAAGGAGGAGCCCGTTATAGTCGATGCCTGCCGGGTTAGCAGGATTGTCTGAAAGGGTTACTGTTGCCCCGGAGCACAAAGGGCTAAGGAAGGAACATGGATGGGTTTTAGTCAGAAGAGTCTGACTCTCCCTTCCGCTCCACCCACAGCGGGAGGAGTCATTTGATGATGTCCCATCCATAAACCTTCTGAAGTGCATAAGACGACGTGACTTAATGCACACGAATGCGAAGAAAGAGGTAAATCGCGATAACCCTGTCATTCAGCAAGAGTATAGGAAATATCGAAACTATTGCAACAATATACTATCCAATCTGAAACAAGATCATGATCGCAAACTACTAATGGAAACTAACGGCGACTGTAAAAAATTATGGTACGAAATTAAGAAAATTTGCAATATCAAAAATAAAAAAACTGGAAAGTCTGAGCTAGTAACTGATTGTGACAACCCAGTCCCCACACTAAATAACATTAATGATTACTTCTCAATCGTTGGCGAAAACCTTGCAGCCAAAACTCTTAAACAACTTGACATGACTGAAACTGAATTAGCCTCTAACAATAAGCAATATAGTACGCTACACACTAGTCCAAACTCTTTCTTTCTTGCTCCAACTGACGAAAAAGAGATATCTACAATTATTACTCATCTCAAAACTACGTCAGCATCGGGTTATGATAAGATTAATAACGCATTCCTCAAGCAGTGCGCACATGTATTGGTAGGGCCGATTGCCTTCCTATGCAATCTAAGCTTAAGTACAGGTGTAGTACCCGACTGCATAAAAATTGCAAATATTTGTCCAATATTCAAAAGTGGAGATCCAAAAACTCCCGCAAACTATCGCCCAATTTCTCTGCTGACAGCTCTCTCAAAAATCCTTGAGAAAGTTGTCAACAAGAGACTACTGGCATACTTAGAAAAAAATAAATTACTATCGGATAATCAGTATGGTTTTCGGGTTGGCAGGTCCACGGAGGATGCAGTAACGAATTTAGCCGACTATATAACGTTGAACCTAGGTCAAGGACTGGCATGTACTGGGATCTTCCTGGACCTTGCAAAAGCCTTCGATACTATATCCAGAAAAATTCTCATCAAGAAAATCTCGCTTCTAGGAATTCGTGGCGTTGCTTTGGACTGGTTTACCTCATATCTCTGTGATAGAACGCAAAGGGTTGTGCTAGGGGAACATTGTAGTGACTCAACCACCGTACATTTTGGTGTTCCCCAGGGAAGCGTGCTGGGTCCCACTCTTTTTATTATTTATATAAATGGACTATGCAGCATGAACCTTCCACAGGCTAAAATTTTCACTTATGCCGATGACACCGCCATAGTTTTTCATGGGAAAACATGGGATGAAGTGCAACGCGCGGTTGAAGACGGGGTAAAGGCTGTTGCGAACTGGCTCCAATATAATCTTTTGACGCTGAACATTGAAAAAACCAAGGCAATCAACTTTGCCATTTCCGAACGTTCATCTCCTAAGTCAGTATCTTGCTTACGGCTATACTCTTGTATTAGTTCCGACCAGTGTTCTTGTCCCTACATTGAACAAACTGACTCTATTAAATACCTAGGAGTAATTGTGGACAACAGACTGACGTGGTCCGCACACCTGAGCGCTTTAACCTTTTGACCGCCACAGTCGTGTATAGACGACAAACCAAAATGTGCCCAGCACGCCACGGTCGCGACTGGGCGACAAAATTAAAGGATAAATTCGGAGCTTGGCGCTGAGGGCACGCTTTTTCATTTTTGACGTGGCGGTCAAAAGGTTCAAGGGCAGGATTAGAACGATGCTGCGTATATTTAAACAACTGGGCAAGATTGCTGATGACTCTGTCCTGAAGATGATCTACTTCTCCCTTTGTCAATCCATTCTCAATTACTGCATAGTAGCGTGGGGAGGTGCGGGCAAGACCTCGCTAATTAAAGTAGAACGAGCTCAACGTGCTCTACTAAAAGTTGCCTATAGACGACCGTACCGGTACCCCACGAATAAACTCTATACTGAAGTTGAAGTACTAAGGGTCAGACAGCTTTACATACTGTCTGTCACCTTACGATTCCATAAAACTGCCTTGAGCACTTGTGTCATCTCAAGTCGAAGAGTTAATTGGGATAAAATCCGATGTCGTAAAACCATCGGCAGAAGGTCTTACGGTTTTATGGGACCTCACATATACACTAAACTCAATGATCTACACAAAATACTAAAACTAACACAAAAAAAATGCAGAGTGACGGTAACAAATTGGCTTCGAACACTGGACTACGATATGACAGAAAGTCTCGTAGTATAAGTAAAACACACACAGATTGACAATTCACAAATACATAAGTGTACTCGCTTATATACATACCTATAGCATACATACACTATATCACAACACTAACACAATCTGACACAAACACCACCATGTATAACATAACTTCTTTTATTTTAAGTTTTAAGTTTAAAAATGTATCTTAAATTACATAAAATTGTTAACGGAACGAAGGACCCTGGATCTCACAACACAGGGAATCCTAGTGTGAGATCTAGGAATTCAATTCCACACGAATGTAATCTTAGCTAAATAAATTTATTATTATTATTATTTATTATTATTATTATAAAAAAAAGCCAATGACCACGTGACCTTTTAACAGTTTTTTGAAGCTGCTTTGACCATTGTTTGACCCCAACTCTTTATCGTAAAGTACCGTTGTGCTTATGTCAGGCAGTTCAAAAAAGTTGACGTATTTAACAGCTCTTCATATTTTGCAGATTTTGTATTTGGAAGACGATGCTTTTATGATAAACGGAAGCCTCAATGTAATAGATCTTGAAGGGATTACTATGACACACTTCATGCAAATGACGCCGGCGGTGCTGAAGAAATTAGTTATAGCGGGACAGGTGACATAAAAAATTGTATATTGGTTCGCAGCTTTTTAACGCGGCTTGTGGGAGAAGGGCGGTCACCAGGGCATCAAATTATACCAAACTGTCAAATTTTTCCAAATAATTTTAAACCTTAAAACGTTGACTACAAAGTTCAAAATCAATTGAGATAATTTTACAGTCTGTGATAACTTGATGTCCTTGCGATTGTACCTAAACTGGCAGAAAAAAGCGATTAATAAAAACAATCGAATCCATCAAGTGCCCTTTGCGTTCCATGGCCGCGGTAACTTTTTCGAACAAATTCCGCAACCCTGGCCGAATACAATTCCTACATAAGTTCCGGTTTTTTTTATTAATCAACCAATTCTGGAGGAATGTCCTTATCCTATACGTTTTGGATCAATGACCGCCATTCAATCTACCTACTCCGATCACTGGTAATAATATTCGACTTTTTGTGTCTATGCTATGCGAAATTTTACCATCACTGATTTGAATTTTAATTATGACAATAAACAATGAATGGTGTAATTAATTTGAGTGACAAGCCATTTTACTGTTTTATATTTCAGGACGCGTCCCCGCTAAGACTGAAGAGTTTACACTTCATAAATGTGATACCAGCCTTTGAAAAACTATTAAATCTTCTTAAAAAACTTCTAAATGAAAAACATCAGAAAAAAGTAAGTACTTAGAACAAGCCTCCAGATGTTAATATGAAGGTCTCAATGGAATTGCGTATTAACAGGTATATTTTTTCAGCTGTTTATGCATAGCAAGGATTTAAGTGTGCTTCATGAATATGTACCACTAGAAATATTGCCGGAAGAATACGGAGGACAGGGTGGAACCAAACAGGAAATCATAGGTAGATACTATATTTTCATATTTAATAAAGTTATAAATTACTTTTACTATGACACCAACTTAGTTGGTCCTATCATAGCAAAGTCAGAGAATCTAAAGTCAACCCAAAGTTATTAAAAGTTTCATTTATTAACAGATTATTGGTCGGAGAAACTAGATCGATACGGAGACTGGTTTGTCGAAGATCTGACGTTTAAGACAGATGAATCAAAGCGGCCAGGCAAACCGAAGACTGCGGAGAGCATGTTTGGTGTCCAGGGATCTTTTAGACAACTTGACGTGGATTAGAAACTTACTAATAACGATAGATGAAGAAATTATTTATACTTCGTACAAAAGAGACACTCGAGCTTTTGTGTATGATGCTTTTGAACCAGCCAGGATTGTACCTACTGGGTACCGTGGTTTAGGGGGGCTTTGGAAACGCCCGGTCTCGCTTCTTTTCGTAATAAAGTAATTTCTTGATCTATTATAAATATTTTATAACAATGACAATAAAATAATAAGAAACTTTTATTTTTTTATTTACACGTTTTTGTATTCAAAAATTAATTAAATTATTTAAATTAGTTAGGTACCAAAAAAAATTATGATTATTTAACTAATTATATTTAAGTACATAATTTAAAGACTAATTACCAGTCTTAAAATAATAATATGCAAATATATAATACATACAAACCGGCCAAGTGCGTGTGGCACCACGCACAATAGAGTGTTAAACAAAGTAAAATCATCGTTCGTATCGTCATGTTGTTTTCAATTTTATAATACCACGCATTCCTGAGAAAAAGGGTCCTGACAGTCTGACAGACGGACAACGAAGTAATCCTTAGATTCCCTTTTTCGTTGGAACCCTGAAAAGGGAATATATAAGGTGACTGGTAATTAGTGACCGATATTTAAACACGTGATTGTACTCATGATTACAATCAACTTTCCCAAAGAAACTTTTTTTGTATACTCAATAGTTTTATTTTTATCACAATAACAATACAACTGGTGCGCGCAGTTACAAAAAAAGTTTCTTTGGGAAAGTTGATTGTAATCATGAGTACAATCACGTGTTTAAATATCGGTCACTAATTACCAGTCACCTTATATAATAAATATGATACGCATATTGTACTGAGCTATACAACGCAAAACATTATCTTTACGGTAAGGTCGTCTATCTTTTTATCTAAGGTCATTATGTTTGTCAATACAATGTCGACATAGATCCTGCATAATGGTGTATTATGACTCAAAGAGATACCAATTCTAGGTATTTGTTACTTACCTCGTGCAAATATAAATATTTAGAGAAAAGTCAAATATAATTTCGTTTCTGATAACAGAAACGAAACAAAATAAAGATATTAAATAGAAATAATAATAATAGATAGATGGTGGATGGTGATTGTTAATATATAGATATTTAAGTGTGTAAATGATGATTTGTCGACACGGTTGGCGCAGTGGTTGAGCGATTAACTGCTGAGCAGCATGTCGCGGGTTAGATTCCCGCACGGAACAATTATTTATACGACCTACAAGTATTTGTTCCTATCTATAATTATGTAAGTATGTACAAAAAAAATATGTAAGTAGTGTATCAGCCATCTCGTTACCATACCACAAGCATTAGGTTGCTTAGCTTGGGACTATATGGCGTCGTGTGAAATGTCCAAGGATATTATTATTAAATGAATGTGTTTTTCTCAAAGCAAAAAGGTTACGGGTTACTCACTATAGAAAACATGTGGAAAAGGAAAGAAAACTATACGTAAGTAGACTAGATAGTTCAAATGCAGATAGACTTGTTAAATTATAAAGAACTAAAAAGCATGAAAAAAGTTGGTGGGTTAATTACAGTGAAAGAATAGATGCCGCACGTGATTGGTGATCGCAATTTCATTTTTTTTTCTTTGTTTTTCGTGTGGTTAGTGACTAACCTGGCGTAAGAGTTTTTATGCTGCTCTTGGGCCTCTGACTTAGCTTCACATGCTGTTGAGAAAAATCTGTGACATGCTGGTTTCCTTTTTTTTTGTTTTAACCTTTTTACCGCCAAGCACTTGAATAGAAGTGCCACATTTAAGTGCCACCAGCGCCACGACTTCATAATTATGAAGTTCTTCATTTTAACTATCTTGTTCGTTATGCATTTATAGCTTAGCGCTCACGCTGGACGAGGTATCGCATCCTGTATACGTTGGCGGTGAAAAGGTTAAGTTCGAATCAAATCAAATCATAAATTTGCGTAACAGGTTATGCTACAGCCTATCTACCATAAGACCCTCTTATGGTTGATACGCTGTATTATAATAATGTGAGGTGTGCAAATATATTAGGAAAATTTTGACAAAAATGTACTTATTAATTTTTGCCAAAATTTTCCTAATGTATTTATTTTCTTATTAAATTAAATAGTCACGGGGAAAAAGGCGGAATGGGCAAAGATTGGAGAACTACTTAAAATATATACCTGCTATATAGGTACCTAAATATTGTCAATCCAAAGTCGAATTTGATTGTTGTCAAGTAATTACGGTTGAAATGGAACATTGATTGCGCTTGTCGCATGATTGGATAATATTGGCAGTCGGCGCCGTTTCACAACACGACTGTGATAACAACCGAGTTCTTTATCAGTTAGTCGATACGCCGGCACTGCACGATACCAGGTGGGTCTTACCGTTCTCTCTATTACTTTTTACAAATGCTGTTTATTACGTGTGGACAAATTTTAGTTCTTTAAAACTGTTTCTTCTGTATTTTAAGTTTAATATTTTACATATTTTCACGCGTTATCCCTATCGGCCCTAAATTGATTGATAACTTTAGATAGATAACTAGTTTTTATTGATTAATCAGTACTGGGTAAATTGGGAATCGTTTTGATTTAGCAAATATTGACAGAACAATTATATAATAATAAAAATGTATTGTATATTGCAGGACTACAAAAACAGGAAAAGAATGATTCGTGAGTTGACTCCGGAACTGGCGAAAATTGCCAAGAAGGAGTTGAATGAGAACCCAAAAGAAGTTCCGAATGATTTGAAACATTTGAAGGAATGGATCTCGAAGCAGCCACACCTGAAAGCAAGAACAGGTATGTAATGTTATAACATCACACCTCTCAGAAGCACCAGACAGCAGCCGGTGTATTTCACCGTGAAAACTTGAGTGAAGTCAGCTGTCGTTCCACCTAATGCTAGGGATTGACACTTAAGCGGGATTGTCCGAAAGGGTTACCGCTACATGGATGGGTTTTAGTCAGTAAGAGTCTGACACTCCCTTCCGCTCCACCCAGAGCGGGAGGAGTCATTGGATGATTTCCCAGCCTTAAAAAAAAAAAGGATTCACAGTGGGAAACATACAGAATAGCGCTACAGATACACCCATAGTTAGTTCTGATCGTAATAGGGAATGACTGAAGTTATCTGTAGATAAACGTGGTAAAGAGAGAGTTTGTTTAATTGTAAGGGCTTATCTTGAAAACGGTACTTGTTGGCTGAATTGTGACTAAAGGTTCTATAATTTATCAGCTATGCAAAAGAAAGTATGTAAGACTTGCACAAAATCGATGGGTTTTATTGATACAGATAAAAGGAAGGATAATTTGTCCTTTTCGAAAATAATTTTGATTATCTTAGTAACAGATTGCGTATCAGGGCAAGTAGTTTACTTGTATGTACTAAAACGAAGTAATAAAATGTTATTACATTTATCTATTTATCGTGATTATGTATAATCATGAATCGTATCCCAGCAATGGGAATATTATAGGCTGATTTTTCCTTATGCTACGAATAATAATGAATTTAAGGGATTCCCTGCTGGGAATTTATTTAGCAATTATTTTTTTGTAGTTTTTCGTTTGCCTTTATAAACTTTATTGCCCTTCGTCGTCCTTTCCGATTCGTTTATCTTTTATGTTAATCTTTATTATCTTATTCAATAGACTTGATTTAAATATTTATTAACATAGGTAAATTAGTTCTTCTTTTTATGACCAAAATACATTGTCTTTTCTCACTTCTTGTTCGAAGTCTCTATAATATTATTACAGAGACTTATACTTATATTCGCGATGTTTTTCAGACGAAATATATGTTTGTTTTAATTTTTATTTGTAAATTTAGCCCAGAGGTTTTTTTTCTACAAAAATTATGATATAGATTTTCTGCAAATAAATTATTCTTGTTCTTACTATGCCCAATAAAACTCATTAACGTCCCAACTAAGCTGGGGTCGCCTTTCAGTCTAACCGGATGTAGCTGAATACCAAAATACATGGAGCGACTGCCTGTCTAACCTCCAGTTACTAGGTAACACGATACTCCTTGGCAAGACAGGTTGTCAGACTTTTGGCCTTCTGACGACCCGTAACAATTGTCAAAGACCTACAAATGGCAGCCGGGACCAATGACTAAACGTACTTTGTGTACAGACGCCAGCACATCAAGCTATCCCTAACTGTCAAATTTTCTCAATTAAAAATGAACCTTATGTCTTTGCAATAAAGTTGACAGATTGTGGTAACTTGATGTGCTGGCCTCTGTACATGGATGGGTGGCCATCTTTTACACGCACATTTAAATTATGTATGTATGATTAAATTGTATTTAATTTCCAGATGATCAGTGGCTCATAGCGATACTGCGAGGCTGTAAATTCAGTTTAGAAAGAGTTAAGAAGAAGCTAGACCTGTACTACACCCTCAGAACCACGGCTCCGGACATAACCTTGCGGATAAAACCGACAGATCCCAAGTTTATTGAGTTTTTCAGAGTAGGGTAAGATAGAGAGATAAATATAATTTAAATATGGCTTTTGCCTTTCATTGTCATGTCATTGAATCATTAAATGACTCCTCCCGTTCTGGGTGGAGCGGAAGGGAGTGTCAGACTTTCAGACTAATACCCATCCATGCGGTATCCCTTTCGGACAAACCTGCTAAATATGCTGCATTCTGGCAGACTTGTTAGTCATCCCCATTCACGTTAAAGACTCATGTAAAAGAGATCGCCTCTGCTGCTACTAAACCTTCATCATTAAACTAATAAAAAAAAATACATGTTTAAGGTTTGAATGCTATTTCAATTTCAGAACAGTTTTGATCTTCCCGAATCCGAAAGACAAGCTGTATCCCCGAGTGATCCTCATCCGAGCTGGCAAATACGATCAAGCCACACACAATGTGGGCGACATCATGTGCATGCTGTACTATTTAGTACAGGTAATTGTTGCAATTTAACTATAATATGTTCTTATTTTTGATTCATTTTTTTTTGATGATGGCATCTCGCAGTTAACGGGCAGGTACCGAACTTGCATTTTTGACTCAATGGTATCTACTTCTTTTATATTAATTTGGTATCCAGTAGGCGTATCCGTATTAGTTTGAGAAAAAGTGCAACCGGTTGATTCTGTACAAATCTTATCGTGATAACATAGATCAAGTTAGCGTGTACTGAGTATTTCTTTCACCTAATGCTGGTTGACACTATTGACACTTTTGTTGTGAACTCACAATGTTGACTTACCTCAAATATTATTGGGGAATTGAGAGGCAATAAGGTCGAAAATATGGAGAATCTGAAAGTTATAATATTTATTTGATAATTTGTTTGACAAAGACCGACTTAACCTTTTGAGGCCGCCATCAAAGACCATTATACTTCGGTTGGCGATAATAACGTACTTTCCTATACTCCTCTTACATTAGACAAGTAAAGATTTTCACACAATCGTTATTTCGTATACCACGTATAATAAACTTCGTTATTTCATGATAAGTGCACAGCAATAAGTTGATCAAAAATATTTTTTTTGACAAAAAAAAACTATAGTGCAGTACTTTACAATAACTGCCTTTGTCTAATGCAAATAAATAAATAAATGGATTTAATAAATGGAGTAGGTATTGATGTAAACATTCTTTATACGTTAGCCTAAGAAGAGGCCCACATTATGAGTGATAAGTTATGCACGTGTTTGCTCTAATCGAGTAATGAGAGTTGATTAAATTAGCACCAATTAAAAATTAAAAACTCAAGCGTCTAATTCTTAGTGTTTATCAGTTGTGTTTCTAGCCCTAGGTAACAGGGAAAAGGAATTTTCCTAATGGGACTTCCTGGATTCAGAAATCGGTTACGTTTTTGATCAAAGTTTTCTAGCACGTAAAATAACTTTGGATTTATTTTTGGAATATTGCTCGCTTAGCAGTAACACCGATGAATATAAAACCGGACGAACGAAAATATTTTGAATTTTTAAAACGGATTGCTCGTAGTTAGATAAAATCTTTAATGCATAATAACATGTATTATGTGTGAATAATCTTATCATTAAATTATCTATGTCTCGTTTTTATTTACTAGCATAGTTTTAATCGTTTCAAGGTGACATGGATTTTCAAACAGTCTGACGCAGTTGGTGACATCAAATCTGAGATTGAACTTAAATATCTAACACCAACTGCAATTACAGACCTTGAAAGTGAAAGTGTTTGGAACCTTTCATTTGTTTTTGGTGCTTTCTTAGGTTTTTACGACCCCTGAAGCATTTTTACTGCTTAGAAATTAGTAATACATAAATACTTTAAAAAATTATCCTTCATATTTCCAGATCATGGTGGTAGAAGATGATAATGCCTGCGTGTTGGGTACCAAAATCGTAACAGACTACGAGGGTATCACGATGTCACACTTCGTTCAAGCTACGCCGTCCATGCTAAAGAAAATGGTTGCTGTGACCCAAGTACGTATATGATGCCCTATTATCTTGCCTGCTGGATCAATAAGTCTAAGTCAAGCCTTAGTGTGTCACCGGGATTGTCCGAAAGGGTTACCTAACGGTAACCCCCGGAACATAAAGAGCTAAGGAAGGAACATGGATGGGTTTAGTCAGTAACAGTCTGAAACTAACTTCCGCTTCACCTAGAGCGAGAGGAGTCACTTGATGATTTCCAAACATAAAAAAAAAAAGTTTAAGTGTGAGAATGAGACGGAGCTATACAGGGCGGATAGGTTAATTTCTTTCCCACTGGAAGTAATAATAAATAATACTGCATCATGAGGTGGTGGTTCAGGTCTTGGCTTCTTATTCCATTGAAACTCCGTACTAC
This sequence comes from Hyppa rectilinea, assembly GCA_951799385.1. Lineage (NCBI taxonomy): Eukaryota > Metazoa > Arthropoda > Insecta > Lepidoptera > Noctuidae > Hyppa > Hyppa rectilinea. Next base: position 8,979,130 of record OX637306.1, on the reverse strand, counting down.
GCTAGGTCAGCCCAAGTCAAAAAACGTCCTGAAGGAAAGAACGAATTTATTTAAATTTCGAACTTAAAAAATGGCAGCAATTTAACATTGTATTTTTCTTTGCTTTTCTAGGATTCCATGCCTCTCAGACTAAAAGGCAGTCACCATATAAACTTACCTTCTGGCGTTGAGAAAATATTTACACTCATCTCAGGATTTTTAAATGAAAAAGCTAAACAACGGGTAAATATTTTTTTATAATTTTATTATATTACTACAGTTTTGCTTGGTTTCTGTATAATTCAATATTTTGCCAAAATCATTGCAATTTTTTTGGGCTGTTCATTATCATGTCATATTTCTAAACAATTAGAAGAGGTTTTAATTCTTTTTTTTGCAAAAAGGTTGCTTTCAAACGCAATGGACTGGCCATAAGATGTAAAAAATATTGTTAAATCCCATTAATGTTTTTTTTTCTATTTGCTTTTTTACCTCCTAAATGGCGTGCATTTCTTTTTCGTTAAACTCAGCCTGTTTTTTAATATTTTGGCGGTCAACCTTTTTGGTTTTAAAGATTTATACTAAATAATGACCAGTATATCTATGTAATAGGTGACGGCAAAAAATGTTCTATGAAATTGTTACATGCTGAATGTTATATTGATACAAATAATATTTTTGCTTCTATTCACAGTTGAAAATCCACAAAAAACTAGAAGAGATGTTGGAAGACATCCCGAAAGAAATAGTTCCGCCTGAATACGGTGGAACAGGGCCGACTATTGCGGAACTTACAGGTAAGCTGTTTTACCGAATAAACTATGTATTATGTATGAAGTTTCTCATCCATAATGTCGGGCTCTGGACTATTCGAACATAGTACTGGAACCGAATTCCGTTTTTGATACATATTTAATATAATGTTTAATATAATTTCAGAGTACTGGGTATCAAAATTCAAGGAGTACCATGACTGGATGAAGTTTGAGGAACAGTTAGGAACAGATGAGTCCAAACGGATTGGTCCTCCTATCACCGCAGACCTCATGGAAGACGGATCCTTTAGGAAACTGGATATAGACTGAGTCGTGGGTGGTACAGCTATAATGTTAAGAATCCTTAGTAAAAATATTTTGAATAAATCTTGCTTGCTTCGTGAACTTTGTTTATTATTATTTAAGCTACTGGTCACAAACCTCGTCTGATATAATCGTTAGTAGTATTAAAATAACATAACGCCTGTAATTCCCGATGGGTAAGGCAGAGATGTACATTCCGCCAGTTAAGTCCCATGTAACAGGAGCGTATGGCCACCAACCGGGCATAAATCCTGACTCCGGGCTGCTACTCAGAAATTCCAGATGGAAAAACCCATATTGCCCGACTTGGAAATCAAACCCGTGACTTCATACTCAGCAGCAGTAAAGCTTGCGACTACTCGACCAACGAGGCAGTCATCACAGGTGCAAATTCTCTCGATCTGGAAGATCTGAACGATAGCGTTTTACAACACCTTGAATGGGCAAATTAAGGTTACTATAGCAAACCTTATTTGTCCAATCAACGTGTGCAATGTTCAAGGATTTACTGCAAGGGTTTTGCGAAAAATAATGCAGTCATTTTCTAATTTAAAGTAAACAACAATAAAACACGGTATTCTGAGAAATACGACATACATCAATCATCGTTCAGAACGCGTATGAACGTCAGAAATGCGTCAGAACCCGATACCACAGACATAAAGCCGTCACGGAGAAGGCCGCTTCAGGCTGAATGGGTTCGTTCACTTTACCTCCTTCACTGAAAGAGCAAATATTTATAACCTGAATAGTTTCTTTGTGAAAATGAACTCGTTGATCATCATAATATCATAGGACCATGATTGAAGCTATTCCTTAATAACGGTTGTATGCACACGTTGTTCCTACGAGTATCCCGATGTAAGTACCTAGGTTGCGAATAAAATTATATTTTGTGTAATATAGGTAGTGGTATTAGTACAGTATTTTTAATTCTACATTATTTTATTTCAGCTCTTGACCACAGAACATAATATAAACAAGTCTTATTTGATCATCATTAATGAAAAATGTTATTCTATATTCCCATAGGACTTAGATTTCATTCTACAATGTATTAGCCACTCTCTGCAAACACAAATCCATCTAACAAGCATGGAAACTAGCAGACAAATCTACTTTGATTATAGTTTATCGTACTCTCTGATAAGACAATTATCTTAGATCGTTCAACAACCTATTTTATTATATTTGTCTCATAATCAACAGACGAAGATTATGGATGTATTGTACCTATCTAATATGCAACAGAAAGAGGCCCGCTTCTATGTAGTGCAATATGTAACGAAGCATTACATCCACCATAGCGATGTTCACTTGTTATGCAATGTAGACTAAAATAGACCATATTTACTACATTTGCATGTAAACGAAAACGTGCACGTTTCCGTTTTCAAGACGAGGTGTGAAAGACCGCGACGTGGGGAGTAGAGCAAGCTGATTCAATGCCACTGATATAGTGCACTTGTTACATTTTACAAGTACGAAGGCCAGATCAGGCGCGTACGGTTCGGCATTCGGTACTGATCGTTTGCCTGTAAAATGCATCTCACTTCCCGTACGGAGATATTTTGGAACAAGGCTATCAGTTTACACATTCAGTGAGTGCCGTGCAGTTGATAAAATAGTAAAAAGGTAGATCACATTTTCTTTTTATTTCTGATGTTTTAGAAATCCACAAACTTGTTTTAACAGTCCAGCCTCTTTTTGGAACTAAATGGATAGGTATGTCATTGTATCAAAAATCGTTGTTTCGATTACGATAATCAGTTGAGTGATTAAAATAATCACCATTTTTATCCCGATATCTTTTAGCAGTATTATTGTTTGTTATTTAATATTATTTTAATATAATGCGTAATTGTTATACTAATTTTAAAAGTAAACAGTTTCAATTCCCAGATGATGTTTGTAAACCATCTGTTTTCCAATTAAGATCACAATTTTTAATAAATAATTATGAATTAGTAGGAAGGTTAAAACAATATTTATTGTTATTCACTAAATAGCACGACATTGTAACATGAAAAGAAAAGAAATGTTGAAATAATAAGATTTTTCCTTACTTTTGTTGACAGCAAAGATATTATGTCAACACGTTTTCATATGTTCCCATATAGGCAGGTATATACCTATATATTGGCCCTGTAACAATTTCCGGCTGATACCAATTATTGGGTAATACTGAGAATCATGATATTAATAGTTTGTTTATTAGGGATTCGCAGTTTCCATTGTTGATATAAAGATACATATTTAGAACCAGCTTGTTCACTCCATTAGGAAATACACCTCCCTATAATATAGATACCTATATTACATTTTCACACTATTTGTACGGAGATGTGAATCTGTTCAGCTAAAAAAGTGATAAAATAAAAGATAAATGTTTTTCATGGTATTATCGTTTCGGACATAGCCGTTAGTCCCGGCTGACATTCGTGGATCTTTGACAGTCGTTTCGGGTAGTCAGTAGCCCGAAAGTCTGACAGCGAGTCTTACCAAGAGTTATCGTAATACCCAGTTACTGTTTGGATTGTGGAGGTTAGATAGGCAGTTGCTCCATGTAAAATACTGGTATTCAGCTGCATCCGGTTAGACTGGAAGTCGACCCCAACATAGTTGGGAATGGCTAGGCAGATTGATTGATCTTTTCGATCGTAGATCATTACATCGTGAGACATTGTGTCTGGTCATTATAATGTGTTAATGTGTGATATTTTCCCTATTTCAGTCTGTAAAAGATCATGACGTAATAACGTTAGGTACCATATTCCATTAGGAATGCGTCATCAAAAAACGAATGAACTATTTCATTAATTTGTATATTGCAAATACAGGCGGTCTGTTCTGTTAATATCTCGCTGTGGAATTTAGGTGTAGTGAGATGGAAGTGTTGTCATTCAAACTGTTATGTAGAGCTATTCTGTAAACATCGCACCATGAAAACGTAGATGAAGTGAGTTTAAAGTATAATGTGAGTTTAATCTGTAGTGTCAAATCCTAGGAGTAGGTGGAATGACTGCTCACTTCACCTAAGTTTACACGGTGAGGTTTTTATACAATCGACCGACGACTGGTGGTGGGGAATATGACTACTGACAACTCACTTCAAGTTCACTTCACCTGGGTCGATACGGAGATTTTAACAAAATAGCCAGGGACGGATTTAGGGGAGGGCCTCCACAAACAGGGGGACCCCACAATAGAGACTTCGGAAAAAAAATCTGTCAAATTCCAACTAGTAAACACTATCAAATATCTTTTCCCTTATATTTTTTTTGGCTCTTTACCTTTACCTACAGTACTTTGTACATACATGATTATTTTATTATACTTAAATATTAACAGAAATCATTGATCTATATTTGTTTACTCCAATCAGGCAATTGGTAAAATATCAAAATCTTAAATGGCCCTGATAAGCAAGATTGCAAGTTACTGTTACTACCCATCTTGGGCACTCCCAAGATGGGTAGTAGTGGCCACTGAGCCATTGGGATACACTTATCCCAATGGCTCAGTGGCTGAGTGGGGTGACACTTGCCCTTAACCTCGGAGGTTGGGTATTCGATGCCGTGTCTCGACAATATATATTAAAAAAAATATATATACATATAAATGAATTGCGGTATGTGAACGATTGACGGTGTTATTCAATTCTTAAACAAATCAATTATTATTGACTAATTGGTAATTTTTTTCGTATTTCTTTATGCAGCAAGATATGTAGCTTAATAGGCAAATAATTATTACTGTGATATAATTAAACTTTACTGCATGCAAGAAATTGAACAAAATCATAGTAGTTCGATAGAAAAATATTTGTATAATTAATGAAGAATATCGATTGTCATACAAAAGCAAAACCCACCTCATTGTGGCAGGAGTCAAACGCTAATATTAACAATCGAGTCGCGAGTCATGATCGAGGAGAGAATGTTTATAATTTGGGGGGATTAATAATTTCGGGCAAGGGTCCTCCGCTCCTTTGTTGCCCCGAGGCCTCCAGACCTCTAAATCCAGCCCTGAAAATAGCACTTCATCTCAGTTAGAGGATTTTGTGCGTCTTTGTTCGATTAATTTTACAACCAGGAGGATATTTCTGGGTGATCTAGTTACAACCAGAAATATTCTTTATAAAAACCCAATTTATCAGTTACATTAGCCAACTAATTACTCGATTAAGTTACCCACCTAATTAAACGAAGTAGGTACCTATATGACTATCTATGCTAACGCAGGTGTCCCTAATCATCTCAGAAAGTTATTTTTTTTTAAATAATAACATGTTATCTTATCAATGATCGAGTTAAAACCGAAGAACCACGCTCTCGTTGCCAGCATTTATTATAGTGCAGTCAGTGGTATTAGTCTTTACAATAGTTAGAGACTAGTCGGTTTGTTTCTCAAAGTGATCTCAATGTTTGAAGAAGTCTAAGAGATAGTTTAAATAACATACCTAATTAAATATCGTAAGTGAGTGGTGTTTTGGTAAACAATAGGTACTGTGAAGGGGACCTTCACTGAGGGGGTCAGTGGTGGAGCTTGTGTTGTGTGTGTTGTAGGGATTTTCTAGGTATAAATACAAACCCACGTACAACGAATAATCAAATATATTGCTTTATGTCGAATACATCCGTCAAGCCCCACCCACGGCTAATGTCAGAGTTTGTTTTCTTTTATATAAACCTCTCAAACTATTCTATTAACATTTCAAAGGTCGAATGCTGTCAGATATTTACCAGCCATGCTCAACATAAGGTTTCACTTAGGCTCTACAGTACCTATGTTTTTGTGCTTTCAATATTTATTCATGTCATCATTTGCAATCATCAACAAAAAAAAAAGTTGAGTAGGTACTGAGGCCAGAATATTAAGGCCAATGTGTCAAATTTCTTTACGCGCCTCCACGCCGCCGCGCCGCGCCTATTCGCTACTACGGGTCCATACAATACACCCTTTAAACGGGATTGTCAAAAAGGGTTATCGCTACCCCGGAACATAAAGGGCTAAGGAAGGATCATGAATGGGTTTTGGTCGGCAGGCAGCGGCAGGAGTCATTTGATGATTTCCCACCCTTAAATAAATACAGTACATCCTGCATACCCCGCCTTGCCTACTAATAATAGGCTTGCCACCTATTAGATAGGACTTAAGCATATCTGGCGAAATGTGGGTGTACTTACGTACTGTAAGTACGCTTCTGCCTAACCCTTCGCGAAAGGCAGGCGTGATGTTACGTTGTGTTATGTAATTTAAATGATTTGTAATAATGCCGATCACCGGGAATGCAATGCGGACAATTATTATGTTTAATGTGTAAATTAGGTACCTTAGGTACCAGTTAATTAGCTGTTTATTTTTAGCATTGGTTAATCATCGCATTATTATGTCTGATACTCGAATTTACCGCATGAGTGGTTGTTGTGATGCTCCGTTTATTAAAATAAAAAGTAATTTTAATTAGCTATTCCATTTCATTTCGTATCTTTACAATTCAAATTAAGGGAAGACTGGAGATACATTTTAAATTTACACCTCTTTTGGCTGCATATTTTAAAACTTTGCTTTATTATCAGGTAGGTAGGCATTGTGGTAGATAGCAAAGGTAAGCAAATTTAGGTAGCTCTGATATGGCCTGTGAGTATTGAGTAGCCACTCATCTTCACGAACTAAAAGAAAGATAACACAGATCGATATTATACCTATAGGTACCTACTACATATTGGCCTTGAACAAAACTAAATCCTGTCAAAAATAAATCATAACAGAATGATGAATCATTTAGATAGATAGGTAGGTAGGTATTAAGATTTTCCCCGGATTCGTACCTAATAACAGTAATATGTTATCTTTTGATTTAGGTTTGACAAAAAACTAATGCTTGACAATGGCTGTTCGGCCACTGACACCAGCTCTCGCGAAGAAGGCCGCCAAAGAAATCAATGAGGATCCCCGAAGGGCTCGGTCTGACCTCGCAGCCATTAGAGAATGGCTCAGAAAGCAGCCCCATCTGAAATCTGTAGAACCAAGTAAGTAAGGTAATATGCAATAATTGGCAATAAGATATAGGATCTAAAATTCTCACCGAGTACAATCATATCAAACAACACACAAAAATATTTTAGTACTATATATTTTTAAGTAGCGACATCTATGTTAACAACTCTGCATGAAACAACGCAGCCACAATATTTATATTGTGACGCAGCATTGATGTTGGCAGCCCGCGGTCTGCTGTATGTGTGCGCTACTTTTATCATTAGTTCGGTGCTGTATTGAATAGATGTCACTGTAAGTCTCGTTTAGTGTCTATTGTGGCTTGTTTCCCAGCATGAAATTGCGCAGTGATATCGTTGCTTTAGGCACAATGATCATCATACAGTGAAAAATACAAATAACAATAACAATCGTAAACAGGCAGTTAATGTATTACAAGAAAAACCAATTCATTTCCAGCGGATCAATGGCTTACAGGATTTTTGCGCGGTGGAAAATATAGCCTCGAAAGAGCGAAAGAGAAGTTGGATATGTATTACACTTTAAAAACTATTGTGCCAGAATTTTTCGCAAACAGAGATCCCAGAGGGACAAAGGTTCAAGAAATACTTAAACTCGGGTAAGAAAATATTTTTACCCTAGCGTCTAATCAATGCTGACTAAATGAGGAAAGTGGAACAGTGGGCACTTTACGCTAAAATGTGGTTTTGGAAACGACTCCAGTGTTCTACTTTTATATTTGTGCGAATACATTTATATTCTAGCAGTAGTATTGGTGTCTGTTGGATAATCAAACATGAATATTTTGTTTACTTTCAGAGTTTTTCTGCCATTGAGGAATTGTACTAGTGACGATGCCCCAAGAATATGTTTAACTAGGATAGGGGTGTTCGACCCCTCTAAGTATCACCTGTCTGACTTAATTAAGGTGGCTCTCATGGTGACCGAGATATTAATGCTCGAAGATGACAATTTCTCTGTTTCTGGCGAGGTAGGATCACTTTACCGACATTCTGGTCAGGATGGGATTATAAGGGTCGTGTCGGGGCCTTTCTTTTTTCCATAATAAGAACTGAGCAAGGAATGTGAATCTATATTAATGAAAAAATGCCTTCAAAAGATGGCTTTATTGTTATGTAATCAACATTTCATAAGAATACGGGCCATTGCTGAATCAAACATTTGTTTCAGATTGTAGTAGTCGATATGAAAAATGTAGGAATAAGTGTACTAAGTCAATGGACTCCAGCCTTAGCCAAGAAGATCATATCTTGCTTCGAGAAGGGTCTTCCAGTGCGAGTAAAGGGAAACCACATCCTGAACACACCTGCAGGATTTGAAACGGCTTTCACAATATTTAAAGCATTTTTAGCAGATAAATTAAAGAAGAGAGTAAGAAAGATACTTATTGTTGAAACAATCATTTGGTATTAGTCACGTTTCTTGGTATTTCTTGTATACAAAACGATACAACTTCTAATCGAACGTTTGCAATATAAACCAAGTATCGATTCTCTGAAGCAGACTTAACAAAAGCGGGCACGTTATAACATCATTGTTGTGATTTCAGATTCGTGTCCATAATAAAAACTATGCGGCCATGTATAAAATAATACCCAAGTCTGTCCTCCCGATCGAATATGGAGGTACCGACGGGGACTTGCAGGAATTAACAGGTATCTATCTATACCTTCTTAAAAAAAAAACTTCAAATAAAAGTTAATCAAATGTTAGCATTACTTTATTTCCCGGTAAATTGTTATGAAACAGCTAACGATTGCCTGCAAAATATATAGCACTAAGTATCTAATAAATGACATGTGGTAACAACATTGTGTTACAACTGCGCACGCGACGACTAGAAACTCACATAGGTATAATGTCATTTTTGCAGATCACTGGAAAGCTAAAGTAGAGAGTTACGGCGACTGGTTCTTGAAACAAGAGGAGGCCCGCTCCGACGAGTCCAAGAGGCCTGGCACTCCGAAGAACTCCTCAAACTTGTTCGGAGTAGAAGGATCCTTCAGGAAATTAGATTTCGATTAATTATTATAATGAACAAATAGTGTAATTTTTATTTTGATAACGATTTATGTGTTGTACAAAATAATAAACAAATAATTATAATTATAGTTATTTTTATTAATCCGGAAGGGTTATATTTTAATTTCAAAATATCACAATGAGGTTACTTACAATTATTAGAACGTCGCGGTCGTAAGTATGGCATGCTACTTTGATTCTTTTGTTTGATGAGCGAGAATAGTACCTATGTTTATTATATTACAACTATTATAAGTATGCAACTTCCATTGATATAGTATTGGCAATAATAATTGTAAATATAAAACATAATAAATGTTAAGAACGCCATTTACAACACCGCATTGTTTAGCACATTTTCTTCCGTTCCAAAATAGGTCAACCCATTTACGTTTCATAGCACATCAATCGAGTTTTCTCTGTTGATTTTAATCTAGAAAACATGCACTAATAATACCGTAGTTTTAATTGAACGATGCATTTTATAAGCACATATAATGCTTCGGAAGCAGGTAGCATGTTCAAGCACGCGATTCGGATAAGTGTACATCATTCAGTTAAAAATGTAATGTTTGATACATGAGTGCGTTCAACCTTAAATTACATTACAAGTCTTACAAAATACAAGTATTGTTATATAAAGTATTATTATAATTTTTTTTTTAAGGCTGGGAAATCATCCAATGACTGCTCCCGCTCTGGGTGGAGCGGAAGGGAGTGTCAGACTCTTACTGACTAAAACCCATCCATGTTCCTTCCGTAGCCCTAAATGTTCCGGGGTAGCGGTAACCCTTTCGGACAATCCCGCTTAGTTAAGTACTTATATAAAGTATAAATCAGAAGTCATTGAAAAGAGTAAGCGTTAATTGCACGGACAGATTTGATATTTTTAATTAATATTTTAGACCAGAGTTGTAGCCTCCTACAACTCTGGTCTACGACGAGGTAACCTTGGTATGAGGCCTGAAACCTTAATTAATACAATCTAGTATCGCTAAGTTTAGTAACCCAGACGATTGCTTGTTGTATTCCGATTGGCAATCAGTTAATAACAACCGATACCTTTAAGATAAACAAAGATATTGATATAACTGATTTTGTTCTATTTGACATATAAAAGTCAGACGTGTCCTTACTCTAATTTAATAGTGGTACATGTACATGTTTGACAGTTCTTTTTAATTGATCTGACATACATATTTATTGAAAAACAAGTAAAATAACTATAATCTTATTATTTGGTCGAGGCTGTCGGTGAAACGCGAGTCCAGATTGTTTTAGGCGATAGTGATATTACACTTGAAATTTTGTACCAAGATTAAGTGCAAAAGAACTAAACGAAGATAATTTTCTAGGGTACATTAAAAAACGTCCAGTATAAGTAGAACTGCGCGTTCCGTCACCAGCTGGCAGTGTGTTCTGTATGCATTGGTGTTTTATGAAAGCGGTGGGCGGTGTGGCGCGCGCGCCGCTGTCAGTCGTGTTTGGTTATCAGTAGCGCGCGCGTGTCGGAGCTGCGCACCGCGGACTTATTGATATGAGCCCGCTCATCCGCGCTCGCGGCTTTTGTAACCTTGTGTTTGCCACCACCACGCCATGACACAAGAGCAGTGTTTCACCCGGCTCGACTACGAGCACCAATCGTCTTCGGGCAATGCTTCCGACGAAGACAGTGTTGTCATCAGAAAGGACAGAGCAAGTGTTAGAGATATGATTCTCCGCTTCGAAAGAACCAACCTGAACAACTTCAGCGGCTCGAGAGAGTCGCTCGACAAGTGCAAATCACCTTTAGGAAGTTTGACAAGTGTAGCTAATCCTATTCAATCCCATTTTCCGCATTTGAGTCCAGTGACAAAATCTCAAGACAGAAACTCTAACGTATCAGTGAATTCCATTTTATCTAATGCTTCAGAGCGTAGTTATGAATCTAGTTCGTCAGGTTTTGTCTCAGATAGGAAATCAGGAGACGTGCTTGTGCCTCATAGACCTGCCCCACCACCTCCGGATCAATTTAAGGATGCACCTTCACCTTCACCGGAGAGGAAATCACCTGTTCCGGAGGAAATCACGTTTAAGGAAAGACGGTATTCCTTTACAACGCCGAACTCGTCACCGGTAGTCACGAGGCGCTCACGACAGCCACCTGTCATTAGGAGAAAATCTACAGCAGGTCAAGGTCACCCCGGGGAAAGGCATTGGTCTTACGGGGTTAAACAAAGTGATCTAGAAAAGTTGCTAAGGCTTAAACGATCAGATCCGTCTGACAATGAGGAAGAATCAACTAGTCAAGGGCCCGTTGAAGAATCGTCAGAAAATGATAGCTCTGATAGTAGTAGCGATTCAAGTGACAGTTTGAGTAATGGCAAAGAATACGTACTGAACTTGGAAGATGGTGCAGCGGAAACGTTGTCGACCGATCATTCTACGGACACGTTGATACATGAAGAAAATAGTGATGAACAAAGTGAAAGAGGGGATGATGTGTCTGTTTCTTCAGGTGACTTTGGTGATCGTGCTAATTATGACAATGTTAGTATTAAGTCAATATCGTCTTTCGACATGGTTCCGTACCAGAAGTATGATAGCATTACTGTGTCTTCGGACGAGTTCGGCTCTGAGGTGTGCCACGCGCCGGACTCCGAGTTTCTGACTGTGAGTGCTGTGAACGAATGGTGTATTTCAAAGTCTACGGAACCGGTATTGATGCCGGTGGAATCAAAAAAGGAGAAATATCGCAGGTGAGGTCACTCGAGTTTTTTTCAAGATATCGAGGAAAATATTTGCGATATCGCCGCCTGGCTTTGTCACGGTATGATAAGATATCTTTTACCTTCTAAACGCGTATAAGTATAGCTAGTGCGTCTTTGTTTTACCCTTATGCACGATTTGTTGAATGGATACTGATTCGTTATACGTTTATCAAGTTGTCATTTTGTAACTTAAACGTAAAAATGATAAAACGCTTAGTTACTGCATACAAACTCGCACATGTACCTACTTATGTCTGGTTACCGAGTATGAGGTTTCACCTTGATGTTTATTCATATGGTGCGAGGCAAGTGGGCAGGTGGCTTATACGTATTTACCGGCCGATGATGACATTTCGATTTATTTCTACAGTGGCACCTAGATAATATATGTCGATTTTATCAATGAATAAAACAAAATGTCAGTCAATGACCTAGTAATATTCAAAATAATCACAACCTCAAAATAAAAAAACTATTTAAGATACAGGCCATTGATTCCATATTTGAAACTTTTTGCTCGGAGCCAGAATAAAAACATCCGAGATCAATAAGTGGCCAGTTAAAAAAAAAACAACATGGCGGTCACGTTACGAAACAATTTAACAAAACAGACTATCTATAGTGCAATAACAATAATCAAAGTAATTAGAGGTATGTATATAAACTGATTTATGAACTCTAGTACATTTATGTATTTAGTTATTGAAAATAGGAAATCAAAATTCTTTATCTATTTTTGCACGTGATTCACAAAGATTCTTGTATCATATGAAGCATGATAAATAGTCGTCAACGTAGGTGGCAAGGTCGTTCTATGTGTTCCTGTGAGAAGCATACCTAATTATTAAACTCATTTAGTTATTATAACGGCACACTATGTCCAGCGATGGACTGCCATGTCTACCATATATCGAGTGGATGGGTTCCTTGCAGTACCTGCTATAATTGACTATTTGAATCGGTCATGAATAAAATATGAAATCAGATGGAAAAAAGACAGCTCGTTATAAAAACCTCCATTACCGTACATAAATTAAATATAATGCGAAGATTTAATTGTTGAACTGCAATTAATGCTAATAAGTATTCCATTTGATTTTAAAAATCTGTGACGTCACATTGTTATATTTCATACAAATCACGTACAAATGCCGCGTTTTGACAGTTGATAAAAAGTAACGTTATTGACTATACTTTCAAATACCCAATTATTTAAAACAAAATTCGATGTCATAGGTTTGATCAGTCGTTTCAAAAATTAAACACCGATATTTACATTTCATTTGGTTGAGATGCGCATTGTGTTAGTAACTGTATGTTCGACATATTCCTTGTATTCAAATTAAAATTTGGAAATGGCATTTACCTATTCTATTGGTGGAAGTTTTTTATACCTTCGATAGATGCTTATTCCTTAGTACTTTGAATGGTAGCCGTTTCGAAGACGCAATGGTTTATTTTCACCCGAAACTCGTTGCATAAAATATGTTTGAAAACAAAGAATTCTAAAAGCGCCGGTATCGTTTCAGCGCGCATTCAATGAAATGTGTTAGTATTACAAAATCAATATTATCAATTTACAGTTCATTGTTTGCTTCCACCGTTTAGTTTTAATTTTACTCATGGCGCGAGCCTTGAGTTACGCTAAAGCATAAAGTAGTAGTTGGAGTATCAAAGTTTCTGTTCGTAGTTATGTATGACTAAGCATGGATAATGCAAATTCTTCATATTTTATTGTAGGTTAGTTTCTTCCAGCGGCTTCGGCCGCGTGGATGTCGTAAATTATCCCATGGGAACGTACTACCTGGATAGAAAGTATCATGTGTGTTAATCTAGGTTTTATTCTATATGTGTGCCAAATTTTATCCAGATCTGTTCAGCTGTTCTGGCGTGATTGAGTAACAAACATTCAAACATGTTCACAAACTTTCACATTTATAATATTAGTACGAAGGATTGTATATGTATACTCTTCGTAAGTCGTAGGTCATTCCTTAGCGTTGCGTTGTCAATTACTCCTTTGTTATCTCTCGAGATCGAGACCCTGGGACCCCGGACCTTTGGAAGGCGTGCAAAAGGCCGAAAAAAATTGGCAGAGGTGCCTTCGACGTCTTTAATGAAATAAGGCAATAACTCTTAGTATTGAATCAATCTGCCTAGCCTTTTCCCAACTATGTTGGGGTTAGCTTCCAATCTAACCGGATGCAGTTGAATACTATTATAAAATATATTTTACATGAAGCGACTGTCTATCTGACCTCCACAACCCAGTCAGTAACTGGGTAAACGAGTTACGAGGGTATCGCTTGGTAAGACTGGCTGTCAGACCCGTAAAGACAGTTGAATATCCACGAACGACAGCCGTAACCAACGGCTTAACGTGCTTTCCGAGACACGAACGAGTCTCGATATATAAAAGCGGTCACCCATCCTCAGACCAACCCTGGCAGGCGTAGCTTAACCTGATAGATTGATCCGTGCGACTGTTATTACTCAGCCCTCCTCTCTTATTAACTCTTATTATTAGTAGGTAGTAATAAACAAAGCATGTTTGCATCCATATAGTAAGTATTGCATCATCGATTTACTTGTGTCTCGTTTACTAATTCGCTGTAGATGTATTAGAATCATAACTACTTACAACCGAAACGCTACTGTTTATAAACACGGTTATTTAAATCCAACGTGTACCTATTGTGTATGTGAGTTATTTGTATGAGTAGAATACAGACGTACTTACTTCTGTTTTCTTGGACAACAGCCTAGCTTGTTAGTAAGTGATGAGTAAACACATTTTTGAGACGAAGTGTAGTGGATTCGAAAATCCTAGTGTTTCGAGACAATGTTCCTTGTATCTGCGCTTTATGAGCGCATACGAGAATTTGGGTAAGATTTAGCATGAACAAATATATTTATTATGTATAGATATATATTTTTTAATCTAAAAATGCCGCTTCCGTACTAAAATTAAACAGTTTTGTAGATTCACAATGCACAGAAGAATTTAGTAATTTAGGTAAGTTGAAATAAATGATTTGTTTTACGTAGGTAGGTATTATTTTCGTAGTAATTAAGAGTAAAGTATTCTGTATTGCTGGGACTCTAGATATTTCAATTTTCTGCCGCCTTTTAATGAAGTTTACCATTGTTTTCATTTACGTGTACCCAAATACAGCTGTGAAACCAAATTGAATCGAAAGAGGAGGGTGTTCCCATTTGTAAACATGGAAATCGAGGGCGTATAATAATCGAGTGAAATACATATTTTATAACATTATTAGGTATCTTTGGCGAGAATAGAAATGTAAGGTTCCAAAATGCAAAGGTATTTTTACACTAACAAACATGTTTGAAGTGAACTGATTATGTTATTTCACACTTCTTCTTCTTCGTGTAGTTAGTGACTTACCTGGTGTTTTTATGCTGCCTATGGGCCTCTGACTTAGCTTCACATGCTGTTGAGAAATATCTCTCAGACATGCTGGTTTCCTCATGATGTTTTTCACTCACACTCTGTTTTTCATTTCACTCTTTACACAACTATATATTTGGAAACTGCTTCAGAGATAGATCCTGCACTTAGATTAGATACATAATATATAACATAGAACCTATATGTACGATAAGTATTTACTTATCATAGGTGCTCGTATACTGAGAACATCGGTTCATTTTATCTAAAGGGTTCCGGGACTGGAATGATATGTCGTTGTAGGAAAGAGCCGCGCGAAACGATAGATGACTTTGATAATAAAATAGGTCTAGTCCTTGGATAAAGATGAAGTCCTTAACATTTGTTTTGACCAGAAACTATATTACCATTACATGTTTTCTTCTCCACACGAAACTACCTTTTCAAAGGGGCAACTAGGATCAATTCTATTTTGTTTGTATATTTTAGATGTTCAAAAGTGTCTTTCATTTCTTTTTGAAGTAAATTATTTGAGGTTATGTTTTGTTGTTTGGACTTCTGCTACATATGTTAATATAGCTATGAGTAATGCCTTATGGTATGGAAACCTTTAAATTAAAGCAAAAGTAATAAAGGCGTATGTAATAAATTTAATACAAGGAAAATCTTTTTGTCGCTGTTTGTGTATTGTATACCTACACGTGTTCAAATATAACTTTAGAACAAGAATATGCAATAGTTATAAATAGGTCTAAAATAAACATTCGCGGTCTTGTGGGGCAGTCTTGTATAGGATTTGTTGTTACATGACAGGCGCAGGGCTACGGTGAAAGCGATTCCGGTAGGACAATGTCCATGATCCAACTAATTCTTCCAACTAAACAGACAGCTGTGCTGCTGGGGAGTTCGTTGCGCCACTTCTTCTTCCCAGCTAAAGCACTAGGAAGTGGTAAAGGGTGAGCGCTTTTGGGAAACTGTCTTATGTAACTTTGACCTTCAAATTTTCAGCCTAGTTTGAATAAATGACTTCTGATTTCATCATAGAGATTGTTCTTCTAGAGTCACGTCGCACCTTACTGTGGGAGACTTTATTCTTTATCAGATGTAAGATTTTCAGTGTCGTCATCGGTCATGATGACCCCGTTAAGATCATCCTCACCTTTCCATACTTCCTTTAAGAATGGGGGATACTATCTTGACCCGAGTCAACACTCCTAATAAAACGCTTCTTTACTATTTGCCCGTTGATAGTTTGCAGACGGCGGTATTTCTGATGCTTGAGCGAATTTACCAAGGAAGTCGAGTACTTACTTAATCCGTGCTCCACGAACTCTTCCCATATTTGTGACGTTTATTAAAAGATTATATTTGCAGTTACATACAGGGACATCCCAGCTCAAACTGTTACCATGATTCTAGACAGGCGTTAAAAAAATAGCCGTCAGTCATTAAAGAAAACAGTTAGCGGTCTATTCTTTGATCTATATGTGACTTATGGTTTATCATGGATGCCATTGTCAGTACTGGACCAAAATGGGACCACATAAAAAAAAATACAGGTAAATTCAAAACATCCTCCTTTTTTGAAGTCGCAAATAAAACAGTTGCCGGAATAGATGCCAGTTCACAGAATAGATCTGTGAAACCGTGAAAACTAAGGTGAAGTGATTTTGAAGCGAGCTGTCAATAGTTATACCTTTTGACAGTGCACTTTTACTTGAAACAGCTGATTTATTTTCAACACTGGATGGTCTACATCATGTATTGCCTTATGTTCCGTGTACTATTTGTTTGATGTCCAGTTAAATTAATAGGAACTAGCATTAGGGATATTGTGCCCGCCTAGTCTAGCCTTGTATTTTCTAGAAATGCTTATTTTTTTGGATTAGGCTAGTCGATATTCAAAGCCATTTGGGCACAGGTATTTCCACGAAATTGGTAGCATAGATTTCAAAACAGAACAATAAAAGTGATGGAAGGCAATTTATTATCGAGTTTATAGAACAAACAAATGGACCAAATACCACTACTTGTGGTATACTGGCTCGGCGAAGCATAAAGCATAATCAGTCTATAAAGTTCCCACTGTTGGAACCTCCTTTTTGTTAGGGTCCATTGCGATTTGGAAGATGTAATATGTCTTCGATTTGTGTTTCTAAGACATACCGGTTTCCTCACGAGATGTATTCCTTCACCGTTTTGAGAAGAATTACTTAAAAATAATTAATGTGCTGTATCGGCAGTCTTTTAGATATTTTAATGTCACAGTAGCCTCATAATAGAATAGAAAAACCGAACTGATTATCGACGAATACTAGTTTATATTCATCATCATCTAATTTGGCAAGTTCGTGACGTCACATATTATATTTTTGTATGGATGCGCAAGCGTCGGCGTGGATGCCAAGGTTGTTCTGGTATTTACGTTTTGTTAGAGTGTTATTTACGTATGAAGAATACAAATACGCTATTACTTATTACTTTATAGATTGTGCAGTAGTCTCAATGCTCGCTTTACGTTGAATCGCGGAAAAACGTCAAGGATATTAAATGTAGATTCTATATCTTTGAATCTATTTATATTTTTTGTACGTTGTACAGATAAAATTAGAAGGTTATGTTATAAGAATAGTGCGCGGTTATCACTGTTAGGTTCAGGCGTTGTGGTGAAATCCATGAGTCAACTGTCACTTTCCCCAATATTGGCGATGAGTCTGTGACTGACTAGGAAACAAAAAAAAAACAAAAAAGTGCACGTATGGATCAGTAGTAGGTATATATAAATCTAGGCCAATTAAGTAGGATTATAGTAATCTGGATATAAACTATGTTATGACAAATATGAGATTACAGACAAAATATAACTCTCATCGAGTATTTCGGGATATCGCCCAGCGGTTGGTCGACTCTACACGTGACCAGAGGGCTGGTCAATTTTTAGGGCAAAGAATCAGCATTGCCATTCAACGTGGCAACGCTGCCAGCCTTTTGGGCACATTTCCCACTGACAGCGATGGGGATGAATTTTTTGACGCCCTATGAGGTTTTCCCCCTTTTTTACCACTTGTACATAATGTATATATTTTTTAGTTTTAGGTTGTTTATAGTAATTAATACTTCTAAAAGTTAATAATAATAAATTAATCAATGTGTGAGATGTAGTGCGTTTCCTGATCTAGGTTTATTTAAACCTGTGTTTCAGGCCATCTCTCTACGAAAGTATTTGTTAAATAGTACAGTCATTAAATTAAGTTAACATATATGTTCAATATCTATGCTATACAATATTTGGCGTAACCCTAATATAAGATAGGCTTATGGTATATATTTATATCAATAACTAAAATGATTACAAAATGAAATAACATGATTTTTTCTGTAAGTAAATCTTTTTTAATACTTACACTTTTACACGTCAATATTTATAGATGAGATAAAGCTAGATGACGCCAAGAATGGAAAGAATTGATGATTACAAACAGGCGACAATATTACGTCATTAAGCTACCGATCTGGATTTTCCAAACAATATATCTACAAGACATTTTTAAGGATATATCTAATTTATTAGTAAATTCTGATTAGTATTAATTTATACGCCCCCGATAAAATAGATGTAATATTTAATAACAGATAGATATTGATAAACAATTGAATATGATATTATTTGTTGTTATCCTTATAATATAAAACTAAACAGAACATCACGCCTATTTTCTCCGAAGGGCTGGGCGGAGGTGTACCTATAGTAGGTACACCCAATGTTGTCAGATATCTTTAAGTCCCATGTTATAGGGGCGAGACTATTGTGATCAGCATGACGTCCTGGGTTCGATTCTCGGGTCGGGCAAAGTGGGTATATAAAACTATCGAACGGAAACGTAGCTTTAAAACCTATGGTAGAAAAGATATCGGCAATCCGCATATATTTAGGATGTACCATTTCTACAATTTGGGACACCTAGTGGCAACGGAATACCAAGGTACACATTTCACAATACATAACTCGAATAATTTGTTAACAAATAGGTATGCGATATGAAAACAAACATTTCTAGACTATAGACAACTTTTATACTGTTGTTGTTACAAATAAAAACATCCTTTTAATTCGGAATTGTTTCAGAAACCTGACATTGTTCATGACTTTGTTAAATATACACTATAATTGTGTTGTTAAATCACCCTTACAATCGTAGCCAAGTTTAAATACGTAAATTTATATATAACTAGCTTCTGCCCGCGACTTCGTCCGCGGAAAATTGCGATATACTGTAACTGTTTAGGCAGCGCATGCAAATAATTCTGTTTTCGGAGGTATTTCTTTCCGACTTGCTAGACGAAAATTGCGATAGCTCGGCTAATATGTATGATATAAATATAATTTATAGCCTATAGCACTCAGGAATAATGTAGCTTTCTATCAGTGAAAAAAATTTTGAAATTGGATCATTAGTTCCGGAGATTACCCCCTACATTCAAACTTACAAACTTACAAATTTTACCTCTTTATAATATTAGTATAGACTAGCACTTTGCCCGCGGCTTCGCTCCCGTGGTCTTTCCCGTGGGACCCGTTATTTTTCCCGGGATAAAAAGTAGCCTATGTTACTCCTAGAAAACTAAGCTTTCCAACGGTAAAAGAATTTTTAAAATCGGTCCAGTAGTTTTTGAGCCTATTCATTACAACCAAACAAACAAACAAAGTTTTCCTCTTTATAATATTAGTATAGACTAGCTTCTGGCCGCGGCCTCGCTCGCGTGGATGTCGGAAATTGTTACATTATTGGAGTTTTTGTATAGATCCCTATTTTTGTTCAAAATATAATATAGCCTACGTCACCCGGTGATAGTGGAGCTTCCCAATAGTGAAAGATTTTTTAAAATCGGTTCAGTAGTTTCGGAGCCTATTCAATGCAAACAAACAAGAATCAAGTCTTTCTCTTAATATTGTTATTATAGAATAGATACGAGATCTCCAAGCGGCTGGTTCATACCTTCCGTGACCCAAGGGCTGACTTTTATCTAGGCCAGAGGCTAAGCATTGCCATAAAACGTGGCAATGCCGTTAGTCTCTTGGATAGGTAGGTACACTACCAGTTGCCAGCGATGCGGAGTAATTTTTCGACGCCATATTTTAGTTTCTTATTAGATTTGGTTAGGTTAGGATATTCAATTTTAGGATTTATAAATTAGGTATAAGTTGTTATAATTTACATACATTTAATTTTAATTCTGATTATATGCTTTTTAATTTATTTAAATTTCCCTTACAAATATCTTTAGGTGTACTTATATAGGTACCCAATGCGACAGTGCGGGCATTTTACAAATCTATATCTGTCTGTTAAGACCAAAAACTAAAAAATTTTTCTAAAAAATAACTTTAGGGATTGTATCACATTATTTTATATCCAAAATAATCAACACAATAATGTACTTCTGACACTGTTATCACTATTATAACATACAATAAATGAGCACCAGTTAACGATACGAAAACCTGTCTTATGGGAAAATCAGCTTCAGAGGTATCTAACGACCTAACTCATTGATGTAATTGTATTACTATTACCAGCTCGAAATGACGTATGAATAAACATTTTGTGTATACAGAGTTAAAATGACAGAGGGGCATTAAATTATTCTACGTATACTAAACGTGTTTAGTAATAATACGATAAGGTATATAAGGTATAAAATCAAAAATGAGTTTTTTATTCAAACGAACTAAATAGCTTACAAGGCGCAGTAAAACGCAACCACACAACCTCAGGCAACCTAACAGGCTCGTATTACAGAACCTCACTCAAGACCCAAGCATTACTTAAAACTAGTTTCAACCAATCAAATGGCTTTAATCGGGACTCAAGCATTGCTTGAGTATTGAGTGAGGTTCTGTAATACGGGTATTAGTAACAAAGCGGCAACGACGCGCGCGCGCCGGAGCGCTGTTAGGAAGATACATCGTGTTCAAACGGGGCAAAACTTAAAAAATCATTTGCGACTAAACTACTGCTCCTATTTAATTGATTTTTGGTACGGAGCTTGAACATGGTCCCTAGTTTAGGCAGTTTACAGGAAAGCCCCTCTGTCGTATCAACTCTGTATACCTATAAAGCAAATCGAAACTGACTGATTGATCTATCAACACATAGCTCAAACCATCGAACGAATTGGGCTGAATTTGGCACACAGATAGTTATTAAGACGTCGGTTCCCGCTATAAACAGATTTCTCGCAAATTCAAATCCTGAAACCCAAAAAAAAACTTCAACATTTAAATCATGAAAATAATTTTGGTAATTATAGGTTATCAACTATTTTAATTGTTCAAAAAAAACGATTGGTTCGTAATATTCCTAGGCTATCAAAGGTCAAAGGAAAATCATTTATTTCAAATAGGCACAAAAAAGGCACCTATGAAGAGAAGTAATATAATTAATTCTAGTTGCCCCTACCAAAAGGTAGTTTCGGAGTATGGAGAAGAATGGGCCAAAACCTCCACCGTTACTCTTTTAAAATGTTTTGTATACATGAAATATAAAATGATATGTGAAGACGATGCATCTAGAATAAAAATACTAAACCACAATATGGGAAAAGAATAACAAATATAACAATAGCAGGTAAATTGATTATGTCATAGATATATGGTGCTTACATATTTACAAACATTCTAAAAGTTAATTATAATAAATCAGTCAATGTGTGAGTTAAAGTTATCGTAAAATGTTAAATTACTGTGGTAGAAATTATATATTATTACCTAATTTACTTAGCAACCAAAGGCTAAACTTTAGATTGTCCTGTGGAGCAGCACCTACGTGTTTCCAAGCATAGCTTATCTTTAATATAATCCTCTAATTTCGAAATTGAATTCAAACAATTTGTTATTCGATACCAACGGTAGCGCAGGGTTTGCATTGACGCCAGATCTGCAATATTGTATACAAAACATCTCTAAATGAGACCTAGCATTGCTGGAAACAATCGATACAATTTGCAATGAGAATCGATTCCACAATCGCCAAGATAATACAAGGAAAAATGTATGAAACGAATTGTAAAATGTTGATTAAATTTAATTGCGTTGACCTTGCTACAGATTAAAATTTACAGCTGAAAATTATAACGTTTTTTGAACGCTTCCTTAAATGTTTTTTGAATTCAGTATTTTGTGTTCATTAAAAAAAAATAGTTTGATTATGATCTGCATTGTAAGATATTTTATTTACACCTACTTCAATACAAATATACACGAAGTAACTGTTACCTAACTAGATTTCGACCACAAATCGTTTCAAAGGACGTCAATTCGATGAACCATGACCAGAAAGAAACCCGTCAAATATCGCGGTTAAATCAGGTTACTTACCTAAACGTGTTATCTATCGAATTACCTTTATCTAGGCTCAATTATAAGGTTTAAGTTAAAAATCTAAAACTATATTTAAGTAGACCGAAAAACGCGCATTTTTGTTGTTTTGGTAAGGATTTCGCGCAATGGTTTGTTCAAAGTTCAAATATACAAACAACTGGGTGTTGTGCTCAATACATATTTACTCAGTTTATCGTTATTTGCCCCCCAAAATGGGGTTTCCCAAACTCGAAGGTCATCAGATTAGGCCTCTAGAAATCTGCATGTTTGTAGGTACCTACTGGTATTACTGCACCAACAATATATTTAGGTTATCAAATGGAATGCTTATCGTGCTATCATTCTGTCTATGTGCGAATTTCACCAATAAAACCGAACGCGATCAGCACTTCTAAACCGCGTTCAAGAACTGTCACTGTCAACATTCCATGGAAAATAATGACAGCTCTTAAACGTTGTTTATACATTTGTGAAATTCGCCTTGTACTGCAAATTCCAATGTTCGGGTCGGTTACTCTCGAAGATCAAAGTTACCTAAAAACAACTTTTGTATTGCGTAATTAAGTAAGTAAGCAAGCAGCAACTAAGCATTTGAAACATGTATTACATTTTCTATGCTGAACACTTCAAGGCAATCTTACGAAATCGTGTAATATAATATTGCTTAAACATTTAGATTGTATTAATTGCCTCAATGACGGCGTTGGCCAGAAGCCGTATCTCACAGACATGACATTAATGTAGGAAGTAATTCATTTTATCATTTGCACTCAATATCCTTAAGTCCTTATTGACAGTAGAAGAATCTTGACCTGTTTGATAAGTATATGATAAAGGTATTTTTAGCATCATTTGAAGCGTACACTCTGTGCTTTCATTGAATAGAATGATTTATCTGAGGAATAATATGGCTGTTAATTATCCTAAAACGTGTTATTTTATTATTCAGGTACTAAAATCTAAGTGCCAATTTCACCAATGAAACTGAACGCGATCAGCCCGTCGAAACCGTGTTCAAGACCTGTCAATGTGTCCATACTCCATAGAAAACAATGATACTGACAGTCCTTAAACTGGGTTTATATCGGTGGTGGTCGCGTTCAATTTCGTTGGTGAAATTCGCCATAGGGCATTGTTACCATTTTGGCGATAATGACTGTAGTTAATTGCACTTACAATACTTATGAATTATTTACATCTTTATTATGTTAATGATAAAGGCTGACACTTAGGCTGATAAGTCAATTTGGCTGTCTTTTGTGTAAAAAACTCGCAGTGAAAACTTAAGTGAAGTGAGCTGTCATTCCATGATGCTAGGGATTGACTTATGACAGCTTAAGTTTTCACGGCGAGTTTTTTACACAAGAGACAGGCTGTCCACACATATGTAGGTATAGCAAGTTTCCCTATAAGTATGTCCGTTATTTTGTTTAAACCGGTGCAATAGATAAGCTTGAGAATTAGGTTCTTATGCGATCAAAGTCATATGAGAGATTATAATTCCACTCGTATTTCATATAAAAACTGGATACATAATAACTATACATTTTGAAGGTCCCATTTATTGTTTTGGATTATTGCACCAAATATAGTCGGAGCGGTTAACCACACACCTACCTCAATAAATTAGTGTAACTTTAATTTGCGACGCATTTTCCAATAACAATTAGGGGAAAACCCTATCATAACATTGAGGGTTTTCACTATCAGCTGTAAACTAAATTCCCCTACAAACGAGCGGGTACAACGAACGGATTGTTATCAATAACAATGGTTCACCCTTTATTAATATAACGGTTTATTTTCAGACGGCTAACAGAACGCGTGAACGAACTAGTACACACAGAGAACGTCTACGTGGAACGACTCAGGCATGTCGTGGATGACTACATCCCCAACATGAGAAAACCTGACCTATCTCCCACCTTCAGAGCGCTAGAACCCGAGATCTTCGGCAACATCGAGAGGATATTCAGGTTTCATTCTGAAGAGTTCCTCCCAGCTTTAAGAGACTGCGAGAATGATCTCAGGAAGTTGGGACAGTGCTTCAGGAGATACGTAAGTGTTGTTTACGTTTTAGTCGTCTAGTCTCAGAATGATAACTTTTAAATGTTGATGAGATATCTGATAAGATTCAGCTTATCTTCTGAACCTAATTTTGTTAAAACAGGTCTTGATATGTCTGGTCTGTTAACTAGTCAAGACGACAATGTTGTTTTCCTTCAATAAGAGCAATCAATTATGACCATAGGTACCTGGAAGTACCTAGGTCATAATTCTGACACACTAAGGTCCGTATTACAGAACGTACCTCAAGTCTAGTTTGATCGCCAATCAGTCGATCTCAGTTTAAATTTAGATTCAGTGCTTGAGCATCTTTCTTATTCCAGGACGGTAATCAAACTATACTCAGTTGAATCGACACTCAAATCTAGCCTCAAGCAGAGATGTCTATTGTCTATACAACAGTCAGTTTTCATTTACGATTTATTTTATTTACCAATTTTGTTCTGATCTTCAATGCATTAGAAATATTAAAATATAGCATAAAACGCTCAACTATTTAGGATATCTGGGTTTTTACTTTGTCCTGAATACTATAATCCCGCATTTATTGAAATAAAGGTTTTTGAAGTAAAGTATAGTAATTTTAAAAGCAAACTTGTAGGTGTCTATGCCCATAAATAACTATGAAATAAAACGTCAGTACTGTCAAATACCTATAAGAAAATATCTGTTTGTTTTTTGTGTTTCTTTTGCTGAATATAAATGTATACCAATTCATAAAATTGTTCTTGGGAAAAACCGCTACTAGAAATTTTGAAAGATTTCACACATGCACACGAGCAAAATGGCTGAACGTGTCCGTTCTGCGGAGAAATGTAATAGTTCCCTTATGATGCGAGTCAGTAAGTACCAATCTATTTTTTAATATAAGTTAACTTATCAGTTTCCTACTGTTAAAATTATTAATAAAATACAATCCTATTTTATTACGACAGGAACCTTAACCTGCCTTGACAGCCACCACCACCACCACCACCACCATCAGGTGTTTAGCTCTCTTCGTAGAAGTTTGTGACGTCATGATGTCGTCGTTGTTTAAGATGTTTCTGAATACTTTTCTTTCCCAAAATTTGCTTTCTACTACCAGTACAGTTGGAGCTAATAAGTTAGCGTTATTTTGTTATCCTATGGGGTGTCAAGAGTGGGGATTCCTCTCTGAGCATGTTATGCAAATGTTATTATGTTTAGTTTCAGATATGGTGACTCCAGTTAAAGCAGATCCAGATGATATAGAGCACGAAATAATAATGCCGCCCCAACAATTTAATACCGTCGATCTAAACCACATCCAAACTATTATTGATGCCAGCCAACATAGCTATTCAGACGCAGATGAATTCACTACTACTACTAATACATTTTAATCTAAAGATAGAAGATAGATATTACTCAAGATTGATTATTGTTCGTAAAAAAAATATTATTTTACATATTTTTGTTTTATTTATAAAAATGAATAATATTGTAACCAGGTATAGGAATTTAGGAGTCGACACACCATGTATTGATGTTCTTTTTGTAGGTATGTGTTATAAGCACGTAAACCCTTAAATGCGTACTGCCTCCTCTGGTAGCGAAACGTTGCGGCGTCATCAGATGATACTCTTTTTGCAGGTTGAGAATTACCACGTTTATTGGAACCCTTGACGACATCCTTCTGTTCGGACCAGTGCGCTGTAACTGGTTGTCCAGTCATTCGTCTCACTCCCATACATTTTTGGATATTTAGCATTTTGCCTTTCGGGCTTACATTGTGTTCTTACAGAGGTATGAGGAACAGGGTGACAAGTTTACTCATCCTGAATAGAAAAGGGAGGATCCTCTGACTAGACGGGTGTTGTGTCTGCCCGACTATTGATGTCGGGATGTTGATGAGGCCATCGCATAAAAACGTAAACTTAATTTGCAATTCTGGGGCTATGGAATGCCTACGGTTGTGTGGTTGATACCTGTACCTACCTCTTTTTGGAGTATTCACAATTGTATGAGAGAGGAATGCCATAGTTCAACCTTCTATTTGAATTGTTATTGAAAAAAATATTGTAGAATGTGTTATTGTTGTCTTTATTTATTTTCTCAATACATTAGGGTTGTTACATAATATCAAATAATCCTTGGAGATGCTACCATTTTGGCATGCAGACATTGATCCATTGATCACACAGAAACAGTTCATCATCAAACACAATCATGGATGCACAACCAAAATATATCAGCTAGAAAATCCGATACGGAGTAATAACATGTAATATTCAACTTCTCCAAATGTTTCTTTTAACAATGATCCTATTTCAATTCCACTATAATTGCTTTAAAAATTTGACGCAAATAGACTGACATGACATGTAACAATCTCTGCTCAAGCGCGGTCCCGACCACACTTGGGTGATGCTTGGGTTCGATTCACGAACTGAGTAACGTTCTAATATAAAGCCAAACTCGGCTGAACTATGATCAATGAATTTATGCTTGAGGAACGTTCTAAAATAAAAACTTGACTTAAAACTAGTTTTAAACAGAGATCAGTGCTTGAGTATCCTTCTGTAATACGGGCCTAACTGTACGTACCGAAAAGTTTTTAATGTTTTAATTTTTATGAATGAGCATCTATTTTTAAACTGGCGAACAGCCGTCAATGTTCACCCTGAAATAATTATGTTTCCTAACTAGAGTAAATAGTCAGCGTAATGACCGATTAAGAGCTGGTAGATCGTTATAAAAACATTCGTGTCACGGACTGGGTAGCGCATGATTCTATGCCTTTGCACTTCACCGTCGTAACAAGATCGTCTTTCTTCACAGTTTTGATTCATAGAAATGGTCAGAACACGGCAACTTTGAATAACCACGGCTCATATTTAAATGGACGGGCCATATCCATCAACGTGTTGAACGATTATTCACAGTTCCTCAGTTTATCGCCACATTGGCCCCTGGTCTCCGATAGTTTTACTTAGTTCAATTGTCTCCGGAGAAAGTGTAAGAATTTCTCCTTAACTACCGATTGTGTGTTATTTATGATTTATCACAAGATATCATAAATAAAGATTGCGGTTAATGTACGTGACGTTTGATTGATTCTAACCGATTTTAATGTAAACAATACAAGAAAGGATTTACGCAACAATCACGTTTTTTTATTTGCAGGAAAAGCGGTTCAATATGTACGTAATGTACTCTAGGAACAATAAGAGAGCGACGAGACTGGTATTCGAACACAAACAGTTTTTCCAGGTAAGCTTAGTTTAATGCTAATTATTAAATACGACATTCAATTACAACAGAAAAGCAAGTCCTCTGACAGTTGGGCATTACAGTTTTTTCAAATAATTAAACGACTGTATACTGTATCCTACTGTTCTAATGATAAACAAAATCAGAAGTATTTTTGTTAATATCGTAACGGTTATCGCAAAAATTCAGGATATTTTAAACTATAGCATCCGTTTATTTATCCGTTCATGGGAGTTCCCTGTTTATGAAAAAAAACCCTTATCTATCAGCACATGCATACAGATATTTTTAGAAAAAAGTTACATAAGATTTTAATTCTAACTTTGTGTCACTTCAATTGGGTATTTGAAAGGGTAGTCAATAACGTTACTTCTTATGAACTGACAAAGCGCGCCATTTATAGATACGTGATTTGTATGATACATAGTAATGTGACGTCATAGATTTTTAGAATCAAATTGAATACTTATTAGCATTCAATGAAATTTAACAATTAAATCTTCGCATTATATTTATTTTCTGTACGGTGATGGAAGTTTTTACGACAAGCGGGCTTTTTTCCAAGTGATTTCATATTTTACTTTTGACCGATTCAAATAGTCAATTATCTACAGTCGTACGGCCATTATGGTTTAAATGGCCGTGTTAGAGAAGTCTTATTGTAGATGAGATATATTACCGCAAAAACTAAATTCATTGAAGCATTATCAGCTGACCGCAAGCACGCACCAGTCATCACGATGCTCGATGGACACTGAGCGTTATTTCCTCATTTCTGTTAAGAGAACGGTGTGCGGGATGGTGCTCGCTGCTATACAACCGCCTAACTGTTGGCGCTACCGTTACACTTGCACATTCATAGGCATTACTCGGCCGCCACTGCTTCAAAAAAATAATATTCCGTTACTTATTAATTATACAAATTAATTTAATTAACTCCGCCCGTTGTGAGCGAATGTACTCGCTCGATCCTCGCGTTATATTTCAAATTAGAATTTTCATAATGTAAATTCTTTCTTTGACCAAAAAGCTAAATGTTGCGACATAAACGACATAAGTTGAATGAAAGTTTGTATTTTATTATTATAATTGTCGCGCGCCATTTCCCTTCCGTGAACCTTCTCAGTCTACTTGTTCGGATAAAATTCTGCTCCAGTTATCCCACACCTCGATCGCGATCACATATCACTCGACCCAAATTACGCATGAAAGCTGGTGAAAGGCTATTAAATTATATGTTTTTACTAAATGTGTGTAATTTAACCGCAAACATTTATATTTACAGTTATCGATCGAATGAATTGATAGATTAGTTATGTCTAATGTTTATTATATGTTCCAGGGAATACAATTAGAATTAGGTGATCGATTAGATCTGTCAAGTTACCTCCTGGAACCAGTGCAGAGGCTACCGAGATACAAATTGTTCTTGGCGGATCTAGTTAAAACTTATTCAAATTATGAGAACGAGCGGTGTGAGACTGAGTCGAGGATATCCAAACTGAGCGTGGACAGCGACGAGACGGGCGGCAGCAACGGAGAGTCCTCGGAGAATGATGAGACGCCACTGGAAAGTTTGAAGCTAGCCAAAACTATGATCGAATGTGTACTAACAGCGGTCGATGAAATCATGGCACTGGAAAATATTACCGACTGTCCGGTGAGTGAAATATATACGTTTGTTTTCAAAACACTACGACTTGAAGGTGCTATAGATTAATAATGGAGACATGTAAAACATTATCCGTAATAAATTAAATGTAGATACAAAGATATCCGTAAATCATTTTTGCAATGATGCTAGTTAGTCATATAGAGTACACTTTGTTTGCCACAGGCGTCGGACAATGTTTGTTATCTCTTATTTTATCATATCTCAGATAGGTATGTTAGAAGATAAAAAATAATTTTATTATTAGTGTGACGAATTTTACGAAACATCCGCAATATTATAATCTGCCTGAAGTTTACTTTACTATAAATACTTTCACCTTCTGATAAATAGGTATCAGATAAATAGTAAAGTCGATGAGGTGCTCGTGGCTAAGTACTAACAGCAGCACGGGCCGATCCATCAGGTTAAGCTACGCTTCTCGGGGTTGGCCGTGGATGGGTGACCATCTTTTCATAACGAGACTTCTCCGTGCCTCGGAAAGCACGTTAAGCAGTTGGTCCCGGCTGTCATTTGTGCATCTTTGACAGTCGTTACAAGTCGTCATAAGCTCGAAAATCTGACGTCCAGTCTTATCAAGGGGTATCAATTGCCAAGTTACTGGGTTGTGGAGGTCAGATAGGCAGTCGCTCCATGTAAAATACTGGTATTCAGCTGCATTCGGTTAGACTGGAAGACCGACGAGATAGACCGACCCCAAAATAGTTAGGGAAAGGCTAGGCAGATGATGATAAATAGTAAAGTCAGCCTATTATGTTCACAGACCTCCTCTCAGTGAGAGGCACGATAATAAATGAGGGACGTACTTAATATTATAAATGTATAATGTGGATGGAACAATAATTAACAACATGATAATGTAGGCATTATTTATAAGTATTAATTGCCAACTGTCATTATAATATTTATTGGCAGGTAAAACTCAGATTTAATTAAGCAACGTTGCAATTTTGTTTACGAAAATCGTGCGTTTACAGACAAAATATTTCCATGCCAGACCGTATAAATTGTTGTAGTATAAACTATTATATTATTATTAGTATTATCAACCGTCGCACCGTAGGCTTCATCCAATGTAACCGGAATTGTCCGAAAGGCTAAGGAAGGAACATGGATTTGTTTTAGTCAGTAAGAGTCTTCTTTTTTTTTCTTTTATTTTAGGCTGGGAAATCATCCAATGACTTCTCCCGCTCTGGGTGGAGCGGAAGGGAGTGTCAGACTGTTACTGACTAAAACCCATTCATGTTCCTTCCTTAGCCCTTTATGTTCCAGGGTAGCGGTAACCCTTTCGGACAATCCCGCTTAGTCAGTAAGAGTCTGACACTCCCTTCCGCTCCACCCAGAGCGTGAGGAGTTATTTGACCCTCAAAAAAAAAAAAGTTTCATCCGATAATAGAAATCTATTCGTGTCCGGCAGGGCTTTAATTTAATTCGCGACACTTTTGATTGTTCCTGTTGCAGATGTATTTGAACCTGCTGAACCAAGGCCGGCTGCTGCGACAGAACGAGTTCTACGCGATGGACACGGCGCGCCGCCGACGTCAATTAATGAGGATATTCCTCTTCGACAAACTCGTGCTCATCACTGTGGTGTATAGAAAGGTCAGTGTCTACTGTTATGTCCGACACAGACACAAACACTTGTGGGCACAAAAACAAATGCACGCCGCAGACAGCTAGCTTGTTCGTTATTTTTGCATATTTTTGAGTGTCTGGGTATATTTATTTAAAAAACTGCTGTTTGTGTTGATTGGTTTAGTTAAAAACCTTCTGACTAAATTCTGAAGGTTATTAGCAATCATTATTCTGACTATTAAGGTTTAAAAGTCATTAGGATGCTAACGAAACATTTAATGAACTGATTGTAGTATAAACTCGATTAGTATTCATTGTATCATATGAATATAATATAATAATGTTAATAAATGCCGGAGACATAAAACTCAGACTGAAAATGCATTGTACAAAAAACGTCAAGGTAATTAAACTCATCGATTATGTAAATGTGGCTACATTAAAATTGCTCTTAAAGGAATCAATTAATACTTTACAAATAGGTCGGTAGCGAGTTAAGTAATTAAGTAGCTACTTAATTAATTACATAATATTGGTTGCCATCGTCTGTTTTCACTAGTAAAGATGTCTAACAGAATTGATCGACAGTCTCGCCTGAAGAAAACTTTGCAGGCATCGTAAATTATGGAGACTGACTTGTGATAGACGTAAGTACTAATCGATAAACGTCGTATAAAAATGAATTATCAGCGAATCGACTAAAAATATCGTATGTGGTTTTCATCTTGTTAACAATTATCGCAGAATAATTAACGATAGTTATTTGAGGGCATTGTTAGTTATTTTTGATAACGAAGTCAATATTTTGATAGGTATGTACGTAAAAGTTAAAGTAAATAATGTGACGTGGCTCTCAATACTTCCGGATGGTGACGCTTAGTAATCAGTAAATAAACCGAGTAGATAAGTACTAAGCAGTAATTAGCAATACAGACACCGCATTTCGCGTATTCGTTGTGCAACGTGAATTGCACTTTTTATGATTGGATTTCAGTTTTAAACCGTCGACAGCCACCTCAGTCTCGCAGACAAAAAGTTTGTTTCAAAACAGCAGTTTCAAAATAAAATAGATAATGCTTGTTCTTTTCTCCTATCAACGGAAAAGTTTGGAATGTTTTCAATTGAATTTATTTCGTTATTATTTACGCGTATTTTTGGTTTTTAGCAGTTGTCAATAATCTTTATTCTTTTCTTGAATTTCTCTAATGTTTTATTGAAGTTACTAGCTTCTGCCCGCGGCTTCGCTCGCGTGGAGGTCGGAAATTATCCCACAGGAATGTTCTACCGGGATAAAAAATATCCTATGTGTTAATCCAGGATATAAACCATCTCTGTGTCAAATTTCATCCAAATCTATACAGTAGTTTTTACGTGAAAGAGTAACAAACATCCATACATCCATACTTACAAACTTTCGCCTTTATAATAGTAGTAGGATTACTTAGTAATCGAGGCAACTATTCATTTATATAATTACGTACATTGAGAATACATACTAGTACAGAAGTTATCTAAAGGTTCAGAGTCAATCATACTTGACCTATATTTTTTGGCATAAACATTATTTAGTAATACGTCTTAGGAAATATTTACCTACATAAATATACCTAGTTCATAAATTGTGGACAAAGTGAAAGGTAAAGATATTGAGGATATATTATATATTATGCCATGAATAGTACTACTTTAAATTCAATGGCTACTTAGAGCGAATTTCACCAATGAAACTAATTACGATCAGCACATCTAAATCGTGTTTAAGGGCTGTCACTGTCATGGAATATTGACACTGACAGCTCTTGAACGCAGGTTAGATGTGTGATCGCGTTCAGTTTCACTGGTGAAATTTGCCCTTAGTCAATTGATATTGATGCAAACCTTCAAGTCGGTATTAACGACAATGTTTTTATACAGTGTTACAATAGGTTAAAGGAATATTGATATTAGATCCATTCAACTGATGACAATGAACTTACGTTTTCTTTGATGACACGGGACAATTACAACCTTGTAGTGAGGCATCATCGATTAACAATGATAAACGTGAAAGTTTCTTTTTTGCATTTGACATTTGAACTTTGTTACTTATAAATATTTGAAAAAGGAATATAAGTAACATTCGTTTTTCGAATAAGCAAAAAAAAAAACAATTTAGGAATAGTTAGATTAATAACTAGCAAGGGTAACATTATGGTGTTAGGGTTCAGTTTCTAGGAAAGCTATACTTATAAATTATATAACTACTTACATAGATCAAATAAAACAATGTTTGGATGACTCATTATTTTAAGTGAGTCACGACTTATCAATGTAACAATAAAATTATTATAAATACCAGTCTGTGCCCACTGTCGACTGATATGATAAGGTAGCTGTTTCATGACAAACTTTATGGTAATTCAGCATCGGTTGGGACTTTTCATTGCTCTTCAAGTACATTATTTGAATGTGCCCTAAATTAAGGGAAAATACAGTGGTGATTGTGACTAAGAATAGATGTTCGATTGATAGGAAATGACTAAGCCGACATTTTGGTATCCGTATCAATGAAGATAACTGGATTAACCTTTGAATTAGATTGTAGACTATCTTGACGTATAGAATGCGTACCTACGTCAGTGGCGTTAGTTCGACCAAATATTTAATTAAGAGATAAATGAATGTGTGCTTCTTAGAAATTATTTACCTACCCTTTATTGTTACACTTGCGGGAGGTATCAAATTGCAGTTCACGTATCTTATCAGTCACAGTATATTTTTTAATCTCATTCTCCACCTATTCCTTCGCTGTAAAAGCGTTATGCAAATATTTGCCCAGATTCGCTAAAATACAATAAATTTTAGTATTGGCAGAATTTAATTCCTTTACACAAACGTTGAAAGCGCTTTATTCAATACTCAACTTAGTCCGAGATGCCTTTGAAGTCGTTTAGAAATCAGTCAAGGGGTGACGTTTGAAAGAAAGATGACTTGCCAAGTATTGACGTGAACGCGGCGAATTTCAAGTCGGAAACTAAAGAGCTTTACATTCACAATTGCTCGTTTCAGTCTGTTTTACAAGCAGTTATTTTTATTTTTACTTTTAATTTGATACCATCCGCTGCCACTTAACTTGCATCATAATGAGATATTGTGCGTCGGACGTTACGAAGTGTTTATTACGCAGGCGCGACGCACTGGCGTCGCCGCCGATGGTATTATCTGTATTCCATCATTCACAATTCGCGTACAGCTCCATAGTTATGATACAAGTTTGTATCAATGTCGAGTGTCTTGAAGTTAACATAACAAAGGATTGTATTCTGAGTAACAACTCAAACATTTTACTCTTATCTCTGGAGTTAAAATAATTTTAAGCACTGCAGAGATTCTCCACAAATTCAAAGTAAAGGTTTGCTGGTTCTATGACCGTGACACGTCGAATGAGTAGGTACGTAGTCGGTCATTGTCATGGACTTTATCGACGCTTCTTCAAACAAAAATGTACATTAAGAGCTAGAACACACAAAAGCAAATTGTGAGATATTTTTATAATGAAGTATGTACACAATAGCAATTGTAATGGCGAGAGTTAAATGACCTTGCCAATGCTACGTGACGACTAATTTACCACGCATCGTCGATTTCAGCTGTTTGATGGTACAGGAAACACGTAATACTGGGAGACCGTCCCATTGTCCGTCCCACCAGAAATGTCGCTCTAGAACCAGTTCTAGAGCGACATTTCTGGTCCACATCCAGATGTGGATGGCGCTATATTCCAACCATAGCTAATGCGACCTTTTGTCCAACGACTCCGATTTACATTTTATTTTAAAATAAACTTGACATTGATATTCTGCTCTTGATATTAGTTTGAATTTGAATAAATAAAACTAAAAACAATATACTTTAATTCAGTCAGCTACGTGAATTCGTTTTTTTTATTTAGTGACCTTTTGCATGTTTCATTTCTAATTTCGGTTTTATGATAGCTATTAATTTTTAATGTTGGCTGCCAGTTATTGATCAGGGTCGTATTTTGGTTTTAAAGACCAACTCAATTGGGTAGTAAAGTTTTAAAGATAAACTATTATGCATATCACTACATAGTATAAAACAAAGTCGCTTTCTCTGTCCCTATATCCCTATATATGCCTAAATCTTTAAAACTACGCAACGGATTTTGATGCGTTTTTTTTAATAGATAGAGTGATTCAAGAGAAAGGTTTAAGTGTATAATTTGTCGACATATTATCCGGGCGAAGCCGCGGGCGGAAGCTAGTTAAGCTATAAAACATACTGACTATTTCATTTAATAATTTCCAGCAACCTAGAGTGGAGTACTTCATATACAAAGACGACATCCCCGTCGACGATTTGGGGATAACGGCGAAGGAACACGACCAGCACAAATTCACGATCTGGTACAAGAAGAGGAACCTCAAGTCTTACAAGTTGGAGACCAGCGACCCTGCGATCAGGAACGCGTGGGTCGAAGGCATCACCTCGCTACTGTGGGACCAAGCCATGCAGAAAAAAGGTAATCGTCTTAGACAGTTCCATTTCCTCTAATGATTTCTTTACGATCTACTCGTATAATCATTGCAGTGGTTGGGATTTGCGGTTCGCAATGTCGAAACAATAGTGATGTCTATGAACTAAACATCAATTCCTAATGTTATCATTGAATCAGAGAGCCAAGCAGTTCCAAACGTCATTGCACTCATAACATTATAAGGCTCACTGTGAGAATCTGGTTTTGCGTTGAAATCATAACCTCGCCACAACATGAATGAAAGAACTGGTTGTGTTTGTATTAGCAAGAGCCGGACCAGTTGCCATAAGTTGTGTACTGTAATTAAATACGATGGTTAAACGATACAAGGAAGAAAAGAAAAGGTATTCCGAGATAAACGTTTGGAAGGTGAACATATCCAAGTTTATCTAAAGCTACTAGAGAGATGAGTTAATAGATACAATTAGTTTACAACAACATGCTTAGAACTATATAAGTATATAAACTGCTGTAACTAGACTTTGTTTTATCTATATCAACACTGGCTAACGTATAAATTTACCCATCTAGATAACATGCCATTGTTTTGGGGCAATTTATCAGCTTTGTTTAAAATGTAGATGTTGTTTAACGATTAGTACCGATATGCGACCATCAATATCGGCACACGTTGATAAGGATACTGCGTTGAAACAATGCACTGACTAATGATGCAATTGTAAGCACCTACTAGTGTGGGACGAGCTATTACATTCAAATTACATTTAATGTCTACCTATACTACGTTGTTTGGTTTGGAAATCCATCTGGGATGTTTATTTTCTTCGATTCCGTCATTATGGCGTAACGTCCACTCGTACATATCGCATTTGTCTCTATTACAGCTGTACTGTTATAGAAGTTTGTCGCGAAAACAAAAACGTTCAATAGTAAACATTGCAAACATGATTGTAGCGTCATGCAACGCAGCAGGGTGTGACAAAGCGAGCCCGTCCTATGTGGATAGAATTATATCATCTTTCAAACATTGCATACGTCAGTGTAACTCTATGTTGTCCATGTATATGAACCCTCCCTGAATGTTCTAATCCCGTAGAAATTATTTATATCTTACTGAACCAATTGGTAATAAAATCAGCTTTAAATTAATGACCGAGAAAGCTTATTTTTTACTAGTTCGGTAAACCCATCTCCATCGATGAACATCCTGCGTTCACGTGATGTTTGGATATCTATTAATGTCATCATAAATGTAATATCGATTGATAATACTGTGCTCACATCTTCTATTGAACGTTTCAGTCATCATGACCAACATAATAAACGTTACATTTAGATAAGTCGCATCAACGTTGACTTAGAGGCCCTTTCTTACAAAGAAATTCGTTGAGTCCATGTGGCACGCACGCTGAACCAAACTAATTCCCGCATAGTTAATGCGAACAAACTTTTTAATTGACCGTCATCTGGTCCCCGCATTATACGTGACGGAAGGAGCGGGGTTCTTTATCACAGGCTGACGCACGCGGGGTCGACGACACACTTTTTTATTGGACACTCGTTGGCAAGTTGCATGTGCACTGCGTTGCGTCTCGTCTGTGGGAACGCCAGGAACTCGATGTTTTTCTTTGACGCCGTTGTTTTGTAAATGCAACGAATATGCAACGATCGCTCTGTTTACGCAAAACAAAATTAAGTATCGGTTGTACGCTTCACAACGCGTTCACACGTTCCTACGATCCTTATCTTTGTATTCTTTATTCCTCTTTGAAGAACGTCTGTATTATCTAACTTGAACCTTTCCTTACGGATAATTAGATAGGAGTATCACAAGGGAATGCTGCGACGAAAGTACGATCGTTTTGAACTCTCGCTGTTACAATGCCACATTTCTCGCTCAGATTACGCTGATAAGCGTAAACTGGTGTTTAAATCTTTCTGGTAACGCGTTTCTTTGTCACGCAGAGCTATTTAGCGGCAATTGCTATTTCCTCAGATGCACAATGGGCTTTTGTTTATTGCAAAATAGGTACCATCGAGTCGGACTTGATGCGTATGCGGATCATGTGTGTCGAACTGAGACAGTGGAGTTTTATTGTGTCTTGTCGGAATTCATTCTGCGTCATCGCGTCAACAATATCTAAATTATAGACGGAGGTGAGGGGCATACGATCGAGTTCTATTATTGTCTAATAGTTGAGTTTACTAATGATAGTGTAGTTTGAGCTGCCTCTCCCTGCCGGCTGATGTCCGCTGTTATTGAATTTTGGTTTAATAACAAGATCGTTGGTTCTCACAGTTTCTAGCTGATAGGAACAGTTACCGAGGTTTATGGTTTCGTTTTGTGATTGTTTGAAAATTAGATTCTATGTGTATATTGAAAAAGTTTATTAGGCGCAACTTAACGTTATTTAATAGACTTGAGATTCTGGACTAAATTTATCAACATGCTTTTTTAAAACACAGGTATTTTTTTTATGAGATTTTATGTTTTTCCTTATTCCATGGGCATAACTGTAGCCCGGTTTTGGCACACCTCTGCCTGACCCTTCGTGGGAACAAGGCGTTATGCTATTTTTAATGGATACTAAAGTAAATTTCGCTTTGATAATATTCAGTTCAGACGATGACTTAAATTTTCTCGATTATTCCAAGAATGCAGTTTATAGCACAGTATTCAAATATCCGTTGAAAATTAAAACATCCTACGCGAATTGAATCATAACATAAACTATTTCTGTGAAGGCTCAAACACCGATATGAACTCGTTTTTTTATTTATGATTGTTTTGTATCACAATCAAGATCAGTAGTGGCCCAGTGATAACTGCCCCGACTTACGAGTTATAGGTCGTTAGTTCGAACCCAAATAGGCGCTTTACTTTGTACAAATAATTTCATTACTCTTAAGACTAAAGGATAACATGGTGAGCAAACCGAACCAGAACCTTAACTAATAATTCGAAGACATGTGACATCCACCAACCTGCATTGGCCTCGCGTGGTGAATTATGGCCTGCTCTCTCGAAGAGAGGCGTGTGTACCAGTATTGGGAACATTATAGGCTAATTATTTTATCAGTGTTGTAAATGACGATAATCCCTCGATCCATAGATCTGTCGATCATCGACCTATTCAAGGCGTCGACACAGTCGATTAGCAAACCGTACCAAGTAGTCATGCATATTTGCTTACTAAACGTCAATTGTATTACAGAAATCGTTATATTACTCTGAATGGAGTACGAACGTTTTCGCGGAATCGTAGGCTTTATCTGTGTTGTTATCAGCTTTGCTAACGCAGTCAGGTGTAGCTTAACTCAGATAGCAGCGGTGCCTTATTATAAATCACATTCTAAAACTGTTGTTGTATCGATAGTCGTGAATACGACGCTAATACGAGTATAAAGTCAATAAAATGTATCAATTTTTCTTAGGGTTTCATACACAAGTAAGTCAATTAATAAGGTCCTCGGTTTGTCTATTACATGGCTGCTTCTTTTAAACCGTAATGGGTGCGTACTGCGGCCGGTATAACCACCATTATCTATCTATTTGCCTAGCCTTTTCCCAATTATGTTGGGGTCGGCTTCCAGTCTAACCGGATGCAGCTGAATACCAGTATTTTACATGGAGCGACTGCCTATCTGACCTCCACAACCCAGTAACTGGGCAATACTATTATAAATGAAATTAAAAGCGGTCCCCAAAATAGGAAACTTGTTTATTTACTAAATTTTTTTTTAATGTTGGTAGTGTTGAATATTATACGGCGGCATGGAACCCTTAGTGTGCGAGTCCGACTCGCACTTGGTCACTTTTTTGTACTTCCTCCACTTAGTTTGTGAGTAAGCAATATGCCACCAGTTCTTAGTTAAGAAAAAATCCAACTATGTTTATAAATGGATGTCTTAATAGCTCATAAAAGGATTAAAAGGTAAATGAAAACCAGGGAACAACATCCATCAGACAACTAAAAATAACCTATTGAAATCATTAATCCATCAAATATTAATCTGTGTTGCTAGTGGTAATATTTGCTTTGCTATGATGGATGTAACAAGGATAGTTATAACAACTATCGTAGGATTCGTTGTTCGTAGGGTTTATGGTTACCACGAGAGTTTTGAGAATTAAATGTTTTTGTGATGACTATAACATTTATCAAATAATCATTAATGATATCACAACTCGTTAACGTGATAAATAGCACATTAAGGCTAGGTACGCAATAACAGCTGGCTTGCTTAGCGCTTAAAGCCTAGCGAGTAGCGGAGTGAAACGGATGTTCAAGAATTTTCGCAACCGGCCGCACTGGGCGCCTTAACCAGTGTGGCCACCGTATGTACGGTGGCTTAGACGTATACACTGACAGGTAAGATTGCTTAGCGCCTAGAGCCTAGTGACTACAAGTAGGCTCTAGGCGCTAACCAATCCACCTATCAGTGTATACGTAGCCTAACACAATTTAGAAATTCATGACATACCGATATATTATCTGAGATATGCCATCGATGTGTAATCTAATGCTTGCGGTCAATACATATAGGTAAATATTGTAGATAATGTACATAATTTAGACATTATTGTCGAACAAAACTGTTTCAAATCGACCTTCATTCTCCATTATCAAAATCTATTTTTATTTTACAATGTTATAACAACTTGAAGTTAAAGAAGAAAAGTTATTTAAATAAGATTCATCTAAATTATTTAAACGTCGACAATTGCTTCAGTTTTGTTTTGACAAACGAGATGTCATTAATGTCTCATTGGAGGAAGTTGGGAGATCAAAAATTTATGAACCTCGTCGCCATAAATTCTAATGTTTCGTGCCATTTAGACGGTGCATTTTTATTTTCATAATTAATTTTGCGAATTTTTATTTTGTACCTATCTATGTAATTTTCAACTTTGCTTAGGGATTATACAATTATAAATATATATCTCTCTCTCTTCGTGTGGTTAGTGAGTGACTAACCTGGTGTCAGAGATTTTATGCTGCCCATGGCCTTTGACCTAGCTTCACATGCTGAGAAATATCTCTCAGGCATGCCGGTTTCCTCATTATATTTTCCTTCACCATTTTTAACCAAGTGAATTATCACACATTACAATACGCACATCTAGCGGAAAAGTCAGAGGTGCGTGCCTTGGGTTCGAACCCGAGACTTTAGAATTGAAATCACTGCTTGTAGATGTAATAATTTCCAAAAAAAGAAGCTAATGATATTGTATACATGTATTGTATGTAAATAGTACGCATTTTCCTTTTTTCCTTAATTTATCTAAAGGTTGTCTTTAAAAGATTGCTTATAGCGAACATAGCGCCTATTGTGTTACCCCTTGTAAAATGTAAAATAATATTCTATGCTAAAATTCACATATTCTCGGTTTCCAGAACTCCTTCTACAGCAGAGAAACAAAAGAATATCAATGGTTTCCATGAACAGTGAAGAGTCAGTGGAGTCAGAGAGGAACGAAAATGACAAATGTAAGCACAACCACGTTTCTATAAGCAACACTAACAATATCTTTGTGACTAGATAAAGTGTTTTCCACATTGGACTTTAAGTCATCACGGAGCGGAGTTTTATGTATATAGTAAAAGCCTAACACACGGTTTTTGAATTGAGAACTTTTAAAAGTATTCTTAGCATCATTTAAGGTGAAAGCCCGCGCAATTCATTACTTTCTTTTTGCAAAAAGCCTAAAAAAAATGAATTCTGTGAGGTACATTGAAGGCATCACCTTAAGTAATGGTAAAGAGTATGACCAATTCCCAATTTGAAATTCTCAATTCAGAAACCGGTTATAACTAGCATTTATTGTTAAATCAATGTATCACGGATTTTGTCGCATCTTTTGAGACACATATCACAGAAGCATACTAGGTATTGCTTTGCATACCGCATTAAGTGTGTCAGGACTGCCAAGTCTAATACTTACGTACCTTTTAGGTATGAATTTATAGAACACCAAGTTCATAACTGTAATCCAACCTGTGTTGTATTCAATCCGTGTTACCCAGTTTTTCTGTATTTATTAGATACAGCTAAAGAAAATCGTGATGATATTTGAGCCACGTACATTTGCAACATGTATAGCGCCTTGGAAGATGATGAAATATGACCTATAATATTGTTATCCGCTATAAATATTCTACTTAATAGCTTTATTTTGACAAAAAAGTCAAATGACGCATCGCATACAACAACAGATCTAAATCTACTACTAAGATTATATTTGTGGAAATACCCTGTTCAGATCCTTCTAGAAATCAGAAGTTCTAGAATATTCACGTGTTTGTAAATGTTGTAAATAACTGCACTGTACTGTACCTGGCCGTAAATATGACACATCGGGTATTAGAAAAAGTTCTACTTAATA
This sequence comes from Hyppa rectilinea, assembly GCA_951799385.1. Classification (NCBI taxonomy): domain Eukaryota; kingdom Metazoa; phylum Arthropoda; class Insecta; order Lepidoptera; family Noctuidae; genus Hyppa; species Hyppa rectilinea. Next base: position 8,937,049 of record OX637306.1, on the reverse strand, counting down.
GAGCGTTGTCTTTATCACTTATGTCTGCGTGACAATCTCTTTATGAAGCTCTATGTGGCATATTAAGGTTCTATGACGCACATATCAGGCCCGTGCCCGTGCGTGGGTTCAAAAACATATCGGTGCATACATTTTATATGATTTCGTTCGTACTCGTCCGTCTCCGGGCCGGCGACGCAGTTTAAATGCCTGCCTTGTGTGCTACGACCCTACAGCCCAATTCTGTAAAATAACCAACTTCTCAATAGTGTGTCGGTAGTGTGTAAATAGTGTCTCATTAGACTTATCATTGACGATTGGTATTCTACAATTATTTATGGTCATTACCACTGTAGTGCCATTGAGACGTCATAATAAGACTATTGTAATAATTGGTAGATTGCTCCACTATTATGTGTCAATGTCATCGTGATGGCCAAAGTTAAGGTAGTCTGTAAATATTTTAACACTGAAAACTATTGTGCTGCCACACTATCGACATAATATCAACACACTACTGAGCCACCACTGTAAGGCCATTAAAGTTTTTGCACAACACCAAATTTGCAACTGTCAACAGACATTGCAACATAATGTCTGTAGTGTGTTGATAGTGTCAATGTCGTGTTACTTAACTCAGAGTTACAGAATTGGGCCCCTGATATGTGCGGATTGACCTTAACTCCCGGGTACTGTACGTCACCAATTCCACTGAGTACCAATGTATCATCTCTGCTGCAGGTCTGTTAGGTGGTTACGTTCTCGTGAAGTTGCACCAATGAATTGCTTTGTAGGTCAGTAAAGTTTAGGCACGCTTCCAAACATTACACCTTATTATACTCAGCTTTCGTCTTCTTGCCTTCGCTTTTGTGGATTGACGGGAGAACGGGAAACTATACTTTGACAATAAAAATATGTTCACTTAAATAATGTTGGACTAAATACTGGAATTTTGAAGAATAGGGGTGATGCCTAGGTAAAAAAATGAAGGTATATTTATTTCGTTATTTCAGATAATAAAAAAATATTTGACACGTATTTTTTGCTTTATCATATTAATAGAAAATGACTGAGATAAAACGCATTAAAGTTGGGGAGTGGGGGGTCGCTACGTCACAAGTAAGTAAAAAACCTACATGCTTGAGAAGTCATGCCACATTTTAATTCAATGTATGTATGTCTGTATACAGGGTTATTTGTAAAACACCAGAAACCTCTTAAGAGGTCATTGTACTCATCATTATGAACAACTTTTACTATGGGACCAAACCTGAAATCGCGAAAAAAAATGCTTGTGTTCCTTACAATGCAGCTGTTCCTTCATTTTGACAACTTATACGACCATAAATGTAGGGAACAGCCGATATTTTTTTCGCGATTTCAGGTTTGGTCCCATAGTAAAAGTTGTTCATAATGATGAGTACAATGACTTCTTAACACGTTAGCTGCGGCACCAATTTTTGCAAACTTTCCGTTCCTGGGCACGAGGTTTTATCGGCCCGCACCGTGACCAGACGTTAGGGCGATACGCGGTCTATTAGACCCCACCTCCTTTAACAGACTAAAAACCATTTTCTGGCGCGAAATCAAAGAAAATTGAAAAATTTGGTCCTTATCGATATAGACAGTGAATTGATGAACCCTAATCTACCGTCGCCCCGGGATCTGATAACTAGTTTAGGAATTATTGGCAAAACAAAATATGGGATCTTATACACCTCGTAACGCACTGAAATAGGGTAAATTTTCGCTAAGATTAGTGATGGGAAAAATAATATCGACGCAACGACGTTTATCTATTTTTGTGTGAAAATCTTAATGCGGTTCACAGAATAGAAAAAAAAGAAAACCAGAAGTAGAAAAGAAACTATCATATGTATTCTGCCTCGGGCTTTAAAAATTAACATACAATAACAATATTAGAACTAGAATTAACATAAAAAAATCAGTAACAATATAGTAATCAGTAGCACTCATAAACTTTTTTAAAACTTACCTGTTTTGGTTCTGTTTCTGGGTTTTTTAAAATTAACTTCTTCCGACATCGTTTAGACATGTTCGGCGATGTAAAAGGACGTGCTCTCCTATCGACGTGATGCACAACACTAGTCGCGGGAAGCTCGCGTTGGGTGCGGTACGAGGTCCGGGTGGATATGGGACGTTTTAGCCTCATCCCGCACTGCATTAAAATTATATTAATTCAGTGCGGTACGAGGCCTAAAACATCCGGTACCAAGGTAGGTATACCACCGAGTCCGGGACCATTAGCACGTCTCAAATATACATTTATCTCTTTTCTATACTGGACCAAACTAAAGCTATGCCCTTCGCACGACAGAGATGTTCACGTTTTTCCTTGCCGCACCACAAGGAAGTTGCATGCGGGGTGATTTAGGCCTCGTTTCGCACTTAACGTGTTAAGAGGTTTCTGGTGTTTTACAAATAACCCTGTATATGTAATGTAATGACGTAATCTAAGCATTACGCAAAAAAAAATACGTGTCCAATATTTTTTTTATAATGTAGCTTACGGACTAATAAAAAAAATTGTCATCATCCCATTACCAACACTAGATATTTTTAAAGCATGTGCTATTCAAATGATAAAATCTTTGTCTGGCATCTATGAAGAAGGGGAGAAAACGTTCGGTATATTTTGCAGTCCAGCTTTGACTGAAGTTGAAATAAAGCTAAGACATGTTAGCTATACTTGTGTTTGCTAGCATGTCTTGTTTGTATCAGTTGAATAGACAGTAGTATCAGCATGAAGGATAGTAGTTAGTAATTAGTGAATAGTGGTAGTAGTTTCCGAATTAATAGTACATCTTGGAGTTGGTTTTGTACAGAGAACAGTTTCTGCATAATTTGTCTTGAAGAGGTTCCAAAGGCCAGTGATCCTTGTATTTAAGAGAGATTTAGAAAACCTAAGATCACGTATTCCCATTTTACCTGTACCGTATAAATCCTAGGACCCAAATTCGACATTTCTAACACTTGAATTATTGAACGGCCTAAGCTATCGACTCCAAGTATTTATAGGTCTAGAAGTGGTCCAGTATTAAGCTTACTTTAGCCGCCGTCTCTTCCAGCCTTGAAATAAAACTGACATCTTTTCTCACTTAGCTTACTTATCTTTGGTTTTTGGCTATAGTTAGTTCATTGTATGGATTGTTTTAATTGATTAATTCGCAAATGGATTATTTTCTTCACTCTTGGTGGCAGTTGCTGGGTTAATTGATCTATTTTAAATAACAGTTCCTCTTGTATACGTTTTTCATTATCATGTTTATGTTGATGTAAATTAATAGAGTAATTTGTTAATTCCAGATAATTCTCTGCGAGGAGTTCCCGGAGAGTGCAAGAGATTAGGAATAGTTGATAAGAAAGTAAGAAGAACCACCTGGTATTGCGAATGAGTCCCACCTGATAACACAACTGATTCACTTGACTTTCCTGCTAAAGGAATAGGACTAACTTCCCGACATCACACTACGGGGAATGTGTGTGTTTGAATGTGGCAGTGTTGCTCAAAAATAAATGAACAAATTTTGATGAAGTGTAAAAAAATATTGTCAGAATTTTTAAGAGAAATATATTTAAAATTTCTGATTGACTGATACAGATACCATTGAATCCTTGTACTCGGGATTGTAAACTTAATAATCACAATAGAGATATTTAAATGTACGATGTTAAGTTGAGAATAGTTTTAAAATAAATAACAGAGCAAATAACAAAACAGATGTTTTGTTATTTGCTCTGTTTGCAAAGATTTGTATCATGCAGATTCAGGAATAGCATATTGAAATTTAAAGAGTACAGGAGTAAAACTTAATATTATAGTGTAGTAGATAAATCCAAAGAAAGATTTAATGGATAGAGAAATATAAAAGCTCTAAAATGGTTACTTAAGATTTGTTGAAAACACCAAACGAGAGCAGAACTCTTGCAGGATATAAATAAGATATAGCCAAAGCATCGCAATAGAAAATTTACGATATGTACGAGAAATGTGATAAAACGTTATTCGAAAATGTATTATACTTTATGTTATTATGGTAATTTCAGTCATTATTTTATGGGACGTATATTGTTACAGTGTTATTTAGTGTTATCTTTTTTGTAAATAAGTATTATTGTATCAATAAATAAATGTATATCGTCCGATGTACTTAAAGTGAATAATGTAAATGTTAAATTAATTACGCATATTAAATAAATGTATTATTTTCATCACGTGTTTATTTTCATTTTGAAATTGAAATTGGATTCCAGAATACCATAGTAAAATTTTATATAATTGTTTTACAATAGAGAGGTAATATTTATAGCGTCAGATTTTTTGTAGGCATGTGTTTAATTAAATTTAAGTCGTTTTAAGGGGTCATGGTACGTGGTACATGGTGGTGAAAAAAAAATCTGCTGTTCAGTACATTTTGACGAGTTAGGCGGGCATGTACTGAACAGCTGATTTTTTCTTTAAGGTTTCGTCCCATATTAAAAGTTGCTCGTTATAATGAGTGCAATGACCCTTTAAGAAGTTTAAAACGACTTAAATTTAATGTTGTATTACCTAAAGTACGAGCCACGAGAAGCTATAAATTATGTAAACAAACATCTTTTACTAAGTAAACATTTTATACTGCGAGATAATAATAAATTGACCATTTTCAATCGACATGAAATATAGACGGGTTATATGAAAGTAACAACCTATTTAATTTAGTCGGATCATATTTTAACGACGCAAAGCGCTATCGTTTGTGTTTCTTGGTACCGGAACGCGTCCGTCGCAGGGATTGTAAACTATCGGGACGCCATTTTGAAATAAACGCGTCATTCGAGTTTCGAATGCGTACGAGTTTGTTTCACACAGAAATGGAAACATCTGAATCTGACGAATAATTATTCTTAAATAATATATGTTAATTAATATTTGTTACTTAATAATTTATTAAATCTTAAACAAATTCATTTTTTTTGTTGGTCCAAATGTTGTGAACTCCTGAACACTTGTTTACAAAATTTATAGCTTCTCATGACGCTTTCTTTAATAATTTTTACCTGCATATTGAATTTATATTCAAAATATCAAGTTATGGTCGAGCGAAAATAGCTCAAATTAATTTTATTATGACTAGAATTTCCGGACAGTTCGGTATCCCGTGGCTTTACAGCTCTCTGTAACTGACATTAAATACCTTCTGTTTTCTGATAATGTCAACTGAAATGCTTTTGTGGACATTAATGGGTGTTGCTACTTTTCATTATTACTTTCAGGTCACAAGTGTCTTACATGAAGGATTTACAGTGGACAGGCACGTGTATATTTCGATAAATTCAATATAAAATTTTATTTCAGAAAAAACAGCAGCTTGGTATATTTAGGTGAAACAAAATATCCACAAATCCTGTTTGTTCCAGAGAGTGTTGGTATGTGTTATACTAAGAGTTTATCTCTTTGGTAATATTTAGAAAAAAAAAACAAAAAAAAATAGCAATTTTTTAATGGGGAATTTTGCCCGGTTATACGTAGGCCAGAGCTTCGTTAGCCTGCTGAGTATCAGGGTTCGATTGCCGAGTCGGGCAGTTTTATTGGGTTTTTCCAACTTGAACACGCCATAGCGGCCCAGAGCGGATTCGAGCCCGATTACAGGCAATAGGCTCGCCCCCTATTACATGTGTCTTAACACATGTGTGGCATGTGTGATATGTGTGTGTTCTGACTCATGAGTTGGTGCCCTTCTACAAGAGAGAATTTTGGCCGAAAGATTTGCTCAGCGTATGCGCGGCCGGCTACGTGACACCCCGCAGCGTAATCCGATGCCATCACAACGAGTGCAGTTTGCTTGTTTAGAATATGTATTAGTTCATAGTTATTATTTTTATACTAGCAGTGATAGCCTAGTGCTGTGACCGTCGGACTACCAAGTCTTTGGTTTCGAGTTCGGTTCCAATTTAAGGAACGAACATCTGAATTTTCGGATTCATGTGCGTATTGTGTGAGAAAATGTCTGAGAGTTATTTCTCAACAGCATGTGAAGCGAAGGCAGAGGCCTATGGGCAGCATACAATTTCTGACACCAGGTCAGTAACTAACCACACGAAAAAGAAAAGAAAGAGAAAGAAGACTCAATCGTTCGAATAACATATTCATTAATGTAGGTATTTATTTCGTGTCACTGATTTAAATAAAGTGTCCATCAAAATCATTAACGTGGTAAAATTTATAATCGTGGTAATATACTATCGTATGCAGGACTATTGAATACAAAATTTGTGTCATCATCATACCTATGATAATATAAATTCTTTATTTAATGTATATAAAAAACTCAATTTAACACGTCTATTTTTGATGTTAAAATGAAATAAAATTTTCGGCTTGGATGGGAAAACATTTTCTAAAAATAGACGTATTTTTTATAACCTTATAACGTGTGTGGGTTTTCGGTTATCGATAGCCAGAATTATAGGTATGTGACGGTCGTTTCACTCTTTAATCTTTGATATGCTGATGGACCCCTATGTATCCTACTGAAAGACTTGTATCTATGGTCATGAATTAAAAAAAATGCTATTCCGATGGAGCTTGTTTTAGTCAACATAATTAATTATAATTATTGTTTCTATGGCGACTGATGGCGGCAATGAATGATGGTTTGTAACGTGTCTATGAATTTTAGCACCAATATTAACTCCTAAATGTTATTATGATTGTTGTACGGGCCACATTAAAAACACCCAATTTCACCCAATGGATAAGTGGCATTTTTAAATTTGGAAACTGACACAGGCGCATAATTGTAGTGCCGCAGGTTAGGTTATTTTGAGCTGTATTTAGATGGAAATAGAGCGTGATTTCCAAGAACGAATTCTTCCGACAGCATAATAAAGTGTAATAGTAGAAGAGGAATAGACAATAGTAGAGTTGTCTCAACAGTAGGTGTCTTCAGCAGGGATCAAATGTGCAACATGCGGAGGAAGTGAAGGCGCACTGCAGTTCACTACTGTAAGTATATTAACAGGGTTTAATTTAAACATTGTTGCGTACCTACTTATCTTTCTTTTTTGAGGGTTCGAAATCAAATCATCAAATGTCTCCTCCTGCTCTGGGTGGAGTGGAAGGGTGTTAGACTCATACTGAATAAAACCCATCCCCCTCCTCATTTCCTTACCCCTTTATGTTCCAGGGCAGCGGTAACTCTTTACCTATCTAAAGTTACTTTGTTAAATCTCATATATTAACTTATTATACAATTACACTGATTTTTAAACTTTAAAATTTATTGAAAATTTTATCTGCATGCAATCTCTTAAAAACAATCTCATTAGTCGTTAAAACGTAAAATGAAGTAATGAAATACATTTACCTGAAATCCGCAATGCGAAAAATTATGGCTACGCCTGCGAAGTGGGGCGGAATATTCTACCTGAAGGCTAAATTTTATTGCCCCGCGCTGTTTTCGAACAATTGCATTAATAGTGTATCAACGGAGCGCCTCGCCGACTTCTTTACGGCTATGGAGTCGGGCGCCGGAATACAATTAAAGTTTTAATATTTTAACACCGTAAAATCACAATTTGAACTGGAGCCGTGAACACAACTGGCATAATTATATACATAAAATAAACTAATTTTCGTGCTCACTTGCTATTTGTTTCCCTGTACTCTTCACTAGTTTAATCCTGTTTTACTGCCTACTTGTTCCAGGTATCCCATGATTTGTGCCAATAAGTTTTGAAAAGATTAACTCCAGGACTGGTAGACCAAAGAACAAAAATCTATCAGCCCGCGAGCTCTCGTGCAGAACGTATTAAAGCTGTGTTCCTACATTAAAGCTGTGTTCCTACACAGCTTTAATACTAAATGTAGTATATTAAAGAAAACCTCAACCAAATGCGCTGGATCACTAGCTCTACCAAAATGAGAAAATTACATTGTCTAAAATTTCAAGCGAACATTTATCTATCATACAATAAAATCAACAGAACAAAGACAATTTATCAAGAAACTTTATTTAGCCAACTACGATTGACGCTGAAAATTGGCTCGTTGGTACAAAATATACAATTCTTATTATTTTTTTTGTGTTCCAAACAGCAGTTTCGTACAAAGAGCAAAATGACGTCTCAGCGGATGGGGTGGTTTACTGCGCCATTTCTCTGAGCTCGACTTGTTTCGACAGGAGTTCTTTGGCGGCGTCTTTAACACTCCCTCGAGGGTTCATTTATATATTCGCAACACGGAGCCGGCAATAAAACTGCGTTATCCTGGTCATTATTTAGTCATCGCCCGGCCTCCTCGCCTACTCTAGGAAAATAAAATGCATTCGAATGACTGTTGTGTGTACGGTGCAATTTCATGCACCATCAAATGTACCGAGGGTCGTAACTTTGTTTATGATCCTTGTATTGAAACAATTTTATATGTAGTCGTGAAAAGAAATTTGGGTAGTTTAAATATTATTTTTATTATTAAATGTATTTGAAGCTGTTTTATATGTTCACTTCTCGACTCACATTAGAGTCGCGATTTAAAAGAATATTTCAATTTTCGTTTCATATTGGTGTTGTTTTTAGTATTGGTTTGATTGCAGTGTACTAAATCCAAACTTATTGTAACATTATCGAGAATAGTTAGTTAGGGGACTGGTCACGACCAGTTACGGGCAAGCCATTTTATGAGGTGGCTCTGGGCGTCGCCGCTAAATCTCCATATTTATCCGGGAAAACATAAATCGAGGTCTCAGCAAAAATTAATTGGCTCCCACGCTCCTTCTGGGCACATTAACTATTTCAGGGCTTATTGTTTTATGTGTTGTTTTGTAGATCATATTGATTTGCAGTGGCACAACATTGTTCTCCTGCTCGGATATTTAGAACAACTTCATTTTATATTTTATTCTTGCACAGAACTGGAGTCTGAATTATTCAAGACCTGGCACTGTGTGTCGTATAGATAATCTTCAGAGCATGTGTTATCCAGACTACTTTACTTTTTATTTTTATGACGGGACCAAATTTGGCGTGTTGCTGAAACGACGGATCATAACCGTTGGACACAGCAACTGTTTGCAATCCTATCCGTAAACCAGGCATTGTTTTGTTCACAGATAGTTCGAGGTTACAGTGAATACCGACTTTAGAGCCTTGGGTTAAGGAATGTTTTCGTGTTTGTATTGCCGTTGTTGTGGTTGCATCCATTGGGACCTCTCCTTACTCACGCGTGGCGATTTTATTTTAGTCGCTATAAAAAGAGCTTGCTTTCACCTGGCACTTCTTAAAGCGCAGGTTGCGGTACGAGCGGACACACTTCATTAAGGCCTTCGTATTTGTTGCGTTATAAAACTTTGTAGTTTTTTATTCGTGTTCTATTCGCCAGACAGAAAAACGACTTTCGCAGTGTTTGAAAATAACCTTCGATCCCGACAAAAGAAAATGAAAAGGAATGTTTTAAAAATAAAACCTGAATATTTGTTTACTTATCCAGTTTAAATTCGTGCTTACACGACACGTTTCGTATAGAAAGGAACGCAACAATGATCGGGACGAAGATCGCACATGCGGCCACTCGGTGCGTTGCCAACTACAGCAGATGAGATTGGAGGCGCTCCAGGGCCATGCACCTGCCTACTGATACAGACGTCAACTTCTCTATAAAATATGTTATCCAAACGTTTAGTATCCATGTTATCGGAAATATTTTATTGATATTTTACTCAGTTCGTTCGCAGAGTCCTTTAATATTGGATCTACGAAACTATGAAATGAAGGTACGGGATTTTATTTGCTTAGAAAAAGTATTCTCTCTAACCAAATTTCGCCGAGCCGAGGTTAAGGTACATATTTTTATGTATTCGGCCGTAAACTTGGAGTATAGTTTTATGGATATGTTTTTCAAAGTGCGACGAGTTTTAAGAGGGATTTCTTTTTTCGGGAACAAGGCTGTCGGTCGTATCATAAAGCCTTTTTGTATCCACATTGGCAAATTACGTGGGCGTGTCCAGTTAGTCAGGTGTTGTTTAGACACCATATCACAGGCTGCAGTGATCCATTGCGATGGCCGCGTAATCCCGGCTAGAGGCTTTGTCTCACGTCCAGCTTACTTTTATTACCGTGCCTGCATCGCGAAATAAAACAAAATTGGCGGGAATTTATGGGCCACAGCCCCAGCATGGCTAGTGGGGTGGAAAGTTTTCAATTTGAAACGAATAACTTGTTTGTGTCGTGTAATAAGGAGGGTTTTGCAGCGGGTAATATGGGGCTGCAATGGCTGTCGCGGGCTTCCTTAAAACTACTTTCTTGGTTTTATTACCTAAGTGCTGTGGGAGGGCGTAACTCTTGGAGGTGTGGGTTTATACAGTGGTTACAATGTTCGCCATAAAACTACACGTACTGTCAATACGCTGATCGGAATTTGGGTGGAGTAGTTACTTACATAGTGCTATAGTTCAGACACACAAACACAATATTATTGAAGGTGTCATTGTCCTATCTACCATAATTTTGCATGAACATTTCTGTCACGAGTTAAAACACGAAATTTGAAACACTTTCTGAGATAATTTAGATCCAAAATGAACCTCACACAGGCACAATTTATTCGAAATGAGCCCCATACATCCAGTAACAAGCACGCTTCGTTATCACCAACGAGTGCTGCACGTACAATGACATTGTGGCGCCTCACGCCACTCCCGCGACGTTTACCGACCATAACGTTTCTTCTACCAGCAAATTGAATGTTAAAGCACGTTACCTGCCCCTAACTGAATAAGTTATGAGCGCCGAGCTATTGGTAATGAAACTTGAATGACCTCGGGCGTGTAAACCGCCTGCAGGATGGAATTTCCGTGTTTACACGACTACGCCAACCGTTGGTTCTGTTGCGCTAAGTGCCACTTCCGAATAAACCGCTTTAAACGAGCCAAAGATATTGTTTCGGATTGAAAATCAAACATTCCAAATATTGTACCGACGGGAGAGGCAAGCTTTTGTTTCGCAAATAAATCTGACAACTTTTATTCGGGATTTATCGATGATTTTGTTTGGTCTGCTAATTTTGTTTTTCTTTGTTTAGTTTTTATGCTTTTCCCAAATGGTTTTAGTTTCAAAAGTGAGTTTAGTTTTTATTTTGGTAGAGGTTCATCAAACTTATGTTTGAAGATCTTATTTTACAAAGGTTTTGAGTGTACTTTTGCTACTCAGACGTGACGTTATCATGGCACTAAACACAAGGTTTTATTATTGTTTACTTCATTGAACTCGGTCTACCTTGACTGGAGTTACTTCAAACCGGTGCGAATGAACCATTATTTAAACTCAAAGTCTAGATTCTTAGAACTTCCCCAGTAGTGACAATGAGTTGTATGAATAAATTTTTCTGCGACATTTAACACAGAAAGTAAATCCAACGCGAGGTTCCGGGGAAGGTTTTTCTAGGAACAATAGGATTGGGTACACAAACCAAAGTGAATAAATTTCTCGGAGAAGCAAGTCTCACCTAAAGTTTGCGTAGAATGCCAGTTACTCAGTTAGTCTCGATCCTAGCCAGCCAGTAGAACTTTCTATTTTTCGATTGCTCGTGTTACTGAGTTGGCAAATGTAGTTTCGCTAGTAGTTGACGCTGTCGCCGCTTCACAACTGAATTTCATCGCTAACTTATTTTGCATTGTGTTGCTGTAAGTAGACGATGGTCACAATTCAATATATGACACACTCTATGCAGGTCTTCTCTTGGGAAAGCTTCTATAAAATTCTGCGAAGTAGAAAATTTCTTATTTTTAAACGTAAATAAAAGAAATAACGACGATACTTAAATATAGTTATGTATTCGGATTAAGTACCTATCTATCTGCAAAGTTGGGCAGTACTCCGAAGTTTTATACCAATTGTTTAGCTCTTTGAATAAACTTCTCAATAGATCATCCACTCCATTAAATCACTGATTGGAACGTATTTGGCAGCCATTACCCGGTTTGTTACCTCAGTGTGTATGACCATTAGACCAATGTTTTCAAGGTGCCATTCATAAGTTTTATTTTCAAGTTGGCCTGAATTCCTTAGAGGTCATAGCAAACATAAAAATCAGATTTATGGCAGTTAAACAATAAAATGGTCACAGTTAACTGCATTATAACTAGTTCAGAGCACTTCAAGGCCGTGTTCGAATAATTTAGTTAATTTATTTAGAAACTGTGTTGGCTATGTTTAGAATAACTGTAGTAATAATGTATCTTGTAGAAACAGGCCGTTCTTGCGGGGCTTGTCGAGACAATGTTCTTGCGTCATTAGTAACGTCTCGGGCGGCGATTATCAAAGCAATCAGCCGTTCTGCAAACTGTTACCATCCGACTGGCTGGCTATAGGGCTCGCGGCCTGTGTCGATGTTTTTTTTCATTCTCCTTTCGTATCGATATCCAGACGCGCTCTGACATTGGAATTGAATTGATTTTAGTGTTTTCTACAAACGAATTTTAATGCTATTGTTATTTGAAACGTTGCGAAATAACATTCGCAAGAAATGTTTCAAACACATAATAAAATTTTAGTAGAGTGTTGATTTTGTATTGTAAATGTCTCTAGAGACAACTAGTTCGTTTCAAGAATATAATGTTTGCAAAAAGATTTTTCGCGCAAACAATTTTCCGTTGTATCGATAGTTTTGTAATTCTCTTATAAACATCACTAAGGCAATTGACGAGTGTTTGCTCGAGTTTGAGCGGCTGCGGCGCTGGGCGAGCGGAAGTGGTCGAGGGCTGTTCCTAGTTTAACTGTTGCGTCACTTGATTGTCGCTGCCGACCGGCGCCAAGTACTCACCATTCACTGAATTCAGCCTCACCATTCACTACCCGTTTATATTTATTATTTTAATGCAGAACTTGAACATTGAATTGTTCAAACATCACTAATAAAAGTTTAAATGCCATCGAGCCCGCCGGCTGAAAACAAAATGAATTGTGAAATTCCACTTTTTCTTTGTATTTTTTCCCTGACGAATCCAAAGCCGATCAGTCTGTTGATTTAAAGACCCGCTCTTGTAATTTAATACCGATATCGAATTACAGGCCATCGACTTAACTTCTCGCATTTACATACTAAATAAAAGAAGGTAGATATTAGAAGATTAGGGAATTAAGTGGTGAAAATCGGGACAGTAAAAGTGATTTACATTTAACTGAGAGCGAGGAATATATACTTCGAATTACTAAAGCAATTCGGTGCTTAATTCGTAGGCCAGCCAAGAAAGATGGGCGGCCAACGCTCCCGGCGCGCCCGGCACCCGACTTTAATTACAACGCAGGTTTATTCACTCTAATTTCGGGAATTTTGCATTCCCCGCGCGAACCGCGGAAGGGTCAGAGTAAAAGAAAATGACATTCGTTATTCTATTACGTTAGGCAAAGGAGCAAAGAAGAGCTCTGTAGGCACTGGTAATTACTTTTGTGTTGGTATTATATCACCAGGATCTGTTTTGGTAATAGTAATCTGTGCGGGAGTGGGCCCGGCCATTGTGTCGCGGATAGACGGCCCCGCCATGCGGACCGAGAAGATTGCTCCTTTTTGTTGTTACTCATGCCTCTCTGCAATCAGATAAAGGATTCCACGATTTACGTAGTACGTAGTTTTGCGACTTTTGGTGAGGTATTGTCGTATTTTTGTTTGATGTTTTTTGAGTAAAATAGCTTGATACAGCGCTGTGTTCAGTGAATTAACCTACTGAGGGAAATGTACGTTTTTCAGACTCCAAATGAATCTTTCCGAAACTTTTGTTCATCAATTCGTACAAGACATAATTATTGTAAGTTTTGGGCCATTAATGGCTGTTCGCAGAGCAAGTTTGTGTCGTATGTAGGTCAAGAGCTGTGTAGTGTGCGCGTGCGCCTGTGGCCGGGCGCCTGTGGGGCGGTGCGTCGGCCGAGCTGCTCAAACGGGCGAAGTTTTCTCCTCTCGGTCGTTACGAGGCGCGAATTGCCCGCGTTACAATTACTGCGCGGCCCGCCATATTTATGCCAGCGGTAACCAAATTGCCCGATATTATTCCATCCCATTGAGTGCGAAAAGCGCAAATTAAACCGATTTTATATTGGACGATTTTCCTCCAGAGCGGGGGCGAGATATGTTCGTTGTTAGATAAGAAGCCGAGAAGATTGCGTTATGAAATAAGAAAGGAATTGTTACGTTATAAAGAGTTGCTTTCGAATAAATACACCGCCGCGGAGCTTGGTGCGTTTTTGATTGCGATTAATTTAGTTAACTGTTGGAGTTTGTTAATAAGCAATATCTAAAGCGGTTCATTGAATGTACCTACAACGGTTTTGTTTTTATATACCGATAAACCAAATTCTCTTGGATTTTTAAAAGGAGTTTCTCCATTTTACTAGGCTGCTGGCAGCACCATTGAGTATTTTTATTTTAAGAATACTTGCATAGGTTTAAAATCTTAAAAACAGCTATATAACTTAGGTAGGGGTGTGGTAGCACAGGTTTTTATTTTTACAGTGTTATAAAAATTTATTTTATTTTTAAAAGTTTAACACCCTTGTTTGTGTACAGTTAAGACCAACATTTGATTACGTTTTAAATAAGAGTGTAGTCGACTAGTACTAGCCGGCTCCGTCCGTCGAATAAACCGCGAAACACTAGTAAAATTTTACAACTGAGTTGCTCCCCGCTTCTCGCATAAGCGAACTGTTAGAAGAAAATGGAAAAGCAACCGAAAGATATATCTCTGAGGGGCCCAGATATTTGGGAAACTATATAGCCTAATGAAAGCGAACGAGGGCGGCCGGGCGCTAACAACTAATTGGCTATTCCGAAAACTCATTTGAACACAAAATGGATTCTGTATTTAAATTTCAGCATTCCGTAAAACAACGGCGAAAGTTAAATGCATAAGGCATTTTGGTTTCCATGGATTTACTTGCCATTTATCGGTTGGATTACTTCGCCTTTTCCAGTGACGACGCATGAACGACAATGTGGACGATCTACGTTCATGTTTTTAGTGTATCGAAATAATATTCTTCATTTGATCATAAGGCTACCATCCTGTCCTACATGGTTTGTGAAAAAGTCTTTACAATAGCTCTCTACCATTGAAAAATATCGCTTAATTCGAACTCGAAATTGAGTTGGTTCGATGTCATCATTATTCAGCAGCACAGGGTACATTCGAGCTGCTTCTGGGAAATCCAACGTCTGGCTCGGCTAATGACGGCTGCGCTCTGAATACTGAGCGGCCAGCCTCCCACATGGACCACCTACCACTCTATAAACATCCATCTAACTCCAACGACTGTGCTCTAACTTATGACAAATACTTCCAATATTCATCTTTAGAAGCGGAAACAACTAAAAGTTATTATAAATCAAATAGTTCACTTTCTCTGTCGGGTTAAATTGTGTTTTGTTTAAGTCGCTCGTTCCGCGTGCGTCTGCTCGGGTGGCTCGCGACATATTGTCTGAGAACTCCACCGACGCCTCTCCAATAAATAAGCAGGTCACATATTGAAGGGGGCAAAGGGGGAATACAATTGTAACTTTCCTGCTCCGGCTTACGGGAAGGCAAAAGTTTAAAAAATACAAGTTTCCTTGCCCCTGGCTCGCGGGCACGCATGACAACGTTCGCACGTACGCGCCCGACGAGCCTCGCGCGGCTCTTTAAATATGTTTTACTTACCTTTAAAGAAATAGAACGTAATTACTCCTTCAGGAAAAAAACTGAAAAATAAGTTCCGAAACGTATTATCATTGGTATGCGGTAACCATCCCCGATGGCCATCCCCCGTAAAGTTAGTCGGAATAAGAATGAGAATCCATTAAAATATCCAAAGATTTAGTACATGACAAGCAGCTACTCTTCCTGACGCCCTTTCTCAACGAAAAAAATGGCCTTATATTCGGATGATCCTTTCAATAATTTAACGGACGATGCGAACAAAAGCGGTTTGAAATCGAAGCTTATAAAAGGCCGATGTTAAGTGATCGATCAAGGGTAAAGTTGTTAATCTTGTCTCGCGCCGCCGAAGTTCCGGTCGGTAAGTTCTGAATATTACTTAAAGAGAGCGACACAACAAGCAATTAGTATGCAGCAGGGCCGCGTAACATTTTTTCACATTATGCTAAGTCCCGAAGAGAAACTGTAGGAAGTCCAAGGGGTGCAAGGGGGGCACTCCAGCGATTCCCAATAATTCATTAGAGAGACCGTCGTCACGGGGTACGAATTAAAATTAATGATTCGCGAGGACAGCAGCCGCCTTCGAAGGATCTCATTGTATTATCTAGTCACTTTTTATCTGCAGAGATAATTTAAACTTGCCTTCTAACAGGTGTCGCAACGACTTTTCTGTATTAGCGATTTTAAGAGGCTAATAAATTCTGAATCGGGGAGTTATTAGCATTTTTATGTAGCTACTTTGGAAGCGTATCGTTATGTATATTATACCAGGGAATTTATTAGATTAGTCAAGCAGGATGTAGATAATATTATAGTTATTTGCATTATCTCTTTCTTATAAAAAAAAAACATACAAAAACAAACATACCACATCAACGTTTCAGTGGTTACTGTGAAACCTCCCCACTAAAACATTCCCAGAGCGTATGAAATGTATACGTACTGTGACAAACATATGCAATTAGGTATCATCACTGCTTCGGTTCAATTTAGCTCTAATATCTTTTGATCCCGTGTTGGGATTTGCAACGACATTGTCGCGGGATGATTTGATGAGAATTCGGGCGACAAGACGCGACGCGACATACAAGTCGAGTTTCCAGTTTCACGTCACGCGCGCTTGGCTCAAATAAGGCTTACTACCCCTGCTGCCGCCGCGCCTGACGCCTAGTATAAAGTAGACTGTAGAATACCTAATGCATCTACGTGTTAAAACTATTCGGCTTTCTTCGCCATGTTGCTGAGCAAACTTAGCTAACAAAATTACTAAAAAGGTGACGACATTGATGTCTGAATTTCAATGACCAGCAACAAACTAGCCGCTAAGAACTTAAGAAGGTTCTATTAGGATTTTTGCAACATTTTTGCTCTTTCAGAGTAAAAGAATAACAAAGTCTCAATTGGATTTCTCCCGGAAACAAGTGGAGTGTTTAATGGAGCTTGTAGGCGAGGGGTTAGCGATCTGTCACTAATTGCGAACTATTATAGACTTAGAACAAAATATGTTATTGCGGCGAAGTACATTAATAAGAACCGAACTAAGTTGTGCAATTTAGTTGATATCAGGTCGGTACAATTAATAAAGATCAATAGCCATTGGGAATAGAGTGAACCGGAACTGTGTTCCGTCGAAAAACAAATTCATATTTTGTTTATTATTTTTTAGAATGCTGCAATTTCGAAATCGGCAGTTTAATCTAGTGTACGAGTACAGTCTGATATCACAACATAGAGAATGTTACGTCAACGAATTACGTATTTGTTCGGACCGAATGTTTGTGTACGAAATATATTTACTTGAAGGAAAAAAGGGATGATAACGTGACTTGCGGCTAATCGGCTGACATCTCAACTTTGTTGTTCTTATTGGTGGTGTGTTCATAAGCCCGGGCGGCAGGTCGGGCGTCGGCCGAATCCTAAGCAGCACCGAGAAGAGCAGCCCTAACAAATTGACGACAATATCTGTCGGCAGTTCGCTGTCACCCGACGCCGGTTATTAGTGTTGCCACACGATGGAACGCCGCCTCGGCCTCGGCTTATGTACGTGTATTATTATTTATGTGCTCAGTATTACCTTCTTTGAATTTATTGTAATGTATTGTGGAAATGTGGATAGCACATGATAAATTGTGACTTTTATTAAAAGTGTAAGTCAATATTTTGAAATACATATATTGCAATAACTGAAAATCAAATACTGGCTTTTTGTGTTATTGACACCAGTTTGAGTTGGCAATAAAACAAACAAAAGTTTTAAAATGCCACACAAATACTTGTTGAAATGCCGTTTTGTCCTGACTGCATTTGCGGCAATTCCCGCGTACGCGCGCGTGTGCTCGGGATGTCTGTTTTAATTGTCCGTCAGTCGTTAGGCCTCGGTCTCACAAGCACGTACAACCAGCCCATATATCACGTTGATTACTCAAAGTGGAAATATCATATTTTTATTTCCTCGCGCCGGAGTAGATTAAGGTTGTGGGCGAATTAGCTCACTGTTGGAACGTCGTATGAGTCGTAATTAATGAAGTGTTTTGATTTTAAAACAATTATTATATATGGCCGGTAATATCTGTGTATCAAGAGCTGAGGAATATTTCAAGTAATTTTTTATTTTTTAATTTCATGGGTTTTTACATACATTGTCGAGATGACGAAAAATGGATGGCCAGAATTATTGTATACTGCCAATCATTAGGTCCTTACACGATTATCCTTCTTAGCGTGTCGATATTGATGTGGACTTTGGATAGCCATCTTGGTGACAGGATTAGCCAATCTGCGTGGAAAAATCGATGATTGTCCAGGGTGCGCCAAATCTATAGTGACTCTGTACGTTGCTCAGGGAGGCTCTTTTCATGCGCCTTGCGCCATTTACCAAAGACAAAAGAACACAAAAATATTTTGTGTGAAGTATATCTAATTGCTACGAGGCTAACAAACTGACTACGTCATTTCCCTTTCTATAAATTAACGAATCAAGTAACCTAATCCGACAGTCGGGGTTGCGTGCAACAACTCGGATAAAAACTACTTTCATTTTTAAGATCTTTGATAGATCTCTAATACTTAATAGTTACGTACCATCAGTATAATAAATGGCAATAGAATTTAAGGCATTGAAAAAATATATGTGCGTGACTCGGCAGGCGCCGTGAGGTCGCCCCGCCATACAATTGTATAGTCCTAGAAAAGATGACCAGATAAGCTTGAGCTTGGAGTTTACACCAGTTTACCCCTCTACACTGTTTATGTACAACCAACTAAAGGGGGAAGGAGGGTCTTTTTATCTGGTGGGTGTATAAAGTGGCTAATATGAGCAGAGCACGCGTATGGAAATTACAGTGGAATCAATCACGAACCGCCCAAACATGCCCTATAGATAGCACAAACAATGCCTTTCTTACCTAATGGTTTCCCATAAAGATTTCTATCTTTTATTCTTCTTAATGTATACTAAAATCTAAGATTTTCTCTGTCAGTTTGTTCTCCTGAAAACGATTTAAGAACGAACAAATATTGATAAATCTGTTTGTTCATTCATCCGAATTAATTTCACGATGTTACAATCCGAAAGTCGAGTACAATTGAAGCAAATTAGTAAAAATAAAACGCTTTTATTGCTCATCTTTGTATAATACAACAATAGAAAGGAACAATTCACTTGTAAGGCAAATTCATGTTTGCTTTTAAAACTAAACAAAATGTATTTAGTCTTTTATATAATTATACAACACATGTTTAGAAAGGATAACAAGAGTGTTTCCGTGTGTAGGAGTATATAATCCATTTACATAGAGAACGACTTAAGATACGTGACCGTAATGTCTTTCCTATGGTAATATGTAGTCATATTGAGCACACATAAAATCTGATAATAAAATACACATCAGAAAATTCAAAATCACTTACGTTTCAGGACGAAGCCGGCAGGCGGTGTCCTAGCATACCAATAAAAATGTAAATGCTACCAATAAAATTTTGCTTTTGAAGTACTCGGAACTTGCTCTGCGGCTTTGATGTGTGTACGTTATAATCAGGATTGTTTGTCAGTGGCCACGCTACCCGTCCTCTGTCGACCTCGGCCAAATCATAATAAACAGAATTTCCCAGAGGAGAGAGCGATATCTGATAGGAATCATTGAATTATTTCTGAGAGTCGGTACGCTCTCCAGTCTCGACAATGTATTATTTTTTGTTATTTATCAATTTGCACGTAGCACTTATCTAATAAGATTTCTTCGTTCGCTTTATTGGAGTTCTCACTAATTGCTCTTTCTTTGTTCTTACTTTTTATAATTCGCTGTACGGAGTGCGGGAACTACTTGCTGGCTTCACCCATCCTCTTCTATTACTGTCGTCCACTCTGATGGCACAAGTAAGATACAAACCTGTGCGGTATTCTACAGTGTTATTGCTAAAGTAGGTATTTCGCACATCTGCGTATAATAAACTTATTCATAGAATAATATACTGTAGATGTTCAGGGGTGGAAGAATTTCAATATGTATAATATTATGCAGGTTGATTCTTTGAGCTCGGGTCGGACAAGGAGCATTTGAATAAACCGATATCGCGGGAGCCGAGCAAAATATTGTCCGCCAGAGGTCGCTGTGTTTAGCCGAACCCCGGAAAATATGTATGTTTTGCCTCCGAGAGAGCCCCGTTATTAGATTCGAGATATACGAAGATGTTGCTACGTAAAATATTGAGAAACACATACACAGTGAGCCAGACGAACAAACATAATAAAACCTTATTTATAACCTAGATCACTTATTATGAAAGCGGTACTTAAGCTTATTGGAAATCCTACTACTATTATAAAGGCGAAAGTTTGTAAGTATGGATGTATGGATGTTTGTTACTCTTTCACGTAAAAACTACTGTATAGATTTGGATGAAATTTGACACAGAGATGGTTTATATCCTGGATTAACACATAGGATATTTTTTATCCCGGTAGAACATTCCTGTGGGATAATTTCCGACCTCCACGCGAGCGAAGCCGCGGGCAGAAGCTAGTAAAACATAAATGGCTCCAAGGATATGTCTATCACAAATATAATGTTGTATTCTTTCGTTTTACGAAGTATCATTAGACTTATCCACCGTATTTCGTACCAAAAATGTGACATCATTATATTTATTGGAATGGTTTATGCCTTTAATGTAGCTAAAATACCTGGGCATCATGTTGGACAGTGCTTTCAATGATTTAATCATTGCCATTAAAAAATCGCAAAATAAAATAATAACGTTATCTTAGTCGCAGTAATAAATGAAGAAAATAAACATTTCAAATAATGCGATAGTGATCGGGCATGATCGGGTGACGATCGTGTGCGTATAATCCGTGATCAGGGCTCACTCAGCAGATGTATAGGGCGACGAGTCTCGCCCTGCCATTACACGCTGTACTCGCACTTACATTAACGCTCTGCCAGATGAAAGATAAACATTTGACGTGAGGATGGGGCGAATCCGTATTCTCGTCACACGGACCGGGTTAATTCAATAGCTGATTGGATTTGGGGCACGCTGATCTAAAACTCCTTTTACAAGTCACGACGCTTTCGATTCTCTGAATATTTATACACGACATTTCAACTCCTTGGTTGAGTTATTTTTTATTCGGAGGCTTTAAACCTTTTTTTATGAGCGGTTTAAAGGTTGACTGTATATATTATTTTGTGCTAAAAATACTACGTCAGTATTATTTCAATAGTAGAAAAATAAGACAATCACACTGTTTAGAAATCATACACATTTTGTGACTTTTCAAACTTATCTATTAGTATTATACATATTTTGTATTAAAAAAGAGATGTTAAACATTTAAATAAACAGGCACTTACGAATAAATAAGACGAAATAATCATAAATAAATAGCCAAATAATAATTCAAATTTGTTATTTCAGATAAGTATCACATTATGACGAAAAGAAATACAAAACAATAAATTTCAAATATGAAAGTGATATTTGGAAAACTACTATTATTTATTTAGCGAGTCGAATAGATTTATTGTTTATAATCTGTGCGCCTGAGTTCGGCATTGACTAGTGTCGCGAGGTGCCTGCGTCGAGTTCGTTGCGGCAGCACAAGGGCCACAATGGCCGCGCCGAAAGAAAATGGGAAAGTCAATGTTTATTTTAAAAAGTGTAATGTAGCCAGTGTGATGTTTGTAAATAGAAGTTCATTAAAATATTTCCCGTATAAAGATCTGTTTGTGCGTGTGAGTTTTATCAATAGTGTTGGTTAGTGTATGTATATGCAACCTACCCTCCTTATCTGTGTGTGTAATTTTGTGGTTGTAAGTCCTGAGGCTCCCGAGAAATGTTACCGTGTCTTGTCATCTTCATTACGTCATCGTGTGATCTCTACCTAAATGAAAACTAACCATGTAAGTAGACATGCATTTTTCAAGCGTTGAACGGAAAATTAAATCTATTATTGCATTTCCACGTATAGTAATGAAAATTTCCGATTTTCCAATAAATCTTGCTAGCAGTCGTGACATGTAAACGGGGTGTAAGTACGGGCCGTCACTTCGCGCGCTTTTATATTCCATCTTGTGTTGACACTGCATTGTTCTGCGGGATACCCTATTTATCTGCTGATTTGTTTGCACCACGACGCGCCACGTCTCTGCGACGTACGGCCGACCGACGCTAGGGGTAACTTCAGTGTAATTGAGATGAGAAATGCGTGACTGTTGAATTGTGTTCATTTACAAATAAATTTGTTCGCGTTGGACGTGTTTGTGATTCTGATACGTCACCTATACGTACTTCGAGGTACTCTGTGGGTGATATCGAAGATTTTCATGTTTATTTGATTGGGAATTTGCTGTTTTATTTGTTCGTTGACGGCGGTTTGTAAATTGATGCGAGACGGGAAAATATTTTATGGGGCTAATAAACGTCTACTGCCAATCTTAAGACGTTTTACCTTTAATACAGACAATTAACAAAAACATAAACTTCTGGCCGTTATTCTGCAAAATATGTAAAGGTTAAAAAGTTGACATAAATTAATAGAAGAAAAAATAAAACAAATGAAATATTCTTTAAAATATCTTCGATCTACGTTCTTTGGCGACTGTTATCTTCAGAGATACCTAAATAAAAACTGATACGTATAACATCTTGTTATTTTTTATAGGAACACGTAGCCTGTGTATGCCCAATTAGACTTTTTGTTATTTTCACTGAAACTTCAACTGATATCGCTGATATTGATAAACAATTTGGCATTCGGAAGAGAAAACAATTTTCTTACACCTTTAAGAATACTTGAACACTTATTTTTTTATATAAAGGGTTTTCACAGAACAATACGTACCATGAGATGTAGTACCTAAATAATTATAATATGTAGATATATCGACATTCTGAAAATCCTCTTAAATCGAGTCCCATGTTTAACCCATTAGATGTTCGCCTATTAGAAGCTGATTGTTTATTAGAGCTCAACGATTTATACGGTTATATTTATTGTCCTTTTGAGATATTTTTTCTTATGAACCTATGGGGTTTAACGACATTTGAGGAATTATGTAATAGAGGAATATATTTCATAATAAAGAACAAGTCGTACACGATTCTTAACATTTGTAATCCTTGAAAAATACGTGTAAAAATAGATAAATTCTCTCATGCTAAAAAAGGATAAAGGTGAAACAGCAAACACAAAATTATGACCGAGGAAAATACCCAAGGAAAGAAAAGCACATGTATTTTTCAATTCCAAGAGATAGGTATATTGAGTGACCTTGTGTACCGTGTAGGTACGAAATGTGGGGTGGTTTTACGATTGCCTTTCTCGTTTGTGCCGAGAAAGGTAAATTTTGGGAGAATCTATTGGACGTTTTGACTTATTGCACAATTGAAGAGTATTTTGTATTTCGTATATATTCCGAGGTGTGGGAGGAATACTAATACCTACTTACCTGCCTTTGCTTGTATTCAGCTGGTCATAATCAGCCTATTATATTTCCACTTCTGGGACGCAGGCCTTTCTCTCATAAGCGGGATTGTCCAAAAGGGCCACTGCCTACCCTGGAACATAAAGGCTAAGGAAAGAACATAGATGGGTTTTAGTCCGTACGAGTCTGACACTCCCTTTCGCTCCACCCAGAGCGGGAGGAGTAATTTGATGATTTCCCACCCTAAAAAAAAGGCTTCCTCTCTGTGTGAGGAAGTGAGCTGCGGTCTACCACGCGAATCCAGTGAGAGATGTCACACGTCTTTGAATTATTAGTTCTAGGATATGCCGGTTCCCTCACGATGTTTTCCTTCACCGTTTTGAGAACAGTAGTGATGAAATGATTTAAATGAAGTAAAGCGCCTGTCCGCCCCTCAGTGATCCCAAGTGGTGGATTACGGCCTCTTTCCTCTTCCTCTCAGAGAAAAGGCCTATGTCCCAGCAGTGGGGACATAAAGCTGCTGTAGGGTTCGAACTCACGACCCACTCGTAAGTCGCGGCTGTTACCACTGAGCCATGTTTTTTTTATGTTTCTATACAGCCACAACTACTCTACTCCTTCTCAGAGATAAATACTGTGGATGCCTTTTCATAAATACCTATACACTGAAAGCCTGAAGCAATTCTGTTCCTATAGAAAATCTGTATCTAATTAAGCCCACCTGGATTAGAGTAGGGTCGCTCCCTGATGTCAGCGTGCGCAAACAACTATCTTTACCGAATACCTAATTTCAACGTTGGTTCAACAGGTACCCCAGCTCGCTATTGAAACATTTCCAATTAAAACCCTACTTACTTATCATAATGAGCTTATAAAACCTAATCTAGTTCTAAAACTGTATTCATGACGAGGAACATATTTTCCCTGAGGAAAATCTGTATCTAATATTCTAAAATCCGTCCCTATTATTTCAAGATGTACCATAAAATACGCATATAGCCCTAGTATGACACATCTCAGTGGGAGGGGTGGCGCAGAAAGCTGTGCGGTGTAAAAAATCCCCTAATCTAGTAAACAGGGGCTAAATGACTCACTTCACTGCGGGCGCCATGTATTCGGGGAGATTCGGGAAAATTCGGGGGACTTAATCTTTACGGGATAAAGTAAAAGGAGACATGACCCAGGTGCTAGTCACACCGCCACACGCGTAAATTGTGGCCTCTTTGTCTTTTTGTAACGTTACCTCCAAGGGCCCGCCTGTTAATTATTAAATTTGGTGCCGTTTTAATTTTAATAATATTAATTTTATCAGTATGCCTCCTACTGGTTTTTTGGTGGGTATGTTTAGAAGAGTAGATCTGTCTATGGTCGTTATGGAGTTAAATTTGGATTGCTCGGAGCATAATAACACAAGAATAGCAGAGAGATATTGTGTTCGCCAAGTAAGTAGTACGTAATAGGCACTAGGTTAGGTATACTATGATAATCCAAAATTTAGTATAGTAGTTGGTTAACCAAATGATCACGAATGAAAAAACCTTTTGTTCATTTGCTTCTCACACCAGATATACATAAGTGTGTAAGCTGAAGTCACATTTTCCAATTATCCTACGCCAGTAGATAGCTCACGTATGTTTTACCACCTGAGCTTCACCTGTCGACCTCCACCATAAACATTTGAGTCTCTAAGACAAGAAGCCGTTAAATACAAAGGAGGATAAATCTCGAAGTTAACATTTACAGCATTACCGGAACGGTTTTTCATGTTTAAAACACAGCATTAGGTGCGGGGCGGCCGGCCGGCGGCAGGCCAGTGTTCTGCTACGTGCGGCGTAATCGCCGCGCGGACCTCTCTCAAACACGGAAAACCATTCAGACACCCCCCGCACCTACCCCTACACCCCCCAACCCACACCCACCACTTTTACGATGAATCTTCGTTTCTCCGCATCAAGAAGTAATTTTAGTGTTCCTTTGCCGATTCAATGATACCACTCGGCCTGATTGGTTAAGCCCCTCTTTGATTTAATTTCGGGTTAAGTTGCCCTGTGGTCGGACCCTGTGGGATTTGGATTCGTTTAGTACGAACATACGGATATTTGTATCGGCCTGTTATACTGGTTTAACGGCTTTACGACTCAGTTTTGAGAGGGCATTGAGTTGATCAAGTCAGGTGAAGTTTGTTTTCCCGCTTGGTCACGTAGTTTAATATGACGTAGCTCTCGAAGTAAGATAAATCCATCTATTTTCATGTTCATTCAATCCTTCTTTGTCTATGAATAACTTATGCAACCTATCCGAACGTAGGTGTACGTTTAATGTCAAACGTCGGGAGATTTAAAAATAGAATTGGAAAAGGTCAGCGCAACGGTTTTGTTTATTCCGATATATTTTAAAACCTTAAACTCCATTAGCAGGTTAGCAGGCACTCTGTCTGTGTTAAAGAGACATTAATAGAAATAATACGAAAATCCGTTGAGAGTAATATCTTTTTTAGCTCTTCCTGAAATTATTAAAGCTTTTTGCAGTATTGAATGTACAATTGTTCGATTGTATAATTTTACTTAAAGGCTAACAAGTTCAGGGTATTTTAGCAATATAGTCTTGTGAAAGTAATTTACTTCAAGACACAAAAGTTTCGTAGGTTATTATGTTATAGAAATGTCATCATCTACCCAGCCTTTTCCCAACTATATTGGGGTAGGCTTCCAGTCTAACCGGATGCGGCTGAATACCAGTATTTTACATGGAGCGACTGCCTATCTGACCTCCGCAAACCAGTAACTGGGCAATACGACACCCTTTGTAAGACTGGCTGTCAGATTTTTGGGCGTCTGACGACCCGTAGCGACTGTCAAAGGTGCACAAATGACAGCCGGGAAAAACGGCATAACATATTGTGCTTTTCGAGACACGGAGGAGTCTCGGTATGAAAAGATGGTCTACGGCCAACCCCGGCAAGCGTAGCTTAACCTGACGGATCGACCTGTACGGCTGTTAGTACTTAGCCACGAGCTCCTCATATTATAGTTACATTTGTAGGTAATGATTATAGATGGCTGTGTAACTTCAGACATCAGTGTAGGTATCGTAATTCACGCTATCTTATTCTAGGTTAACAAATGGTCCCATATCATTCTTTAGCAAATAATACGTTTACTAGGGTTCTCCTCCTAGACACGTTCTCATAGAAAGGAGTTTTTATACCTAAGTTCTTGTACGCTCATGATTTTCTTAAAAACTTATGAACCAATATTAAACAGCAGTTTCTGTCCGCGACTTCATTCGCGTAGAAGTCACAAGATACAGTTTATGATTTCTCCATACAGATGTAGTTGCTGAAAATCATCGTTGCTGACGGTTCGTCTGAAGTCACAGCATTTTGCTGAGTAACGACCTGTTCTTGCGCAGATGCGACGCACGGTTTTAATGTATCAATTGTTAATTTAAAATAGTAGTTAAGTTATCATCCTGCAATCGGCATTTTTGTTTCTCGTGCGTCCTTCACCGATTTTAAAACAAGTGATAATTATACATATTAAAAAGAGATAAAATTTTGTTAGTAAGTTACGGTGGTAATCTTAGGAGTTGGTGATCTATTTCCAAAAATTCTTTGAAACGAACCGGAAGCTACATTTTCCCTGAAAATTTTAGGCTTTAAAAAAATAAACCACATGTAACAAGTCGCGGGCGTCTTCGCTCGCGACTCCTTCCGCGTGGTTTCTTAGTTAGTTAGCTAGTTTAACTATACCTATAACATGTTTATGTTTTAATCATCATCATCAAAATAAATGGCTACAGAGGCGAGCAGTTACTTATAAAGTTACACGTGTAACCAATACACCATAAAATCGTATTTTGTTGACTCATGGATATACAAATGTTTGCATAAGGTGAAATATAGGTCCAAACATAGGTACCGGTGTCAGTGATTGATATGTTACCAAGACATGACCGCCCGAAAGGGGTTTGTTTTCACGAAACGGAACATCCCACAGATCCCACAACATTTGTGGACAATGATGAGTTTTATTATGAGAAAGGTTTTCGTTTAAGGATGCTCCGACGGGGCCGCCATTTGTTAGGATGACACTAACCATACAAACCAATCATTTTATCACTTTTCTACAATTGAATATGGCCGCGTTTGACTTTTTTAGGAAATAGCTTACATAATTATTATTGAGAAAAACAATCGTTAAATCCAGGAAATTTGACACTTGTTTATTAGTGGGAGTGAATTTTAACAAATAGGTAACCCAAAGCGTTAGTTTAGAAATTTAGACGCTAGATGGCGTGTCCGATTGTCGCGAAAACTACTCCTGCAACTTTAACAATAATGTTCCAATAACACATAAGACAAAATAAACTTAAAATGTTGCCTTCGCGCCATCTAGCGGGAAAATAGCCCGGAGCAGATCGTTTAATTCAGCTTAACTAGTCGTGTAAAATTTTATAATTATAATTTGAATACCATAAGTCTGCCTCGCTGACGCTTGCGAACAGTAGAGCAATCTAGTGTTCGCAAGCTTTACTGCTGAGCATGATGTCCTGGGTTTGATTACCGGGTTGGGTAAGTGTTATTGGGTTTTTCCATCTGGAATTTCTCAGTAGACGTCTGGAGTCGCATAACAGGCGAAACGTGGCCGGATGGACCCCACCCTTTGAGGATTAGGCTTGACGTTATAAGGGGCCCCTTATAATCGGACAATCCCGCTTACCCGCCAAGCCTGCCGGGTAAGCGGGATTGTCCGAAAGGGTTATCGCTGCCCCGGAATATAAAGGGCTAAGGAAGGAACATGGATGGGTTTTAGTCAGTAAGAGTCTGACACTCCCTTCCGCTCCACCCAGAGCGGGAGAAGTCATTGGATGATTTCCCAGCCTTAAAAAAAAAGGCTTGACGTTATGTAAATACAATAATTACCCAAGTTACCCAAGTTTATAAATACCTAATACAATAATTAACCAAGTTTGTAAGTATTATGATGGGATTACCTACCTAAGTTCTTATTCTAGACTTAGTAACAACTATATGTTCACCCCTAGGGGTAAACAGGCGTGATGATGGCGTGGTAGCGTGACGGCGTGATGGAGTGACGGCGTGTCGGGGCGGAGTGGCGGCGTGGTTTTTTTGGTATTCCAAAAAAAAAAGAATAGACGGAAAATATATCAAACATAAGACATAAACCAGTACCTAATATAATCTACGCGGCTGCCAGCTATTTGGCATGTGTACAATTAGTACAACCAGCCTTTTCTAGAAACATTCTGTAAAGAGCCTTGAAGACTTGCCAAAGTTACCCTTTAAGAGGCATCATAAAGCCAGCATTCAGACTCGCGGGGGATGTCAATTGCCTTCAGTTGACGAAGCTTTGAAGATCGGCTGGAAATCAGGCTCTGCAGCTGCGCTGGTCATCCTTTTTGTTGTTAGCCTATCAAAGCAAAATTGAAAAATAAGTTTAAAAAAATACATTTATTTTAAATAGTTTCAATTGATTTCAAGGCTATCTTGAAAAAGGAAATGCTTAATTATTGACTTTTTGTTCCAAATACTAAATATAGTGTAATAGTAGGGTTTTAAAATTTTATTTGGAACGACAAAATGTAGAAGCAAATGTAATTATTTTATTGTTTCGCATGGAGAAGCATGGACAATAACTTATAACCTTTAATCTTATAAATCGTTTTACGATATATGAAAGTTCAAATGTTTGACCCAAAGTTAGCTTTGCGAACTTCGTTGGTCTTTGATGACTATCAGTAGTCAGTATAACCAGTATAACTCCAACTAATACGCCAAAGTATTTTTTTTGGTTTGTTACGTGTTCATGACTAAACCACTGAACCATATTATAGTACCTTTTATTCTGTAAAACAGTACTGTTCCCGAGGAAAACAACAATAACGTTCTTATGATAATAGATGGCGCCACGTGTCTTTCGAATGAATGAATTATCATATTATTACAAGCAGAGTACAACCCAAATTGATTGAAGCTGCGGGCAAAAGTTAGTTGAAACAATATTTCATACTAACTTCACTACAAAATACCGAAATATTTGTGTCCATTATTTATAACTTAGGCGAGCATTTCAGCCACGTTTGTGAGTTCAATTAGTTCATAAAAATACTTTGCAGTGATAAATGGAGAGGTAGACGGAAGGTTCGGAGACAAAAGAAGATTAATATTCGTGGTGGTCGCAGTACCCTGTTCGTGTACACGTCCAGCATATTTGTCGTAACAAAATTCACTACATAGTATGTATTTAAATAAAAAACATTTTTTTTTCACGTAAAAAAGTTTCTAAACTAATGTCTGTTGAACTTGCCAACAAATAAAGTCCGAAGTTTAAAAAAAAAACATTTAAAGTAAGTATAATTATTAAAAGGTTTTATTGTTTCGAATATTTTCAGTTATTTTCATTCATCTAACAGTGGCAACTGCATTTACCGAAGAGGGCACAAACGGAACGCAAGTAATCTCACTGACTAGCTTATCTATTCAGCTCGTGAATGGAAACTGCTAAAAACTTTTCAAGAATCAGGTTTCCATGTTTTTGAGAATGTAGGTAGCCATTTTTGCCAGTACATGTAACAATTATAATTATAACATGTAAAGTACAGAGGCCCGCACATCAAGTTACCACAATCTGTCAAATTTCTTTGAAAGTATTTCAACTTTATTGCAAAGATCATCATCATCATCATGGTTCATTTTTAATTGAGAAAATTTGACAGTTAGGGATAGCTTGATGTGCTGGCGTCTGTACATGAAAATTGTAGTCTGTATGGTGTGGAATCATGAGACATCGGCATGACATAGGTAAAGTCCCGCACAAACGGCGCATCAATGGAATGCATTGCGAAAATAGCCCTCACAGCTACGACATAAAGGCGCTGTCAATGTCAAATGATTGACTGTACTAGTATCTACATGTGGGGCGCGTGACTGTACGCTTCGGCGCAGCATCGCGTCCACGGGGCCAGTCGTCATGAATACGTAATACAAGGGCAGGACGCGAATTCTTTCGTTTATTATTCAATCATTCGTTCGGCGCGAGTCGGCTTTAATTTCATGGCGGGTGGGCACGGCCCCGAGCGGCGGCCCGGCCTCTTAGTGTGGAAACGATCCCGATACTATTGTTGGAATTATGCTATTAATTAGAACATCGTGGCAGATTGTCGGAATTTATAGGGCTGTCTCAACCGTTGGGAAGTTGTCTTTTAACTCGTGCTGCGCTTAATTTTGGCAGAAGTTTTACGAGATTTTGGATTAACAATTGTGTTTTTACTATTTATTTTTTATTGTTTCTTTGGTAAATTAAAGTAATTTTTGTTATTACCATTAATGTCACTACAGCTTTATTCCTTGCAACACTAAATCCATTTCACTGTAAAGTCCGCAAAATAAAATGCAATTTATCCAGAAATGCAAAGCGAGAGGAAGCACTTTCCTTACTTGTTTGTCCATCACCGCCGAGTACTGTGAAAAAGACAATTCTTATTCTTAAAGGCGAAGCTGGTGAGGATGTGGAGGAGTGCGTGCCCGTTTTGATTGAAACCACCGGCGCCGCCCCTTCCGACGCCATCGCGACCGACGCCGAATTGAAAACGCAAATTTAGTGACACATCTATTAACGAAAATGTGAAGAAGGCACCACCAGAAAATAGGATCCGCGAGGGAGAAAATTTCCGTACAATTGTAACAATATTTTATGCTGGCAACATTCTTATTTTAATAAACAAGTGTTGCCATTATAGGCGTGTAGGAATTTTCTATTTACGTAACTTTCATTAAGTATATTTTTGCTGCAGTGTTGGGTTCTTGTTATTCTGTACGACAAACGAAATTTGTTTAGGCTCTGAAATATTCAAAATAATGTATGTTTACTTGTATATGAATGCATGCGTGAGGCACGGTGGGGACGAGCAGGGTTGGCAGCAATCTTGAGAAATCATTTTTACGACTATCAAAGGGAGAATAACATTAAAATTCAGGAGACGGTCACGCGACCTTGTACTGTCATGTTCCTTCAAGCCGCGCCGAGTAAGGGTCTGTAAAAATGCGTTCTTCTTTAAATAAAACATGTATGTGAATTGCACACACAAATTCCGTGTGAGGTCTTCCATTCGTATTTTGAATTTCAAAATTGTTTGTTTATGGAAACTTGAGTCATTTTTTTAAACTAAGAACGTTTTAATATCAGAAGAATAGAACTTATACAAAATCCAGACCCAACTTATGCTCACTTTTTTCAATTGAGTCATAAAGAAATCCTTCACGTAGACCTCGCACCTGCTCTCGAAAATATTTGCTATAATTTATTGAAAGCCAGCACTCTGTCTCGGGTCCGTCTATGTAAGTAATGTGTCGCAACAACGCGTCTGGGCATTCGGACGGTCGCATTCGCACACGATTCAAATAAAAAAGTCCGCCATCACTCAAGTATGCGCCGCCATTCACTCGCTTACTCAGAAATTTGCACCCTCGACCCATTATAATAATGTGGACATGCTAGATGAAAAATACTAAAGATAAAGAGTACATCGAGTCTAGACAGCTCTCGTTTTCGAAGGAGATACGGCGACACTGGCAAGCTGATAAAGTCTTAAGTGAATTACGTTTTACATGTGTTTCGCGTCGTATCCATACAATGGAGAACATATCGGCGGCGAAAGGTTAGCGTGATGTGAGATCTACACGAGCCTTGCAAATGGACAGGAAAAAGACGCGGGAGGAATGCGTGGGTGCTTTTAATTTAATATCGACTGACACCGAATTGGAATCGAAAGTTTACCAAGGACGTGCTCTGCCGCTTAATCCGTACCGCCTGTTTGCCGCTTTAATATTTATTGCCTACCTACAGGACCCGGGATACTTATTTATAAATATGAGCTATTAAATTCCTATGAAAAAACATGCATGAGGTGACTGCGTAAGGACAAAGGAGGATTAGAATATGAATGCGTGAAATATCTGAATATCTGGATAACGAATTACTTTCTTTAAGATTTTATGTTTGGAGCGAAAAAATCTTATTAGTGCGAACTTTGTTCTTGAACAAGGCTTCAAGATAAAGATGAAATAAAACATCCTCGGGTACAAACAACGCAAGATTTAAGGAGCAAAAAGATACGTTAGTTTCTCGTTTTCCGTAATTGAACCACGTACAGCAGCATAACTTCGTACAAAATATCTCGTTGAAGACGCTCGCTTGTGCTGCGAAAAATAACGTACGCATTTAAAACAATAAAAACATTCACGGAGGCGGCTTGAGTGAATTTTCGCGGGAGGAGGCGCCGGCGTTGGGAAGACGCGTATTTACTGCGACCAGAGTGTTACAATTTTGCAATGGGAAATGTGGATACGGTATAATGTCCATTATTTGTTTTTTTTATAAAAAAAAATCTTGACGATTACTGTTTTTTATATGCAGCCTCCGATTTTGCTTAATTGTACAGGGATAAGAACGTAATGTGCTAAGCTTTTAGTACGTTTAGAGTTATGTTACGGTTTTATTTGTTCATTTTGCGATATCAGTATTTCTAAAACCTTCCTTAATTAGATGTTTGCTTATTAGAAGTCGTTTGTTTATAAGAGCTCAACGATTTATACGGTTTATTTATTGTCGTTCCAAGAGAATTTCTCTAAAGAACTTATGGGGTTCATACGACATTTCAGAGGTTAAGTGGTATGATTGGAAACAGGCACAGAAATGTTGAGTTTGGAGTTATGTTAACATACAAATATGGTGAAATAAAGTATTTGGTGGGCTACAGATTGAAGTTATAACAAATAGAACTACTATCAAAGAAGATATTGGTAAGAGCCCTATAATATTGGTCAACCAGACAAATACGACTGTAACAAAAGATAATTCCAGGCAGCAAGTTTCGCTTAAAACAATAAAGGACACCTGCTAGGCACTTATATTCTTATCTCCCCAGTTGGCCGGTGTCAGTGGGGCAAATTTCATTTGGGACGGCAGTCCGAAGCCCCGGCCTGAACTTCGCCCCAACTTGCAAACACGTGTTAACATGAGTCGTCTTTGAAAAACTGGATAAGCACCTTATTTATATGGGGCCAGCGTACGACGCGACACAAAAGAACATGATGATATTACTGTTAGCCGGGACACGCTAATGTCATGTACATAATGTTATTTACCAGCCACGAATTACTCTGCCTTTTTATGCCTAAAAATGTTGCTGGAATGTGATAAAAATTACGAGCCCTTAGATGTGGGGAGGTAAAGTAAAGATATACGCCTAGGACGTGTTATTGCCGAAGTCTCGTATGGTACAGTTACGGCAGAAAATTCACAATATATCGCGAGCTGCTTAGAAAGGAAATGAAAACAGAAATCGGTCTCATTGCCTTAAGTGTTTGCAGAATACGTAACGACACGTGTTAGTCACACGTGTAATGTTGATGAAAAGAGCCACTTCACGCGTTTTTCGTTGATAATTTTATTAAAAGCATGAGGGAATTTTCCAAACGGTAAAGTTCGACGTATAAGTTGCACACTTGTAGCAAACAGCCAGGACGCGGCTCGGCAGATATTAATCTTTTCCATCGCGGAGGTCGGCGTTACAACTATTTACTTAACTTTCGATGCTCCGTTTTGTTTTTGATACCGAAACAAATGTTATTTTCTGTTCATAAAAATAAAATAGTGCTATGGGAATTATTTCAGTTTAGTAACAGACTGTTACTTATATATTTGATTTATTTTATTTACCCAGCGAGTTGGTTTTCTCCTCGCACGTACTAAACGATATTTGGCGATCCCTAAGACGAGCCGTTTGTCACGTACGTGACGCCGCGGACAAAATGGAAACTTCACTGCGCTGCCGAAACGGACAAATAAATACGTAACTGTTTTGTGAAAACTGTTATTGCCATTTATGTTTTACTCCCGATATTTGAAACAAGTATTTTAGCTTTCGTGTGTGGCTTTATTCCCGTGCAGTCGGTAGTTTGTTGTGGAGGCGTTTTAATCTTGGATACGGAACCTTTTGTACAACTTTGTAGCTTTAATGGTAATGCATTCGACACAGAATCCAACACTAAAAGTTTTACAATTCCCAGCGTGAATGAATGTTGTTTTTTTTAAAATTTTTCATGCCTTGTTCTTTTCTCTCCGTAGTAATACAGGATTGTTTATGAACGCTCAACACACCTTTTGGAGTTCCAACTCTATAGTATGTGTGCACGTCTAAAAATATTTGCAAATAAATATTTGTTATTGGTTGGATTTTACAGTCAATTTCCAACTTTAACGCAGGTTAATGGCGCAGTGTAGGTTTATCCAGCGTTTTCAACCAATACAAAAGCTTAACCTAGCTAAATCCCAAAAAGTTGTGACGTGGATTTGAATCCAATCGGAAATAGAAACAAAATTTCCGCGAAAGTGTGGCTGGTGCTGGAATATAAAGTAGTTTAAAAAGAGTAGCATTGAAGTTCAATTTTCTCTGAATAAATTTATTCAAAGTAAATTTAGAAAAAACTTAGGAGTCCTTGGAGTTCGTGTAGGTTTTAATTTTTCCAAGTCACGTTACAGGGAAATTCTTGAGGAGCGACCTTTGTGGTTACCTTGAGGATAATACCTATACAGCATGTATGAAAGAGGTGTAGTCTTATTTAAGTGTATGGTACAGTAGGTTGATAGGTGTTTGGTGTAGAAGTAGAAATAGGAAGTAAAGAAATAAGTCCCTGAGAAATATATGATTTTCTTATTAACTTGTTCATTTAACTAGACTAGGTAGGTCACTACATCACCCCCCTCCAGAGACCGTCAAGGGCGATAATAGTCGGGAAATTTAACGCGACGTCCTGACCGCGTCGTTCTGACGACGCTGTCGTCAGTGGAAGGTAAGTTCCGGTTATCCGCGTCGGGTGTATAGTGATGAGTGTTCGTGTTGAGTGGGTAGGCGGCTCGACCAGATAGTGCGCAGAAACTCCTCCGGTACGCCGGGGCCAGCGAGGTTGAGCAGGTGGCGATGAAATTGTGACGGCTTCTGGTCACCGAGTTCCTCGTGCCTGAGAAGTTGCTTCACCTTTTTCTCACGCGATGCCGAAAGCCGTTTTATCAGCTCACCTTTAAGCTTCTCATATTTTCCCGAGGGTGGAGGGTTGTCGATGACATCTTCGACTTCAGAAGCGTACTGAGGATCCAGGTTGCCCATTACGTAATAAAATTTTGTGTCGTCTGACTTGATGTTCGCCAGGTTGAACTGCGCCTCCAGTTGGTTAAACCAGAGACTTGGCTTTTCTGGGTAGAATGGCGGTACGCGCACGCCAACGCGAAAAGTTTCCGCTGCCACATCTTGATCCGTGCGCGCTCTGTCCTCAGCCATCCTCGTGCTCTTGAGCGGGGTCACCAATGTAGGTTGATAGGTGTGTGGTGTAGAAGTAGAAATAGGAAGTGAAGAAATAAGTCCCTGATAAATATATGATTTTCTTATTAACTTGTTCATTTAACTAGACTAGGTAGGTCACTACAGTACTGTAGAGCATGAGTGAAACCTTACCTTTACCTTTTGTACATGGCTTGTAATAAACTGACAGCATTCGAACCTTTAAATTACGTTTAGAATAGTCGATAGGTTAGGTCTGTCTTTGGCCGCGGGGCTTGGCAGATGTATTCAATATAATACATATAATTGGTGTTTCACGGTTTGTTTGTTTGCTTTCATAGCGTAGCAAATCCCAATACACACAGAATACACGCTCTACCTCTGAGCCCCCTCAGCGAAGGTCCCTCAACCTTCTATAGTACAGACCATCAAACTGCACCACTTTTCTCCATTGGACCAACATCGTAAAGGCGAAAAATTATCAGCTGTCCCATACATTTGTCTAGGACAGATGGACTACACTTACACATAATATAACACACCTTTTTGCCACATGCTGTATACCAATGCATGTGTGGGTAAAAATATTCGGTGCTCTTTTTTAATAAGTATTGCTAGTGCACTGTTTGCCGGGAGAGGGAGCGGGGGCGCGGCGCGACGGCGGCGCGGCGCGGCCCAGAGTGTTTGCACAGAGATTAATGATGCGATACTGAGCGCACTATGAGGCGAAGGTACTCGACAAAAGGACCTCTTACTTATTCTTTGGTGCCTATGAAAAGTCCCGCGGAGAAAACAACCACCTGCAACGTTAAATGTTTTTGAGGAAGTGTAGGTATTCGAGTGGTTCTTTTCAATGTACGTTCCTATAACGTTTAAAAAACCAAAACTGGTATTCAGCTGCATCCGGTTAGACTGGAAGCCGACCCTAACATAGTTGGGAAAAGGCTAGGCAGAATGAATGAATGAACGTTTAAAAAACCGAAGTAATAGAATTAAATTGAACAGTTTTTTATCTAGCCTAGGCTGTCCCACTCCAGAGCAAATATACCTTCGTTCACTCCTATCTTTCGCGAACCGGGACGAGATGGATAGCGTTCGTCAATATTGGAAGGTAGATGCGCTAGCTCGCAGAATATGGAAATACGATGGGCGATTTAATTTGAAAAAAAAAATATAATGCTACTCTTCAATGATAAAAATTTGTCGTAAATAATATAAAATATCGGAAATACTCATACTGTGTATGAAAGTCCTTTCTACACTTCATTTGCAAAAGTCAAAGTCAATTTCAAATCATTTAGAACAAAAAGGCACAAGAAAGGCACTTTTGAACGTCAAAATGAACAAGAAATAGAATTGATTCTAACCCCTTCCAAAAGGTAGTTCAAAAAAGCCCATAAAAGTTGCATCTCTATCACCGCATACCTATAAAAATAACAAACAAGAAATAGACTCATAACACATCCAGCATTAGAAACAGACTACAATAATTCAATGACACTCATAGCATCTCAATGAAGGGGGAAAATGAAAAAGTCTATTGGAGAATAAATCATAAGTAAATGAGATATTGTTTCTGCGACGCCCGGCATACAACTGAAATGGAAATCACAAATGATGACAAAGCGTAACGTAACGTGAATTAATGTAACCTATAACGTGGTCTATGTGTGGTGCATCAGTGGGATGTCGTTGTTTTAAATCAGTGAAGGTAATTTACAGATTTGTAGATTCTTTAAATTAAATCAGTGAAGGTAATTTACAGATTTGTAGATTCTTTAAATTACTTTATATAAAAGTTTCATTGAGTAAGGTCACTGGCAATTTAAAGATCAGGGATTACTATTTTCAACGGGATTGTCCGAAAGGGTTACCGCTACCCAGGAATATAAAGGGCTAAGGAAGGAACGTGGATAGGTTTTAGTCAGTAAGAGTCTGACACTCCCTTCCGCTCCACCCAGAGCGGGTGGAGTCATTTGATGATTCCACCCTCAAAAAAAAAAAACAAGGGATGTCTATTTAGTTCCGACATTAATGCATATTATTTCCTATTGGCGTATAAAATAGTAAACTAACATTATGTAGACCTCAATACAAACTTTGATTTCAGTTTTCCAGTAAGACGAAAAAAAATTAACAATAACTTTCTTATTCTTGTACTTTTATTCTCGCAATTTTAGGGTAGATTGACACCGATCTCTGCTTGATTAATTACCCATTTATTGTAATAAGACATTCTTTCAAAGCTTCTGCTAATAAAAAGGGCTATAAACATATATCATAAGTTAGCGTCAGCAAGACTGCCTGAATAATGAAACTAGATCATATATCAAGATCGTAGGTATTCCTAGAAATGTTCTAGCTAGGAGAAAAACATCAAAATACGGCATTTTGCCCGCTATTTATATTATGGGAAGGATCATTATTTGTGCCGCAGTGACTCCATTTATAGTGTATCCAGTGGTTTCATGAGTGCTCTAGATTTTCAATATTCGCCTGTTGGTTGCATCATAAATCTTAGCGCGCAGACGTTTGCTGCGACAACGTGCATTCCGTGCCTCCCCCACCTTAATATTTAATGAAAATTGTTGGTTTAGCTTAATTTCCTTCTCTGTGTATATCGCAGTATGAATAATATTTTATTTAATACAGCTTGGTATTGTTATTAATTGCTTTCATGAAGTGAAATATTTCATTGGTTAAACGTGGTTTTATAGCTTTCAGCTTCATTTATATATTTTGATCACATTGTATGTATAATAAGCACATTTGTATTTTTAAAATTAAGCTGATGATAATATTATATTATATATATTCCTCATATTCCGCATATTCCTCAGTCAAAGAAAAAAAAATATTTTATTAAATTATATTATATTTAAAATTAATGGGATACTAACAATATTTATATATTGTGAGAATAGTATTATTTATTATAAATTGCATGAATTAATGATAATTAATATCACATAATGTAAGCTACACTTGTAAAATCGTGTGCGTATATTTTATTTTTTGAAAATATATGTATTTCAATTTAAATTGCTACATATTAACCGGCAACTAAGTTCTACGAAAAGTTAAATTTATTGTTAAGATCTTCAATTACACACGGAATAAAGAATTTATTTTGAACATTTAAAACCAAAGTAAATTAGGCTAGGTGGTGTTATTTACGGTATTAATAATGATTCGACTTTTACCAATACCTATCTGTCGATAAAATATTTATAACAATTGACATCCAGCATCTCATGCTTTTTTAACGATAAAATGGTTTTTTTTTTGCTAATAATTCTATTCTTATTTTAAACTTCTTGAAGGTAATTTCTTGGGGAGGTTCTTTTTTTTAGTTTGGTTTTCTAATAAAAATGTTTTTTTTTATAACCTATTTAATAACCAAACTAAAAAAGAAATTTAACTTACTGTTCGAAGAACTTAGAATTCTATTAACTATTCTTCATTCATCTTCTACTATAATATTTTATTATTTGGCTTATTTATTATATTGTCATCGATCCTTGACAAGTGTGCTAAATTAATTGCATCAGTCTGACGTTTTGAAGTGGGTGAATAATATGTTTACATACCTACATAGTTACAGATATACAAGTGAAGCTAAAAAATAAAAGCGTTTTAAAAAGGTGCGATAGAATCGCGCGACGTAGATGAAAATGCAGTAATAATTGAGCAAGCAACGTCAATGTTTAATCCGGCGCGAGCGCAACGGGCCGTTTATCAATCGGCCCAAAAAACAACATATTTCAATATCCGCTGATTAATATCCGCTGCCAGTTCGCCGGCCGAGGCAAACATGAAATTTATGTACTGCGACCGAGCGCTTTATTTCATTTTGCTTTTTAAATTACGAATGTTTGGCGCGACAATTGGCCGCGTGTCGCCGTCGCTCCCATCTGTTGCGGCCGACAATTAACATTTGCATTAGAATTTCATTTCGCTACCTAAATCTGTATTATGCGATAATTTTCACACAAATATCCCG
Source organism: Hyppa rectilinea (assembly GCA_951799385.1). Taxonomy (NCBI): domain Eukaryota; kingdom Metazoa; phylum Arthropoda; class Insecta; order Lepidoptera; family Noctuidae; genus Hyppa; species Hyppa rectilinea. The sequence continues at coordinate 8,897,096 of OX637306.1, read as the reverse complement.
TCCTTTTATAAATGTGAGCCTTTTTCGCACATTCAGTACGTTTGTAATATTAATAGTTATGTTTCAGTAATGAGTTTCGCAACTCCGTACGTGCCCAACAAAATGCGAAATTAATTTCTAAAGGCGTAAGTCTCGCCACCATATTAGCATAAAGACGTAATTGATGGGTAAACTAATTTAATGTTACACAGCAATTATGCTAAGACGCTCATGGTTTACAACGCCATAAAATGTTCTTCCGGTCTCCGAAACTGCAACGGAAGTAATAAGCAGTGCAATACTCCGAGTCATAAATTAGAATAAGCAGTTTTAAGTGAGGAGGGAGCGCGCAGCCTCCGCCTCACGCGCAAATCATATACTTAATATTTGTACACGTTCGATGTATCCTAGATTCCTAGTACATCAGGTGAATAACTTAGCTCGTATATTTGAAAACATAAACAATCCCACAACAGCGATGGCGGGAGTCGTAAAAATGGAACTTGAGAGAAACTTAACAGGAAACTTTTATTAAAATAACAACATTACGCCGTTAATTTGTTTGTAAAACTGCGCAGACGGTAAAAATTACTTATTCAGAGTGTTGAGACCGCGGAGGCGAGGCGCGGCGGCTTCTTGGCAAATGTCGCGCCGCTTTTCTATAATTCAAGCGGAGTCGTGCGGCGTGCGGCGTGCGCTGCGCTCCGTTCGCTCACACGCTCTCACCTCACTACTGACAACTTAGCTCGCACTGAGTCAGATCAATTCATGATATTCACATCGTTAAAGTTACCCTTTATGACTCCGGCGACACGTACAAGTTGCCTCTGTGCTCACTCTACAGAAAAGTTTTACATTGACAACTATTGCAAAGTTAAAAGTAGACGTAGCGAAGCCCCAAAACGCTACATATACCACCTGCAATATTAAAACAAAGGCGTGAACTATGTGCTGAAACAAAATAAGTAATAAGATACTCCGAGGCGAGGATTAAACTTATAGAAATACAATAACTTAATTGAGATTCTCCGGGCACTAATAGGTTTTCATGTTATAGAAAATCCACTTTCTCGCAAAGTGAAGAAGAACGGTCGTGTTCCGGCGTCGATGGGCTAACAAATGAAATTAATGCATTTCTCTGGAGAAATAAAATGTCATTAGTTTCGCCCGATGAGCTCGCTTCCACCGAGAACCTTCTTACGATCGCGAAGTTTATTGTCTCCTATAGTTTTCACTACATTTACTTGTAATATTATTTCTACTAGTACTGTAATTTAGTTGTCGATTGAACATTTAATTTGAATTCAAGGTCTTATACTTATTGTTTCTATCGATGATACAAGTCTAGACTTTACTTGGGAATATTAAGAGACTGATTACGTATATTAATTACTGAGAGCAGTCTTTGGGATTCGTCTATGTAATCTTGCTGAAAGCAATGCCTGAAAAGGTTCTCGTAGACGTGAAATTGGCCAATTCAGTCGATATTATAACCACAATAACAGGACAAATGATATCAAAAACGTAATATTCTGGCATTTTTCCATTACAAAATCGCCGTAGCTATATAAAATAATGAGGGTCACATTATTGGTCAATATCGGGTTTTTCGGAACACATTGGGTATAATACAAAAGATAATATCGTATTTTAAGTGCCATGTAAATTACGGATTTGAGCCAAAGCGCAAGTACGTAGTGTTATTGTGAGGCCCAGTAACGTCTTATTTTATCTAAATCCTATTTTGTGTCCAACGCATAAATCGAGCGCTAAGGCGTCTACACTGGGTGAGCATTTTCTTATTTTCTCGGAAACGTGCCAAGAACAGTAAGTAAGGATGTTCTCCTCCTTGTTATTTATATATAAAAATGTTTATAATATATTTGAAACAGAAGTGAAATCAAATATGTTATTGGTCTTGGCTATTCCAGTTCCTGCTAGATCAAGCTTCCATTTTGATGTTTAGTAACGAAATTCTGCAGACTTCAACTCAAATTCGATATAGATTGAGCGTTCGAGTGAGCGGGGCAGCGCAAAGTTTCCTTGCTTCCTTGAAAATATGAAATTCTATAAACTGGAACTTCGTATTCTACGAACTTCACCCCTAAATATATATAACGAAAGGAAGGCGACTGGTAAATATATTCCGTTGCCTGGTTGGCCTAGGTCACGTGTGTCTAGACATTAAATGTCTTCCCCGAATTAACTGAGTAGACAGAATAAGAGATAAAAGCTGAGTACTCTTCCCTCTTCCTAGGGATAAGGTAGTGCTTTTTGAAAAACGTGTTTCGCTTGTAGAACATGGGGGTAAATTGTGAAATTGGACCATTGCCACTGCAGTAAAAGTGGAAATAAATCGACTGGGACGCATTTACCAGCGAATGACCCAGATCAAAAATAACTTGTAGTCTGACTGAAACTTATTTTAAAAGCTAGATTTTTCAAAAAAGTCCATCGTAATTAGGTACCTAACTCACATCGCGATTTAATGAATCAAACAAACTGAAGTGTATTTTTCCAAGTACAAAACCTGCAACGTTAATACCCAGTAGGTAGTCGCGTCGCCGCGCCGTGCCGGCGGGCGCCTAGAAATTTCCGTAATTGTTCAATTACCTATTACAACTTGCGTGGGAAGACTGACAGCTGACCCACTGGCGGTAGCTGACGTGTAGTGCAAACGTTTTCCAAGAAAAATGAAATTGTTTTCGTATACAATATTATATCAGGGTTCTAAATAGACGATACTGTATCGAGGCTTCAAAGCTAATAACATAATCATCGGCTGATCGCATTTAACCCCCTGCTTGTTATCGCTACTAGAATATTGAATCTACCAGTGACCCCACGATCGAATGCTAGATATTTTCATACACGTACGACGAACATAATCATACATTAAGTAGTACCGACAGCAATACAGATTACAGTCTTTATTGTTTCTCTAGGCTCTACCAATGTTTAAGGCGGGCTTTACGATTGGAGGCAATTCTTCTAATCCATTAGGCTGTCTGATGTTCAACTTTTATTCGGGTCCTACCACCGAATGTCTCGCGGAAAACGAGTAACATCGCTCAAATTATTTTCAGTGGGGTTTTTACGATAGTCGTATCTTTTTACACGCACATCATGTGTAGATATGCGCACATAATGTTTAGGTATGCTACGACGTACCAGCTAAGTGTCTATAAATCGAATTCGTGCGTCGAATTGCATTCTTTTCGATGAGCGGTTCATGTGTTCTAATGCATCTAAAAAGCTTAAATATACAGGGTGAAATTGATTTGAAAAAAAAACAGCTGTTTCATAAATTATGATTTTTTTTCGCTATTTCAGATTTGTTCCCATAGTGAAAGTTGTTGAGATGACAGAGTACAATGACCCCTTTAAATAATGCTCATAAATTCAATTTTTTCTCGTAAGTATATAAAATTACTTAAAGTGAAGTTTCTTTGATTGTATGAAGTTATAGGCTCTAGGAGAAAGTGTTAGTGGAGCGATCGAGAACATTGTGTAAGTTCGACAAATGATAGCGTACCTAATGTCGGCGGGTCATGTCGGAGGCTAGCGCCGCCGTGTCTGGCCTTCGAGACCATTGACTTCCCTTCTTGCAAATGAAGTTGGCTTTATTCATTTTTTTTTAACAAGCAGTCAGTATCACTACATAGTATAAAACAAAGTCGCTTTCTCTGTCCCTATATCCCTATGTACGCTTAAATCTTTAAAACTACGCAACGGATTTTGATGCGGTTTTTTTTAATAGATAGAGTGATTCAAGAGGAAGGTTTATGTGTATAATTTGTCGACATATTATGCGGGCGAAGCCGCGGGCGGAAGCTAGTTTCACTATAATTTAATTTTAGTTGAAGTTCAATTTTTGAAAGACTCATAGATTCATAGCCAGTCACACCAATGCGGTGAGTTAATGCAGTAATTTCCTTTTGTTAGTCACATATTTTTTGTAGGTAGGTACAGTCAGGGAAACTAATTGTTAAGAAAAAAATACACCCTTTCTCAATTATGCTAAAGCTATTTCATAAAAATGTTTAAGAATTTCAGTTTTGTTTGTGAATTATTTTGATTAAACGGATAATTTAAGTTGGTAATCTTTATGTATGTTACGTCACTACGGTGAGCACGCTACTAAACGTATGAAATTCTTCGCTCGCACTTCTTCTTCTTTTCGTGTGGTTATTGACTAACCTGGCTTCAGAGTTATATGCTGCCCATGGGCCTCTGTCGTAGCTTCACATGCTGTTGAGAAATATCTCTCAGACATTCCGTTCCCTCACGATGTTTTCCTTCACCGATTTTTAAGCAAGTGATAATTATACAATACGCATATGAATTCGTAAAATTAGAGGTTCATGCCTTGGGTTCGAACTCGAGTTCGATCAAAATGTTCGATGAGTTAGCTCATATTGCTATAACTTCCAAGCTACGTTTGAAATATTTATTTGTTTATTTATTTATTTAAACTTTTCGCACACAATAAAGGTACAAAGGCGGACTTAATGCCTTAGGCATTCTCTACCAGTCAACCAAGGGTGGTGAAGAGATTAGATGGCAGGTGCTTTAAATAGTAGGAACATACAAAACATTGAGACTTGAATAAAATCCTACTACTATTATAAAGGCGAAAGTTTGTAAGTATGGATGTATGGATGTTTGTTACTCTTTCACGTAAAAACTACTGTATAGATTTGGATGAAATTTGACACAGAGATGGTTTATATCCTGGATTAACACATAGGATATTTTTTATCCCGGTAGAACATTCCTGTGGGATAATTTCCGACCTCCACGCGAGCGAAGCCGCGGGCAGAAGCTAGTGGGTACATAAATAGGTTAAAACCTTATAATAACAGTTTATACTATAATACATAACATACATAATTATTTACTATAATAGATAACTATAATATATATATATCATATATACATACATACATATATATAGATACAAGGAAGACAAGAAAATATCTCTCATTAAATACGGTAAGGTTAGGTTAGGTAGATGTGATGTTTAAATACGGTAAGGTACTTAATTTACAGTCTTAGTTAGTCAAATACTAGTAGATTACGCAAGGTTAAACACTTTTTATACCTACGTGACCGCACCCGCTTTTTCGTCAACAGTGTATACTAAATTCTTCTTTCTTTTATCTTAAAGTTTACGTAACTTCTCTCTGTTTAACCTTAAAAACATTGTATCCCTTATTCTATCCGAATCTAGAGCAGCCTAGAATGTAACAAACATAGTTAAAATTTCTTTGAAAACATTATGAACTGCGGTTTTTATAAAATGGGTCAGTTTTCCCAATAAAACTGCATTGTGTGGTATGATACACCGTGCTATTCGCTGCTATTTCTATGTTTTTTGGCAGCTGTCCGTAATTACACTGTGAGAGGACGGTGACGCGACGTATCCGTGACGTGGGATGACGTCACAACCGGATAGTTCATCGATTTCCATGGGTCCGATAACAATTGAGCTGTGCGTCATCCAATCTCCTGCGTGCCGTCGTCCCGCCATATCGTGCGCTAGTAATTGTCTAACTTAATACAGTTAATACTATATATCTTTATGAGAATTTAGTTCTGGTCATTTGCGTTGATGGCTTTGTTATATGGCACTGATGTTTCCTTTGTTAATAGACATGTTACATTACGTTTTAATAGATCAATTGGTTATACTGGACAACGGGCATTCGTTCCGTGAATTTGTTTTGTTTTTGTCTGTTTCGCGAATGAATCCGCGTAACTGAAGCTCTCGAATCGAATGTTTGCAAAACAAATTCGTGAAGCGAATGTTCGCGGTGAGTAAATCTTTTTTTTCCAATAGGTAAACTGAAAAAAAGGAATGGTGTTTAAGGTTTGTCCTTAAACTTAAATAACAGCCAGCCATGTCATAAACTTCCCTATATGAAACTAGCGACCCGTTCCTGCTTCGCAAGGTGTTATAACTTGACACGACATTTGGATTTCTTTATTATATTCAAAATTAATTAGACTCATTATTCTTCCAAAATAAATGTATCACATAATGGTGAAAACCGCATCAAAATCCGTTGTGTAGTTTCGAAGAACAACGCGCAACAAAGTCAGACAGGCAGACACGAGAAACGACTTTAATTTACAACATGGATATATAAAATATATGTGTGCGTGAATGTATAGAATATGAGAAGAAAAAGACACTGAATTGACGTCGTAGGCTCGGTTATACACATGTTTTGTTGAAATATTAGGAAGCCAGTGGAGCTATTCATCCTATAGATTGAAGAGCGGCTTCGGAAGTCTTTGTTCCGTAATGATGTGTCTGTTTCATGTCGGTAATTTTAGTACGGTTCATTACTTAGGTGTTATATTTTATGCATAGCTAGTTATTAGCCGAAATGGCTTGACGCCAAAGTTAGCCAGAGAGAGGAAACTGATTTTATACTCATAACGCTTTCAGGAGCTTGCTACTGTATCATGGATGTGATGTTTATAGAAAAAGTTACGTAAGTAAAATTAATTTAACATAAATGCAAGTATCAAAGATGGGTAAGCGGGATTGTCCGAAAGGGTTACCGCTGTCCCGGAACATAAAGGGCTAAGGAATGAACATGGATGGGTTTTAGTCAGTAAGAGTCTGACACTCCCTTCGGCTTCACCCAGAGCGGGAAAAGTAATTGGATGATTTCCCGACCTTAAAAAAAAAGTATCAAAGATAGATAACTAAGGATTTGGGTAAACACAATAAAATCCAAAATTTAATAGGCGTCCGAGTCGTTACCATAAATTTTCGGGGAAAAATGCATATTGCGTAAGTGCACATAAAAATATTTTAGAGCGCGTAGACGCGTGGCGGCGGCGGCGGCGGGAGCGCGAGGCGTCGTGGGCCGCATCCGGACCTAGGAGGCTAGGAGGCTGGGCCCCGCTATAAACCCGCTCGTGCAGCGCTTGGCTGACGTCACGTACCATATTTTACACACTTAAAGCTGTTTGTCGTGTCATACCATTATACGCCATGTAAGGCCCGGACTTATTGCCAGCAAAAACGAATAACTCAGTTTAAATTGTTTTCAGAGTAACAACTAAGGATTTTATTGCATTACGTTGGAGTTTTCATCTCAACCCTATAATAAAATTACGCTAGTATTAAGAATTATGAGTCTATTTGAGACATTTTCGACTATGTCTCTGTACTTGTATCTAAATGGCATCTATTAAGGCTGTTCAATATTTCAACGATGAGCTATGAGAGACGCAATGAAATGTTATTGTCTCTAGAGATGTTCTGACCTTCAGCGCAGTGTTGTTTAGCGAGAATGTCGTTGCAAGGTGACGGCTTTCTTAGAAGGGATGGTAATATTCAGGCTTTTTAAATACTTGGCTAATGGCCAGAATGAAACCCTTTAGGATTAGAGTTTTATTTTTTCACTTTCACGTAATTAAACTCACCGGTTACCTACCTACTATTTGAGTTGTGTATACTCATAGATGTGCTTTGTTATTGTTATTTGTTTATGTGTCTGTGACAAATAAAACTATTTAATTTTCTGCCCGTTTTTCTGTTTAAATCAGGTTTAAGGTGAATGCGCAGGGCGGTCGGCGGAATTCAAATTATCTTGTGTTTTTTGCAATACTTTTAAAACAACTAATTTTAGAGACAGACATGATGATTATCATGGTTACATTAATTATGTTAATACGAACTCGTTATAGTCGCGAATCATAGTTTGATCAAGATAAATATGCCACTGATCTAAAATTGCAAAAAACGCAAGAAAAATTGCTCAATGATGATTTCCTCATACACCTTAAGTAAATCAAATAGTAGGTAGGTACTACACATTGACCATAGTTTCAATACATACAGGTTTATCATTTACTGTACCTGGTTATATATTATCTAGCGGTTTTTATTTAAATTTATAAACCGATGAAATGAGCTCAAAATAGGGCTCCGCTTATATCAAGTTGTCAAACTGTCTCTACTAATGCACTTTCATAATTCTGCTTAAAAATGCTACCAAAATCCCGTTACGGCGATCCAAAATTAGGGTACTGTACGAATGAGGAATGACTGACAATATAGAGATAACTATTTACTAATTACAGGTGTGACTGACTGGTTGACAGAATTCTAACAATTTCAGTTGGATCGACCAACTGAATTTGTTCGTAAAAATCTCTCCGTAAAAACTTACCTAAATAAAGTGAGCTTATACTATTGACAGCTCACTTTAAACTACTACTGGGTTCGATTCGATTTCGAAAATTGTTCTGGCCTTTGCAACTTTATTATTTAGCAGTTAGCCAGATCAGCATTCATGTAGCTAAATAAATAAACCCTACTAACAAATAAGTCCACCCGATATTTGTAATATAATAGCAAGATATTAAACGAAAGCGTTAATTAGGCTTTTGTTTATAATCACCATTTTCTATGGCTCGTGTATTGTGTTACAGTTTTAGGGCATCGTTACCTAGCGTTATTGTTATGATTGTATAACGCAAATGAGTACGGTCAGCACATTAGGTTATACCAAACTGACAAATTTCTCCGAATGATTTTAAACCTTAAGTCATTGATTGTTAAGTTCGAAATCGATTAAGAAATTTGACAGTTTGTGGTAACTTGTGCTGGCGACTGTACATAGCCCTACAAGGACCAAGTTTTAGACGGGTGTCTTCATGGGGTACCTACATACATGAGACTTTGTTTAAGTAGTGCATGTTTAATTACATTATAGTTGTTAGGAGTTACAGTAATGGTACCCCGGAACATAAAGGGCTAAGGAAGGAACATGGATGGGTTTTAGTCAGTAAGAGTCTGACAATCCCTTCCGCTCCACCCGGAGAAGTAAAAAAGGTGTTACAGTGTGGCAACAAGGATTTGTTTAAAAACGGCGAGCTGGAAAGTACGGGAGAGGCATATTTTTTTTAACATAATTTACATAAACACAGACATTGACTGATTTTGACCTAACTTATACAGCGTTTTTCAGAAATGCATGTTCGTCGATCAAATTGTACGTTAACAAAAAGCGGTCGAATAAAATTGCCGCTGTCGCATGTCTTTTTCTGTTGCTTTGAATCATATTTGATATTTCAACAGTTCAGCAGACATATGTACTGTACTTGGTGGAATGAGACTCAATAGCATATGAATACAGCTAATTAAAACGATATGAGGTATCAACATTACAATTCTAACTGTTACTTGATTAGAATTTAATAATTCAACAAGAAATGGTACTACTGGGTAAATATTTAGAGAGTAGAATAGACAGATAACTTTTTATTATACGGGCAGAAATTGAAAAAAAAAATCTGCTGTTTCATACATTATGCTCGCATGACTCGTCAAAATGCAGGGAGCAGCTGTTTTTTTTAATAATAATAATAAGTATTTATTGCATATTTCGCGATTTCAGATTATATGTTCCCATAGTGACAGTAGTTCATAATAATGAGTACAATTACCTACCCCTTAAAATAATGCCCATGAATTCAATTTCACTCTGTATAGGTGTTGTCGCAAGTGCTACTGGTGAGCTTAGACTTCTAGGTTCAATTCCCAGGTCGGGCAATGGGTTATTGGCCAATTTATAGAATTTCTTAGTAACAGCCCGGAGTCTGGATATGTGCCCGGTTGATTTATTTATTTATCCTTCCACTGGAACGCCATACAGCAATTACACCAATGGAATGATGGCAATATGCACGCCTCCTATTACATGGGACTGGAACATAAACACCGTAGCCGTCACCAATAATTGTTTTGTCTTGCAGCAATATATTTCGCAACTCCTTCCTAAAACAAAAGAAGATGGACAAATAATTACAAGGAGCCAACTACCTAGCCTTTACCCAACTATGTTGGGGTCAGCTTCCAGTCTAACCGGATGCAGCTGAATACCAGTCTTTTATATGGAGCGACTGCCTATCTGATCTCCACAACCCAGTAACTGGGCAACAGGATACCCCTCGGTAAGTCTGGCACTGTCACATTTTCGGGCTTTTGACGACCCGCACGTAACGACTGTCTAACATGTACAAATGACAGCAACGGATTAACTTGCTTTCCGAGACACGAAGGAGTCTCGGTATGTAAAGATGGTCCCCGTCCACGGCCAACCCCGGCAAGCGTGGCTTAACCTGATGGATCGACCTGTGCGGCTGTTAGTACTTCGCCACGAGCTCCTCAAATAAGTAAAAGGAGTATTTGCCATTATTATTTACGCATGTAATTATACTTAAAAGGTAGCAAGCTCCGACACCATCAGATTCGAAAACGGATCAAATTCTGCGACGCATGAATCACAATAATGTTATTGCCAGCACATATTTCACAGCACGTGTCCATTTAACGCGCGTATTGCAAACACATTTTTTTTTCTGCCATTATTAAAAAGCTTCATATTTTTCCCATCACGTCCTCTGCTAATTGAATACGTGAGGCGCGATTGTCAGCTGTTTATGATCACTATACTTCGTTGTTTAATGAGTTTGATTTGCATTTTATTAATGTCTGCAGCATACAATATGGCGTTGATAATAACTTTGTAGTGGTGTTTTGAGATGACGGGTGGCATACGAATTAAGATGATATTCAAAACTTAGTCAGGATAAGTACAAAGCTTAGGCTTTTTTTTTTATTTTATTTCACAACTAGCTTCTGCCCGCGACTTCGTACGCGGACCCTGTTGCTTATGCCAGCGACAACGGGGTCGCCATTTATGTTATTTTTTATCATTTTTCCCATTTAAATCTTTTATCACACTGAGCTTTAGTTTTATTTCATTCCAACCACCACCAAAACATACAGTCCATTTGTCATCCTGATCAATAAAAATCAAAATTAAAATTACTGCTCCCCTGCGTTACCGTGTCACGAAGATAAATGGAAAAGGAAATTAAACACTCAAGCAACATAAGCCCGAAGGCATATTCATACGATAAAATAAAAAAATAAATAGGAGGCCAGTAGGGTCAAATTTTCAATGATATACCATCGTCATCGAAAATCAGTCCTAAACTTTAACCACCTTCACCGCGTGCAGGTACTCCCAGTTTATGTTATTTTATAATTACACAGTAAAATTAGTGATAGCTTTGATTTCCACATCAGATGTTTCTGATCTTCGATTTTTATACGTCAACAGGAAACGCCCATCATATTGAACAACAAAGACGTCAAAGACGTCATTCCTATATGTGTTATGTTGTAGCTAGGCTCTTGGAGTTCCACAACAGGTGTTCCAGATCTTCGATTTTTATAAGTCAACAGAGAGTGCTCATCAGGTTGAACAACTTTCGCTAAGACGTCATTATTATAATTATGTGTTATGGTGTAGCTAGGCTCTTGGAGTTCCACAACAGGTGTTCCAGATCTTCGATTTTTATACGTCAACAGAAAATGCCCATCAGACCGAAAAACTTTTGCTAAGACGACATTCCTATATGTATATGTTATAGTGTAGCTAGGCTCTTGGAGTTCCACAACAGGTGTTCCAGATCTTCGATTTTTATAAGTCAACAGAGAGTGCTCATCAGATTGAACAACTTGTGCTAAGACGTTATTCCTATATGTGTTATGGTGTAGCTAGGCTCTTGGAGTTCCACAACAGGTGTTCCAGATCTTCGATTTTTATGAGTCAACAGAGAGTGCTCATCAGGCTGAACAACTTTCGCTAAGACGTCATTATTATATGTGTTATGGTGTAGCTAGGCTCTTGGAGCTCCACAACAGGTGTTCCAGATCTTCGATTTTTATACGTCAACAGGAAATGCCTATCAGACCGAACAACTTTTGCTAAGACGACATTCCTATATATGTTATAGTGTAGCTAGGCTCTTGGAGTTCCACAACAGGTGTTCCAAATCTTCGATTTTTATAAGTCAACAGAGAGTGCTCATCAGATTGAACAACTTGTGCTAAGACGTTATTCCTATATGTGTTATGGTGTAGCTAGGCTCTTGGAGTTCCACAACAGGTGTTCCAGATCTTCGATTTTTATAAGTCAACAAAGAGTGCTCATCAGATTGAACAACTTGTGCTAAGACATTATTCCTTTATGTGTTATGGTGTAGCTAGGCTCTTGGAGTTCCACAACAGGTGTTCCAGATCTTCAATTTTTATACGTCAACAGAGAGTGCTCATCAGGCTGAACAACTTTCGCTAAGACGTCATTCTTAATGTGTTATAGTGTAGCTTGGCTCTTGGAGTTCCACAACAGGTGTTCCAGATCTTCGATTTTTATACGTCAACAGGAAATGCCCATCAGACCGAACAACTTTTGCTAAAACGACATTCCTATATATGTTATAGTGTAGCTGGGCTCTTGGAGTTCCACATCAGGTGTTCCAGATCTTCGATTTTTATAAGTTAATAGAGAGTGCTCATCAGATTTAACAACTTGTGCTAAGACGTTATTCCTATATGTGTTATGGTGTAGCTAGGCTCTTGGAGTTCCACAACAGGTGTTCCAGATCTTCAATTTTTATACGTCAACAGAGAGTGCTCATCAGGCTGAACCACTTTCGCTAAGATGTCATTCTTATATGTGTTATGGTGTAGCTAGGCTCTTGGAGTTCCCCAACAGGTGTTCCAGATCTTCGATTTTTATAAGTCAACAGAGAGTGCTCATCAGGCTGAACAACTTTCGCTAAGACGTCATTATTATATGTGTTATGGTGTAGCTAGGCTCTTGGAGTTCCACAACAGGTGTTCCAGATCTTCGATTTTTATACGTCAACAGGAAATGCCTATCAGACCGAACAACTTTCGCTAAGACGTCATTATTATATGTGTTATGGTGTAGCTAGGCTCTTGGAGTTCCACAACAGGTGTTCCAGATCTTCAATTTTTATACGTCAACAGAGAGTGCTCATCAGGCTGAACAACTTTCGCTAAGACGTCATTCTTAATATGTTACAGTGTAGCTGGGCTCTTGGAGTTCCACATCAGGTGTTCCAGATCTTCAAATTTATTCTCTCAGCAGAAAATGCTAATCACGTGGAACAATTTTTGCTAAGGTATCATTTTTGTATCTCTTATAGTTTAGCTGGTCTGTTGCGGTTCTGCATCAGGTGTTCAAGTTTCCAAGATAAATTATAGCCTATATGTTGCCCAGACTTAATACCTATACAACAAAAAAAAAAATATTCCAATCCGTCCAGTAGTTCCGAAGATTAGCGTGTACAAACAAACAGACAAACAGACAAACAGACAAACAGACAAACAGACAAACAGACAAACAGACATACAGACAAACAGACAAAAATTTTTTTTTGTATTCGTGCTCTATTACTGTTTCTAAACCCCCCTCAATTATTTTTTTTTTAATATATTCAATGTACAGACACAGTTTTTTTACTGTTTTATTATATGTATAGAAGACCAACGGACCCTTGAGATATGCGGAATATATCTACAAAAGTTATATAAACGAGTGAAAGGAGCCTCGGTCGGGACGGGATCCACTCGTCCCGATAACGTCGCGTTTGTCTAGCACATTCTATATCCATTCACTAGTTTCTTACTTTTAGATCTGTCATTCTGAAGTATCTTACTTGCGACATCTTTCTTTCCTTGTTAGAAATCACTGTTGAAAGGTTGATAAAATTGACACTTCGTGAAAGAGAAGTATTTTTTGTTTGTTTTAACAAATAATGTAAGAGCCAACGATAAAAACTGATTACCTTGTTCTACACTTGTTTCGTAGAGTTGACTCCGGCTACGTAGGCATTTCGTGGACTCCATGTAGGCTGCGTAGGCATTTCATAGACTCCACGTAGGCTGCGTAGGCATTTTGTAGAATCCATGTATGCTGCGTAGGCATTTCGTAGAGTCCACGCAGAGATGGATTAAATCTGTGAAGGTGCTGCCAAGATTCCTTTTATTAGTGGTAGGTACTTTAAATAGGCTCTGGTCGTTTCAGTGAACATACCTACTAAATCCTAGTAGGTATGTTCACTGAAACATGATTATCATATAACCTATAAGGTCGAGATAAAAAGCAAAACAAAAAGCGTTGTAAAACACAAATAACAGTAACTAGTGCTGTATGTGTCACTTTATTAACAAACTTCAGTCAACACGCGTTAAGTAACTAATTAGGCGTACTCGACGAGACAAATCGTAAAATAACCTGGATCTTATTACAATGTAGCTAAGAGATACCTGGCCTGAGATTGTAGGTAGTCTGTGCAATTACTTGTTAAGCAAATTAACATAAATTGTCCATATATTCAAGTGCCAGCTGTCATTTTTTGACACTTGAAAAGGCTATAACACAGCAAATTGACGTTGGGTGTCAGTCTGCTTTACAATTAATTTGCCTGATGTACTGGGTTTCAATCAGTCAATAATTTGCTTAATAGAAGAGGTAAATTTTTCTGTAATTTAATGCCAAAATTTGAAATAAGATCTTATAAATGCTTTCAAAATATAGCATAATTTATGTTTATTTCTAAATGTTTCGATAGCTATAAGTATAATAGTCTCATAAATAATATACAGGTAAATAATGTGTGCTGATATGTATCTTTTTTTAAAATAAAATTGCATTTATTATTTATAACTTCAGGATGAGTTAATTTAATGGTTTACAGGCTTGGTTGGCCGCATGTACTAACAGGTTCTTTCATTAGCCCAGTATGTTAATTAGAAAAGTTGTTTGCCTGGGGCCGTATTTTCCGGTTGGCAGTGCATATGATGAACCTTGAACATGGACGTTCTTGACTCAAGGTACAGTACTGTATATCATGCAAATAAATAGCTTAGCAAATTATTTAACGTAATGGCTTGATAATTACGGTGAAAAATGCGGTAATACGGGTTAAAAGGTTTTTAAAAACGAACGAATAGATATTATGTCCTTTGATCTGTTGCTATGATGGAGAGGAGTTCGTGGCTAATTAATAACAGCCGCACCAAACCATCCATAAGGTTAAGCTACGCTTGCCGGGGTTGGTCCGTGGATGGGTGACCATCTTTACAGACCGAGGCTCCTCTGTGGTTATGGGTTATCAGAAGCTCGAAAGTCTAACATTCAGTCTTACCAAGGGGTATCCTATTACCCTATTACCCAACAACCGGGTTGTGGAGGTCAGATAAGCATTCTAAATTCCATTTAAAATACTGGTGTCCAGTTGCATCAGGTTAGACTAGAAGCCGACCCCAGTATAGTTGGGAAAAGGCTAGGCAGATTGATTGATAGATATTTTGTGAAATTAAGCTGGATTTAACATAAGTAATTGCATGGTCTATCATATGTGTTATCGGATCGCTGTCTTCTTTTTCTTACATGCTGATTGCAATCTGAGTCAAATCGACACGTACTTTTCTAAATGAGAAGAAGTTGGCAAGTAATATATTTAATGTAGCTTAGGTTGGTAAAAAAAACAGATAACTCAGATGTAAGATTCAGGGCCAAAGCAAGACTGCTGCAAGATTTATTAAGACAATTATAGATGTTTACATCTATAATTGTCTTCAATAAATGATAAACACAATAAAACTAAAGAAACAGATCGATTCGTCCCAATGACACAAGAATACAAAGGAAATCGCTATTTAAAAGCAGAACCCTTACAAATCCGACAAATGATTCCGTCACACAGCGACAATTCACATTTTCCGAGTCAATTGCCTTAGGTAGATGGGGCGGGAGCCAAACATCAAATAATAACATAATAAAGGGATAATTCCAATTTTTTTTGCTTCAATTTTGTACCGACGGCGTAAATAAAGAAGCGCAGTGTTACCGCTGTCAAATCAGGCCGCAGGGATGGTATTATGTCAAAGGTTATGTCGATAAATTTTCATAATTCCTCTGAGCTTTTTTTTTGAGGGTGGCAAATCATCAAATGACTCCTTTCGCTCTGGGTGGAGTGGAAGGGAGTTTCAGGCTCTTACTGACTAAAACCCATCCATGTTCCTTCCTTAGCCCTTTATGTTCCGGGCCTGGTCCTGATCGGGCGGCGAGCTACCCATTACTCACCGTCCGCCCTTTATGCCGCCTTAGCTCTTTATGTTCCGGGGTAGAGGTAACCCTTTCGGATAATCCCGCTGAAAAAAAAACTTACCTTTAGGTACCTAAAGGTAACTTATTTTAGTTTGCTCTGACCTAAGATTTTCTTTCTATCTGTTTCTATAAATTATTGTCGGGCAAGCGGGTGATTAACTCACTGCGCATTAACTATGATACTAGCGGGGCTGCCGCTTTGGAGCCTTCAGATGTGCACGATTTGTTTCAGGAATTCCGTTTTAAGGCGCAGAATATTCGCCCTTTGACCTGCACGCGTTAGCTCAGCTGCAATTCGGGGATGTAGCAAATGACGGACGCCCGGCGGCGCAGTTGTACCAAGTCCCAGGGTGGACGACAGGGACATGGATAATTCGGACTGGCTGGCTAAAGCCGAGGGCTTTATATGGTACTCCGCCACGATTACAGGAGAGGGCAGAAGCGGAGATCTTTGGAATGACATGGAGCGAGGTGTAGCGTGAAGCTCAAAACCAATCGCGATGGAGAACATCTGTGGACAACCTCTGCGCCATCTGGGGCATATGAAATTAAGTCAGTTTTAGTTTTGTTTTATATAGATACCGTTTAGACTTTCAGATGTATTTAGTAAAACAGGTTATTAATCGTTAAAAATAGACACTTTAATTTTATTTATTTGTGTATGGAATTGATTACAAGTCGCTTTTCGTGCCTCTTTGTGTGACCGCGTCATTCTTCTAAACTACGAAATGAATTTTGTAGTTTTGTCCATCCTGTAGACAATTTATTTTAGAAGGTTTATGTGCATACTACCGTAATATTAAAGAAATATATGACAAAGAAACCTCATTAATATTAATAGAAATCATTCATGTCGTTAAGCCTATCTTCCATTGCGTGTTATTTAATTTAAATAAATGTGTTCTCTTTTTCTTGTTTATAAGCAAAATGTATGGCGCTCTGCTCGCAGACTAGGCTAACAACTTCTTATTACTTAGGCGCAGACATAGGTTATTGCTGTACGAGACAAATCTTATTAACATACATACAGTACACAAAGTTAACCTACAAAGATTAGTTTTTTAGTCTGGCAGCAAAACACTATAGCTAGTCTTTGAAAATTTGATTGCACATAATAAATATAAGATTATTTCTTGTATTTTATAAATTGTATTTATAGAAGATTTAGTGACAAAAAAATTAAATAATATGCTCTGCAGGTGAAGGAAGGTAGATGTGAGAAGAAACCCTGGGAGGACCTATGAAATTGGTTATGTTCTTGCGTAAGGTCAGATGCGTAGTACTTTCAACTCGCGTGCGTGTATGACCAGATGCATCGACGTTAACGAATCAAAAGGATTATGTAAGGAGCGTAGCAGTGTTGTGGCGTACTATAGTTTCTGCCTACCCCCATGGAAAATTAAGCGAGTTTACGTAAAAATAAAAAAAATGTAATAAAGATGAGTACAACGACCCCTGAAAATATTGTCCATGAATTCAATTTCACTTTGTATATACAGTTACGTCAACACGTGCACACTGAATATGTCATGGACCAATAACGGAGTTTATTCATAGCTGCGTAGGTGTTTAATTAGGTCGAAGTGCTACGGCGTAGCACGCGCTAGTGGGCGCTACGACGTCAAAGCGTAGCCATAATTTTTGTCACTATTCCAAAAATAATGCAATTTTATTTCTGAAAACGAAACTGCAGTTTGTAACCAAGTTTACTAAAATGCTATACTCCAACCTCTATTTTATAGAACGTATTTTCTACCAATCGACAAATACTGTCCCAGCCCTAGGCAGTTCCATGCAAATATTTCGTATATTTACATCGCAGCATTTTCTTCTCACCTTTATCCGGTAACACGTTACAGCAACGTTACATCGCAAGCTTTACATGAATTTCACGGCCGATGTATGTTATAAGATACACGATAAATAGATCTTTATAGACGGCTCGTGAGAGTTGAGTTGATAATAAATCGTATGGCTTAATGTTTTGGTCTATTGTTTTTATACCGCCAAGTACAGTCAACAGCAAAAGTAGATGATCAAAATCAGAAACTCAATACTAGTGAACGGAGTTCGCGTCAGAACTGTGTGGCGTCGGAGTGATTCAAAAGTATATGATTGTAAATTATACCAAACATTTAGTACTAGTACAGCTGTCATATATTCGTGATCAGTTATAACTCCAAAAGTTATAAACACAATTCGCATCAGAACTAAGAAGTAAAAAAAAATTTCAAAACTAGTGAACAGTCCACGATTGTTACTTGGAAAGCAATAAAGATATTGAGTATTGAGTACAGTTGAAATAAAAAAATAAATGATGAAACTGAGGCCACATAATCATGAAGCAAATAATTCTTATTTTTAATTAGCCCAGTAATTTTGTTTGTTATGTTTTACGGAAAAGCTGAATTTGATAAAGATTCGCATATTTAATAACTAGCTTCTGCCCGCGACTTCGTACGCGGACCCTGTTGCTTATGCCAGCGACAACGGGGTCGCCATTTATGTTATTTTTTATCATTTTTCCCATTTAAATCTTTTATCACACTGAGCTTTAGTTTTATTTCATTCCAACCACCACCAAAACATACAGTCCATTTGTCATCCTGATCAATAAAAATCAAAATTAAAATTACTGCTCCCCTGCGTTACCGTGTCACGAAGATAAATGGAAAAGGAAATTAAACACTCAAGCAACATAAGCCCGAAGGCATATTCATACGATAAAATAAAAAAATAAATAGGAGGCCAGTAGGGTCAAATTTTCAATGATATACCATCGTCATCGAAAATCAGTCCTAAACTTTAACCACCTTCACCGCGTGCAGGTACTCCCAGTTTATGTTATTTTATAATTACACAGTAAAATTAGTGATAGCTTTGATTTCCACATCAGATGTTTCTGATCTTCGATTTTTATACGTCAACAGGAAACGCCCATCATATTGAACAACAAAGACGTCAAAGACGTCATTCCTATATGTGTTATGTTGTAGCTAGGCTCTTGGAGTTCCACAACAGGTGTTCCAGATCTTCGATTTTTATAAGTCAACAGAGAGTGCTCATCAGGTTGAACAACTTTCGCTAAGACGTCATTATTATAATTATGTGTTATGGTGTAGCTAGGCTCTTGGAGTTCCACAACAGGTGTTCCAGATCTTCGATTTTTATACGTCAACAGAAAATGCCCATCAGACCGAAAAACTTTTGCTAAGACGACATTCCTATATGTATATGTTATAGTGTAGCTAGGCTCTTGGAGTTCCACAACAGGTGTTCCAGATCTTCGATTTTTATAAGTCAACAGAGAGTGCTCATCAGATTGAACAACTTGTGCTAAGACGTTATTCCTATATGTGTTATGGTGTAGCTAGGCTCTTGGAGTTCCACAACAGGTGTTCCAGATCTTCGATTTTTATGAGTCAACAGAGAGTGCTCATCAGGCTGAACAACTTTCGCTAAGACGTCATTATTATATGTGTTATGGTGTAGCTAGGCTCTTGGAGCTCCACAACAGGTGTTCCAGATCTTCGATTTTTATACGTCAACAGGAAATGCCTATCAGACCGAACAACTTTTGCTAAGACGACATTCCTATATATGTTATAGTGTAGCTAGGCTCTTGGAGTTCCACAACAGGTGTTCCAAATCTTCGATTTTTATAAGTCAACAGAGAGTGCTCATCAGATTGAACAACTTGTGCTAAGACGTTATTCCTATATGTGTTATGGTGTAGCTAGGCTCTTGGAGTTCCACAACAGGTGTTCCAGATCTTCGATTTTTATAAGTCAACAAAGAGTGCTCATCAGATTGAACAACTTGTGCTAAGACATTATTCCTTTATGTGTTATGGTGTAGCTAGGCTCTTGGAGTTCCACAACAGGTGTTCCAGATCTTCAATTTTTATACGTCAACAGAGAGTGCTCATCAGGCTGAACAACTTTCGCTAAGACGTCATTCTTAATGTGTTATAGTGTAGCTTGGCTCTTGGAGTTCCACAACAGGTGTTCCAGATCTTCGATTTTTATACGTCAACAGGAAATGCCCATCAGACCGAACAACTTTTGCTAAAACGACATTCCTATATATGTTATAGTGTAGCTGGGCTCTTGGAGTTCCACATCAGGTGTTCCAGATCTTCGATTTTTATAAGTTAATAGAGAGTGCTCATCAGATTTAACAACTTGTGCTAAGACGTTATTCCTATATGTGTTATGGTGTAGCTAGGCTCTTGGAGTTCCACAACAGGTGTTCCAGATCTTCAATTTTTATACGTCAACAGAGAGTGCTCATCAGGCTGAACCACTTTCGCTAAGATGTCATTCTTATATGTGTTATGGTGTAGCTAGGCTCTTGGAGTTCCCCAACAGGTGTTCCAGATCTTCGATTTTTATAAGTCAACAGAGAGTGCTCATCAGGCTGAACAACTTTCGCTAAGACGTCATTATTATATGTGTTATGGTGTAGCTAGGCTCTTGGAGTTCCACAACAGGTGTTCCAGATCTTCGATTTTTATACGTCAACAGGAAATGCCTATCAGACCGAACAACTTTCGCTAAGACGTCATTATTATATGTGTTATGGTGTAGCTAGGCTCTTGGAGTTCCACAACAGGTGTTCCAGATCTTCAATTTTTATACGTCAACAGAGAGTGCTCATCAGGCTGAACAACTTTCGCTAAGACGTCATTCTTAATATGTTACAGTGTAGCTGGGCTCTTGGAGTTCCACATCAGGTGTTCCAGATCTTCAAATTTATTCTCTCAGCAGAAAATGCTAATCACGTGGAACAATTTTTGCTAAGGTATCATTTTTGTATCTCTTATAGTTTAGCTGGTCTGTTGCGGTTCTGCATCAGGTGTTCAAGTTTCCAAGATAAATTATAGCCTATATGTTGCCCAGACTTAATACCTATACAACAAAAAAAAAAATATTCCAATCCGTCCAGTAGTTCCGAAGATTAGCGTGTACAAACAAACAGACAAACAGACAAACAGACAAACAGACAAACAGACAAACAGACAAACAGACATACAGACAAACAGACAAAAATTTTTTTTTGTATTCGTGCTCTATTACTGTTTCTAAACCCCCCTCAATTATTTTTTTTTTAATATATTCAATGTACAGACACAGTTTTTTTACTGTTTTATTATATGTATAGATATATGCCAAATTTCATCCAATTGAACCCCGAAAAAAGCATAATTATGTTCATTAAAAATCATATAATTTAAAAACTTTACTTAGTGTCAATAGACTCGACTAGAGATAAAAATATCAATCTACCTTCCGTTTTTAATATACTGTAGCCGCTACTGTATAGCTACTTTTGAACATTGAAATAAATTCGCGAACATACAAAGATAATAATATTTATTGAATTATCGTTTTGTATCACATCAGCTACTTTTGAACATTGACATAAATTCGCGAACATACAAAGATAATAATATTTATTGAATTATAGTTTTGTATCACATCAGCTACTTTTGAACATTTGACAGAAGTTACAAAAAAAAAAACAATTAATATAGTAAAGTTTTTGATATATGATTTTTAATGAACATAATTATGCTTTTTTCGGGGTTCAATTGGATGAAATTTGGCATATATTATTAAATATGCGAATCTTTATCAAATTCAGCTTTTCCGTAAAACATAACAAACAAAATTACTGGGCTAATTAAAAATAAGAATTATTTGCTTCATGATTATGTGGCCTCAGTTTCATCATTTATTTTTTTATTTCAACTGTACTCAATACTCAATATCTTTATTGCTTTCCAAGTAACAATCGTGGACTGTTCACTAGTTTTGAAATTTTTTTTTACTTCTTAGTTCTGATGCGAATTGTGTTTATAACTTTTGGAGTTATAACTGATCACGAATATATGACAGCTGTACTAGTACTAAATGTTTGGTATAATTTACAATCATATACTTTTGAATCACTCCGACGCCACACAGTTCTGACGCGAACTCCGTTCACTAGTATTGAGTTTCTGATTTTGATCATCTACTTTTGCTGTTGACTGTACTTGGCGGTATAAAAACAATAGACCAAAACATTAAGCCATACGATTTATTATCAACTCAACTCTCACGAGCCGTCTATAAAGATCTATTTATCGTGTATCTTATAACATACATCGGCCGTGAAATTCATGTAAAGCTTGCGATGTAACGTTGCTGTAACGTGTTACCGGATAAAGGTGAGAAGAAAATGCTGCGATGTAAATATACGAAATATTTGCATGGAACTGCCTAGGGCTGGGACAGTATTTGTCGATTGGTAGAAAATACGTTCTATAAAATAGAGGTTGGAGTATAGCATTTTAGTAAACTTGGTTACAAACTGCAGTTTCGTTTTCAGAAATAAAATTGCATTATTTTTGGAATAGTGACAAAAATTATGGCTACGCTTTGACGTCGTAGCGCCCACTAGCGCGTGCTACGCCGTAGCACTTCGACCTAATTAAACACCTACGCAGCTATGAATAAACTCCGTTATTGGTCCATGACATATTCAGTGTGCACGTGTTGACGTAACTGTATATACAAAGTGAAATTGAATTCATGGACAATATTTTCAGGGGTCGTTGTACTCATCTTTATTACATTTTTTTTATTTTTACGTAAACTCGCTTAATTTTCCATGGGGGTAGGCAGAAACTATAGTACGCCACAACACTGCTACGCTCCTTACATAATCCTATTGATTCGTTAACGTCGATGCATCTGGTCATACACGCACGCGAGTTGAAAGTACTACGCATCTGACCTTACGCAAGAACATAACCAATTTCATAGGTCCTCCCAGGGTTTCTTCTCACATCTACCTTCCTTCACCTGCAGAGCATATTATTTAATTTTTTTGTCACTAAATCTTCTATAAATACAATTTATAAAATACAAGAAATAATCTTATATTTATTATGTGCAATCAAATTTTCAAAGACTAGCTATAGTGTTTTGCTGCCAGACTAAAAAACTAATCTTTGTAGGTTAACTTTGTGTACTGTATGTATGTTAATAAGATTTGTCTCGTACAGCAATAACCTATGTCTGCGCCTAAGTAATAAGAAGTTGTTAGCCTAGTCTGCGAGCAGAGCGCCATACATTTTGCTTATAAACAAGAAAAAGAGAACACATTTATTTAAATTAAATAACACGCAATGGAAGATAGGCTTAACGACATGAATGATTTCTATTAATATTAATGAGGTTTCTTTGTCATATATTTCTTTAATATTACGGTAGTATGCACATAAACCTTCTAAAATAAATTGTCTACAGGATGGACAAAACTACAAAATTCATTTCGTAGTTTAGAAGAATGACGCGGTCACACAAAGAGGCACGAAAAGCGACTTGTAATCAATTCCATACACAAATAAATAAAATTAAAGTGTCTATTTTTAACGATTAATAACCTGTTTTACTAAATACATCTGAAAGTCTAAACGGTATCTATATAAAACAAAACTAAAACTGACTTAATTTCATATGCCCCAGATGGCGCAGAGGTTGTCCACAGATGTTCTCCATCGCGATTGGTTTTGAGCTTCACGCTACACCTCGCTCCATGTCATTCCAAAGATCTCCGCTTCTGCCCTCTCCTGTAATCGTGGCGGAGTACCATATAAAGCCCTCGGCTTTAGCCAGCCAGTCCGAATTATCCATGTCCCTGTCGTCCACCCTGGGACTTGGTACAACTGCGCCGCCGGGCGTCCGTCATTTGCTACATCCCCGAATTGCAGCTGAGCTAACGCGTGCAGGTCAAAGGGCGAATATTCTGCGCCTTAAAACGGAATTCCTGAAACAAATCGTGCACATCTGAAGGCTCCAAAGCGGCAGCCCCGCTAGTATCATAGTTAATGCGCAGTGAGTTAATCACCCGCTTGCCCGACAATAATTTATAGAAACAGATAGAAAGAAAATCTTAGGTCAGAGCAAACTAAAATAAGTTACCTTTAGGTACCTAAAGGTAAGTTTTTTTTTCAGCGGGATTATCCGAAAGGGTTACCTCTACCCCGGAACATAAAGAGCTAAGGCGGCATAAAGGGCGGACGGTGAGTAATGGGTAGCTCGCCGCCCGATCAGGACCAGGCCCGGAACATAAAGGGCTAAGGAAGGAACATGGATGGGTTTTAGTCAGTAAGAGCCTGAAACTCCCTTCCACTCCACCCAGAGCGAAAGGAGTCATTTGATGATTTGCCACCCTCAAAAAAAAAGCTCAGAGGAATTATGAAAATTTATCGACATAACCTTTGACATAATACCATCCCTGCGGCCTGATTTGACAGCGGTAACACTGCGCTTCTTTATTTACGCCGTCGGTACAAAATTGAAGCAAAAAAAATTGGAATTATCCCTTTATTATGTTATTATTTGATGTTTGGCTCCCGCCCCATCTACCTAAGGCAATTGACTCGGAAAATGTGAATTGTCGCTGTGTGACGGAATCATTTGTCGGATTTGTAAGGGTTCTGCTTTTAAATAGCGATTTCCTTTGTATTCTTGTGTCATTGGGACGAATCGATCTGTTTCTTTAGTTTTATTGTGTTTATCATTTATTGAAGACAATTATAGATGTAAACATCTATAATTGTCTTAATAAATCTTGCAGCAGTCTTGCTTTGGCCCTGAATCTTACATCTGAGTTATCTGTTTTTTTTACCAACCTAAGCTTGCAAAAGTAGCTGATGCGATACAAAATCATAACTGTAGCCGACTGGGCAAAAGCAATTATTGAGTTATGATTTTGTATCGCATCAGCTACTTTAAAACATTGCAAGCAGTGTTGTGTACCTTCCGTTTTTAATATACTGTAGCCGCTACTGTATAGCTACTTTTGAACATTGACATAAATTCGCGAACATACAAAGATAATAATATTTATTGAATTATCGTTTTGTATCACATCAGCTACTTTTGAACATTGAAATAAATTCGCGAACATACAAAGATAATAATATTTATTGAATTATCGTTTTGTATCACATCAGCTACTTTTGAACATTTGACAGAAGTTACAAAAAAAAACAATTAATATAGTAAAGTTTTTAAATTATATGATTTTTAATGAACATAATTATGCTTTTTTCGGGGTTCAATTGGATGAAATTTGGTATATATTATTAAATATGCAAATCTTTATCAAATTCAGCTTTTCCGTAAAACATAACAAACAAAATTACTGGGCTAATTAAAAATAAGAATTATTTGCTTCATGATTACGTGGCCTCAGTTTCATCATTTAATTTTTGATTTCAACTGTACTCAATACTCAATATCTTTATTGCTTTCCAAGTAACAATCGTGGACTGTTCACTAGTTTTGAATTTTTTTTTACTTCTTAGTTCTGATGCGAATTGTGTTTATAACTTTTGGAGTTATAACTGATCACGAATATATGACAGCTGTACTAGTACTAAATGTTTGGTATAATTTACAATCATATACTTTTGAATCACTCCGACGCCACACAGTTTTGACGCGAACTCCGTTCACTAGTATTGAGTTTCTGATTTTGATCATCTACTTTTGCTGTTGACTGTACCTATAAGTATTGGATCTCTATATAAAGTATTGTTGAGGTTCTTAAATTTAAAAAACCGGTTTAATGTTGTGTTACTAGGGTATTATATCCTTGCGAAATGAGATAAATTTAATGATTTAGCAAGCAGAATGTTATCTTTTCTTGAATGTAGTTTTTAGGACATATTCATACACGAAGAAGTTTAATAAATACGTATTATATAGGAACATTTGTTGCCAGTTAAGCAACATTTACGAGTGGAGCCGGTCTGTTGAGGAGCAAGTTTACTGCAGCACGGTTTTATGTTATGAACACACAAACGTGTTGGGGGCCGTCTTATTTACGAATAATAAAAACAAGGAAAAGCAATGAATCTCTGGCCACTTCATTTCGTCGCTTTAATATTTTACGTGACCCCTAAAATTTTGGGTAACATCTCGTCTGACGGCCGAGCGCACTTTTCATTAAGTTCTGATTACCCTCAGAGAGTTCCCGGAGACGTCATGTTGGGGAAGATCTGCGAGGTTTTCGGCGAAGTGCAAAAGTTTTATGATATTATGATTACTTGCATGAGACGAGCTCCGGCGGAACGTGACGTGGCTTCTGTTGCTAACGTGATCACCGACGCAGACGCGATACTACTTTGTTTTGATAGTTTCCAGTAGCGGCTTTGTGACACAAAGTGCAAGACGAAATGGACTTGGTGTACAGGATAAATAAGTAAGGATTGTGCCAACACTATGTTGTCTTTCACTACTTGTTTTATTTAAGAAGCATAAGTGGAAATGCTGATTCATTTGAGAACCACATTTTGAATTATGACTTTACTGAATTACGTCTAAAGTTTGCCTGTATCGACTGAATAATTAAAATGTTAGAGAGCCGAATTGTTATACCCACAGACAAAAAAAAACAGTCAGGTACAAAGCCATATCTATTTCTATCCCCTAGTTAGTCTTTGACAAGAATACGACGAGACGGACGTCTCATAGTGAGTGCGATACTCTTTCCTTATTACGTGGTACGTGTTAATTACGGACAACTACAATTTTATGAGCGCCCACTATATCGCACTTCACTGTTTCCACTGTGTAAGCTGTTTTCTACTTCACAACACAGACGAGATGAAAAATTAAGCGCCGTTTGTACGACTTTTTTATTGGAGTTTTTAGAAGTTTTATAAAAAGTATGACTTTACGGATTTTTGGGTGTTTGTACGTGATTTACTAACGACGAGGCTATTATGTGTATGTACTTATCAGGGATCTTAATCATTATTTTAACTCGTCGTTTGATTATACATTATAATAAATGATAAGGATGATGTAAAATCGGTACTACTTGACGGTCTTTTAATTCGTAAATAAGTATAAAGGCGAGTGAGGACAGTATCTGACCTCGTTGTATAAAACTATTTGATGTCGACACTACCGGTAACTGAGAGAAAAGTCTTCTCTCCCGTCTCTTTATAAAATAAAAACGTGTTGCTAAGAAATTGACAATAAGAAGACAAAGTCACAAAAGAAAGCATTGATATATACTCTACATTTAAGTAACAAAGCACATAGACACTCCAATATTCTAACTTTTTATTATTAAATATGAACCCACAATAAACTTGCTTAACACGTACACAAGCTCAATGTGAATAAATAAAATGAGAGGTCAGGAATATCTGTATGAAACTGAATAAATAATACGAAATAACATGGGATTTAAAACGCGATCCCAACTTATTTGTATTAAGTTAGGAAAACGATAGATGATACATCTGATTCTACATTATTGCTCACTTATATCTAACGTCAAAACCTGAAATATGTTCCATCGAAGACAATACAAATGCAATATTAATATTTACCTTTGCATCGTCCAAACAAAGACTGCATTCATATTCACCCCACGAAAACAAGTAGATAAAAATGCAAACACGCGCAATTGTGGCTCAAACAAACAGAGGCGGTCGCACTCGGCAGGCGAGCAGGCGGGGGAAAGTATTCCGGACAAAAATGTTTTCCCGGTCATATGAATTTAGATCGGCTGCTGTATTAGAGGGAAGTAAAACCATCGGGAGACAGGTACATCGAACTATTGGAATAAAGGGTAAAGGTGAGGCCGGGTCGGAGCCGATGGCGCGGAATGCGGCGCGTGTCGAAACACTCAAGTGAATTTCAGAGCTCTCCAATAAATGTACAGAGGCCAGCACATCAAGTTACCACAATCTGTCAAATTTCTTTGATAGTATTTCAACTTTATTGCAAAGATATAAGGTTCATTTTTAATTGAGAAAATTTGACAGTTAGGGATAGCTTGATGTGCTGGCGTCTGTACAAAACAACTGTAAATGTGTTTTATATTCAGAATTATTCGTGTTGAAGAATGTTCGAGTATAAATTCTCTCAGCGGGCGGTCGGTGAGTGGCCGCAAAGGCGTCTTGATGTGATTTCCGGCCTACTTTTAACGGCGCTTCCTGCACGATATAAATCCAAGTTAGAGCGCTCCCTGGGACCTGCTGTCGTTTCAGCCGGATGCCGCGTCCTCGTTTTGCAGATTGGACCATATTGCCTATTATACTTTGTCAAGACAAAATATTGTCGATAATTGTATGGGGCTGGCTAACCCAGCCTAAGCCACTTTATTTCAAATATATTTTTACGATGTTTTCAAAAATACACTTACGATAAAAATAGTACACCATAATTTTAAGAACTGTCATCATCATTGGCCTTGCCTTTTCTCCACTATCTTCAGCTCGGCTTCCAGTCTAACCGGAAATAGCTAACCAGTATTTTACACGGAGCCACTCCCAATCTGACCTCCACATCCCAGTAACTGGATAATACAATACTTCTTGGTAAGACTGGTCAGACTTGCTGACGACCCGTAGCAACTATCAAAGATCATGATACGTAAATATGGTCGCCCATGCATGGATCAACATCGGCAAGCATAGGTTAACCTGATCGATCAACCTGCGGGGCTGTTTTTACTTGTCTATTTTGCTTCTTTATCCCTAAATCCTAAATGAAATTTAACGTTACTCTAGCTCCTTTTACCAATAAATAAGCCACGTAACTTTAGCCATGAATTCCTCAGACACCAGTGAAATCCGATCAGAAACTAATTCTAACATAAGCAAGGAATGAAAGTTTTATTTGACTTTGATGGCTTCAGAGCAAACTCTAAAGAAAATCCGCAAAGTTAATGACATCCGAGAGTTTCTTTTCTTACGGAATAAAAATGTATATTTAAAATAATTTCTTAAAATTCACAACAAAACGTCGCCTAAGCGAATTAGACCTACATTTTGGGGAACACAGGGCTTATAAAATGAAATTTTCTTAACATAAAGGGGCGGAGACGATGTAACGACGACGGAGTCAAGTAAACTGCGCGGGCCTGCAAGCCCCTCATGTTTCTAAATAAATTATGAATATTTACCGGCACGTAACGCTTTACTGAGACATAATTATTTTAATCTGACTCTGAGACGGCAATTTTAGGGAATTGATGTCAGAAGAGAGTCGTTTTAGTTTATTAAGACCGCTTGCGCACTAACAGATAGCACTTTGTCCTTGTTACGTTAAATAATACCTAATTAATTATGAAGAATCTACAATGTTTCGTATGGATTTCCGAACTGTAAAGTCTCATCTTGTTCTAAAAAGGTTGAGCAAATTTCCCTAAATTAATGACGGACTTGTTTGTAAAAACTTTTAACTAAGGACATGTTTCGTGAAATAAAAGTCACATTTTCCCTACATAAAATCAAGTACTTAACGAAAACGTACAGTGTGTTCTGGCGCATAATCTATGATACATCCTTTGTTTGTTATATGGATATTTTTTATCGTCTCGTCGGAGGTAGCTTGTGCTGCATCTACGTAATTTAGCGCTCCCCAGGTGCGGCCCCGGCTTGTGGCTTATAAGTACATCGGGATTTTAATTAAGAAGGTCTATCATAATCCACATGAGACACTGCAAAAAAATAACAGAATCTCTTTATACCATTTTACTATTCTGGACTCGTATTCTGCTTTTAAGTTTTCAAAAACAAAATTTTGTTAATTTGGATTTTAAACTTAGAAACGTGTCTTTTCTTTCGAGCTCGGAGCATCTGCCATCGAGACAATTAGGCCTGTCTGTACACATGTTTAAGAGTCGCGTTCAATTAAATAAACGAAACACAAAAAGAATACAGCGTCTTAACTGAGAGCTCGCGAGTCAACAATTCGTATAATTCCACAGGAGTTGTTCATAATTAAGTGTGCTTACCTCGAGGGCGCGGCGAAAGATTGAGTAACATCAAATATGTAGCAGGGTCTACCATGAAATCCTTTTTACGTTCACCGCGGACAGTTTTACGCAGGTCCGGTCTAGCTGCGGCTTAACGGTCTTATAAATTAGTGAAACTCTATTAGCGAGATGTTCGGCCAAACAAATTTGCGTTATCGCCTGTGTCGGGCGTAACGTGCGTCGCATACTAATGACGTCACTGCAAGATCGTCCAAACTTGCTGTTCGTGTAATTACTTCTTTAAACGAAGCTTCTGTGAGGGGTGGATACGATCACTTTTGTCCGAGGGTATAGCTACCTAGCCTCCCGATAATCCAGTTACCGACCGCTCCTCCGCTGCGTAGTATTTTTGCACAATTAAGTTTAGCTCGAAATTTATTTAGTTAATAATGTTTTCTGTTTGAGAGTTGCGATGAATGATTAAGTAGTTCTATTTAATAATTCAACAGTTTTAAGAGATGATAATTAAGTTTAATAGGGAAAAGTATTCTGTGTTAATAACGTTCTAGCGTTAAACATTGATAAGCGGTTTGAGCAGCATTTATCAAGGTGTGAAACAATGTGAATGATCAAAGTTGAATCCGTTCTTGGAAACACATGCATGTTTTTTTATAATGTGAAAGAAGAAAAAGAGTTTATAAAGTATTTTTTCAGGGACCGTATAAGAAAGCCAGGGCAAACATGTTGTTTAGCTATTAAGAAAGTACGAAGCTAGTGCGGCGTCAGCATTCCTAGGAGCTCTGAAGTCACAACGATACGGCCTCCCTAGATGTGACTCGAGACGCCTCGTATTGCCTGTGTCAAGGATTACGCCTAGAACAAAATAAATTCAGTCGTGATTGTCACATTACAGTACTGTATGAGAGACAAGTATGAATAAAAAATCTGCAGATCTATCAAAATAAACAAATGATTCAATAAAATCGAAAAACTGAAAGTATTTTAATAGCGGTTCCATTTAGGTATGATTGTGTTTATAATCTTTGAAAATCGAAGCCACATAGTGACTGAAGCACAGCACAGCTCAGCACAACTCTCTAAGCACATGTATGCTAAAAATGCCAAAAAATATATTGAAGCATGCAGTACTCAAAGCCGCGCTTTATTAGTTTAAATTCCAGCTAATTGGTGGTACGTTGGTCAAACATTGTTCACCTGGCTAACCTCTCAACTACTTATGTTGAACACGATTTTCAGGCTAACTAGATGCGGCTGAATTTTAGCCTTTTAGTCATTTGATTAGATAAAGTGTTCACTCAATATTTCTGTTAAAATTTTCACCGAACTTTCAATTATATTTAGTAGACAGCAGCAAATAGTAATTATTATGAATGCCTGGTTTTTTTTTAGGATGAGAAATTATCAAATGACTCCCGCTCTGGGTGGAGCGGAAGGGAGTGTCAGACTCTTAACTCATTAGATGTTTACCTATTAGAAGCCGTTTGCTTATATAAGACCTCAACGATTTATACGGTTATATTTACTGTCGTTTCATGAGATTTTTTCTTATGAACCTATAAGCCTTTCATACGATATTTAAAGGGTAATGACTAAAGACCGTCCATGCTCCTTCCTTAGCCTTTTGTGTTCCGAGGCAGCGGCAACTCTTTTAGACCTCTCTTTCCCCATTGAATGATCACAAAGCCTTAAAAAAATGGGGTATGTAGTTCTACACCATGAAAGGAATATGTAAGACCAAGTAATGTTTATCTCAGATAACACTTTCAGCCTCTCGTAGTGATTTTCCAAAAGACACGAAGTTTCCTTTCAGTAAATCTCCCAAGAATGAACAGCAGGGAATAGTTCCTTGCATTAACAATATTTTAATCTAGCCGAAGAATTTGTTGCGAACGTGCAAACCGGCCGTGCTCGATTAAGACTTCTTGTAAATTTTTCAAAATGTTGACTTGAGTAAGAGCTATGGGCATGTTTAAATGTATACTTAATAACATGATGACGTTTTTTTTAAAAAAAAACCGTAAGTCGCTACGCTGTTTAAAAATTTATATGAAGACTAATTCTATTTATAATTTGATAAAATACTTAATAAAGTTTAGCTTTTACTACAAATAGTCCTTATAAATACGTATTAGGATATTATTATTATATAATAAAGTGGATTAAAGTGTAATTTTATCAAATTATCATTAATTAGCTTCTGCCCGAGGTTTCGCCCGCGTGGATATCGGAAATTGTTACATTATTGAGTTTTAGTAAGGATCCCTATTTTTTTAATATAATATAGCTTATGTCACCCGGGGTTAGTGTAGTTTCCCTACAGTGAAACAATTTTTCAAATCGGTTCAGTAGTTTCGGAGCCTATTCATTACAAACAAACAAGCAATCAAATCTTTCCTCTTTATAATATTAGTATAGATTACAGTCTACTCAATATGTTAAATATGCATGTCTTTTTTATGGGAGGAAATCACTATACTCAAACGATTTACTTAAGCATTTCGTGTTAGTGGTAATCAGCCTGCTATACTCTCGATAAGTATGTCCCGCAATCGACTCAGCGTTTCGTAGTCCACTGCTGGACATACTAGGCCTCTCCCAGGATCAGCCACAACACCACGACCTTCACCTCCCGCATCCAGGCTATCACAACCACCTTCTTAGAGTCATTGGTGCATCTAGCTGGGGATACGCGATCTCCACTCCAGTCTATTACTTAAAAATTTCACCGTAAAAACATAAGTGAAGTGAGCTGTCATTTCAACTGATGACATGGACAACAACAACAACAACAACAACAACAACACAACAACAACAACAACTGACTTCATGCTCACTTCACCTAAGTTTTCACCATGAGGTTCTTACAGAATAGCATTGTTGGACTCGTCTGCTACTCCACCGGTTATAGACCCTGCAACAAACATGGCCAGCCCACTGTCACTTCACCATGGTATACCCACAATGGGCTCAAAAAATAATTGAAGAACTATTTAAAAGTCACAGGGCATTTTTCAGTCTCATCCAGCAATGATTTACGGCCATGACAACAGCAGTCGCCGTCGTCGTAAAGCCAAGATACGCGCTGCTCGTAAACTTAAACACGGCTTACTGCATTGTGGCCTGCTGCCATACGGGCACCATACGGGTGACCCTGTCGAGCCAGTGTGGATTACAATAAAAGCCAATATTGGACCTACCAGCTACGCACCGGCTTTTAATTTAAGCCTACCATTTTTAGGGCTCCGTATGTTCGAATGAAAAAACTGAACCCTTATAGAATCGGATGTGTCTGTGTGTTTCTTTGACGCAGCCAATTTGCTCCAAATCTAATGAATTATGATGACATTTGGTACATATATGTATCTTTTTACGTAGATATATGAATTACAGTTGCACGATCAGTTTTGAAAGACAAGATAATAAAAATGTTAGCACACTGTACCATGTAACAATCAAATTAAATTCGAATATACTAAGTATTATTTATTGTTGCAAATATAGCTAGTCAACATTTTAAAAAGTGTCTCTTTTAAGCCGGTTTCACATTACTGTGATGTGTCGTGTCGTGACGCCTACTGACGCAGTGTCAGCCGATCTGAACTCGTTGTGATTTGAAGTAGTCCTGAACAGATTCGTTTGATTGCTGTATGCCACGTCACGGCACGACACAACACAGTAATATGTCACTGGCTTAACAATAACTACGTAATGTAGCTAGCACCTAGTTAAAATAAAGAAAGTGGTTTCCTAGAATTTTATCATATCGAATCTACTAATAAAAAGTCAGTGGTAGACATCGGCCTCCCTCTGCCCACTACAATAGCTACACATACAAATAAATGGCTGCAATAACAATACTTGGCACTGATTGGTTTTCACAGTTTGTGTGCGTTATCAATACGGTGTTTCTACCGTAAATAGTTAACTCTAGAACGTGAGCGTCTCATGCACATGATCTTAGGGGAATAATAGCGTAATTAACACTCTTGCTATATTGTGCGTCGCAGTCTGATGTTATTAGCAGAGGATTTTGTGTACCCTTATCCCAGACTAGCTTCTGCCCGCGACTTCGTCCGCGGAAAATTTCTTTTTTTAACATTAAATATATCGATACTCGGCAATACTGCAAATAATTCTGTTTTCGGAGGTATTTCTTTCCGACTTGCTAGATGAAAATTGCGATAGCTCGGGTAATATGTATGATATAATTTATAGCCTATAGCACTCAGGAATAATGTAGCTTTCTGTCAGTGAAAAAATTTTTGGAATTGGATCTTCTCTGGATTAGTTCCGGAGATTACCCCCTACATACAAACTTACAAATTTTACCTCTTTATAATATTATTATTATAGTATATATGAAATTAACCATACGATACCTACAAGATACAAGTTTTGTTTTTACGAAAAAATCCATATCAAAAAGCTTGCAAAAATAAACACTGGCACGTAAATAATGGAAAACAAATACTTGTTTATTTTGTATCATTTGAATACTGAATGCGAACTTTAAAATGTTTTTTTTTATTGCCTCAAAAACGAACAAATTAATGTTATAATATAGTAAAACATCCGAATATCCAACAACATTGCAATCGCAATTACACGTAAAGCAAGGCAGAACGGTTCATTTAATATGAATGCAGCCGTTGCCTTTGTGTTGTTCGGTAAACATATTGTTTTAATAAAATTGAGTGCATTAGCACTTATTTGAGTAACAGCATTAGACAATCTCCCGTGCTCAAGCTTCCCGGAGTGATCTGAACGACCTCCCGTGGTCGCGAGTAATCGCACTTTTCTTTTATTACCCTTAATGCCGTCATCAAAGTGTGGAGGTATATCGTAGTAACCACATTATGGCTAGTAGTTTTTCTAATTCACTCAACTAAGTTAGTGTTTCGACTCATAATAAATTGGTCCGTAAAGTTTACTTGAGTGAGCGTCCAGAGTTTAGTTTCACCTGGCCAAAACAGATGGCGTTGGTGGTAGAGTTAAGTGGTAGTTTGCTTGTAAAAGCAAATAAATTATTAACTGTGATGTTATAAGTATTTATAGCTTGTTTTGAATGGTTAGTTCTTCTGAGAATAATTATTTTAAAATACTATTTTCATATGGAAAATGAACGGTTTAAAACAAATGCGTACCCAGTGAATAGAATACTGAGAAACCTAATTTCCACAGTAGTATTAAAGTGTAGTGTAGCCACATAATACGTTCATAATAATGAAATTCTGAAAACTACGTTACTAGAAAATCAGAAACTACAATTACCCACCCAGGTATATTTTCATTTTATTAAGGAAATGTAGGTAATATAACCTACAACAAGAAACGTTTATTATACCTATGCGGCGGTTTTCTCAAAGTAAAAATAGACACACACATTTTTATAATTCGTAAAAGTAAGTTAGCAACGCTGTCTCTTTGTTTTTCTCCGAGAGTGTAGGTATAGGCGACAGTAAAACTCGTTGAATACATTTCTGTCACTGTAAAGACAAAATATTTTGTTTTCAAGGAAAGTGCGGGCACATCATCATTACGCAGCGTAATTTTTTCGTATGTGCCATTCCCGTGCCTGTACTTTTATGCCTTCCCTCCATAAAGACAAAAGGGACTTTGAAGTAAAATCACGTACATTTTTTGCAACTTACTTAGGAGAGATTCAGCCCCTTGCCTTCCATGTTAATATTTTCTGGGAAAACATTGCGGGGACAACTCATGGAAATTACATTTAGATATTTGCTCACAACGCGTACATCTGAGTGTGGGTAGGGATATTATATTTTACGTGCATGGAATGTAATAAAATGTTTAGGACATACCGCGGGGCGCGGAGCCCTAACCAACATAGGTAATGCCGATTGAAATGTAAATGAAGGGCCCGATACAAACTTACGCTCGCGAAATCCCGTTTAGTTTTATTCCAAAGCTTTTTTCAAATCGCCATGAATTTATATATTGTTAATTAATGTTTGCGGGTAAATACTAGATGAATTTTAAATCTGTTTGTTATTCAAAGCTTATTAATTGTTGCGAGAAATAGTAATCCTGTGCACTACCACGATATTGTGTACTATTTTGAGTTGCCAGAATTGTAAACTCAACGTAAATTTAAGCTTCAATTATCTGTTGTTTTCCATTAGTACGCGATCCTGTTCCATTGAACATAGGTATACGTAGGTACTGTGGTGATTTGTCGGGGCCCTCTCCCCTTTTTAACTAGTGGGCTTAACGTGTCATATATTTTAAAAGTTTATTGGGCATTCCTTCGCGAGATAGCGAGGGTGAGATGTTTCTCTGAATTTTCCTTTGGGAGCATTTTAAATTAGTTTTATAATGTAAGTGGTTTAATATAAATCAAAATACTTATTAAAGTTAAATCTCACCACTGAACAGCTGCCATCAAGTTAAGCTAAGTTTCTTATTGTTATATCTTAATTTCTTTACTTTTGTGGCCATTTCATCGTAATTCTACAATGATATTTTTTTCATGAATTGAATATTATTAAAAGCTAACTGAGCTCAAAATGGAGCTAACATTTTGTGTGAAATTCGACAATGATGGACGGACGGTCACTGAGTGATCCTATAAATGTTTCGTTTATCCAATTTTCACACGACGTAGGGAAAGCGCATGACGCACTCGGCTAGAAACTGTACAGTGAACAAAACAGTATTCAAAATGTTGGTTTCTGTATAAAGCTCAATGCTTTAACTAGTATAGCTCGTTTTGTATTAATCCGTACGATAAGCTTGTTAAAATAGCCACACGTTTGCCAATTTAGGCACATTGTATTTTGGCTTAAAATTTCCGTGATTACAACCCCGTAATTTTAGTTTAGATAATAAGGGCTGAGATTGAATGGACATCAACGCTAATGCATTAATTTGTATGCTGATGTTTGGTGTCCATTAATCACATAATAAGTATTAGACGTGTTAAAATCAGATTTGATTGGAATGGCTATAATTAATTGTATTATTATTGATTACTCTAGTATTTCCCAGTTTATGTGTACCTACGTGTTGTATGGAGGTACGAAGTTACCGGAACTTCATGGTACATACAATCAGTGTAGCTGTGTGTGACGTGAGACCGATTGGGCTTTAATTCCGGGATTTGTCCATTTCGTGGGATGGTTTCGTGAAACTTGCTATTTGGTCGTGGCGTTTAAGTACTTGCTGGTAAGTAAGGTGTAAATTTCGTGCGAATGCCGTATCATCGTACATACTTACTTTACGAACAGAATGTGCTCAATTTAGTTTGTTGAGATTACACGTTCAATTCAATGATCTGTTGTTTGATAATCTAACTTTTCAACATTTGTATGTAGACATATCACAATGCAAAATTGTATAATCAGTAAATTTTGTTGGTAGAGTCATCAAAGAAACCTATCACATTTACCTTTTATAATTTATTAGTTTTCCAACCATCCTATTACATAATGAACAAGACTTGTAACAAGTGCATTTGTAACTACAAATTCAGTTGTTCCAAGTCTTGTTCATGTACGGGGAGCATTGAAGGCTGAATACCCTTCTATGCTACCCGTACTGGAACACAGACCTCCTCTCTGTGAGAGGAAGTGAGCCGTAATCCACCACGTGGATCCAGTGCGGCCTGTAAATCATATTACATGTCTTCGAATTTTTGGTTCTAGGAAATGGTTCCCTCACGATGTTTTCCTTCGCCGCAACAACAATAACAACTGCTTATTTACAGAACTCAATAAAGCCTTACATAGACATATATACTTGTATATGTTATCCCTCCAGGTAACTAATTGCTGTAATTCTAGTACTATTACTTTAATTACCTCATACAACGTCTATTGGTCTCACAGCCTTGTTAGTTTAGTTTGTCTCGTAAATGGCCAGTTAACGGATTACATGTTTAACAGAAACACCCATTCATGGAGACGTGTTGGAAGCAATTGTTTGTTTTCCAAGATTTATATTAAGACTTTTCTCTTTAATCTATTTTTATATTACTTTATTATACCTTCACTTTCGTGTAGCCACTAAAGCATTATACGAAAACGAAAGTAAATCTTTTAATCGAGATCTTTATCGAGTAATTTAAGAGCTCTTGGTTGTCTACGTACAGACGCACTGTATCAACAACAGTGTATCGGATTTAAGAACCTCAACAGTAGGTACAGACGCCAGCACATCAAGCTATCCCTAACTGTCAAATTTTCTCTATTAAAAATGAACCTTATGTCTTTGCAATAAAGTTAAAATACTATCAAAGAAATTTGACAGATTGTGGTAACTTGATGTGTTGGCCTCTGTACCAAATTCATGCTGCGTTCGATATTTTTGTATTATCTCTTTGCTCAAAACTTTAGCACTTAAACGCTAACAGCATTGCTATTCGGTGTGTTTATAGGCACTCATCGACAAACGAAATGTACTAATTGTATAGCAGCAGTAGATGGCCCTCTGCGGGAGTAGATAAGTAATAATGCATTTAAGAGGCAATCCGCCGCCACATTCGTACCCGGTGGCAGCCTATCAAACTGCAATATCGTTTTATGGCTTCTCATCATACCATAAACGAACATTAGTGACTCCTTAGCAATGCTAAACACTTTGAGAAGGAACGTAAACGCTTAATTTATGCGGTTCGTCTCTTTAATTGACTAAGTGGTATTTATAATGGGCAGGCGTTATGAATAATTCGAGAAACTGATGACTTGACACATAAATAATGTTTGATATTAGTAAAAGCTGGATGAAACACAGCGGTTGGTGGAGAAAGCTACAAGGTAGGCCGCTAAATTCAAATTTTCTTACGTTTATTGTAATTTGCAGGTCAGCATCAGGTTATGTTGATCAAAATATGATTCGCGGCCGTAACAAGTACGTATTTGCAGATTAGTAATCATTAAATCATCAATGCCTTATAGAATGAAGATTTCATGAAATCATTACATTTAAGGCCAATTCCAACTAACAATGTTGTATGATTTATGTATTACTAGATTGCGCCCGCGGCTTCGCCAGCAAAATATGGTGACAAATTATACACATAAATCTTCCTCTTGAATCACTCTATCTATTAAAAAAAACCGCACCAAAATCCGTTGCGTAGTTTTAAAGATTTAAGCGTACATAGGGTTATAGGGAC
Organism: Hyppa rectilinea; assembly: GCA_951799385.1. Lineage (NCBI taxonomy): Eukaryota > Metazoa > Arthropoda > Insecta > Lepidoptera > Noctuidae > Hyppa > Hyppa rectilinea. Next base: position 8,858,159 of record OX637306.1, on the reverse strand, counting down.
AGAGAAAGCGACTTTGTTTTATACTATGTAGTGATATACAAGATGAAATTGAATTCACGGGCAATATTTTAAGGGGTCATTGTACTCATCTCATTATACATAACTTTTACTATGGGAACACACTTGAAATCGAGAAAAGAAAATCAGCTGTTCCCTACATTTTGACGGGTTATGCGAGCATAATGAGTTTGAGCACTCTCCACAATTCCAAATAAATTAATACTTAGTTTTATAAAATGTATGTTAGCACCACAACCAAACTTTTCTACGTTGTCAGGTAAAATTACATTAAAAAATGAGTTACCAAAATCCACCAGAATGTAATAAAATGCATGTCAATGCCTGACTCCTTAACATTGCCAATAAATTCAATTTCACCCTGTAATATCACTAAGCTGTATTGATAAGAAAAGTTGATACAAATAATTATTATACAGCGATATAAACAAAAAATCCAAACACTAGAGGCAGGATATTGCGTTTTAGCGTCAATTGATCAGACGAGTGGTCAATAACTGGAATGGAGGCTGAGGAGCTTCCATATTGCGTCCTCTTAAGCTCCTACCAAGTGCTCGTGGAAACCTATAATATATTTTCATAAAAATAAAATGACAGAAAAACAAAGATTTATGAAAAAAGTATGAATATAACACACATACACGTAACATCACACCCGTAGTACCCGAAGATTTAGGCAGAGGTGTACCTATAGTACAACCACATATTTACGGTTATTTAAAAAAAAATAAGCCAAAGTCAAAATTTATTTGACTTTGACCTCTTTTTGAGAAGAAATAGAAGGAAGATATGGAGGAGTGGGAGTGGGTGATGGTGGAAATTGACAGGATGGACAGTCTTGACTTGTTTGGTTTGTGTAGTTCTACATTTTTTTTTGATATTTTTTTTTTTGATAAAGTTTATGTGTGTGTGAGTTTGTATGTTTGACTGTCTTTCACGCTCTAACGGCTGAACGGATCTGGATGACACTTGGCACAGATGTAGTTTATGACCTGGATTAACACTCAGTATACTTTTTATCCCGGTAGAACGTTTCCTTGGTATAAATTCTGACATCCAGGCTGGCGAAGCCGCTGGCAGCAGCTAGTTTACAATAAAGAACAATCCATTCACAATAATAATGCTTTTGTCCCTTAAAACACAATGCTTGTCATCTAAAATCAGAAACTGCAATTTCCCTTCTACGTCAAACTTCATATAAAACACGGTTTATTATTGAAGTAACTTTAATGAGAATTAAACTTAATAGTTCTAACGATGGATTTATGTAGTATTGGATATCAGGCCAAGTGTCAATTCTGGCATTCACAACAATTGGAATCGATGTACTATCCAATTTGTGCGGCCAATAGATATTCTAGCTAGACTTAACTATGCTACGAGTATTTGTGTGGGCAGTTAGGCCTTTTATACACGGCACGGTATCTTTACGGTGCGGCGTATAAACCGCGCCGTTGAAAAACGTGTCTATGAATCCAAGCTTGTCAATGAACATCCATAGTGTCACATACAACACTGACCGCGTGTATCTACGGCATAAAAAAAGGGTGTGTCAACAAGCTTCGGTATTGGTCCATACAACACTGACGATCGTGTCTCTGTCTGCACACGGCATATAAACCGTACTTTTTTGCGGCAAGAAAAACGTGTGTGTAAATAAGGCCTTATATATATGTAGATCGGATAACCAGAACTTTATTAACTACTCAGGGCCAATTTCACCAATGAAACTGAACGCGATCAGTACATCTAAACTGCGTTCAACAGCTGTCAGTGTCAATGTACAGACGCCAGCACATCAAGCTATCCCTAACTGTCAAATTTTCTCAATTAAAAATGAACCTTATGTCGTTGCAATAAAGTTGAAATACTATCAAAGAAATTTGACAAATTGTGGTAACTTAATGTGCTGGCCTCTGTACCCTAAGAATTATAGCAGTGACAATGCTTGAGGGCGATTTAGATGTGCCGATCGCCTTTAATATTATTGGTGAAATTTATTTATTTTATTATGTACTTATGTTATATTACAGCTACACGAATCGATCCATCAGGTTAAGCTACGCTTGCCGGGGTTGGTCCGATGATGGGTGGCCATCCTTAGATATCGAATTCCTCCGTGCCTCGGAAAGCACGTTAAGCCGTTGGTTGGGCTGTCATTCCTGGACCTATAGCAGTCGTTGCGGGTAGTCAGAAGCCTGAAAGTCTGACAGCCAGGCATACCAAGGGGTAACGTAATACCCAGTTAGGGAATGGGTTGTGGAGGTCAGATAGGCAGTCGCTTCATGTAAAATACTCAGCTGCATCCGGTTAGACTGGAAGCCGACTCCAATATAGTTGGGCAAAGGCTCGGCAGATTGACTTTTATTATACATTCAGTCAAAAAAGTATCGGGAATGGATGATTTGTTTATGGTTCCAAATTCAAATTTTTGTTTTTTTTGTAGTTGTTAGATTGGCACAACTGTTTTCCATTTTGGCGCGGAGTTTGAGTTGCATCTGTTATTTATAATATATTAAATACAGTGCTGGTTTTAGTAATATCATATATATATAGTGTGTATTGCGAATTTCATAATGGACAAAAATATCGAACAGGGAGTTTGTCTTAAATTTTGCATCGCCAATGGAATTTCGTGTTCGGAGTCACTGAAAATGTTACAGAAGGCTTACGGTGAATCGACTTTATCAAAAACTCGTGCTTATGAGTGGTTCAAAGCGTTCAAAAGCGGTCGAGATGTGATGGAAGATTTGCCTCGCTCTGGTAGGCCGTCAACGTCTGCAACTGAAGTTAACATCGCAAAAGTGAAGAAAATAGTGACTGAAAATCCCCATTCAACTCTGAGAGAGATAGCCGCCGAACTTTCTGTATCTCACGAGTCGATCCGTACCATTTTAACTAATCATTTGGGTATGAAACATGTTGCTGCTCGGCTAGTCCCAAAAGATCTGAATTTTCTCCAAAAACTCAATCGCATGAAAGTCGCTGAGGACATGCTAGAATGAGTCAGTTCGGACCCAACATTCTTGAAACGCATTGTTACTGGTGACGAGACGTGGGTTTACGAGTTTGACATGCAAACTAGTCAACAAGCTTCGGAGTGGCGCCTTGCAACTGAACCGAAACCGATAAAACCACGCCAAAGTCGATCAAAAGTCAAAGTCATGTTGACTGTTTTCTTTGACTATCGCGGTGTTGTGCACTCTGAATTCTTACCGGAAGGTCTAACGGTAAATAAAGAATATTATTTGAGCGTTATGCGGCGTTTAAGAGAGCAAATTCGACGAAAAAGGCCAGATTTGTGGAAAGAAAATTCTTGGATTTTGCACCACGACAATGCGCCTTCGCACAAGGCTATCATTGTGAACGAATTTTTGACCAAACACTCAACAAATACCATCCAGCAACCACCATATTCACCAGATATGGCTCCTGCTGACTTTTTTCTTTTTTCTAAACTCAAATTACCACTTCGTGGCACCCGTTTTCAATCGATAGAAGACATAAAGGAGAATTCGCGGCGAGAACTGAACTCAATTCCGGAAGCAGCGTTTAAAAACTGTTTTGATGAATGGATTATTCGTTGGCGCAAGTGTATCGTTTCTAAAGGAGCATACTTTGAAGGTGATAAAATAAATTTGGATGAATAACAGACATTTTGTGTATTATTGATCTTTTCCCGGTACTTTCTTGACAGAGTAGTATAACTACTTAAAAAAAATACGACTAGTATATAATAGTGTCGGGAAAAGCTCTTCCACAAGTAGTATGCTATTTTGTAGGAACCAGAAGAAGAGCCTTTTATAGCATCCTGGGAAGTTCTAGGTATTCCTGAAGATGATTTATTTACAAATCCTATTTTGGCCTTTCAGAGCGTGTGAAGTTTTCTCTTCTTATTTCCCTGACCTTTGGCGCGTCACGTAGAATTTTTAGCGGCACTCTCTTTGACACCTCGTCACCGTTTGACATTTTGAGTAACTTTATAAAGCAATTCCGTTAGTGAGCTATTTTTGCTACAATCCATTAATTAAATGGCGATTCCTTTGTGATTTTCTTAATTCTTCCGAAAGTTTTGATCTGATTCATTATTTACCCATTACGTTTGTGTTTTGACTTATATCATCCCACTTTATACCCACAGTTTTCGTAGTATCATCGTTTCGTGCTTTTAATTAATTGTTTCAACCAACTTGACTCGTATACGGTCTGATTACTGCCAAAACTTTCGCCGAGTTTATGTTTAAAGTAAAGGTGTACTTAGATTAATTATAATTAGCAATAGTACGACTGTTTGTTATGACGAAATATTTTGCAGGATTTACATTCCTGAAAGAAAGAAAGAAAAAATATTCAGCACAAACAAAACGCACATTTATAAAAATAAACTAAAAAGTCACTAAATACACCCGTGCAAACCAGCTTAAAAACCTCGTATTCAGAAGCATTCAAAATCAAATCAAATCAAAATCAAAAGTCATTTATTCAAATTAGGCTGAAGATCAGCACTTTTTGAAGGTCAAAGTTACATAAGACAGTCCCCCAAAAACGCCCACCCTTCACCACTCATTAAAACCATTGATTTTTTTTAAGGACGGGTAATCATCAAATGGCTTCCCCCGCTCTGGGCGGAGCGGAAGAGAGTGTCAGACTCTTACCGACTAAAACCGATCCATGACATTTCCTTAGCCCTTCTTCCGCGTTAACTCTTTCGGACAATCCCGCTGACCAGGATTTACATACGTAACGTCAATAAAAAAATACTTTGAACACTTTCATTCCAAAACGTCCCAATTTTCGTTGATACTGTCCCATGACGCACCATTTCATTCACGCACGCCATAACTTTTCCTATCGCTGGCATAAAAACTAAGATATTTACTAAGGCAGCCTCCCACGCTTCATTTAATCTAAATATAGATGTGTAATAACCAGCGTCAGATTATCTGACGTAATGATATCCTGGCCCTGAGTCATAGCCCTCTAGGGTGGCTCCGGACTCATACTTTCAAAGTTCATGACCATTAAGAGATTTCTCCGTTCTCTTTGGTCGATGCTTTAGAAGATAAATAAGACGTTCCGCCCAATAAATTGTGCTGTGAAAATTTTATCTAACCGGGGAAAATGTTATGTTCGTCCGTTAGGTTATGCATTCCGGTCTGTTTGATAAGGGCTGTTGTGGGATATTGTTTTAAAGAAATTGCTGCTGTGAACTTTCTAGATTATCTTTTCTAATAGCTAGCTAGTGAAATTTCAATTCCTAACCCACCACGTTGTATCGCATCGCCCGCCAGCGTTTTTGCGTCGTTTCTACTCAGCGTTTTTTATACTTTTTCGTCCCTAGAGATGTTAAATTTGACTCTGTGGGGTGATTTTGTGATACATGTGTCTAATAATTTTAATTGAAGGATATTCGAGTCAATAGACTCAGAGAATAAAAAGTTTAACAGAAAATTCAACCCCACTTTTCATCCCCTAAAGGTCGTATTTCTAAAAACCCCTTCTTACTGCTCCCCTAGATTATAAAATTACACGTTTCTAGTCCTAGTAGTTACGGCTGTGCGCTGATATATCAGTCAGTCTGTCAGTTTCTCCTTTTGTATAATATATAGAATAATTTCTGCAAGCGGCTTCGCCCGTGTGGATGTCAAAATTTTCATACAAACAAAATATCCCCTTTTTACTCTAAAGGTCATATTTCTAAAAATGTAAGGGGTTAGCACATATAGTCAGTCTGTCAGTTTCTCCTTGTATAAAATTATATAGATTTATTATTCTGTGTCAGTATTACAATCAATGTCACTTTTGTATAAGAGTTTTTTTCCCATGGATTGTTTACATATACTTAAAACTATCTTCTTTCCAATCTTATTTGACTTCACTTAGCTTGTACTGTTCCTACTGTTAACTTCAGTATCTGAAGTATGTACTTACTTGGTGCCAACCATTTCTCCTATTACACGCCTACTAGTGATATTGCTGTTCAAATCATCAAATTGTAACTTATTTCATACACGAACCCATAACACCTGCGACTACATTATTATCATCATCGTTTTTTGCGAACTATGTTGGGGTCAGATGCCAGTCTAACCGGATGCAGCTGAAAACCAGTATTTTACATGGAGCGACTGCCTATCTGATCTCCACAACTATTATTATCATTATATCATAATCAGTCTATAGGTAATCTTCTCACTGCTAGGACATAGGCCTTCTGTCTTCATGAGGGAATGGGCAGAAATCCACTACGCGGGTCCAGTGATGATTGGTAGATATCACCAGTACTCACGATGTTTTCCTGCACAGTTTTGAGAGCAGTAGTGATTAAATTATGTACACAAAGTAAAGCGGCTGCATGGGTTTGAACCTACAACCTTATAACGTCGAAGTATTTACCCCTGGGCCACCAGTACTCTCTATGCGCGACTACATCAGTTGAACTGAAAATCAAAGTGTCAAACCCACATATTTTACCTTTACGATTTTTTATTCTAAGACTTCCAAATAAGAATATTTCTGTAGGATTACAGAGGTACAGATACTCAGCTCATCTCCATAGCTACGCATTACCCAGACCCAGCTAACTAACTACCTCAGATAGATTAATTTGTTACGACCACCACAGTAACCGCAACGAGTTAGTCACCTCTCTATATATAACTGGCGAGATACTACACTGGTAATTATATTATCAGTATAATATAACCGTAACTTTAGATCTCAGCTATAACACGCATTTGCTTTTTAAAAAAGTACACTTCTAACCTCACCCAAGTGGCAAGTCGAAAATAAACTTATTCGACAGGGCTCATTTTAAAGATTTAGGGTCAACGGGGCCCTATTACTAAGCTTTATAGGCCGACTGTCTGTCTGTCACAAAGCTGTATGTTTAAAACCGGCATAGCTAACCTTAACTAGACAACCAGTCTTACCAAGGGGTATCGTCATCATCATCTGCCTAGCCTTTCCCAACTATGTTAGGGTCGGCTTCCAATCTCGGTTAGATTGGAAGCCGAATACAAGTATTTTACATGGAGTGACTGCTTATCTGACCTCCACAACCTAGTAACAGGGCAATACGATACCTCTTAGTAAGACTAGCTGTCAGATTTTCAGTCTTCTGAAGACACGTAACGACTGTCAAAGATGCACAAATGACAGCCGGGACCAACGGCTTAACGTGCACTCTGAGCCACGGAAGAGTCTCGGTATGTAAATATGGTCACCCATCCACGGCCAACCCCGGGAAGCGTAGGTGAACCTGTTGGATCGACATGTGTGGCTGTTATTACTTAGCCATGAGCTCCTTACGGGGTGTCGTATTACCCAGTAATTAGCAGATAGGCAGTTGCTCCGTGCAAAATACTAGTATTCAGCTGCATCTAGTTAGACTGGATTCGACCCCACTATAGTTGGGAAAAGGTTAGAAAGATTATGATGTATACAAGACGCACCAGAAAAACATATGTAATCTTACGATGACCTTTGTTCTTGCTAAGTGGGGTTTAAATATATTATGTACAGACGCCAGCACATCAAGCTATCCCTAACTGTCAAATTTTCTCAATTAAAAAATATTTTTCACTTTGTAGTTTTTTTTGGAAGTCGGTTTTATTTTTTGTAAAAAAGTTTTTATTTTTCACTTTTTAGTTGTGGTACCTACACAACCCCCCCCCCCCCATAATTTTAATACAACTACGTATGGTATGTAAATTACAGTATTAGAACATCGTCCACATATATCAAGTAGGATTTTTTTTAGATTTTTGTTGATTTTCAAAAACCGCTTATCCGATTTCGATAAAATTTTTATGGGACTATTTGGGAAGTATACCCTTTCCAACAAAAAAAGAATTTTTCAAATCGGTTGGCAAGCAACGGAGTTATGCGCGAACAAATATAAAAAAAAATAAAAAAATATATACAGTCGAATTGAGAACCTCCTCCTTTTTTAGAAGTCGGTTAAAAATGAACCTTATGTCTTTGCAATAAAGTTGAAATACTATCAAAGAAAATTGACAGATTGTGGTAACTTGATGTGCTGGCCTCTGTACAACCTTTAAAACAAAGTCTAAACCGGACACTACAATCTAACCCGAACGACTTTATATACACCAGTACATAGGTAATATTATTTCAATAAGCCGATACGTGAACATGGCAGGTTTTAAAAGGCATTCCAGTTTTATGGCGTGTTCAATCCTGGGGGTAATAATGTTGACAACGTTGTTCGAGTGGACGGGTAAGTGCTGGCACATATTAAACGGACCTCGGGAAGGTTCTTAGGAGGTTAAGCGCCGTATTTTATTTAATCACTCTTTCATATTCATGTTGATTATGAAATGTGTAGTGGGTTTTTGAGGGTTTGTTGATGTTGATGATTATGTACTGTATGTCTTTTTAATTATGGAATGAACAAGCTGCCCAATGAAAAAATGACAAACTTCCATTTGAATTTGAACAGTTTTTTTTGCATTTAATTTAAAAGCTTTTATTTATGTTAAGAGACAAACGAGTCAGTTTCTACGAATATTACCAATTTATTAACTTTTTTAAGCAATATTAAACAATGTTATATAAGGTAGTTTAAAAAATTTACTCTAAGAATTACGTGGGAGCATTGTACTCGTCGTTACGAACAACTTTTACTATGGGATGAACACCCTGGAAAAAAAATGAGCTGTTCCATACATTTTATTGAGTTACGTGTACATAAATGTATGGAACAGCTCATATTTTTTACTCAAACAAATGTTAAATACAATATATACAACCTAAAACTAAAAAAATATATCTATTATGTACAAGTGGTAAAAAAGGGGAAGAGCTCATAGGGCGTCAAAAAAATATTAACTGTGTTGTAAATTTATCTTTTATTAACACGTAGCCACAATCTATTGCAAAACATATTTTCGCAATGGGCCTCAAAGTAGAACCAACATAAATATATGTTGCTCTGGATACCATATAGTAAGGGTCGAGTTTTCTTGAGTCCCTTGGGAAAACAAGTAACGCGCAACATAAACTTTACCCTAAGACATATCATGGCGTGTAAGGGCTCATTACAGAATTATAGTATCTTTGATTACACCCCAAAGAATTAGTGTTTACCTATATAGTCATTGTTGTGAGATACGGCTACTATTATCCATTACGAAATTGTGTAGATATGTAAATATGAAAACGAGGTAGGTACAGACGCCAGCACATCAAGCTATCCCTAACTGTCAAATTTTCTCAATTAAAAATGAACCTTATGTCTTTGCAATAAAGTTGAAATACTATCAAAGAAATTTGACAGATTGTGGTAACTTGATGTGCTGGCCCATGTACATAATTATGTGCATTCTACGCGACACGTGGGCAATGAAAGAAAGGTCTTTTTGGATATAGATTGAAATCCCGAATAAGTCAAGTTTCTTATAACGACTTCGCTCAATTATTTGAATCTAACTAATATCAGAGGGCTGATTTTTTTCAGTAGTCGGATTTAAACTTTTATCCGAAAAATAAAAATGGCGGTTTGACATATTTTCTATGCAAAAGCTGTCAAACTTCCATTTTTATTCCTCCAATCCTCAGATCAAATCTCCAATCAAACTTATTATATACAATCCTGAAAAAAAAACACATTTCAATATGATAAAAAATAATAACTTTCTCGGTGTGAACATGGCGATCCATTACCATGTTCACACCAAGAAAGTTATTGGTAATTACGGGCAATATCGATATATTGCCCGTAATTACCAATATGCATTGATTTCAATGATCTGATTATTTGTAATTATAAACTTAATGCAACCCGTATTTTTATTCGTAACCTATTTGATTTTACACATGCATAAAATCACGCTTTCTTACCCGATATATAGTCTTTTAAGTCGTTGACTGCCACGCAGCAGACACAATAGAAAAACTATTGTTCGCGGCTCACCGGTGACCGCGTTGGCGCTCAACGTGAACAAAACTCTTCTCGTTCTAATATTAAAATTAGTTTACTTAATGTTTCTAGATTTCTTCATCTACATTACTTGTTAAAACTTTATACTTGGTAAAAATATATTTTAAAGATATTTTCACCATGGCGTAAAATTTTCCGCCAAAGGAGTGAGAGGTGTGCATTAGCCAATAATTCTAAGAGAGACACAGAAAGTAAAATTTATTATTCTATTCGAGTACGTCGCGGGTGACGTTTTTAGGAGAATATTTTAGTGTTTGAGGAAGTTAGAGAGTTTGTAATTAGTTTGGTGTACCGCCAGGTGGCCTCACCGTCTTTGCAGTATCATCACGTCCCATAACTTTTTCATTTGACGCGCACACGAACAACTTTTCCATTTCTTTTTATTAACATCATAACGAAAATGAGAGTAGGCTTTATGAGAAACAGATACCTGATGGTTTTGCTAAGTATCCTCGCCGCCTGTCATTTAGTTAGGTTATTATAACTTGGGGCCACAGAAAAGAAGATGTCGCCCGCTGATAGCTAATGTATATCGACGTCCGTCTGTTTATTAGCATTCTGAGCTGAAAATGATGTTAATTTATTCAATTTGTTTTCAAGAAAAATGGCGTCGTACTCACGGGTAGGTAGGTAAATAAACTGAAAAACTAATCTACAATAAAGTAATTACCCTACATAATGAAGAACTTTGACTGGAACCTACGGGCGATATCTCAATAAAATTTCGGTATAATCATAATAGAATTTATTACAAAAAGATTTATACATTTCTCAAGGCTTTTACCCGTAATAAAAACAGATGTTTATTAGTTTAGACGATTGCTGGAGCCCGAGGCGAATGTTCTAAACAACGGAACGCGTTATGGCAAGAATTGTTTTCCCTGTTTGAATTCTCATTTTGGGAACGAGATAAAAAAAATCTTTCAAATCACGTACTTGAGTGAAGTTACTTAGCTTAAGAACAAGTCTTTGTATTTTTTTGTACATTAATAATTTGTTTGGGTCGTAGAGGGGCCTCTGACTTACATATAAGTTAGCTATGTTATTTTCTCATACAAAGCTGTCAGGAATGTGAGGAGGTTTTATTTTTTACGTGCAAAGAATGTAATGAATATTAAGGACATAACATTCGCCATTATAATATAAAACGTTGGCAGTGTGCGACGTCGCGTCTTTGAACACGTCTAAATTGATAAACATAAGTCAACCGTTCCGATTCTTTATTCCAGATTCGTATATCTGGTATAGTACATATATTCTTTTAGTATTTTAGTATTCATCCAGTCAGAAATATGGCCTGCTGTTATGATTTACAGTAAAAGATGGCTTATTGCATGTCTTCTTTTTCATTGTCATAGACTTTAATAGACAATAGGCTAGACCATAGACACGTGGTGTTGGCGCGTCGGGCGTGTTATTTACTGTACGCAGTTACGATTTTTTTTTTAAGTTTGTCTTTGTTTTATCTCAGTGGCATTTTTTTATTTTGTTTGTAGTGTTAAATTAGTTAGTTGTAATTGCTCCTTTTATATTTATTTACACTATTTGTATGCCCTCTGCGTGTCCCAAATAAAATATTTTTCTTTCTTTTTTTTAAATAAAAAAGCACTTTATACGAGTACGGTATGTTGCTATTCCTTTGCTTTTTTTTTTCCTACTAGGGTTCTGCCTAATCCCCGGGGGAAACGGCGAAAGGCGTGATGTTCTGTTATGTTGTGTTGTTACTCACTCCTTTGTATAGAATAATCCAATATTCTTTACTGTGTAACACGAACTGTTTATTCTTATAAGAATGTCCCCACCTACTTACCACCGCAGAGAACGAGTTCTTATCGAAGGTTTCCTTTCACAGTAAGCTTTTTACTGAATTCTAAGGATTTACTTTGCAAAATGCGCATTGCACAGCTTTGTACGCACACTGAAATATTAAACGACGCCTATAACGACCGTGGGAAGCCGAGCACATGACTTACAAAGCATTTTCTTTGATTTGTTACTGCGTATGGATCCAGCGTTACCAGTTGGATATATTTATGGAAACAAAGAATCCATTATCGTATCCTAAACCAACACGCGATTAGGATTCATTCCATCACCTACCGTCACTTCTGCCTTAATAAACAAACACTTAGCGAAATGTTAATGCTATTCTCGCACTCGCCTCAATCTGCTCTTGTTTGCAAAAAAAAATCGAAAACATCGCCAACTGATGAGGTTAGTAACATGAACTGTAGCCTCCTTTAAAAGTTTTCCGCTCCAGACCAATTTTATTTTTAGTCAAACTGAGTAAATTAACAAAACCAAAAAAAAAAGCGACCAGGGGACCGTACAAATTCGCAAACGTAAGTGGGCGCCGAGTTTCCAGCTGGAACTTGGCAGCATCTCCGGTAGCGTGACCGAAAAACTTGCAAAAACAGTATCGGAATAATAGACCGGCCGAATAATTACCCGATGCATAAGTCTTAATAAAGAAGAACGGGAAGGCACTGAATTGAGTGGTGTGCCGCAGTGCGTCGGGTCGTGCAGTGCCGTTGACACCGGCGCCGCGCGGCCGGCACGCGACCAATTTACTTAAGGCTGTACACAGCCCAGGTCTGCTAAATCACTGCTAAGTGACTGTTAAATCTTTGTTGAAGCTACAAGAGTGGAATTTCAAAAGCTTGATAAGTTTTTGCGAAAACAACAAACAGCATTTCAATAAACTATAAACTGAATTGATTGGAAATATCCGATATTGGAAATGCAATTATAATGCAATGTCCCCTTCGGGAAACACGGGCATGATACACACCTGCAGTACGCGGAAAGGTATCATTTCCTCGATTGGGGTAAATCCAACCCCGTTTATTCCGGCCCCGACTTTTACTAAGAATTTTCGAACAGAAAAACCCATGCCGTACTCACTTGGTAACGTTTGTAGGAACCCACATGTAGAACAATTAGAATTTAAGGACACGTTTTTGTATAGTTATTATTTTCCATTACTCATGGGGAAATATGGGTTTAGATAAGTACATTTATCTGTATATACAAGGTGGGGATGATCATAAATTAAACTGCGTACCTATATCTAATGCTGTCCCCAGCCTCCATACGAAAATTCAATCATATTTATATCCAATAGTTTAATCACTATAGCTAGTCAAAGATTGGAAAAACCCATAGTCGGCCCGTCACTATTATAATAAATAATAGTGACGGGCAGACTATTTGAAAAATTCACTTTTAAACTTAATAATATATGTAATATAATGAATACTCCTATGCATTTGTATTATCAACGTTTTTATGTATGGTCGTATTGTTTTCTCCACATTGTATAAGGAAATCGTGACTGACTGCCTGACTGACCAAGCCACACATAGTTCAAACTACTGAAAGGATGCATACAGTTAACATGACGTAGGCATCCGCTATTGTGCACTACGTGAATGATGTCGCGGGCAGTCGCTAGTAAGTTCGTAAACCTTAAATGTTTACCTATTTACATAGATTACGTACTGAGTACTGTTTTGTTTTAATTAGTAACGGTGGAGTTTCTTTCCCATTCTTCTCCATGCGAAAATACCTTTTGGAAGGGGCCACTAGAATCAATTCTATTTTTGCTAATTTCTACGTTTAAAAGTGTCTTTCACGGGCCTATTTGAAATAAATGTTTTGACTTTGATTTTAGTGACTAACTAAGAACAACATAGGTAGAAAAAAACTTCTAACGAAGTAAGACCTTTCACCATTGCTGCAATTTCTTTTTATTTGCACTTCCACCTTTTATATATTAGATAAAATGACACAACAGATCTCCTCAAGGAGAATAACAAGCCCTCACATAAGAAAAACAGAAATGGCGTTAATCATAAAACACGGGACTCGTAAATTCCTTACAAGTTATGTTTAAGTTAAGGAACGTAAAATATAAAGCTACCTAGTTAAAAAAAAACCGTTCGTGTGTCAGCGCCCTAAAGTAGGTAGAACAGTTACACATATTTTACTATTAAACTACCTCCCTGAAGTTATTCGATGTAAAATAAGCCATTGCCAGAATTATCTTTTTTTGGTGTTTTTACAACTTTTTACCTGATAATCTGGCGGTCCAGTCATGAATGGATCAAATTCCAACAAAGTTTATTGGAAAATCTTTGAAATTTCACCTTTGAGTTTGACGGTACACGGTATTAGAATGGATGATTTTCTAATCTGGTCGCTTGATACTGATTTTAGGAAGAAACGGTATTCAAAACTGAATAAAATAAGCGACAAAGTGCGAGTCGACCTCGTACACGAATTTTTCCGTACCAAAGTATTAAAGAAAAGTAAGTTAATAAAAAACGCGTTTCTTGTATGGGTAACGCCCTAAATTTTTAACTATTTAATTTTTTTATTTTTTGTTACAGCGGCAATAGAAGTACACAATCTATGAAATTTTCGACTGTCTATTTATTACGATTTATGAGATAGAGCCCATTGACAGACAGCGGCGCGGCGGCGGCCTAATAATAGGTCCGTTTGGTATACGGAACCCTAAAAATTAAACCACAAGTTTTTGACCAAAGTAACATAAAATGTTTGATGAATAAACAATGAATGAAAATACTAGGACATTTTAATGTACGGCATTTGTTTTATCTGCTAGACTATCGTCCAAAGATTCGTTTTTTTTTATTGTTTCTTACGTTTATTTTTCTGCTCTCACAATAACATCAAGGAAAATCTTTGCAGTACTTAAAAAAAGTAGTTTGTAACTCAGGAAGTTCTTTAACAGTACATTAATGTTAAGGGGCAGTTGGCCTATCGACCACGAGCACCAATCCACTTCTCTCAATTGATTCTATTCGTGCGCGAACTATGTTTTCCTTTACTTTCACGTGATTCAATTACAACTAGTTTTCTTCTACGTTTAACACAAAAAGGAGATCCAATAAGAAACGAATACTGAGTACTGGCCATATGTGTACCTACTTTGATTAAAATACATCTTGCTCTTATCTAGTATGCAGAACCTTCTTTACACAGAGAGCATGCTTTAACTAAAGGTAAGATACCTAAACGGCTAAAAAGTATTGAAAAAAGATTACATTTAAATAATATCACCCTAGCGATCAGTTTCGCCTACGCGTGAACGGCAATTGGCTTCATGAAATCTGGCCTCCTGGGCTCTTAGTAATCAACCCGAAGAATGTTCGATTCCGGCAAAGATTCCTTTTTGCAAGGACTAAAAAAGATTCTTATCATGAAATAAATTGCTGTTATAAGGGTAAGAGAAAATTACAATTTGCGATGGGGCTCGAGCATAGAATTAGCCGTGGCCTAGATTCGCCTTTTATTTCTAAGTGGGACAATATTTTTTATTATTTAAACTCCCTGTTTTGCCTTGTCTGCATACTGAATTAGAAGATTAGGATTCTACCTCACTCATTTTATGTTTGGGGTCGGGAACACATTACGTATGTATTAGCATAAAAAATAATAGTCCATATCGAAATTCTGTGTTGCTCTTTAACCCTTTTAGGAATTTGTATCTTTAAGAAGTAGGTGTTCGGAACATTCTCGATCGATGACGTCGGCGGAGGAGGCACCGGTCACGGCGTCGGCGGGGGCACAGCGGGCCGCGGGCGAAGAGGCGCCCGCGCCGGCCATCTCCATATAAAGGCACTCCGCGGCAAGGGGGGAACACACACGACCATCTTCCGCGAGCATTGCGCACGTCAAACCATTGTATTAAGCCAAATAAAATCTTGAATCCAGTATCAGCTCGCCTCATTAAAATATTAAAATACAGTCCTCATAAACCCCCTAACAAATTGGTCCTTCGCAAGAGAAATTCAAGAGAAAGGCGACGCGTTGGCAGTGCAGAAAAGAACGTGGTATACACGTGTTCCCGTGAGAAGAAACTACTAGAACGGAGAACTGTGGATACAGATTGGTAATTAGTGTGTCGTTCCATTTAAACATTTCTGTCCCTTCATAATTTCAAACCTTTTCCCAATCTTTCTTTTTTTTTGTTTTGGCCATATTGTCGGTACCATTTATTTACCCTTATTTTAAAGTCATTTCATTTCTATTCACAAATTCTATGCCTAGTCAATGCTCAAACTTATTACAACGCTGCGTAATTAGTGGCAGAGCATTCCTTAAAAACTAGATTTGCACGTGCACGCTTTAGCTTACCCGATCATTAACTCAAGGTTAAATCGGTCGCCTTTTTGCTAGTGAATTAGTCATCACGTGGCAAGCAACAACTTGAATTGCTTGATCAATCATTAGTTTAATTATGGATACTAAAATTAAAGAACTGATTAAGAAACGTGCAAGCTGTAAGGCTAAGCTCACGCTTTTTAGCAATTACTTAAATATAGCCATTTCTTGTGATAGATTAAGCGAACTACAAGTAACAGAACTGGAAACTAGACTAGATAAAATGGATTTGCTATTTAATGACTATGATAAAATACAGGACCAGATCGAGATGCTGATGGAGGATCCCGGCGAGGCATTGGGTGATCGCGAAGCCTTTCAAAACCAATACTTCTCCTTGGTATCCTCGGCGCGCGAGTTGTCGCGGCGTCATAGCGAGCGACGAGCCAGCGTTTTGGTGAGTTCCGTACAAGCTACAGACAATAACGACATCACACAATCTAGAAATAGTGTTGTGAAATTACCTCAGATTAGTATACCGCATTTTGATGGAAGCTATCAGCATTGGCTCGAATTTAGAGACACATTTGATTCGTTAATACACAGAAATACATTGTTGGACAATATAAGTAAATTTCACTACCTTAGGTCGTCATTGAAGGGCGCAGCTGCTTTAATTATTACAAGTCTGGAATTTAACTCTGATAATTATAGCATTGCCTGGGATCTATTGACGAAACGGTACAATAATAATCGTCTTTTGGTGAATAATCATGTTCAATCGTTATTTAATGTCGAACAAATAGAAAAGGAGTCAAGTAAAGCTTTGCGTTATCTGGCCGATATTACCACAAAAAATCTGAGGGCCTTAAAAGTGTTAGGACAACCAACGCAACACTGGGACATCTTGATTATTTTTATTGTGGCTCATAAGTTAGATGCTAAAACCTTTATTAATTGGGAAGAATTTAGAAATACATTAACCGAGGCACCCACATTATCACAATTTTTGTCGTTTATAAATAACAGAGCCGATTTATTAGAATCTGTTGAGGAATCAGACATTAATAAAAACAAAACCTCAAACAATAAAATACATAAACAAAAAAGCTTTGCAGTAACATCAAGCGATAATAGTGGTTCAAAGAAAGGATCGAGCTCAAGTTGCCCAATGTGTAAACAAAGTCATACTTTATATAAATGTGACAGTTTTCGTAAACTTACGTCAGAAGTACGTAATCAAAAAGCTAAAGAGTATAATGTTTGCCATAATTGTTTAAACCCGGGCCATGCCGAAAATAAATGTAAATTATGGGCTCGGTGCAAGTACTGTAAGGCTAAACATAATACGCTGTTACACATGGACAAAGATAGTGAGCCGCCTGCTAGTAATCAAACGACGGATAATGTTGCACTAACAGCGAAAGCCATACAGAATACTACTTCTTCCACCGTATTGCTTTCCACAGCGCGGGTGAAGGTGCGAGACAGCAAGGGCAGCCATCACGTTGCGAGGGTGCTCTTGGACAACGGTAGCACCGCAAATTTTATAACTAAGGAGCTGTGTGGTAAGCTGGGTTCACTTAAACGTAACGTAAACTCCAAGATAACGGGTATCAACCAGCAAACTTGTAAAAGCACACAGTCTTGTTCTCTAATCTTAGAGTCTTATTCAGGTAATTATAAAACAACCATTGATTGTTTAGTATTACCAGAAATAACTAAATCATTACCATCGACATTAATTGACATTAGTACTATTCCGCTGCCATCAGGCATCTGTCTCGCTGACCCTCACTATTATAAACCGTCAAGCGTAGACATATTACTAGGTGCTGAACAGTTTTGGAACATTTTGGGTACTAACACCATCAATTTAGGCAAATGTCAACCTAGGTTATATGAATCTAAATTAGGATGGCTTATCTCTGGGTATATTGCACAACCTAGTCCATCCCGTGTCCAACCAGTGTGTAATTTCGTTCAGGACATGAAAACTGAACTGACGCGTTTCTGGGAGCTGGATTCTATATCTGATAAACATTCATTGTCAGCCGAGGAACGTGCATGCGAGGAGCATTTTTTAAGCACTACTACTCGTGGTAAAGATGGACGTTTCATTGTGGAAATGCCATTTAAACAGTCACTAGAAGCATTAGGTGACTCATATCAGATGGCGAAGGTTCGATTTCTTTCGCTAGAACGTAGGTTCGTTCGTGACCCTTCATTTAAAAATAGGTATATTAATTTTATGCGTGAGTACCTAGAACTAGGGCACATGTCTGAAGATAATAATCCAAATGATGTTATAAGTTACTACTTACCCCATCATGGTGTTATGCGCGAGCAAAGTACCACAACTAAATTACGGGTTGTCTTTGACGCGTCAGCTGTGACAACTTCGGGTGTTTCTTTAAATCACTTACAAATGATCGGTCCCACTGTGCAGGACGATCTTTATTCTATTTTATTACGCTTTCGGCAACATAGATACGTCGTATCAGCGGATATTGAGAAAATGTACAGAGCAATAGAATTAAATAAATCTCAACGTTCTTTACAAAAAATACTATTTCGATTCAATCAATATGAACCGCTAAAAACATATGTTCTTAACACGGTTACTTATGGCACTGCTTCGGCACCATATCTAGCGACAAAGTCACTCGTAAGTCTCGCTTCACAGGCCTTAAATAATGGCACAAAGCAAGCTATACAACGAGACATGTACGTTGACGATTACCTTGGTGGCTGTGACACCGAGTCCGGCACCATACAGTTATGCAAGGAGGTGAGCTCGATTCTCGCGTCAGCTCAATTTAAATTAAGAAAATGGAAATCTAATAGCCCACAAGTGATGAAGGGTATATTATCATGTCTTGATTCCAGTGAAAATAACATACTCGACTTAAATCGGAACCAATCTCCTACTAACACTTCTAAGACATTGGGTTTAAACTGGGTTTGCGATATGGACATATTAACATTTTTTATAAACATACCTCCAAGTAATAAAATAACTAAACGTCATATTTTATCTACCATTAGTCAAATATTTGACCCATTAGGCCTAGTGGGGCCATGTGTCGTGTTGGCAAAGGTAATAATGCAAAAATTATGGTTAGAGAAATGTTCCTGGGATGACACAGTTTCTCATAACACACAAGAATGTTGGTTGTCGTTCGTTGCTATGTTATCGTGTCTCAATAAATTAAAAGTACCACGGCATGCATTTGATGTTAACTATAAATTAATTGAGTTGCATATTTTTACAGATGCATCTGAATGTGCCTATGGGGCATGCATCTATGTTCGATGCTTGAATAGTGATGCTACAACGACCATTCATCTTTTAACTTCTAAAAATAAGGTCGCTCCCATTAAAAATACAACCATACCCCGTCTCGAACTATGTGGCGCTTTATTAGGAACAAGACTGTGTGCAAAGGTTGTAGCCTCATTAACTATTCCAATAAATAAAATTTATTATTGGTGTGATTCTACTATAGTTTTATGTTGGTTATCTACATCACCAAATAAATTAAAGCCTTTTGTCCGTAACCGTGTCAGTGAGATACAAGAAAGTACCGGGGAGGATTCGTGGAGATACGTGTCGTCGAAAGAGAACCCAGCAGACTTAGTATCCCGCGGGCTGAGGGCCGATCAAATCGGCACCTGTTCGTTGTGGTGGTCAGGCCCAGAGTTTTTAAAATTCGGTGAAGATTGTTGGCCAAAAAGGCCAAATATTGGCTCGAATTCCAACTTACCTGAAATTAGAGTTCATTTATTGGATGATTATCAATCAACTCAATCGGTAATCAGTCATTTGATAAGTAATAAATCAAACATAAACAAATTGAAACGTATTATCGCTTATATACTTAGATTTATTTTTAACTTAAAAAATCCTAATGACAGGTTGTGTGGTCACTTATCATATAATGAGTTGCAGGAATCATGCATGGTCATGTTACGTATAAGTCAAATGGAAATGTTTCCTGACGAATACAAAACACTTAGTTTAAAAAGGCCATTATCTAGGAAAAATAGGCTAGTTTCACTATCTCCATTTTTGGATAATTGGGGTGTCATTCGCGTAGGTGGCAGATTAGGTAACGCTAACTACAGTTACGACATTAAACATCCCATATTGTTAGATAGTAAACATCACATTACAAAAATATTATTTCGTAGTGAACATGTTAAACTTATGCATGCAGGGCCACAACTCCTTTTGTCACACATTCGTCAAACTTACTGGCCTTTAGGAGGCAGAAATCTGTCTAAAGGTATATCTAGAGAATGTGTCAAATGTTTCAGATTTAGAGCTCAGGCGGTGCAACCAGTCATGGGTCAGCTACCATGCACGAGGACACAGCTTGAATTTCCTTTTTATAATTGTAGTGTTGACTACGCCGGGCCAATACTGATAGCTGACCGCAAAGGTAGAGGTACCAGACTAATTAAGTCTTATATATGTGTGTTTGTTTGTTTGGCAGTAAAAGCTGTCCATCTGGAACTTGTTACGGATCTTACCAAAGACGCTTACCTGGCCGCGTTAAAGAGATTCATTGCTCGTCGGGGTAAACCATACAGCATCCTTTCAGACAATGGCACGGCGTTTGTAGGAGTTTTTAATGAGCTTGCACAATTCTTATCAAATTCAAACTTAGAGACAGACCTAGCACAAGATGGTATAAAGTTCAGCTTTACGCCTCCATATAGTCCACACTTCAATGGTATAACAGAGGCCGCTGTTAAATCTACAAAAAAACACTTAAAAACTATTGTTCACTCTTCTCATTTAACGTATGAAGAAATGAACACATACTTAGTCCAAATTGAGGCTATATTAAATTCCCGTCCCCTTGTTGCTCTTTCTTCGTCACCCGACGATTTTACCGCTCTCACCCCTTCTCACTTCTTAATTGGACGACCGCTAATATCAGTTTCTCAGCCACAGGTACACTCCATCAACATCAACCGATTGGATCGCTACAAAAGGATTGAGCATCTGCGACAGCACTTTTGGAACCGATTTAGTTACGAATATGTTGTCATGTTGCAGCAGAGATACCGATGGCATGCGTCCACAGGTGAACTTAAGTTGAATCAATTAGTTTTGATCAGAGAGAAGACGCAACCACCACTACGTTGGTCAATGGGCCGTATCATCAAGGTGTTTCCTGGTCCTGACGGCGTCACGAGGGTGGCTGAGATTAAAACCAAGAAGGGCAAGATTACAAGAGCTTTCAACAACATATGTCCTTTACCTATTGAAGACAACGCTTCAACCCGGGCAGGATGTTCGGAACATTCTCGATCGATGACGTCGGCGGAGGAGGCACCGGTCACGGCGTCGGCGGGGGCACAGCGGGCCGCGGGCGAAGAGGCGCCCGCGCCGGCCATCTCCATATAAAGGCACTCCGCGGCAAGGGGGGAACACACACGACCATCTTCCGCGAGCATTGCGCACGTCAAACCATTGTATTAAGCCAAATAAAATCTTGAATCCAGTATCAGCTCGCCTCATTAAAATATTAAAATACAGTCCTCATAAACCCCCTAACAGTAGGTATAGCATTATTTAAGTAAAATAAGATATCCTACGATATAAATGGATCGATGCCGGCTTCTAGGCTAATTATACAGCTTCACTTATGTTCCATACGTAGTGAAATCAATACGGCATGATGTAAACTGAATTGGATTCTGTAATTTTATATCAACCACTGTTTAGGTTTGATATTATTTACAATAAAGGAGGAATTTGACTCACTTTATCGAATAGTCACTCATCACGATTAATCACGAAATCACTCCCCCCGGAAAAAGGTGAAATAGGGGGTGGAAGTTTGTCTAAATAAGTTTCTACATTGTCACGGGCGGAGCCGTGGGCAGCAGCTAGTCTTGTTTTAGAAACCAATGCACAAACATGTCCGGATTACGGCCCACTCCCTCTCGAAGAGAAGAAGTCTGTGTCTCCGTAATGGAAAAATTATAGGCTGATTATGACGATTTGGATACTATAAATAGGTATTACCACTTACAATTATTTTTTCACGTAGGAATTTGTTTCTTTAGTCACAATCATCAAGAAAATCATCACCCAAAAACAAATAAAATACACCTCTAGCAAAAATAAAATGAATTTAAACTGTGTGGCAATGCTGCCAGCCTTTTGGGAACTTTTCCTGTTGACAGCGATGTGGATGAATTTTTTGATGCTCTTTGATTTATTTTTCTTTATTTTTTCCCTCCTGATATATACTTGTACATAGTTATTATTAATATTTTAGGTATTTTTAAGTATGAAAGATTGAATTTTTAATAGTAATAAATAACTGTCTTATTTCGACTGGCAGGGTTCAAATATATAACCTGTCGATTAACGTGGATGACTAATTAGTGGGACCCAAGTAATGACTCTGAGTACCGGCACAAGTTATGCAGATGACAATATGTTAAGTGTCATCCTCAGTTAATTAGTTACTAAGACATAAGAGATATCAATCTCGTTACCATCAAAAATATACCACGCTTTAACTTGATATCTGATTATGCCATTTGTGACACAGAGAGTGAGCATTAGAAAAACAACGGCAGTTATTGTGTAATATTGTTGAAATGATTGCACTTTAGACTAATTTTTGTTATTGTAAATTGTCAATAGATTACAAAGCTTTATCTTTTCCTTTTCGTGTTTTCACTTCGCCTGGTGTCAGAGTTTTTAAGCAGCCCATAGGCCTCTGACTTAGCTTAACTTACTCATAGTATAAACAACGGAGTTTCGAGTCGGAGTACGAAATAACGATAGGAAGATACCCTTTATTTTTCTAATGTAATGAATGGAGTACAGACATTGACGGGTTGTTAAAAAATAATTTCTAATATTCAACCACCCATGAAACCCCACTTTATTCTTATATTAACAACATCACTAGGTATGTAAGAGCAGGCGGCAGAGGGTTCTCTATTTTATTAGGACCTTATATATGACAGTCTTTCAATACCTCAATATCCAAACCATATCACCAATACAAAACTTATAAAACCCACTCAAATTCCCAAACAATAGTCTAATTACTAACTAAACAATTGAAACTTACAATTCAGTGTGGTTGAATTAAATCAACCGTGTTAAGTGTGACCGTACCCTCGAAGCAAATCTCGGCGAGTGGTCGGCTTCATAATTTCATAATCTTAATAGCTACCTCGGTCCGTAAAGTGGAGGAGTTTAGTGAGGTACCCTCCCTCGAGGCAAAACACTTTGCTGACCATATCTTACATCTTGGTAATAACCCGGATAATACACTACCCGGTTTTTGAGTACGCTCATCTTATACTTACCTACATTTTTTTTATTGCTGTTTTATCTTCTTGTTAGTTTTATTAGAGATAATTGGAGGTAACATTCTTATTGTTTTCGGGGTGATTGTTATTAGCAAGCTTTGTGTTTTAGTTTTAGTCTAGATATAATTGTTGTGGGTTTGTTTTATATGTAATGCTTTCTGTTAGGACAGGTCTACTCGAAACTGCAATGGCACTTTCTTCAAAAGGCCCTTTCAGGCATTACCCTGCATTGTTACTCACATAAAATCTTTGTAATATGTATAATATTTTGACTTTAAAAGAGACCATGAACTCTGAGTTTGTATCGGCATTTTTTTCAGGGAACCTTTTTTAACCTAACCTAACCTTCTAGCTTTAAAATATTAACATGTAAAAGTGTCTTAAAAGATATACAAACTTACAGATATAAACATTTCATTTAGTTTAATTTCAATGAGAAATATTATGCATTTATTAGCAATACGATAATTAAGCATCTGGGCTACTGACGCGCTTCTATGCACCTTAAAAGTATAAACATGAGAAGGTACGTAACAAATATAGAAATGAAAACATTTTAGTTTATTTTTAACATGTTTATTACACAACAATTATATTACAAAGGTACAGAGGCCAGCACATCAAGTTACCACAATCTATGCCATATATGCCATAAAGTTGAAATACTATCAAATTTCTTTGATAGTATTTCAACTTTATGGCAATGACATAAGGTTCATTTTTAATTGAGAAAATTTGACAGTTAGGGATCGCTTGATGTGCTGGCGTCTGTACCAAAAGCACTAGACAATGAAATAACAATTTAATATTTATACAAAACCACATTTGAGCCACTAAAGCAAACATAACTAAAAAATACTGACCACTATTCATTTTTAGTATCATAACTTTAAATATTATCACGCCTTGTTATGTTTCCCTGAAGAGCTAGGCAGTGGTGTACCATGGTAGGTATATCCACATTTCGCCAGATATGTTGTAACAAGGGGTGAGGTTATTGCCTTCAACTGGGCACACATCCAGAGTCCAGGCTGCTCCTGAAAAACTCCTAAAGGAAAAACAGAAGAACACTGTGCCCCATAGTCCCATGTAAAAGGGGGAGAGGCTTTTGAAATCCAGAACCCGGGCTGCTTCTGAGACATTCCTAATAGAAAAACCCAATAACGCTTTACCCAATCTGGGAATCGAACCCAGGAGCTTATGCTCTGCAGTACACCTTGCGATCTCTAGACCAACGCGCCAGTCAATTCAATTGAATTTTAGTAGATATAATTCCAAAAAATTACCTCGAAAAGCACGTTAAGCCGTTGGTCTCGGCTGTCATTTGTGCATCTTTGGCAGTCGTTACGGGTCGTCAGAAGCCCGAAAATCTGACAGACAGACTTACCAAAGGGTATCGTATTGCCCAGTTACTGGGTTGTGGAGGTCAGACTCCATGTTAAATACAGTATTCAGCTGCATCCGATGAGACTGGAAGCCGACCTAAAAGGCTAGGCAGATGATGATCAATTCCAAAAAATTGTTTCATCTGAAATTTGACGAAGCGTAATTACAAAATATGGCTTCATACTGGTCTATAAATTCGCGCATTAATAAAACCTGCATGAATTTTGAACCCACAGCGATTCATAAAGTAAAGAGGGCTTCAAGTGCACCGTCATTAATTCAATTTACATACAATGCCGGGCCTGATGTGCTCCGCGAGACAGATAATCGCACAAATGACTTTTCGAACTCAGCGCTGGATGGTGTTATCCTCGATGGAGCCACATTAACTGGATTATTTTTGCTGTATTAACATTTCGCAGCGCATTTTGCATTTTCCGATTTCCAATACGATAATTTTATGCGCAAGATTGAGCACAGTGGGACAGATTTTGTCGGTAAATTAAGTCTCGTCTGAGTTGTACAAAGTTGAGTATTTTGTTACGCACATAAATATTTTTATAGTTGTTTTTCTGGCGATAATAGGTTGTTATAAAAGTGTTGACGTATTTATGGTGTTTTCTTATAACAGTGCCTACAATGTAATGACTTCGTAGAAATAAAATAACTAAGTTTCATATTAAAAACATTGTTCTAGCTGTCAATAATGAAGGTTTACGAATAAACTGCTAAACGTGTTTTATGGTGGTGTTAATTCAAAAATGATAACTTATACTAAAAATAAAATCTGAAGAAAAAAAGATTTCACAAACGATCATACAGAATTAATCCCTGTATCTCATTATCTCTAATTATTTCCAGATTATAACTACATCACAGTCTATTTGATGAAAAAACCGCAAAGTTCAAAACAAAAATCGAAAACCATCAGAAATCACGACATTAAAACGCAGCGCGTTCTTTTTGTCTGTCACATTTGAAATATCGTAAAACAGTTTGCATATGACCATTCGTCGGTCGACAAACGAGAGAGGGGAGTATAGAAACTGTAAATGGAATGAAAACATTCGAGTTTCGTTTTCATTCATTTAATTAGCCGGAGTTTTAAACGCGGCGCCGCCGTGTCGCTCCGTACCGTAATCGACCATCCATTCGGATGTTTCACTATTTTCTTTGTGAACTGGCGCTTTGTTTCTGATTTCTTTTAACAAATCCGATCTGGTAACGTGTTTTTAATAAAGTGAGTAATTTTGGCGTAGTATTTGTTTTTATGTTTAGTCTGTGCTACGCATGGCGTAGCCGCGTAGGCATGCTACGCCGAATTAAGCGTGTACTGCTACAGACATTCGCTTAGCGTGAATAGATGTGGATTTGTAAAATGGTATTAGATTAAAATAATATTGTTATTTAACAATAAGTATTTTATTTAATTCAATCCATTTTCAGTAGGGTGTTCAACAATTTACTAACCCAACCCAACCAAATTTCCTAACTCTTGAAAAATATAAAAAAAAACAATTTACATGAAACTGATATTTTCAATAAAATCAAAACAAAGGGTTAATAGGAAATAAAAATCTATTACAAAAAAAAAATCCTGAAAGTAATCAGAGAATGGTGAAACAGAAAAGCTCTTTTTATTTCCGCAACAGCAGCAGATGCAAACGGGAAGTGCATTGGGCGACTTTTGTTTTCAACTTTTTCCGAATTTATGACTTGGATCCCACATGAGTTCAGGCGTGAACAAGTTTTCACCTAGTTGTAAAATTTTTCACAGGTAACAAGTTACTGTAGATGTTTTAAAATTAAATTTTCACTTTAAAAATAAAGTTTAATGTGTGTTGGCGTCTGAAGGAGTGTCTGGAGAGGCAATTAATTACCAATTCAAATGTAGTTATAATGTAAGTGATGTTGGTGGAGAAGACCAATATCTTGGGGTGGAGTAATTCGCCTTCAATTAGTACAGAGGCGTCGGCTCGCCTTATTTATTCAGAGGGACGAGCTGAAATAAAAAGGTAAAAAAATATCTCTGAGATAAACATTCATATGCCAGACGGGAGCCGAAGGTTTGGTATTAGAATACGTTGAAGGTGCTTCGGGAAAATATTTTGATTTACTACTTACTGCTTGAGGGTCCGGAGACTGATTGAAAGTTGCACTCCGAAATCAATATCCACCGATTCAGTTTCGAATAGTGGCAATACAAAGTGTATTTACTCTGTGGAGGTGAGTAGTTTATATGTACTGGGAGTTTAATAACTTTCTCTGATAATAAAGTTGGGTGGGTGGTGTTCTAAGAGCGCTGTTATTGCTTTACAGACTCGGGTTGCGTCGTTCAGCGCGTCATTTGTTGTTAGTTTGAGCAGTTCATACCAGGTATTCTTGTTCGATACAAACAATTATCTGCCAAAATTTTAAACAAGTGTTACAATAGTATGCTTATTTATACTGGGTGTAACCGAAAGGGTATATTACAAAAGAATATACTACAGATCACCAAACTGAACAACTTTTACTATGGGACCAACTCCAAAATCGTGAAAAAAAATACGCCGTTCCCTACATTTCGACGAGTCACGTGACCAAAAATGTATAGAACAGCTGATTTGTTTCTGAATGCAGGTCCTAAAACGGAGCAAGTATAACTACCTTATTGGAAGTTATATGTTCGAGCGGTTTAGAGTTAAAACACTAGGGCTGTGGGGTCCGAGTGTTCATCGAGTATTTCGGGAAAACTCTCAACGGTTTGGCGACTCTACGCTTGACCAGAGGGCTGGTCAATTTTTAGGCCAAATAATCAGCATTACCATCCAACGTGGCAACGCTGCCAGTCTTTTGGGCACATTTCCCACTGACAGCGATGAGGATGAATTTTTTTGACGCCCTATAAGCTCTTCCCCTTTTTTACCACTTGTACATAATAGATACATTTTTTAGTTTTAGTCTTCATTGTTAGTCTGAATCTATACTTAATATTATAAAGCTAAAGAGTTTGTTTGTTTGAACGCGCTAATCTCTGGAACTACTGGTCCGAATTAAAAAATCTTGTTGTGTTGGATAGTCCATTTATCGAGGAAGGCTATAGGCTATGTAACATCACGCTACGACCAATAGGTGCCGTGCAGCGGGTGAAACCGCGCGAGAGCAATTAATAAATACATAATTATGAAATTTTGAAAATACCCCTCAACATAGTACACACAATACCGTAGTTAAAACCAAAACACACCATGAAAACGTGTAACGTTTATATTCTGCTATACCGGGTCACTGTGGACTAAATATGGTCGGTGTTAATGGGTTCCGGTCCTTTTACACAGTTGGCAACGCGTCCGCGATGGCGTTACAGCAGCTCCGCGGGTTTACGACCAACCTTGACCATTTGTTATTACGCACTTGGACCCACCATATACTTTTGACATACAAGTACCATATCGTCGGGCAGAAGGTAAAATCCGCATTTACTGGTTATGGCAAGAAATATGTCATCCTGGCATTTGGACATTCGGTTATACTTAATAATACATAGGTATCAAAAAGATTTTGTTTAAGCATTGATGCTAAAAAAAATAATTAACCTCTGCTTCGCAAGGTTTTTACGATATTTTTCTTTAATACACGTAAGTTTAATAATAATGCATTGTAAATTATACACCTTGCAGAATCAATTTTCAAAAGCTGGTGAAAACCGCATCAAAATCCGTTGCGTTGCTTAGAAGAACAACCCACAGACATCTGAAAAGTGACATTCATTTATATCATAACGCCTTATGTCCCCGAAGGGTTAGGCAGAGCCATTTACGTATACGTCCATGGGACTTATAAACAAATCATAGACTAGACTAGGCAATAGACATTACATGTAGTAGGGGGCAAGTCTATTGCCATCAACTGGGCACTAATCCAGACTTTGAGCAGCTACTGAGAAATTCCAAAGAGAGGCTAAACCCAATAAAACTTTGCCCGAGCTGGGAATCGAATCCATTACCTTATACTCTGCTAAAGCCGTTGCGACCACTAGACCAACAAGGCAATCACTTTTTAATACGTATGGATAAAGATTTATTTTCAAATTACAAAACTTTTCGTACTTATATTCTTAAAATTAATCCACAGCCATAAAAGCGTGCACATACTGCCACAAAACAAGGGAATAGATAAAACTTTAATGTTATTTTTATATGTTATTATCGCCCCAGAAAATCCGTTATACATCCCTCTTAAAAGTGCGTAGATACATTGGACCTTTTTTGTGTAAAGGTGCGTCAGTTTCCGGATTAACATAATAGGATATTCTTTATCCCTATAAGTTGTAGGACTCCCGTGGGAGACCTAAAGTTGGTAAAGGACTAGTGTATTATAAAAATCCATTGGTTTACGTCATCATGAAACCCTTAGAAAGTTGATTTTTTATGTCCCAGCGTAGTAAACTTGTTTGTTTTTTTTCTTTAAATTAAATATTTAACGTCAGTTGCGAGGTTATACTTTATTTAGTGAAGTTTCAGTTTATTTATAGTAAGCTTCTTTTTGCAATAGTTAGCAACGAAAATATTGAAATTTATGTTGTAGAGAAAAATCAAAAAGCATATCATGTTCTGTTGGTTTTATTTTGGACAACTATTAATTATTTTAAATATTACTTCACGATGAAAAACGAAACATTGAGGTCTGTAGAGGTCATTTTATTTACAATAGCTTCTGCTCGCGGCTGCGCCCGCGTATATGTTGGAAATTATCCCACCCAAAGTATATAAGAAATAAAAAGTATCCTATGTGTGAATCCAGGTTATAATCTATCTCTGTGCCAAATTTCATCCAAATCCGTTCATTAGTTTTTGCGTGAAGAAGTAACAATCATACAAACACACACACTCACAAACTTTAGCCTTTATAATATTAGTGTGATACAACAAACCATAAAATTCTCATCTACATAACAAAAAACATTTTCCCTTCCCTATCAGACAGCCATTTTACCATGTAGCACAATATTTTTAAATTGTAATCATAGTGAAGTACGTTAGTCGGGTCGGCTGGGGCGCGGGGCTCATAAACCATGGATCGGTCTACACTAAATGTCAATGTACAAGGGCACATGACTGCTGTACCAATACCTGGAGTATTTACTGCCACAGACTACCAATATTAACCTTACAGTAAGTCAACGCTAGCGTTTTGCAGAGAATCCGACCTTAGGAAAGACTATGCCCAAGCTCCAATATATTCAAACCACATTTATAATTTAACTTAGAAGTATATAAATGATTCCTGCTATAGTTTAGGAAATCATTTATTATTATTATTTAATAGCTATAAGACACTCACATACAATTAGGTACAGTCAAGTCTTAAATGTCTTCCGCAGTTCTTAAATTATTTCCTTAATTAAGTCAGGACTAATCACCACCACCTCACCTATCACCTAGAAAACTATATTTATTTGATTGACAGTAAGGATCATAATAGCAGACTCCTTTGATCGATGTCGAGGTAACATCAATATATAACCTTTTTAATGGTACTGGCCATTTCATCTATACTTATAATATAATAATAATATTATAAAGAGGAAAACTTTGTTTGTTTGTTTGTTTGTTTGGTTGTAATGAATAGGCTCAAAAACTACTGGACCGATTTTAAAAATTCTTTCACCGTTGGAAAGCTTAGTTTTCTAGGAGTAACATAGGCTACTTTTTATCCCGGGAAAAATAACGGGTCCCACGGGAAAGACCACGGGAGCGAAGCCGCGGGCAAAGTGCTAGTCATATATAAATAAGTTCTTTTTAATTTTATCTGTCATTGTCACATTTATTATTCAATCTGACATGTAAAGAAAATGACTTATGTCTATTTTGATTGGACTATAGGGTAGTGATTTTACGACGCAATATAATGTTGAGTCAGCAGACAACATTTATAAGCTTGTAAAATAGCTCTTAATGTGCGAACGTATTTTTGATGTCACTTTACTTGATTTAAAATATATGATATATTTTTAGTCATGTATGTACGGTGGGCAGCGCATCAACTTATACTGCACTGCAAATTCCTCCAAATGATTTTAAACCTTATAACACGTTG
Source organism: Hyppa rectilinea (assembly GCA_951799385.1). Taxonomy (NCBI): domain Eukaryota; kingdom Metazoa; phylum Arthropoda; class Insecta; order Lepidoptera; family Noctuidae; genus Hyppa; species Hyppa rectilinea. Next base: position 8,827,225 of record OX637306.1, on the reverse strand, counting down.
AACGTTAAGTTGAAAATTGAATTAGGAAATTTGACAGTTTGTGGTAACTTGATGTGTTGGCGACTAAACTAGCGTGTAGAAGTTTCTTAAAGGTTCTAACGAAATTGCGAGCGTTAGCTTCAAGTCACTTTTGGAGTCGTTGCGGGTAGTCAGAAGCCCGAAAGTCTAACAGCCAGTCTTACAAGGAGATATCGTATTACCCAGGTAATGGGTTGTGGAGGTCAGATAGGCAGCCGCTCCATGTAAAATACTGGTATTCAGCTGCATCCGGTTAGACTGGAAGCTGACCCCAACATAGTTGGGAAAAGGCTAGGCAGATGATGATGGGCGTTGGACTACTGAAGGTAGATACGCTGTGGCACCACCCATCACTTAATACTATGGTATCGATTGCCACGTAGTAATGGCAAATTGTATTACATTTACAGCAGTTATTTTCAATATATGATCTAGAACTGATCATAATATTTTGTCGAGCCCTCCCAAACTAGTCAGCGACCCCATCTCGCAAGGGGGTCATTACTAGTGACTGTTATGGGCTACTAGAGGAAGATATGACATTGTTAGATGGATTGACAGGTAGCAGTGTGTATATAAAAAAACATGATTGCTTTCTTCTCATAATGATATTCTAGGTGTCATAGAAGAAAATAAAAAAAATATTGATAATTCGTCGATTATTGTCTTCGTCGTTGTTGACCAAACCTACTGGGGGACCATCAACTCTATAGCAGTATTATTAGCATATCACTTCAGAGTGAGAATAAGACGGAGCTATACGGGACGTATACCTCCATCTCTTTCCCACAATAAGAGGTCGTGGTTCAGGTCCTGTAGTGTAGAATCAATCTGAGAAGTGACAAACATTGTAGAAATCAGACAAAAGTGTGTCTTAATTCTTTCCTAATTTTGTAAGCAAACTGAGGTACTTTAAGTAAAATAATCTTTGATTTGTTTGTAGAATTTACAAAATCACGGGTAATTTGAAAATCTATTATTAAACTTACAATGTAAAAAGTTAAGATGAAGAAAGAGCCTAGTATATCAAAGCTAATTAGAGTAATATGAGTTTTCATTCATAAATCGAATGAAAGGAATGTTCTTAGTCAATTAATATTCATAGGTATTATGCATGTAAGTCGCGGGAGAGTGGGACTTATTGACAGTATTACGATGCTAAGAGGCATTAGACGTGAGGGCACACGTATTGTGCATATTGATTCATTCAGTGTTGACTTAAATGTTTAGACTGCCATGTTTATGTGGTGTATGTTCTGGGATGGTAAATGATAGTGGACTGTATTCACTGTATTTCGTATATCTAATCTAATAAATATTATAAAGTTGAAGAGTTTGTTTGTTTGAACGCGCTAATCTCAGGAACTACTGGTTCGAATTGCAAGATTCTTTTTGTGTTGAATAGTCCATTTATCGAGGAAGGCTATAGGCTATATAACATCACGACCTTCGACGATGCTACGACCAATAGGAGCCACGCAGCGGGGGTGAAACCGCGGGGAACAGCTAGTTGCAAATATTCACAATCGGTGAAGTAAAAGAAAACAATGTGCGTTGAATCTGAAGTTGAAGTAATGTAATGGCGCCGGTGCGCGCGCGCTCTCCACGTCCGCCTTCTATAGCACAATATCCGCGCGTGGACAATCTGCATGGTTTGGAAACAAAATTCTTAAAACATTCAGTGATAAATGAAGGCTGTTAAATCTGCGGTTTAAGTACAGAGGCCAGCACATCAAGTTACCACAATCTGTCAAATTTCTTTGACAGTATTTCAACTTTATTGCAAAGACATAAGGTTCATTTTTAATTGAAAAAATTTGACAGTTAGGGATAGCTTGATGTGCTAGCGTCTGTACCACACATACAATTCCTCTAAGTTTCTAAACAATTTATATTGTTTCGAAATAAAAGACTTATGACTTTATTTTTTCCAGTTCAACAACATTTATTGGATTACTAGATTCTGCCAGCGGCTTCGCCAGGGTGGATATCGGAAATTACTCCACGGTAACGTATTACCGGGACAATCTAGGTTATTATCTATATGTTTGCCCATCCAAATCCATGCAGTAGTTTTTTCCGTGATTGAGTAACAAACATCCAAACAACTTCACAAATTTTCATATTTATAATATTCAATATTGGAGGATAGTAGGGTTTGGGTTGTGAAGCAGATAATTTTTTTAAACACATACCTATGAAGCAATAGCATTAGTAGTTACTGTTTTGGAGATGAATGAAAATCTTCTTCGATAGTAATTAGGCGTATATTGAATTATTTTTGGGTTTACAATATTAGCAACGTTCGGCGTATGCGTGTATGTCAGGCGATAGATTGTGCGACGACCGCGCCGCGCGTGGGGCAATTCGGTACCACACCCCGTACTCTTCCCCTCTCCTGTCCGTAGTAGTAGGGCGCTCGCTCATGATGGTTATGCGTAGACATGCCGCCCGCCTTGGAGTGACAACCTCCAACGAAGAGAAGAGAAGCAGGTAGATGTGGAGAGAAGTTAGGGTTCATCCTCCTTTAGCAGCGGACACAATCTGGGGTATGATCTTCTTATCACTCCGGTAGCTGTCTTTATGTCTGCTACACGTGCCAGTCCATCCTTTCCAGGTGAAGTGCTGATGACTCGTCCGAGATGCCATTTCAAGGGTGGCAGATTGTCGTCTTTAATGAGCACTAAAGTATTAGGTGCTATTGTGTCGGTGTTGGACTGCCATTTACTCCTCGTCTGCAGCTCCGAAACGTACTCCTGCGACCACCGCTTCCAGAAGTTCTGCCTCATCTGTTCGATGCGCTCGTAGCGGACCAAGCGTGAAGTGTTTGCAGCTGTGAGGTCTTCGTAGGTAGGAGCAACGAGCGGCCGGCCAATCAGGAAATGGGCTGGTGTAAGGGGGAGTAGGTCGTTTGGGTCTGAAGACATGGGATACATAGGTCTGGAGTTTAGGAGGGCTTCTATTTGTGTTAATAAAGTGGTAAATTCCTCATAAGTGAGGTTTACGTTTCCTACACGACGGAGATGATGTTTAAATGATTTAACCCCTGCCTCCCACAAACCTCCAAAATGTGGTGAGTAGGGAGGAATAAAGCTAAACTCAATATTTTCACCTGCAGCAAAATTTAAAATATCAGTTTCATTAGTAGTTAGAAATTGAGAAAATTCTTTTAGTGCGCCCACAAACGTCTTTCCGTTGTCGGAAAATATTTTCGCGGGTTTTCCACGACGAGATAAGAACCTTCTTAAGGCCAATAAGTATGCCTCAGAAGTTAAACTAGTGACCAATTCTAAGTGTATCGCACGAGTAGCGAAGCATATGAATAGGCAAACATAACATTTTTCTAGTTTTGAACCCCTTCCCTTGCGATTCAATATGAACATAGGTCCCGCATAATCTACACCGCAGAGCAAGAAAGGATACCCTGGTTCTAACCTTTCAGGTGGTAAGTTACCCATTTTTACTGATAGTGCCTTCCCTTTCTGGCGGGTACATGTAATGCACTTATGCACTGTCTGCTTGGCTAAATCACGACCCTTGAGTGGCCACCAACTTTCTCTAATTGTAGCCAAAAGTAATTGTGGCCCAGCATGGAGTAGACGTTTATGTTCAAATCGGAAAAGAAGTTGCGTGAAAATATGTTTGGAACACAACAATATGGGATGTTTTTTACTATAGGAGAAGGTGTGAGAATTTCCTAATCTGCCTCCCACTCTAATAATACAATCAGAATCTAGGAACACATCAAGACTAGATATATTTTTCGACTTAACAGGTAAGTTATTTATTAATGCATTAAAAATTACTGGAAATGACGTTTGTTGTGCTAAGCGTACCAAAACTAAAGTGGATTTACTTAATTCATTAGACGTAAGCGGGCCCGTGCTACGTTCTGTTTTGACCTTGATGCGTGCATTATGAATGAATCGTAACAAGTAAGCGGCTGCACGTCTCATGCGATTAAAATTTGAAAAACGTTCAAAGGTAAAAATACTAGTAAAAGTTGATTGTGTAAATAAAGAATTAACATTTGATTTAATTTCTGGTAAATCATGTAGTTCAATAATTTCATCGTGATTATTTTGTTTAAAATGAGTGTTAATTTCGGTTAAAAATGCTGGCCCGTGCCACCAAATATCTGAATTTTGAAGCGCGTCGAGCGTGAGCCCGCGAGATAAAAGATCAGCCGGGTTGGTTTTTCCAGCAACATGTAACCACGGCAACTCACCAGTCAACTCATTGATTTGCACTACTCTGTTTTGAACAAATGGTTTTAACAAGTTAGGTGAAATTTTAATCCAATTTATGACAATCGTGGAGTCAGACCAAAAATATACGTTGTCAAAAGTTAATCTCCATGACTGAATTATTTTTTGATATAGCTTAGCACCAACTAATGCTCCGCACAGTTCAAGTCGCGGTATTGTAACTGGTTTAATTGGTGCGACTTTGCTCTTAGCACAAAGTAACCTAACAGTGACTGGTAAATTGTCGTTATATGTACTTATGTATGCACATGCACCATATGCATCTTGTGATGCGTCCGTGAAAATATGTAAATCTGTGTAGTTTGTATTCACTTGTCTAACATGACGAGGAATTTTTATGTTTTGTAGATGTTGAAGAGTGTCGATAAAGTTTTTCCACATAAGTAGAATATTGTTAGGTACTGGATCGTCCCAACTTAACTTACAAAGCCATAGCCTTTGTAAAATAATTTTTGCAATTATGATTGAGGGTGATAACAAGCCTAATGGGTCGTACACCTGCGAGACAACCGACAAGATAACGCGCTTAGTCACATGAGTGGAGGTTTGATCAATCTTTGTAGTAAAATATAATAAATCTAAATAATTCAACCAACCAAGACCGAGAGTTTTAGTTAAACAATTTTCGCCTAAAGCTAATTCCTTTGTTTGATCTGTTGTAGAAGTCTCCAAATTAAACAACCATTTACGTAAATGGAAGCAACCAGATTTTAAAACATCATTTACCTTAGTACAAATGTCTAATAAACATTGTTTATTATCATGACCAGTAATTAAGTCATCTACAAACAGATCTTCGTCTATAACTTGCTTTATGACGTCATCCTCGCACTCACACGCCAGCTGTTTGATGCATCGGATACTGAGATAAGGAGCGGACGCGGTACCGTATGTCACGGTATTAAGCTGATATACACCGAGTTCGTCCGATTTATTTCCACGCCAAAGAATTAACTGGAAATTTCTTTGATCCGGTTGAATGTTAATTTGTCGATACATTTTTTCTACGTCAGCGCATGCTACAAATCTAAATTGTCGAAAACGTAATAAAATTGAGAAAACGTCATTATGCAAACTAGGGCCAATATACTGAATGTCGTTAAGCGATTTGCCCGATGATGATTTTGCACTACCATCAAAAACCACCCTAAGTTTGGTTGTACTACTTTGAACTCTTAAAACACCGTGATGCGGTAGAAAATAATTTGGTGATGGATAGTGATTGACTCGACTCATGTGTCCTAAACTTAAATATTCATTCATGAAATCACAATATAATTTTTTATATTCAGGTGTAGATTTATCTAATTTACGTTCAAGTGCGTGAAAACGATTTAGTGCGAGTGTATACGTATCTCCTAGTGTGTCACTAGACTCGGCTAATGGAATGCGCACAAAAAACCGACCCGTGTTATCGCGGTAAGTAGTTTGCACAAACAAGTTTTCACATATAGACTCATCTTTAGTTAATTTATTTTGCGGAACTATTTCTTCTAACTCCCAGAATTTTTTAAGTTGAGTATCTAATGATTGTGAGTAATTGCATTGAATTCGATTGTTGCGTGACGATTTATTATTCAACAACGAACCCGATATTACCCATCCCAACTTAGTATTTTGAAGATATGGACCACTACTTAGTCGAATTAGCCCGTCATTTAAAAGTTCCCAGAACTTATCTGCCCCAATTAATATTTCAATACCTGATGGTGAATAAAATTTGGGATCTGCTAACTGTATATGTTCAGGGATATTTATGTGTGAATTTGTACCTAAAGATGGCAACTGAGCTGTGATTTGATTTAAAACTAAACATTTAAAGCGTGTACTATATTGTGTAGTTTTAGATCTCAAGTTAATTTCGCATGATTGCGTGGAATTAGTCACCGAGTTACCTACCCCGGAGACTTGTACAGTGGACTGTATTAAATTAAGTTTTAGTCGTTTGCATAAAGATTCTGCAATAAAGCAATGCTGACTACCGTTATCTAATAAAGCGCGGGTAGTGTGGAAATTATTGTTTTTATCTGCAACCTCAACTAAAGCTGTAGACAGCAGTACCGTCTCTAATAATGAATGAGTAGTACTTTGATGTGTTGTGTGAGATGCAGAATGTAGTGTGGTAGTGTTTAAAGAATTAGCACTAGTCGTATCCTGCGGCGATGCTTGTGAATTCAAATTAACAGCTGACGATGTGGATACACTCGCATTGTCGTCACATTTATCATGAATTAAATTGTTATGTTTCTTATTGCACTGCTTACAAGGACCGAACCAGCACTCATCTACCGAATGACTAGCGCGTAAACAATTGTGACATAACTTCTTTTCATTAATGAATTTAATTTTATCGCTTACAGATAATTTTAAGAATGAGTCGCAAGAATAAAGCGGATGGTTAGCTTGACACATACTGCAAATACGAGAACGTTTAGAATTTTTATTATTTGATTGTTTATTCTGTGTTGATGTGTAACTATGTGATTTGTTTGGTTGTTGTGAATGTGATGGTTTCTTTACGTTATTGTCCGTGGTAGATTTACCATGAGCCAAATGAATAGTTTCTAGTACGTCAGCCCTATTTTTAAGAAAAGTAATCATATAATCAAGAGATAAACATGAATTTGACTGACTATTTATAATTGAACTTTTATGAGTCTCCCATTCTCTTTCTGTGACTGAGTCAAGTTTAGATGTAATTAAGTAGATAATCAAAGTGTCCCAAGACTCAGTCGGTTCGCCGAGGTTTTTGAGGGAACGTAGATTTTTGAGAACGGTATCTATAAGTTTACGAATTTGATTGGATGATTCCTTATTGAGTGACGTAATCGAAAACAAAGCCTTAACATGGTTTTGCACAAGTAAACGGTTATTATTGAATCTGTTTTCCATTAACTCCCATGCTATATTGTAATTATCAGAGGAGAACTCTAATGACTTAATCACTGACAATGCACTGCCAGTAAGAGAAGACCGTAAATAATGGAATTTTTGCACATTATCTATTTCTTTAGAATTATGGATGAGAGATAGGTAAGTATCGCGGTACTCCAACCAATGATCATAAGAGCCATCAAAGGAAGGAAGTGAAATTGTGGGTAATTGAATTTTACTAGAAACTTTAGAAGAATTTTGAGCGTTATCTACGTTAATAATACACTTAGCTTTAGTCACATAGGCATAATAGTTGGTTTCAAAAGTTTCCCTCTCAGATAATTCTTTTTCTATTTGACTATCAGATATTTTAAATTCTATTTCATCTTGAATTTCTGAAAACTGCTGCAATAATAAATCTGCCTTTTGTAAACGCGTTTGTAATTCTATTTTAATGGTTTCAGTAACAGGTATTACTTCTACAGAGTCTACATACTTCATGAATAGTCGAAATTTACCGCGAACAACACCTCTTCTTTTATTTAAATCTCTAAATATATCCTCACCACTACGACCCTCCTTTGAAGGAGTTCTAGTCATTTTGGAGTTTGTGGAAGACAATGGAAAATACTTATATTTTGTAAAGATTTGCAAAAGATTTTTAAACGAAGTTGAGGGTAGTGGTAAAACAAAATTCTTTACGCGTTTTTAACTATTTAACGGGAATAAAACACTAGGATTTCACACAAAATTAACACAAATGAAGCACAGAATATAGAAAAGGAATAAGAATAAGGAATGATGATTGACCTGACCGTTTTATGCTGGTACCGTGGATGATTTCGCTGATGGCCTCGTGCGTCCGATTAATGCTGGTCGCGACGATTTCTTCTGCTGTATCCGGCGATGAAGGTCCAAATATGTTTTGGAGATGAATGAAAATCTTCTTCGATAGTAATTAGGCGTATATTGAATTATTTTTGGGTTTACAATATTAGCAACGTTCGGCGTATGCGTGTATGTCAGGCGATAGATTGTGCGACGACCGCGCCGCGCGTGGGGCAATTCGGTACCACACCCCGTACTCTTCCCCTCTCCTGTCCGTAGTAGTAGGGCGCTCGCTCATGATGGTTATGCGTAGACAGTTACCTATATTTTTTTTTGGATTGTGATTAAGTGATTATTAATTAAAAGAGTGTTACGCAATTAAGATGCTGTTGATCCAAAAAAAAGTGGAAAATTTAATTTGGCCATATGAAAGTACCAGTTGGATCAACAATGAATCTTACTCTAGCGTATTATTTCTTTTATAACAAGTTTATTTGCAAATAGACAAGGAAACTTATTTCAATTACGCAGAGGTTGCGTACTATTTATAAATGTTCAAGGCAGAAACATCCACGGTTAGGAATCACTAGAAACAATAGGTTTTTTATTTAAGTTACTAAATAAATGCCGCAAACAAGGCAACACATAGTGACAATAGCGCAAAACCTAATAATACTTATATTTCAGCTTCTAAGATGGCGTAAGTAGGTTATTGTGTACACTAAAGTAATAAACACATTTTCTTCTTTATATATTTTACCGTGAATTCGTAACAGTATGCTAAATTTAAGTATCGTGCCGTCTGCGGCGCGACGTGCCTGCTCGCAGAACAATTGATGTTCACCATGAAGCCACTCACCGCTCCGCAGCCCTCCTAACAACATAAAATTTTATGACCGCGAATATTTATTATTTATAGTTTTATAGACCGGCCTACCATCAATTCCTAGTCGTGTTCCACGTTGTAGTAAGTCTCAAATGATTTTGCGCCTTCTCAATTGAATATTTTCCTTGTACGGCGTATAAAACCCACCAAGTAATTATTTGCTCAACGTAAGGCTGAATATCCGTTGCACGATAAAGTAAAGGAAAAGGTCGATTTATCTATGTGTCAGTTAGATGATTTCAGTCTTAGTTAAGTTTTAGGTAATTTACTGGAAATTGTTGTCGATATTACTATTCAAAGCAATTACGAGTTCAATATACTTTGCATCACATATTATTATGTAAGCTAAGCATGCAAAGAGATAAACCTCATAACATTTGAAAGCTTTTAAAACCAAGGTAAGTACCAAATGTATAAATGAATAAAGAAAAACATCAAAGCCGCAAAATCGCAGTATCGGTGCTATAATCGAAAACATGAAAATGATACTCGGCAAAGGGTTTAACCGTCAGTAAAAATGGTGTTTTAATCCGTCCATCGATACCTGCCGGCGACAGCCGGATTACCGTCCTGCCTCACTGTCCACCAAGTTGCCGGTATTTTTTTGTATATTTACGCGGCTATATTTTGCTTTTCTGACGTTTGAATTTTAGATTCAACCAGCTCCCTGCACTATTTCTACCACCCTGTATAAATGAGGCTCATTAAACTTTTTGCTGCGACACAGAGTTTAATGTAGAACACATCTAGGTTCAGGTAGGACTGGAAGCCTGCCAACTACCTGTAGATGTTGTGCTCTTTAGGAAATTTACAGCTGCTAAGGTGGCATTTTTTATGACTTCTTGTGAGTTATTGGAAACGATAAATGCAAACAAAAATTTATTCGAGCTCGAACATATAGGAGCGTCGCGACAGATATTTTTTCTCGGTGGCTCGTGCATCTGTCACACGTTTCCTTCCCCTTTATTAAATTTATTAGAGTTGTATTCGGTAAATAAGTGAAGCGATAGGTAACGTCGGCGTATTCCCACGTTTAAGGCGCGTCACCGGGAATCCCGCGCTCCCCGGGGCGGCCGGGCGAAATGTTAAGCGGATTCACGTTATTGTTGGAGCCATTTTGTGAACTTGTATGGGGAAGCCGAATGTTTCCGGATAAATTCTGAGATAGCACTCTGAGACAAGAGTTTCTTACGTTTGCTTTCCATAATCTCGCTAAATTCATTCACTTGAACAATAAAGACAGCGCCTTCGCTGAAACGCGGAATACTCCAGAATCGATCGATAAACAAGTACTGATGAACATCAGAAATAGTTCGATGATATTATCGATGCCACGAAGGGGTTTGCATTCAACTTTACGACCTTGTTCGTATTTATTAAATATGTCGGTCTTTCCCGACCCCAAATTTTACGACTGTACAATAAAACATGTCTCGACATCCAAATTTATATGCGTACATAAAGTTTTATATCCGCGCGACTTGCACCGGCGGAGGTTTTCCTAATTGTTACCGGTCATGGACGGAAGGAAACAGGTCACGGTGGCTTCATGGAAACTCAAAATAGTAACGAACCAGCGACAAGCTCTATAAAATCTGATATTGCGAATGTCATTGTACGCAGACGATCGATCGCTGACGTGCTACTTCAATAGCCAAGCAATCGTAATTGATTGGCGGTACAAGTGAGGTCGATAACAACAGCATCGCGCCCGGCTCGCTTCGAGCGGCCATCGTGCAGACACCCGTATAAAGTCGCGCTTTCTAATGATGTAATTTGTGCCGTATAATTTCCACGTTACCGCCCTGTGTTGACACGACCGGGCTTTGCGATCTTGTTTGTTTTAGTGTGTCTGCCGGCTTACTTCCTAAATGTTCAATTTGTGTGATTTTTCCGTATCGTTAAACAATGTCCCATTCAAAATAACGTGTTCATGAATCGTTCATCGCGAATGAAAACGATTCAGTGAGTCATGTTTATTGACCTTTTGTTGCTTTAATTAGTCATCGCGGTTATAACTCGTTGGCGCCGCATATGAAACAGGTGGGAATTTCATTTCACTAATAGCGTTACCCTAATTGCGTATGCAGCAATTATCTGGCGGACGTGTTCAAGCGTACAGCTATCGGTCGTAAGGAGAGGCTGAGCTCGGAATTAGCGTGCAGTCTCAGGTGCCCCCTGCGTTCTAACACTGCATAGATAATAACGGTATATAACTACTCCAGCTTATGCAAACTTACTGACACCAGTTATACACTCGGATATTCCGTTCACTTTGTACCTTGTTATTGAATTATAAATCCATTTCCAATACGTCAACTTGATTATAGGCTCATAAAAATGCCACATTGTTGTTTTCCTGCAACGTAACTGTGTTTTATGAAGCATGCAGTGCCTAAAGCATTGTGCTACGATTTAACAAAGCCTACGCGAGCTCGTAGCTGTAGCGCGTAGCAACGTCGTAGCGCGTAGCAATTGTTATAATTAGGAATCCATTACTTTCATAATATGTACATGTTTATAATTAAGAAAAGTCATTGAGTTTAATGAGAACATGGAAAGGTAATAAATGTTAGAACAGAATGTCGCGTATTAGCACATCTATTTATAGAACAATTATTACAGTCGAGTATAATTAAAAGACATTAATAAATGCTAAATACGCCAGATAAAATATTTATTTTTCTATGATGTATTTCATAACGGTATTAAATACGCTACAAAGATTTCATAACAAAAAAATCATAAAAAAAACATTCTTAAAGTGAACAAACGTTTCTCCGTGTAATCAATTTGTAGATAAAACGAAAAATCGTACGAAGTAAAAAGTCATTGTACAATAATTGTCTGTTATTTCCAACAGCCCACGGCAAAAAGCGTTTTCCCAGAATTTCGTCTGCATGGAGTCACCACTCAACGGCCGCAGCGCTTATTTAGAATGATTACTTCGAATTGGGTAATCTGAAATTATATAGGGTTATTACGTGGTTTTTCAAAGATTTCTGATTCATCTCTAGGTTTTTCTAACGAACAACTCAACCTTAAAATGTAAGCTTTCTCACGTTTTTTTGTAGATTAACAATGAAACACATTAAAATAACCTACTGAACGGATTCGTCTCATGATTAACACACATTTTATATTTTGTTCTTGTCTCTAATATTCATTTTGTCAATGTCATGCATTGTAAGTGACGGTGCCGTTGGTGTGCTTATTTATAATATGTAATTTCACAACCTTTCTTGAAATACGTAAACGTGGACGTTAATAAACGTTTTTTCTTTCTTCTTTCTAAACTGTAACTTATTTTGGCTCTGAACATCGTGATGTGCTGAAACGGTTTAGGTAAATACGCGTCCGCGGCGCCAGACATTGACTCATATAATGCTTTAAGCAATTTAACTCTACGTTGAACTTTTGATGTTTTATAGATCACAGAACTGAATTCACTCACCTTTACTTCACCAAACATACCACCTTTATATGTGAGGTGCATTCAAATGACGTGAGTTAATTGAATTAAATTCCTCGATTCGCTTTAAAGTCGAGTAGGTCAATTTATCACGTGAATAAAGTTATCTGGCTATTTTCGAATACGGATTTTGATTTGTTTTAATATTATTCATCCTTAGGTCGGTTTGTTAAGGTGGTACAGGAACTTGAACAAAACAAACATAAATTCGTATTACAACAAAATAATTTGCCCACTTTCGCAATACTGTCAGCGGCTGTCCCCAGGGGGCGCGAAGCTAAACTATTGTTCCTATTTTGACAGGAATCAAATAAAACAGTGTAAAAGGCGGGAAAATCTTTTTTATTCCCCTATTTCTTATCTGAGCGCTTCGCGAAGATTTTTCGTGGATGTCATTTAGTGCTAATGCCTGTTGTGGGACGAGTCGCCTACGAATTGCCACATTTACTCGTAGTGTCGGCCTCTCGAACCAACGTTAAATCCTGTGTTTGGAATGAGCCAATGCATCTTAAGCAAGGGAACGCGGCTTTAAATTGCTTGCTGACAAAACTGTGGAAAATTCTTCTACTTAAGAGCAGGAGTTTCTGTGTAGTAGCAAATTTTGGAACTTAGTCGAGGCCCAGGGGACGCGGTTCCGATGTATACAAGCAAATAATCTCCGTGTGGCGATAAAATCACTAATTGAGTTCGTGCGTAGTTACTAGGGGGATGGGGAAAAATACTGTTTCATTAAGTATGACTCAGTGAAGAGTAGTGAGCTGATCACGTAACTGCACCACGGTGTTCACAAAAATGATATTTGCTATGTTTATATGGATGATAATTTCTTCTTGAAAGTACGTACAAAATTCAGTAACCCTGCTTCTTTTATTTTTGATGCAAAAAAAACACGATCACTATTAATTAAAAAAAAGAATCAGTTTTTATTGGAACTTGCACAGGAAGAGCACAAATTCAAAACATTAAAACAAAAAGTAAATTACGAATAGAAAAAGTTCTGTACGAGGTCATTAAACTCCTATCTCAGCAACCTAACCTACTTTTATACATTATATTATCCAATAAAACATTCACATTCAAAATAATTCAAATTTATGATGCCACAAATGGTGCGACACCATTGAATAAAATAGATATGTAATAGTTCTTTTTGGAACAATTAACATAAATTGTTCTGAATTTGAATGTGTGCGTGCAGTCCTTTAACACGTTCAAACGCAAATTCAATAATGATTTCCATACTAAATAATGTTGCAGGGAATATGTTGTATTGTTAATAGCTAGTATGATGATTATTATTATTACGATTATTGATAATTATCACTTGTATACGTTTTGACTATTATACTTTATTAGCTGCGGCCAGCGGCTTCGCCCGCGTGGATGGAATCACATCGGAAATTATCCCAAGAAAATGTACTACCGGGATAAAAATGTCCGTGTCTGTGCCAAATTTCATCCAGATCTGTTCAGCCGTTTGAGCGTGAAGGATGGACAAACACACAAACTCACACACACACACTCACAAACGTTCGCTATTTAGTGTGATTTGTGTTTTCAAAAAGTTGTCACAATACTTTTAAGTATCTGAGTGACAATTTCACTAATGAAACTGACCGCGATCAGCACATCTAAATCGCGTTCAAAGCTTGTAAGTGTCAATATTCCTCAGAAAATAACGTCACAGACAGCTTTCATTGGTGAAATTCACCCTGAGTAGGGATCTCGTCCCGAGAAATGTGGCTGTTCGTCTTCATGGTGACCTAACAGTTAACTTCTAACCTAAATTCTCCAAGTTGGAACCGCCCCGAGATTTTAAATTCACTTTGCTCGCGGTTGCCTTTTCTTAGAAGAACCCGCTACATTCCTTCAGTAGTGACCATTATTATTCCACTAAATTGAAATGGAATAATTTCAATTTAGTGGAATAATCCAATATAATTATTGGATTATTAAATATTTTATGGGATAATTTTGGCATTGCTTATCGCGGGTTAGAACGATAATCAAATGTCTGATTTTATAGTTTCACTGCGACAAATACATGAACTTTGTAGCCTCTATAATACGTTCACACACTGAAATAATTAATTAATTTATCGCACACCTACATATTGTCAGTTTATAGTTTTAAAACGTTTACTCATGTACTCAAGATGAGCTATTTCAAAGAATACCATGTACATCCACTGAAATTGTAATTTTATGCGACAGTAAAGTTTTCAGTCATTGCTTATAGCTTAACAACTGTAGTTTTGCATTATTTTGTGCTTAAAATAGTTTAGGAGCTATAAGTTTTCAACGTAATAAAAATTTAGACAGCTTTCGTAATAAATTATGTATGTATTTTTCTCAAGGGGTGTTAACAGGGGGTTGTTGCTGCCTTCTGAATCAAACATAGAGGGGGTTATCGCGATGTTTTTTTGAAGAAAATCCAGCTTTTATTTTCAACGTAGCTCTGTGTGATTCTATTCTTGAACCTAATTATGTGTAAGTAGCTCTACATCATCCTAACTGAGTGTCAAAGCTTTTAAATAAATTTCCAGAGCGCCACAAAGTGAGTGCAGTTAATTTTACGATAGCACCGTTTACAGCCATGCATGTGAATTTTATTCGCTTATATACAGGCTTTTAATGGGTCGTACGTATCAGAGACATTGGTTGTAAATGTTGCAATGTAACCTTAGAGAAATATGTCCCATGTAATTGGACAATAAATTGATTGATAAATGTTACTGCACGAACATTACGGCGGAATACGCGCCATGTTTACTGAAACATAATCAGTTCGATTTTATTGGTAGCGGTAGTATTTGATGCTATAATTGATTGATTATGGTAATTGGTTTTTTGGTTCGATTAAATTTTAATAGATTTAAACTTTATTCACACGTTCATGGCCATGCCGGGCAATGTTGCGACACTTAACTTTCCCTATAAGCCACACAAAAGATTTGAAATGATATTTAATTATATTACTAAATCTGCATTTTTACCTTACAAAACATTGACATAACCGCGGAAATCTACAAATACTTATTCATAATTCATAATAAAAGTTTCCACATAACAATATGATAGCGTGTCATTTAAGTATGCAAACCATCGTCGATTTATGGAGACATTAAACCATGATTATCGGTTGATGTCGCCGGACTTGTACGCGAACCATCGCGGCACAATCGATGCGACGTTTTTCCGTGTAAAACAACCCTTTTTAAATAATACCTACTATTTGCCCATCGCAGTAATATGGTGTGTTAGCGAGTAGGCAGGCAGCCGGCCGGCGCCAGCCATCGTCTAACGGCCCCTAATTGCAGTGCAGACGGCATGTTACTTCGGACAAATTCAGAGCGCTATTATTACCTACAATAACCGTTTACCTGCCGACCAATTCAATTCTACAAACTTACCCCATACGAGTCGTGTTGACACAATTGGATTTTCCCAATTCCATATGACAATATAGGCTCACGTATCTGAAATAAATTTTGGTCGCTATCACACTACGCCATAATGTTTGCTGGCTTATACAAAAGTTGAATATCAACAAACGAGCGTTGTACGCCGAGGGGGGGAAATTGCATAGGCTGTTAACGTATCTACGTACTGTAATCAGGTTTGGGTATTACAGTAAATCTGCTTGATTTGGGAGTAAAGGAAACAAAGTTTATCTGATGTTTATTTTTCCATTGTACAGCCAATCATGTTGCATTATTTTGCATGGCGTATACTTAGTGACTACATCACGAACTGAAATTATAAGTTTGGAAGCTATTATTTTCATATTTTACAAGTTAGTCATGTATTGTAAAAACGGTTACGATGCAAAGGCCAACAACCTTTGCATCGTAACTTTTTTTCTTACTATTATAGTTTCGTATCGCTACGTTAAATTAAAAAAGTTGAAACATAGGGTTAGGACAAGCAGACATAACGGTTCAGCGAGATTTCCGTCTCATCTCAGGACACACACTGCCATGTCCTCTTTAAAAAGGGCTTCAACTGGGTCCTTAAGCAGCGGATTAACAACTTGCATAGTGCATATTCAATACTCCAGCTCGACGTGTCTTCGTACAAGGACGGGTGCAGTGGGACCACTTGAAGACGTCTGCAGTGCCCCATCAGCGTGGAGCTTGAATGAGAAATGCATAAAATTGTGGGGAATTACCCCATTGAGGTGTTGATGAAAAATAATATACATATTTACTTATAGCTTTGGTTTCTCTTAACGATTGGGATGCTGTTATACAACATACATTTATTTGAGTGCATGTGTGTATACAATTTCGCGTGTGTATATTCTAGAACTTCAATATAGAGTGAGCCAGTCCAAGTAAATAAGTATTGTTTGAAATTCTTCACAACTATGTGAGTTGTATTGTGTTTATTGAAGTATTTATGATTGAATTGTAAAGCCTCCTAAGCATTTTTCATTATTTATACAAAATGTCATAGTGCAATACAATGCTGGGCCTATTTCGACACTGCACCCAATCCAGTCCCACTCCGGAGAACCTATCCTAAACAGAGCACACTTGATGATGACCCAAAAAAAAATGACGATAAATATAACCTTAAAATACTTATGTTTGCCTTTTTTTTGAGGGTGGGAAATCATCAAATTACCCTTTCCGCTCTGGGTGGAGCGGAAGGGAGTGTCAGACTCTTACTGACTAAAGCCCATCCATGTTCCTTCCTCCCTTTATGTTCCGGGGTAGCGGTAACCCTTTCGGACAATCCCGCTTAATGTTTGCCTTAAAAAACACAACATGGTAATTCAGTAAACATTAAGGAAGAGAGACCAAGTATTCCTAAACTGAAGTCATTATCAAACAGTGCACAGCACAAAGCACAGTGTTAGTGATATAGCAAGTGTTTAAGTGGTGCTGGCCCCGGGGCCACTATGCGGACACTGAACGCCAATGCGGACATACTTCGGAGAAGTTTGAAGTCGCTGACCTGTTATGTGTCGTGTATTTATTGGGTTATAGAAAGGGAAACAAATAACTGTTTTTTTTTGAGTTGATTGTTAAGTACAGTATGTAGTCCAAGCCTTTGTAGTTTGTAATGTGTTTATTATTGCTTTTATCTTTAGCAAGCACTCACAACAGATTTCAGTTCAGCGGGATTGTCCGAAAGGGTTACCGCTACCCCGGAACATAAAGGGTTTAGAACGGAACATGGATGGGTTTTAGTCAGTAAGAGTCTGACTCTCCCTTCCGCTTCACCCAGAGCGGGAGGGATTGAATGGTTTCCAACCCTCAAAAAAAAAGTGTGTGATTAACAGTTAGCTCTAAATGGATACTTAAGCGGGGTTGTTCGGGTTTTGTGTCACTAGTTGTTAGAAGATATCTTGCCAAAACAACGGAATTAATAAATTGTAGTTTTTTTGAACTTCCAAAACACAAGTGTTAATAATTGATGAGGCACAATAAATAATATATTATAACGTGACTTCAGGGAGTCTTGCGTCTCTTTGTGAATTAATTACATGTGCTATTGTGTATAATTTACACAAAAAATACTTTAAGAAACTTATCCTATTCTATTCGGGTGACCACTGAAAGTCAGCGTTGTGTTGTGAGTCCTCCATATCACAGCATCTAGCTGAGTGGACGCCTTCTTATCACAGTTACGACGTACATTTGCCAAGTATGACTATTCCGTGCTCGTAGTTATTTAAAAACGTGCCAATCCTAGTATCCTACCAATATTATAAACTCTCTGACCCGACAGACGTTGTCCTACCTACCTAGGTAGGTAGGGTTGGTCCCTACCTACCCTACCTACCTTACCTACCATACCTACCCTACCTACCCTAATACCCACCCTACCTACCCTACCTACCCTACCTACCCTACCTACCCTACCTACCCTACCTACCCTACCTACCCTACCTACCCTACCTACCCTACCTACCCTACCTACCCTACCTAACTACCCACCTACCTACCTACCTACCTACCTACCTACCTACCCTACCTAACTACCCACCTACCTACCTACCTACCTACCTACCTACCTACCTACCTACCTACCTACCTACCTACCTACCTACCTACCTTACCACAGGAACGTGGTCGAACAGCATAAATATCCTATGTCTTTCTCCTGGTTCTAAGCTACCTTCCCACCAATTTTAATTTTTTTAGCCAAACAGGTTCAGCCGTTCTTGAGTTATCAATAGTGTAACTAACACGACTTTCTTTTATTTATATATACATGTGAAAGTTTGTAAAGAAGTTTAGATGTTTGTTACTCAATTACGCAAAAACTTAAAATTTTCAGCCAAACAAGTTCAGCCGTTCTTGAGTTATCAATAGTGTAACTAACACGACTTTCTTTTATTTATATAGATGTTAAAGTTTGTAAAGAGGTTTACATGTTTGTTACTCAATAACGCAAAAACTACTGCATGAATTTGGATGACATTTGACACAGAGATAGATTATATACCGAATTAACTGATATATGAACGACTAAGATATTTTTACTTTTATCCCGGTAGTACTCTTCTGTGGGATAATATCCGAAATCCACACAGGCAAAGCCGCTGGCAGAAGCTAGTTCCCAATTTATCAAATATTATTACTATAGTGTATTTTTCTTTAGTTGTCTCATTTGGTAAACAAATGTCGCGACTAATATTAAGACTTCTAGGTCTCTGAAGCATTTTTTTTAATAATTCATGCCTTAAGTGTATTAGGTATTCAAACTTCAAGACGTTTATGCTTAACTCAAAGTGTTTGATTGATACGAAAACCGACTTCCAAAAAAACACTACAAAGTGAAGAATAATTTTGATTTCGGAAGTCGGTGTCTTCGGTTTTGTATTTTCTTTTTTTGCCACCGACTTCCGAAATCAAAATTATTCTTCACTTTGTAGTGTTTTTTTGGAAGTCTGTTTTATTTTTTGTAAAAAAGTTTTTATTTTTCACTTCCCCCCCCCCAATTTTAATACCACTACCTGGTATGTAAATTACAGTGACAGGACAGGAACTTATTAGAACATCGTCCACATATATTTTTTTGAATTTTGTTGATTTTTCAAAAACCGCTTTCCGATTTCGATAAAAAATTTATGGGACCATTTGGGAAGTATACCCTTTCCAACAAAATTTATTTTTCAAATCAATTGGCAAGCAACGGAGTTATGCGCGAACAAACATGAAAAAAATATATATATACAGTCGAATTGAGAACCTCCTCCTTTTTAGAAGTCGGTTAAAAAATCAGAATTTTCGTCCCGTGTTTGTTTACCAAATTGGACACTGTAAAAGAAATACACTATAGATCTATTTTACTTTTTCTTTATTATTCGAGTTTGCACGTGTTTTTATGACAAATGTCCCTATTTTTCGTTATTTTCTATTCAACAACTCCTTTAAGATTAACCACTGAAAAAGAAAATCCTTCGATCTGACGCTAGTCGCTTGAAAATGATACGTTCAATATACGAACACGCTGTAAACCAGCTCTCTATCTTAGCAATAAACACACGCCGCCTCCTTTGAATAGATCACCCTGTATGAATACTATTGTGCTCCATAACTATCAAGTATGCTAGCTCGCATGCAAGATACTATATAATGTAGGTATACGGTATATCAACATCAAAGCTGATCTTAAGTTGTATTGTTATAATACTCTTGAATATTGCCTTTTCTCAATTATGATGGGGATGGCTTCCAGTCTAGTTGGATGAAGCAGAATACGGGTGTTTTCTCGTGGTCCTACTATTTTGTCCTACCAGTAGGTCCACTAAGGTATGTTATTTCTGTTGGTCCTACTGAATTTTGAAACCAAAATTTACCTCCTGTAAAAAGAAATTGACAAGGTGTGCGGGGGGGGGGGGTCTCAGTTTCGGTAATCATACTTTTTACTTCAATTAAAAATAATATTTTATTTAATTTAGGTATAACATGGGCATATGTTTTACATGGAGTGACTGCCTGTCTAAACTCCACAACCTCGTTATTGGGTAACGCGATACCCCTTTGTAAGACTGGCTGTCAGACTTTTAGCCTTCTGAATACCCAAAAACAACTGACAACTGTCAAAAATCTTCGAACGACAACAGGTACCAACAGTGTCGGTATTTAATGGAACCCATCTGCGAATCGACCGCGGCAAGCGTAGCTTAACTGTTAAGTGTGGCTGTTCATCATTTAGCATTGTCAAATAGAGTAGGAGCGGTGTTTGTTTAAATTGATTGAATCATTACAAATATTATTCATGTCAGTTGGTACAATATTTTTTTTAAACGCTGTGTATTTATATTTAGATTCCCTACCTACTTACCTACATTCCTTCGATAAATAAAGCCATCTTGAAAAAAAATGCAAATAAAAAGATGTTTGTGCTACTTACGTAAACTCCAAAGCGTTAATGCAAATGTTGATCTTTAAAATAATATTTTTCAACGCCAAATTTTTCTCTATGTACCGAGCAAACTTGAGCGGTTACGTTTAAGAAATTTACATATTTCTATACAATGATATTAGAACTTTTTACTTAAAATACTATGGATTCCATAACAATAACTCATAGCGACTTGGTAGATGGAGCGACGAACAAATAATCGTAAATAACAATAAAGTATGTAGGTGAACAACATCGGAAAGTAATAAGGTTCCAACAAGGGAAGCAGAACAGCATTACGCAAAGACAAATGTCTCAGAGACAACATTAACATAATCCGAGAGTGGTGCGAAACAAAAGAAGTGACGTCACAGGATCCTGCCCCGACTTCCGGCCGATGCACGACTGACACAGAGCACATAATAAAATAAATTGATGTGGTCCATCAACGTGTGTAACAGTACCTTTGATAAAAAAAAACTCCTTTTATTATATTCGGCATTCATGCCTTTACTATAATAACGTCGTGTATTAGACATTTTTCTTCAGAAAAGTATTTTCTCCAACGAACAAAGTTTGTATTATAAAATTCAAGTTTATGTACACAATGCGGTTTTGATTATATAACTGTGTATTCTGTATTCATGAGCTAGTGGACTTATTTATACAAATTTTAGTAAGGAGCTCCTTTACCTAAGGTAGAATATACATAAGAGCATGTTATTTGGTCGGAATGGACTCTGTTTAAAACAACTGCTCGAATTCTTTATGAGTTTGGAACAAAGTATAAAGTGCAGTGCACATCATAGAGTAAACTTCTCATCCGCATCTGCCCACCTGTCTTTTTGTTAGGGGGCAATCTCAAAAACTATTGTTAGGATTTTGTAACGATTGTGACAATGGCTTTAATGCTTTTATGTTTTGTGGGTTGCAGTTGAAAATCAGCGTCCGGTGGTCTCTTTGTGTTGTCATCTGACGTTATGCTGAACTGAGGCCCTAGTGGCAGTACAATCATTGTTTTCTTTTTAATGTTGTTATTTTGTTGAAAGATAATGCCATTAAACGCACTTTTCATTGTTTATGATTTTGATTGGTTATATTCAAAGACAGATTAGGTATCATTTTATTTGTTTTGTTTATTTGGAGCTTCTGGCTAAGTAATAAAAGCCGTACTGGTCGATCCATCAAGTTAAGCTACACTTGCCGGGGTTGGTCCGTGGATGGGTGACCATCATAACATAATGAGACTCTTCCGTGCCTCGGAAAGCACGTTAATCCGTTGGTCACGACCGTCATTTGTGCATTTTTGACAGTCGTTACGGGTCGTCAGAAACCCCAAAATCTGACAGCCAGTCTTATCAATAGGTACTGTATTACCTACCCAGTTACTGAGTTGCGGAGGAAGATGGGCAGTCGCTCCATGTAACATACTGGTATTCAGCTGCATCCGGTTAGATTGAAAGCCGACCGCAACATAGTTACGAAAATACCTAGTACAGACAAGTACCTTTCTTATTTGTTATTACTCACCAAAATAATTATAAAAACTAGCATAGTTTCAAAAGCTTATATTGACCAGCGTTCGGTTTAGCTATAAAACTTCTTAGCAATTAAACGTCATAAAAGTTATTAACAATAATGCTAATTCATTTTAAGTTATTTTTTACACAAGACTTAACGATCCGAATTTCCTTAATTTGGTAGTTTCGTACACATATTGGTAAGTTAACGTTATGTTGTAGGAACATTATATTTTATGAGGCTCTGTTAACAATTACTTAATTATATAACAGCTGTCTGACTTAATGGCCAATAAATTAATTCTACATCCAAGATAATACCTACAGAAGTTTGGTACCCATTCATTTAATACTAACTTCTGATTACGATTTTGTACGTATAAAAAATCTTTTTTTTACAAAAAATACATCCTACGATACTCAGTAATAGGTACTGTGTTTTTCCCATTAACGAAAGAATTTTCAGAATAAGCTCAGTAGTTCATACACTCTCCGACTCTTTATAATATTAGTAAAAAAAAGTAGTTTTTTTTATCTATTTCTTTATCATTTGTAAGTAAAAGCGAAACAAGTTTTCGACGAAATACTATTTAATTTGTTATTTTTTTGCATTTCTAAATTAGGTTTACGTTGTTCTTTATGTACACTTCATTTTAATTCTGAATAAATAATACCTAAGCACATAATTCTCATTTTTGCGGGCACGCTTTTTAGAGTTCCGTACCCAAAGGGTAAAACGGGACCCTTATACTAAGACTCCGCTGTCCACCCGTCCGTCCGTCTGTCTGTCCGTCTGTCACTAGGCTGTATCTCATAAACCGTGATTAGGCAGTTAACATTTTCATAAAATGATGCTTTGTTGCCGTTATAACAATAAATACTAAAAAACAGAATAAAATAAATATTTAACGGGGCTCTCATACAACAAACGTGACATTATTGACGTTTTTAAAAATAATTGTACGGAACCCTTCGTGCGAAATTCCGATCCGAATTTTCCGGTTTTTTTTATTTTTCCTTTTACCATTTCGCTTTTGCTGCCTGCTGTCTTCGAAGTAGCAGCCTTAGATGAGTAAGACATTGTAGTTTCCTATTTATTCTATATATTTTTATAGTAATCTTCCCTAGGTAGCCATAGCAATAAGAAATATTATTATGACAAAATTTTAAATTCCCGCATCATCCTAAATTCTATAATTATCTAAAAAGGACATGTCAAAAACCGCTAGTTAACTTTATGATACTCGACTTTAAATCCCAATTTAATGACCGCAAAGCCAGCAATTACCTACTAAAATTAATTGCCTATAAAGCTAAGAAGGTCCGGTGTTGCCAACGTGTAAATTCAGCTTAATCGTTTTTACATAAACTCGTAGAGACACCGAGGGGCTCAGAGTGATCTGGTTTTAAATTCGGTACAAAACTTTAACAAGTGCACGTAGCTTATCCTACCCTACATGAGACACTATCTCACAAATACATCAATCTTGTTCAGGAGTCACTGGGGACCGGCTGGTCCATCCATTGCTGCATCGCTACGTGAGCGGACGGTACCTACAGACGGAATTCCAATGCTAATACCGTAATGGACAGATACCCTGTATATATGTGAAGCGTATTCTGAATACTGAATTGTTTTACGTTTTGTTTTGTTTAGGTACAGTACATATAGGTAGGTAGATAAATTGTGGATCTTCAATTTCGTTTTTAAATTGTTTGTTTAGATTAGTTTTGTTACTTGCGTAGCATTGGGAATACCCGACTACGGCGTAGCGAAACGAATGATTAAATTTTACTGTAGCTCCGAAATTGTTAAACTAGAAAGCTGTCAAAATGTATTTTAAATAAATAAATATGCGAGGAAAAAAAAAACAATTTTAGCCTGATTATTTCATAAAATAAAGTATCAGCATCAGAAATCACATCAATAGCCATTGCAAACACCGCGGCGCTCACCGCATTGAACTCACACAATGCTCAGCATAATTCAAAAAACCAAGATTAAACCTCAAATATGAGCGACATTACCATTCACTGCGGAAAAATCATTTAATTAACTCCGCATAATCTATTCAAAAGCATCCACGTTCAACAAGTAGCTCGGTTTCAAAATTCCTCAATACTTTTATGTGGGTAGCGTACAAAATAATGAAGCGGGGTTTTTCTTAGCTAAAAAGATTACTTTTTTTGCATCGGGCCTCAAAGAGTGGCGATCCTCTCGAAGATTTTCTTTCCGCCAATGGACTGTGAATACTGCACCACAATGCTAGGGGTTCAAAAGCGCTTGATGAATTCCCGGTTCTTTGTTTCCGCTCGCTCTGTCTCGACAAGGCATTGCTTTTTAATTTAGACCATTTCGCCTCCCACTTTTTATTTTAGTAATAAATCTGGATGAGCAGTATCTGTTACGGTTTGTTCCGATGTTTTTGAGTGAGTACTTGATTAATATTAGCTATGTTTTCGATTCCATATTTTAAATATGATAGTGACTTTTTTATATGTTTGTTCGATGTACATTCATTCACTTCTCATAAGCCAAATACTTTAAGTAGGTAACAAGGAAGCAGGAATAGAAACCGGTACATAACTCAAACATGATTGATTTATTATTATTCACTTTTAGAATATTTGTAAATATGTGAGCACTATGTTTTTATGACATAAAGTTAAGTGACATAAGTTTACCTGCCATTGCTATATGTATGTGTTTTTCTTTTCACCTTTTGTGGTGTAGTGTTTTTATTCTGGGTGCATCGTCTTCACATATAATGTTCTAATACATGTATATAAAACATTTTAAAAGAGTAACGGTGGAGTTTTTTCCCCATTCTTCTCCATACGAAACTACCTTTTGGAAGGGGCGACTAGCATCAATTATATTTTATGTTCATTTTGACGGTCAAAAGTGCCTTTCTTGTGCCTATTTCAAATAAATGATTTGACTTTGACTTTGACATAACATACGAGTACGCCTTGTGTCCCCGAAGTACCTATAGTACACCCACATGGCGCCAGTTATATTTGAGCCCATGCCAAATGCCAGACTCCGTTCTAAATGGTAAAACCCATTAACACTTTGTCTGACCTGGTAATCGAAGCCAGGACCACTACCAACGAGGCAGTCTCTAGCAGTGCAGTAGATACCGGAAAAGCTACAAAAACTTTTTTGACGTGAATGACGGGCTCATCTTGGTAATTACAACATTACCTAAAAAATTGAGTGAATGGAGTCCCCTGACTTCGATCCCTGAGAAGAAATGGCGAAACATACTCAGGGTTCAAAGACTATTTAAAAATCCAGTCATAACTTTGGTCTGATCGTGTGAAGAACATGTAGACCCATGTCTGAAATGGTTCATAATGGTTGTTGTATTCCGACTTAACTTCCCAGGTATCTGTCATACCTATGGATGTTTACAGTCGTTACCTTTATACTGCTGGCATTAACGTTTATGTCCTTATTAGCTGGAAGGTTATAGAGGCTTATTAAACCAGAACTAATTTGCTTGTTTCGACATTATTTTCATCTTTCCTTAACTATGTGCTATAACGGAATAAAGAATCAGCTTAGTTGAAGAGCAATTACCAGTTATAAGCCAATCGTAAACTCAAAGAGAACTCCGATCAATCCCTGACCCCGGAACAAAAGCTCTTTTAAGAACAACATGAAGACGTCGGAAAATAAGAAGAAAATCTTGGTAAATTCTCGGAAGGTTAAACGGCAAAAACCCATCTGAGCTTACTGCTTCCAGATCAATGAAACGAACATCAACAAAAACTAATTTCGAAGTCGGTAAACGGATTTTAAACTCAAACAAACAAAACACTATCGCATGGTATGTATGTATCTACATAGAAGGTAGATTTGAAATGCTTTTTAGAAATAGAAGTGCAAGAGCATAATGTAATACCCCGGGTGAGAGAAGTGGAATAATAAGTTTTTTTCGAATAAGAGAGCAAATAAAAGCGTTAATGCGACTGCATCGAGATTTTCCTAGTGGGAAAAATTGCTCTTTTATGTTAGGGCGCTAAGGAAGGTTTTAATGAAAATTCTACCCTGTCCCGCATAGACAAAAGTTTCGCGTTACAACAAAGTGAGCCCGGCCTTGTTTCATAATATGTGCAACTTGTTAACATGTTTTGTTGCGAACCCACGTCTTTATAATGTGTAATATGATGTATGGTAATTTGTGTTCAATGTAAACGAGGTGCTGCGGGGAAGTGGGAGCTTCAATTATCTTTGTTTACCGGGAAACATTAACAGGTTTAATATTAAACTGATTTTATATTGTAACGACCTTCAGCTTACCATGATCGCGAAACTGATGGGGTCCACCAGTTGCTTTGTTTCGATGTACATAATTATGATTTATTCGATGTATTAATTATTATATACACACGTCCTACGAATTTTTAGTAACCTACTACTAAAAATTCTAAAATAGCTCGTGGCTAGGTAATAACACCCGCACGGATCGATCCATCAGGTAAAGCTACGTTTTCCGGGGTTGTTCCGTGGATGGGTGACCATCTTTCCATATTGAAACTCCTCCTTGCCTCGGAAAGCACGTTAAGCCGTTTGTCCTGGCTGTCATTCATGGCTCTTTGACAGTCGTTACGGGTAGGCAGAAGCCCGAAAGTCTGACAGCCAGTCTTACCAAGGGGTATCGTATTGCCCAGTTATTGGGTTGTGGAGGTCAGATAGGCAGTCGCTCCATGTAAAATACTGGTATTCAGCTGCATCCGGTTAGACTGGAAGCCGACCACAACATAGTTGGGAAAAGGCTAGGCAGATGTCTTTTGGTTGATAAACGTAAATTGGAATTTAAAAAAAAAAATTGTGGCGACTGGCAGGCGTTTGTTACGAAATAAACAACTGTTTATTTTACAAGAAACTGCAAAATAAAATGCACCTAGAACATTAAAAATAACCGGAAAGTAGAAAAATTTAAACTTTATGATAAAACTAATTAACAATTTTTCATGGAAAATTATAATAGCACATTGAAGCCGGACAGATTTTCTAGGAATTTGACAAAGAGAATTTTTACAGCATTCATTGTTTCCACGTAACGTAAATATAATAAGGTGAAAATATAATTGTGATGGAATACTGGTATATTGTGATAGTGTTTTATTATTGTTTTCATTTTGATTCACAATATGCTATTTTATCTATGCTATTCATGTATCTTTCACGTAACTAGCTGCCTTTTGCATTTGGTGTCGTCATAGCAAGATGATAATATCCTAAATACGACTGTCTTGTTTGTGTAATGGTCGTAAGCCCTATTGCTGAGTATGAGGTCCTAGGTTAAATTACTGAGTAAATAATTAGAATTGGGTTTTTCTTTTTGGAATTTTTCAGTAGACGCCGGAGCCTGGATTTGTTCGGTTGGTGGCAATAGGCTCGCCCTCTATTACATGGAATTTAAACAGAATTGACGAAACCAACTTAAAACCAAATTAAAGATGAAAAAACTCAATAACACGTTGCCTGACCCGGGAATCGAACTCAGGATTTCATGCTCAGCAGTAGTGTTTGCGACCACTACACCACTCCTTCGCGCGTGATTTTTATTTTAATTCAGTCATATTGTCATATAATTTTTATGGACACATTACATAACACATTAAATATCACTTGCTTAAAAACAGCGAAGGAAAATATCGTGAGGAAACCGGCATACCTGAGAGATATTTCTCAACAATAGGTGAAGCTAAGTCAGAGGCCTATGGGCTGCATAAAAACTCTGACACCAGGTTAGTCACTAACTACACGAAAAGAAGAAGATACGGACTTAATATACTTGGACTAATAAATTGGACAAAAAATGACTAGACGAACTATATTTATTCTGCCTAGTCTTTTCCCAACTATGTTGGGGTCGGCTTCCAGTCAAACCGCAGACAGCTGAATACCAGTATTTTACATGGAGCAACTCCCTATCTGACCTCCACAGCCCAGTAGTAACTGGGTAATACGATATCCCTTGGTAAGACTGCCTGTCAGACTTTCGGGCTTCTGACTACCCGTTACGAACTATATTTATAAACTTACTTATTACAAAATATTTTCCACGTCTTCACTAACATTTTCTTTTTGTATTCCCGACATATTTCTAGCGCCACAATGCAAGTATTACGTAGTTGAGCTGCGCACTGTATCAACAACAGTGTATCGGATTTAAGAACCTCAACAGTAGGTACGTAGGGTTTGCTACTCTGTCTACATGTATTCTGTTTTATTCTCCAACAGATGTTAAAACATTTGTAAGG
The DNA here is from genome assembly GCA_951799385.1 of Hyppa rectilinea. Lineage (NCBI taxonomy): Eukaryota > Metazoa > Arthropoda > Insecta > Lepidoptera > Noctuidae > Hyppa > Hyppa rectilinea. Next base: position 8,798,716 of record OX637306.1, on the reverse strand, counting down.
TTGAATCAAGTTATGTATACATACCATTTACAGCCAACTACATATTATTTTAATATTATATTACATAAATATACCTATAATAGAATACTATAGTATTATAATTATATATATGCAACGTGGTTACGGGTCGTCAGACGACCGAAAGTTTGACATTCAGTCGTACCAAGTGGTATCATATTATTACCCAGTTACTGGGTTGTGGAGGTCAGATAGGCAGTCGCTCCATGTAAAATACTGGTATTCAGCTGCATCCAGTTAGACTGGAAGACGACCCCAACATAGTTGGCTAGGCAGGTAGATATACAACGTGGCGCTACAATGGTGACATTAATTTAACACACATTAAGTATACGTTTTCATATTTTCGTTTCATGAAGACGATATATTTCCATTACACGTTTTTATAATACGGATTTATTTAAAATGTTAGATCATCTTTGAACCAATAGTAAATAGCATCTTAGAGCAACCTTAAATGAAATGAAAATGTAGATAAAGAACAGTCGAGCAGTGGTATTTGCCGGGGTCACGGATCATAACATTCGCATCAATGAAATTAAAACGAATAAGCAATAAATACTATTAGGATGAAACAACTAGAAAAATTGAGCGAATTGATTTTATTATTTAGTTAGTTTGAAAACTTTTTTTTTCAATTTGCGATTTATTTGTTTAATGGGCACTATGTTAAATTGATGTCACTATTTTAGCGCCACGTTGTATACCTAATACTGTAGTATTGCGATTATACATATACAATAGTGTAGTATTACAGATACTAGTGAATTTCCATTCCCTCATTTCCCTCGAAGGCCTATAAAATAACGTCATTAGCCGTCCGCTTCGAAAGGTCCTTGACAAGCCCTCGGTAATAAAGGACAATCGGTGGGTGTCATCATAGATTGATAACGTGTCTATCAGGCCAGTATTTGACTTCTAAAGTACCCTGTTGTAAGTACAGAGGCCAGCACGTCACGTTACCCCAATCTGACAAATTTCTTTGATAGATATTCAACTTTATTACGAAATCATAAGGTTCATTTTCAATTGTGAAAATTTGACAGTTTGGGGTAGCTTGATGAGCTCGCGTCTGTACATTAGATGTGATAACATCTATCTTGAGGTTTTATTTACAGACGTGCGTTATTACTTAAGTACAGTTTAGGACATTGCAAGGCATTAGGCCTGGATAAGGGCCAATTCTGTGGACAATTCATTTTATTTATTTATTTAATACTTTAAGAAATGTACTGAAGCGGACTTAATGCTATAGGCATTTTCTAATAGTCAACCTTTGGGTGAGATAAACAGAAGTAGATGCACGAAACCGAATTGTAAATATTATTTATTTAATTAAAAATTCTCAGATGAAAACTATAAATATAATAATAAATAAATGATACCTAATTATATGTAAAAGTAATATATAAATAAAAACATCAAGGGGTCGTGAAAACCGCATCAAATTGCATTACGTGGCTTAGAAGAACCACAATGCGGTCACACAGCAAAAAATGAGACGCGAAGTTATATACTATATAAAGCTACAGATCATGTTGAAACACCAAGATTCTCCTCCCTAATACTAATTTGCAGTGGGCAGAAATGTCAGTTTTGCTTTATTTTTTCCACTTAAGTATCTAAGGTCAAAGAATCAGCATTACCATCTAAGGAGTCAACGCTTTAAGCGGGATTGTCCGAAAGGGTTACCGCTACCCCGGAACATAAAGGGCTACGGAAGGAACATGGATGGGTTTTAGTCAGTAAGAGTCTGACACTCCCTTCCGCTCCACCCAGAGCGGGAGCAGTCATTGGATGATTTCCCAGCCTTAAAAAAAAAAAAAAAGGAGTCAACGCTTTTTTGAGGGTGGGAAATTATCAAATGACTCGTCCCGCTCTTGTTTAGAGGGGAAGGGAGTGTTTAGACTCTATTACTGACTAAAACCCATCCATGTTCCTTTCTTAGCCCTTTATGTTCCGGGGGAGCGGTAACCCTACGCAAAAGGCTGGCTGCCGGCAGCCAGCCTTTTGCGTATATTTTCCACTGACAGCGATGAGAACGAATTCTTTCATGCACAATTAGCTCTTCCCCTTTTTTATTCCTTTATATAAATGTAAATAATATAACTGTTTTGGTGGTAGGTTGTTTATTGTATTTAAGATTAGTGTACTAATAAATATATATGTAGATACTAAACAGAAATATTATTACAATATTTAAAAAAAAAAATAAGAAGAAAAGTAGTAATAAAATAAACTATCATTACCTTCGATTATTGAACGAAGATAATTACACTTAAATAATAATAAACACAAATAAACGCCCTACCTCCTTTCTCTTACTATACTGTGCCCGGCATTTTTAGCCGTTCAACTGTATAAGCATAATAAAAACGCAAAGAAGAATTTAAACAGAAAATAAAAAAGTATTTAAGTTAACCTAAAATAACCGCAAATATAATTGCCCTGACAACCACGTCCAAAGTTAACAACAAGGAAAAATAAATAAATAAATCTAAACTTGTTACCTTCACACTAACAAAACATGCACGTTTAATGAAATCATTGAAAACTTCAGAAAATTGTCGGACCACATCGGCACGTAGGAGCCCCTGATGCAGTTCCATATAAAATTTTTAGATATTTCCAGATAATTCCCATTGACATTGACAAGGGTCGACTGGTGCTCGCTCACCCATAAAAATATCCAACTGCAAGTTTTTCAGTTATTTTAATATCAAACGAACTTTTATAGATTATAACAGGAAATCTCATAGTGAATATCGGATGTTTTATTTATTGTTCACACCATAAAATATGATGGCGTTTTGTATTGAAAATGGGCACGAAAAACTAGTAGAATATTTTTTCAACAATCACAAAGAGTTTTTGCGTTAAAATGACTATTTTATTTGAAGCTGAATATTTTAATCACTTGGCTGTCTGAAAGCGGATTTAATTTAAAAATTGCGCTTTTTTTAAAGTTAAAAACAACCTGGAGGCAATCTGATATTTTATTGTAATTGTGGTTGCACTCTAAGTCCAAGACCCGCGCACAATCCAAGATGGAGTCCTATTAATCTAACCAAAGTCTAAAACAGAACTATTGCGAGTTAAGCCGATAAACCTGTTAATTATCATCCCACACAAAAGTTCAGCCTGTAGCCATACCAATTCGCACCTTTCATCCTTTCATCTATTAGCCTTTTCCCAACTATGTTGTGGTCGGCTTCCAGTCTAACCGGATGCAGCTGAATACCAGTATTTTACATGGAGCAACTGCCTATCTGACCTCCACAACCCAGTAACTGGGCAATACGATACCCCTTGGTAAGACTGGCTGTCAGATTTTCGGACTTCTGACGACCCGTATTGACTGTCAAAGATGCACGAATGACAGCCGGGACCAACGGCTTAACGTGCTTTCCGAGGCACGGAGGAGTCTCGGCATGTAAAGATGGTCACCCATCCACGGCCAACCCCGGCAAGCGTAGCTTAACCTGGTGGATCGACCTGTGCGGCTGTTAGTACTTAGCCACGAGCTCCTCGATTCGCACCTTTGTGATTACGTTTAATAGGATTTATCATATTTATTTATTTCAAATAGGTACACCAACAGCATATAAATAGTGCGTTAAATAGATATATTTACAGGAGTTCTTATACATGTACACAGGCCTCCATGAGAGGGAATGAGCAAACATGTCTTCGAAGTGTTGGTTCTACCTCTCAGCACCCCTCCCCCTCCCCCCTAGAAGATGCGAATTTTATAAGATTGTACTATAAATGGTTGAATCTAGATTCGCCTTTTTTACTCGCTGCACCGCGCCGCATCACTCCGTGCCCCTTGCGCCTGCGCCACCGCTGATACCAGTCAACATCGCCTCGCCTCCACTGCGTTGCGCAGTCGCCGTTACCAGTTCGCTGTTGTGAATTTCTTGTGAATTTGTGGAAGTGCATGCTAAAAGTATGAGTCTACAGCAGCCCCCCTCCCCCGTGCCGGACGGCGCGTACTTGTTCCACGCGCGCCTCAAAGAGATGTCAGCATTTGAAGGGGCCCGTTAGGGCAGAAGCCTGCCGGGTAAGCGGGATTGTCCGAACGGGTTACCGCTACCCTGGAACATAACGGGCTAAGGAAGGAACATAGATGGGTTTTAGTTTGTAAAAGTCAGACACTCCCTTCCGCTCCACCCAGGGCGGGAGAAGTCATTGGATGATTTCTCACCCTCAAAAAATAATCCCTTCCTCCCCGCCCTTGCGCAGAGTTTAGTACGCAAGTTGCACTTGAAGGGTTAAACAGTGTAAACACCAAACTGCGTTCCTTGATAAGGTCATATTATAATATTAATTAAATTCAGGTTCTTCTAAGTAAAACACGTTCTGTATAAACTGCAGGAACATTTGTTTTAACAAAGTTAAGAATAGCTACAACTATTTCTCTTTAGTCTTAACTCAAAGCAAACTCATTTATGATATTAAATGGAAGTATAGCCCGCTTTCATGTTTGAGATTTACCTTAGAAACAGTTTTGATTACAAAAATAGTTTATAATATGAATTTAAAATGCTTATGAGACGGATTTGGGATTGCCAACGAATGTTACTGTTTTTTTTTATTGGTAAAAAATTGTGTATCTTTCTGTCGTGAGGCCTAGACAAGTGGATATCGATTTCAAAGTCTTTCGTATCTCTACAAAGTCTTTCAATAGGATTGACGAGCTTTTGGATAGCTTATGTCAGTTTCATACATACATTTTCGAATTTTCCATTTCCATCATCAGGGCCTAAACAATGTCACAATCTGATAGAATGCTACATATGGCGAACTATCAGAAAGCCTCCCATCTGGGCACAAGCTACCGTGGCCTACTTGGAAAGCCCTAAACAGACTCCGTACCCAAGTAGGTCGCAGTAAGGACAACCTCCATAAGTGGGGGTTCATGGATGGCTTAGATCTCCGATGTGTGTGCGGCGTCTCCCCACAGACAATGGCTCACCTCCCATCTTGCACCGCATGCCCCGTCACATGCACACGTGAGGACCTAATGGCTGCGTCAGTGAGCGGTATTCGCGTTGCTGAATTTTGGGCCAATATAATTTAAAATATAAATATATTTATTTAAACTATTTTTGCCATCGACACGCTAAGAAGAAGATGGCGAAATTCATTAAATGAAACTGAACGCGATCAGCTTAGAAACTCCGTTTAATGGGTGTTAGTGTCTTTATTTTTTGTGTAATTGGCACTTAGTGTTGGTGGTTTGAACTTAGTGTTAGTGTTGGTGGTAGTGGTTTGAAAAACAAGTGAAGTATGCTCAGGGAGCATACTTCACTTGTTTTTCAAACTCACGTCAAACTTTGGCAGAATAGTCGACATTGGCTTTGCTTGCCATATTACAAAAAAAGAATAGAATGGAAGGAAAACAAACTTAACAAAACTCCTTTATCTAGGTTTTTTTATCAACCTAAGCCACAAAAGGCAGTCCCATAAGACGATTACTCACCCCGATTAAACAATCACACATGTATTTCTAACGCTCACGTAATCGTAGTATTCACCTGAAACCAGGCGTGTCAAACACGGTTCAAGATGGTATTCGTGCATATTGGTTGCGTCGGAGCACCCTCGTCAACGTCACGCCTCATTGACCCCCAGCTATCAACTGTGAGGCAATTTATTTTATATGAATCTTCGGCCTCTTTTGATGCTGTCAATAAGTGAACTCTTATAGGTGTGTAGCGTATTAAGGTGTCATGGGAACTCTGTAGTTCGAAGTTTTTTTTTTCACTTTGTTTGCGTATTGGTAGTTCTTTTGGACACTATTTATTTCGGCTTCTTCTTCTTTTCGTGTGGTTAGTGACTAACCTGGTGTCAGAGTTTTTAACCTGCCCATGGGCCTCAGACTTAGCTTCACATGCTGTTGAGAAATATCTTTCAGACATGATATGCTGGTTTCCTCACGATGTTTTCCTTCACCGATTTTTAAGCAGGTGACAATTATACAATACGCACATGAATCTGTAAAATCAGAGGTGCGTGTCTTGGGTTCTAACTCGAGACCCATGACTTGGCAGTCCGACAGTCACACCACTAGGCTATCACTGCTATATTTCATATATATTTCAGCTGAGAGATGTTCATTACTTGACTAAGGCCTCCCTCAAACACCGCTCCTTGGACCGGTTCTGTGCTACCCTCATCCTGAGGATTCTTGCGGCCTTTATAAGGTCATCGGTACTTCCAACGCTACGTCTTTTGGTACGCGGTCGCCACTCCAGAACACTTCGGCCCCATCGGCTATTTGTTCTGCGGGCAATGTGTCTGTCTTTACGTGTGTTTCTCTGTTCGTCTGTCCTATGTCCAACATATATCAATAATTATATCTGTGAGCCAAACGGACGTGTTCACTTTTGGCATGTTATTTAAGAAAATAGATTTGACATTTCCCCTTATCTCTGAAACTACAGGGACTAAAATTAAAAAAAATACATTTTATATAATAGTTTTTTTTTCTTTAACTACATGAAAACCTATGAGAAGTTTAAAGTCTTAAAATAACATGATAAATCTCCCAATATTGAGCGTTCAAATTTACATTTGCCGTTGGAATGTATGGGAGAAAATGATTTTTAACTACAATGTTACGTTTTTTCGTGTTTATGTTAAATCTGAACCTTAGAAAAGCAAATTCAAGTATTTTCCTGTTATTGTTGTTATAAATCATATTATTGTATACCAGGTTATTGTATAACGGCTAAAATCATTTAAGGTTTTCTCACAGGATTCGAGGAAAACCTTCAAAGAAGTTTAAAGAAGTTTATTTAAAGACGCGAAGTGGGATGCAATAGGTGTGAATGAAAACGGACAGCTGAACGGACAGTTTATTTATAAAGTGGCGTGCAGAAGGATTCCATGATTAAAGTAAGGAACGAAGTTAAAAGAAAGCTGTTGGTACAAGATTTGGTTTACAATGATTAATAACTTACATTATGATCTATTTTAAGACTAGCAACTGCCCGCGGCTACACCTACGTAGTCCTTATTTGAGTAGCCTAAGTTACTCCTTCTAAGATCAGCTATCGGTCTGTGTGAGTCCCGTCAAAATCGGTCCAGCCGTTTGGGAGATTAGCTGGAACAAACAGACAGACATACTGACAATTTTTATTTTGTTACAAGTACTGTATATACTTTTCATTGCATTTAATAAAAAGCTGTTTTTCATTGCAAACAAACACTTACATTTTATTTAAGAAATGATCTCAAACTTGATAATGAACGACGTAGTTCTTCTAATTAAACTAGATCAAGACATTACACATTAACATCAGCCCATAAAAGTCCACTACTGGACATAGATCTCCAATAGCACGCTATTCAGCTCGATTTACAGCACCTGTCTTCCAGCTGCCTCACTGCACATCATCCACTACAATAGACATGAATTAAGTTTTTTTAGTATATTCTAAAACCTGTGAGGCTAGAATTCTTTGGACACTTATACTGAACTTCAGAAAAGGTTGAAATTGGTTAAGACAGTTCGACTTGTTGTCTCTTGTGGAGGCGAACCAGCAAGCACCGCACTTACTGATTTTTGTTTGTTGTGCAGTGACCACTCTGTCAAATTTCTTTGATAGTTTTTTACAAAAGCATAAGCTTCATTTTCAATTGGGAAAAGTGAGTTAGAAATAGCTTGATGTGCTTGCGTCTTTATCTATTCGTAATCTTTAGCACAAGGTTTGTATGAAAGATTGTTTTTTTTTTAATAATCCGGGCATTTATGTAGGTTGTCCCAAACGAAAAAGAGGAAATAGGTTCTTTTGAAAAGTTCCTATTAACACTACTTAGGAGAAAGCTCACGATTTCATTCCTCTCACTGGCACAAAATAATAAAAGCAAAATATTGTTGTGAAATATTAAAGAAATACTGATAACAAAAAGTTAGTATCTTTTGAAGCAATAAGCACGATTTGGTAGTTAGTCGACTTAAACTAATAACGAAGCCCACAACAGCTGAGGCACTATAATATAACACAATATGTTATAGCTATATCATAAATAGGAATGTACATACTATGTATAATATAAAGGCATATGACATAGACATTACATGTGTGAGTATGATAATAATTATGCGTCTTCTTCTGACTCTTGTAGCGTTTGATCCATATTATTTCAGTGAGTGGGTATTATAAGCAGCAGTTTTTGAACTATCGACCACAGATTGTTGGATAAATGTTTGTTTGGTACTGAATATGTAAAGTGTTAAAAAATTAACCCTAAGAAATACGTGGGAGTATTGTACTCATCGTTACAAAGCTGAGCTGTTCCATATATTTTATTGAGTTACGTGTGCATAAATGTATGGAGCAGCTCATATTTTTTTCGCGATTTCAGGCTTCATCTCATTGTAAAAGTTGTCCGTAACGATGAGTAAAATGCGCCCACAAAATTCTTAGAGTTAATTTTTTAACACCTTCTATAGTCCCATTGAAATAGATGGACAAACTTTTAGAAATCATTCTAACCACCAAAATAAGAACAATGGTAAAAACAATAAAAAAATAAACGCATTATATACTTACTAGAAGTCTACAAGCACCTACCGATGAATACGTTTAGTCTAGTGTGCCGGCGATTTATTATTTTAGGTCAATTTAAAACCACTTTTTTGCTCGGATATCTTTGGCTAAGCATAATAAACGCTTTGTTTTTGTACGTCTATTTCAATGGACATTATATGTATATTTTTTTAGTTTTCCATGAAAACACACATGTAGATCTATCTGATGTTTGATAAAGTTGGCAATGTGATGATTTTAGGTAGGTACCTACACAGCGTAGCAATTGTATTCTTTACCTCGGCGAATCAGATCTTTGCAAAATTCTTCTCAGAATTGCAATACAACACAGCTGGGCATTTCTGCAATGTTTTGTTCAATAATTCATTATTAAAATTCCTTCAAAGCACTTCAACTTTATGAACGAGCACCAAATTTGAATATAACTCGCAATAAAAACGCGACTTTTTACGATAAAATCAAAACACAAATGTATTAAGTTAATGATCCTTTCAGCTGTCATAATTTTATGTATGCAGTCGTTAATATAGTCGAAAATGCAGTTTGTTTAACTTTTATTACGGTGTCACGTAATAAAATGATTGCTATTGCCGCTATCGTCGTCCAACGGAAGATTGTTTTACTTGGAACAATGCCATAACGGCGTAAGGAAGTACAATGTATAAATACATTTTGCATGCCACTTAACAGTCTGTATAATATATCATAGCTCCAGACAGCCGCGAGTTATGCCCTGTGGCAAAAGTCTCACAAAGAATAAGCCTGTGACGACTTATTTTTGAATTTGAAAGTTAAAATAGTATTTGCACGTATTTCTGTGCACGTTTTATTTACACCAATTTTTAATTTTTTTTAAGGTTGGGAAATCATCAAATGACTCCTCCCGCTCTGGGTGAAGCGAAAAGGAGTATCAGACTCTTACTGAATTATAAAACACATCCACGCTCCTTCCTTAGCCTATTGTATTCGGGGCAGCGGTAACCTTTTCGGACGATCCGGCTGACTACACACATTTACTTATCCCACTTTATTTAAAAACTTAAACTTCCTTTTCATGTTAAGATCCTTGTAAAAGCTACTCTAATGTTTTGTCGAACAGAAGCGATTCTGAATCAGTAACAATATTCTTAGTGGATCATTTGCAGTTTTCTATAAATCGTAATTTTCCTGCCTAATTTTCTAACTTACTTGCGCAACAGAGAATGTTCACAATTTTCTTAGAGACACATCCAACTTAACTAGACCTAATAACGTAATACCACGCTTGTAATCCCTCAACGTCTAGGCAGAGGTATACTTCTACTATAAGTACCCAAAAATACCTAATCAATCTGCCTGCCTTTTGTCGTGCCGTTGGAGTCGGCTTCCAGTCTATCCGGATGCAGCTGAATACCAGTCTTTCACCGGAGCGACTGCCTATCTGACCTTCGCAACCCAGTAACGGAGTAATACGATACCCCTTGGTCAAACTGAATGTCAGACTTTCGGGCGACGACCCGTAACGACTGTCAAAGATCCGCGAATGACAGCCGGGACCCACGGCTTAGCGTGCTTTCCGTGGCACGGAGGAGTCTCGGTATGTAAAGATGGTCACCCATCCACGGCTGTTATTAATTAGCCAAGAGCCAAAAATACCTAATAACAAACCTCAATCATGCCTTATTCCCATTAGGATAGGCAGAACACCATTCTTCCTTACATACTCCTTTTACCTCGTTTATGTTTATACACTATCTGCCCATGTATTGTGCTAAAATGTGAACGTGAATTTTTAAGGACTTGTCACCTTTAAGTGAGCTGACGTTATGTCAATGCTTAGTAGGAGATGAAATGACAGGTCACGTCAAGCTTAATTCCCATTAATTTTTACACTAAAATTTTTATATATTAGACCGGATGGTCATACGCCGGTTGCGAGTACCATGCACCTGACCTTTCTGAAGAACATTATCAATAGAGTATATGTCCTAGCGCGTCCCCTTCAAACGTTGTCACTCACATCTGCCTTTTAAGTATCTTTTGTTAGTCGTTTTTAGGGTTCTGTACCCAAAGGATAAAATGGGACCCTATTACTAAGACTTCGCTGTCTGTCCGTCTGTCACCAGGCTGTATCTCATGAACCGTGACAGTTAGACAGTTGAAATATTCACTGATGATGTATTTCTGTTGCCGCTATACAACAACTAAAGAACAGAATACAAATAATTATTTAGGAGGCTCCCATACAACAAACCTGATTTTTTTTTGCCGTTTTTATAGAACCCTTCATGCGAAACTCCGACTTACACTTGTTGACCCATTCTCTCAACATGGCTAAACCATCAAATAATCTAAGGTGATAGCAGTCATTTAATCCATAAAAACAGCTTTTTGTTCCAACAACACAATATTTTCTACAGCAAAATGCAGCATAATGCTAGTTAGCCGCCGAACGCTTTCTCCGTAACCGATCAGGCTATCACAGGTTACATTAACCTTAATGAATTGGCGATCGAGTCTCCTGCTGACGTCCCAGCGCTAGAGGAGGGACATAATAAGCCGTGGAAATAATATTAAGACACCGTGTTGGCGGGACGTGATATCCATTGACACGGTTGGCGCAGTGGTTGAGCAATTGACTGCTGCGCAGTATGTCGCGGGTTCGATTCCCGCACGGAACAAATATTTGTACGACCTGCAAGTATTTGTTACGAGTCTGGGTGTTTTTCTATGTATAATATGTGTATGTATTTACAAAAAAAAATGTATATAAGTAGTTTATCAGCCATCTCGTTACCATAACACAAGCATTAGGTTGCTTAGCTTGGGACTATATGGCGTTGTGTGAAATGTCCAAGGATATTATTATTATTTGTGTTCTTTAATTTTCTTCTCTTGTAAGAGAGTACAAAACTTTACACACGGGCCGGGACCAAGTGTGTAAAGAGGGATTTAAATAGAGAACGTTGATGATATTGTGGATGAAGTAAGGAACTTCCGGGTGATGCGACAGGTGTTGAGGATTGTGGCTTTTTGTAGCAGGTGAAGGGTATGTGTAGGCATGTGTAGAGTGTTAAGGCTTTGTGTAAGAGATTTTGGTACTATGCCGGTAGATGAGAGTACTTAGGGACAATGTGAACGTTTTGTGCTTTCCACTGGGTTTTTATTTCAATGGCGAGGTCTTGATATTTACTTAGTTTTTCGGCTATTGTGGTTTGAATATTGTGTGAGTTAGGGATAGCTATATCTATGAGGTAAACTGCTTTATTAGTTTTGTCGTGAATTGTTATATCCGGTCTGTTAAAATGTATAGTTTTGTCTGTTATTATCGTTCGGTCCCAATAGATTTTCTGATTCCTATTTTCTAGTATGGTTTCGGGTTTATATTTGTAGTATGGTATCATTTCACTTATGAATTTGTATTTGTATGCTAAATGTTGGTGTATAATTGCGGCAACTTGGTCATGACGATGCTTATAGTCAGTTTGTGCAAGTGATTTGCAGGCTCCAGTAATGTGTTGTATGGTCCCAGAGGCATTGTTGCAATGTCTGCATAAGTCAGTGGTCTGATGAGGGTCTTTTATAATATATTTCCTGTAATTACGAGTCGCTATTATTTGGTCTTGAATCGCCAGCATAAACCCTTCGGTTTCGGGAAACAGTTCTCCTCGTTTGAGCCATTCGTTCGACTTAGCTTTGTCGACGTGTGGCTGACTCAGATAGGCACGGTGTCTTCCGTGAAGGGCTTTGGCAGTCCATTCTGCAATTTTTTGTTCAGTGTTTATGAGTTGTTCGTTAGTTTGAGTATGTCTGTTTTGTAGGTTAAGTGGCGTAAGTTTCTTGTCTTTTTCCGTTACATGTTGGTGAAGTGATGAATTTTCTGATTTGTTATGGAAGTAAGTTCTGAGTGAAAGTATCTGTTTGTTGTGCAAATTGTGTAAATCTATCAATCCTCTTCCTCCTTCTTGGCGTGGTAGAGTAAGTCGGTGTATGCTTGATTTTGGATGGTGCTTTCTGTATTTGGTAAGATATGTATGAATAGTGCGTTGTAATTTTTTAATATCTGTTTTTGACCAGCGTATAATTCCAAAGGAGTACGTGAGAATAGGTATTGCGAATGTGTTGATGGCTTTAATTGTGTTTTTGGAGTTAAGGTGGGTTTTCAGGATGAGGTTCAGGCGGTGTGAAATTTTTTTAAGCAGTTCTTGTTTTATCACCTTCTGTTGTATCTGCCTGGATTGTTTGAAACCTAGGTATTTATATGTACTGTGTTCATCCATTGGTTCTATTGATTCGCCTGTTGCGAGTATGTAACTATTATTTTGGACTTTTCCATTTATGACTGACAAAATTTTGCACTTGTCTACTCCAAATGACATACAAATATCTTCGGAAAATTTTTGAGTGGTGTCCGCTAGTTGGAAAAGTGCGTTTTTGCCAGCTGCATATAACTTTATGTCATCCATGTACATGAGGTGTGTTAGTGTATATTGTGAGTTATTGTTTACCAATGTGAATCCCGCGTCTATTTTATCTAATAAGTGAGAGAGTGGGTTAAGTGCCATGCAAAACCACAGCGGACTTAGGGCATCTCCTTGGAAAATCCCTCGTTTTATACGAATCGGTTCAGTAGTTACAGTTGAGGAGGAGGAATTAATTTTAAGTACTGTTTGCCAATTCTGCATGGAAGTTTCTAAGAATTGTGTCAGTTTTGGGTGAACTTTGTACATATTTAAAACCTTTAATAACCAGCTGTGTGGGACTGAATCGAAAGCCTTTTGGTAATCAATAAACATCGTGTGAATATCTGTTTTGCTTTTGACAGCGGTGTTCATAATAATTGCATCTATAGTAAGTTGCTCCTTGCATCCTTGGCTGTTTTTACGACATCCCTTTTGTGGTTCTGCTAGAATGTTGTTTTTTGTTAAATGTTCATAAACTACCTCGCTTACACAGGCTGTTAAAATTTTGTACAAAGTTTGTAAACATGTAATTGGTCGGTATTTTGCTGGATTTATAGTGTCATTTATATCTTTAGGTATCATATAACTTACTCCGTGTGTTATGTATTGTGGAAGTAAATGTGGTGATTGGATGAATATGTTTAAGTGATTATGTAAGAAAGGATGTATGCTAGAGAATTTTTTATACCAATAGTTGTGGATGTTGTCAGTGCCTGGCGATTTCCAGTTGTGTGTGCGTTTGATGACGTCTATAAATGTTCCTATTGGTATAAATTCAAATTCCATTTCTGGAATTTCTAATGTTGCCTCGGTGACCCAGTCAGCTTGATGATTGTGATAAGCTGGATGTTCCCAAATGTTAGCCCAGAATTCTCTAAGTGTTTCGGATGAAGGTGTCTCTAAGGTTTGGTTAGTGGTGTTTCTGTTGTCAGATGTAAGGTTCCTGTAAAATATTTTTTCATTGTTGATAAATTTTGTGTTTTGTTTTTTTCGATCCGTGCACGTGATATATCTTTTAAGTCTACTGGATGCTGCGTTTAATTTTTGTTTCAAGGTGTCCAAAAAGTGTTCTATCTGTGTGTTTGAGTCTTCGTGTTGAGCGTGTATTTGATATTTTTTCTTTATTTCTTCTATTGCTGCTACTAGTTTTTGACTTCTACAACCATTAATAAAATGTGTCAGTCTACCTATGTTTGCTCTTAGATTTTTGATTTTCCGTTCTAACCTGATTTGCCATTTTGGCTTTCTATGTATGTATGTGTGACGTCCATTTTGTGTTGGGTGTGATATTTTAGCTCCGTTGCATGTAGCTGCCGTCCATGCTGCACAATAAATTATGGTCTGTAATTTCATGAAGTCAGTATCGACATTTGTGTACTTAGGAAGAACGTTAGTATTTATATAAGTAACAATGGAAGAAAACTTTTTAGAGGTTTTCTGCTTGGGAATATATGGCCGTGAAGTTGGGTGTGTATCGGAGAAATATTGTTGAGCTTTTTGAAACGTTGCTTCTATATCAGCATCAAGGTTATTTTGCATAGGTTCAGCTTGCTCAATATCTATGTGGTTCAAAAAATTATTTTCGTCTGTATTTATAAGAGTTTGAGGAACTATACTGGTATCTGAGCTATTATTTAAGAATCTAATATTTGATGTGGAGGTGTTTGTATTAATGCCAGTGATGGGAATATTTGTATGTTGAGTGATTAGTGACTGTATGTTTTCATCAGGATGCTCTAAGTCGTTCTGTGTTTGTGTATTTAAATAATCTTTATTTAAGTGTTCAATATTTGGTGTGTTTGTGTTGTTATTTCTTAATTCTATAGCTACCTCGTTTTTAATTTCTTCTAATCGGCAGGGGTGTATATATTTGTTATTTATTATTGCTCTCACTTGATCAGATAGTCTTTGCTCTGTTATATGTGCTAATTCTGGATAAATATTTATGAATTCCTCTTGTAATTGTTTTCTATAGGCCGTTTTATTTGTTTCTAGTTGTGTGGTAGTATAATATATTCTCATTACTGCTTCATTATATTCGTTCGTCCATTTCATGCGCTGGCCACATTGTGAGTTGATTTGTGTTATAGACTGTGTGGAGTGTTGCTGTATTGGTGTATGTACCATTTGTAGTTCATTTCGAACTTCCTCGTAAATCTGATCTATTGTGACCTGAGGTAATAGGTTCTTTTGGACTATCGCCCTTCGTTGGTCTCCTATTCTTTGTCGACCTACTTGCATATTTGGGTATTTTTCTAAAAACTTGGTGTGAAGCGATGGGAGGTATGCATTTTTGTCAGTTTCCATATGAGTTAGATGAAGATATGTACGTAGGATGAATTTATTCATTTCGATGCTCCATTTCCTACGAGTTGTTGCAGTTTTAGCGGTGGGTACAGTATCGTCGACAATACTTGTCTCCTGTACAACATCCGCTGACTGTATACTGATAGATGATGATGATGGCGTCGGGGTGACGCGGAAAGATTGTGCTGATGATTGTATTTAAGGAAAAAGAGATGAAGGAGATGACGAAGAAAACTGTGATGTTTCGTCATCGATCTCAGGCAAATTAGCCTGAACTAGTTTTTTTGTTTTAGATCTAGTGTTCATGTCGTTTCCACGAGAAGCTAGGGACTTAAACGTCGGCCACAGCAGAGCCCTGCGTTCACTGTGGTAAGGGTGAATAAAACTGGAGGTCCCCCTGTTATCCAGAGTTGGCACACTAGCGGCTAGCGCTCTCCCGCAGCCATGCAGCCATCGGCGTGTGCGACCTTGGCTTGGATTGTATCTCACTTGGTCTGGCTCCACACTCTAGACCTGTCTTGGCAAAGTAAACTCTACCGAGACAGGCCCAGAATACAGGAGCACGCAAGCCCCACCACGACGTCAACGTGGAGATACGGCGGTGGGGTTATTATTATTATTATTATTGAGCGCAGTTGCGCGGATTGTGCAAACGTGTACACTATTAGTATAGGGCGATGAGTGTAGTTAAAGCGCGAAAATATTTAAATAATATAATATTAGTATTATTTTTTTCACTGACAGAGACTTTTTTGACGCCCTATGAGCTCTTTCCCTTTTTACCTATATATTTTTTAGTTTTAGGTTGTATATATTGTATTTAGATTTGCGTAAAGAGCATTTGTGTAATAGTTAGATATTAATAAATATTATATTATTCTTTATTCAACTTTTTCCCTTTTAAAATACATTTTTAAATTTTTCGATAAATTATATAAAAACATTCAAAAATATTAAGTCGCCGTGTTGGCGGAACTTGACATATTTTATTTATTATTATTATTATATGTTGCGTTGGTATTTCTTGATGTTAGAGAATTTCAAAGTCACCAAAAATAGGTCAGTGTTGACAAAAGACCTCCCTCTAAATACCCTTGGGTGATTTGCTAAGCTATTAGTCGTTCTGCCTGCCAAAACAACATTATGTGGTCACCAATCGGTCGGCAAATTGAATTTGAATATGATCATTGCTTTAAAACGTAACATAGCACACAATAGCACATTTATTGATAACAAATAACAGGAATACATGTTAAGATCAAAATAAGGTGGCTTGTTCTTCGGCCAAAGAATTAGTATTGCCATAAAACGTGGCAATGCTGCCAGTCTTCTGGGCACGTTTCCAGACGACAGCGATGCGGATGAGTACTTCGACGCCTATGTGTCCTTTTTTTTGTATTTATTTATATAGTTAGTTAGATAGTCATTTAATTTAAGTATGTATGAGTTGTTATTACATTATTAGTTGTATTAAAAAAAAAAAAAGTGTTATGATTTATTGTGTTATTGCTCCTATTTATTAAAGCACCTGCCATCTAATCTCTTCACCACCCTTCGTTGACTGGTAGAGAATGCCTAAGGCATTAAGTCCTCCTTTGTACCACATTATTGTGTGCGAAAAGTTTAAATAAATAATTAAGTAAAGGTAAGTACTATGGGATTTTTTTTTTGAGGGTGGGTAATCATCCAATGACTTCTCCCGCTCTGGGTGGAAGTCGGAAGCGAAGGGAGTGTCAAATTCTTTCTGACTAAAACCCATCCATGTTCCTTCCGTAGCCCTTTATGTTCCGGGGTAGCTGTAACCCTTTCGGACAACCCCGCTTACCCGGCAGGCTCGGCTCTAACGGGGCCCCCGTGGGGTATAATATACCCAATACGGGGTACTACCCAGAAATGCCGAATTCGGAAAACACGGGAAGGAAACAAAACATAAAGTTCCCTAACGGTCAATTTTCAGGCTTGAAGTTTCTTAAGTTATAACCTTACTTTGAGATTTACAAAGATAGATAAATTTTCATGTTCAAGTTTTCAGTGGTTGCCAAGTAGTGAATGACAATATATTCCCTAGCTAGTCTAATGCAACCCTCGCTAAACTGTTGCTAAACAACAACAAATCTGCCTACCCCCTCAGAGGTCACAGGGGTGAGGATAATGAATGTTTTCTACCTAGCAAGCTATGTCTAGTTGAACACGACCGACACTACGTCGTTTACAGGCCGATCCATATTGTCGGCTCCTGATAATGGCGCGACCGTTTTGCCGTGTCGTGGCTTTGTCGCGTGTCTGAACTTACCCTAATGC
The DNA here is from genome assembly GCA_951799385.1 of Hyppa rectilinea. NCBI lineage: Eukaryota > Metazoa > Arthropoda > Insecta > Lepidoptera > Noctuidae > Hyppa > Hyppa rectilinea. The sequence goes on along the minus strand of OX637306.1, from coordinate 8,781,087 downwards.
GTTTTATAGATTTGTTTGTTGTTTTAATTATAATTATCGTTGGTTAATCGGCATGTCATTTTTATTACAAACGAACGAAACGAAGCACTAATCTTGCCTGCATTGTGGGTACCTAAAAACCATAGATATAAGTAAATTGGGTGTACTATGCCAAATAATCAAATATCAATTGATCGACCACAAAAGAGGTTTAAAATTATAAAAAGGTATTCAATAAAAACCAATACATCATTTTAATATGTACCTATATAAGATACTTATTAAAGATTAAAATGAGATTTTGTATTTTTCTTGTATTCTTAAAAACTATATTGGTTTTTCGATTTAATAAATAATGAATATGCGATCAAACAAACATTCGATATATGAACACTCGATGTATTGAGTGTGCGATGTATTGAACGTTCGATTAATAGTGGTCGATCATTTGATATTCGATTATTTGGCATTAGATTTGGCTTAATACACCCAAGTAAGTTATACCTACACCATTTTCTCGTGCAGTCTCAATCAATCTGCCTGGCCATCAGCTAAAATCAAAACGTGTAAATCCGGTATCAGAATTGCAGAGCATGCCTAAGCTGTCTTATAGGTATCATAGCGTATTCTCGTTTTCATTACGTGATTACGATTCAATAGATGATGTACGGCAGTTATGTCGAACATCCCACATAATTGCTTTGCAAGAACATTGGCTAATGCCGCACGACATTCATTTTATCTGTTTTTAATTTGAATGCATTTTAATTTTATCTTATTTTAAATTTTGGTTTTAATGTTATCTTATTTTAAATGTTGATTTTAATGTTAATTTTAACTTTTAGTTTAGGGTTAATGGTCTTCTTCTTAGCGTGTCGATGGCAATCTATATCTCCTCGGCCCAGAATTCAGCTACGTGTTTAGCGCCATCACTAGCGTCCATCAGTTCCTGTAACGTGCATACGGCAGGACACACAGGACACGAAATTAAGTGTCCCATCGTTTGTGGAACGGCACCACATTTACACTCCAAGGCGGAGCGGTCTATGAATCCCCATCTGAGCAGGTTTTCCTTGCTTCGGCTAACCTGGGTCCGGAGTCTGTTTAAAGCCTTCCAAGTTGACCAAGGCAAGTCGCTCCCAGGAGGGAGACGTTCAGCAAGTGGAACGAATTGAGTGGGTAAGGAAGCACTGTCTCGCCACAGCTTCAGTCTTTCTTTATTTGGTTCGACAGTGAGTGGAACGACACACTTTAAAAAGCTGTTTCGGCTTTTCAGCCTTTGTGGCACAAGGATGTGGTCGTGCATGGGGTGTCGTCTGTCGGAGGCCAATTTAGCTCTTTCGCTGGAGCTTGCTACCATTCTACGGACTTTTGGTGGCGCTATGCCTGCTAGAGGATACAGCATTTGTACGGGGGTCGGTTTTAGACAGCCAGTGATGATCCGACACGTTTCGTTCAAAGCTGTATCCACTAACTTTGCATGGGCAGAACGACTCCATACAGGGCACGCGAATTCTCCCGCAGAGAAAGACAGCGCCAGCCCAGTAGTCCGCACGACATCAGGCGAAGCGCCCCATCTCGAAGAGACCAGCCGCTGAAGAAGACTGTTGCGAGTGTGCACCTTCTGCTTGATGTTCTTGCAGTTTTTGCTGAATGTTAAGGATCTGTCCAGAGTAACACCAAGATATTTCGGGAAGTTGCTGTGCTCGATGGATACCCCGCCCCAAACGATGTTTGATTTGCGGCCCGCCTCTCTATTCCGGAGATGAAATATGCACGACTGAGTCTTGCTCGGATTGGGCTTCAGTGAGTTAGTGAAGTAGTACTTGGCTAAGTCACCAAGAGCGTCTGACAGGTGGACCTCTGCCTCCTCAAAGGTGGTGGCTTGGGAGGTGAGGGCAAGGTCGTCTGCATAAAGGAAGCGGGACGTGCACGGGCTAGATGGTTGGTCGTTGGTGTAGATGTTGAAAAGGAGCGGTGCCAGGACGCTACCTTGGGGAAGGCCATTTTTTTGTGCTCTCCAACGACTTTTTTCCGAGAGGAGATGGACCTGAAAACGACGGTTGTGGAGAAGTTCTCGGAGTATCCGGATGAAATTCTGGTCGCTGACCAGTGACTCCACCTTCCACAGCAACCGTCTGAGGTTGACTGTATCGTAAGCAGCTGACAGATCAACGAATACATCACCTGTGACCTTTCCTGTCTCGAATCCATCCTCAATGTGTTGCACGAGTTTGAGGGTCTGGTTGCAGCAAGACTTGACGGGTCTGAAACCAGCTTGCTCCGGGATCAACTTCGGGTCAATAACACTCGTTAGCCGGTTCAGCAACAATCTCTCAAACAGTTTATATGTATGGCAGAGCAAGGATATTGGACGAAAGTTTTTGGGATCGTCTGTTGCTTTACCTGGCTTCGGAATAGCTATGACCTTTGATTTCCTCCAGAGACGAGGTATTGAAGCGGATTCCAGGCAGTTGTTGTAGAGTTGCAGCAACCACGACACAGCAACTGGACCAAGCTGTTTTATTTGCTCAACTGAGATGCCGTCCACTCCGGAGGCTTTACCCCGCTTAAGACCCTTAATCGCTGCGACGATATCAGAAAGGTTGAATGGCTTACTAATATCGTCGCAAACGCCATCGGTTTCCTTTGATTTAGGGACTTTACTGGAACGGCGTGTTGGTTTACCGTTAACAAGCAGTTGGTGGGCTATCTGGTTAGCGGAGACTTTGCTTGGCGGGGCGGGTTGAGGGGGCTCGCTAGTCAGCTTTCTTATAATGCTCCAAGCCCTTTTGCTGTTATGGGTCATGTCAATGCTAGTGACAGTGTTGATCCACCTTTCCCGTCTGTTTTCGCCTAATTTTGTTAGCAGCACTTCTCCAGCGACTGTGGTTTCCTCCGAAAAGGGGTCAGTGTGGTACAGCGATTCGTATTGGCTCAGCAGCTCGCTGGATTCTGTCGACAGCCCCGCAATGTAAGATGTCCTGCAGCCCCTAGGGATGTGTCTTCGGGAGATCGTGGATACAACCTCAACAAACTGATCGTAGTTTTGCGGGATTGCCAAGACATTCCGGAGGGCATCATCAATCGACCGCGTAAACGACTCCCAGTTGGCCTTGGAGTAGTTGAATCGACGCTTAAAGGGGACATTTATAGGTCGGACCACGGGTTCAATGCAGCACATAATAGGTGTATTTTGAGTGCGAGGGATAGGCGAACATACGCTTTTGGTGCACTGTGAGCTGATGGAGGAGCTGGTGAAGAGTAGGTCGGGGTTGTACCCACGTTTCCAGCGGCCACTATTAAAAGACGCCGGTTGTTTGGCGTCATGTATTAGCGTCAGGTCGTTTGTCTCAGCCCATTCTTCTTCTCCGCTAATGTCCGTATCATTGTAGCCCCAGTTGGAGCTACGGCTGTTGAAGTCACCGATTACAACTTTAGTGGGTTGGTTGCAGAAATTCTCAGGTGGGGCAAAATTAAAAGTGGTGCCAGGTGGCTTATAAACGGAAGTGATGGTGCAGCTACCAACATCAACGGTGATAATCTCTATGCCGTTCTCGTTTGAGCACTTGGTAGATAGTATGCTTACGCCGGGAGCAGCAAACACTGCGTTACCGTGCTTCGGGTGACAGATCTCGGCGATAAGCGTAAGTCCAGGGATGTGTGGCCGGCTTTGAGTTTCAGCTCGATGAGTCTCTTGAACGCATAGAATGTCGCAGTTGGTTTTGCGGTAGACATCAGAAAGAATTTCCGATTTGTCTTGTGAGAAACCTTCGATGTTTATCGAGACTACGCACAGAGCCGGTTTTATATGCGGACTTTGGATTGCCATCGTGGTGAAAGGATTTGCCAATCAGCGTGGTGACTCGCTGATTGCCCAGGGTGCGCCGGACGTATAATAGGTCTATAGATACGTCGCTCGGGGAGGCTTCTTTCTTGCACCCCAGGGTTAATGGTAATTTCTATTAATTAGGTATTGATATTGATTTGAATGTTAATTTATTCTATTTTACACGCTTTGTATTAGCTTCACCTGTACCTATGTTTGTAACCGACTCCTTTGGGCGCGATTTTGACCCACTTTAAACTCCCAGATTCCGTTCAAACTTCGTAGATATATCGAGGACCGATGACAATACATTAATTTGATAAAATTATTCCATTTTTAATTAGCAAAATCAGTTTTTCAAGTTTTGGTTTTCCAAACTAAAAAGGAGGAAATAAATATTAGTAAAAAAAAACTGAAATACCTATACGCTTTTTATAGAAAACCGAACTAAAAACTATAAAAAAATTTGTAAATAAGAAAAAAAAAACCAAAAGCGTGGGGTGCATTGCGGTGGTGATTACTATATTAAAAAGCACGCCACGCTTTTAAAAAAATAAAATATTTCTTTTTTCTAATTAATTAATTGTTTTCGTTAATTTGTTTTATTCATTTAATTTAAAATCAGACTGAAGTTATCTGAAATAAATGAATTTTATTTTATTATTTTATTACGTAACTTAAACAAATGAGAAGAACATCAAGAATAATGGACTGTTGAGACTTACGTGGTAAGTCATTTAACAATAACTCAATGGTGCCCATTGGTTCATGTATCTATTGAATAGTCGTACTATACTGCCTTTGAGCATTGCCAGTTGCTGTTTCGGTATTTCTACAGAGAGGGATATGTAGGTCACATATGTCCAATGATCCGTGTAGCTACAGAACGTCCATCAATATTGCATGGAGACGAAAGATCACCTGTGCTCAAAACCTCTTTGATACATTCAACTTAATATAACTCAATTTGAGCATCGTCACAAAAAAAATGTGCTAATTGATATAACGGTTAGATCAAGATCTTAAAACAGTTGATAGTTTTTATGGTTTTTTTTATCTAAAATCGCGAAAAAAAAAACAGCTGATCTTTACAATATGCTCGCATATCTCGTCAAAATGTAGGGAACGGCAGATTTTTTGTGAGTGAAAGTTGTTCATAATGATGAGTACAATGACCCCTTAAAATAATGCCCATAAATTCAATTTCACCCTGTATAATAATATAATAACCTCTCACGTGTCGTATAAACTCCATAGGTTCGTAATAAAATACTAGACTGGACAGGCCCACTTAATAATATAATAACCTCTCACGTGTCGTATAAACTCCATAGGTTCTTAATAAAATACTAGACTGGACAGGCCCACTTAATAATATAATAACCTCTCACGTGTCGTATAAACTCCATAGGTTCTTAATAAAATACTAGACTGGACAGGCCCACTTAATAATATAATAACCTCTCACGTGTCGTATAAACTCCATAGGTTCTTAATAAAATACTAGACTGGACAGGCCCACTTAATAATATAATAACCTCTCACGTGTCGTATAAACTCCATGGGTTCTTAATAAAATACTAGACTGGACAGGCCCACTTAATCTGTATGGTTCTTGCCTCAAAACACCAACCTACATGGTGTTCACATGATCAGACCAAGATTATGTCTGTCTACATTAAAAGAGACTGTGGCCGCCTTTAAGTTTGGGTCTGATGGGTTTTAGTCAGTAAGAGTCTGACACTCCCTTCCGCTCCACCTAGAGCGGGAGCAGTCATTGGATGATTTCCCAGCCTTTAAAAAAAAAGCCTTCGCGTCAACAATATTTTTAAACCTCTACGCTTTAAAAATTTTTTGACGCGTAAAAGTGTTTGTTAAAACTATTTATAACTGACCCGGCAGACGTCGTCATGCCGTAACTATGATACTAATCACTTAGGGCTATGAAAAATAGATAGCAGCCGATTCTCAGAACTACTGAATATGCATATAAAATTTCATAAAAATCGGTCAAGCCGTTTCGGAGGAGTACGGTAAGTGGTAACTAACATTGTGACATGGAAATTTTATATATTTAAAGATAATCAGCGCTGTGGCTCCGTCTCGCAAGGGGTCGAAGCATTATGCTGAACGATGGCCGTTTTGCGCGGATGTGATGCATATTTCCCCACAACTTTTTGTTGCTTGTTTTTTTTTACTGTGTCATATTTGCCGCAAATAAATGTATTTTATTTCTTCTCTTTCTTACAAAAATAAAATCATTTATCACTCGAAATGACAATAAATTGTTAAAACCGTTGACCTCTTACATGCTCATGGCTTCTAGTAGGCGAATATTTGACGGGATAAAGAGTATTCTTTCTTCTATCTATCTTGGGACTAAGTCGGGCAGTCACGTACTAAGCTAAGTGCAGCCGTTTGCTTAAGATTCCAATGTAGCTACTTTAGGAAAAAAAAACGTTATTACCAAAGGCCAGGGACACCTCTATACTTCCACATTTGACCTGCTTCGTTCCACTTAACATGCTCAGGGTAGCTTAACCTGAAAAAAAAACGAGGTTTAATTATTAATTATGCTGAAACCGAACTATGCAATAATCCTTTGCCTCATTTTTTTTTTTTTGAGGGTGTGAAATCTTCAAATTACCCCTCCCGCTCTGTCTGACCCATCCATGTTCCTTCCTTAGCCCTTTATGTTCCGGGGTAGCGGTAACCCTTTCGGACAATCTCAATGAATCCTTTTGCCTCATCTAAGGTACGGTCGCCAGCGCATCGAGGTATCCCAAACTGTCAAATATTCCCAATTGAATATGATACTTATTCTTTTCTAATAAAGTTGAAAATCTATCAAAGAAATTTGACAGATTGGGGTAGCTTGATGTGCTGACTGCTGTACAAAACCCGAACCGTTACATCACTAGACGAATTTACGCAGTCAGTTCAGAATATCAACTGTATCACTACACGGTCACTGGCAAAGAAGATATGGCAAAAATCTACCAATCGCAATAATATTATAAAAGCAAAACTTAGTGAGTGTGTGTGTGCGTGTGTTTGTTTGTATGTTTCTTACTGAGATATATTATAACCTGGATTAACACATAGGCTACTTTTTATCCCGAAAACACGTACGGCTCCCGTGAGATAATTTCTGACATTCACGCAGGCTACGCCGCTGGCAAAAGCTAGTATTTAATGTTTAGGTAAAACCGAAAACCCAATAAGTAACTTATTTATTTTGTACAAACGAGATTAAGGGCGATGCGCCAGTGTTGCCAGCTAAATTCATTTTTTTTATAAATTTTTGCAATTTGTAAGTCGGTATTAGGTTGTATGATAGGTAATCAAAATTATGATTTGCGGTCGTAGCAAGTATATATTTAAGGAATAATAATAATTAAAATCATCAATACTCCTCTCTTTTGATCAACATACTCGTAAAACCTAATAATGACCTGAAAAAAAACGAATTTCGCGGGCCACCCTGGCGCTTTCACCTTAAGGATAAAGAAGTCATTACAGATGTAAAATTAGGCTCACCAAGCTAAAAATAAGTACGTTCCATAATTAACCTTTTTTTATAATTGAGGTACAAGAAAGTGAGGCTTTTTCTTTTCTGTTGTTTAAGTTAACTGGGCCATACTGCGCGCTCCGGTGTTGAGTACAATTTGGGTAGTCTTAAGCAGGAACTTTTGTTAATACCCTATTCATTTCAAAGGGAAACTTTTATTAAGAAATATTGTAGAAAGTTGTAATAAAACTAGAAGTTACTTTTATTTATAAGTGTTATCTAGTTAAAAGTTAAGCCTCGTATGGATATCAGTACACAGCCTCTTCAAATAACAGGAGGAGGTTCGCAATTCGACTGTATGTTTTTTTTGTATGTTTGTTACGTGATTACTCAATAACACAAATGAAATAGTGTGAGTATTTTGTCGTTTAGTGTTAAAAAGTAAAGGAGGTGATCGTCGTAAAGAAGGATGAGCTACAATTTCTTTTTATTGTTGATTAACATTGTATTCTGTCCACCAAAAGTTTCATTCTAAATTATTGTGGCTATGGTTTTACTGTGATTAATTCATTGTCAGCCGGAACGCAAATCTACGAGAGACACAATGGCTTTTTAATTGTGTCTGTAATTACGGCATACGAAAGATAAAATGTCATAATAATGTCATTGTTAAAACCTTTAAAAGGCAAAATGTCAAAAAACGCCATAATAGTATACTAAAAATGTAGTCATCAGTAACTACATTCATCGTTTTCAAATTACCAAGTTCTGAAAGTAAAAGAAAATAATACAAAAATGGTCCATGTAAGAATGTAAGGTTTTATACAAATTACATCGATTTGGGCGCACTGCGGGTACATCACAATGACCTGAACTCACAGACTTCAGCGAACTCACCAACTTATGTGCAAATGGAAAACAGAAGTACCACCATTATTTAAGTAAACATGTGTTTCATTGTATTGCAATAGTATAGTATTTTATAGCTCCTCCGTGACTCGGAAAGCACGTTAAGCCGTTGGTCCCGGCGGTCATTTGTGTATTCTTGACAGTCGTGAGAAGCCCGAAAGTCTGACAGCCAGTCTTACCAAGGGGTATCGTATTGTCCAGTTACTGGGTTATGGAGGTCAGATAGGCAGTCGCTCCATGTAAAATACTGGTCTTCAGCTGCATCCGGTTAGACTGGAAGCCGACCGCAACATAGTTGGGAAAAGGTTAGGCAGATGATGATGTGTTTCATTGTATATTGTTCATTGCTGATATTGGAGAAAATAATGTAACCTGGACATTCAATTTGATTGTATTTTGTTTTTGTTAAGTTCGGATTCAATTTATGTTAATTTAAGGCCCATGAAGCCAACAGAAAACTGAAATTGAATATTGCAGTGTCCTGATAGGGTTCGAATACAAAACCTACAGTATTAAGTGAAATTCGTGATGTGCACGAGAGCAAAAAATAAATGAAATTGGAAAATAGCACATGTAAATATTATTTAGTGATTTGAAAGAAGAATTTTAAGAAAAAAATCTTCTTTTTTTTACTTTAAAAAGCTGGTTTTATTATTTCCATAGACACAACTTTTGTACCTTTATGTTGCATAAACTACTTATATTCATTATAATATAAGGTGACTGGTAATTAGTGACCGATATTTAAACACGTGATTGCACTCATGATTACAATCAACTTTCCCAAAGAAACTTTTTTGTATACTCAATAGTTTTATTTTTATCACAATAACAATACAATAACAATACAAAGTTAATTGTAATCATGAGTACAATCACGTGTTTAAATATCGGTCACTAATTACCAGTCACCTTATATAATCAGATTTAGGATTCTTTTGTCTATGTCTAAGCGCAGTGCCTTCACTAAAACTACATATGTATATCATTTCGTTAACAGTGAATATCAGTTGATTGCTCTCGCTTATCTTGAAACCACAAAGCGCTGTGCTTTGCTTGGTACCGTACCTACTTAAGTGTTGCGCTGCGTCCATGGTAATATCATGCACGCGTCTCGCGCTCAGGCTAAGCAGGATTGCTGGCTAAACGGGATTGTCTGAAAGGGTTACCACTACCCCGGAACGTAAAGGGCTAAGGAAGGAACATGGATGGGTTTTAGTCAGTAAAAGTCTGACACTCCCTTCCGCTCCACCCAGTACGGGAGAAGTCGTTGGATGATTCCCCACCCTCAAAAAAAAAGGCGAGTTGCTGCGACGATCGTCGCATGGTGACTGAGAAGTTTCTAGAATCGAGCTAAATGGCATAGGTAATTGGAGAGGCCTTTGTGCAGCAGTGGACTACTGACGATGAGAATGAAACTCAAATACTTTTCAACAGTGAAGATTACGGCTTGAAATACCAAACAGTAATTAATATTTTACAGGTCTTTCCCATATTTATGTCACTATTTATAGGTGTTTTGATACTTCCTAGTTTATAGACACCTACAAAATCCTAGTCACGGGAAGACAGTAACTAAATTGGTATATTACTGTTTTTTATTGTACAGATTTTATTATACTTTCTCTGTTTCCATTATATGTACGCAATAAATATTGTAGTTTTTATTACACCTGTTTTGTACCATCACTACACGGCTTATTGTGGGCAACACCACGGATTATGACGTCACAGGGCGGCAGTCAACGGGTTTTTGAAATTGTGTCTAGATTCGAATTTCAAAAAAATTTGTAAGTAATTGTGAGAAGGGTGATTTTGTATTATTATAGATATTTGATTTTTAGGGTGAAAAAGTATTCGGAAAATGTTTTGTTTTTATTGTTATTATTAGGTTATTACAAACACTTTGACATGTCAATAATATTTTTATAACTACATGTTGGATTTCCTATCTGACTACTCTGTGAAGAAAGGCCAAACCAAACTTAGAGATCACAGTCTCTTTTAAAATGTCCAGACATAATATTGGTCTCATCATGTGAAGACCATGTTTAATAAAGACCAAATAGTAAAAGTTATTGAGGGAAATCAACCAATTTAATCACGAAAAACCACTCTTCATCAGTAAGTTAATAACACAAAAACACAGCAACAAAACAATAATTATTAGCAGCAACACTCAAACTGTAGGTCTAATCTTCGCTATTTATTTTTTGAATAGCAGTAACGACGAGAATTACCCTTCGACTGGCAATTCTTTGTTCTCTGCCGAGGCTCTTTTGTTTCCCTGATGGGTTTAGGAACACAATGAAAATGAGGCGAAACGATACGAGAACAATGTGTAACACTCATTTTAATGATACTGCTATGTAAATATTAGAAAATATTGGAAAGGAAATTATTGTTTTTCTATGCAATGTTTGTTGTTGTATTTTTTCTTTTAATTTAGTGTTCATAGACACGGACGGCACGAGTCATCGACTACGTGTCGCTCGTGTATTTGTGTACCATGCCGTACAAGTGTCACGTCGTCAACGGCAGTCGCCGACGACGGCTCGGCACTCGGCGACAGCTGCATTTATGCACAAGTATCTCAAATGTATGGAACAGCTAAAATTTTTTTTCGCGATTTCAGGGTTCATCCCATAGTAAAAGTTGTTTGTAACGATGAGTACAATGTTCTCACAAAATTCTTAGAGTTAATTTTTTATTGACCCCATAAGATTATCCACCCAGCCAAACTAGAATCTTAAGATACAAAAGAAGAATACCACGCGTTTCCTACTTCTTTTTGAAGTTCTTTCACTTCTGAAGGGTTTGTGATAGTTGCAAGTGATTAACGTCTAATAAAATTAACTGTCTTAGTATTAATTAAACATTATTACACACGTCTGTTTGGGATGAGCTCGTGGCTAAATAATAACAGCTGCACGGATCGATCCATTAGGTTAAGCTACACTTGCCGGGTTTGGTCCGTGGATGGGTGACCATCTTTACCCGCGTGTGTCAGAAAGCACGTTAAGCCATTGGTCCCGGCTGCCGGTCGTGGATCTATGACAATCGTTGTGGGTCGTGGCCTGAAAGTCTGACAGCCAGTCTTACCAAGGAGTATCGTAATACCCAGTTACTGACTGGGTTGTGGAGGTCAGATAAGCAGTCGCTCCATGTAAAATACTGGTTCTGCTGCATCCGGTTAGATTGGAAGCCAACCCTAACATAGTTGGGAAAAGGCTAGGCAGATTGAAACACACGTCTGGTTGAGCATACAAAGTATGATAAATACACACATCAAAAGTGTCTAGGGATCAACATATATTTTTGCAATAACTTTTCTCTTAATTGATATTAATTTAAATTTTCTTTAAGGATTCATCAAATAAAGTGTTTTCGTTTGTCACAGTAACGATAAACCAAGTCACCTTTGCATTAATAAAGAAATTTGCCATTTTCCTAATAAAGGGATTTTTGACATTTGAACCACTAACATTAAAGTTCGAAAAAAAGACTGAAATAACAGTTTTCTTTAAAATTTTATTGGGTAACTTAAACAATTAATAATCCGTGTTTCTACCGCGAACACTAACAACACAAGAACATCGGTTTGGCATACTCAAAATGAGTTCATCCAAATCACGCTGTGGAATGGCCGCCCATGTTCGTTGCAACAACAAAAAAAGGTCTTCTTGCAACTGGATACCCTCCATATTCGGCAGAGCTCTTCTCTGTAGCATATCCCATGCATGCTCAATCGGGTTCAAGTCTGGCGACACGGAGACAAGACCGATACATTCAAATCTTAACTCGAAGAGCTCCAACAATAACCGCCATGATGTTAGCCGTGAGGCTTCATCACTCTTCAGGGAACTTAATTAGCGACCAAACAGTCAGAAACCGCTTGCATGAAGTGAACCTTCATTCCCGAAGACCGCTACGGGTACCACCTATAGCAATGCACAATCGTAGGATTCGATATCAATGGGCTCTTGAACACAGAAATTGGGCAGAAGAACAATGGCGTTTCGTGTGCTTTTCTGATGAGTCTCGTTTTGGTATGAGACCGGATACAAGACGTATACGACACTGGAGAACCCCTGGACGTCAACAGCGATTAAAATCCTGCCAGGAAGTCCATCCTTATAGTGGTGGAACCATCATGGTATGGGCGGGTATTTGGATCGGCGGAAGAACTGAGTTGATTTGGATCAGAGGCAACCTCAACGCTCAAATTTATGCTGAGACGATTGTATCTGACGTCATCGTTCCTCTACAAGTGCAAATCGGTCCCTTATTTCAGTTAATGCATGATAATGCACGACCGCACACCGCAAGAGTTGTAAGACAGACTCTCGCCGCAGCTAACATCAATGTCCTGCCCTGGCCTGCTCAGTCGCCAGACTTGAACCCGATTGAGCATGCATGGGATATGCTACAGAGAAGAGCTCTGCCGAATATGGAGGGTATCCAGTTGCAAGAAGACCTTTTTTTGTTGTTGCAACGAACATGGGCGGCCATTCCACAGCGTGATTTGGATGAACTCATTTTGAGTATGCCAAACCGATGTTCTTGTGTTGTTAGTGTTCGCGGTAGAAACACGGATTATTAATTGTTTAAGTTACCCAATAAAATTTTAAAGAAAACTGTTATTTCAGTCTTTTTTTCGAACTTTAATGTTAGTGGTTCAAATGTCAAAAATCCCTTTATTAGGAAAATGGCAAATTTCTTTATTAATGCAAAGGTGACTTGGTTTATCGTTACTGTGACAAACGAAAACACTTTATTTGATGAATCCTTAAAGAAAATTTAAATTAATATCAATCAAGAGAAAAGTTATTGCAAAAATATATGTTGATCCCTAGACACTTTTGATGTGTGTAATTGGCTATATAGTCATGCTGAATCTTCCATGCGGAACTATAATTCATTGAAAATTTTAAACTTTTTTAATTTTAATTTTTATATTTTTGAATTTTTTGACATTTTAAAACCCTTTTTTGAACCTGGACTTCTGCCTACCAAGTCACAGTGTCGGTATGTTCGCCCGGAGTGCACGTGAGGTGCATACTTACAGCCTCAGCGCTCGTTTGAATTTCTTCAACGTTTCACCCCCTATTAATAGCTCTGTGTCGAATACTATAGAAAGACCTCAAGATGTACTTATAAAGGCATGAACACATTTTGTATTGACTGTTGAGTACCTTCTTGCAGGTATTTTTCGTGGCGTGTGTGAAATTTAATTGGGTTAATTAATTATAATAAAACACGCGAAAACTGCGGACCACATGAGTGTGTTAAGTTATGAATTATTTTTACGTACCCTACGTTATTAAACCATGATTTTTATATGATATTCTAATATTGTTTGATTTTTTAACAAAAGAACATCTTTATTAATAAACTTAACATCAATGAATATGTACCGTTTATACAGAATGGACAAAAAAATTAATTACCATCCAACGCTGTTTATAAACATGATAGATATCTATACTAATATTATAAAGAGGAAAGATTTGATTGTTTGTTTGCTATAGGCTCTGAAACTACAGAACCGAAAACTCTTTTACTCTTGTGAAGCTACACTACACTATCCCTGAGTGGCAATCACAAAACTTCAATAATGTAACAATTTCCGACATCTACGGGAGCATAAGCTACTAAGTTATAAAAATAAAATGATAATAATCCTCCTGACCCATTTCGGTCATGGTGGCGATCTCAAAGGAGATTAGCCTGGTACAAAGGAGTTAATATAGTGCACAAGTGTGTGCGCAAACGCACGTGCCCTCTTTGTTCCTTTACTCTCATAGCCTGATCAGGCGCAGGACTGACGGCCTAACGCGCTGTCCGAGGCACCCTTGTGCTTCGGAAAGCACATCAGCATCCGCCAAACTCCGGGTATCCGCCAAGCTACTTTTTTGTTAATGGAAATACTGAATACCTAATACTTTGCCCGAACTGGGAATCGAATTCGGGATGCTTGCGCTAGTGACCACGACGCGACCAACGGCACAGTTAATAAATGATATCTTGATAGTTTACTCTGAATTGTTCGAAAACCTTTTTATAACTTTGATTGTAACATTTTGTATGAATGGATAAAATAAAGTCATCTGTTTTTTTTTAAGTTTAACCTTTAGCAGGTTGAAATAAAAAAATTGGATGACATTTAAATGTCTTCTTATAACGACAACAAACAACCCGCTTTGGATTGGACACAAGTTTTGTTATATCCTATATAGATGTTGGCGATGAGTGTACCTAATATTGTGAATGAATCTGAAGCAAATAGTCTGAAACCCTCAAAAGTCGTCTAAAACCAAAAATAATTAGTAGTTATTTTTCGTTTTGGTAAATCAGCAACTTTACGCCCATGTATACTACTTTGGTCAGCCTTAAAATTGATTAACCCCTCAAATGTCGTTTAACCCCATGGTTCAAAATTCTATCGAAACGACAAAGTAAAGTTAACCGTATAAATCGTTGAGTTCTTATAAGCAAATGGCTTCTAATTTAATGGGTTAAATCATACCCAAATGTCAAAGTGATTATGATTACTGATGAGTTTATGCAAATTACTTCACTGATTGGTCTTAATTTAATGGATTTACCATCCATAGCTGTTTATAAATCTTTTAATACCTTAACAAGACACATAAACCATAAACAATAACTGCGATAAAAGTTCTTGAAAATATATTTTATATCTTCAGGTTATTATTTAAGTTATCTCCAATAAATATCTGATCGCAGTACTTCTTTTGTTTCATCTACTTTCAAGACCTTTTACGACATTCATGGCATTAAACTTGTTGTTCGCGCTGTGGCATGTCCCGAGGCGAACGTACAAGCTGAAAAGTATAACCCAACTGTCGGGAATGCCCTGCAACGCATAATGACAGCTTATTTCGAACGCAACTGGGACATATACATATCTTCACTAAAGGACCATGAGTCAAATTGGGCTCAGTGTCCAACAGAGTTATAGCATATGCCGTTGTGAAGGATTTTGTTTGTACTAAAATTGTTACTATGTGCACCACCTTCAATTCCATTGCAGAAAAAAGATATGCACCTAAATAGGTTTTGTAGTCGTAAAACTTATTGAAACAATATACTCATTCTTAAAATGCTTAAAATAGTGGTAAACAATAGATGCGCCTATATATATCTAGGGAATATGGTATCTAGGGTTAGGCAGGCACATACAATTTAATCCACCGGCAGGATATTTAGACGACATAATTATTGATATTGTTTGAAATGTTAATAAAAATAATTTTAACTGTTAGCAGCTGTTTTATTTTTTATGTATACATTAAACCTGGAATTAAAACTAGTTAAAGATGTTCAATAACAAAACCTACAATGCCATAACAGCACTACTTTTTGCAGAATTTTAGTTTATTTATGGTCGGAGAAAAATATTTATAGCAAAATAACCCCATGGATTCTTCGCAAAAATGAGTTTAAATCTTTATATTTAGTGCTTTACAAGTATATTCAAAGTGGTCTCATCTCTGTTGGAGGGTGAGCCCAGGCTTCATACATTTTTGCCCATGGTCCTTTGGTGGGGTGTAAATAAAGATAGAAAAAAGAAATAAAAATATATTAATTGACACAAAAACAAGAAACGACATAGACGAAAAAAATGCGTACAAAAAAGTTAATAAACTAGAATGGGGAAAAAAATATCCATACTCTTATAATAAATTTGAAAGTAACTCCGTCTGTCTGTATGTTACGTTTTCACGTCTAAGCCACTGAACGGATTTCGATATTTGGCTGCGAGATAGATTGCATCCTAGGGAAGGACATAAGCTACTTTTTGTCTCAAAAATATCCCTAAAGGGGGGGGGGATATAGGGGATGAATTTTGCGAAATAATCGAGCTCAAGTTAGATAGATCAACTTGAAAGAAGAAAAGAAATATTCTGCAGCTGCACGTCATGACTGTGACAAGACGGCTTCCACTCAGCATGATGCTGTGGTATGGAGCAACTACAGCACAGCGCTGAGTTTCAGCACGGGCACCGGAAAACAGACGCACAGAAATCAAGTCAGGTTCAATGATTGGTACAAAATTAAACAAACTTAGAAAAAAAAAATCGTTAAATTTTTTTTTTTTTTTTGCGAAATGGGTCTCGATGCTCGATGCTATCCTCGATGTAACCTGGTGTAGTCTATGGTGGACTACTCGTGTGGAGGAGACGTTCTAGAGCGTCTACTCCACACGAGTATTCGGTATTTCGATCAAGTGCGTATGGTATCCATCAGTACGTCTGGTATTGAAAGGAAGATGGTGGAATCAGGTCGTGGAGCTCCTGACCTCACGAAGTACAGTCTGTAGAAGGCCGAGAACCAAGCAACATTACACCAAGGAGCCAGGCTGTGAAGCTTAGTCTCCAGTAAATCGCCTATGAGGCTCTGCTTCTACTCTGCGTTCCACCAAGTCAAATGCAGCAAGCTGGTAATTTGCTAAATCATTTTATAAGTGGCTACAATACTTCATACAGGAACTGACTAGAGCTTTGTAGAAATCCTGGTGTCTAGATGTGAAGTACGGCCTCGCCTTGTTAAGGATTCCCAGCTTTTTGCCTGAAGTATAAAAAAGTTAGGTTACATAAAATAACATCACGCCTGTAATCTCCGAAAGGGTAGGCAGAGATGTACCTATAGTACACCCACATTTCGCCAGTTTGGTTTAACGCCATGAACGGAGCGAGCCTATTGCCATCAACCGGGCACAATTCCTGTTTCGAGGCTGCTACTGCGAAATTCCATATGGAAAAACCCAATAACAGTTTGCCGACCAGGGCATCGAACCCAGAACCTCAGGCTCTGTGTCTACAGAACTTATGTGACTTAAGAATAATAATAAACAATTTTTCAAGGTTTTGGGAATAGGTAATATTGCTGTTAATTTGAAATCCATTAAAAATATCTACTTGTCAAACTTACCACCTGAGTTTTTTGGTTTTGGTTTCAATTTGCTAAGTGTTTGCGCGGGAGTATTTTCCAGTAACTGTTTTACAGATTTAAAAAAAAGTGTTCGATTATTTTCTGTTATAAAACGCACTTACATAAATACTAGAAAAACGATGAATTTTTAAATCAAGAATAAAGTAAAAGTATTAAGACATGACGTAAAATCTTCTTAGAGATAACAAGTGAATCAAGAAAATCGTTTTGCATATTTCATAAGTTACTCAAAATAAAATTATTAGTAAGTGTAATTAAATTCATTAGAACGCAACGGAACGACCATCGAAAAAAGGAGGATAATAATTTGACAAATTATTTCTATGAGGGTAGGTGCAAATTAATACATCACCTAATCAGTATACGCGTGACCGCGCTGAGGACGCCACTCATTTTTACCTCACACAAACTTATTTAATTATCGCGATTATGGTAAACGGTGATTAAGTTGATTAATTGTCAAGTTGACCAGTTCGTTAGTGTTGTGTTGTGTTGTGCCAGGTGACCGGTTTACGCGGTTATTTTTCGTTGCTGACGGTGAATTGCGGCGGAACCATTGCATGCAGGTACTGTGTAATTTGGTGTACTTAGTTTTTAAATAAGATTTATATTATATTATTACCAAAAGGCTGGGAGCATTGCCACATTGTATGGCACTGCTGCTCCTTTGGCCAAAAATTGGCCGGCCCTATGGTCATGTAAACAGTCGACCAAGTAAGTGGACACTCAGACCCCATGACCCTAATGTTTGAACCCCAAACGGTTCGAACATATAAGTCCCAGTAAGATTGGACCTACCTATAACTGCAGTGTAATTCGAAAATAGTTTAAAATACATGTGGAAATCGTCGGTGGAAAAGTTTGAAGTGTAAGTTAAGATAGTTGAAGTGGTGTGGAGTGTATGGCCTAGGGTCGGGTCGGGTCGCCTGCTGAGGCGACGCGGCGGCGGCGACGGCGTCACCGGCGACGTCGGAGGCGTGCCCCGGCGAACCAATGGCGCGGCCCCGCCGCCCGCCGCCCCCGGCCGCGGCGCCGATACACCCAGCTCGCCAGTAGGTTTGTGTCCTTTTGGCTGACCGCATGACTCCGGATCTTGCTTCGTCGCTGTACTCGTTGTAACCTGTGTACGTGCAGCACGCGCTTCACCCTGTCCCCACGGCTGACAACGCTAGCTTCCGCCAGAACGCCTCATACTCGGTCACTGAACAGAACTCATCGCCCAAGTTTGTGAACTAACTAGTTGAAAAACTTTTGAAAGTATAAGTGGGGAAGCAGTGAAGAGACGGAGTGCAGGCGTGCAGCTCGGCGCCCTAGCAAGGTACTGTGTCTGCCGAGACTCGCGCCCCCGGGCCCCTGGGCCCCCGGGCCCCCTCTGTCAACAAGACCGGCGTGTCGTGTTGACGGCTGTCACTTACTTTTCCACTGCGATCATGTGGCGCGCAATTCGTACACAAGCCATGAACTCCATTATTTATGTTCTAAACCTGTATATCTGTGTATATATCTATACATGTAATATTTACGTATGGAATATGAGCATGTTCAAGAACGCAGAATATATTATTTTCACAAAATCTAAATAAAAATTGGCTCAAGGTAAGTATAAATTGTTACCGAGATCTGTAAAATTCGCAAAAAGTAAGTATATTGGTATCACGTAGCGTGAACATTGTCAAAAAATTACCTTCATTGTAAGCCGGTGGTTATTCTACACCTATATTCTCCACAGCGTAATTTTATTTTTTTGAAAAGACTGATCACATCATAAAAAAGTCAACATGAAAGTTTCATTGAATACCTACATATTTTCCGGATGAAAGTATAATCCAAAGTCCGTACGTATGATGAAGTAGATACATTTGTTTTATTAAATTGATCTCGTCAGTATTCAGTGGAGCCGAGGGCATCGAAAGCGAAGGTTACCGTGAAATCAGACTCAACTATACATATTCAATGCGATCTCGTCTACGCGCTACGGCGTACTACGGAAACCCAATCGCATTAAAACGGCGGAAAAAATAAAAAAGGGTAGCTGCTCGTGGATACACAAGATCCTCGGAGTAAACATAACAATTTCCAGTTGATCGCTCCGGAACGCAGCAGACAAATTAAGGAACATTTTTGTGTAGGAGCACAGCCTCCGCCGGCTTCATAAAACTTAACTACACGCCGTAACCGCCACTAATTATAAGGGTGGGTTTACATAACGTATTTATGAGCATGAGATTTAACAGCAACACGCCGGTCTCGGGTGGTCTGTTATCGCCCCATTAAAAAGTTGTCCTCGGCGGGCGCGTAAATAACATAATATGACGCCACGTACGACCACCCGCCCCCGAGCCGACTGCGGCGCGCCATCACATGCCGACACCGACTACAACGCTTTGTTCTCGGCATACTCATTATGATTTGTTACCACAAAAACACGTAAGTTTCTATTGAGGAATATTATTTAGAAGTCAACAATTATCCTGTTATTAGCCAGTTTTTTGGAGTTAAATCTACCGCTTAGTATTAAAGTTAATTAATGAACACTGATACCCACGGCATTCACGTATTATTTTAACCTTTGTTCGCGAAGATATAAAGTCTAATATTCATTAATCAGGCGGCGCCTGCAGTGCAGCGTGACCGCTGCAGTTAATAAGGACGGCTAACGCCACAGTTCGTCGCACCACATTTATATACGGTGAACACTCGGCTTTAGATTTAATTGTATATATTTAGTTGGGTAATGAGAAAATACACCTCGAGAAGCTTGTGCTCGCTACATATTAAAGATATAATTTAACCGAGGTAGAATAAAACTTATAACAAGACTAATAGCAGGAGCTGATGCGAAAAGCTAATATAAGCCGGCAACTTACACGGCGGGTGAGATTGGCCGCCGTCGCCGGGCCGTCGCCGAGACGTCGCCGGCACGACGCCGGGACGACGGCGCGCCGACGCCACTTTCAAAGTTTTCATGTTTACACACCGCTTTGACGATGATACTCGCGCTAATTTCTGTATTTACGACAGCTCCCTTGATACTTAATAAGAAAAACTTGCTTATCTCTTTGATAAACTCCAAAGTTTGAATTAGTCTAGGGGTACTTCGAGTATTTTATTTTATGAACTAGAAATTAATTGGTTGGAGGGTTTTTAGCGAACTTTTTGATTTAGATGACACATTTGCGGGCCACACACATTTCGTTTCCACAGCCCATTACATCCGTGAAGTTGTGCGGGCCGGGGACATTAGATACCGCACGGATAACATGCGGGGCAATTCACATTGGAATTATGTCTGTTTTATTAAACCTACTTTACACCACATTTATCTACGTAGCTTAGTATTCATTTTATTTTAAATAATGTTTATGTGGTCTTTAATTCGTAACTTTCATTTAATAACCATAATGTTCATTTCAACCATGTGCTACGAAAGCGTAGCACCGGCGTAGCAATGAACTCCGCTACGCTACGTAAACGCGTAGCAGTGCGTAGCAGTGCGTAGGCGTAAATAGGCTGTAAGAACTGACAAGGTAATTTGACAAGTATGTAGATATTAACAGGTAGGCACAGTTCCGCGCCAAATCCCTGGTAATCCAGGCGGGCGCCGGCTCGTCTGCCTCATATACATAACTGAGAAAATAAGTTAATTTTATTGAAATATCGCGGTCGTATAATTTCTATGTTTGTTCCTATTATTATTGAATTGATTGGGTCTTTGGGATAAAAACAAGGAGCAATAGATCTGATATACAGCAAACTAAGTAGATTTATTTGGATTTATATGGATAATTTTGGGGTATCTTAATCTATGGGAACACAACGGTTGTGAAAATAAATTATCTAACTTCTAACGTTTGGGTTAATATTGAAATCAACACCTTGTTATTTTTTTTAAACCGCTGAATAATCCAATTTTATTGTAGGAAGGTATTATATTTAAATAAACGCTCACTTTACCGACGGGGAAAAACATAAGTCAAATCCAATGTTAAAACAAGATGTACTTACCGTAAAAAATATTATTCCTCGGAATGATTTTACCCGGAAAACGATATCGTGAAATCCTATATAAAAAGAAAAATATACATAATACCAACACCTTGTTTTCCTTATCACTTTGGAATTGAACAATTCTATAAATAAGGCTGGAATTACATGTTTCACGTTTGCCTTTTGATTTGGTTGAATCAACCCATGTAAGCATAAAAGTTAATCTCGTACTGAATTAATTTATGTTGGTACCTTTCAATCAAAATCAATCACGGGGCCTAGACAAGTGTCAATCGCTCGGTGTCGATTAGATTCCGAAAATTGTTAACCGAACAATTCGTTCGAACAAGAACGCCACTTGTCACCGCAATGGTAAACTTGGTTCTCTGACCAACCGCAACGACTGTCAAAGACCTTTAAAAATTACATGCAATGAATGGTCACCCATCCATGGTCCGACCGCGGCAACCGAAGCTTAACCTTGCATCGACCGATGGGTCTGTTATTATTTAGCCAGGAGTCCTTTTTTTGAGGCAAAATCTCCTTCAAATCAATATAAAAATATATTGAAACAAAATCACTTGTCTGTAATGGGGTAACTTTGATCTGTCAATTACTCGCGGCATAATCTATCCTAAACAAACAAATGTTGGACTAAGTCGAGTGAAAATATAAGGAGTGTTATATTTCACCGGCACACGCATCCTGATAAGGCTTATTGTGTTTTCTTAGCTCGAGTTTCAGACTTTCAGCTGAAATATTATTTCAAAGGTTTGCGTTAAGGCAATTTACACGTGCCACTGAAGTTTTATCATAAGATTTCAGAATTGGAAAGATATATATTTCAATATTTGTTTTTCAGCTGTTTTCATAAATAGCTGAAGCAAATCTTTTTTAGGAACTACTGAATGAAAAGCTTTTCCTTTTATTTTTCCATAAAATATATTTTTATAAAATTTACAGTAGTTGTATGCCAGTTACATTGGCCTGCCCCACAAGGGAACTGAAGTGAAAAATAAAGTATGATAAAACTTTTGTCCTCTTCCGTTATCTCAGCTCGACACAAGATTTTCGAGGCCGTTTTAGAAAGGGAAGGAAAACATTACGGTTATCTGACACTTGGATTCTAACGGTTTACTTGACGCTTTTAATAATTCGTTTGTATAATAACAGTTTAAGTTCTCGATGCCATATAATTTTCCGGGCAAAGAAAATCGTGAACAATACACTGACGTAATAGCTATTATTGATAACCCATGAACAATGGAAACATCCAACACACGTAGTCGCCCAGACGCACCCGTTCACACTCCCGTACATTATCACCGACATATTGCGGCTGTCTGTCCCATACATAGCCATGCTAAGTACATCGCCCCTCAACACCTACGCAGTGAGATATGAAACCATACCATACTATGAATACAATAACAAAGGGACAGTTAAGACCCAACCCCGAGCTTGTGACGTCATTTAATCGACGAATGGTGCTCCACAGAGCAGTTTATCGCGATGTCAATAAATCTGTACCTAAGCGTGGGACAGACTATGTTCTTACATCCGAGAATTTCTCGTCATGGAGTCCAATTGAGCGAGTTAACGTCCCTAGTAAATTACGTGATATCGCACTCGCAGGTGTAGCCTACTGTGTTGGAAATTAACGATATTGCTCCTTAAGAAAAATCACCGAAAATCGTTTCACATTACTTCAGATTAACCAAATTGCTTTTGCAAGAAAAGCCATAAAGAATAAAAAAGAAATCTTATATTTCTTGAGTGTTAAAGAACGCTATATTTGCCCACTTTAAAAACAAATAAGAAGGTGATAATGTCTATTATTAGAACTCTTGCGCAACAGTATGACGCTTTTATCACGGTACCACAAATCTGATGCTTGAATAAACCCAGTAAGTTTTCACGTGGAAAATTGTATAGGAACAATACTTTCTACATTCCGCCCTCGCATCGCCAGTGCAACCCACGCTTTATTGCAGAACTGCTATCTTGAAAATATGGTTTTAAGTTTTGACGCAAAGATTTGTAACATAGTTTTTGCATATAAATTGGTTCATTCGCTGAAACCAGTTACAAATATTTAAGAAGAATCTAAACATCTGATAGCAGGTAGATAGTTATTACTTAGGCATGAAGTTGTATGTCCTATAAATTGAATTAATTAATTATCAGCAAAGCTAAGTAACATATATAAAACCTAACGTGACCCATAATTAATGCAAAAAAGTGAGCTCACGCAGAAACTTCCACTAACTACATTTTTTTTATAGTTTAAATAAACACATCGCAAAACTTTTCCCTTCAAGGTGCCTATTGTAAAATCACTCTCCGAAGAAGCATTGCAAACTTTAAAAAAGTTATCCGTTACGAAACACCAGCACAACAGAATAGGAAAGTTTCGAAAATGGTTAAATGATGAGGGTATTAATTTCCAACTTCATTTTGACTACCAACTTGCTGATATCAAAGATGGCCACCCTAACAATAAAAGACGAACGTTTAAATGGCACAGGCCTGTTCCTCGCCGTCCTACTGAGCCAGTCCAATCACATAATCAATTTATCAGTGCTGTATAAAAATAGGATACGTAGTGTTCTATTCCAATCGTTCCGCTTTAATAGAATTTTAATTTCAATTTCACACATAGCGGGGCATGCGGATTACGACTGTAGTACCAGTCGGGCCGAGTCGAGTGAATTTTTCCGATCGGCTCGGCAAGTGTACCGTAGAAATTTTGATGGGCCGTTATTACACAGTCCGTTTCAAACGTATTGTGTGCGAATGCGCTACAAAAATAGCAATATTTTGTATTGTGTGTGGGTAACGTTGCTGTTTGAGTCGCTGCGTTTTTAACGTTACGCCCACCGCTTTGATGAAGCCCCGGTTTATCTGTTAGAAAATTGAAATACATAATGCAGAAAATGTATGCAGCAATAAAATAATAAAAATTGGACAGGATTTTCAGTTGAAATGATCCGAATTGGATCGTGTTCAAGAGGAAATGGACCATATAAAGTAGCGGTTATGATTAGGAATGGGGTATGAATAGAATCCATGTTGGCATACATCCTCTTGTCGAGTTTATATCTACAAAAACATATTTGATTTTATAGACACAAATCTTAAATACAATAAATAATAAACAACCTAAAACTTAAAAAAAATATAAATTCTGTATAAATATACAAAGGAAAAAAAAGAGATTGGCCATCTAAAAATTCATCCGTCTCGCTGTCAGTGGGAAATGGGCCCAAAAATCTGAAGCATTAGGACGTAGGATGGCAATACTGATTCTTTAACCAAAATATTGACCAGAGTCGTAACCGCTGGGCATATCCTAAAATACTGGATGAGCGTTCGGACCCCATGACCCTAGTGTTTCAACCCCAAATAGCTCAAACACATAGTTCCCGAGTAAGGTTGTCATATTTGCGCAGTTTGAGGATTACTGCACTCGAAGCAGCTGCCACAGCACAGTCCGTCATGCTAGGAAGATGAGATGGCGCCAGAGTGTCGACACAGATTACATCCCATATCAAGGGTCTTCTCAATTTCCAAGGCATTATGATTATTTCGTCCGGCCTCTTCCCATGGGTTCTAAAATAGGTGACAAGAGCCCGGCGAATGATATCATTAATCCGACCAGCAATTTAGGTGCAGGAAAGAGCATGGTGTCCAAGACAGTCCACCGCTTCACCGCACTGACAGCGATGTGGAACACGCAAGGAGTGCCCAGACGCAGATTGACGTTATAGACTTGACGTTTATATCAAGTGCTATAGGTGCTATAGGTACCGACTTAATTAATATATAAGGTGTTAAAAAATGAACTCTAAGAATTTCGTGGGAGCATTGTACTCATCGTTACGAACAACTTTTACTATGGGATGAACCCTGAAATCGCGAAAAAAATTGAGCTGTTCCATACATTTATACACACGTAACTCAATAAAATGTATGGAACAGCTCATATTTTTTTCGCGATTTCAGGGTTCATCCCATAGTAAAAGTTGTTCGTAACGATGAGTACAATGCTCCCACGAAATTCTTAGAGTTAATTTTTTAACACCTTATAGAAAGTTGCTAATGATACTATAAGACAAATCAAACCGCACGTACAAGTAAACTAATTATAAGAAAAGCAGTGCTTCATCAAGACAACTTGGCATAATCTTCTCTCAACTATCACTTCTCAAAATACCCTCGAAATTTATAACAATAAACACATCGTTACAACATGATAACCAGACGTGTCACGTTACGTTGGCAGCAAGATAATGCAGTTTTTTTTTTTTTTTTTTTTTTTATTTATCATTTATACAAATTATCATAGGATTCAAATTAAATAGCAACCAAAAACCACTAAGGTTTAAACTTGTGCTATCATGAACTCATTACATTACAATACATTTACATTTTTTCTACAATGATGCATTTTAGTACGCGTTATTGCCGATACAATTAATATAATATTCAGTTCCGTTCTCCAGTTACAGTCATCCCTATAAAATACTTAAAAAATATTGTTTTAGTTTACATTTGACATTTTTATGTGTAATACATTTGTTTAGTTCTGAGGGTAGACCGTTAATAAGTCTCGGTATAATGTAACCGGTAGTTCGCTCGCCATACGTATTGTTGGCGCACTGTGTACGAAGCCTATTCTCAGAAACTGCCCGAGTGCATACAGGATGTTCGATTTTGTTTCTTAGGGATTCATTGAAAAATTGTTCTTTTAGTAACAAAAATTGTTTTTGTATATGAACTGGTAGGACATTACAGTGTTTAAAGAGGCCATTTATATCGTCGTGAAATTGGTTTCTAATTTTAGGAGATACTAAGGTTTTTAAAATTCGAAGTTGAAGTTTCAAAATACTATCAAGGTAGGTTTTATAAGTACGACCATAACTACTAAGGCCATACTGGATGTAAGATTCAGCCATTGCGTAATAAAGCATTATCTTCACTTTGAAAGGCAGGCGGTTTTTTAAAATGGTCATAATAGCGAGAAATTGCCGAAGTTTATCGCAAACACGTTCTATGTGACAACTCCAGTTGAACTTACTGTCTATAATTACTCCAAGATATGTTTGTTTACTGACAACATCTATTTGTGGACAATTACAATTAATCGCGTTGACCGTATGCAAGCAGTCATGGTCGTGGGCTATTAAGTTCCGAAAGGGCAGTTTTCTAATGTATGGAGATTTAATAACCAGTAGTTTAGTTTTGCTTGCATTAAGTACTAAGCCAGCATCGTGACACCACCTTGTTAGAGCATCCAGGTCGAGTTGTAAGCGTTCGCATGCTATTTGGGGATTTCTATTAGCAATAACAAGGCAAGTGTCATCCGCAAACTGATAGCATTTACTGTTCGTGATGCAGTTACTCATATCATTTACATACGACAAAAAATGCAGGGGGCCTAATACTGAGCCCTGGGCTGTTCCCTGAGTTATAGCCATACGATCACTACAGATGCTATCAATTTTAACAGTAAAGGTACGATTTTTAAGATAATTTTTACACCAGTTCAGTAATGGACCACGTACTCCACAGTCGTCTAATTTATCAACTAGCTGATTATGAATTAATGTGTCAAAGGCACGTGAGAAGTCAATAAAGAGAGCAAGAACATATTTTAAAGCAGTCACCTGGAAACTGCCTGTTTTATATTGCATAGTCGTGCCTGCTGCGGCCTGCGCATCCAATTAACATCAGTAGTCAGGACGCACGTTG
Organism: Hyppa rectilinea; assembly: GCA_951799385.1. NCBI lineage: Eukaryota > Metazoa > Arthropoda > Insecta > Lepidoptera > Noctuidae > Hyppa > Hyppa rectilinea. The sequence continues at coordinate 8,754,139 of OX637306.1, read as the reverse complement.
TTCAGTGAAATATCGAGGGCTTGATGAGAACCGTCAGTGTGCGCCTGTCTTTATGACCTACATGCTTAACGCACTCCGGGAAAATGAGCCAGTTATGTGCCCTCATGACAACTCACGGTGAAATGAAGGTTTATTATTTGTGACTGTAAATTCTGAACGTGTCATAAATGTGATTTTAAGATCGTTTATATGAACGTTTTCAGCGCACCATTTATTATTATAAAAACTCTTTGTTGTTATAGAATATATAGAAAAGTATATAAGGTGACTGGTAATTAGTGACCGATATTTAAACACGTGATTGTACTCATGATTACAATCAACTTTCCCAAAGAAACTTTTTTTGTAGACTCAATAGTTTTATTTTTATCACAATAACAATACAACTGGCGCGCGCAAAGTTCAATGAACTTCGCGCCGATCAGATGTTAGCAGCTACTGAGTATACAAAAAAAAAATCTTTGAAGAAGTTGATTGTAATCATGAGTACAATCACGTGTTTAAATATCGGTCACTAATTACCAGTCAACCTATATAATCTTATAGATTATTGACTTTATTTCTTTTTATTAGTTTCACAATTCCATTTTACAATATCCGTACAGCGAGTTTTTCAAACATAATGTTAAGCTGAAATAAATAAGCTGCGTATCTAATTGAAAATAATATGAATACAATGCAAAACAAACCTCTCCATATAAAAAGAGAAAAACGATGAACAACTCGCTTTGCAGCGTAACTATCGTGTGTCGAGAGCATAGACTAAGGGTTTTTTCCTCTTTATTTTTATGGTCATCACAACCGTACGCTAAACAAAAGTGAATGGTGTGCATGATACAATGTAGACAGGATCCGAACGTAAAATCTGATTCGAATTTCAAAAAAATGAAGTTATTTTTATTACTTCGAAATATTCATAACACCCGCGTCAAATATGCTCGATACATCTGAATATCGAGGTAATAAAGCAGATACCTTCAATATTCTTTTGTGCGCGTCGAACGTAATGGTTCGGTGATTTGTAGCTTAGAGTATATATCGCGTTGCATTGCCATCAATCCGTAAGTGAATCTAGGAGCGAGCACGTCGCAGCTGCAACTGATATCACCTGACGATGTCGTTTGTACCCGTCCAACCGGGATTAGGCACGGGCTACACGCGCGCAAAACGACAGTTTGAATTACGCTTACGGATTTACGCTATTGAACCCCGGACTTTAAAATATTCACAACATATCGGCGTTTCATCCGCATTGAATACGTTTCAAAAGTTTCGAATTGTTATTTTACATTTTGTTCAACAAATGCGATTCGTTAATGGTGAATTTAATCTGTCTTGTCTTTTCACTTGATTAACCTAGATATCAAAAGGTTTTCCATCAATGCCTCGAATCAAGTCTGATGTTCCAATTTCATCGAAGTTTCCCTTTGTCTCCTCGTTCGAAAGCGGATTGGAATCGTATGGCTCTCAATCTGACGTGTAGTGCTTTATTGCTTATGGTGTCCCGGGTCTAAATCCTCTCCTTTCAAATAGGATTATGTTTGATATAGAACTTGAAATATTTGGAAAAATATTTGTGACCATTTATGACTTCTCGATATCATTTGCGGGTTAAAAGCTTTGAATAAAAAGTAGGTTATAGTTGAATTTTGTGGGTGAACACGCAACCTATTACTATTATTAATTTGGAGTAATTTAAAAATACTTTGTGACATCAGGGAAGGTAGGTTCTTTTATGGAATTACCTGTGATAGTAACGATTTTAAGTTGTCAAAAACGTAAGTTGTAACGTTAAAATGAAAAAAACAGAAAATTAAATTATATTCAAACAATGATATTTCGAATTGCAAGCACATCATACATGTTTGACACTCTCATACTTTTGAATGTTACCTAAACAAAATACGTTGGCAGTATGTGATAGAAACCTATACTTAATCTATACTTGATAATGCCGCGATCAATGTGGCAACTTACTGGGCGCATTCAATTTAATAACATTAAAAATGTACAGACGCCAGCACATCAAGCTATCCCTAACTGTCAAATTTTCTCAATTAAAAATGAACCTTATGTCTTTGCAATAAAGTTCAAATACTATCAAAGAAATTTGACAGATTGTGGTAACTTGATGTGCTGGCCTCTGTACCATCGACACGAAAAGAAGAAGAAGACCTATCCTATACTTAACGATGATAATCGATAAACCCCACCACAACCTGTACCACACAAGCCAATGGAGCCAATTTAATAACTCTACGAGAAACTAATAGTAAAGTTAAGGAGCCAACATATCAAAGGACCAATATATTTTGTTTACATAAAGCCGCGTGTGCACGGTCGCGCCGGCGGAGTTCCGCAAGTATCCACCGGGAAACCGCGTTACGAAAACATTTTTCATAAAGCCTCTACACATACTTGATACGTAATTTATGGGGACACCGCCTTATACCTCGCTACTTGAATGTTGATTAGAAAATGTTCTACGAAGAAGCTGCCGTAAATCGAAGGAGAAGTTGATGCTTTTTACGTGCAGTATAAAATCACTGATGACAGGATTGAAGCGTCTTTGCATACAGTTTGTCATGTAAAATTTTCGGGTTTTTGTCTTGATTCCCTGATAAATTATTTAGCTCAACTATTGGCATTTTTCACGGCGAACTGATTGACTTTTTTTATGCTGATGTAGTATTTCATGCGTATGAAGCATTTCTTTTGTGTGGTATAATTTACAAAAACGATCTTTAATGTAAGCTTATTACTGACCTAGTATTTATTCGAATAATCAATTCATTAACACTGTAAATTTGACATATTATGTAAATTGTTACAAAATGATCGATACACTGCTGTTCAGCATTTATCTCTCTTAAAATTTTATATCAATGTTTTGCTCGATAATTAAGATAAACGTGTTAACCGACTTTTGTCGCTAACTGTACCTAAACAGAGCTAATTTTCGGCCGTTCGACATCACAATCATCTACTACTGGCCAATTATTAGATATAGAAGTAGTCTGTTGAATGCCCTGCACTAATGTATGTGCGTGTGACGGTACCTACATAATCCATAGCTCCAATAGTTCATGTCCGAAGTGACAAGTGGCATCTCGTATCAGACACGAGCAGCATCATACGTTAAGGTCGTATTAGCATGTACAGATTGCCAGTACATTGGGAACTGGTGATCAATTTTGATCGTATATAGGTTTAGAAGTAAAAAACAAAAATAATGAATAAATCTGCGTGTGCTATCACCCAAAAATCCGCATTCCCAATTGACGGTCCCTATGTTTTGCCGATAATTTATAGCATTTGTGAAACGTATAGTTACTCGAAATTTTCAAAAACAATGTTGATAACAAAGAAAATTAAGGTTCAGATAGAAGTTGTGCTACTACGTCGTATTTTCCGCTGTAGTTAGTCGATTGCAAACGGAATTAATTCTTTTAATTTTGACTATCATTTACTTTCTTAGTCTGGGCGTTATAGCGTCAGAATTATGTTAAAACAATCGATATTTCTTTTCTACATGAAATATAGATTACTTTTTAATCTCTCAATTATAGTTTATTTCGTTCAAATCCAACAAATAGTTTGATGTTATCGCAAGTTATAAGTACTGACCGTCGCCCGGGGGACACCTGACTTTGAGTGTGTCATCGCGAGGGGTAGAGGGGGGACCAAACATTTTTATATTTCGGCAGATGGATCTTTAAAACGATATAACTAAATACTTATCACTTTTGTATTATTATTTTTCTGGAATGCTTGCTAGTCTGACGAAGACATTTATAGAATTCAAGTCTTACTGCCTACTTACAAAAAAAAATGTGGCTAACACAAACTTCGTAAAAATTGTTCTGGGATGACACATTACCAAAACGATACTAATTCTAATAACAAATTGATAAAACATACATAACATAATTACAGGGTGGAATTTTGTAATGCCACCTGAGGGGAAAGTACTCTTAATACTGTAGATAGCAAATTTTACTCAAAGAAAACTTTCCTTAATTTTTGAATAGAAAGAAGAATTGTTTGAGTAAAATGTTCTGTCTACAGTATTAAGAGTACTTTCCCTCCAGGTGGCATTACAAAATTCCACCCTGTATATAATTAAAATTACGTTTCACCAACCTGTACTCGGCATAATATCATAATATGAAATGAAAAAAAAAACAAATGAATGCGAACGCTATTCCATTTTTGAAAACGAGTCATAACCGAAATGTAACAAATCATTTAAGACCATAGTGCACATGCATGAAAAAGACACTTCTTTACAAAATGCAGCGAAAAAATAAACATCTGCCGCGACTGCCACGGTCGCATAAGTTAATTTCCGGAAGCCGGGTACCCGGTAGTATCGCCCGGTTACCCGGTTGTTTGTTTGTTTATCCGGGCTTGATTACGAGCACCCGGGCGTGAATACCGTCGCTCATAAGCCATGTAATCAGCCATCAGTAGATGGTCAACATTGTTGATATGATATCCATTAGTCGTTAAGCATTTTGAAATTGGTTTGTTATTGATTTTTGCTTCTATTGTGTTTTGTGGCCTTGTGTGAAGACTTGACAAATGTAATTTTTACGCGGGGTGAAGGTGTGTCAATGGTTTGTTGTTACAAATAATATACACTTTCAACCTACATACTGCTTAGAATCAGAAATATCAGGCAAAATAATAATGGGTTAGTCTTTAAGCATAGGCACACCTCTGCCTGACCTATCAGGGAAGACAGGCGTGATAAGACGATAACATTTAAAAATTAATTAAATTAAAAATTCACCATTGTAACTGAACGTGATCAGCACATCTAAACAGCGTTCAAGACCTGTCAGTGGCAACATTTCACATAAAATAATGACACTGATAGACCTTAATATATAGATAGTTTATCGCGTTTAGTTTGATTGGTGAAATTCGCCCTAACTGACCTCACCTCTTAAAAATCAAGCCTGTTCACGAAGTTGAACAAATCAAGTAAAATGTAACAAGAATAAATCTTTATGTCAAGAAGTAATACAAAGACTTGTCTAAAAACACAAGTGGTCTCAAAAGTTGAAACGAAAATAACTATCTAGATACTAGAAGTTGGATAAAATTGCAGGGTTAATAACTTATTTGTTAAAATAATTAGAGCCGTCTGAATTTTCACACATTTATTAAACAAAAAAAAAATAAAAAAAAATAAAAAAAAAAATAAAAAAAAAAATAATAAAAAAAAAAAATAATAATAATATAAATAAATAATAAATAATAAAATTCAATTAGGTATATTATTAATTTAATTTAAGTATATGAGCGTATTTCATAAGTAAACGTAATTAAAGTATAGTCATCTGCGTAATTGCTTTACCACCCTAAGGTTAAACAAGGGCTGATTTCACCAACAAAACTGAACGCGATCAACACATCTAAAGCGCGTTTCAAGCTGTCAATGTCTACCTTGTTGGGGAATATTGATACTGACAGCTCATAAACCCCGTTTAGACGTGCTGATCGCGTTCAATTTAATTGGTAACATTCACACTAACTGTCACTTGGACGTTGGAAACGACAAAGCCTATTTTTCTTTGTGATAGTTGGGTAGTTTCTACCTCAGCCTTGATTTTTGATAAAAAGTTTGGTTCTCTTTGTCTGTTAGTGTCTGTAGTGTGATTTTTTTGTTTTAGTTAATCAGTAAGTTGAACAATATATTTCACACAGTAACGATTCGATGCTTAATATGTACTCAATGCGTTTAGTTTCCTCTTGCCATCAGAGATGGCGCTAGTTGGTAATCTGAGCAAAAAGGACAAAGAAAATTGTTCATTTCCTTAATTCCCTCTTTGCGCTTGATATTCTCTTTTAAATATCTCTTGGAATGAGTAAATAAAGTACACTAATTATGTAAACGAAGCGAATAATTTACGCTAGGTGCGCACGGACTATAAGCAGAATCGCAAAGAGTTTAATCTACCTTTTGAAATTGAACCTTTATCTAGATTTAAATTGCACAAAGGGATACATAGTGAATAATCGTGATCTGAGATAAAATACATTCAATATATTTGTCGGGGAAATGTTGCAAGTTGGAAATATTTTTCTACACGGCGAAACATACAGTATTAACTACACAAATCAAAGGATAGATATAACTGAGATATTATGTTTATTTTTATGAGGTAGTCGACATGGCATTTGGTAGTAATTGTCATGTATAAGTGTAGTGACCATGACGTGTAAACAACTAACTAGGTACAAAGGCCAGCACATCAAGCTACCCCAATCTGTCAAATTTCGTTGATAGATTTTCAACTTTATAACAAAAGCGTAAGGTTCATGTTCAATTGAGAATATTTGACAGTTTGAGATAGCTTGATGTGCTATTGTTGTTATTGCACGAAGTATTCCATTTCCCATAATTCTGTAAAGGTACCTTTTTTAACTTTTACGAAGCTCGTTTATTCAAAGAAGTAGGTAACCCTTTTTCGGAAAATCCAATTCGTTGTGTTCAGAGAAATTTATTTTAAAGCAAATTGACAAACTACGTCATATTGCCGTGCCTAAGGCATTTTATATAATTTAACTAGGTTGATAGTCAATCCGGTGAGGCCTGGATAAAAAAAAGAGAAATTATATTTAGTCCGTTAATCAGATAATGAAAAAATATTAAACACTTATTTTTTTATACATCTTTCATTCTTCTTAGAGGACTAGACATAACCTCAAAATGTATGTGAATACAAAAATTGTAGATCTTTTTATTACCTACATCTTTGCTTTTTAACTTTTTTCCATAGGACTTGTAGTTTTGCCGGAAATCGAGATAAACCATTTTTTACCCTTAAAAACGCACCCCCATCCACTTCCCGACCTCAGATCGCCCGTAAATTATTTTTCCTTTAATTTTTATTACATTCGCTTCCTTTTCCAATGGGTTTCATCCTACTATAACTTTGTTTCACTTTTTACCATTTTCAAAGGCTTTGGCACTGGTCTATTTGTGGAATATCCACTTTAAAATTCTCGTGAAAGATGATGGTTAGTAAGTGTTTTATTCTTGACTGTCAGTATTCCATCTAGATTTCCAGGAAATGTCTACGTATGGCCAAAGTGGATTTATATCCAACTAGCTTCTGCCCGCGGTTTTTCCCGCGTGGATGGATGTCGGAAATAATGCCACGGTAACGTACTATCAGTGATGCTGCCTACTTTTACGTCATTTTATAGCATTAATTAATCTTATTAAAACTCAAACTGAAAGCATTTACTAGTTGCCCATTCCAAAGCAGTAGGTTCCAATGGAGAAGAACGGGCAAGAAACTACATGGAGCGTCCATGTAGTTTCTTGCCCGTTTTAAATAAAAATATGGTTATAAAATCTGGGTTACATCATTCATGTTGAAATATACATGTGAGAACGATGCAGAACGTAAAAAAGCGTCCATATAATAGTGGTTGTGTACAGGGTGGAAGGGGGACATCCACGCCGGTTACAATGGTTTCATAGGAAAGTGCAATATCTACGCATTGAAAATGTATGGAACTATATTACTTTAATAAGCTTCGAATAATTTCTACATTCAATCTTCAGAATCATGTACTGACTCCATGGTAGCCGGCTTCGCGTCGATGTCCCTTCGACCCTGTATAGTTGTATTATATTCTAAGTACTGTAGACGTAGTATTTTAGACGTCTAATGTCTGCGTCAAGAATTCTAAAATTCTGTCTAAATTGATACTCGTCTGCCTAGCCTTTTCCCAACTATATTGGAGTCGGCTTCCAGTCTAACCGGATGCAGCTAAATACCAGTATTTTACATGGAGCGACTGCCTATCTCACCTGCACAATCCACTCAGTAACTGGGTAATACGATACTCCTTGGTAAGACTGGCTGTAAGACTTTCGAGCTTCTGACTACCCGTAACGACTGTCAAAGATCCACGACTGACAGCCGGGCCCAACGGCTTAACGTGCTTTCCGAAGCACAGCGGAATGTCGATATCTAAAGATGGTCACCCATCCATTGTCCAACCCCGGCAAGTGTTGCTTAACCTGATGGGTCGATCCAAGCGGCTGTTACTACTTTGTCACAAGCTCCTCCTAATAATGCTCATAAGTCTCCTTACTAGCTAAATTGATACTAGTATTTTGCCAATATTTTTGTATTCTTGAAGGTACCGCGAGCATTCGCCTGAAATGTAACATCTATGATTGGATTTTGACTTTTACGTTACAATGCCATCCTAACTACCTACCTACTACTGACTAAAGCTCGGTTCTCTTCCTTCACTGATCTTCTTTCGTGTGGTTAGTGACTTATCTGTTGTCAGAGTTTTTATGCGCCATGGGCCTCTGACTTAGCTTCACATGCTGTTGAGAAATATCTCTCTGACATGCCGGTTTCCTCACCATATTTTCCTTTACCGATTTTTAAGCAAGTGATAATTATACTATACGCACATGAATCCGTAAAATCAGGGTTGTGGAACTGGTGGGCCTTGGGTTCGAACTCGAGACCTGTGACTTGGCAGTCCGACGGTCACACCACTAGGTTATAACTGCCGAAGCCTTCACGTCAATGATGTAATGCATGGATCTGTAACGTTAGATTATAGGCAAATGCTCATATGACAAGCGTTTCATAGAAACAATCAGGATCATGTCGAGTTCTACGAACATATCAACAATGATAGGTACTTACACCGAAAGCTTACCGAAATTCAATTATTACTTACTACAGAGAATTCTGCGTAAATTAACTTTGAGAGATTACCTACGTGCTTATCATTTATTATTTTATTTATAACGTTTAATCGTTAGGGTTCTCAGAAAATATTAAAGCCGGTCCGCGGTTACCAAAATTGTAAATTAATTTCCATACCTCTAGATGCATAATTATAAGGAAAAACGTTTTTCTATGAAATTCTGTAAGCACTTTGCCTTTTGTTAAGGGAAATATTCAACAGATCATAATTATAAAAACTATATGCACTTCCAAAGACGCACTTATAAAAAAAATTACTCTTTTTTTTATCTTTCTTTACAGTTGGTCGCAGTTACATGGCTATTTCGCTTTTTTAGAACCCCAAAGTAGGAATTATTTGAGGTTTACAAAAAGAGGCGCTATCAATACAATATAAGATGACTGGTAATTAGTTACCGATATTTAAACACGTGATTGTACTCATGATTACAATCAACTTTCCCAAAGAAACGTTTTTTGTATACTCAATAGTTTTATTTTTATCACAATAACAATACAACTGGCGCGCGCTAAGTTCAATGACATTCGCGCCGATCAGCTGTTAGCAGCTATTGAGTATACAAAAAAAGTTTCTTTGGGACAGTTGATTGTAATCATGAGTACAATCACGTGTTTAAATATCGGTCACTAATTACCAGTCACCTTATATAAATTAGAGTGTTTAATCATATTTTTAGGAGAGCAAAATGGAAATTAATATTAGAGGTTCGATTAAATACATGCATTCTGTAGATTATGTAAGATTAGGTTACTTAAAAGGTGAAATCGAAATGGTGACATTTTTATATCTACATCAGCATGAACAACTTTTGTCTATAAGACCAACCCTGAAATCAAGAAAAGAAAATCAGCTTTTCCTTACATTATGTCTAGATATGCGAACATGTATAAAGCAGAATTTTTTTTATAACGAAATGTTTCAGGGTTTTCCTATATTAAAAGTTGTTTAGAATGATGAGTATACCAATCTACAATGCCTTAACAGGTTAACAGTTATTTCAATGACTAAAGTATTTAGTTAACATCTGAATTTTTTAAGAAAATTAGATTTGCATCTATGTATGCGTGCCTATATCAAGTACGCATCGATCTGCCTATCTCTTCAAGATTGCGAAGGACCTTATTTCCTCATACATAAGTACATTTTTAGCTCGGCAGAAACTTCTCTCAGCTATTACCATACGTAACAGGGTTAAAACGTACATAGTCGTCTAAGTGAAATAAAAAACGCGGTGAAAATCCCACATGGGAGTAGTTAGAGGCACTCCAAATGTCAACCGCTCTTAGCTAAGTAATCAGGTTTAAAATTCATGGGGTCAGAGTTAGTGACTACCCTAGGGTGTTTTATTGGGAGGAAAGTTATGTTTCACTCACTTAATCGGTTTTTTTCTTGAATATTTACGATGAGAGTATGGGATGAAGGACTCTGCAATATTGGAACTTTTTGTTTTTATCTCGTTCGACTTATGAACGATCTGTGCTAGTCTCGTGATTGTCAGTTTAATTTCAATTTAGAACTGTTTTAAATCAATCAATCTGCCCAGGCCTTTTCGCAGGTATGTCCTGGTTGACATCTAATCTGACCGGATGTAACGGAATGCCAGTATTTTACACGATGCCACTTCCTATTTGCACTCCACAACCCAGTTACTGGGTAGCACAATACCCCTTAGTAAGATTAGTTGCCAAAAAATTGGACTTTTGACTACCCGTCGCGTAACGACTGTCAAAGATATTCAGCTGTCAGAGTGACAGCCGGGACCAACGGGTTAACGTGCTTTCCGAGACACGGCGTAGTCTCGATATGTAATGGACACCCACCCATAAACCGACTGCCGGATGCGACCTTCCGTCGACCTGTGGGAATAAACAGTACCAAATACATTGGTACATAAAGGGCTTTCACCGTAAATCTAAATATCATCTAAACCAATTCAAACTTCATTGATTAAGCCAATCCTGGGACTACGAAAGCAAAAAGAAATGTTTTTGTTATATAGGGATCGGATAGTTTCACTTTCAGCTATACATAGAAGCACTCATGAGAAAGATTGATCGAGTAAATACCGTAAATAATGTTAACCGCCGGTGGACACTATGCCTATAGCCGTTTAGATTAGGTATCCAAAATCCGGCAGTGTAACTCGGCCGTATTTTGGACGCGCTTTGAAATTAAACCCATTCATTTGTGTCTAGGCTTACTTATTTGAAACCTTGATTGATTGATGTAGCGGAAACGTAGGTTATTTATATAGCTTTATCGAAAGAAGTTGAAAAATAACTTCATTCTCTTCTTCTGAAGTATACAAAGAATATGAAATTGTCAGTACTAAAATATTAGTCATAAACTGAACAAAAGAAACAAAAAGAAGTCAGGTAGGAAATAATCAAAGCTCTCATTATTGTGATCTCCGAGAGTGGAATCTTTTTAATAAGAAATTTGTCGTAATTCACCCCCAATGACTTTATTCACCCGATGTCGTCCCGAGTAATGTTAATTAGATAATTAAATTTCGACGTTTTCTGATGAAATGTTTAAGAGCACTTTTATCTTTTATCTTTCGAGTACCTGCTTGTCTTTTGTAATAAGCTTATAGTTAATGCTCTGACCAAGAGTGGGGAATTTTATATTTCGTTTTTAAATAATAATGAGGATCTGGTGGCTAAGTAACAAGGGTTCGGGTCGATCCATCAAGTTAAGCTACGCTTACCGGGGTTATTCCATAGATAGGTATACATCCTATCATAACCAGACTCCTCCGTGCCTCGGAAAGCACGTTAAGACCAGGCTGTCATTTGTGCATCTTTGACAGTAGTTACGGGTAGTCACAAGCCCAAAAGTCTGACAGCCAGTGTTGCCCAGTTACTTGGTTTTTGAGGTCAGATAGGCAGTCGCTACATGTAAAATACTGGTATGCAGCTACGTCTGGTCAGGCTGGTAGCCGACTCCAAGATAGTTGGGAAAAGGTTATGCAGATTGATCGTTTTTTAAATGATAAATATAAGCTTAGTTTGAGTAAGTTATACCTAATACACTGAAATAAGCTATAAACTAATCACTTACGATTACCTAAAGTCTAGACTTGTGTAGTAGACCTAGATTACTTATGCTTATCGTTAAGTTGACTGCCTCGTTGGACTAGTGGTTTCAAGCGCTTCTGTTGAGCATGAAGTCTTGATTTCGATTTCCGGGTCACGCATACTGTTTCTCGGTAGCAGCTCGTAGTCTTGATTTGTACCCGGTAGATGGCAATAGGGTCGCACCCTATTCTCAACAACATGTGAGGGGCAGTATAAAAAGTCTGATACCAGGTTAGTCACTAACCACACGAAAAAGAGAGAATGAAGAAGAAGATAATAGTGACAGGAAAAGTTTTCAGATAAACGTCTTATATCATTTTCTTGTCGATTTTTCTATATCGTAAAGCTTACACCAATATTGTATTTTTAACCAATCGGAAACCATTAGAAATCCTTTCATCCCGTTAAAGCGTTTAAGATACGGTTTCCTAGAAGAGCAGTTCCGACACATTCGTCACACGTTCACACGTTCGTCACGAAAATTTCGTCATTTTCATTAATATTTTTTGACACTACGATGTCAAAAAATGCTTTGTACTTGGAACTTTCTTATGGAACCAAAGCTATAAAAATGAAACTTAAAAAAAAACAAGTTAGGATTAGACTGATAGAAATCGATTATTAGTAAAGACAGAAAAAAGTTTTTTTTATTCTGCACTAACAAAACGCACAATACACATAAAATCACTTATAAAAAAATACATGCGCACAAAACAGCTTAAAAGCCTCGTATTTAATTGATAACTATTTCCTGAGGTCTGGGTCAGCCATGGACCACAGACAAATTTAATGACATTAAACAATTATTACAACAATATTCTCAATAAAATATCTTTAGATATCCACACGTAACAGCAGTGTCAATAAATTATAAAAGCAGGCAGTTAACCCCATTGCCATAGTATCCGGCGGCAGTCATTAGGTCGTATTTAAACGCTATATATCACAAATACTAATCCAGAAAATTGAGGATCGGATATAGACTCTTGTCGCCTTACTTAATAACTAGATACAATGTTCTAGCATTTATTTTTAATAGGATTAGTAGGATTATTAGAAGACATTAAGTGGTTGTACCTTCAGTTAATTGTCATTATTGACAACTGATTGACAGTTACGGCTTTAGGTAGCCCGCAAATTGGAATACCCGCTATATTTAAGACCAATTTTTAACTTAGAGGTGTATACAGGGTGAAATTGAATTATGGGCATTATTTTAAGGGGTCATTGTAATTATCATTATGAACAACTATCACTATAGGAACAAATCTAAAATCACGAAAAAAAATCAGCTTTCCCTATATTTGGACGAGTTATGCGAGCATAATGTATGGAAAAGCAGATTTTTTTTCGCCATTTCAGATTTGTCCACATAGTGGAAGTTGTTCATAATGATAAATACAATTACCCATTCAAATAATGCTCATGAATTCAATTTCAACCTGTATTTATATGATTCAAAGGTTATAATTATTTGTGAGCGCATACTTTTTATGATCTCGAATCTTAAGTCGATCAAGATACAACCTGACACTGACCTGGAATTTGTAGAAAACGCGAGAAAATTTGAGGTTCGCCCGTAGTAGTCTGGCTGACTAGTAACTATTAATGTGTGTTTAATTGCCTTGATTATGAAGATCAGTGCTTATACAGTGTGTTAGGTTAAACGTGGGATATACTTTCATGGTTTACTATGCTCATGTAAATGAACAACTTTGACCATGAAACTATACCTCAAATCACGAAAAAAATATCAGTACATTCGCATAATTCGTCAAAATGTATGGAACAGCCGATATTTTCTTTCCTATTTCACAGTTGGTCCCATGGACAAAGTTGTGGTTTTCCATGAGTACTATGCAATCTGAAAGTATGTCACTCGTTTAACCTAACACACTGTATAGATTACACACCTAAAATGACGAAAGCATATTCTAAATAGCTTTATTTTTTTTTTAAGGCTGGTAAATCATCCAATGACTGCTCCCGCTCTGGGTTGAGTGGAAGGGAGTGTCAGTCTCTTACTGACTAAAACCCATCCATGTTCCTTCCGTAGCCCTTTATGTTCCAGGGTAGCGGTAACCCTTTCGGACAATCCCGCTTACCCGGCAGGCTTGGCCCTGAGGGGCCCCTTCGTATGCTGACATCTCTTTGAGGCGCGCGTGGAACAAATACGCGCTGTACGGCACGGGTCTGGTGCTGGTCGGACGGTGAGTCACCCATTACTCACCGTCCGCAGGCCCGCGCCTACGGTGGCCGGGAGTCGTCACGTGGCTCCCGACGCCCGGAGCGTCTCCCGCGGCGGCTGGGACGGGAGGACCTTTCTCTCTCCCATCCCGCCACCTCCTTCGCATTCTAAATAGCTTGGGGTTCAAAAAATGAATTGTAACCATTTTACTAAGACAACTTTTATTATGGTACCTAAAGACAGAGATTTTTTATCAGCTAGCTTCAACAAAGATTGTGGTTATAATTTTATTCCCAAAATATTATATTCCAGTCTCTGGTCCTATTAAAATATTAAAACCTACGCCTTCGTTGATTTTCGTGGGTCGTCTTGAAGTTTTATTTATTCCGCTGCTGTTAGGGTATTAAGTTGCTCTTCATTTTTGTCTATAAAAACCGAACAATATTAATCATACAAATTAAATAAAGATAAAGTGGCGAGGAAGTAAATTGCAATACCTTTTAGTGATCAGTGACAAATTATCAGTTACCTACCTCGAACTGTTTTTTTTTTCACCTTTTGTGGTGTAGTTTTTTCATTCTGGGTGCATCGTCTTCACATATAATGTTATATTCATTCGTATACAAAACATTTTAAAAGGAACAAAATCTCCAAAGCGTATTTTCGAAAAAGTACGTGGGCCTTTCAAATACATAGTGAGAATGCGGTAAAAACTCGTTGGTAAAAAATAAAGTCTGGCTGGTAAAGCTGGAGTCTGTAACACACCTAAAAATAACTAATTATCTTTTGTTTTTCAATAATAGAAGTCATTCGGTGGGTTGTGGTAACTTTGGGCCAAAATCGAAAAAAACAAGTGTGTGTGGTTATTAAAGTACCTTCGCTTGAAAAATGTTACTACGGAATAAGTCAATCATACGATACATGCTCAAAATCAAATTAACCTTTAGGTAATCGTTCTAAACTGTTAACTTAACAGTAAGCCTGCGGGCACAGACTTGTAGTCACACTAGATGGTCACACCAGTGTGACAAACGGGAAAAAATCCTGTAGGTATTTGTCACACCGAATATAGTATTGGTATGACAAAAGAGTGTCCGACTATCCGTGGAGTTTCTTGCCCGTTCTTCTTCATAAGTACCAACTACGTTTTGGAATTTGCAACTATTTATAAGCGTCTCAAGGACTATGCCGAGGCGAAGAGCCT
Source organism: Hyppa rectilinea (assembly GCA_951799385.1). NCBI lineage: Eukaryota > Metazoa > Arthropoda > Insecta > Lepidoptera > Noctuidae > Hyppa > Hyppa rectilinea. The sequence goes on along the minus strand of OX637306.1, from coordinate 8,738,907 downwards.
GATTCCGGACGAGCAGTTCGGGTTCCGTACCCAACACTCGTGCGTCCAGCAAGCGCACCGCATAGTCGAGCACATCAGTGCCAGCTTCCAGCGTGGCGCTATGACTGGCGCCCTGTTCTTCGACATAGCGAAGGCTTTCGACAAAGTCTGGCACAATGGCTTAATATATAAGCTATACCAACTCGGCGTGCCCGACCGTCTCGTGCTCATCTTACGGGACTTTTTGTCGAACCGCACCTTCCGTTACCGCATCGAGGGCGCTCTCTCCTCCCCACACCCGATTCGCGCCGGAGTCCCCCAGGGCTCCGTTCTCTCCCCCCTAATCTTTACCCTGTTCACTAGCGACATCCCTAAGAGTAAAAAGGCCCAATTGGCGTTATTCGCCGATGACACGGCCATTTACTACACGGGGATCAGTCCGCCAGCTATAGCTCAGACTCTCCAGAACTCGGCCAACGCCCTAGGCGCTTGGTTCCGGAAATGGAGAATCGAGGTCAACCCCGACAAAAGCCAGGCTGTTCTCTTTAGGAGAATTCGTAGGGCCCTCCCCAACCCCCCTAATCCGATCACCATGTACGGCAAGCCGATCCCTTGGGCGAAGCATGCCAAGTACCTGGGTGTCACTCTCGACCAACACCTCAGTTTCGCAGAGCACATAAAGCAGGTCCGTTCGCGGGCCGCTTTCGCTCTCGGTAGGCTCCAATCATGCTTACAGAACGCAGCAAATTGTCACTCCGGTGCAAACTGCGTCTCTATAAGGCTGTAATTCGTCCCATTATGACTTACGCTTGCGTCGTCTTCGCGCACGCCAAACCCAAGTATCTGCATCGAATGCAGACACTCCAAAACCGGTTCCTCCGTAGGGTCTCAGGAGCTCCCTTTTACGTCCGTAACATGGACCTCCATGTAGACTTTAAACTCCCCACAGTTCAGCAGTTCATGAAACGCCTCTCGAAGCGTTTCTTTGACACTGCCATTAAGCACCGCAATCCCCTGATTGCGGCCGCCTCCCGATACACCCCGTCCCGCATCAGTAAGGTTCGCCGTCCACGGCATACCCTCATTGCCCCCGACGATGCCACCACTTTCCTCCAGGAGAGCAGCCCGGCTACTAGCACTGTTAGATTAACACACAGATACAAAATTCCGTCGTTCCGTCCTCGCCGTCGAGGTCCGTCGCGACGACCCTGTCCATTATCATCCCCCCGACCCTTGCTCGAGCCAGCCCGCGTTGCCGCTGAGCCAGTAGCTTTAAAAACAACCCCCGATCCAGCTGTCCTTTGCTGTCCCCCCCCCAGCGACGCCCTAAGCCGAGGACCGAACCCCGCAGGAGGTGCCCTTAGCGTGTAGTCGCTTAGTTTTGTAAGTTAGGTTTAGTTTTTATTAAGCCCTGGCTGGAAGCTACAATTCTTTTGTGGCAGCCACAGGCAAGCCCGGTTAAGCAGTAGACAACCCTTTGGTTGAACTGCGAGATGCCATTCACAAAAAAAAAAAAAAGGAATGTGCAACTTATTAATCTTTCCGACTGACCGACCCCTTGAAAATTCAAAAGTGACAGTAATTGGCTTATTTGAAATAAATGCTTTGAGTTTGAATCTGGTGTCACCCATTGACATTATTACCCTTTTGCCTCTATTAACCTTTTGTGTTGTAGTTTTTTTATTCTGGTTGCATCATCTTCACTACCTGACGCGGGAAGCGACTTTGCTTTATACTATTATAAAGCAAAGTCGCTTCCCGCGTCCTAATGTCTGTATGTATGCTTAGATCTTTAAAACTACACAACGGATTTTGATGCAGTTTTGCGGGCAGAAGCTAGTCACATATAATTGTATAATTAACTAGCTTCCGCCCGCGGCTTCGCCCGCAAAATATGTCGACAAATTAAACACATAAACCTTCCTCTTGAATCACTCTATCTATTAAAAAAAACTGCATCAAAATCCGTTGCGTAGATTTTAAAGATTTAAGCATACATAGGGATATAGGGACAGAGAAAGCGACTTTGTTTTATACTATGTAGTGATGTCATACAAAAGATTGCAAAACTTTTTAAAAGAGTAACGGTGGAGTTTCTTGCCCATTCTTGAAGGGGCAACTAGCATCTATTCTTTTTTTGTGTTCATTTTGTCGTTCAAAAGTCCCTTTCTGTCTTTCATATGATTTATTTCAAATAGGCACACTATTTGAAATAAATCATATGACTTTGACTTAAATACTAATCCACAAAAAAATACAAGAATAAGTATGTGTGTATAATCACTATAATAAACCAGCTCAATAACCCCACACCACACACTCCACATTAATTGCTTAAGCAAGCCAAACACATCTGAAAATACGTTCCGTATGCCATTTGTAGTTAGTATTTCGGCTAAATTCTCGTCGGGTAGGTACACAAGTTGGCGGTTACTGTTCTGTAATAAACATTGTTTCTGTGCAGGTAACTACTGGGACATACGGTCACTGTGTGTGAACAATGAACTGGGCCAAGTTATATAAGGTTACCTAAAGGAGATTCCGTCTCATTGCAAAGTAAGGTTTTCCATCAGAGCCAAGTTTAAATTACGCCATTTTTTTAATACGATTTTTATTACGTCTATATGGGAAACTTAATACCAAACTAATAAGTTTTTGGCGAAGTAACGGTCAGTTGTGAATTGTCAATAATCATCAGGCTATAGCAGACCACCTCTGGATAAGTATATCTAATTGAACGCCATTCAGCTCATTCAATAAATACCGGTATTTCAATCACAGATTTAAAAATACAATGAACATTTGGTGCGGTTTTACTATCATTTAAAGATTTATATACAAAGTGGAGACGACAATACGCTCATAAATTAAAGTGCGTATATCTAATACCGTCCCCAGCCTGCATACGAAAATTCAATCAAATACATCGAACGTTTTAGTCACTATAGCTAGTCAAAGATTGACAAGAACCATAGTCGGCCCACCACTAGTTAAGTTTATTTGAAAAAATCACTTTTTAAATTTGAGCGTTAATATTTATTCTATAGTTCCAAAATATTCCTATTCATTAGTATTGTCAGTGTTTTCATTTAAGGTCGTATTGTTTCTCAATATTGTATACCGATAATACATTAACATTTATCTTAGAAATAGTTCAGAATTCTCGATGTTCTGACATGTTACCACATAACCGTCAAAGCAGAGCCGATCACTCGTCTGCTATAGTTTCTAAAATGTTGTACGAACTGAATATCCGTGAGTCCCAAAGCTTATGTCCCAGCTCCTCGTAGAAGTGGAATCTCATAGATATCTCGCAGTAGATTCCATACACCGGTGCCGTTAACAGTTATTCACAACATTCGCTAGTTTTCAAAACTCCTAGGAGTTATACAGTGTGTTTGGTTAAACGAGGGACATACTTTCGGGTTGTATAGTACACATGGAAATCAACAACTTTGTGCATGGAAACAGCTCTGAAATGTGAAAAAAATATCTGCAGTTCAGCATACATTTTGACGAATTGTGCGAACTTAACCTACTAAACAGCTGATTTTTTTTTCACGATTTCAGGTATATTTCCATAATCAAAGTTGTTATTTTCATGAGTATAGAACCCCCTGAAAGTATGTCCCTCGTTTAATCTAACACACTGTATAACATATCGTATATATGTAGGCCATGTTTACTTTTACAATTACAGCTTAATTTCCTGAAATAATTTTGGTTATTTTACAGCGAGTGTAAGGATTAGAGAGTACTAGCGTGAAATAAGCTTTTATTTTTATGGTTGGGGTAACCACGCTTCGTTTTAAATAGAGAACCAACCACCACCTGCTTTTTTTTGAGCCTTAGCATTTGTCATCTCGACTGGCCCGGGTTAGGGGCATATCTTAGGCTTAGACGTAGCATAACATCAGAAAGTGATATGGCCTCTCATTGTATATTTGTATTTGTCACCACAATACATAGCAAAGAAAATTAATTTAAAAAAAACTTGCTATATAATATTTTTGTGGTGAATCATACTAATATTTTAAAGGGGAAAGTTTGTGAGTGAGTGTGTGTGAGTTTATATGTTTGTCCGTCCTTCGTGCTGAAAGGGCTTGACGGATCTGGATGAAATTTGGCACAGAGGTAGTATGTCCTGGATTTAACATATTATAGGATACTTTTTATCCGAGAAGTACAGAGGCCAGCACATCAAGTTACCACAATCTGTCAAATTTCTTTGATAATATTTCAACTTTATTGCAAAGACTTATGGTTCATTTTTAATTGAGACAATTTGACAGTTAGGGATAGCTTGATGTGCTGGCGTCTGTACGTTCCCTTGGGATAATTTCCGACATCCACTCGAGCGAAACCACTGGCAGCAGCTAGTAGTTATACAGAGTTGATACGACAGAGGGGCTTTCCTTTAAACAGCTTATACTAGAGACCATTTTCAAGCTCTGTACCAAAAATCAATTAAATAGGAGCAGTAGTTTAGTCGCAAATGATTTTTTAAGTTTTTGCCCCGTTTGAACACGATGTATCTTTCCTAACAGAGCTCCGGCGCGCGCGGGTCGGTGCCGCTGCGTTTCAAGGTCAGTTTTTATTTACAAAGGATGGTTGCGTTTTACTCTGATTTGTAAGCTATTTAGTTTGTTTGAAAAAATAAAAACCTAATTTTTGGTGTTTTTTATTTTTATACCGTACCGAGTTAATATATATATAGTATACGTAGTGTAATTTAATGCCCCTCTGTCATATCAACTCTGTATAAACATAAATATCAGACACACGTAATTCTCTTTCTAAGATCTGACAACGTCAAGACCCGTTTTTCGGGCAAATTGGCACTTTTAGAGCATTATATCGATGGAGCGGAATTAAGCACACAAAATTCCGCTCCAATTGGTCCCCGGCCTAAATGCAGAATGCAATCCACAAAACAGTCAGGGATCTCCCTCTAAACGTGGTATTCCTGTTCTCGGGTTGAGCAAAGGTCTAATAGGCCTTCATTTAGTTAAACAAGCCGCTTGCAACGACTCTCAGTGGCATTGTGTTTAAAACAGGGGAGATTTCAACAGCCATCGCTACACAAAGAGCTACTTCAGCTGTTGAATTGATACAAACAGTATTGTTTCGAATTTAGTCAAGTAATTGTGTATGTATTTCTGACTATAGAAATAAATAAGTCGAATCAATGATTGGTGTATACAATTTTGAAATTAGGTGGCTACTTTTAGCGGATTTAATAAATAAAAAGCTAAAAATGGCTATAAAAGGGGGCTTCTCTAAAACTCGAAAGATTACCACACTAAATGCTGACTTTTCAATAGTCAGATATGTTTTATTGGAGGAATAAAAATGGCAGTTTGCCCAACCGCCATTTTTATTCGTCAGATGAAAATTATCTGACTATTGAAAAATCAGCCCTAAAACAAACAAATTCAATGCTTGCTAATTTTATTGCTAAAATTGTAAACATATTTTTTTAATTTGTGTCACCCAAGAAACCTTTTTCGCGGTGCATTAAACACTTATTAATCATTAAATTATTGGATTTCATTCTTCGCTTACCTAAATATCCAATTTTTCCGATATACCTACTGACGAAACCAATCATATTTTAAGCCAGTTGGTCTACAAGCTGCTCTTTTAACATCTGCAAGTTTTTCATTAGGCCCTCGGTGAGCATTAGACATAGCAAAACACAATAACAATGGTGAAATCACGCCGGCGGCTACCGCCTGATTTACGCCCACTGCAGTTACACTAATTAACTGGCAAATTAATTATTATTGCAACCAGGAAGCCATGTAAAGCCACCTTTCTGTGCCACTATTCGTCATAGCTAATCAGTTAAGTGCGGGGGATCAGAGATTTGATCACGATATCCGTAATTTGCTTCAAAGATTTTCAGGCTTTGACATTTGAATAATAAAAAAAAACCTAAAAGAATTTATATGAAATAAATCCTTCATAGACGTTTATAGAAGACAGCAGTGATAGCCTAGTGGTGTAAACGTCGGACTGCCAAGTCCCGAGTTCGAATCCAATGCAAGCACCTCTGATTTTACGGATTTATTATAAGTAAGTATTGTATAATTATCATTTGGTTAAAAATTGGTGAAGGAAAACATCGTGAGAAAACATGCCTGAGAGATATTTCTCAACAGCATGTGAAGCTAAGTATGTGGAGGCTCATGGGGCAGCATAAAAACTCTGACACCAGGTTAATCACTAACCACACGAAAATAAATAATATACAAAGACTTACTTACAACAAATCAGCTATAAAGTAATTTTGTTTAATCGAAACTAAATAGCGCAGTCGATACGCTACAGTTGCGGTTAACACAACACCAGATCAAGCGTCATACACTCGAACATAATTGTATGACGCCATTATCTGTGAATTTAGATGTAGTGTCGCGTTAAGCACCGATCGTATAGCTTAATTATCTCTGCTCATACAGCAGCTCAGTCAAGCCGCGTGGATTACAAACCGCCGCGCCTGTTTATCAGACGAAGCCTCTAAACCGATTGGTTTTCGCATCATCTGCCTGATTCGCCTACTACGTACTCACATTATAAAGCCGTCACCGTTCACCTGGAAATATTCCAATATATTTTGCGGAGAACGTAAATATTTTCATCCGGACAGCATCGCGGTCAGTGCATCCAATTAATGCAGGCGTTGGCGTCGTTTGTAAAAATCGCCTTTACGCAGCGTCGAATGAAAACACATTGGCGGGCCGGTCGCCGGCCGTGCGGCGGAGTACGGCCGTCATCCGCCCCGGGCACCGTCCCGCCATAATTGTGACATAAAACCTGATAGTGTTCCGCTCACAAAATATATTATTTGCCATAATCATTATGAATAGAGGTTATATAGGTACGCGTAAGTGCGTAAACGTGGGGCTTAACCAGAACTTATAGTAGGTAGCAGATATAAGACTATGGGAGATAATTTAGGAGCTTACTTTATTATTTTTTGCGCATTTAAGTCGCCTGTTCTATTTTCAGGATGTACCTAAATGGTATTTATAAATCGGTTCCACCATTTAGAAAGTTAGCCTGCTTCTACCAAAAATGAGGGTTGGTTCTATGCTAATTCTATTTTCTTGTTGATTCTACAGTTGCCAATAAATCAAACATATTCTCCCATCAACTTTCAGAAACATGAAGATCAGGCAAAACAATATTTGTGAATGGTGCGGGTTTGGCCCGCGGCAGTCCGGCCTGTGTTTGCCTAGGCCGGCCGGCCATATTTGCCGTTGGTGTCGCCAACGCCGGTCCCCACATAACCACTAATCATATTTTATGGTGCACGCTTAACTCAAATATTCGATTTGGATTAAACGACGCACGGAAAAAATGCGACGCAATTCCCCATGTTTTATGAGAGATTGTAATTTGAGGAGTAGAATTAATTCTATTGATCGCGTCGATATCATCGTAAAGTTAGTAAATGCGGTCGATGTCGTGAATTAATGATCGAGAATCGTGCAATAGTCACCGTTGAATGATATCTAATCTTGTGCGTTTACTTCCGTCATTCCGTGATTACCTTCTATGTACTTCTATACCTCAATGTATTTATGGAATTATCACAATTTAATCCATAATAACATTAATAGGTAGGTGAACCTTTTATCTTTAAGCATGTAACGTACATATCAAGTTACACAAAAACAGTATTGATAATACACTCCACATTGAATCAATACAAACAATAGCTTTCCGATGTGTACTGCGGAGTGGTACGATCCTTTAACCCGTGAAAATGTGTAATTGTCACGACACTATCCCACAATTTACGTTTGATATGCGAATGTTCCGCGTGACAACACGCGTAGCTTGTCATGCGTCACGTGACTGATAGCTTTAATATAGTCCCGTTGATTATCCAGCCGAGCGGAAACGCCAAACGGTAATCTAGATTTAATACCACGGCTCATTGCGGCTCGGCCTGCCTCGGCATTGTCCTTGTGCCTACGCACTACGTGTGACACCACCCTGCCTGTTAATTGAACTGTCTATAAGATTTCTAATGTGTGTGTTCGTTACGTATTGACAGGTGACAGCTGTCAGTGAATTACGAATAACTTGATTAGAAAAAGGTTAATTTTGTTTAAAATTCGAATCGAATTTGTATATATCAACGGAGCAGCATTCTAAAGTTACATTTTGTATCCGAAAAAATCCTTTAAAAGCCGATAAATTCAAAACTAGAAGCTACTGAAGTTCGAATTTTAAAATGTCTTTTAAATAAACTTAAAGCGGATAGTGGAAGTTGGAAGACTGGAATAGAAATAGCAGCCAGTGTTTGAGTTGTCTTTTAAATTGCTTGCTTAGGCAGAACTAAGGCTAGGGTACAACATCGCGCCATTTATTATAATTAGCGTGGGCGACTAACACAATACAATTTTCTTCGTTACTTCTTCAACTACCCCGAGACATTTTATGAATTAATTTAATTTTGCTCTTGCAGATTTCCTTTTGACCCCACTTTTTATTTATAACGGTACACATAAATTTAGATTTTCAATAAAAGGTAGGTCCGAAAATACCGGGTGTCCACTCAATATTTTTCATATGAATCACAGTTAAAAAGTAATTTAAAACCATTTTTAAATGCCGACGAAAACATTGTGTCAGACGTAATAAAGCTGGGAATAGCATTCTAATGAATGATATTGGTCCTCCTATGGGATTACAAGTTAATCCTCTTGAAACGGAACCAGAGGCAGGGGAGTGCGGTCTGCGGGAGGCTACGGTAGGTAATAAAATTCTTACGTCATCAGTGGACCGACGGACTATGGGCTCAAGGTATTATCGCCTCATCTGCTTTGTTTTTTTGAATTATTTAATTCACGGGTCATTTCCCCCGAATTAGCGAAGTTGAATTTTGATTCTGTAAGGTGGCGATTACTTTAAATTAGGAATTGTTAATTAGTGACTTCAGGGAGACGGTCCCCATTGGTGATTCGTGCCTCCTGTTCTTTCTTCCTTCTGTATTTACTGAATTTCAGTTCTCAAGCCTCTTGACTTTTGGAATATAAAATACACAAGTACAGTAACGACGTTCCCTGTCTTGTTTCGCACAATGCATATCCAGTGTGGTAATAAAATCTCAAGGTAGCTAAAATAAAATTATTATAAACCTGAGTCACCGGCTCACAGCGCGGATCGTGACATTTCTCGCTCACGATATTCACTCGTTAGGCGAGATTTTCTTCTCGGAACCTTTGAGTAAACTCTTATTTTTACGAAGCATTCTGCCAATATCAGTCTCCTTTGTTCCTTCGTCTATACAATGACATTACTTCAAACCGTAAAACAGGCGTAATAGTTGACACTAGTAAAAGCTTTCGAGGTCGTGGATATAAAAAGAAAACAATATTAGTGTTGTGGTTCGGGTGGCACATTAATATACATTTGGTTGCGGGGCCGCGGGGCGGGGCGACGGGCGGGCCGCAGTTTCATCGCACATTGAACAACAAAATAAAATTAGCTACCCTTATTTATTTCAGTTACGCAGCCATTACAGGTGAATTAAGTTCACGTCAACGTAAGCCCGCAGTGACAATAGTTCGCTCCGAATGAATGGAAACAACGGCGTACAAAGTCTATTTGAAACCAGATGAAAGCATTACATTCTTAATAAAAGGGTGGTACTGAAGATTAATGTTTGCGTTATTTTCTCTCTATCGCATCACAATACTCAGTTAATTAGTTTAAATAACAGTGTTTCGCCAGACGCGCAAACAGAGACCCTTAATGAAGGCAACCAATTCTTGGGGCTGAACCGAAACGGTCTCTCATTTCAGGCTTAAAGGCGCAGGGCGTCGCAATACGCTGCGAGTTTGCCAAAAACAAGCCCAATAACGGTCTGGCAAACAGTACAAATGATGCGTTAGTGACAAAACGACGTACAAGCGACCCTCCCGTGCCATGCGAGCAGCGGAGACAGACGCTGACGAGCACGACGGGAAACAAGACAGGTTATTATCTCCCAACGAGCCAAAACACGTCAGAAAACCTTGGATATTTTCCACACGTCCTCGGGTATTCACTGGAGACTGGAAACGAAAATTAGTTACTGAAGATTTCTTGTTTTTGTCTGAATGCGTTGCGTGATTTTCATTGTTAAAAAATAACAAACGCCACATTTGAAATTGAAGTTCGCGTCCTGAATACCAAGGAGTACGCACACATCGCACGAGACACTCTTGTTTAGGATACGGTAAGCCGGAGTGTCCCGCTACTTTTAAATTAAATTATTTCTCTGCGTCTTTTGTGGTGAAGCTACTTCCACTACTTGTAACGGAAAAAGTAAAACGTGATAAAGTCAGGTTAGCAGAGGGCCTGAGTGGAAGCAGTGGCCGCAGAATGTAATGATATCCTCTGTCGCATATTTCGGAGCAGACCGTTGTTCCCGCGCTGCCGCTTTGTATTCTTTTGGTAAATTTTTTGCCGGATTAATTTGTCTGCGTATTCAAATTGCAAATTGTGAGATAAAAGGATGACCTTTTTAGGTTTGTTTTGCGAAAGATCCGGGATTTTGCCCGAAAAATATATCGGTATGAAAATGAAGCTGAAACGAAAATAATGTGGTGTTAATTTTTGAAAAATATGGAAAATGTTTTTTGCTAAATATTAAAACAAAATGACACAGAACAGAACACAGCTCGCGACAAGAAACACATCGAGCTTGATAGAGGGTGACATTTTCTTAAGTTACGGCATTCTCTTACTGATTCAATATCCTTTTTCTATTTTGTTCGTGAAGCATATCGCGCGATTCATAGTCTATAGATATTCACGTCTGAGTTTTCACGACTTACTAGTTAAAAACACAGACACTTTGTAAATCTTTTTACAAATACAGTTAAAAAGTTTTGTTGTAATACAGAATGGATATAAACTAACGTAAAAAAGTATATAATATATGCGTCGTATACCTCGCAAGTTATAAATTTTTTAATACGCTCATAATCTGAATTCCACTTGATGATGAACGCAAGCCTGCGGCAATTTTTGAATATTGAACCCAAACCTTTGGTTTCTACGCCATTTGTCTCCCATAATTGCCCATCTTTCAAACCTAAATATGTACTACAACCGAAGTAAATTATTAGAATACGTAAAAGGGACGCACACAAAGATTAACCGCTACCCATGCACGCACATTGTATTTAGGTTAATATATTCTAAGACATAATACGAAAAGTTATAATCTCCGAAACGCAATTGTTGGAATAAATAAAACAACAAAAAGGAAGCGTCATCCTCTTTGACGATTTACTTCAAATTGAGTATATCAAAACAGACGCAATATTCTATTGTAGCGATTGCTAAATTCTTACAAGGAGTATTTTCAATCGAGCCGCTGGAGCAAGTGGTGGAGGCGCCGAGCCGCGCTCCCTCCCTATATTTTCCTGTATATTTTTTCCCCTCTCTATGAAGAAGTCATAAATCACGTGGATGTAAATCTGTAGCATCCAGTTGCGGATGAGTGACGCGCCATTATCGTCGGCGGAGGCCCGCCACAGGCCTAAAACTTGACGCCAAGCTAAACTTTTAACTCCAACAATCCATTTTATCCGTTCTGGGTTAGTATCATAACTTCAATAATAGTGAGTTTAATATCATGTTGATTGTTGAGAAGACACCGGTTGAAATTCTGTTGAACTTTCCTTTTGAAAATCTTAAAATAATTTAGTAGACGTAAATTAAATTTATAGAGATTTTAATTAAGAATTGATGACAAAACATTTGTTCTATGAACCTTTTTGGGACTTTTCGACTCGTGGATTTGTTGATAATGAAGCCAGACTACAATTTATTTAATAAAAAAATATTTGCTCTAAAATTTACCTAGGTTCGTCCAACAGAATTTTCACAAAGCAAACTATTACAGAAACAAGATCCTATTCAGAAAAACTACAAAACCTCCTGTCTCGTTGAACATAAACATTAATCTAATAAAATAATGGAACGTCACACACGGAGATTTTGTTTGTGAAGTATGTTATTGTTCGTAATAAGCCAACACGTCTCCGGACTGCCACATCCATCATAGTCCCGGAGTCATGACTGCGTGTCTGAGACCATCCGTCACGCGCTCTGATGATCTTGGGCCAAGATTCCACTTTGCGAAAGATTGCTCATAAGTTGGGCTATGTTGGGCCTGTTTTTAGGGTTCCGTACCTGAAAAGGAAAGAACCGAACCCTTATAGGATTACTTCTTTGTCCGTCCGTCCGTCCATCTGTCTGTCATGATTCTTTTTCTCTGGAACGCATGGAAATACCCCATGTATGTGTTTTCAAGTCAATGGCATTAAATACGTAGGTCTTGTAGCTCTGAAGAACAATTTTCTAAGTGAACCCAATAAAAAAATCCGTCCATTTGTGAGGTAGTTTTTTTTAAAGAAATCAATACATGAAGAAGCATGAAATTTGGCAATATGTGTCTGTTTGGCGATGGGTCTCACAACACAGGTAAACGATAAACTCCGAAAATCGTTATTCAAATAAAAAAATGCAATAAACAAACATACATTTACCGTTGCGGAATTGACGGTGACGTTTATCGATGTATGGCAGAAAATTTTTTCAACTACAAAATCAGTTTGATCTTGGGACCAAACTACAGAACTCTTCATTGTTGGCGGTCCAACCCACACTTGAAAAAATAATTGGTGCGATTGGTGTTAAAGACACACCAATTTAAAACTAAATCATTTTAAAAAAATTACAAAAGACGTGACAGTTAATACGTATACGTGTACGGTCCCATAATCTATGTGTGAAATTAACATCAATGTTAATATAAAAAATAAATCATCAGTGGACATCTCTTAAAATAGAACAGATGCCAGCACAGCGAGCTATCCCAAACTGCCAAATTTTACAAATTGAAAATTAACTTTATTATTTTATAATTAAGCTAAAAACTATCAAAAAAAATTGATAGATAGGGGTAACTCAATGTGCTGGCCTCTGTACAAAATATATACACTTTTTTTTTACAGTAAAATACGCTACGCTATAAAAATGTATTATTTTTTAACAAAAAAATATACGTATCGATTTCCGGTTTTTTTGTTTATTGTCTGAAAAGAAATACTCATTTTTCATTTTCCTTAGACAACTCAATTTTATCAAATGTTCAAAATGTTTTCTGAACAATAAATGTCAAAAAATGATATGCGTGTTTATTGTGTAAATCATAGCGAGATATTATTATAAATATTTACACGATTTTCTTTCACTTTCAGGTAAGGCGAAGATCTTTCTTACTTTCCGTTGGTACCTAAGTACAACACTAGATGAAACGATGTAAGTAAATACACTACTCATTACATTAGATGGTGTTCAGGGTCTGATGGTGGAGCCTGTAGATAATCATGGAATTTCCCAAAAAAACGTCATAGCACCATAGAGTTTGGACTCGCTGGTTTTGTTTTGACAAATACTGTAAGCTCAAAGTAGCTTACTACTACTTAGGTCTCTCAGCTTACTCTACTTAGATCATAATCTCGAAGGAAAGGAAAGAAGGACCACAAGCATATTTCATGTAATTATATTTACATAAACACTTTTGTAACAATAATAATGTCAATAGAAATAAAACGTAATTTAATACAGATTTTAATTCTTTGAATAAATATAAGGGTTGCTATTTAAAAAAAAGATTAATGAGAATCTAAAATCCACCTAAAATCTAAAATCTACCAAAAATGAAAGTACCTACCTAGTTATTTTCTCTCCTTTCCTCAAAATACTTTGGCTTTAATATTTTAAATATCTAATAATTATTAAATGCAGTTACAACTGAAATTACAAATTGTGACCTACTTAATTTTTATAAGGAGTTTTGGTTTTGTTGAAATAGTTAGCCTGTCATCTATGTTGTTTTGAATCCTTTAATATTTGACAAAGTATATAATTTAATTAAACTGAAAACCTAAAAAAAGAAGCACATACTTGTATAAAATCGAAATTATTGCGACAAAATTCATTAAAGCAATTTTTTTCTGCACCTACATCGTGAATGCCAGAAAATTGCCGAAGAAGTGCAAAATAGTCTAATCTCTTTATTAATATTACGTCAAGTTATAAGTTTAAACAGTTTAATACCGAAGAAACGTAGCTGATTCCCGTTAATTACGTCCGTCAACTTGTCGGCAGCGCAAATTAAATTAGTTCACAGTTTAAAATTTTAAAATTTACAATTGTACTTCTTAACAAGTAACGTTCAAAAGTTGCCAGAAATTTAACTTAATCAAATCGGTCGTGGTCGACGTTAAACCTATTTTGAACCAACTTCACCTCAGTTAAACGAGTTACTTTAAATAGCACTTCAGCTAAGAAAGCTAACTTTTATATTCGCATTTATTATTTTCATGTATAGGAGGAGCTAGTGGCTAAGTAATAACAGCCGCACGGGTCGATCCATCAGGTTAAGCTACGCTTGCCGCGGTTGGTTCGTAGATGGATGACCATCTTTACATGTCGAGACTCCTCCGTGCCTCGGAAAGTACGTTAAGCCGTTGGTCCCGGCTGTCATTAGAGGATCTTTGACAGTCGTTACGTTTAGTCAGAATCCTGAAAGTCTGACACCCAGTCAGGATTGTGGAGGTCAGATAGGCAGTCGCTCCATGTAAAATACTGATATTCAGCTGCATCCGGTTAGACTGGAAGCCGACCCCAACATAGTTGGGAAAAGGCTAGGTAGATTGAATTTGTTAGTATAGGAAATGAGAATGGCTGAAGTAAAAGGGCGCATAATTAGTTGGAGATAGTAAGTGAATAAAGTGGATTAGTTCTGCAGGAAAGTTTATAAGACTCTTTCTTTGTATGTAAGTTATAAGATGCTGCTGCTCATTCAGCTATCGAATTTCTTGTTGGGTTTTGACAGCACCTTTTTACCTGGGTAGTTATTTAGTTAAGTACCTTCAATAATACGTATTTAATCCACTTTTATCTTGATGGATGTCTGAGAGATATTTCTCAATAGCATGTGAAGCTATATCAGAGTAAGCGGTTAAGCGGGATTGTCCGAAAGTGTTACCGCTACCCCGGAACATAAAGGACTAAAGAAGGAACATGGATGGGTTTTAGTCAGTAAGAGTCTGACACTCCACCCAGAGCGGGAGAAGTCATTGGATGATATCCCATCCTCAAAAAAAAAGAGGCCCATGGGCAACATAAAAACTCTGCCACCAGTTTAGTCACTAACCACATGAAAAGAAGAAGAAGATCTCGATAATATTTAATACTATCTGTTAGAAGATCATAGCTTCCTATCAGTTTACAAAGAAATTAATATAGTATAACTGACGGACTGCGAAGTAGGTACTATAACATAATAATATTTTTTTATAGTAATGTTTGACCAACAAATGGCTGCATACTGAAAAAAAAACAGACTGAATTCAACCTCCCCTAGGGTTCACGACATACTTTCACATAATTAGGTCAATTAATTATTTTTACGTTGAAAATTATACCGTAATGCTCTTAGCGTGGCGAAGTCCTGTAGAAATTATATTAGTTTTATAGGGCAGAGGCTAATTGCTATTATCAATTTAAAAAAAAAAACATAATCTGTAGTTGAAAAAGCTTTTGCAGGTTTTCGATAATAATTTGTAACGCCGAATACTTTGATCGTTATCATAAATTAAGCATGACTAATAAAATTGATGATAAGAAACGGACAAAAATAAAATATAAAATCACATAGATAAAAGATAGCTCGTCTTAAAAACTTCCATCACCGTACGGAAATTAAATATTATGCCAAGATATAATTGTAAAATTGCATTTAATGCTAATAAGTATTCCATTTGATTCTAAAAAATTGTGACGTCATTTCAAACAATTCACATACTAATTCCGCGTTTTGACAAGTCATAAAAAGTAACGTTATTGACTACCCTTTCGAATTTCTATAGCGTGTCTACGTTAAACCAATTTTAATTAATAGCTGCAATAGATCCTCCGGAACTTACCGGGCGATTGTTTCAGGGTGCGATATCCGGGTTAGTTTGAATAAAATCGAATGATCGGTTCCGGAAATTGTAAAAGTAGGTAATATACAACTTAAATACTCATTCGGAAAAACTTCCAAAACAGATAATTTCCAACATTGTCTTTGGTATGGCAACGCACATGCAATTTCTTTGGGAGGTACACAACGCACGGAGAGGCCTCGGTGGCCGCTGAGGTGTTGCGATTTCTTTGGAAATTAAAGCACTCAACGCACTAAGACGCCGCGGTGGCCGCTGCGGCGTGGCGAATGCGTGCTCTGCCTTATTGCAGATGGCAATGGTGACGGTGACTGCTTCCAATAAGCACCCATGGCTTGCGTGCCATCATCTGCCTAGTATTTCCCAACTATGTTGGGGTCGGCTTCCAGTCTAACCGGATGCAGCTGAATACCAGTATTTTACATGGAGGGACTGCCTATCTGACCTCCACAACCCAGTAACTGGGCAATACGATACCCCTTGGTAAGACTGGCTGTCAGACTTTCAGGCTTCTGAATACCAGTAACGACTGTCAAAGATCCACGAATGACAGCCGGGACCAACGGCTTAACGTGCTTGCTGAGGCACGAAGGAATCTCGATATGTAAAGATGGTCACCCATCGACGGCCAACCCCGGCAAGCGTAGCTTAACCTGATGGATCGACCTGTGTGGCTGTTAGTACTTAGCCACGAGGGGAGCTCGTGACTAAGTATGCTCCACGTGCCATAAAATAGATATCTATGTAATTTATATGAATTATACAGCACATACAACTTTTCCTATATCCCTTGCCACAAGGTCGTTTGATATAGTCGCAACATGTTATTATCAACGATTAAAAAATGCAGCTATTTAGCAGGCGACTCCATTGTATGGTGCATTGCATGTCGAGCTATGACATAGCGTGCATTAGCCAACCCATGAATTTGCCCCGCGCATATTCGTAGCGTGAGCCACCCTACTTAAGTTAAATATTTCTTGTAAAATTTCTGATTTAATGAACTATTAAGGAGTGCTATGTTTTCGTTACCTAGGAACTAAAGAAAGCTCTCAAATGTAATGTGAAATTTTGTTCGTAGATAATTATTATTAACGGTATAATATATCTTTTAACCGTTAGTGATTAATTAACTTAAAGTTAACTAGTAGGTGCTTGAAAACCACTGCAGTTTTACATATTTTATTCAGCAGGGTTATTCATGTTAAATTCGGTTTTAGGAAAGTAGGTAAAACACAGCATGTTTCTAACACTATGAAAAATAACCTACTCGTAAAAACCAAAAATCTTTTCTTCAAATTATTTTCGTGTGCCGAAAACATCAAGGAACGCAAAGCACATAATTAAAACCGGCAAAGTAAAACTGGAATATTAGGTAAAAGTGAAATATCACACGAGAACTTATGAACTTAAGTACCAGACTTATGGTACTCACGAAAATTAGTCCTTGCATTCATTAAGCCTAGGTAGGAAATAAAAACAGAGTAATGGCGCCTGAAAATACCGACGGGATTTAAAAGAGAACGGCTCTGCTTGACTAAGTTAAAGTTACACGGGCAACTTGAAACGAGTAATTGGGTATTTGAAAGGGTAGTCAATAACGTTACTTTTTATGAACTGTCAAGACACGGCATTACTACGTGATTTGTATGACTTCTAACAATGTGACGTCACAGATTTTTTGAATCAAATGGAATACTTATTAGTATTAAATTCAATTTATAAATTATATCTTCGCATTATATTTAATTTCTATACGGTGATGGAAGTTTTATGACAAGCGGGTTTTTTCCATGTGATTTAATATTTTATTTTTGACCGATTCAAATAGTCAATTGTTGCCGATTGACCATGAAATTAACGCAATACCGAGCAATTTACGGCAAAATTAAATATTTTAGGAATGATTCCTTGAAGAACCTTTAAAAATAGAATAGAATAGTTATAGCCTAGTGGTGTGACCGTCGGACTGCCAAGTCACAGGTCTCGAGTTCGATCCCAAGGCACGCGCCTCTGATTTTACGGACTCATGTGCGTATTGTATAATTATCACCTGCTTAAAAATCGGTGAAGGAAAACATCGTGAAGAAACCAGCATGTCTGAGAGATATTTCTCAACAGCATGTGAAGCTAAGTCAGAGGCCCATGGGCAGCATAAAAACTCTGACACCAGGTTAGTCACTAACGACACGAAAAAGAATGAAGATAGTTGTATTTTTTTATATATAGCCAACAAAAATGAAGAGATTACTGCCAATTAAAAATATCTCCACTCCTTCGGGCAATAATTACCGAAAAAATTGCCCGTGTAATCACAGCTTTAACATTGCGACCTTTAGCTATACTAAGCTACCTACAGTGTGTCGTTGTTCTACAATGGAGGAAGATTGAAAATGCATATTTAATTTTCGTTTAAAGTGTAGGTCATTTCATTACTGCCTTTTCCGTGAACTGTTTTTAGTGGTTTTGTAGCCCACTGTTTTTTGGAGAACGCAATTGTTTTTGTGATTGCTTGGGAATAGTTTGACTCGTGGATTGTCCGGAAGGGTTACTGCTACCCCGGAACATAAAGGGCTAAGGAAGGAACATGGATGGGTTTTAGTCAGTAAGAGTCTGACACTTTCTTTCGAGCGGGAAGAGTCAATTGATGATTTACCAACCTCGAAAAAAAAATTGGTGCTATATAAATAAATCATTTTTGTACTTCCGCTAGCACAACGAGACGGATATTAGCCAAACAATTTTTCAATAATTGTAATAATGAATAGCGCTCAAACTTTGGTGATATGATGACAGATAAATGTAGTACAATAATGGTTGTAATCATATACTGCACATAACTTCATAAATATATAAATAGGTTACCTTATATACTATAATAACATATACATGTGGAGGCTTGTTATTAGCAATTTTTAAGTACATTTTTTTAAGCATTTATGTAATTAGTCTGTACGCCTTCCTCAAAACAATGAAAAAAAAAAAAAACCTACGCCCCGACTAGTTTTGGATTCGAAAGCAAACAAATAAAATAATAGAGAGCAATTTTAAAAATACCTTGCCAATTGCAGTATGTAAAACAAAGGATTGGTAAACAAAGTAAATTATTTAGGTAAAGAAACAAAAAAACACGTAACTGAAAAGGGAAAAACAAGCATTATCACTACATAGTATAAAGCAAAGTCGCTTCCCGCGTCTGTCCTAATGTCTGTATATATGTATGCTTAGATCTTTAAAACACGGATTTTGATGCAGTTTTTTTTTAATAGATAGAGTGATTCATGAGGAAGGTTTATATCTATAATAACATGCAATTCCAACATCCACGCGGGCGAACCCGCGGACAGGAGCTAGTTAGCAATAGAATGTTGATTTCGCAAGCGGGGGACTAACAACTAGTACTAGTACTAGTTATAAGTATGATTTACTAACAATGTATGGAATATTTTTGATTCTGAAATAAAATTAATAATAATAATAGTACCTACCTACACCATGTTGGTTTGTCCCCGGAATTAACTCATTACTAGATTTTATTTTATTTTATTCGGCAAACTCACAGCTAACTTATACAGTGTTCGCAAACAATATGAAACTAAAGACCATTTACGAGTTTCCAGTGATACCAATATTGTTGTACTTAATTGAAACAAACCTTTTGTCCATCCGTCCGTCCGTCTGTCACCAGGCTGTATCTCAAGAACCGTGATAGTTGGACAGTTGAAATTTTCACAGATGATGTATTTCTGTTGCCGGTATAACAACAAATACGGAATATAATAAATATTTAAGGGGGCTCCCATACAACAGATATTTTACTACAACAACAGATTTTTTGTCGTTTTCATCGATAATGGTAAAAAGAGGTAGGTTTATATTTGATGATGTTTGTTGAGAATTGGGTATTTGAAAGGGTAGTCAATAACGTTACTTTTTATGAACTGTCAAAACGCGGCATTTGTACGTGATTTCTATGAAATATAACAATGTGACGTCACAGATTTTTAGAATCAAAAGGAATACTTTTAGCATTAAAAGCAATTAAACAATTATATCATCGCATTATATTTAATTTCTGTACGGTGATGGAAGTTTTTGTGACGAGCGGGCTTTTTTCCATGTGATTTCATATTTTATTTTTGACCAATTCAAATAGTCAATTGCAAGATAGCATAAGGTAAATAAAGTTCTAACGTAACAATGCGTTCTGCACGTACAACAGAGTTTTGAAAATCCAACCTCTAAGAGGGCGGAAAGAGGATTCCAAATTTATATGGAGGAATCTTAGTATTATCGTGTATATTACTTCCACTCGAGCACAGCTGTAGGCAGAAGCTAGTAAATTATATCAGGTGGTGCTAACCTCTCTATTAATAACCTTATACCCACCCACTTAAAACTCTTTACAACCAT
The DNA here is from genome assembly GCA_951799385.1 of Hyppa rectilinea. NCBI lineage: Eukaryota > Metazoa > Arthropoda > Insecta > Lepidoptera > Noctuidae > Hyppa > Hyppa rectilinea. The sequence continues at coordinate 8,718,487 of OX637306.1, read as the reverse complement.
CATTTCATGCTTGAGAAAATTGAAAAATCAACAAATTGCACCCAGCTTTTTCTTAAAAACTGAATGGCTAATGTCAATAGGTTAAAAATTATAACATTTAAAAATAAGTTAGAGCGTCTCAATCCCACTAGTTATAACGTATACTCACACTAGCTAAACATATATCAGTACCAGATAAAACGCTGCAAAAGTTGGATAAAACAGATGAGCAACCTCAGCACCCCGTTACCATTTTTGTGTCGTAAAATCTTAATTTTGGAAAGACTTAAAAAGAAAGAAAAGTATAAGTATGCGCGAAGTATTAAACAGCGCTTACGTAAGCAAGATCCTCTCGGAATGGACGAAGATTTGCATGTTAACTCAGTTTTCATAAGTAATAGTTTAGTTTAGTTGAAATAACCCCGCCAACTTCGTCCAGAACGAGCTAACTTGACGATTACTCAGAAATATTTAGAATGTAACGAATAGTTGGAAAAGTTGTATTAGTTTTGGGGACAGATGGCAGCTCCTACTGTTATGTATAGTGGTGTCGAAAACATGGAGATTGTGAAATCACTTCCGCACAAACCAAGTGCGCCTTTCTGTGAACCGGTAAGTAAATATCTGCGGCAAACAAAACTTTGTGTAAAGCTGCTAAATTTTCAAAAAGTCAAAGTCAAAGTCAAATCATTTATTTCAAATAGGCACAAGTAAGGCACTTTTGAACGTCAAAATGAACAAGAAATAGAATTGATTCTAGTCGCCCCTTCCAAAAGGTAGTTTCGTGTGGAGAAGAATGGGCAAGAAACTCCACCGTTACTCTTTTAAAATGTTTTACAATGTTTATTTTTATTTATTTATTAACAAAGTACTGCCACACTGTTTTGTATACATGAATTATAACATTATATGTGAAGACGATGCACCCAGAATAAAAACACTACACCACAAAAGGTGAGAAGAAAAACACATATAGTAATGGTAGGTAACTTAAGTATGTCAAAAGTACATGGTGCTCACATATTTACAAACATTCTAAAAGTTAATATATAATAAATCAATCAATGTGTGAGAAGTTATTTCAACATGTTAAAATAGTATTTTATAAATAATAAATTATTACCTAATTTACTTAGCAACCAGTTTGATTTTGTCTAGACACTAGATTGCCCTGTGGAGCAGGACCAGCATGTTTCCAAGCATCCTTATCCTTTATATAATCCTCTAATTTGTAATATGCTTGTTTACAAAGTGTATTTTTAATGTGAGTTTTAAATTTTCTTTCATTTAATTGCAGAATGTCACAAGGTATTTTGTTGTAACATTTAACACAGAACCCCATAAAAGATGTATGTACTTTTGATAATCTAAAAAAGGGTTGATCTATTTTATCTTTATTTCTAGTATTAAAGTTATGCCTATCACTTATTTTGTTAAAAAGATGTCGATTTTTTCTTACATACATAATGTTTTCATAAATGAATTGGCATGGTACCGTCATAATATTAATACTTTTAAATAGTTCCCTAAGCGATTCGCGGCGACGTAGATTGTAAATAGCTCTGATAGCTCGCTTTTGCAGAATAAAAATGGATTCAATGTCAGCAGCCCGACCCCACAGTAAAATGCCATACGACATAATGCTGTGGAAGTAACTAAAGTAGACCAAGCGCGCGGTTTCTACGTCTGTCAACTGCCTTATCTTTCTAACAGCATAAGCGGCCGAGCTTAGCCGTCCCGCAAGAGTTGTTATGTGGGGACCCCATTGTAACTTGTCGTCTAGCGTGATTCCCATTTAAAAGGGTTAATGATATTTCTTGGCAGTAATAAATAACTTACAAATTGTTAAAGGTGTCCCGGGGGCACAGACTGCGCCCCGCTGACGATTCGCGGAGGAATAAGTTTTTCCACTCAAACTTTATTCGCACCTCAAGTTGCGCCATCTGTCTGCTACTCGCAACTTATATTCTTGCTTCAAATGATTTAGTTTGGGAGTACTCTTTCAGAAAATATTTTCTTTTGTTGCTCGTCAGAAGTATGAATGTACAATGGCGGGCTCGACGTCGGTACGTTTTCTATACTGACAATAAGTTCACAGGAGCCGTTTTGAGATTTACACAATCACATTCCACCATTACCTGCTGGGGAAATATATTGTTGTGTGTTGTATGAATATCTGATACGAGACTCGTGTAACGTCAAATATTGCGACTGAATCTTGTATATCGAAGATTCTGTTGTATACCGCGTGTACGAACCACAAAGACACACAGAGACAAAGAACATAAACTAACATTACGAAACACACAGATTTGCAAGAGATCCCTGACAAAACATTCTCTGCTATAAAACTATTTCAGTTTCAGTGCACTTGTTGTTTCAGTGCGAGTTCCGTAACTGATCTGAAGTACATAACCTACCTTTCAAAAGCAACTTTCTTATTCTCTCGTAAGTGAAAACAACAAAATGATTCCCCTAAACTTGATACAGACACCAATAAATCTAGCGTCGAGATAAGACTCAATAAAGTTGCCGGTGGCTCGAGCCTGTCATAATTTTAAGAGCGTTCATAAATCCATCAATATTTAAGCTCTCAGACCACAATATTTTTCTTCGCGGCGAACAAGCGGGAGGTGCGTCACACACTGCCACATAAATTCCGATAATCCCTGGCCTGTGCACATCGCGCTGCTACTTTACTGTATTCATGGCTATTATTCATGTGTTTGCTTTGCGGGCGGACGCCGCCAAGACTTAATAATTCGAGTGTAATATCGATGTACTCAACTTTACCAACGTATGCAAATGTTGTTCACTAAATGCTTTCTAAATTGAATCTTTCCACGTCAAAAACCAAAATGGAGATTGTTTTTCTTTACAGCAGACTTTTTCTATAAATAGCTGGTTGTTTATTGTTAAATTAACGGCGAAAGATAATGATGAGGTATTATTTTACGGATTGGACGTGACGTCTTTTTTTTTAAATTACGGAATTTACCTCAACTTTGTGTTTTGGTTAACCTTCCCAGAATATTTACGTTTTAGTGCTATTTTCTATATTGACTACGGACGGATTATTTGCTTTTATTATTCTAGATATTCATGGAAAATTTACCAGAAAAAATAAATATGTATTTCGAAAAAATTAATAATATATAAAGATAAAAAGTATATCATATTTTTTAGGAAACGTGCCTTTTATACATAATGTGAATGAAGCACATAAATATTTTCTATTTCGCCCATGTCCCAGCAACAAATTGCGAATAATCGTCATGTGTTATGAAGTGTCGCGGGTGTGTTTGCATTCCGCGGGCGCCGCGCGTCTCCGAACAAATTGTATTAGACGATGCCAATACGTGACCCTAAGAGAAATTCACACAACAACATGTGTACAACGACGCCATTTTGGTTTTTTCGATATGAAAATTAGGAGCCCTCCTGCGTGTTTGTCAGTTTTAGCACGAATTCTCTCGAAGGGGGAATCTCTTTTTTTCGCGTATGTTGGTATATTACTTACGTACTTACATTTGTGCGTGCCTACGTCAAATGATTTTATGATGAGTTTATTATCTCGTATGTTTATTAATTTTATGATTTTTATATACAGTGTGTTAGGTTAAACGAGGGACATACTTTCAGGCTGTAGGTACCTATAGCACTCATGGAAATCAAAAGCATTGTACATGGGACCAACTCTGAAGTATGAAAAAAAATATCAGCTATTCCATACATTTTGACGAATTATGCGAACATAAATGTAAGTACTGAACAGTTGATTTTTTTTTCATGATTTTAGGTATAGTACCATAGTCAAAGTTGTTCATTTTCATGAGATAGCACCCCCTGAAAGTATGTCCCTCGTATAACCTAACACACTGTATACAGGCAACACAAATATATTTTTATAATAACAATTATCCAAGATTGTACGCGGTTATACGTGTGCACTTCGCCAAATCTGTACCAAACTCATCAAATTAGCAGAGGCACAAAGGCAGTTAGCAAGAGAAACTTGGAGGATTTAATGCGTAACAAAAACATTGTTGTAATTGTATTATTCCGAGAAAAACAAATATCTTAAGCGAGCTAGTAAAGCTGACTAGGATAGCATAAATATGTTGAGCGTGGCGGCAGTAGATAGCAGAATATTTATTGCTTACGGTGCCCGCCGTTATTGGACTTGTCTTTTCGTCGTTTAAGGCGCACGGTGATGTGTTTATTCAATTTGCTGCCGTGGGAAATATTGTTACCTGCCTGCCACCGTTTACTGCTGTCGTCTAAACTCATCTCACTAGACTTACCTTAGGAAACCATGATACACTATTTTGAAGCAATTTATTCAAACAAGTTTACAAAGAACGTGTGTTCAAATTAACGTCATAATTTCTACGGGACCGAACTTTTTAGATTTCAGGGAAAAACACTTCCCCGAAAATTGTCAACCTATTTATAAACTGGCAATAATTACCCCTAAATAAAAGACAATATTTCAATCACTGTGACAAAATCGCACACGAAAAACATGAACATGTAATCAAATAAAACATTTCCAACTAGTTTACAACACGAGAACCATTTACGTCGTGATGAAATATTGAAATGTATCGATATATCATTCGGGTGGTATCAACCAAACATTTTCGTTATGGATGCGGTGCATTTGTAAACAATATTCATCGAGTTTTGAGTGTGGACGGACGGACGGATGGCTGAGCCGCGCCGCGTGTCGCCGTCGGCTGTCTTTAATTTTATATAGACCGTTGTTTGCTCACCCGAAATTTTCATAGCCAACGTTCCGATTCAATAAATGTGTACATACTCGATGACAAACATTATCTGACTTTGTTAACATATGAACGTTACCTCGCATCATTTGATCTGTTGACCTGTCAATTGTTGTTGAAATGGTTATGATTAATTTAATGAGCCCCAATTCCGTTTTACAATTAATTAAACAGAGTGGTGAATATTTTTTATAAATTCTACCCTTATAACACAAGTTTTGTTCTTTCCAATAATGTCGCTTTCTAAGACGATGATACACTCACAACTGGGCAAACTTACGTGATAAAACGCCGGATTAGTAAGACGGGATCTAAATATAATCTAAACTTTTACCACTAAAACAAAATTTGTATCGTCAATTCTGGTTTAAACGGGAAACTCCGGAATACAATTCCAAAACTCCTCACATAACGGGGCTTTTAACGAGACCTTTTTCGTGAAGTAACTAAAAACATCCCCCACAATGATCCATTATCTCCTCACGAGGACAAGTTAGCGATCTCCTTCCGTCTATTTTCACAAGTAATAACTAAATTTATCGTCAGACTTTCGGTCGTCGTCGTTGAGTCTTCCAATATCAGTGTTAGTTGTGCAGTCGGGTCACGCGCGGCCGGGCGGTGCGCGGTGGTGGCGTCGCGGGCGGCGCGGTGGGCGTGCCCGCCGTGACGCTCTGGTCGGCGACGCGTCATTAAAATTAAGCATCATTACTCTTGTAAAGCGAGTCGCGGTGTACCGGAAGGCGGCGGCTTATTGGTAAGTTTGTCGCCTCCTGACGGCTGCTAATCCTCCGCTTTATTGCTGTTCTAACAAATGATTCCCCGCTGGCTAGGCGACGTGACGCCCCGAGATGTGTCGCACGTCGGCGTCACTTCACACCCACATGCTAATATAGAGCCTCCCTTGACAAATTAACTCGGCCTGCATTTTACTTCCTTTTGTACTGAAAATGCGGAATGTAAGCACAGTACCTACTTACACATACAGAGTCAAATAATAAAAATAATGTATCCGAGAGCAACACATCACGGAACACGTTTCAGTTCAGTCTGAACATCAAGAAAAGTCAAAGAAAAATTCCGCCATAAAAAGTATTCCCGTAAAAACTTCAGCCGGTGCGGTGTTGGCTTTGAGGTGAATAAAGTGAAGAGAGAAAGTATAAATATTCATTCAGAGAAAGAAGCCACGCACAGTAAATATAAACTTTTATTTCAGTTCACCATTAGTAAAGCGGCGGGAGACGCATTGAAAATTCGACTCGCGACTTCTAATTAGAGAGGACACGGCGTCCTTTCTTCCCGAGTTCCTTTATTAATGGAAAAGTCCTTTCCAATTGATTTCATATTTAACATCTTTTTCAGTCTAAGCTCCTTAAAATACAATGGAAAGTTGAAAACTGGTTATAGTGTACATGTACTTGAATGAATCTTCAGTAATTGAATGATGTTTCGTGTTGGCGAAAAATGTAGGCGCAGTGGACAGCTCGCGTGCTGAATTACATTTGGGATGCGTCGAGTAGCACATGAATTACGCATGAAAGCGGCCATTGAGCGCAATGTACTGTAGTGCTAACAGTCTCAGCTGAATAACGCTGTACATTTTAAACTCCTGAGAGTTCAAAGCGTCGCTTCAAATATGTTTTTTCTGCGATGAACGTCACAATAGTGGTGTGGTATTGTTCCAATTTCAGAGCGTGTATCGATACATGGGTTTTTTTCTCATAAAAGTATAACGTATTAATTGGAATTTCTCACAAAAGGGCAGGTCGAGACAAAGGCCCCCGCTGCGCCGCGGTGCCGTACCGCTGTGCCCATCCCGTGCCGCTGACGTGCGGTATCATCGCCAGTATGTGCGGATGAGTTTTATTCCCCTGTACAATTCTTCGGAAACTACGATACGATTTTTGCATTTAAGTGGAAGAAAATCTGTTAATACGAAAGGGTATAGATAGGTACGGTAAACAAAAGCATTCATAAAAAGTTCAAAACTACCTATTAATTTGTTGATCAGGAAAAATATTTTTTAAGCTGAATGAATCTACGTCTAATAAATCTACGCTTCCCTGGAGTCTCAATTTCTTTAAAGATTTTTCCAATTTTCTCATATAGGTACTCGTAGCTTCGGCTCTGCGGCGCAAATAACTTAAAAAAAAAACGACACAAGCCCCAGTGCGGAGAGGGCGGACATCGGGAATTTCCAAAATATTTCCTTGTATTAAGGCAACAATATGGGTTATGAAGGTCAACTGGTTGTATAAAGCAAATTTATTCTGTTCGGTGTATTGGCTCGTATAACTGGTGATCTCCGCGGCGACAGTGGAGGAATGATAACGGTATAATTTTGTAGGCTGCGGCTCTATTCCTTATACGACCTAAATTACATTGCGGCCTCGCATCCGCCCTGAAAGGTTTTATTCATAAATCTACTGGAACGTTTCATAAAGTCTCAGAAAAAATGTTCGCTTTTGATGGTTATTCAAAATAAACTTTTTAACTTTCGTGTCCGCTATTAAAGTTCGCTTTTAATTCAGTAAGTTCTCTTTCAAGAATCGAGTCTATCTAACATTGAAATTTGCTCACAAATATTCTGTGTAAACGTTAAGCACTTAAGCTGGTATTTGTTCGTAACGAGAGTTAGATACCTACTGATTACAAATTAAATACCCACTAAGCTCATCAAAGATCTAAAACGGTTAACGATGTAATATAATTTTGGTTTGGTTTTAATTAAATTCCTTGGTTAAATTAAAGTTGAAAGTCAATCAACGTGTAAAAGATAATTGAAAGATGGTTTGTCGTGGGTATCTGAGTGACGGGACGGGGATAGGATCGCCAAACATTGACAGTGCTAATGGGTTGAGCTAACGCCATCCGATTTGCCTAATGAGGTGCGATTCCACTCTCCGCGTAACTCCACACAGGATCATTATGCAAACTTGTGTTTAACTTCTATATCAGCTCCCGACTTGATCGCAATACAACAATTGTTTTAAGAGATAACTAACACGTGCTGAGTGAGCATTATGGAGATTACTTGCTAAGGGAAGCTTCACGATAATACAGTAGATAACTTTGAAGTGCTGCTGCAGTCATTAGGATTAGTCGAGGAAGATTAAGATTAGTCGCACCTACCTACATAGTATGGAGGTATGATGTCTTATAGAATGGAGTTCTGCGAAGTGGCACTTTAAGAATAGATCTTTTGGTCTCTTTTCGTGAATATTTTAGAGGTGGCTGGCTATAAATAGTCTAGCTGGATTGGCATCAGCTTCCAACTTGCGGATGCATTATTCTGAGGCCTCCATTGCCTTTAAAATAGAATGCGGACAGTTCTAACCATATTGATATTCAGGCCAGGGTTTTTCAAAGGGCCAGTGGATTGTATGCAGTTAAGCTTTGAGTGGTATAAATTTATTAATACCTCCTAGCCTTTTCAACGTCACTTTGCTTTTAAAGTTAAACTGCGAAGATGGCTAACAGAGAATTGTTCCTAAACTTTACAAGAATTCATACAGCATAAAGAAACATTTTTATTTTAAGGTCAATATTTAATAAATTGCTAGATAATGAAAATTGATATGTTTGTTATACTTGTTTTGTAATTTTATAATACTTAGAACATATCTTATAGTTTTGTGGTACCTACCTAGTATTAATGTAATTAAAACTAATTTGCATGCCCTAAACAGGCAAAATATGGAGTGTGCATAAACCACCGAGTTCAACAACTGGTAAAACCTGTATTTTCTGCAAATAAATTATTCTTATTCTTTAAATACATGCAAGTTACAGTAAACCGACATTATGTGAAAAAATAATAGCATTTAGTAGTCCAATCGATCGTGTCCCATAGCAACAACCTCATTCATACTATGCTAGTCAGTCGATGTTTAGTGATGTACCATATAAGTAGACGGCACAGGATTGCGCACCATAGCTATATTTTATCTTTTTTATATCTTCCTCCCCCTTTATTGCTTGTACTCTTACAGATTAATATAAATATATATTTTGTTTCCTCAATGTATGTACCAAGTAACTATCAACTTTCGTAATGACGCACATAACATTAGTTTTTAGCTTACAACACATTAATTGTAACGACTACACAATAGGATTCAAAACTACTACTCCTTCAGCGCCATTGCAGCTATATTAGACGCTAACATTAGCATTTAAAACTTCCTAGAAATCATACTTCAGCAAAAACTTTCTTGTTTTATTGTGTACTTAGTTCGTAGGTTCTTCATTTTGTAAATATATTTTCTGCCAACAGTTTTAAAGTTTTAAAGTTCGATACTTTGAGTTTACTTGAAAATGGCAGGGGGTTACATAAATGTTGAAGAAAAAAAAATGTTTGCCATCAATGGCTGTCGTCGAGGTCCGTCGGCACCGGCACATATTGGAAGTAGACCTTCCCTCAATACTTTCCAAGCTAATGAATTCCGAAGGCGCTTCGCTTCGTTAAAAATAATACAAAACTCTGTTCCCACTTGGTACCAAAGTTTCACCGAGGTAGTTCCAGTCACCGAACATTAATTTAGTTATAATTCCGAAAGCTCGCCTTTTACCTCACGAACTTCCAAAAAGTGTACCTCTTAGCTGTCAGGTTTTTTTTAACTTTTCTTATTTATTGTACGTTTCTTTTTTAAAGTTCCGGTGTTAACTTACTGTTACATTATTGCTTTGAACACTAACTTTGGTTACGAATTTAGAGCCGGGATTTCGTGGATCATAAAATTAATGTCTTGACACCGGCGCGTAACTTATTGTGGGAAATTTATTTATGCGTAAAAGGAAAGTTTATTCATAAATAGACATTTTATGGTGACACGGTTATTTTTTCTGGATAGACGAACTTAGCTGGTTTAAGCACAGTGTACATACAACATAAGGCTAATGGAACTAACTATTAAAGTTCTTTAAAGCGGGCAATACTATTTTCCGACACACACTTTGTTAAGCAATTTATCTGTAATGCCAGAATCTTCTACTTTTCGTTTGGATAGTGACTAACCTGCTGTCAGAGTTTTGATGCTGCCCATGGGCCTATGACTTAGCTTCACATCTGTTAAGAATACCAGAAATAATTATTCAGAATATGCCAGACTTAGAAACGTCTTTTAATCTCCAAGCAGTTAATGCAGTACTCTTCAAAAAACAGTCGTAGACATATTCCAAAACTTTGTACGTATGCAAAATAATGCAACAATTCCATATCATGCATCTGACATTTTCAATTTATTTCGCTGTTTCAAGCAAGACTTCATCGAAAATCGTTTGCGAATCGAACTCCTTGTTCTGAAGTAAATTACAATAAACTGGAACTGGAGGAGTAAGTCAACTAGCAACGCGCTTTCTATTACGATCCATAGGATTTTGAAGGAATTTCCTAATCCATCACACTAATATTATAAAGGCGAAAGTTTGTGAGTGTGTGTGTGAGATTGTATGTTTGTCGGTGCTTCACGCTCATCTATACTAATATTATAAAGCTGAAGAGTTTGTTTGTTTGAACGCGCTAATCTCTGGAACTACTGGTCCGAACTGAAAATATCTTTTTATTTATTATTTTATTTATTTTATTCATTTTAAGAAGGCTTACAGACTAATAACAAAATAATAGGTAATAAAAATATATAATTAAGTTGCTAATAACAAGCCTCCACAGATAGATTTTGTGTTGGATAGTCCATTTATCGAGGAAGGCTATAGGCTATGGCTATGGCTAACATCACGCTACGACCAATAGGATCCGAGCAGCGAGTGATATCGCGCGGGAGCAGCTAGTAGATACGGTATAATGGTTCTGGATGGCACAGAGATAGTTTATGACCTGGAACAACACATAGGATACCCGATTTTTATCCCGGTAGAACGTTTCCTTGGGATAATTATCGACATTCAAGCAGGCGAAGCCGAAGCAGCTGCTATTTGCATCATAGTATGTTAAAAAAAAAGGGCTCGACAACGAAAATAACGCAATGAATGTTGTTGAACTGTCAAAATAATTGCCATTGTAAGAGTTTTACGCAATTCCCTGCAGGAGTTGTGAGGGCAGATCCTTACGTTCTGTAAGTATAAAGGTCCACATGACTGGTCCGTCGACGGGTTCCGTAGTCACGTTTCGCCTTATCGTACCTTCCGAAAACACTCGCTTTACGTTTCTGAATCAATATGACAAGCGTTCACTCGGATCGGATTGCTACCCCTAAATTGAGGGTGATTCGAGTTAGGGGATTTTTTTATTTTGTCATAAACATAAGCTATTATGAAAGAAAAGTGGCGATTATTCCTTCTTTGAGACTGTTTGAGACGAATCGAGAATGCGACGAGTGTTGTAACCGGTCTATTCTGTAAAAATATTACCATGAATACTTAGGTGAAGTGGACTTGTAGTGAACTGTCATTCATTCAATTGAATTGACACTATTGACAGTTGACTTCACTTAAGTTTTCACATTTAGATTTTACGGAATAGAACGGCGGTTCACAAAGCACGTTTGAAGTTTTGTTGTTTTCATTGTGTTTTGAAATTAAATACAAAATGATGATGATGTTGTTAGTAGCGGAGTACAAATAAAAACAACAAAATAGAGGAGGAAATCAAAATATCACAACAACCGATTCACCGGGCCCAGTCTGTCAGAGGAGCGGCCCATCTTCTTCACCTAAATCGAATGAACACAAAATTAGCATTTTATCTGAAGTTATTAGTATCCAAGTTAAATGGCATTGCCCCCCCCCCTGTCCCCTGCCCGTCCCCCCTGTCCCCTGTTCAGAGTGTTCCCGGGATCGCTGATTGAATCGCACCGATTATGACGTTAATCTGTTCAATGCAAATTGGACAAGCTAGTCATTTACATCCCTTTATCAGAATTCGGCGTTAAAATATTCAAATATTTATTGTTTTGCTAGACAGCCGTACCTCTCGGCCTTCTCGCACAATTGTCGGAGTCGATAAGTTGGGACATCACTATAGTCTTGGAATAAGATTTTCGGCCGTTTACCTGACTTCGATAAATGAGGGATTAAACTTAATATTGGATTATCTTTTTGGATTTGTAAAGGATCAAGATCAAGATTGAAGCTTAGATTTTAAAGGCTTCGAGGCTGTCGCCGTTCTTTTCAATCTTCGTGGTTCTTTCAAAATATTGTATGAATCTGGAAATTTGAGTAAGTGTAAATTGTTTCGTTTAACCTGTATCGTGCCACTGCTGGGCAAACGCTTCCAAGACTTCCAGTGCTTGCGACTGGTTAATGTTAGCTGTTGGCAACAAAAATTTGTTCTCTAACGTTTAATCATTACTTTCAGAAACCTGGAGTTAATCACCTCCATTATAATTACACAAAGAGAAATCGCATTAAAATGTACTCAAAATGAACAAATTCGTATTAAACAAAGACTAGAAACAGTAACTGTCTTGTAACGAAACTAATTTCAAGACGTTTCTACCATTATCACGGTAAAGAAACACATAAAATACACGCGTGGTGCACACAAGTGTACTAAAGCTATTCTTGACACCACTTCCAAACACAATTTGTTTACTATAATGGAATGTTGGTTATTTCTTGTACTATGTGGCTAAGTAATAACAGCCGCATGAATCGATCCATCAGGTTAAGCTACACTTACCGGAGTTGATCCGTGGATGGGTGACCATCTTTACATATCGAAACTCCTCCATGCCTCAGAAAGCACGTTAAGCCGTTGGTCCCGGCTGTCGTTCGTGGATCTTTGACAGTCGTTACGGGTAGTCAGAAGCTCGAAAGTCTGACAGCCAGTCCTACCAAGGAGTATCGTATTACCCAGTTACTCCATATAAAAGTCGCTCCATATAAAATACTGGTATTAAGCTGCATCTAGTTAGGCTGGAAGCCGACCCCAACACAATTGAGAAAAGGCTAGACAGGCAGGCAGTCTGTTTTGATCGAACAGCCCCTTTCAAAAACAACAAGGAAGTTTTTCAATTTTGGATTTTCTTTGTTTGTATTGGCGGAATTGTGTAAGTTCGTCATACATGCAATACTCATATGGATAATTATGTTTTTCTTGAAAAAATAACATTAACTTGGTGTTGTGATTTTCCTTGGTTGTTCTGTTGGTTCATAAAAGTCGAATCTTTAAAAATGCTGTCTTAAAAGACCAAAAAACTAAAATGTCAGATCACGCACATTGAAGGGTTCCGTGGTTTCCGTTTTGGTTGGTAAACAATTCATATACATTCCAATTGCAAATTGAAGTGTGTACGCACCTGGGCGATTAACCATGTTATTTTAAAACCATAGTCTTCATATAGGTTTTGCTGAAATTTTTAAGTGTAGAAACATTTTCTGCATCTAATCTTTCAAAATTTTAAGCTTAGTATTTCCAGAGAAAAAAAAAATGTTAACGTCTAAAGTGACTCCATATTTACGTAGCTAACTCGCTTGGGTTTACAAAAAAAATAGACTATTTATTTTCTCTCACACTGGTTTTGTAGCACATAACAGTTTTGAAATTGGTAATATGTAAACCAAATTTCAACTTATCGGTCCATTAGATTTGAAGCAAATTGACTAAGACAGACGGACAGGCACGAGTAATCCTATGTGGGTTCCGTTTTCTCAATTAGCCATACAGAACCCTAAAAAAGTCAATGAATTTCACCACATCTTTGAAAGCATACTATTGCATAAACATAATCCGTCTTATTACAAAACTAGTTCTAATTTTAGTCCGAGCGTAAACCTTTAAGCCAGTTATTGTATTTTGACTTTTAATCTGAGGACGATAAAGCCCTTAATACAAATTTGACAATGCGAACTCGGGTTTGGCGACATTTTTTGTAATTAGAACTTTAAGGCAGTCGAAATACAGTTCGAAATTCAAAATTTGGTTGATGATTTAAAATTGAGCCTAAAGGTGAACCCTGTTTTATAATAAGACTGAGTGTGTTGTCACTTCACGTTATATTTTTAGTTAGCGTATGCTTTGCGGGTGTTATTCCGTAACCATCTCACCATAATAACGCAGGTGAAGTGAGTTTAAAGTGAGATGTCAATAGTGTCAATCCCTAGCATTAGGTGGAACGACAGCTGACTTCACCTACTTTTTCTCCGTGAGATTTTCACAGAATGGCACTACTGTTTTTATTCTCACCACATGTACAGACGCCAGCACATCAAGCTATCCCTAACTGTCAAATTTTCTCAATTGAAAATGAACATTATGTCTTTGCAATAAAGTTGAAATACTATCAAAGAAATTTGACAGATTGTGGTAACTTGATGTGCTGGCCTCTGTACGTAAACCTGCAAATGTTTAAACATTACAGTAATAAGAAAATACAGCAAACATGTTATGAGTACTGTTATAAGACCACTCTTGACAGTTGTATCTTCTAACTAAAGTGGAACAATAAGCTGCTAATATATGTCCTAAGTTTTCTTCGTACATAACTATATTACACGTATGAAACTACTCTATGTGCAATTCCAACAACAATGCCAGGAATATAGTGTTGTCTTTGTTTTAGCAATATTTGAAACATTGATGCCACAAAGGAGTTTGCAAGTTAGCTAACTTTTTGCATGGAATGACATTTACGATGTTTATTAAGTAAGGAGCTCGTGACTAAGTAATAACCGCTGCACAGATTGATCCATCAGGTTAAGCTAAGCCAGCCGAGGTTGGTCCATGGATGGGTGACCATCTTTACATATCAAGACACCTCCGTGCCTCGAAAAGCACGTTAAGCCGTTGGTCCCGGCTTTCATTCGTGGATGTTTGATAGTAGTTACGGGTAGTCAGAAGCCCCAAAGTCTGACAGCTAGTCTTACCAAGGGATATCGTATTACCCAGTTCCTGGGTGGGTTGTGGAGGTCAGATAGGCAGTCGTTCCTTGTAAAATACTGGTATTCAGCTGCATCCGGTAAGACTGGAAGCAGACCCCAACATAGTAGGGAAAAGCTAGGCAGATTGATTAAGTGAGTGAGAAACTGATGGTTGTTATAACTTCGTTATTATAACCATGTTATCATCCTTACATTAAGACTAGCTGAACCGTCAGACGTTGTTCTGACCAAATTTATGGCGGAGTAGGCGCTCTCTAAATTAGTTTTGCGTAATATTCCCTGCCAGGAGAGCCGTGGTGACCCAGTAGTAACTTCCCCGACTTACGAATTGTAGGTCGTGCGTTCAAACCCAGGCGCTTTAATTTTTGTAAATCGGCATTCTAGAACAAAAAAGTCGAAAACATGTAACATCCACCAACCCGCACTAGGTCCGCATATTGGATTACTGGCCACTCCTTTTTTTGAAGACAGGAGGCCTGTGTCCCAGCATTGGGACCATTATAGGCTGATTATGAATATTCCCTAATCTCACGATTTGTTAAAATCCGGACCACGTTTCCATGACCATAAACAAAACAAAAAGAATTACGCCTATCCATCCTTTGAATCGTGAGGTATAGTCGAGCAAAAATCCCATAGACAAAAAGTGACATTCAGTTTTAACCGAATTAAAAAAAAAACATTATTTTTGTTAATATAGCTAAATCGATGCTGGCATTCTAAAGAGATGCGCTTACCAACGAAAAGCATTTTGATGTATGAAGATTTCTAGTATATAATACCTAACCTCTTTTAACACGTTGAACGCCAACGCGGTCACCGTGTGTCCGACAAACAATAGTTTTTCTATTGTGTCTGCTGCGTGGCAGTCAATGACTTAATCCTAGTTCAAAGAGTACGTAAACAATAATCCGTCGCTCCGATGTCGCTAGTTGGCCTTGTTCGTTAAGCCATGTCAGTGGAGTGACGTCATCCGACATACGGGCACCATCGCATTGTCGCACCCCATGTCTCACTCAGTATGTACCTAGGTACAGGTGACCCTGCTGCTCTTAGATAACACAGAGGAAGTATATAGCGGACTCAGTATAAACTAATCTATTTTAATTTGCTTAAAGTACCTACCTACTTTTGACTACCTTTTGAAAGGGGAGACTAGAATCATTTGTGTTTATTGTTCATTTTGACGTTCAAAAGTGCCTTTCTTGTGCCTACTTGAAATAAATTATTTGACTTTGACTTTGTGATTTATGTTGTATAAGTTCGAAGATCAAAAACATGGTTTATTGAAATTTTCTTCTTCTTCAACCGACTTTGAAAAGGGAGGAGATTATTATATATTATGTTCGACTGTTCGTATGTTTTTTTTTATGTCCACCGATTTCTCCGTCAATTGTGAACCGATTACGAAAATTCTTTTTTGTTTGTAAGGGTATACTCTCGAGGTGGTCCCATTGTAACCACATCAGAATCTGATGACAGTATGCCATTAAAATCGAAGGATTATTGGCTTTTCACTGATTTCTTCATTTGGTAGAAGAGTAAGTGGTGATTCCATATAAATCTTATTAAGTTCGCTTGCATAGCTTTTGGTCACTTCAGGTAACTGTTGTTTACATAACTAGTTTAGTAGTGGATACTCATCGGTGTGGCGACTACGGGGAAAGGTACCATAACTAAAAAAAACTAGTGAAAAATAAAAACTTTTTACAAAAGAAACAACCGACTTTAAAAAAACACTATCAAATGAAAAATAATTTTAATTTCGGAAGTCGGCGTGTAAAATCGAATATACAAAGCCAAAGACACCGACTTTCGAAATTAAATTTATATTTTTTACTTCCAATCTTTCCTAAGCCTGCTCTGGTCTTCGAACTACCTCTTTGTTTGCACCTAAATTCTGTTTGCTAACAAAAAATAACGTTAATAAACTGTAGGAAAGTACTGTCACCATCTGAAAAGATGCACTTAAAAGTTACAAAAGTTTCTTATTAAAAAATATATATACAACTCACCTCTCCGTTAAAAACTCTCCCCTTAATAAAAGAAGTATAAATAAGGTGGTATGTTCACAAATCTGCGCATTCTTTCATTCTATCGGCACATTCAAGGTAACAAATCGGCGCCGTCTGAAGTGGCTACGGGTTAATGAGCGAGTATTTGAGAACGTCTGAAAAGATTAAATGCACGCCGTAATTCAAGAGGAGTGATTGCAGCCTCCCCGCACGTATTAGATCGCTGACTTCGATATTTGAATAACTGTAGGTTGAACCTCCTTGTCTTATAAGTTCTTAATTATGAGTTATGCCGGTTTCGAAGTCAGTCCATCGTGTGATTGGAGATATTAGTGTAAGTCTTGTTTTACACTTTTCAATATTGATCACTCTTTTCTTAGGTTTGACTGGGTTTTTGTTTAAGCGTTTTAGTTTATATCTGGGCTTCTGCTGTAACATAATTAATCTACTTATTTAATGATAAATAAAAATCATTAAAATATTTTGACTCAATAATTTCGCGTTGAATATCATAGTTAGATTTCATAATGACTTTCCAGGTTTCAAAAGGGTTTTATGTTAGAACATCGAACACGCTTCACCATGGCAACATTGCTGACCTTCAATATCTGCCCATCGGCCTTCGCACAACCCATTTCGATAGCAAACAGCTTCTCAAATATCAATTCCTTCCTATTGTGTCTTATACTCTGAAGCAGCAATTTACCTATTCAATTACTACGATTCATTTGTATCTATAAATTCGTAGAAACGTACCTAATACACGAGACATTCAAGTAGCTATCGAACAAAGGTTACACATCAAACCAATTACGGGTTCGCGAACTATTCAATAACTCACTAAGTCGATTCAAAGCAGACGGCTTTAAATTATTTAAAGAAATTTCAGAATTTAAAACTTCCTCCTCGTTTCTAGAGGAGTGATTTGCAGCGCAGCGGGGAGAGTTAGGCTAAGTGAGTAAAAGAGTAAAAGTCTAAAGTCAATGTTTGCTGTCGTGATTTCTGCTCCCTTCGGCCGGTGACGCGCACTTTCCTCTCCCCCGGTTCGCGAAAATGTGCATCACGATTTTTTGTGACGTTAAATAAAGTCCGTTTCGATTCGCTACAACTGTCCGGCTGCTCGTCACGTCAAAGTGCATGAATGTGATGCAGTTAGTGCATAGTGATGCAGTTATTTCAATGTATTGACTGCCTGTTACACTTTTTATTACTGGCTATTTACCAGGGAATGTTGTTACTTAGGATTATTGAATTCTCTATCTATAGTGGTTATTAATTTTAACATCGAGGGCTATCCGTCTATTACATTCGTTAGAGTAAATAAGACAAAATATCATTCACTCCCACGGAAGTCTCATGATCAGGCACTAACATGATCATATTCCATCATACTTATTTTTTTAAAGTTCGTGGCATCACATAGGGCCCTATCAAAATACCAGTTCTGCGGTATTTATTTATTTCTTAAATATCGCAGCATAGGGGCCTTTTTGGCCTCGTACATGTCAGGTCAGGTGCTGTTTCGTTGTTTTTTATTTTTTTTCTGTGTATTTCTTGTGCGTTTCCAGAATAAAATATTTTTCTTCCTTTTTCATACACAGTTCCTCCAATTCGTGTAGCAGTGCATTCCAGTACACAGTCCTTGATGTATAGCATCTAAATAAAATTGATCGTGTTTACTGATTCATATGATATCTATAGTGATGTTTGAAAACTCATATTTCTGACCGCAAGCGCATGTTTTCAATATAAAATAATGTTTGGAAGCTATTCATGTTTGTATTATCGGCGTTCAGGTAAACCAGCTTTTATAGAAGTTTTAGTTTTAATAGCCTTATGTTCCTATCATGCTTCAGCTGGTATCAAATAGCTATGGTTGTAAAACTTATAGTTTCTTGTTGGAAGAACAATATTGCTAGCGTTCTAGAAAATTTTAATTTTGTGTTTTTTTGACATTAAATCGCGCTTGTCTTCCTTGAAGATATCGGCATAGGTATAGGTACCTATAGTACACTCTAATTTCACCGTTCAAGTTTGAATCTATAAGGCCTTTATTGCCACTAACAGGGTACAACATACAGTACGTAATACCTAAAGGGCTTCCGAAACCTTCAAACAACCTAAACCAGAACGCGAAGAAAATGCGACTAATCGACATTAAAACTAATAGTTTAAATAAAACGAGCCAGCATCCTCCAGATACCTTAAAAAAAAAAAAAATCCTACAACCTAATTTAAAAATTAAAAGAACACAAATGAAGCTCACAAAGTCGCTACTTCATCTCACTGGAGGCTGTTTCTTTGAAATTTTGCATGCAATTGCATCTCGAAGCAGTAAAGAGTCGCCGGGATCCGGGAATAAAAGGCGCATGTCATTTCCCGGCCAGCCCCGGGGGTAAAATCGCATGAGCAAATGTTGACTTCCGACTCCGCTCGGATCAGAGTCCGCGATGGAGACGCACTATTCAGCCTTATACTTAGGCCTTTCATTGGAGAAAATGGCATACTTTAAGTCCTTGGCTGGTAAGGGGTTGGTTAATGCGAAGGGAAGGCTAGAATTATGGCGAATGATTAGTGTATTTTCAAATTGAAAAAGCTATTTCATAGGGTAATATGAACTAAGAAATTTGTATTGATGATCTTAATGATTACAGTTCTACAAATACGTACGTACTTTTTATGACCGCGAATTACATCAACATAGATCCTAATTTCGACTTCCAAATTGACTATTTGACACGGTCAAAAATAAAATATGAAATCACATAGAAAAAAGACCGCTCGTCTTAAAAACTACTATAAAATTAAATATTAAGCGAAGATATAATTCTGAAATTGCATTTAATGCTAATAGGCATTCCATTTGTGTCTAAAAATTTGTGACGTCCCATTGTTATATTTCATACAAATCACGTACAAATTCTATGTTGACAATTTTGACAAAACATAAAAAGTTACGTTATTGACTACCCTGTCAAATATTCAATTGCGTAAAACCAGTGAAAATTTGAATTTCGTCGCTCTCCACCTTGAAGTAGCATAAAAGACTTCAACGCAGATAATTATTAAGTATAATACCGTTCCGCTTTACAAGGAAACGGTTTATAACGCTACCTAAACAAAGTCTATTACTTAGGTACTTAGCTAAGCACAATAGCCCCAAGAGATAACTTATTTTCAAGCTATTTTCATGTCAGGTTTAAAACTACTAGCTCTCCCCGCCGTCATCTTTTATTATGCCAATGAATAAGCTACAAAGGAGAAATTGATCTTTTATATGATTTTTTATTTGTTTGTGGCTTATTGGATGGCTTCCGTAACGTAAATGAATTTGAAGGAGAATATGGAATTAAATATTGTCGCTGCGAGGAGCTGCAGCGGTTTAAAAAGCCCCATGGAAAGTATTCTTGTCTGTCACGGCATGGATAATATGCCTGCACAGTTTTTGTTTTTATTTTTAACCTTGAGTTTCCTTCAATAATACGTATTTAATCAGTTTTGTTTAATTTTGGATGATGTTTAGCTTTACGATCTTAATGTTAGAAGATCATAGCTTCCTGTCACCTTGTTTACATATGTAGCAAGTAGACAGATAAGAATTGGTGTGAGACCTGTGGGGTGATTAAGTACTACATCTAAAAAGTGAAAAAATATTATTAGAAATACAACCGGCTTCCAAAAAAACAGTGCAAAGTAAAAATAACTTAATTCGGGAAGTTGGTGGTAAAAAAAGAAAATAGAAAACCGCGAAAAGCAGCTTCCGACTTCCGAAATATACAAATTTTTCACTTTTTTCTGGTTTTGGAAGCCAGATGTGTTTTTTTCTATAGTTTAACTTTATTCCATCTGTTTCCATAACATTAAACCTTAATTTGCACCACTCTCCTGACAATTACCACAGATCAGTTGGACACTAATTGACGTGGTTGCTAATTAGATAACGTATCACTTTATTCACGATCAAGCGCTTAATATTGGTGACCTGTATTAAACACCCACATTATAAGTAGCAAATCGCGGGATAATAATAATAATAATAATCGTTTATTTTATAAAAAGGGACATATTTACAATAATAATATCTTAACAATTAGAGTAGAGCACACTTGCTTATTTGCCTGAACTAGGTTGAACCTGTGTTTCAGACTAAACAGTACAATATTTTTTTTCTAGTAATTAATAAATTAACATTGTAAAGTACTAAAATTAAAACTTACATAACATAAAAATACAAACAGCGTGTTAGCGGATTATTTGCCGACCAACAGTAAATCCTCAGTCTGTGCATATGCAATGTTACGCAAGAACGCAGTAACAGTTTTTTTACAAATAAAATAATTCAACTTATAGATACTTATATTTCTATTTAACCTATTGTACAAAAATGGACCTAAAAATGAAAAGAATCTTTCCGCAAATACATTTTTGGTGGGCGCGTTAGAACTGCACACTATATCATTCCGTCTCTTATTAGTATTGTTAGCATTGTATGAGAGCAAAGTATGTTGCTTTAATACTACTTGTAAAATAAAAAGCTGGCGGACAGTTAGTTCGTTACAGGATTTATATAGCTGATCTGTGGGAAAGAAAATGGGATGGAAGTTAGTTATAATGAAACTGGGATGCCAAGAATGTCTCAGATAAGCATGTTCTTAGATAGCCTGCAACAATGAAAAACTTCTCCACAAACTGTCATCCCCGGTATGAATGAGTCTATATTATCAAAGAATCAACTGACATACGAATTATTCTGCCAACGGCTTCGCCCGAGTCGTTTTCGGAAATTATACCTAAGGAACGTAGTACCGGGATAAAAATAAAAAGGGTATTCTACGTGTTAATCCAGGTCATAAACTGCCTCTGTGCCAAGTTTCATCCAGATCCGTTCAGCCGTTTGAGCGTGAAGGACGATCAAACTTACAAGCTCACATACACACACACGCACTCAGAAAGTTTCGCCTTTATAATATTATACACAGTGTGATTATCTTTTTTTTGTTTTCATTTTTCTTACAAAATAATTCGAACAAGTCATGTGAAATGTGACAGCGTCGCTTTTTTCTTAGCTTTAAAGAATGATTGGTGTGAATGAAAATGAATCACTGGTATTTATCAATAAGTACCTACACATCGAGATAAAATAATTTTGATTAAATATATCTTCGAAACTAAGCATTTTTGGACCATAATTATATTTTAGGACTTTTGTATTATTTTTACATATATCCCCTTATTAATAAACGTATTATATCCGTGATTTAATTCGTGATTTAATATTAATCGGTGATTTTTCACCGATTTCTCTCTTTCAGTCGTCAGAAATTTGACTTTTGAAAAAGAAGACAAAACTACACAGACGCTATACGTTTATTAGTAAGTAGATTAGAATATAACCATAGAATTATGACATATAAAATAATGACACGTTGTTTATGGACAATTAAGGACCAACATTATTAAACGCGTACCCAAAATTCCATTACAAAATTGAGCCAAAAATACCTTAATTCATTTTGGTTAAATTTTAAAAGTACACTACATAATATTCCATGAAGGGAATATTTTGATCGCAGCCATTTTATGAGTGCGGTGATCTGAACGATCAATTTGCATCGTAATTAGGAGTTTGCTCTGTTTTAACACAAATTAGCTTCAACCGAATAGCCGGTTATATTCTGAAAGCAAACACGTGCGTCGTTTTATAGTCCATTGTAATATTGGATTATGAGTTGAACAAATATATAAGTTAAGCGAAGTTGTTTTTTTATTCGTTCTGTTTACGGATTGTCATTATTTTGTATTGATTCCATAACTTTCACTGTATCTGTCGTGTTAGTAATTAAGAAACCAAGAGTATAATAATAATAATAATATCCTTGGACATTTCACACAGCGCTATATCGTCCCAAGCTAAGCAACCTAATGCTTGTGTTATGGTAACGAGATGGCTGATATACTACTTATATACATTTATTTTTTTTGTAAATATATACATATTATAGATAGAAAAACACCCAGCCTCGTAACAAATACTTGCAGGTCGTACAAATATTTGTTCCGTGCGGGAATCGAACCCGCAACATAGTGCGCAGCAGTCAATTGCTCAACCACTGCGCCAATCGTGTCGTCAAATTATTAGAATTAGTATTATTCTTAGTTCTTTTGTTTATTGTCATCCAGTCTTACCAAGGGATACCGTATTACGTGGTGGAGGTAGGCAGTCGCTCCATGTTAAATACTGGTATTCAGCTGCATCCGGTTAGAGTTAAATATTTTGTACTTGTATTGAATAATTATCACTTGCTTAAAAATCGGTGATGGAAAACATCGTGAGGAAACCAGCATGCCTGAGACATTTCTCAGCAGCATGTGAAGCTAAGTCAGAGGCACATGGGCAACATAAAAACTTTGAAACTAGGTTAGTCACTAAACACACGAAAAAGAACAAAGAAGTGAAAGGCCAAATGGCTTGAAAATTTCCAACTTATAACCCCAAAAAAGCCTGTCCTTTGGTCCTTTTCCTAGCGCTTAAGTTAAAATGCGTATGATGAGTAAGTACGTCTACCTTTAACTCATGGACGGTCGCCAGCGCATCAATTTATACTACACTGTCAGATTCCTCCAAATGATTTTAAACCCTATAACGTTGTTGAAAGTTAAGTTCAAAATCGATTGAGAAATTTGACAGTTTGTGGTATCTTGATGTGCTGGCGACTGTACAGAGGCCAGCACATCAAGTTACCGCTATCTGTCAAATTTCTTTGATAGTATTTCAACTTTATTGCAAAGACATAAGGTTCATTTTTAATTGAGAAATTTTGACAGTTAGGGATAGCTTGATGTGCTGGCGTCTGTACATAACTTTAATATTTTTATTATTTCACTGAACCACAAATATTTCACAGCCGGTAACCTTTAAGAAAATCAAATTACATCGGTATTAAAATATAAATTAATAACGTTTTCAATGTAGAAATAACTTGATTTAGTTATCTACGGTTCGTCTTGGCCTTCCTCCCGCGGGAAGTATCAAAGTGAACTACTTATACCTCAGCCAAGAACCTGGGGTAAATGAATTTTCTTATCGACTGCCTTGCGTTTCCTATTTGAAAATATGAAAATCAAGACTGCTATTAACAACAAAATGCTATCACTAATAAGTCTGCTAACCGCGATAAGTTTGAAATTTCTCCTCTGGTTAATGTTTACGTGGTCAGCAAAAAAAAAACCCTTAAAAACTCATTCGACTCATCTCAATTCGTAAATTCCCATCAAAACTGTACCAATTTTGACAGTTATACAGTGTGTTAGGTTAAACGAGGGACATACTTTCAGGTTGTATAGTACTCATGGAAATCAACAACTTTGTCCATGGGACCAATTCTGAAATATGAAAAAAAAACTGCTGTTCCATACATTTTGACGAATTATGCGAACATAAATGTACTGAACAGCAAATTTTTTTTTACGATTTGAAGTATAATAATAATAATATCCTTGGACATTTCACACAACGCCATATATATGTATCGTCCCAAGCTAAGCAACCTAATGCTTGTGTTATGGTAACGAGATGGTTGATAAAATACTTATATACATTTTTTTTTGTAAATACATACATATTATAGATAGAAAAACAACTAGACTCGTAACAAATACTTGCAGGTCGTACAAATATTTGTTCCGCGCGGGAATCGAACCCGCGACATAGTGCGCAGCGGTCAATCGCTCAACCACTGCGCCAACCGTGTCGTCAAACCATGGTCAAAGTTGTTCATTTTCAAGAGTATAACAACCCCTGAAAGTATGTCCCTTTTCAACCTAACAAACTGTATAAATAGTTACCTACAACCGACAAGTAATTTTTGGACAGATGAAATGTTTTCAACATGATAGACCACTAACTTCCCTGACTGTATTACAGCCCACAAAACTGCAAGTACCACAAAAATATAAAACCTAGAAACTTCAGTATTCATATTCATGTAGTACACAGTGGTCTCGGAAACACCGCAAAGTAAAGTGGCAGAAGGAATACATTCCGAGTATATAGTAGGTTAGAGAGATGCCACACGGGCGTTGCGGATACGCTGCGTCGTCGCTATGCAATGATTTCAACGCAGTCAATGCCTACAACACTTAATTTAAAACCGTAAAAACAAATAATTTAAATGGGCAGCAATTGTCACCTTCGATATGCTATTAAATACTGCGCTGCCGCTCCGTCTTTTCCCTCCTATTCTTGTGTGTTGCGCGTGAGTTGGGTCGCCGTCTGTCATTTTAACGCATCGTGTAGCATGTCTTTCAGATTTATATATTATGTGGAACGACTGAGCGATGATGCTCACATGACATGTCATGACATGTTGCGCCGACCCCAGATAAATTGGGATAAGGGCAGGAGAATGATGATAATTATGATGATGATGATGTGACTGAGCGATGACGTCATCGCTCAGTCGACGCAGTTCGACGCAGTTCCAACGCAACGCACTGACAACGCCTGTGTGTCACCGCCCTTAGAGCTAGAGCTACCTACTTAACGCAGCACAAATGTACCAGGGTGCCAGAGGAGCAGGGGAGGTGGACACCGCAAAATGCAGCTCCCTACATCCTCATTACGGATTCATGAGCCATGCGGACGTACCGACTGCATACCGCCAATCAAATATTACATGGCGTTTTTTCTTGTCTTTTTGAATAAACTACTATATGGGAATGTATGCGGAATTTTGTAAGGTTGCTAATGCAAAAACTAACATGAACAGCGTATTTTTGTAGACGAAAAATCGTTCTGTAGGTAATATTTATTTGTTCGAAGAAAATAAAAGGTTAGGTAATCTCGTAGCATCTTTTTATTCGGGCTAGAAAAAGTATTTGTCTCGTATTGTGACCCTTACCCCTATAAGTAAATAACCTGTGACCCTATGTAGATATTACTGTCACTGTAGTATACCTTTTGAAGCTTGCGTGCGAAAATATTGGCCCACCCCAATTGGGGCTCTATCTGAGAGACGATATCTCAAAAATATTGATGTATATATTTTAAATTATTTTATATCATGTACAGACGCCGACACATCAAGCTATCCCTATCTGTCAAATAAGTCTATCAAAGAAATTTGACAGATTGTGGTAACTTGATTTGCTGGCCTCTGGTCGCAGCCGCTTCAGTTTTTGTACATTATTACATCACCACTACTTTAAAAACGGTGAAGGAAATATCGTGAGGAAAAGAGATGGCATGCATCCACACACACATGGCCTGCCTGGTGTATTGCGGCTCACTCCCTCTCATTAAGAGGAGGCCCGAGTACCAGCAGTGGGAACATTTCTTCTCTTCCTTCTCAGTTACTTTTCATGATTCCCCGGCAGTTTGAGTACTTAATGCGGCCTACTCAAATGTCCTTTCTTTGGTATTGTTCGTCGAATCGTTGAGCTCCTTAAGTTTTGAGTTGAGCTGCACGATTTATGACAAATGCGTGCACTGACTGTACAGGCCCACTCAATCTGTATGTTTTTGTCCTCAAAAGGCCATTTCAGACACTAGCCTACATGGTCTTCACATGATTTGACCGAGATTATGTCTGGACATTATAAGAGACTGTGACTTCTGAGTTTATTTCGGCCTCTTCTCAGAGTAGTCAGTTACGAAACGCCGACCTATTATTGACGTGTAAAAGTGTTTGTGAAAACCCATTTACAAAAACAAAATCACTTATTAGGTTGTTGCTAATTAAACTTTGAATTATCTTGTTCCAATTCGAAGAGTACAGGGGGAATCGATGTTTTAGCACGCAAGTGTATTACCTGAGTACTTACGGAACCCTTTGCGACATCAGCTTACTTCAGCGTAGCAATGTTTAGTACCGTCAGTGTTCGTACAGTGTCGAGTCGATACAAATGTTTACGTTTATATCGCGGACCACTTTCCTCGTCCCACAATTCCTACAGCAAGCTTTTTTGGAGTGGAGCAGTAAGAAAATACTTCAACACGTACACCTAGGGACAAGGAACACGACAATATACGAGGGTTCCCTATACCGGTAAAAAATAAAACATTCATTTCAAACGAATTTCTACTTGAACAAAGGTAATTCAACAAGTACGTATTACGAGTGTAAACGTGTACTCGTGGCACGCGATTTGCAAATAAAGCTAGGAAGATATCAAACAACCAACGTTTGCCACAACATGCGATAAAGACCTGTGCCGTCTCAAATGGAAATAACAAATGGATGTCTGATATTTTTTCCGCTGCGCTACTAACCAACGTGACTTAAATCAGCTTCAATAATTCATTAACTCCACAGAGCTAGTAATGAGATTTTGTTCTATAAAGTTACCAATATACCTACCTAGTCCGGCTCGGGCACGGTACACTCACGGTAATTGATTTAAGCGGGACTTCACGTGGACACTCTCTCGGGAACCAGTAAACGAATATATTAAACAATGAAAACACATAGAATTTCTCAAAACGTACGTCGTATAAAAGATATGTAAAAACAACGATTTTCACTCCAATTAGGAATTTAATTTAACCCCTATCTGCGGGATCAACAAACACCTATTTGACCTTTACACGCAACTTTATAAACCTCCGTACAATATATTCTTTATCCACACACCATAAAAGCGAACAACTTTGAGCTCCTAAACCGTACGGATACATTAGGCACGGCCATAACCGAAAATTCACTTCCAATGTCTCACATTTGATAACAAAGGAAAAACACCCGACGACCGACAAGATGTTCTAAAAATACTTTCGCAATCTAGCTACCTGTTCACCTGGGCTGGCCATTCCGGCCTCCCCATAAAGAAGAGTAGACGGGAAGCGCCGGGAAGGGTTTATCGTCCCTGAGGGAACGGTCGCATGCCCGACACTATATCATTGCCGCCTCTATCTCTATGTACACTACGAGTTCTTTGTACTCGGCGAAGCATAAAACTTTCTGAAAACACTGTTAATATGTAACGTAGTCTTAGGTGCTACAATCGAACTTTGTGCGGTTCATTTAACTTAAAGAGAAAACTCGCTTTAGTGAGCGTCTGTAGACAGCCGTCTGCCACGCCCTTCTGTATGGAACAGGGGTGCCTTAGGCATCTGCAAATCTAATAGCTCGCACATAATAAAAACACCGTTACCGTACTGAATGTTGAAATATAATTTAATTAGCCAAATAAAAGCCACACTGTAAATAACTTTGTAATTTGTTAAATAACGGCGTGTTATTGTACATTATTGTGATATATTAATCGTTAATGCTTCGCTTGTCAATGTATTCGTAATGAAATGCCTGTACACAGTGCGGTCGGGGTCGCGACACCGCCGGCAAACAAAATATGAAATAATGTTCACGTTATTTGCATAATGTGCACCATAAACGGTGGCCTATATAGGGAGCCATCATATTATCATGTCGGGATAAAGGCCTGTGCGAGGAGCGACGGATAAACGCAGTTGACGTGCATAAAGCTTTGTCTTGGATGTCGCTATACCAGAAGAATACCTATTGATATTTATCGCAACATTTCCCTCAGATGAAAGGGTGTGCGAAACAACTAATACACTGACTTTTGTGCTCGAAATATGGCCTTATTTATAGTTGGGATTTATATCATTTTGATACAAACTAATATATTAAAGATAAGTCTGAAAACTGTCTCGTTTTCCTTTGATCTATCTGCGCTCTACGACCATTTCTAGCCATTTTTCATTTATTTAAGTCTGATTGCGTATTCATTATTCATAGATATATATCGAAGGAAAAATAAATTTTCTGTACCGATTTATTCTTTATTTGAATTTCAAAACGATTTGTTACATACCAACAAGAATTCGTAATAAATCGTTCTAATTTCGAAATTCGATTGTGACGTTACCTACTCCATGCATAATAGACATACACTGAACGTCTACCTAAGAATGTGTACAAGAAAGTCCCCTTCTAAGTCAAACCATACCATAAACTACAGAGCAAGATACTGCCGCTCGTGTTACTATGTGCGGAACCGCAAGGCGAACCGGGAGACTTTACTGTGCCCCTGGGACAGCCGGAACACCTGAACAGTACACATTGATTTTACATGAACGTCCCAGAGCCACGACATCGTTGTTCGCACATACCTACAGGTACTCACAAGTACCTACACCACACCTATGTAGGAGCTACCATGTAGGAGTAATACAATGATTTGTACTTTGCCTATGTGTAGCTCTGGATAGCAACAGATTTGGACGCAGGCCCAAAGGGGTGTAAATCCGACCACAAATGCACATACGACCTCACAGAATGCTGCACTGATTTGTACCAGGCGACGTCATTCAACTGAGCTAGATCGTGTCATAGTTGACTTGTTTTTCACCTTTGAATTCACTCACTTTTTTATTTGCGGGCAAAAACCAGCGGCAGCGAGCAGTATAGCCTGCAAAGTCAAGAAGATTGATCAAATGACAGTTGGGTTTTAGAATGGGTAGTCAATAACGTTACTTTTTATGAATTGTCAAAACGCGGAATTTGTACGTGATTTGTATGAAATATAACAATGTGACGTCATAGATTTTTGGAATCAAATGGAATACTTATTAGCATTAAATGCAATTTTACAATTATATCTTTGTGAAATATTTTACTTCTGAACGGTGATGGAAGTTTTTAAGACGAGCGGTCTTTTTGTATGTTATTTCATATTTTATTTTTGACCGTTTCAAATAGGTAGTCAAAAGTTTTTCGAACATTTTGATAAGTTTTTTGTTTGATTAATATTCTTTTGATTTCTAAAAAGTTACATAATATATCAAAGAGATATGAAGAGATAGTTGGAAGCACATAAATCAAAACAAACACACATCCCACCGTATAAGTATCTAACAAGATAAAATTTTCTAAATCGCATTCCCCCAACAAATTACCGGCATAATGCGAGTACGGGCCTGCTAAATAATTATAGCATTTTCGAGCTACGTATGAGTTTCAGGCGGTTTCTTCGGAGGGACCGCGGAGGGCACAGGGCGGACGGCGGAGGTCTGAGAAAACTTTTGGGTCTTTATTTATTGTTATTGCCTCATTAAGGTACTACGCAGTAGGCGATATCCTACAAATTGCAAATAAATAAGCCACCGCCCCAGACACGTGTGGAATATATAAGCGTATGTACTTATCTAATTACCTACCTAGGTGTTTTGGTTGAGCTGAATTATTGTCATGAAGAAAGGGGAGTAGTTACTATTAATACTGGCTTGTGGAATTTGATTCTTGTTTTTGGGTTCAATAGTACGAATTTTGTACTTCATGAACTCAAACTCAAACTCAAAGTATTTATTTCAAATAAACCAATTACAGGCACTTTTGAATTGTCAAGGTGTCGGTCAGTCAGAGAGATGAAGCTAGTTGCCCATTCCAAAGCAGTAGGTACCTATGGAGAAGAACGGGCAAGAAACTCCATGGACACTCTTTTAAACAAAATATGGTTACAAAATATTGGTTACATAGTTCATATTAGTATTATACATGTGAGAACGATGCATAACGTTAAAAGCATCAGAAATAAAATATGTAAAAACTATTCAATAATTAAATTAAAACAAGCCTTAGCCGCTAAGAGATGACCAGTCCCTACTGACAGCGCCCGTTCACGAACATGACGCATAAATTAGCACCATTCAGCTCAACCATTTTGAAGGGAGCTAAATGATCCAACACACACGCCACCATCAGCGAGACATTAATGTGAGCATGGCATACTCTCAGCCGCCAGGGCACATTCAAGTCAATGAAAGACGTACCCGGTAATGGTCGCTATAGAGTAGATACATAGTACTCACATATGTGCTAAGCAATTATACAATATTAAGAGATTGAATTTATACAATGCAAAGATGTTTTGTTTTAATGTTGTTGATCTTCCGCAGCTCCAACAGTTTTTAGTAATCTAATCAATTAGTTGATGCGCCCTTGTGGAGCTGGACTAGCATTGACCCAAGCATTTTTATCAGCAATGTAATCTCCCAATTTATAATATGCTTTGCTGCATAGTGTGCGTTTTATACAACATTTAAATTTTGTTTCATTAAGTTCAAGAATGTGGGGAGGTATTTTATTGTAACATTTTAAACAGTACCCCATGAAAGATGAATCTACTTTAGCCAGCCTGAAACCTGGTTGAACTAATTGGTCCCTATTTCTAGTAAAATAATTGTGTCTCTCACCTCTTTTACTAAAAAGATGTAGATTTTTCCTTGCGTACATGATATTTTCATAGATATATTGACAAGGTACAGTCATGATGTTAATAACCTTAAACCGTTCCCTTAGAGAATCGCGCCTACGAAGATTATAAATGGCTCTGATAGCTCTTTTCTGCAGAATAAAAATAGACTCGATGTCTGCAGCTCGTCCCCAAAGTAAAATACCGTAAGACATAATACTATGAAAATAACTAAAATAGACTAGCCTCGCGGTATCTACATCAGTATACTGACGGATCTTTCTGACAGCATATGCTGCAGAACTTAGCCGTCCAGCAAGAGATGTTAAATGAGGACCCCATTGAAGCCTTGAGTCGAGCGTGATCCCCAGGAAAACAGTTTTATCGACAAATTCTAGTTTCTCTTGATTCAATACTATCTCACAATCACTACTTTTTACATTTGGTAAAGAAAATCTAATGCACTTAGTTTTTTTTCCATTTAATACTAAATTATTTGCAGTAAACCACTTCTGAACCTGCAGTAGGGCGTTATTTACGTCGTCAACATTTTTAGCACGTCTAACTATCTTAAAAATTAAAGATGTATCGTCAGCAAATAACACCATTTTTGGTTGATTTTTTAATAAATGGAGAAGATCATTAATATATACTAAAAAGAGGAAAGGACCTAATATTGAACCTTGTGGCACACCCATTTTGACTTTCAAACCGAGTGAATTGACACCTTTTATTTGAACCTGCTGTTGTCTATCATTTAAATAAGATTTTACCAAACTAAGCGCAAGTTTTCCAACTCCGTAATGCTCTAGTTTCAACAGCAAGGTTTCGTGATCAACGCAATCAAATGCTTTGGAGAGGTCACAAAAGATTCCTATGGCGTCTTGAGCCTCTTCCCACGCATTGAAAATGTGTTTTAATAAGGTCACACCGGCGTCAGTTGTACAACGAACTTTGGTGAAACCATACTGTTGATCGTTCAGGATTTTATTCGAGTTAAAATGATTAAGCATCTGATTAAGCATTATCTTTTCAATGATCTTGCTGAAAACCGGCAACACGGATACGGGTCTATAATTATTGGTGTCTTTACTGTCCCCGGATTTGAAAAGTGGTATTATCTTGCTGAATTTCATTAAATCTGGGAAGATGCCTTGATCCACACATAAATTAAAAATTAAGGCTAAGTACGGTGCTATCGTCTCAATGATCGAGTTGCAGACTTTACTGGACATTCCCCAAAGATCTTCGGTCAATTTAATTTTGATTTGCTTAAAAGTTTTAATTACTATTATGGGGTTAATATGTTCAAAATTGAATTCAATTAAGCAGGCTGAAACGTTGGCCTTTAGTAAAGCAAAAGAGAGGTAAGGCGAGGAATTTAGGGTTTCAGTAGTTTTTAGTGGAATACTGGTAAAGAAATTTACAAATTCTTGAGCAACTTCTTTGCTATCACAAATGGGACCACATGACGTCTCCAAAATGTAATCAGAACTATGCCTTTTGATCCTGTTCGTTTCGTTATTAATAATTTTCCAAACCGTCTTTATTTTATTTTCAGCTGATTTAACCTTGTTACTAATGAACTTGGCTTTAGCTGCTTTACAAGTGTTTTTAAAAATTCTTGAGTAGGTAGAAACATACTTATTAAAAGATTCTGTGTTAATAAAAAGCTTAAGGCCATAAAGCTCGAAAAGTCTTTCCCTACTTTTCCTGAGTCCTTTAGTGGCCCAGTCACTAAATATAAATTTAGGGTTGATACTTTTAGTGGTCTTCTTGAAACAATTATTAAACTCGGTTTGCACTACCGTAAAGAATTCTTTATACAAAATATTAATATTTTTCAAAGAAAGTTCCTGATCGCTTAGCTTACAATTTAATGTGATATTAAATTTATTTAAATTAACAGATGTTATTGGTCTGGATTGTATTTCGATTTTTTGTATTCGTGTGTTGGACTGAAAAGTTACAGTTTGACCACTGTGATCGGAAGGGAGATAATTAACAATGGATTTATTCAAATAGTCGCAACAACAAAAAACATTATCAATGCATGTTGCAGTAGACATAGTTACTCGGGTTGGTTCTACAAACACATTTGACAAATTAAATGATTTAAACAAATTTAATAATCTACTCGTATTTGAATTATTTTCTAAAATATTAATGTTAAAGTCACCACAGATAACTACTGATTTATTACCAATAGCAAGTTTTGCCAAAACATCTTCCATTACTGCCTCAAATATCGGGTAGTTTTGATAGTTAGGGGGTCTGTAAACACACACTATAACATGCTTATCCAGCTCAACACAAGACAGTTCAATGCTATGCTCAACCGATAGTTCAACTATGTCCTCACGGGTTTTTGATTTAATACAACTTTTAATTAGGATTAGTGAACCACCACGCAGCATTGATTTACGGTTAAAGCAACTGGCCAAACTATAATTCTCGTAATTAATTAACTTTTCATAATCTTTTAACCAGTGCTCAGTAAAACAAATAATGTCATACATTGTTTTTTCCAAAAACAATTCAATCTCCAATTGTTTGGAAGAAAATCCTTGAATATTTTGATGAAATAATGTCAAGGATTTCTGCTTAGCCCCTTTCTTACAGTTAGTTTTGGTGCTAGAAAATACCTTTTTATTATTAAGTGAAATTATACTGTTAGTGGTATCTTCTGTTGTCTTACAAACTAGTTTAAATTATATGAGCTAACCACATTAACATTAGTACATTTACTAAATGTGGTGCTAATTGAAACTGACTTCGACATACTAATTATGTCTGGGTTAATATTAAAAGCTAATAGCCTAGCTATTTGACGTCTAAAACTAATGGGCAGATACACAGTATCCCTAGTCGACCTTAATTTCTCAACAAAAATGTTGGTGTCAAAAAATATAAACTTGTCACTATGGTGACTCACTAAGAAGTGCATGTAATTATTTAACATGTGAATCTTATTGTTTTGCCTGTTTGACAAGTGCTCAAAGTAGGGAAAAGCACACAGAATAATTTTCTTACAATTTAACTTCAATAGTTCAGTGACACTATCAGCAATATCGTATGTTTTAATATTAAAACTATTACCTACAAGAATTGTTAAAATAGCATTAGGATCAAATTTATTCCTCGTTATTGAGGAAATTATTTTTTTGTATGAATACTGAAGCATACAAAAGTTTTGAGAAGAAATACTCAGGATGTTGCTAAGTAATTTACCTAACCCTTTTCCAAAACTATCAGAAAACATAATAGAGCAACTGCAGCATGAAAACATGACAATAATAATATCCTTGGACATTTTCACACAACGCCATATAGTCCCAAGCTAAGTAACCTAATGCTTGTGTTATGGTAACGAGATGGCTGATAAACTACTTTTATACATTTTTTTTTTGTAAATACATATGTATTATGGATAGAAAAACAAAGGAAAATCTATTTACCGATACCAAGAAAAGAAAACAGTTTTTCACCATCTTCAATAAGCAATTATATTCCTCCAAGAATCTTAGATAATAAAATTATTATATTGCCTTGTCGGACCAATTGGTGAAATCTGATAATTCTTCTTAATAAATTTTAATGTGGTTGAATTTTAATTAAAAGCCTTACTCAGCGAGGTACTCCTAACTAAGTAAATATTGATACTTACCTCGAAACACGTGAAAGACGCTTTGATTGAGCGAAAGCCAACTCAATAATTTATCAATTTAATTTTGAGATTGAACCACAGATTGTCGAGGGGAGTGAATTGATTTAATTTAGAGGTATTGACCTGAATTCACCTTCTATAAATAAGCGAATAATGAGCGTGTATTGTCGTAAACCAGCAGTGGGGACAGATATATAGTAGTCATAAAGAGTTGCACATACATAAATATTTCCGGCGAACAGTTCCAAATAAACAAACGAAACAAAATGGCTGCTCGAATTAACTGAGCTTACAATAATGCTCTAACGAGCAACGTTTGCAACCGCATTTTGAACGGATCCGAATGACTCATGATTAAAATATTATCGATAAATAAACTCGAAACGAACGTTTCAAACTAAAACATCGCTTCGCAACGCAAACAGCGCGTCAACCCAAAGGAGCGCAGGTATTTTGGACTTATTGAGCGCAAATTTTGAAGACCACAACCCTTTGAATAGTCAATGTCGCGTACCCTTATCTCGCCACAGAAAGGCGACACATTACCGGTATTATGGCACTAGACTGCGCGGGCGGCGGGGCGTGCGACCCGAAACACGCCCTCGCTTACCGTATTAAAGTATCGAATCGTATGCACGCTTTGGAGTAGGTACAGGCCATTTTCAAAGTGCAATTTATATTGTATTGGAAGTTAGAGCGGCGCGTTTACCCGGCTCCACAATATTTTGTGTCGGGCCAATGTGCCGCGCGGCTGAGCCTTGTTCCATGCCGCTGTTAAAACCTGTTTTACATTTTCTTGTCTATTGAGAAAATGTAATAAGCATAAGTGAAGTTCCCTCACTCTATTGTAGTTTGGGACGATTAGAAAACTTTTTATGTCTCTTAAGATTTCTTTTCTGACAGACGGTTAAAGTTCTCTGTAGTAATAATCGTAACACCTTCTTTATATATAAATCATACTTTAATGTTTTTTGCGAATGTGAATTCATGCTCAGATTTTTTAAGAATGTAGATTTTCTGCGTCATATTTTTTGTGAGCTAGAATATTTAAAGGCAGGATCGTGCATTAAGCTTCGTATATTCAATGTAGGGTGGGGTTTAGTACCGAGCTCTGAATAATATCGGGCAGTTGCGTGACCCAGGTGTACGATGTACCACGC
This sequence comes from Hyppa rectilinea, assembly GCA_951799385.1. Taxonomy (NCBI): domain Eukaryota; kingdom Metazoa; phylum Arthropoda; class Insecta; order Lepidoptera; family Noctuidae; genus Hyppa; species Hyppa rectilinea. The sequence goes on along the minus strand of OX637306.1, from coordinate 8,682,828 downwards.
ACTCGCCAGCCGATATCGCAATTCGCAAACCGAGCCAGTCACTTTAGTACGCCCGTGGGATGCTCGATCCTATATCATGAGCCACCTCGCTACTCCCCCTATGTATTGCTAAGCTATAATTATGATATTGATACTTTATGCATTTCGATTTGCCATAAGGGTTCTTCGATATTCCGATGTCTGATAAGAGTAGTCTAGTATATTTTATTTGGTTTCCTTTTTATTTAATTTACCTTAATTGAATTTTCTCTACATTTTCTTTTTTATTTTCATCAGAATTGCAGCATGGTTAATAGACTTGGTAATACAAACCCAAATTAACAGACCTCGGGTACCTAATAAGAGCCACTCAAGTTAATTCAACCAAACGTTCAACATCGCCATGTCTAATTTTAAACAGCGCTAATCCAAATCGATGTCAAAAAAGAGCACGTAAGATCAATCGGTACACAACAAATGTGGTGGACCCGACCGGATCAGATCAGGCGGTCGGGCCTGTATTTATTTACATGTAATTAGGTCGGTGTCAGTGATCGACGGGGCGGCGGACGTCCGCGCCGAGGTAAACAATCCATTACAAGGCTGTCAGGCGGCGTGGTCGCCGGCCATGCAGCCATATAGCGACCAATATCGCCGGCAAACACGCGAATTTAGACCAGTTCACTGTCGCCGAATGTCAATATTGACCAGTATTTACTTTTTGACATAAATACTTAGCGAGCAAACACTGAGTCGCTGAGGAATCCCCGTGTATAATGAACTGACGTTTGATCAACACTCAATTTTGATTGCGTGGTACTTTGGTTCTTTGTACGAAAATGGCGAGTGAATATGTCCCAAATGTTCTGTGTAAACAAAGATTATTAAGTGAACAGTCAAGGGGTCAAGTCAATGAGGGCGTTTGACTTCGTTTTGGTTGACACAATCATGTGAAAAATTACTAAGACGAAAGAGTCGCGGGACCTGGCTTATTTTTACATCTAGTTGCTTTGTTTGTTCTGCATTGTATAAAAAATTTCACAGAAAATTCTAAATATCCATTTATAAAGTACACAGTTAAACCTACCCAGGAATCAATTTACTTAAACGCCCACCATCGCTTCAGTTTATACCATAGGAGTACACCATAATAATATCCAATACCATTATAATGGCCACTGTTGACTATGACGTATGAGATGCACTTACTGTGAAACGGGCCGTATGCCAGTTTGGCAATGTTAACTTAAAAATAAACATTATCTTTACGAACATCTCTGAAACACGCTGAACGAGCGCACAACGTATCATTGGTACTTTTTGTCCAAAATAATAACATTACCCACGTCCCTTGAAGCGCACAAAGCAGACCCCAGTGCAGTAATCCATTCAATGTATCACTATGCAACTCTGTACTCTTATCTTACCACGTCTAGCCACGCCAATCCGTTACCGATATTTAGGCAAAATACAAATTCTTTTCCTCGCCAAACGAATCCCAACCCTACGCTTTCCGTGCTAGGTCGGAAATCACGTAGACACCGATAAACTTTACAACATTCTACAGTGAATAATCCGCCTGATATTGGAAGGCTCGTCGATGCATTCACTGGGATGCACGAAATTTTCTATAAGGATAAAAGCAAACAAGATAGCCATCGAACCAGTGTTACGGGCTACAGTCGCTATAGGTACCTAGTAATGCCCCTAACCCGCACCGATTTGGCTGGGAAGCGACGGACAAATGGAAGTTTAAAAGCAATAAAACATTTTTATTTGCTCATGTCAAGTGCTGGCCGATGAAGCCGAAATTTTACAACCATTGAGGTTTTCATCGCAAATATTTGTTAGAAACGTTCCGTTCGATTAAATTATTTTTGTGTTGACTGTGGCGCGCTTTATTTTAGGGATATAATAACGGTCCAACTTTTTTGGCGTGTAATAGGAACAACAGTGACAATACGGCGGCGCGGCGTCGGTGAACGTTAAAATGTTTCCGTTTTTGGCGTACTTTCAAGTTAGTTAATGTTTCCAAAACAACGCTGTGAACACTGGGATACCTATTTGCGGCGGGAAGTTTGGACGTGACTTGCTCTATGCGCTTCTGGTTCACACAAACTGCTAATAATAACGTTCTAATCTACTGCATTAGACACTGCTCCTTTGCGATACAAGCGGCACTAATTACAACTGACCGCTAAACGCCAGTTAAGCGGTGAACTGAAGTCAGTGAGAAAGCTTAAAAATATTTCCTGGAAGATACCTACTTATTCTAATCCAACGGGGTATTATGAGCTCGTCTATTGAGGGCACTCTCTGGCATTTTAAGATTAATTAATTAATTAATTTAACCATTTATGTACCTACACATATAAAAACAGACAAGAAGAAAGGAACAGAAAATACTTACAAAGGTGATACTTATTTCTTAAGAAATTTCTTCCAGCACACCTGCGATAGGAAAATAGATAAAAGAGATGTAGACTAAGTGTGTAGGATTAAAAGAGATTAACACAATACAACTTTACTAAATACATTGTTAAAACTTTAGTCAAGCGGCTATCCGCTAGGGTTTTCTTAATAAAGAAATTTCGGTATCTTATATCTAACAATCGATTATTATAACTAGTGTTAGGCCAGCTAACGGAATTTAATGGAGGTTTATCTTGCGGCTTTCCCAAATCCTAACCGAACAGTAGAGTGAAACAACTTTATTAAGAGTGAGTATCCATGAGTGTATAAAGCTCTGATACTGTAATATTTGTAACTCAAGAAGCGACACGCGCTTAACTTGTGTTAACCAGGTGTATAATAAAACTGTCAATGTGTGCGTGAAGAGGTGTAGCGTCAGCACGTCAGTACATAACACACACACGCAGACACACATACACTTCCGATGTTACCATTGTATCGGACGGTACCGAGATCCCCTGCGCGTACACATTCAACGCGTGATTGAACACTCGGTTACCACAAGTAAAACCCGTGTAGCTTCGTGAGACAAAAATTCTGTAAGGGATACAAATATCGTGACGATTAAATAAAAAACGCAAAGAAAAAGAATTGAATACATCAAAAGATTTTCGAGCAATATATTTTTACTTATCAAAAGACGTTTTTACGTAATGAATAACCAACCAGACACCTCATAAAACCCACTTTAATATCAAAGAAAAGTACGTATCAGACAGGACTTAAGTTATAATAACATTTGAAGACAAATCGGCGACAATAGTCGCGATGGCAACATGGCGACAAGTCGCGAGACTTAAGCGCAAATTAAAACGATTTGTTACCCGCCACGCGGACAACCGCCACCTTTTTAAACCCGTGACAATTTAGCGCAAACCTTGTGAAATATCGCCGGCTAAATAAAAACCGATTTGTGTTAACTCCTACTTTTAGTGCAGAGTGTACACTACATTCTGTTGTTGCAAAATGCATTTTTTTGCGACTCCTTTGGCGCAGTGCCTGTTTTTACGCGGTTTACAGTTTTAAATTCAAAAGCTGAAGCCATCGCGAACTGCGTGATGAATGCAGCTAAGATTCAACAACAGATAAATTAAATATTTATCGATTTTACAAACAAACAACAGCTTAAAAGTGCCAAAACAGTGAAAGCTTTGTAAACACAAAGCTGAAAATGAGTGGAGCCTTTTGATTTAATGTGGGTTAAAAATGTTAAAATTGCGCTTTCTGGAAAACTTACATTGTGAATTTAATGGTAATCATAATTTTAATAACAACTCCCGTCATTGCACAGTAAAGAGTAGTAGGTAAGTCGGGTCAGGCGCCGCGTCGCCTCGTCAGCGACAATTAACGCGAGTCGCGGCACATAACTCACCCGGCCGACACTCGCTATCGCACCACGCGCACCAGCGACGAACATTCTACTTTCAACCACCACCACCACCACCTACGGACGAATGCTACCACCTACCACACACCGACGAACGACCCCAACACTGTCGCATTGGTGTTTGTAATTTAAATTTCGTATTTACATAATTTATTGCGGTTTAAGAACGCAATTTGTTAATACGCAAGTAGACACGCTTGGATTTATGTCTCGTTGGTATTCAGTATTCCACATGCAACTTGTGTTGTGCATAACTTTACAGCGACTGCTACGGAACCCTATTACCTACGCCGCTGATACACTCGCGACCATAATTAAATATCGGTTTACGGAATTAAAACGATCCATTATCTTGGAATAAACAATTTACGTCGTTCATGACGTGATGGAAGGAAACTTTTTTTTTTCTATCTAACGATCTGAATATTTTTGGGCCGGCCGCATCAAGCGAAAAGTTTATAATTAACGAGCTCTATGCCCCTCTAATTGAACATAAGTAAACAGGACATTTTGTCATGTAATCAATCATTGAGCATAGACTGTGTGCCTGTCTACTGATCCCGTGTCCAAATGAAATGTCTGCACTTAACCTCATATTGAATTACTATCGCCATTTGTGTAATTGATATGAAACGAAATTCATTCCAGCCAGCTACAAAATAATACAGTCACAGAGGTTTAGATATTTAGTTGAGCAACGTGGCCTCTTTATTTACTCTTTTCTCACCTGAATAGTTTCACGAAAGGGAGCAATTAATTCTCTCAGTCTAGTCACGAAAATTTTTCATTTTAATTAAAGCCCCGACCGGAGGATCGTCGGCTAATTAACCCATTAAAACACAGACTCTCCTTTCATTTTGTCTTTTTTCCTTGAGCGTTTACTTTCTTGTGATTTTCGAAATGAAAATGAAAATATGAATGGTTGGCGAGCGGACTACAGATGGCGCCATGAGCTCATGGCCGACGCAAAGCGACGGGCGACGGTAATGTTTGCGTACACAAGTGCTTTGGACTTCTCTTTGTAAATATTGGCAAATAAATCATACGCCAATAAACATGGGTAGGTAACTACATGTTTTGGATATGATTGGTAAAACGCATTTTTAAATATTACCAAAGTGTACGTCTTGAGCCCGTTTGATTCTGGCATAAAAGAACGCACCTACTGGTCTCTTGCTTAACATTTTTGACTTAGCATTGATTTTGAGCGATATGGAAGCAATCGACAGCCATGTTTTGCAAAAAAGGAAAAAATATCCAAAACTCCAGCAAAGCTTACTCCAAAAAATTATGTTTAGATGGCCGCTTTCACGTAGGCTCCATGATCCATCAATATTGTCCCTAAGAAATGAAATGGGCGTTCGTAAACAATGTCACGATTGCTCGTATAAAAATAAACCAACCGAAGCAGCTGTTTAGAAAGTAAGTTTCCACAAAGCAAAGTTGTAAATATAAAGTAAAATAAAACATAATTATCATGAGAGCAACTAATTTAATTCAAACTATTTGAAAGTCTTATTGAATAAATGAAAATTCTTAACGAACAAAATAGGAGTAGATCTCATCGAATAAAAACTCGACGCGGCGTCCCCAGTTAATTAATCCATTAAAATTTTTTCATCACTTTAAATTACTTGTTTGAGTTAAGATCGTGATGAAAACTTTTCACAATGTTTCTCTTTGTAAACACATCGCGTACACGAGACTAATTAAACCACGTTGATTTAGTAACAAAATATGATGCGATTATTGTGCTTAATTAGTTGGTGGTTACAAAAACACTAGTTCCAGCGGTGAATGATGAAATTGTACAATTATCATTAAGGGGTAGTTCACAATGCAAGTTGGGACTTGTTGCAGTCATAAAAGCGAGCGGCGAAACTCTGCGAGACAATAGCACATGTCAGGCGACGTAAGGCCGCGTGCACAAAGCGAGTGCCTACAAGTACAGTCAACAAGACAAGCCGGTAAAGCTGCGATCATCTGAATGACGAAGCAATTACGCGCATTCAGCTCAGGGCGCAGTCAGTCGAGGCAAGTGGTGAGATTGGTTTCAATAAAAGCGCAATCCCTCCCCCATGTTTTTCTTTCACCACTCCACTGTGAATGGTGTTATTCAGTACTGTAATTATTTCTATACTTTGTCAGGTTGGGCAAAGATTAATTATTGTTTTGTTTTGTTGCAGGTAATTTCAGCGGTTGACCAACATTACATTCTACATGTGAATATTATTTTGTTAATAACATTGAATCCGAGCAATTAAGGTATGTAATTATTGAATTTAAATCAAAGTTTCACAGATAATGACTGTTTATTTTCCGAATTAACATTAAATTACATCTTCAGAGACGTCTAATTAACATCAAAGCTTGTAATTACGTTCATTACAGAATCACTTAAGCCTCTTGCGATCAATTAACAAAGCAGTTCGCATCACTTAGCACGGCCGCTAAAAATTCATTGAACTTGTAAATGATCGTAAAACAAGAGGCATAAACCCGTCCTCCGCGGCACGTGCCGTGCTTAGGAACAAATACTAACGTCCAACAAACGGATCATTACAGTGCTGCTTTAAAATTTGCCCGCGGCTGCGTTGATTAATCATCTCTCTGTGATTAATTAGTGGTGAAAAAAGCCGATGAAGAGCGCATCGATCCTACGGTCTGCACTCACCCTTATTCGAGATTAAAAATAAAAAATGTTTAAAGCGGGAGATAGTATCTGTTATGAGACTGCCCCTTCACTCCGTATTTACATTAGCATGGTAATCTGACGTAGGTGTGTTAAAATGGCGGTTTAAAGAAGATAAACTGAATGCATTCATTTATTCCGCACTAGTTAATTTATTATGTTTATTTAACGTAGCATTTTTGTGGCGTTGTATAAGAAGCACACTTATATTTAGTTTTAATCAATGTAGACGTAGCCTAATGTAAAGTTTACATAGTTGCTGCGTCAGACAGTATATTTGCGGTTAGAAAACAAACAATCCAAATATTACAATCCCGAGCATAACTGGAACCTGAAAATAGTGTAAGTTGTTGTCGCTCATTCTGCAAATGTACATCTAAAACAGTGTAACAGGGTTGTTAAGCAGAGAACACACTCTAAGTGATTGCGTCGCTCATTGGGCCCGTTTGACGAACGACCATCCTACGATTTACACCCAAATAAGTCGTTACTCATATACAGGGGGAGATTTAAATGTCGCTTTTTTAAGATGAATATTTTACAGTTTGTGCCAGCCCGCCCGTTACTCATTGCCAGCGAATTTAATACGTTAAGTGCACCCATTTATGTGCGAAGTTTTAAATGCATTCGAGATTGATCGCATGGATTGGATGACTAATACGGTTGTGTGGGTACACACACTGACGTCATTGCCCCATGTAAAGCGTGCTTTCCTATTAGTCAGATTGACATTTCAATATTGATCCGGAATTTCATCATCAATAATAATAGGTAGGTATGCGAACGGATTTAAGTCAATCATTTTCGTAAGTGCTCACCTATAATGAAACGAAATGTCAATGTTTTTGTCATGTATCGAAAACACGGAATCACTGAACTGTTCGCTCAATTTTGTTGATAGTTAATTTTATTTTAAGGCCCAATTATAAGCATTTTATGAAGGGAAGGTTTGAAAATAAAAGTCCATTTTAGTGAGTGCTTCCAGTAAAAGTAGCACATCAAAATACTTTTGTTATATCTATTTGAAATGAAGGCTTTTCAAGCCTTCAAATTAGTCTCTACAAGCCTTTTAAGTGGGTAAGTGTGTTTGTACCATACACAGTTGTTCGTGGACTGAAAATTAACCTGAAATACTCACAGTGAGTGTGTATGTATTCCCTCGAGGTGCTCTTGACAGAACAAAGTCGCCCCCAACAAACTCGCGAACATAAGTTGGTTATTATGTATTTTATACATAGAAAACACATTTTACTAAACTAATTAATGAAATATTTGTATAATATAGCAAGCGCGTGAGCACATTCAATGTAACTTTCACAGTGACAAACCAGATCTTTAAACCACAGATATTTAACTGCATAAGTTAAATAAGTTATGATTACAGATGCGTGTAGGTGTTAGTTAAAGTTGAAGCATAACGGCTTGAGTAATGCGGTGCCTAGCGAACGTAATAAATTGATTTATTTATAATAATGGCGGCAACGCGCCACGATTAAGTAGGAAATATGACGTTGTGTTGACTGTGGATGCTTCTCCGTCGGCTCGTAATTACAATAATTGCAAAACTTTCTCACTACAGACTTAACAGCGATGCTTTAGGGCCATTCATTTGTATTTATGCATGCCGCGTAAACAACTCTTAATGGCGTTTCGTTTTATATTTTCTTTGTGAGAACTCTGGATCCGGCGAACAGTCGCCGAGAAAATGGACACGACGGGAAAATCCTAGTTCAAGTTTACGAGTGTTTCATAATCATTGTGTCGAAACACGTAAAATTTCCTGGAGTTTTATGCAGACGCAGCATCGTTCGGTTGGATGGGTCGTCCGGTCCGCGCTGTAAAAATATTCCCGGGAATCGCGTGGAAACAAAACAAGTGCTACGTAAAGTAACAGATTACAGGCCACTCCGCGCTTACAGCGGACGCGTTACGGACCTCTTTGTTCATAGTCCACTCGTGTGGACCCGCGGGAGGTGAGCTATTTTCACCTAGGTATATTTGTATTTTCACATTTTTTTACGAAAACGCATTGTCCGAAGTCTTTTGAATTTTCATGTTTTAAAATTGTGTTTGAACATGGAGGATTATTTTATGTTTTTTACGAACAAATAGGCGTCGTACAACCGGACTAGGTCGGATTTAGGGACATGTTCAATGTTGTTGTTGGTTCTTTTCACTCATTCCGAAAGAGTTGGGTACAATTACCATAATTTACGATGTATAATAGGGGTGCGACTAATTTTATTTTGTCGTCCGTAAGCTAGAGTATTAAAAAATATTGGACACGTATTTTTTCTTTTTGTACGTAATCCAAAGATTACTTCCATACGTTGAGATAAAATGTGGCATGACGTCACAATTGTGTAGTTTCTATACTTATTTGTGACGTAACGCGCCCCCACTCCTCCACTTTAATGCGTTTTATGTCAGTCACTTTTTAATAATATGATAATGTATAATAGGGGATGTGACTACAATTCTTTTAGTCCATAAGCTACATTATTAAAAAATATTGGACACGTATTTTTTATTTTATTACGTAATTCAAAGACTATTTCGTAACATTGAGTTAAAATGTGCCATGACGTCCACTGCAATCCAACGCAATGCAAGTATCTGCCTTTTTTTTTGATTGAGGGTGGGAAATCATCAAATGACTTCTCCCGCTCTGGGTGGACCGGAAGGGAGTGTCAGACTCTTACTGACTAAAACCCATCCATGTTCCTTCCGTAGCTTACGGTCTAAATACAAATTTGGTCACATTATTATACATTATCATATTATTAAAAAAATACTGAGATAAAGCGCCTTAAAGTAGGGGAGTGGGGCGCGCTACGTCATAAGTAAGTATAAAAACTACACACTTGTGACGTCATGCCACATTTTAACCCAATGTAACGAAGTAATTTTTGGATTACGTTAAAAAAGAAAAAATACGTGTCCAATATTTTTTCATTGGATGAATTCCCAGCCTTAAAAAAAAAAAAACTAGCTATATTATTAAAAAAATGGACACGTATTTTTTTACCCCCTAATGTAACTAGGTAATAAACAAATAAACAAAAGTAAAAAATACGAAAGTTGTCAGTATTTTTAGCGTCTTCATTTACCTACATCTGTCAGAATATGACCATGACCTCAGAAACAGTAAACTAGCGTATTTTGCTGGATCTTTCCATAATAGCACAACTCACCCGAATGCATGCCAAGAAATACGAGTATGTCGCATTGCTTGTCACGGCCATGTGCCACTTTATTATCTGTGACTAGCTCTTTAATGTTCTTTTGGCACTACAACACAGCTTCCAAAATATAATTCGTTAATTGCCTATATCTTTCCAGAAAGACCATTACCAATGAGTCGACCGTTACTTATCCTTATCTTAACTCTATCCTAATTTAATATTATAAATAATAATAATTCTTTATTGACATAATTAGTTACAGAAAAACTTGTTTGAAGCCTCTGACTCCCGAACTAGGTGTACCTGTATGTCAGGGGTCAGCGCCCTCTCCCATTTAATTGGGTTCGATACTAAAATGTCAATAAAACTCATAAACGTAAAAGTTTATGAGAATGTATGAATTTTTGTTACTCTTTCACTTAAAAAGCTACTGAACGGATCTGGGTGAAATTTGGCACAGATAATAATAATAATAAATGAAAATAATAATAATATCCTTTTTTTTTTTTTTTTTTTAAGGCTGGGAAATCATCCAATGACTGCTCCCGCTCTGGGTGGAGCGGAAGGGAGTGTCAGACTCTTACTGACTAAAACCCATCCATGTTCCTTCCGTAGCCCTTTATGTTCCGGGGTAGCGGTAACCCTTTCGGACAATCCCGCTTACCCGGCAGGCTTGGCCCTGGGGGGCCCCTTCATATGCTGACATCTCTTTGAGGCGCGCGTGGAACATATACGCGCCGTACGGCACGGGTCTGGTGCTGATCGGACGGTGAGTCACCCATTACTCACCGTCCGCAGGCCCGCGCCTACGGTGGCCGGGAGTCGTCACGTGGCTCCCGACGCCCGGAGCGTCTCCCGCGGCGGCTGGGACGGGAGGACCTTTCCCTCTCCCATCCCGCCACCTCCTTCGCGAGCATTACTTTTTCGCAGAAGGAGGTGACTGCCTGCCACTCCCTCTCGCCCCGGACCATGGCTTGCACCAGGGCCGGGCGCGAGAGGTCGCCGCCGCCGATCGCCTCTACGAGGACACGGCGGTGCTCCGCCCAAGCGGGGCAGGTTTGCACCGTGTGCTCTACCGTGTCCTCTGGGCGATCCTCGCAGTGGTGACACCCGGGCGTTTCCTCCCGCCTGATGATGTGCAGGAACCTCCCGAAACATCCATGTCCGGTGAGGACCTGCGTCAGGTGGAAGGTGAGGGCGCCGTGACGCCTCTCTAGCCACTCCTCAAAGAGGGGCCTTACCGCCACTATCGTGGCGTGCCCTGCGCTGGGTTGCGACAGTCGCTGATTCCAGGCCGCCATGAGATCGCGCCGGAGGTCCGTCCGCACCGCCGCAATTTGCTGCGGAAACGGAGTTTCCCCCGGCTTAGTACCTCCGCGCGCCACTCGTACAGGCGCGCGAGGACTATCGCCTCCAGATCCCACGGCGGCAGTCCGGCAAGGAGGCTTGCCGCCTCGCCCGAGATCGTGCGGTACCCCCGGATTAGCCGAATGGCTACCACCTTTTGGGGCGCGTTCAGGTAGTGGGCGGCTCGCCGCCGCAATGAACGCGCCCACACCGGGGCCCCGTAAAGGGCCATGGACCGCACGACTCCCGCGTAAAGCCTCCGGCAGGAGGCGTTTGGCCCCCTCAAATTGGGCAAGAGCCGCTTGAAGGCGGCCCCAGTCCGTTCCAGCTTGGGGGCCAAACGTCGGAAATGCTCCACGAAATTCCATCGGCTGTCGAGGACCAGACCTAGGTATTTCATCGTGGTCTCGACGCCGATGTGAACCCCTCCTACCGTAAGTTGGGATCCCGATGGTGGCCTATTCCGAGGCCCATGAAAGGACATGGCCTCGGATTTGTGCAATGCCACCTCGAGACCCAACTGCCGGATCCTCTCAACGACTATCGCAACCCCGCGTGTCATCGCGTCGGCCGCCGCCTGATGCGACCTTCCCTGCGCCAAGACCAGCGTGTCGTCAGCGTAACAAATTACGCTGACGCCGTCAGGGAGGTCGGCCCGCAGCACCCAGTCGTAGCCGATGTCCCACAGGTGCGGCCCCAGAACCAATCCCTGTGGGACACCGCACGACATGTCTCGCCGGTTCCATTCCCCATCGCGACCGGGGTAGATGACGGCTCTGTCCGTCAGGTACGCCCCGACTATTCGACGGAGGTAGGTCGGCACCCGGTGATACCGGAGTGCTTCCCCAATGCAACTCCAGGGCAGGGTGTTGAAAGCGTTGGCGATGTCGAGTGACACCGCCACGACGACCCTACCCTGGGACACCGCGTCCCCCGTCGTGAGGGCTCTAACGCGCATGATGGCGTCCACCGTCGAGCGCCCCTTGCGGAAGCCAAACTGGCAGTCCGCAAGGTCCGGCCCCGTCCTTCCAAGGTGCTCGACGAGGCGGCCTGCAATAATTCTCTCGAAGAGTTTGCCGACCTCGTCGAGCAGCACTATGGGCCGGAATGCGGACGGAGAGTCCGCAGGGCGCCCTGGCTTCTGTATAAGGACCAGCTTCCCCGTCTTCCAACGGAGCGGAAACTGGCCTCTTTCCATGCATGCGCTAAAGAGCGCCTCCAGTCGGGGCCCGAGAGCCCCTGAGGCCAGGACCCAGGCTTTACCAGGCAAGCCGTCGGGTCCTGGGGCGGTATTCTTGGCCTTGAGCCTTCCAACCGCCGCTCTCAGATCTACCTCGGTCACTTCGGGGATGTCGTCGTCGTCCTCGTGGTCCGCTTCGGGCGGAGCCATAGGCGGGGTAGTATGCTCCCCCCGTGAGGGGAACAGAGCGCTCACCACCTCCTCCACCAGCTGGGGGCGGAGACTCTGCGTCAGAGGGGGGGCCCAGGTGCGGAGCTTGTTCCGCACCATTTTATATGGGCGCCCCCATGGATCTCTATCCAGAGTCCCCACCATCTCCTCGCGGGCCGAGTCCTTGGCCCGCTGGACAAGCCGAGTCCTTGGGCCCTTCTTGGAGGGCGGTCTTCGCCGCTCTGTACCCCTCGTACAGCTCCGCCTCCGTGGCTGCCGCATCCGGAGGGCGGATGCGGAGCCTGCGGTGTCTGGTGTACAGGTGGCATAATAATATCCTTGGACATTTCACACGCCATATAGTCCCAAGCTAAGCAACCTAATACTTGTGTCATGGTAACGAGATGGCTGATAAACTATTTATATAATTTTTTTTTTGTAAATACATACATATTATAGATAGAAAAACACCCAGATCCGTAACAAATACTTGCAGGTCGTACAAATATTTGTTCTGTGCGGGAATCGAGCCCGCGACATGCTGCGCAGCTGTCAATCGCTCAACCGCTGCGCCAACCGTGTCGTCAGAGATAGATTATAGTCTGGAATAGTAAGTAGGTTACTTATTATTCTGGAAAAATGTACGGTTCCAGTTTCGGTACGGATCGAAATGATAATTACCTACAAACATATGAGCTAAGCCGCTGACAAAAGCTAGAAATCACACTAATATTATAAAGGCAAAAAAAGATAATTTTAGTCCGTAAATAAACCTTCGAACTAGTTATTGTATTTTGAGTCTTATTTTAAGCATGACAAGTTCTTCTCAATTTTTTTTTAAATGCAATGGCGGTTCTGACGACAGTTTTTGTAATTAGAACTTTAACATTGTCGAAGTTTAATTCGAAATCCAAAAATGGTTTGATGGTTTAAGGTGAATGCTCCAACCAGCCCGCGAAATTCAAATTTTCTTAAGTTTTTTGCAATTTGCAGGCCAGTGATAGGTTGTATGTTGATGAACATTTGATTCGCGGCTGTAAGACGTATGTAGTTACAGAATTATAATCATCAAAATCATTAATACAACCCTCCGAGCTCATAAAGGTGTAAAAATGACTTTTTACAAGGTCAAAGTCATTCCGGAACCTTACAGCCGCGAATCAAATGTTCATCAACATACAACCTATCACTGGCCTGCAAATTGCAAAAAACTTAAGAAAATTTGAATTTCGCGGGCTACCCTGGGACATCAACCTTAAGCCTGGGTATCAATATAAACGTTTTTTTTCGCAATAACCCCGTAAAAAAGCTAGCAAGGTTTAAACAACTAGAATTCATGACATCTACTAACCCGCAATGGGCCTGCGTGGCGGATTACGGCCACTCTCTCTCGAAGATAGAAGGCCTCTGTCCCAGCTTTGGGAACATTGTAGGCTGATTATACTTTTTTTTTTTAGGCTGGGAAATCATCCAATGACTGCTCCCGCTCTGGGTGGAGCGGAAGGGAGTGTCAGACTCTTACTGACTAAAACCCATCCATGTTCCTTCCGTAGCCCTTTATGTTCCGGGGTAGCGGTAACCCTTTTGGACAATCCCGCTTAAGGCTGATTATACTAAAGAACATTCTTAAACAAAAATAATGACACGTTCTTCCGTATACTTACAGACACCATAACATAACCATTACGAATCCCCGCAAGATGATATCCATGACAACTATAATTTCTTTCATTAGTTAACCAGGAACCAAGATTACACAACTATTGCAACTGTCAACTTTACTGTTACTCTTGCGCAAATGTAGTTAAGTTCTGCTCAAGTGTCGCAAGTTGTTACAACTTTGGAAAGTTTAACATAAGTTGCATAAGAAGAGTTTATTGGTTTCAGTTTTAGTAAAATTTTATTGGGTCGTAAACTCTCTTTGTTGGGAACTAGGTAATGATATTGATCACTGCTATGTCGGAAGTTTTTGTTGTAGGAACGTAATCCAGCCGCAGCAGATGTAAAATGGTGGTCAGTGATTATTGTTGTAAGACGTAGACGATAATACTGTTTACTATCCATCAATCTAAGGGGTGAAATTACATTTCAAACTTTCACTATAGGAACAAATCTGAAATCGCGAAAAAAATACCAGCTGTTCCATATTATTATGCTCGCATAACTCGTCAAAATGTATGGAACAACTGATTCTTTTTTCGCGATTTCGGATTTGTTCCCATAGTGAAAGTTGTTCATAATGATGAATACAATGACCCCTTAAATTAATGCCCATGAATTCAATTTCACTCTGTATAAATAGGTAATATCATTTTAGTGTGATCTTTGGTAATGGTACAGTAAGGCCTTATAAAAAATTACATAACATAACATCACGCCTGTAATCCCCAAAAGTTTAGGCAGAAGAGTTTAAGTACACCCACATTTCGCCAGTTAGGATATTTGAGTCTCATGTAATAGGAGTCGAGCCTTTTGCCATCCACAGAGCAGAAATCTAGACACCGGGCTGCTACTCAGAAATTCCAGATGAAACCATCTGGAATTTGGAAAAACCCAACAGCACTTCGCTCTAACCGGGAATCAAACCTCATGGAACTCATGCTCAGTTGTAGCGTTTGCAAGCACTAAGCCAAGGAGGCAGTATAAAAATGTAAGTGTTCAAAAATCTACCAATGAGCTTACACTATGATACCACATTTAACACCTAAAAAAAAGTTTTCATGACTCGACTCATTTGAAAATGGAACACAATTTGAAGGAAATTATTATCTGCCAGTATTAGATACAAAATACTGGCAGGTCACTTTTACTTTTTGAACTAATTCTTAAATAGTGAAATTAGCTCTTTTGGGTCTTTTGGCGAGATATATTCTCTGCTGGTACTAGTAAATTAAATTCTGAAAGCATGGAAACATGACTCCTAAAAACCATTACACACCGTTATTTTTTCCTTGCCCTAACTAAACCTAGATGCGCCTCTTTCTGCACCCCATTTTTCCTTGACCCGTTTTAAATAGGCAATTGCACACTCCCACATTTTCTTCTGCCAATTGGCAATACTAGTGCAATTTTAACATTTATTTACTAAAAGATACACAACTCTTATAACATGATATTGATCAGGACATCATACGGTGTTCAGTAGAGATATGACAATAATTTCCGAGACAGCGATAAAATATTAGTTATTTTTAGATTTTATCAGAAAAACTGTTGAGCTCTTACAGTATTACTACCTAACATATGTGTCTGTATCTTACGACGAATCAGGGTTTCCATCTAAGTTTGCTGGCTTGTGTAAATAACACCGGAGATCAGGAGACGGTGACGGCGTGAACTGCGGCCGCGCTCACCCATAATGCGACTCGAGACTTCACACCAGATCCGCCAAATTAACTAGAAAATATAATGTGGTGGAGTATCTGCGCTTCTTAGCTACAAAATGTACATAATTAGAAAAGTTTTTACGAGCAGTGCCTTGCCAAGTCGGGTCTTGTCACCGCCTGACACGGCCCCCTTGTCCGGGCGTGGATTATAATTTTACTGAACAAATTATTTACAAATTGTGATTCTTGTTTACAGTATTTTTTCTCCCTTGTTTTGTTATTTGGTTTGTTTAATAAGCTCCCCATGTTCATTGTGTTCTAACCGCGAGCGAGACGAATGTTTACGTCATTTTATTTAAAAAGTTTCTGCACATGTTTTGCAGGATTGCTCTTTTGTTTTATTCACATTATTTTTGTAATAATTGTCATGTTTTTTTATTGGACTTCTCTGCATAAAAAATTGCGATGTGGTTGAAGTTATTTATATTAACTTTATTTCGATCTGATAAGAATACATTGTATGCTAACTGTACGTGCAGGAACGTCTCCATTTTTTAATTTATTTACAAAAACGCATTATCCTCATCACCAAAAAACGTACTTACAATAAAATACCTGCATAGCGACAGACAGACAGCGTTAAATTTGAGCCAAACCGCACATTAGCGTCCCAAAAATGCGCGGCTAAACATCGTCTCGCGAAACATGAAATGTATGTGTCACCGGTCACGGAAGAATCAGGGAGAACTTGGTCGGGGTGGTGTTATAAAAATAATTGCCGTTTCTGGCACGACACCGCGTCAACGACGGGTTCCTTGCCCTAAATGAGTGTAATTACAAAAGTTTTTATTACTAACTGCGCGCCAAAACCTCATTCACGATCATATTATAACGTTGGTGACGTGAAGGCTCATTACACTCAGCTTTGTTTCAAATTACATAAAATTTTATACTTTTTTAAATAGGCACGCGGTTAAAGACTTTGTTGCACGGACACTTCTGTTAAACTTGGCGAGATTTCGCCATTTAAGAATCTTATGGAATCATAAGACAATAACGCGTTCTTGTTCAGTAGACTGAACAAAGCAAGATTCTTACTTTCAACTTCAAAAATTAAATGTAGAAAACAAAATTGTTTCAATTAGACAACATGATCTGTAAAATGTATTGAAGACAGACTCGCACATGTGCCGTAAATGTTCTCAGCTAATCGAAGACATTAGCTAATGAACGTTGTACCGATCACGAAGCGCTTTTTATGACATACAAAGCACATTTCCACCACCTGTGCAGTATCAAGCATTAACAGTATCTCATTCCAAGCAAAAATAACGGTAGAAAAAGAAATTAAATTTTCATTTACGTAGATACCGATAGATATCGGTGCAGATCGAACGAGGTCAGAGTGCAGTTTCTGCACAATGAGCCGATTAGTTCCTTAACGAAGCCGGGACTGATTCGGGCCGGGGGGAGAACCGTGCAGGAAATAAACGGAAAAGCACGTGAAGTTAGAAAATCCCAAGATACGGAGCTCGCATTCGTTCGGCATGACTTTTCACATTTCGAAATGTAAATGGCCCTGAACTAGGAATTCTGAGTTAAACGTTCGACAGACGAATGAGTTTTCAAAGAGGTTGGTATTTACCGTACATATCCTTTGTTTTTCTTCGGGCGTCTTAGGAAAACAATTCTTAGCTTGCAATTCGAGTCCGAAACGGAGGAAACTGCCTTCCTGTGTGATGAGCTTGCGACTTTTATTAGTTTGTGCATTGCTTTTCTAATTCTTAGGTAGTAATTTTATTGCTAGACGTTACTCTTATGGATATAGCTCTGTATGCGTTTCATACATGAGACATTAAAGCGGCTCGATGGTCGTAGTACACTTAGGGAGCTTATTATTTATTAACAGCGATACAGGCAGTCAGGACGCGTGCATGTCAGACGTGTCTAGCGTCGCCGGCGTGCATATGCGGCGCCGCGATATGCCACGTCCTGCGTGATCTATGCGACACTCACAAGGTCTCCTTCTTGCTTAACACTGTGAACACTCACACAGTATAAATTTTCAACTTAAACCTACAATTCCACCCTAGAAATGTACGGAATTCGCAGAATGAAGTTTTTACAACTCCACCGGCGTTTTCAACGGCTAACTCTTTAAATTATTACGTTCCGGTACACCTATGCTTTACGTCTTAACAGAGATTTATGAATTGAAAACTTTCGATTCCCCTAAAATTGTCTGCGAGAGCGTAAATGTGGACAAATGTTCGGATAGATCTGTTTTGTTCTGGATTGGAGTTAAATAAGTTGGAATTTGTGCTGCACTTGAGGTAAAATCGAGCACGATTTTTAATAAATTCTCAGGGGAGCGATTAAAAGTGAAGATAGTCGAGGTGAGGAAGTGTAGCGAGGTGTAAGGCGGGGCGTGCGGGGGGGAGGTCCCGGGGAGTGCCACGGAGGCGCAATATCACGTTCGGCGGAGCGTGGCCGGCGTCGCGACATTTGCATCTTTCTAAATGAAACCATATTACCGATGTTGTGGCGCACTTATTGAACGAGTTATTGTGATGATGGAGTCGCTCCGATAAAGTCCCTATTGCCGCCTGTAAATGGTTCCTTTTGGTATTTAAATACGTACCTACAACCTAAAACGTTTGCGGGCAAAAGTTATTTCAGTTAAATGTGGGCAAAGATTTATGATTTTCAATTTACATTTTTTTTAAGGTTTTGTATCGTTATTTTGAATGGTCATTGTTTTAACTTATTGCTGAACGCTTAGGCGGTAGTAGGTCGTCGATATTATTTACAATTATAGAGTGATTAGGTATAACATATACTAGAACGCTGTTTTCCTTCATTTTCTTGGTCATCCCGATAAGGCATAGGCAAATTGGCATAATGCTTTGTTTTTCAGCAAAAATTACAACAAATTACATTTAATAACAGAAGCGCGAACAAAAAATTAAAGCTTACAAAGTTTCGTAGAATTTATCCGTAACCATAACCAACAACGGTCTGATTTCATAGCATTGTATATATAAATCACAAATAAACCAATTCGTATTGTTAAATGAACAGTCTTTATTTTAATAGTAGGTATTGTTTACTTTTCACTCAATAAAGTTACTTCCTAATTAAAATGACACACGTAAATGCCCGTCGCAATTCTTTTTTAAAACTCACCAAATTTCCACCTGCACATCCCGGAATTCTCTACAACAACAGCTCGACTTAATAAACGAAAAATACAATTTACCGAACGTTGTCAGGAATAAAAAACACGGTCCCCGGTGAATGCAATGCAAAAGTTTCCAGACGATAAAATCAATTGACCTACATATGTTTAAAATGTGTATTGCCATCAACATAGTTAAACGACACCGTGAGGTACCGAATTCCCCACACGTATTCGATTCCTGATTCCCCACTGAAAGAAAGACGCCTTTACAGCGAGATTCGGTGGCCGCTCCCAGCCGCAATATGTATGATAAATAAATTGCTATCCAATATCAAATGGAAGCAATACCGGTGAATTGTACAAAGCGTTTACTCATATTACATGTATGCGTACGAATGACTCCTTTGGATATAGGGCCAAAGGGAGCGCTAGGGCGGCCACGCGACCCGCGCGACCCTACTGGCCATGGCTGTATCCTCTAAATGAGATTTTTAATACTGCGCCTTCACCTGCGTCTAAAAGGTTTTATATAACTTATGATCTGTGTCCGAAAGGGGGAAACTTTCACCTCTGCATACTGCCACATATGGTAATGCATGAATTAAAATATTTCATGTCTTTGTTTACGCTATGCGGATAAAGCCAAACATCTCCAACACAAAAACGTTGTAGATACTTTCGTTGGTCGAGATTTATCTAATCTAGATAAACTAGAGAAGTTACTGGTCCATTTGCCATCAAGAATTCCTGTCAGGCACCGATATTTGCTGGGTAAACTGGGGAGTCTATTTAGTAAGCCTTTTTTTTCTAGGGCGAGTTTAACTAGCCCAATTGTCGTATCAAATGGGGCCACAAGGAACATAAGAGGGCGTAATGTTTGTTTGAGGCATTAGACCAGGAAAAATAACAACTAGCAGTGTTCAGAACGGTTCCATATATGTTTTAGCATTATATTTTATAGTTATATGTCGAGTAAAAAATCCCGATTCAAGGAATTGGAACAAAAAACACTCAGATACAAGTCTTGATGTCATTCTGACTCGAGGACAAATGAGACAAAGGAAATAAGAAATATTAAACGTGACTCGAATGTGAAGACGCTTTCCATTCCATGATACGGGTTTGTGCCATCACACGTGGCTCATGGTTGTATGTAAACCATACAGCTTTTATGGAAATGGCTTATTATAAGAGAAACGCGAGCGTTACCGGAGAGATTTGTTAGGAATACGTTCCAATTACTTTGTTTTCTACATTACCGCTGTCGTCTTTATTGGTATTAAATGATCGAGTTTATAATTAAACTATTCTGTGGCTGTGGCTATATAAGGCAATAGAAAATAACAGTTTCATGTAATATATACAAACGTGCAATTAATTAAACAGGTTTGTAAAGTGTAATTAATATTACTAACTACTCTGTAATTCAGATCCTGTTTTAAAAGTTTCAGGTTTCACTTGTAAAATTTTAAGAGAAATCGAAGATGGTGAAAACCGTTAATTAATACAAGACTGTTATGAAAAACATATCAGCACGAACTATCGTGCACATGTACAACAAGTACCTGAAGTTCGCAGGAGATAATGCGAGTAATGAAATAATGAGCTAAACTTGAACGAGCTGTAAAATTTATGTTTCGTGCAGCTTAAAAACAGCTCCCCGGAGATTTCCAGCTACGGAACCGAGTTAACGTTTTGCTTTCAGTTTTAGCTGCTTTTTTCCTACAACTTGAATTTAGCTTGCGGCCGTCTGTGTTTTTCCGAGCTAAAGTTTATGTTCAGCTCTCTCATACTAACATTTTAGACGGAATTAGTGCATAACAAGTTTTTACAACCTTAAACTAAAACTAGTAGAAATTATTACATTCGGGATCAGTTTTATGACCTTCAAGATTACTTCTTTCACAAAATAAAACCTTAAATAAATACACTCCAACATTTATCTCAAGGAAATAACGAGGTATGACAGAACGTTTCATATTTCTTCTAAATAAAATCCTCCACGAGGAACGGTTTTTAAAAATAATTCCGAAGCAAATCTAATAACAACCACGGACACTTGAAGTAGGATTGTGCTCACGTTGACCTCGCCTTCACAGAAATAAAAGTAGTGCTCTATCTAGACAGACGTATAATCTAGATATCTGAGGAGGAAGCTGATTAACGTCAGCTGGGGTGTGGAGAAACCGCGCAGCTGGCCAGCCCAGGACGGCACTAACAACGGGATTTATTGTTAATGGCCCATAGTCAGACATTTAACGCGATGAATTACTTCCACAAACAGACACACTGTATTACTTACACAAATAGGATTACACACACCAACACGGTTGACGCCGAGTTAATTTACTCGTCGATAATGTTTGTTATATCGATAACGGCCGTAAACGGTTATTATATTTAATCAATTAGCGTGTTTGTACACGCAAATCTTTCCCTCGCGCCAGATACACCGTAATTCAGAGATTAAACCGTGACAACAGAGAGATTCCACGTGCTAACAAGACTTTAGAACTCACTCCACTGTGTCGTTGGAACTTTCTAGACGAGGAGTCAACATACCCTCACTTAACAAATTACCTACTGCATACCTCGCCACATAAAAATCCGATGCAACTGCAACATTCCACGCCCACCAACATATCGATGAAGATGAATATTTTTTGAAAGCATTAAGGTCGAGTTTGTCTGTTGCTCTCGCAGTTTATGGCCCGTAAAATAGTCTGCAGAGAGGAGTCATTTTGTTCCAAACGGCACAGGATGTAGTTTCGGAAGTGAAACTTTGTGAAAATATTGTGTTGGATATTAATTGTTCGCAGAGCTCGCGCTTTCATTGTTTTGCACATATTATGTGATACCAGTGTTATGAGAACGAGATACCTTAACAGAGAATGGAGCTATTATAAAATCTTTTATTCAAAAGGCTCCCATAATAAAAGCCGGTCAATTTGAGCTCGCCGCGTATAAAAACGCTTTTTCTGTAATATTTACATTAACAACTCTCACGATATGATAAGGGTTTCGTTTTAAATAATCTCGTTCGAATCTCTTTCCCCCTTCAATCCTGTTCTCGAAGATTAGAAAACACGTTTGAGAGAGCTCTCGAACAATTTTCCGTTTACGTAGCGGTAATTGTCTTAGAACAGGCACGAATAGCTATCTGTCGGTGGGTCTGTGCGGTGCGGCGCGGCGGGCCCGCGGCGCACTGCGGTAGCCGCGCCGCAGCCTCCGCCGAAACCTTCGATACGCTACGTGCACTGAATCCTAATACCACCTGTACTGATTTTATTTTTGCCTCCCTCATTCTTGATTCAACTATCGAATAGTTATCTGCAGACGTCCGATGATTCGCTTCTCGCCGAACCGAAAACATTTTAAATTTTTAAACTCAATTCGGCATTGTCATACGTTTACGTGCGCAGCGGTTTATCGTCGTTTTTATGTTTTGGTTCTTACATTCCCTTTCGTCTAAATTATGCAGAAATCAATTCGGTCCAGTAAGCTGGGCCCTGGTAAATAATTCAGCGCTGATTGTTACGAGGGTCCAAGTCCGCACTAAATGTTCCCTGGAAGCTGTGCCTTCCACAAACAAGCCTTGTTTTCCTTATCTCTGTATAAGAATCTTCTCTTACGACGCTTTTCGACCAAGTCTCGTGTCTTTGTCTCGATTATCTTATCTATTGATTTTCGATTAATCCAATTTGAGGGTTTGATGAGACACGATTTTATGTGTTAACTAGTTTCGGCGTTACCACACTAAGGCCGAAATATTTTGGAAGCCAAATGTAATCACACCGCAG
This sequence comes from Hyppa rectilinea, assembly GCA_951799385.1. Taxonomy (NCBI): domain Eukaryota; kingdom Metazoa; phylum Arthropoda; class Insecta; order Lepidoptera; family Noctuidae; genus Hyppa; species Hyppa rectilinea. Next base: position 8,660,069 of record OX637306.1, on the reverse strand, counting down.
GCGGTTCCCTGCTCTACATTCTGCCGGCGTCCACTGTCCACCGTACTCCGCTCATTCAATTATTTCATTAAAATAATCTTCTCCAAAGACTAGGTCTGCACACTGCACTTTATTGAATAATATCATCACGAGTGTTAAGCAAGTTATGCGATTAAGTTCTACATTTACATAATTGCGGCCAATTAGTTGAGCTGAATCGGTGAGGGATTTCGTTACTAAATATAATGAGTAACATAAATTAAATGAGACGTTTCTTCCTCGGCCGCGCTCAAAACAGTACAAATAGCCTTAAAATTTAATCGTTTTCTGCAAAGATTTTTCCATGAAAAGTTTTCCACTTCAAACTTTGCCACTTCGCCGAAGCCAAGTCGCGTTTAACAAAGCTTTTTCATACTTACATTTTTATATCAGAAATGGAACGTCACGCTCGGTTTCATCGGCACTCGTCCGCCCGACCGCGAACAGAGCGCATAGACCGGTAATAGGTGACGCCTCATACAATATTCCGGTCACGTTTAGAATTCCTTATATTTCATCTTTTTCTTCGGCCCCAAAAAATGTCATCGAATACACATTTTCCCGTAATCCTCATAAGTCTCATGGCCTCGCCAACGTTCGGGACGCCGCAGCTCCCTGTCACGTGACACCGGCCCCCCGCACCCTGCACTAGGCTCGCCCCGCGCCCCGCGGCCCACGACAAGTTCACGCCGTGTCGTGACTCGCATTTGCAATAACACTTTGGCTGAGGTGCCACCACGAGCCAGCCTTCAATTAGGTAATGGTCTGCCATATAAGTTGTCTCAAGACATTGAATAAAACAACGTCTGCGAGCGTGACGCCTTCTCTAATTCAGCTTATAATGAATGTAGCATACGAGCGCTGACATCCTTCAAAATGTTCATCGACTCGACATTGTATGGAGAAAGTTTTAATTGAGAAGACAGGAGTGGATATTTTGCTAACCTAGACAGATCGGGGCGCGTGTTAGGATTTAAGGTCGAATCCTCCTCCTTATCGGGAACAGGTTGGAACATGCACCTTGCGCCGAGCATCGTCGGAAGTTTCCGACAACAGTCCAACTAGTTTGGAAGCTTGGAAACTCCATCAGATACGTGAGCTGGAGCGATTACCTCAAGCCAACTACATAGAAGCGGCGCGGTGACATGCATTACCAATATGTTTATATTAACATCGTGTCTTGTTGTAACTAATGCCTTGTATTATAACAAAGCTTCTCTTGAGATCAGTTGCAGTGGATTAAAATATCAATTTAAGAATTCTATTTTGTAGCCCAGTTAACGTAGAACTTTTATTTCAACCGTTTACCACCACAGCAAGCACTTTGTGGGTGATTAATGTACGTAGGCAAGTAATTAATCTTTTCCCAATTTATGGACTTTCAATAAAGATGTTCTAATATAATGGGTTCTCTTAGGAGACGCCAAGACTTCATACTTACTATCATATTTCCTATAATTTAATAGAGTTACCAGTTCTTCCATAGTTTCGTTCAATACTTCAGCAATTGCCGGATGTGTGATAAAATTTATTTGCTCGTTATGGACTTAGAGAACTCGTAAATAACTAGTTGTTTGTTTTCACCACAGTTTTCACTATTCGTTTTTTTGTTGATACTTCTATAAAGAATACTCATAAAATAAGTGGGGACGGTCTTATAAACACATTTGTTTTTCTCATTTTCACATAGACATTTGTCTGGGGAAATGAGGGTACCTATACTGAAAAGAAATCCAATTAGGAATTTGAAAGTCGTAACTGTATAATACACTAATACATATTTATAAGACGAGAACATCCACAAAATGGCGTCGATGAGAAGTTATGACGTAATCGAATATCGATGAAGTGTCGCCTCCTTAGTTAGCGGTAACAATGCAATATTTCAACACGTAGTGTTGTGGGGCACTAACTAGTGAACACAGCTGCAGTTGCGGTGCAGTGACAATGTTTGGTCGCCGCATCCTTGGGCCGGTCGCCGTCGTCCGGGCCGTGCGTCGCATCCGCAATGAGGCCCGCCGGACGACGGCCGCCGCACTAATTTATAGCAACGGTTAATTACCTACAAGAATCTGAGTCAGCCCGTCCGACAACAAAGCCAGCCGCACCGGAGCCCTGTGTTTGTTGTGCGCACACCGCTAATCAATCTAATGCTATTACTGCTGGACGCTACTGATGCAGTTTAAAATTTTAGCCACTGAACTGGATGTGCTTTTAAGAACTATTCTGAGATATTACTCCACTGAAGTTACGATAATGATCAGATAAAGATACGATAAAAAAGAAACAAAGAGTGGGCGAGGGCGTAAGTTAAAATACGTCCAACCAAAATGATTTAATTAACCGCACTTTTCAATAGATGTTTCAAAGATAAAATATTCCAAGATTAATTATTTTCTTATTTGTCGGTATATTCTAATCCCTTACAGGCGCAACTAATTAATATGCATAATGTATATCGAGCAGAATACTAGGAAAAGTTTTGCTATTTACAAGACTTTGATTATGACTTTATATTCATAAAGCACATTTAATTATTATGTTAACGAAAACCTTCTTTTGAATAAAATATTAGACATGGTCTGTCAAAGGGAATTAAGCATTCTACAAACCACGCGGTGTAAAATAATAAAATGTTTGGTTAATGAAACCAGAATTCTAAAAAATCTCGTAGGAAACGCCACATCAACTCGCCTTCATCCCGTAAGGAGTGCGTATATGAACATAAAAAATGCATTTATTCCGAGGAAAGCAGTAAAATACAAACGGATGTTTTGTTTTTAGTACTAGAGAGAGGTCTGAGAGAGGTGTTTTCGCTGTTAAATTATGCAGAAATCAATTCCTTTTTCCGGACGAGGCCCGCCTTTGCCGTCTGATAAATGTTACATCTGTGATTGTAACCAGCTCTCGTACGACTCGCAGTGTTGCCACGGTCAGTGCCGTCCGACCCGACATCTTAGAAGATCATATCTCCTCAATCAAATTAAACAAGTTACGTAATTGTTGCCGACTTCTTCGTCTTAATGTTGTCTTGGCATGTCGCCAAGGACTTTCTGGAACTTCTACTTGGCTTAAAGAAACTAGTTGTACGCTTATTAGCGAATGTAGAATCAGTTGCTCCATGTTAGGACAAGTTCCAGGCTTTACATAACAATTCTACAAGCAAGCCTTCAATTTGTGGCCAGATTTAGAGGTCTAGGACAGGTCTCGGAGTCGCCACAGTCGATGGACTTTACTGATCCAAGGGCAACACTTTTCAGGGTTCGAAAAGTTTAGCCCTCGCTGCTACATTAACTTCTAAACAGAACTTACGACTCTGGATTCCAAGCTCTTAGTTTTAAATTTCCCGAGGGGCCGCCAACTTATAAATGAACATCGAAATATTTTCCAATTTATTATTGGTAATATTTATTAAAACGTATCTGAATGACTAAGAACTACCAACGTTCAGTGCACTTCCCGGCGATGAAAATGTGTTGCCAAAATTGCTTGACATATAAGATTAACAGTGTTCCACCTACACGGTTAAGGGAAATTCGCGAGTACCACGAAACGTGCATCAGCTCTTAACAAGTCGCCAGCTGATACAAATTCGTGGCGTGTGCGCATTACCTTGCAAACGAGCTGTTCAATATATTAGCACGTTAAGCTGGTAATGTCTCGAGCACTTAGTACCGGCCCTCGTTATTGATAGCTTTCCATGATACTATTTCACACAACACTGCATCGATTATATTCCCGTCCAGTCCGGCGATGCGTTTCGTACAGTCCACGTCAAAAATGGAATCTGTTTGAATGAAGCTAAAGTGTAGTTTCCAATGATTTTGTTTCGATATGCGTTTGAAAGGGTGGTGTTATATCAGTAACTCTAGCACAAGTCCTAAACAAAGGGCGTTGATATTATTATTAAGACTGCATTTTCATTTATGCCCAAATTCATTAACGTAGGACCTACCTACGTTAATGAATTTGGGCATAAATTAAAATGCTAGTACCTACCTGGTACTAAGCGGGATTGTCCGAAAGGGTTACCGCTACCCCGGAACATAAAGGGCTACGGAAGGAACATGGATGGGTTTTAGTCAGTAAGAGTCTGACACTCCTTCCGCTCCACCCAGAGCGGGAGCAGTCATTGGATGATTTCCCAGCCTTAAAAAAAAAAAAAAAAAAGGTAGGTGGGTACGTACGTAGAAGTTATTTTACTCGGACCGAGACGAGTTTAATACTTGGAACTCCGCTTGCATTACCTAGCTTTAAAGTGCGCGTCTAGTAATCCAAGTTGCGAAATTAAATAAATTACTGCCTCACAAAGTCACAATCCCTTTCTAAATCGGTCGCTTCTCCAATCAGGCCATTATGTCTCCATCACAAAATTATACGTGAAGCAATAACGAATCAGCTACGTTTGATTCACTCCCAAAATAATCGTAAAGTTCAGTTTGGGCAGCACTCACTGTAAGTTTGAGTGACGTCATTGATTAGTTAATTATAGTCGGGCACTTCGCTTTAAGCGATATTCGCCGACCGCAAAATAGACCTTAAGACTTTCGATGCGGCTGATATTTACCAACTAATCTAGGTCTTACTTTGGAACTGAAGTCGTGTTGGATAAAGTCGGCTCTACTTTTATTTGACCATTTTCTTTGATTCAAAGCAATTTGTTTAAAAGTGTTTTAACGACTAAGTTTTTCTGCATTTGATCGCCTGATTCCTGGATCTTTGAACTCAAAACTGCACTTTGTATTACTTTCAAAAAAAAATTTTGAAACGTGAAATCTATCCAAACATAATTTCATTTCCACGTTCCAGTTCCCAATAACAGTATTTTCAACAAAATTAAAATCCGCGATCAAAACTAAAATTTAAACGTGTCGTTCAAAATGTTTTATTTGCCCGTCTCACCTGGGCATCTCGTATATTGGCGTAGTATTGGTGCCAATATCGAAATCCAATCAACTTGCTGTGATTGACAGCTAAACCTGACCGACCGACGAATCTGCGCTGTATCCGTGTCGTATGACGATGTGACACGGACTCATAAAACTGTAGAAAAATTGTCTCTGACGAGACCTGACGTCTACGGGTCTTTTTACGAGCTCGGTGACTTTATTGATAACCTAAGAGTCTTGTAGAGCGATGTTATGGGAAATAAATATGGATATTAGAACTAGCAAGTGCCATTAAAGAGCAAGCCAATGATATATTAATTTGATGGACTCATCCTCGTTTATGACTCCCATCCAGTCTTTAATCCAGAAGTCTTTTAAGCAATTAAATTTTGGCATTGTATTTTAATTTTAAGTCATTGACTGCCACGCAGCAGACACAATAGAAAAACTAGTGTTCGCGGCTCACCGGTGACCGCGTTGGCGCTCAACGTGTTAAATCACGGTATTTCATCATTTTTGCCAAATAATGACCTCTGACATCTTTGTATTTAATCATTCAACTATGACACAATTATTATTCTAAGTAACTTTAATGAAATTTGTTTTTTATTTTTATTAATTTCCCTAAATGGACAACAATGTATTTTATTATTTGTACGCCGGAAACGGTACAATATAATGGACTTTAAGATAAAATTAACAACTATGTACTACAACATTCTTACAAATAAATGGATTATTATTATTAAAAATTGTCGTTCTAAAAATGTTTAAGTGGAAATTATAAAATATCCAGTTTTAAAAAAAGAACAACGAAAACCTCGCCTAAAACAAGGAAACTCATAGATAGAAAACTAATTATCAATCATACAGGAATATCGATGGAGCCACAATTGTTATTCTTGTGCAAAGCCGACTAGGAGCGGTGCATCCACAATCTGTTTTGTACAATCACCATAACAGAGAAACCCGCTTTGTGCATTACCCGCCCAACCACCCCCGACCACTTAAGGCTTTATATTCAAGTGTTGAACCTAGTTGATGAGTTTCGGCTCAACAACTCTCCCGATCTGAATATAATAATCGAGTCATCACATTGTCAATCAGGATGCCCGGTTCATTAACTTCATACCTATGCAGGTAACTTATTTTGAATTTGTTGGTGAATATAATTGGTAGTTATAAATTAAAGATTGTGATGAAAAAATAGCAGACGATCATTATAACTTCCGATAAAATTTGGTAAAGTAAAACGCACAGTAAGCTAGAAAGAGAGAGAGATGAAAGAAAATTATTTCTATTTTTTGTTCTTTTAGTTCTGTATTACCTACTGAAAGCAAAATAGCTGTTGTGTGCTCGCAGAGGCTATTGTATTATATCTATAAACACGACTATAAAACGCGAGTTATAATAGTAGGCGTGGCGATGGACCCCAGCGATCGCTGACGAATTCAAATAAAATTTACTCAATACGTGAACTACATTCGAGCCGTATCCCGGTTCAGCTTATAACTAAATAACCTCGTCACCGGGAAGACAACGAACTATCAATTAAACTCGCGTATGTGTCCCGAATAGGAAAGTAATGTCATTTTTTGCCTCAGTACTATCTGAGCCGCAGGGGAACACAGCTTTGTTAATTAAAATGCCTCGCCTAACACAACCCTCCACATTACCCACAATAACCCAAATTATCATAGAGGAAAATAGAAATAAACGAATGATATAGTATTATGAAATCCTAGAACTTTTGTTCGTATAAATAACCCCAACCCATAAAGTGGAACATGGCATCATTCCAAAATATAACAAGTGAAATATCCTAATACTGGTACCTACAACGTGGCAACATTATGAGAAAACGAGAACCCTTTTTCCAATAAGTATGATCGAACGACGGAGTTTCTCGTCGGAGCTGGGAATTCTTGGGCAGTTGGAAACAAGTTGGGGCAGCCCTGGCCGCGGCGGCAATATCGGCAAGTTGGGCGGCCGCAGCGGGCATGCGCCGCAATGTCTCAATAATCCTCAAGGTACCCTCCTAATCGACTCTTCCTTAGTTCGACGCAAGTGTGACTAACTGATTAATTCTGCGACTCGGTGTACGTGCCCGGTCTGTCTTTGCCCATTATTGTTTGCCCTACACTTTCGTCCGCTCGTGTCCCATTATTGAACGATATTTGGACTATTATTGGCGGAGTCGTACGGAGCCTTCTATTTATATGTTATCGAAGGGCGGCCATTACAGCCTACGGCATATAGTTGGGGATTGTAATTGCTGCTATTTTGTTAGATTGAATCCGATTTTGTTCGCTTAGTTTTAATGGCTTGTTCTTGTTTTGGAAATGAGAGATGTTAGGCACACTACCGGTTCGCACTGACTCGCTGACATGCTTGAGCGTCGGTTTTGGTTGGCGTATTAATTAACTAGAGCGTTTAATCGTAATTCCTTGCACTCGCTTGAATTCTTGTTGCATTAAGATTAATTAACGTTTCCGTCTTTGTTGGTACCTGCAGTCTTGCAAGTATTAGCGCATACAGGCTATTTATAGTTGCGTGTGTCACATCGCAGGGATGCCAGTGTTTGTGAATTGAAAATAGAGTCAATTACTGTGCCACTTTGCCGCGGCCTACGAGCTAATGTTTACCAAACCAACAGTCAGCTATGTCACCTTTATTAATAATTTAATGCTCTACTAATCTAGCAAGCAATACATAATTGCGCTGGCAAAGAGCTCAGTCGGTGGACAGCATAATAGTAACATATGATGATATAAATTAAATCATCACTGATAGCATTTGTAACGGCACCGCTGAAGCAGCGGTCACATTAACGGCCGGAAAGTTGTTATTTTAATGTGACATTAATGTCTGATTAAAGCTATCATCATTTTAGAATTAATTCGTTTGGCGGTTATTAGTAATTTACTTCACGTTGAACAGAAACATCTTAAATAGAGCAGAACTTTAATGGATGTTCGAATTCCTGCAGTCATCCCTCACTCGACGTGTAGACGTTACTGATGAGTGATGATTTACACTTGTGCTCCCCTGAATTAGCCACCTGGTTTCGTTCTACGTCATTGACATGACTCACGTCTGCCAATACTGAGCCAAAGTGACACTCCATGGTACAAAAATACACCTGTATCATTAATTTTCGAAACATTTTCGGAGATTGCATGCAACCTACATACACCTACACTAACATGGATGGGTTTTGTACAAGTACAAGTCTGACACTCCCTTACGCTCCACCCAGAGTGGGAGAAGTCATTGGATGATTTCCCACCCTCAAAAAAAATAGTATTCAAAAAGTACAAAATTGTGGTGGATTCGATAGAATTGGTCTTAAAAAAAGGCAAAAAATATAATAAATATAAAAATATTCGGAATATTCCAATAAAACTATTCGGCACAAGACACATTTTATATTTAACATCCAAAGAAGCCAAACGCCTAGTATTCGACAAATAAAATATAATGGATACAAAAAATTAAAAGTTTCATAGTTAATGTGTAACCAGGACATGGCGATATTGAAAAAAATAAAACTTTTTTACAAAAAAAAAACACTGCAAAGTGACAAATTTATTTTATTTCAAGAGATAGAAACTTCCGAAATCTAAAGTTATTTTTCACGTTGTAGTGTTTTTTTGGAAGTGGGTTGTAATTTTTCTAATAAAAGTTTTTCATTTTTCACTTTTAATGACGGTACCCACCCCACAGTCTCCACATCAATTTGTATACCACTACTTGCTATGTTAACAACATTGACAGAAAGTATTAAAACATTACCAAGATACAAAACGTGGATTAAATATGTATTATCGAAATTAACTCAATAACTACCCAAGTCAATAAAATGTGTAACATGGGACCAACGCCAAAGCTACCAAATAAAAGAAGATTCGGTCCATAATTGCCGAAAATATCGATGAACATACCTACATAAAAACAATACATACCAAAGAACAAAGAGCCTCCTCTTTTTTGGAAGTCGGTAAAAAACCTAACATAACATCACGCCTTTTGTTTTTTGAGGGGTTGGGAAACCATCAAATGACCCCTCTCTCTTCTGGGTGGAGCGGAAGCGAGTGTCAGACTCTTACTGACTGAAACCCATCCATGTTCCTTCCTTAGCCCTCGTGTTCCGGGGTAGCGGCAACCCTTTCGGACAACCCCCACTAAATAACATCATGCCTGGTCTTCCCAAAGGGTTAGGAAAAGTTGTACCCATAGTAAATACCTACATTTCGCCCGTTACGTTTAAGTCCCATGTAATGGGAGCGAGCCTAATGCCATCAACTGCAAAAAAAAAACTTACAAAATATTAGCGTGTCATGATATCGATAAGCCAAAAACACAATTCTTTTCAAATATCGTTCAAATTAAGTCGATCCTACAGTATCAGTAAAATAGAGGCAGTAAATAAGTGAAGGCAAATCCATTCTCGGCAACCATTATTGAGAGCCACCTCGAGCTATTAAACATCTGTTGTTGTTAACTCTTTGCCTCTGTTAATTGGTATATTCTTGATTCCCTGAGCTTTTTCCGATAAAACGTAGATTGTTCCACTTGTTGGGCCGGAGGGGGGGATATTTGTGAGGTGGTGGAGGGGGGGGGGTTAGATAAAACGAGGGTATATCACCAATAACTCGCTCCATTGTTTGTTGGCAGCTGACTTAATAAGTTCGCCGAATTTATTATGATTTGTAGGTCCCTCGTCTTATTACGAGTCTCTTAACATACCATAGTCGTATAGTGTCTTACTGCGAACAATATGGAACCGCCAATTTGTTCTTTTACAGCCATCTTAAAAAAGGACGCCCTTTCTGTTTTCTAGTCCTCGAAATTACCGCACGAACTAACGGAATGTTTTATGTGCTTCTTGAATGACGAGATTCAGCAACTTTATGCTTGAAAGCTAGGAGTATGCGTACGTGAACCTTTTTCAGAGCCTTATAAATCATAAGTAAATTCCGTGAAATAATTAGATCAAATAAATTACAAATAGCCATGTCTAATCAATAGCTTATAATTTCTCTATCGAGCACACAGACTTGGTAGCGTTGATCTTCTTCTTGTCGTGTGGATAGTGACTAACCCGGTGTCAGAGTTTTTATGCTGCCCATGGGCCTCTGACTTAGCTTCACATGCTGTTGAGAAATATCTCTCAGACATGCTGGTTTCCTCACGATGTTCTCCTTCGATTCTTAAGCAAGTGATAATTATACAATACGCACATGAATCGGTTAAAATCAGAGGTGCGTGTCTTGGGTTCGAACTCGAGACCTATGACTTGGCAGTCCGACGCTCACACCACTAGGCTATCACTGCTGTAGCGTTGATGGAAACTATTTTCTTTCTCGACACAGACCCTTCGGGAATGTGAACCAAATACTTACTGTATCAATAAAAATAAGTAGCCATCAAGACCGTGATTTATCCTTGATTGATTTACAACATAAACTTGTGGCACACTTGACATCCATCATCCAAATTAATGGAAGTCGATCGGACGGATCCGTAGGCATTTGAAAAATTGATGTTGTTCATAATTTACAGTGAAATAATTATGTGTAGCTAAGTGTTTTACTGATTTATAATTGCTTTAAGGGGTCTTTTGTTGACTTATTTGCTTCTTGGTCGCTTACTAGCTAATTAAATCAAAGACCGTTTTAAACTAACTATGTTTTATTACAAACTAGCTGACCCGACAGACGTTGTCCTGTCTTAACTGTGATACCTACCCTACCTACCTACCTACCTGCCTACCTACCTAGCTACCTACCCTACCTACCCTACCTACCCTAGCTACCCTACCTACCCTACCTACCCACCCTACCTACACCAGCTACCTACCCTACCTACCTACCTACCCTACCCACCTACCCTACCTACCTACCCTACCTACCCACCCTACCTACCCTACCTACCTACCCTACCTACCTACCCTACCTACCCACCCTACCTACCCTACCTACCTACCTACCCTACCTACCCTACCTACCCTACCTACCCTACCTACCTACCTACCTACCTACCCTACCTACCCTACCTACCTACCCTACCTACCTACCCTACCTACCTACCCTACCTACCTACCCTACCTACCTACCCTACCTACCTACCTACCCTACCCTACCTACCATATAGGAGGAAAATCAGCAGCTGATCGAAAAAAAAAAAAAATTAAATTAAATTGTATTCTGCGATTCAGGGCGGAGACAAATCCAACGAAACAAAAACCATGAAAATTGGTCCAGCAGATCTCGAGTTATAACGAAGGGAACAAACCCGTCTTTCTTTTATATATATAGATTATGGACACTTCCCCGGCTTTGCACGGATGCAATGTATGTAGATATCACACAGGCGAAGCTGCGGCCGCGGGCGAAACCTACTAAAACTATACGTACTAAACTTCCTCTTAAATTACTCTATCTGTTGATGAGAACCGCATTCAAATCCTTTACGTTGTTTCAAAGATATAAGCGTACAGAAGCCAATGGTGGGATGCGACTTGGTTTTATCATACTTCTAGCGGCTGCCAGCGGCTTTGCCCGGTCGGATGTTGGATATTATCGCAAAAGAACGTACTACCCGGACAAAAAACTCATGAACTACCTCTGTGCCAAATTTCTTCCAGATCTGTTCAGCCGTTTGGACGTGATAAACGACAAACATACAAACTTTCGCCTTTATAATATTAATGTGATGTAGACATTACCATAAGCACTAGGCTAGCCTTATTGCATAAGCGGGATTGTCCGAAAGGGTTACCGCTACCCCGGAACATAAAGGGCTACGGAAGGAACATGGATGGATTTTTAGTCAGTAAGAGTCTGACACTCCCTTCCGCTCCACCCAGAGCGGGAGCAGCCATTGGATGATTTCCCAGCCTTTAAAAAAAAAGCCTTATTGCATGGGACTTATACATTACTGACGAAATGTGGATGAACTATAGGTCAGCTATACTTCTGCCTAACCCTTTACTATAATAATAATATACACACACGCACACGAGGTTGTTGACATGTGGAATGTGAGCTCGGCTATCATTGTACCGATTGTCGTAACAGTCAATGGCCTGATAGCCAAAAGCCTCGACCAACATCTTTCGAGGCTCTCGTTAGGCGGTTGGATCAAGAGCCAGATTCAGAAGGCAGTACTCCTCGATACGGCTCGCATTGTGAGGAGGTTCTTGTCTCTGCAACCCTAACCACCGGTGCCTTGGACCCTGCTCCCGACATCGGCGGACCACTATTTTTTATATTTTTAAATGTTTTTTTTTTGTTTTTTATAAAAATATTTAAAAATATATTAGATAAGAGATGAAAATATAAATAAACGAATAATAATATTATAAAGAGTAAGGATTTGATTGTTTCTTTGTTTGCATTGAATAGGCTCCGAAACTAATGAACCAATTTGAAAAAAAAAATTACTGTTGGAAATCTATACTATCCCCAGGCTATATTATATTTAAAAAAAAAATAGGGCTTTTTACTAAAACTCCAATAGTGTAAAAAATTCCGACATCTACGCGGGCGCAGCTGCGGGCAGAAGCTATTAACAAATAAAAAACAAACTTTCTCTAACCATATCTTTCGTACCGCATAAGACAGTTTATTTTTCTAATAATTAGAAAGTCCGATTAGCAACATATTACACACAAAATCGTTATGCTACAAGAACATAGAAAACTAATTTCCAATAAATTAATCTAAAAATCAAATATAATTCGATAATGCTTTTTGATTTTATGAGAGAAGATGACAATGCATTATTGTGGATTGCGGACACAACATTTAAGTATATTATAGGCTTTCATTACACCACAGTTGGCTATGCTATAGCTTAACATAAGCTATGATACAGTTTAGTTCAAATCAATCAGTCTGCCTAGCTTTTTCACAACTATGTTGTGGTCGGCTTCCAATCCAACCGGATGCAGTTGAATACCAGTATTTTACATGAAGCGACCTGCCTACCTGACCTCCACAACCCAGTCAGTAACTGGGTAATACGATACCCCTTGGTAAAACTGGCCGGCAGACTTTCGGCCTTCTGACTACTCGTAACGACTGTCAAAGATTCACGAATGACAGCCGGGACCAACGATCATCCACGGACAAACCCCGGCAAATGTAGCTTAACCTGATGGATCGATCCGTGCGACTGTTATTACTTAGCAACGAGTTCCTTAGTTCAAATGTTTATTAAAATGAATAGTTTCCTCCGAAACTAAGGTCGGTTAAGAAGACGCAAATTCTAATTACACAAAATCTTCAAATTCAATTGTGGTAGAACCATTCAGTCAATTGGAAAATTTTACATTATTTTGCTATTGAAATTGAAAGGCCTGAAAATAACATTACATAAAATTCATGTCTGTAATCCACGAAGGCTTAGGTAGTATACCTATAGTAACACCCACATAATAGAGAACGAGTCTATTGCCATCTAACAGGCAGCTCCTGAGAAATTCCATAAATTAGCCAAAAACCCATTGCCCGTCCTAGGAATCGAACCCACGACCTCAAGCTCAGCAATAGCGCTCGCTACTAGACCAACGAGGCACTCAAAACGATCAACGAAGCCTGAAAATCATTGAGCATTTAACAAAAATGCCACTCAATTAAAACCATCAATGTCATCGCAGCAAACAGTCCTCGCATCGCGTCCCGTGTGTTGCCAGTTTAAAATGACTTTCAAGAAAGCCAATAAAAAAAATTGAGTGCACTCCGCTGGTCGGAGTCATTAACGGGTGTCTGTCGAAACGCTACGACATGCTCGTAAATCATTACTAATAATACTTCTGCCATAGATTTACTAACTGACGGATGCGCCTGTCCGCTGAATTTCAGTTTCGACTCATATTTTGCAGTCGTCAACTTTTGAGTGACGACTGAAATATGTGAAGAGTCCACGGATTTTTGTGTTGGAAGGAATGTTACTGTACGTGGAATGGATATTGATGTCTTGTTTCAAGGTATAAAGACGGATCCTTTTGAGATTGAAGAGAGTGTAGTGGGAACATGGAAAATCTTTTCACTGCACTATACAGTAGTGTGCTAGCAGAGTTTATTATAAAATAATCTCAATGATCTTGGGTTCACAAAATTTAAACTCAAGCTCAAATTCTTTATTGCATTCATGTGTACATTTGTGTAGGTGTTACATAAGTAAGTAAGTTAGGGCACGGCAACATTGGACAAAACAAGCATCCAGTTACTAGTTTTGGCCGCGACTTTACCAGCGTGGATGGCTGAAACGTAATATAATTCCGTAAAGCGCACGCCAATAAAGCTCCCAGTGGACATGATTTTTTCCGACATCTTCAACAATCATTGTCATATTTCAGCTTATATACACAAAACCTGAATGAATTATACACTTAAACCTTCCTCATGAATCACTCCGCCCATTGGTGAGAACCGTATAAAATACGATCAGTAGTTTTTAAGTTTTCGCGTTCAGACACACATACAGACGCGGCCCCGCGCCGCGTCTGTATGTTCACGTCGTCACTTTGTTTCATTATAATTATTTAGTGATATAAATACATAATTTTGAGTATTCAGTAGTGGAACCATCTTTGCATTTAATGACTAAAATGCTTAAAAATGCAGCAATAAACTAATTGGTTTAACCGTTCGAAATTCTGTTTCGCTGCAAAGCCGATGAGCGTGACGCTACATACAAATTAACTCAGAAATACTCATTACAAATTTGTCATCAGTCACCCTGAACCACGAATCGACCTCGTCACGATTCCGCGGGAGATTCGCACGTCGACCTATTTGTTATAATTACGTTAAATAAACAAAATATTACGAACCATTTAACACTGTCGCTCTAATTTAACGACACGACCCGTTGCAAATAGGTAGATCCATGTTATTTCCATGAAACTACTGATTTATATAACACCTGGTTTCCAAAATCAGCCCAACGTTGGCATTGGAAATGATTCTAAAATATAAACTACTCAATGCTGTAATTTTGTAGCGAAAATAAATGTTTACATCAAAATTATTTCTGTTCCAAATTATTATTTACAATGTGCCGATCGTGGAATAGCGAATTTAAGTTATGTAATAATGGTACGGAGTTTTAAATGCTGTTACATAAAATCAGTACACATATTATCATCACAAACATCACGCCATTCACGGAATTGTTAGGCAGAAACGTACCCAGATCACTGGTGGCCAAGCGGTATCGACCTCGACCTACGAGTTATAAGGTCGTGAGTTCGAACCCAAGCAAGCGCTCTTTTTTAACCGACTTCAAAAAGGAGGAGGTTCTCAATTCGGATGTTTGTACTTTTTTTTTTTTTTATGTTTGTTCGCGCATAACTCCGTTGCTTGCCAACCGATTTGAAAAATTCTTTTTTTGTTGGAAAGGGTATACTTCCCAAATGGTCCCATATAAATTTTATCGAAATCGAATAAGCGGTTTTTGAAAAATCAACAAAAATCTAAAAAATCCTACTTAATATATGTGGACGATGTTCTAATAAGTTCCTGTCACTGTAATTTACATACCAGGTAGTGTAATTTTGGGGGGGGGGGGGTTGTGTAGGTAGGTACCACAACTAAAAAGTGAAAAATAAAAACTTTTTTACAAAAAATAAAACCGACTTCCAAAACAAACACTACAAAGTGACAAATAATTTTGATTTCGGAAGTCGGTGGCAAAAAATAAAAATACAAAACCGAAGACACCGACTTCCGAAATCAAAATTATTTGTCACTTTGTAGTGTTTGTTTTGGAAGTCGGTTTTATTTTTTGTAAAAAAGTTTTTGTGTATTTAATATCATCACCACTGCTCTCAAAACGGTGAAAGAAAACATCGTGAAGAAACGGGCATGTCCTAAAACCAAACATTCAAAGACAGATGACATCCGACAACCCGCACTGGGCCCATCTGGTGGATTATGGCCCACTCCTTCTCCTAGAGAGGAGGCCTGCGTTCCAGCAGTGAGAACATTATAGGTTGATTATGGTACCCGTAGCTACACTCACAGTTCGCCAGTTATGTTTAAGTCCCACGTTATAGCGTATTGCCATCAACCGCGCACAAATCCAAAACTCAGGACTGCTAGTGAGAAACAGTCATGCTCGCGAAGGAGGTGGCGGGATGGGAGAAAGAAAGGTCGGTCAGCCGCCCCAGGAGACGCCTCGGGTGTCGGGAGCCACGTGACGACTCCCGGCCACCGTAGGCGCGGGCCTGCGGACGGTGAGTAATGGGTGACTCACCGTCCGATCAGGACCAGGCCGTATATGTTCCACGCGCGCCTCAAAGAGATGTCAGCATATGAAGCCCCTTAGGGCCAAGCCTGCCGGGTAAGCGGGATTGTCCGAAAGGGTTACCGCTACCCTGGAACATTAAGGGCTAAGGAAGGAACATGGATGGGTTTGAGCCAGTAAGAGTCTGACACTCCCTTCCGCTCCACCCAGAGCGGGAGAAGTCATTGGGGGATTTCCCAGACTCAAAAAAAAAAAGGGCTGCTAGTGAGAAATTCCTGATAAAAATCAGAAGAACACTTTGCCCAACCTGGGAATCGAACCCGAGGCAGTCTGTTAAATTAGTGGCCAATGAATATTTGAAAGTCTTCGTGTAACTGTACATATAATGTGGGTGTACCTAACTATAATGATAAACAAAGTATGAATCATTTAGATGTAAAGTATGTACCGTTTTGATACGGTACAAAATTTAGGTAAGCTGAATTTATATTAATTAATTTACTTAATGTATTTGTTATACGGCATTGTATGTCAGGTCTCGGCATTGTATTTAATTTTAATCTTACTAATATGTCATGAAGCGACTGCCTATCTGACCACCACAACCCAGTTACCTACTGGGTGATAACACGATACCCCTTTAAGACTGGTTGTCAGATTTCGGGCTTCTAACGACCCGTAACAACTGTCAATGATTAACAAATGATGGCCGGGACCAACGGCTTAACGTGCTCTTCGAAGCACGGAGAGGTCTTGTTATGTAATGATGGTCACCCATCCACGGAGCAACCGCGGCAAGTGTAGCTTAACCTGATCGATCGACCCGTGCAAACAAATATGACTATCATATTATGTGTTCTGTAATTGTATTATGTAGTAATGCATTCCTCCCTCTCATGTTATAACCCATTGTTATACATTTTCATCACAACAATTTAAATATTTAACAATACTTATTAACTCTCAGAGTTCGTTAACACAGCCCTAATAAAAGGCTATCCGCGATAAATACATGAAAATCTCATATTGTTGCTTGACCGAAATAAATATTTTGTTTGGTATTTTGTAGTTAAATTAATTAGCAGTTACTTTGTTGTTCTGAGGCTCGTAATTAAGATAATTAAGTAGTGGGACGCGAACCGTTGGTCTAATTGAATCAAACAACATCGGAGATAACTCCCACTGCAGCGAAACTCTTTCGAATAAAAATTATATAATTATAGTAAAATTCGGTTTAATCTAGCTCCACTTGTTAGTGATACGTGAAATTGAGCATTTTTGGAGAATAATAATGCTAGTATCATAAATCATACATGTGTATTTTTGTTTAGAAGTCACGACTAACCAACAGCGAACGCTCCGCCGCGAGCGGAACATAAGATACTACTACTCCTGAAAGTTTAACTTTCTACTAAACCCTCTTAAATTTCCCAAACTTGACGTCGCAATAGCGGAAGCTAACTCATAGTTAAAAGTAGAAAACAGTTGTGTATAGACTTAATCAAAGTTCCAGAAGTGTACCGGCCAATAAAGCTAGCCGAAAGCAATCGGTCGCCTCTATTCGGCACAATACTCTGTGCCACTCCATTCCCACTGTTCTCTCCGTTCAGGAACGAGTGCAATTTCCCGCGTTCCGTATCGCGGGCGACGTACAAAAATTGCTTTTCTGAACGTGAAAATATAGAGAAAAAAAAGCTGGTGGCATGCAAATTTTTGTAAAGTCATTCGAAGGCGTGCGTTTGTATTTCTCGGGTGAGGGTAAAGAAGGCGAACGATTGTCGCGGGGAATTCCTTTATTTTGTAAGAGGGATATTGCGCGTCGCATGCAGGCGACTCGGTCTAGCAGCTGCCGCCTCCGCCCGAGCGAGCGTTGTTTACCGGCGGCGACCGGCAATACGCCCGCATCCAACTCTACTGCACCGTCGCACCGACAAACTGCTCTTATTAAACACGACTATCCATGATTACACGCTAGAATCGCTCGCTCATAATCGACTCTTGCCCGCCTCAGTTCATATTGAGCAGTAAATCACGACGGTGACACAACAAAAGATTTCGGCTGCTGTGTTTATCTGGCAAAAGTTGTTTTCCTGAGTAGGCTCAGGTCTGGGGCGGCGGGTCAAGGCTCGATATGCTCGTAAATACAAATAAATAGGATACCGTCTGAATCTCATTGGCCGATGCTTATCATATTTTATGGTTTCGTAAACTAGCGTACAAATGTTGCAATAAGAAGTTATTATTTCATTTGTTTGTTAACGGTATAGTGATGCTGTTCGGGCTGATTACTTGAAACTTTAATGTTGAATTAATATCATGAGTAAATGGCCAAAAAAATTGCCGCTGTTCCACAACATTGGGTAAAAAACTGGCCTGCCAGTATTGCCAATTGAGAATATTATATTACTACAGTTATAATTATTATGATGACTGTTTTCAACGGAGGATTCCAACTCAATTTAAAATTTCCATCCACTGTGGCATCCCAAATATGTCGATTCCCATTTCACTGTCCCATTTACATTCCCCTGTGGGGATTGCTTAAATATCAAACTATGTCATCATTTACTTTGGTTTTTCTCCGCTAAGACGAGGGACTTATTAACTTGTATGACGATAAGTCTCAAGACAATATGGCTTATTGGCTCAATAACAACAATAGTAGGGCTATGTGTCTATCCTACTATCCTATTTATATTTTTGTTCGAGGAATTTCTGATGGCGCAAGCAATCAGTTATTTATAGGACTTGTTTTGTTCGAAAGTTTTTCAGATTTGTTAGAAAATGAAATGAAATACTTTTATATTATAACAGTCATCCTAAGTTATATTTATTTTACTATAATTATAACAGTCATCCTAAGTTATATTTATTTTACTAATACTCGAATCAAATAGAGCAAACCTTTTTCACAGACTTTTCCAGTTTACCTGGTCCCAATTACTGAAAATAAAAATATATTTTTATGAAAGCGTTTTCTATCCGACATATCGATGATGATAATCATATTCTACGACATTGTCTCCAATCCCCCAATGCGAAGCACCCCGTTCTGCGCAAACTAAATAAACTGTCTATAAAATTTTGTTTTCAGGTTACGTTGCCGCCTTGTAGCCAGGAGATAATTTGCGAAAGGTAAGTCCTCATAAGCATCTATTTGTATTCACGAGCATGGGAACTATTTCTCGGAGGGAACCGTTACCTCTCAAAGCTTTTGATCCTTTTTAACGGCGAATATCAAATGAGAATTTAACAGAAAAGTATTGTAAAACCCACGTTCTCTGGTTCTCACTCTGTTACATAATATGCAAACAGCGTAAAACGCTGACAATCGATATGAGGTAAATTCAAAGGTACGTTTTTCAGGACAACTTCCAGTTTTCTTCCTAATGCGATTCTAATGCTTTGTTCGAGGAAACAATAAAATTTAAGTGTTATGTTCTCGATTCATTTGAATATACAAAAAGCTTGTTCTCATGTTTGGGCACCAAGTTACCTGACGGTGGCATCGGAAATAAAAATACAAAGTACACTGATTACCATTAAAAAAAAACGGTTGAAAATGAGAAAGCAACATCTCGGTTCAGTTTACGAGTTTCATCGAGCTCGCTTTCGTCTTCCTATTTCGTGGTGGAATAGCCCTAATATCGTGCCACAACTCATTCTGATTTATACCGTCTCGTTATAATTGTGCGCTTCGCTGGCGCGCCGCTATTGCCTGCTGTTGCAATTTTCATGCAACCGATTCGCGAGAATGGATTTATTCTTTCTGGCAATTTGCTCGTAACTCCCTAGCCTGCTATTGCTCGAGATAATTTAATTTTGAAACAGCTAGGCGGCTAATGGAGCCTTTGTACTTAATTCACCTATTCTAGACTTTATCACTGACTTGGCTCTTTTGTTACGGTCTGCTGAGATACGCAAATGTGCAGATACTGACTCATTAAATAGAAGCCGTTCGTGAAAAAAGTGTATTATGTAAATGAAGCGGATTCTGGGTTAATATCAGCACGGGTAATTTCCAGTCATGTTAACGGGCGCTCTGAAATCGTGCGAAGGACGTCTTAAAATAGTGTACCTATTTATTACAACATGAATCAGTGTGTGTTCCAAAGAAAATGTTATGCGGTGTGTACACATAAATAAACCGAATAGCCAGACATTTATAACTCGCCACGGATATATAAAAATACTAGCTTCTGCCCGCGGCTTCGCTCGCGTGGAGGTCGGAAATTATCCCACAGGAATGTTCTACCGGGATAAAAAATATCCTATGTGTTAATCCAGGATATAAACCATCTCTGTGTCAAATTTCATCCAAATCTATACAGTAGTTTTTACGTGAAAGAGTAACAAACATCCATACATCCATACTTACAAACTTTCGCCTTTATAATATTAGTATAGATAGTATAGATTAATCGCACGATTGTAACTTAAATATCAAAGTTGGGTAGTTTTGTCCGACTGAGTCGCATTGATCGCCTGCCGCCGTTAACTAGACTAACTCTCGGTTTAACGCATCAAAACTTCCTCTGTTCCTTGTCATTACGAGCGCTCCTACAATACAATCAATCGTCAACTTTTATTTGACTTATCTCGGAAATAAAAAACAAGTAAACAAACGTCGGGTTTCGGATTTCGTGGATCTCGGTACAAAGTTTGAAGGTGAGCCGACGACCGTCTCCCTAATAGAGAAGAAAAATACGTTAATGTACCCTCAGATCCCGAAGACAAATAAACCGAGGCGGACAGGGACGAAATAAAAGCGGGGAGGCACCGAGATAAATAACAATGATCTTGCGGAGCGAGGAGCGAGGCGGAGCGAGGCGAGGCGGCGGGCGAAGACCGGCCTGTCGCACTACTCACCCTTATCTCTTTTTATTGACTAGCTTACAAATCATTTAATACCCTCTAATAAAAATAAATCACAAGCGTAATACCTCCAAGCCATATTACCCTATTCTACCTACGTATTAGTCTAGAAACACTTATCATAGATTACCCCTGATCAAACAACGTACGTTAGTGGTAAACAAGAAAATACGTGTAGAAAATAAGTCAAGTATTCGGAACAAATGGCGGGTAGGAAGCTAAACCCTACAGTGAAATGGATAGATCCAATGCTCTGCTGTACGAAACAATACCACCGTTTGTCAGTTCCGGAAGTGTCGGATGTCACAGGGCTGACAGTTTGTCTGTTTCATTTTAAGTCGCATTTAAACAATTAAAATTAAATTAACATTGCTTTTCTGTGTGGATAAATTAATGATTAACTGTTTTTACTTTTCGCTTTTAATTATTTAATTACACGATTTTCAGAGACTAGCATTGCGACGAATTAGGGAGAAGTGAAAAAATTTACATACAGTATTTTAAACTCACTTATAATTTTGTGTATGTTTTTTGTAATATGGTAAAAGTAGACAAACAAACACCTTTGAGCTGATGAAACGCCTACGATATTGTTCTGAAAATGAAAATGATGTACTTGAAAACTAATTAAATGTTCAGTTTTACTTTCGTGAAACATTTCTGTCATAACTAATAAAATTGTTACAAGTTACATTTATAAAGTACAGACGAAAATACTGATCTAAAATTAGAAACAAAAGAATAATCATGAATTAAAACATGCTACAAAAAGCCAAATTTATTTTATTTAATGACATCGATTACGTTAATCTTTATTCACAAAACTCAACATTCCGCATAGACGACAGGCTTTTAAAGATTTATTGTTAGAACGAAACGTTTTAATTCTAATACTCCTGCAACTTTACGACAATTTAGCATCGTTAAATTTTTAAAATCATCCAACGAAACTTGAATAATTCTGACCCTTTCCCAGCCCTGCGCCGGGCGGAGCGGATTCCACAAAATCTTTTTGTCTGCGTCAAGCTGCCGGCTTGTCATAATCTTCTTCCTCAAAACAATGTCAGTTTTAATTAAAATACTTTAAAATAATAAAACTTAGAATAAAAGAGAACAAAATCGAGGCAATTGTACGCAGCTTTTATCGTTAAACCGGGAAATACAGTTGCAGAATCCATTCGTTTCGTAACTGACATTTATGAATATGAAAACGTAATCTTTTGTTGTTATTTCAAGTCCTCAAAATGGTTGGGTTTAAATTAAATGACAAGTGATTATCATCCTCAGTTAGTTTGTTATGTACACAATAAATTGTGTCTACGTCTGTTTAAATGGACACCTACGCAAATTGGGTCTTAAATAACTTGGCTATTATTAGTTGAAATGAACACAGCTTCAATGTTATTTTGGACGAGAGTACGTCCGAAAGTGAGTGGTTACGACGTCTGAATTTCGATTAGGCTCATAAGTCAAACTGTCAATAGGGCGGCGACCATCGACTTGTTTATCAGTAATTAGCTTCCCGCGCCCGCATACTCGATAACTCTGTGTAACCGCGCCCGGACTACTGATTTCAGACTGGCCACTGAAATTACTTAGTTATCAAATTAGCTGGCTATTGTGTTGTTAATTCGTGTATGTATCTATTGTTAGAATGTCCCCTAACATAACCAACGCGTCACCGTTAAGTCATTTGCATTTTACAGTTGGTTATGAGTGGAAGTAAAAATTTAGAGGCCAGTACCGTCTACTAAAAAATCATTGAGTTGATAAATAATGAAGATTATTTACTGTTTTTTTATATACTCAGATAATTAAAGGAAAACCGGCTAAGTGCATGTCGGACTACGCACAATGAACGGTTCCGTAGTTGGAATTAATTTCTACCAAGAACAAACTTAACATTGCAATTGAAAAACATGTTCTCCCGTACATTCTAACTGAAACTGGAAGTTACTCGACTATCATTCGTAAACTTACCTCAGCTTTAATAGTTTATTTTAACTTCGTTTTAGGTATACAATACCTACTACCGTGATTTATGTCATGTATCCAAAAACAACCATTTAGTTGCACTTGACTTTTACAAAAATTTTCTATAACAGATCCCATAGTAATCTTAATCAAAAAATTGTTTTCATAAACCCCGTGAAGAGGAAGTAACCGAAAAAAAATTTTTTTCGAGATTTTATTTCTCCACTTTGTCGGCGTGACTAATATCCATGCCAAATAACAGCTTTCTACTACTTATGAGTCTCTGAGCTAAGCTGCGGACTGACGTACGGACAATGCAAAACTAAAAGGGTTTCTTGTTGACTGCGGAACCCTAATAAAATAGTATATATTTACAGTAGACAGTACAATAGACAAATAATTACAGTGATGGACCTAGCAGTGGTCCCACGGAGCGTGTGCCGCAAAGCAACCCACCCACCCTCTTGGCATTAGTTAAGCGTGAGGACAGAGAAATGCGTGCAATAGCCTTTCCTAATATACATCAGCAAAAACTTTGAAAAAGGAAGGAAAAATAAGTTAAAAACCATTCCCATACGAATTCCCTTTTTAAACTGAAAAATTAAGAAACAGTAAAAGGATTTTTAAGGAAAATCAACTTGTGTGGGTATATTTTTTTGTCTTACACTTTTTTGGAATAGTTCTTTTTCAACTGAAAGCTTCAAAAAGGTATGATTTCAGTTCCTGAAAAAGTCAGCGAATAAAAGTAACATCCCTAGTAACCAATTACCTAACCAAAGGCCCATGGGCAGCATTAAAACTCTGACACCAGGTTAGTCACTAACCACACGAAAAGAAGAAGTAACCAATTACCTAACCAACTTGTGAAGAACTTCAGTCACTTAAAAGGTTAAGAAAGATACAATCGTTAAATACTAAGACGAGAAAACTAATCGGGTTTCAAGAAAACCTGCTTTTCCACTTAGTGCATCAATAGCCTTGACTCGATTTTTCAGAGAGTTAGCCATTTTTGTTTCCACTCCACCCAGAGCGGGATGGGTCATTTGATGATTTCCCATCCTCAATAAAAAAGCCATTTTTGAGAATAGTATTTTTAAGAAACTTTTACGTATTACAGTTTTGATACAAAGAGATGAAACAAAGCTATAATGCCCAGCTTATAATTGCCCCATTGCAGGGCAAAGCCTGCTGCTCATACAGAGAACGCATGAGCAATTATCACCGCTCTTGAGCAAGGGTTGCTGATTTCAGACTAACGCTAAATATGGAATGTTGTACTATTTATTTCCCTGGCTATCAGTTTCATATTGTTTAAAAACACATGTATAAGTTAGCTATAAGTTTTCCGAATGACATAAAAAAGCCAATTTAAGAACTTTTTTTTTTTGAGGGTGGTAAATCATCAAATGACCCCTCCCGCTCTGGGTGGAGCGGAAGGGAGTGTCAGACTCTTACTGACTAAAACCCATCCATGTTCCTTCCTTAGCCCTATGCGCCGAGGTTGCGGTAACCCTTTCGGACAATCCCGCTTGAATTTAAGATACTTGGATCGAGTATAGTCTTTGTCCTACTCTAGCTGGACCATCAATAATATATTTTTACAAGATAGTTACGAAAGCCCCGGAATTTCTGCATTCGATGAAGTATTCATTTTATTATAAAAACGGGGAAACATTGCGTCAACACCTTGAGTGTATTTATAAAATCTAACGCAACAGACAGAGCTGGTGAAAACCAAAACATATTTATATTTTTGTTTTTCCATTTGTACGCGCGTCATTCTGAATTATTAATTGGTATAACACTGCGTTATTAGTGATACAGAGGATTATTTAAATAGAGTAATATTATGTGAATTCGTAGTTTGAAATTGCGGGATTATGTGAATATTTATGAACATTGTTTTTCTGTTAAATGGGCCTTTTTTTAAATCGATTCGAATTTTCAGTGATGATTTTTAGATTGTTTTTAATTTTCCAAGTTAGTATGAAACATAACACTCTAAGTTACATTTGGTATTCTAGCTGCCGCTAGGAAAATCTTTTCATACCTTAAAAACTAAAAGATTCTGAAATCAAGAAGATTTAATCCAAAGTCAAAACTATTACGCCCATGATTTTCTAATCGAAGCTACCAGAGTTCATATAAAAGTTTTTAAGCAAATTATTTATTTCTAACTATCCGCGCAATTATGTCAGCAGCCGAACGACTCCACAGCAGTATCACGCGAGCTAGAAACCGCAATATCACTACTCTACTGATATTACATTCCCGTCGCCCCCCCTGCCCGACGTCATGAAGTCCCGTGCCCCCTCACCCACCCTACCCTGAGCCCCATAGGGTAATGAATTCGACCACAGCCATTCTATCGATATGACCTATAAAAATTTAGGACGCAATTATTGCTTAATCACTCCATGTAGGAATTCCACGAAATACCTCGTCAATTGGTATTCAGTGTGGAGCAAATCTCGTGTTGTGTGTACATTGCCTAATGGTAAGGCCTGGAATCGGTATTTGATTGTTTTCCAATGTAAACTTAAGCCTATTACGGTCGGCTCTTAACTAAGATACATCGTAAACGATTGAACTGATAAGTTACATTTAAATATTAATTGAACGACTCATTTTAATCCATAGATAATAGGAGGTATTTGTCAGACGCCTACATATTACGAACAGCTGACGGAATAATTGGCGATGCTTTGCCAAACAGAATAAGCGTTGTTGACAATTATGTAATCAGTTTTGTATGTGTAATGTTTTGTTCGACTTTGAATAAACGTAAAAGAGTTTGTATTTCTTTTTAAATTATTTAATAATGCGTAAGCTAATCAGAACATCTAATAACTGAACAGGCCGCTGTGTTATGAACTTTACTGCCTGATTGATGTCTGACTGATTCTTGACTGACTGATTGATTTCAAATTGATGACTTTGATAAGCCATTACATATCAACAGCTTTTGTCACACCGTCTGCAAAGCTTAGAATATATTTTTGTACCTGTCTCTGATTTTTCCGGATTTATTTCAATTTTTCATTTTGATATGTTTCGAATATTTTGTTTTGTTATTATAATATGAAAGCTTGTTGTGACACAATCGCATACAATAGACGCGGGGTGAGCCTAAACCCGCTGGCGCCTACGAACAAACCGACCCATTCCACCACTGTACCACGACCTCACTCGCCTCCCCATTGTTCTCCAGAGCATCCAAACAGCAAAAACATGGCACAATATGACAGGTCTACTCAAATTGGATACGTTGTAATAGCAAAAGCGGGTCCCATAAAGAACATTCAATGTTTTGTACATCTGGCTTGTTTCATTACGCGCCCTGCGTTTCGATATTTAAATCATACTAAAGTTACGATAGATCGTTTCAAATAATAATACATTTTGAGTACAGAGTGTAGGGTTTCCTTGAGAATTAATAACATTCAGGTGCTTTATCTTACAGGCTAAGTGATTAAAATCTCTGAGAGCAAAATTATGTTCTTCGTAACACTTAAAAATCTCACGTTAAAATCATGAAGATAAATCGTTATAAACAATCTCATTTGTAATTAAATTACATGTATTATACGCGTGTAACTGTCAAACACATTTGAAAATGGAACTAGGTCTGCGTGCGCAATGTTGTTGTGTGGTCTTCATTTAAAAAAGGAAACGAGTACCGAAATATTTCGTAGTTCCCGCCAAATGAGTGACACTCAATATATTCGTGGCAAACATAGCAGAGCGCAGTAAAACTCTTACGTCACTACGATCTTACAAGCCATTTGTCAAACGGAACACAAACATGTTGTCAAATGAAAACAATTGCAGCTTTTATCGCCGATCTACGGGCACTTGGGCACCAGAATATTGTGTCCGATACATCACAACCGCTTTTATAGCCTTGTGTTTTCACTATTATTTAGTATAAATAAGAATGGAGTGAACATGGGATTTGTTTTATTTAGAGGTATTGATTTTATTTCCAGACCATGTACTTTTATGGAATGTGTGATTCCGTCTGTATTGTCTACTTCTCTTGTGTCCTTTCTTACATCGCCATTTTCCTCATGCATAATCACCAATATTCCCACTGCTGGGACGTGGGTTTCCTCTCTTCGAGAGGGAGTGGACCGAGTGCGGGTTGGTGGATTTCCCTCACGCGAATTTTCAAAATGAAACCTAATTTTCCCATTAAACTACTAATCTCTCGCGACCAATTCCACGAGCACAAAAGCCACTCTAGTATGCGAATTGTAAACATGATTATCGCTGTTCCATCGCAAATCATTCGTTACGGTTTCAATGTGGTGGGAGTTGATTCTGAATTCCGCCACTAGTGAACTATGCAATAGCCGGGGCGGAATCAGACGGAAACAAATTCAATGCTGGTACGTACGCTGGATTGCTTCATAGTCGTAAACTTCGGCCCGACTTCCCACGACCGTTGTTCCGGGCGTTCATTTTTAAACAAGTGATTTAGGTACTATAAAGTTTCACTGTTTTGCTTTCGAGTGAATCAAATGCACTTGCCGCTCTTTGACTCGGCGTACACGACACTTCTTAAAATATGTAGGTACGTAGTTCCTTTAAAGTTAAAAAGCGTTAGTGGAGATGTCAGGAAAGCGTCTGTATTAGCAAAGAACTGCGACACGCTTCAGTGTATATTGCCAAAAAGATTAATACGATAACGAGTTCGAACAGGTTTTCAAAACAACTCACAAAAATATCACTAGACGCAGTAGACACTTTGTTTATGAAAAGAAGTGTGTAAGTGACAAAGTTTCAAAACACTGTTATGTTATGTAAACCTGAGTAACAAAGTACACTGAGCGTCGGTGGCGAGCGACTAATCTTTTAGCGCGTCACCGGCGCACGCACATAAATTGTGGGTGAATTACGAGCCGTTCCGACAAGCCCGGTTAAGCAGTAGACAACCTTTTGGTTGAACTGCGAGATGCCAATTCAAAAAAAAAAGAGCCGTTCCGAACGAAATCGATGCCACGCAGTACATAGAGTACATAGGTCATAGAGGAAAGTGACATAGGTTCTTTCTCCCCGCTGTAAATTTCAGTTTCACTATGAGAATTTTTCAGAACAAATAATCGAATTGTATGCGTCATCCAATTGAATATTCCGGTTTATTACTTTTATTACAAACTGAAAATGATTACGTCCGATAGTAGCATGCTGACACTTGCAATTTTCATCAGTTATGCGCAAGATGATTGTGTTACAGTCGCGCATGTATTTTACTTTCCAATAAATATTGTAATGCTGGTGTGAAACGAAAAACATGTCATAAAACCTTCCATTAGGTCCGCTACTAAATCACATGTTACATTTATTTCAGTGAAAAGAAATGAATTAATTTCGCAAGTGTCGTGTCGTGCGAGTGCGCCATGCGACTCGCTCCTAACCGAAGTTAGTTCTTCATTATTACATTTCTGTTTCCGGTCGTCGGATTTTGATTTATGAGTTTAATTTGGCAAGGTTGGCGACGACAGGCCGAGACATGTCGGAGTGTTTTCAAGGAGCCATCGTGCAATTGTTTAATTAATCTTAAGCTACGGAAGCGCTGCGGGTGCACTACACTTGGCCCAACTTTAAACTCGTTAAAAGTTCCTTTGAAACATTTGGCGTCAGATAAGCCGCAGTCAGACTTTGGTTTCGAGATTGTTAACTTATCTAGTGTTATAATTAAACATCGTTCCATGTTTCATTTCTCGCCACTTTCTTTCGTTTGCTTTCCAAGAGTAATAAGGAGTTATTTCACGCTTAATGTACGGCGCCACATGCTACCTATTTCCTTTTGAACTGCATGACGCACTTATTACCGTTTGGATAATGGTAGGTTAAAGGATTGTCACCTTTTTGTAACAAAGCTTATTTACATATTGGGTTTTTAAATACGAGTTATTTAACAATAGCTACTTCAGACGAATTTTAACTACTTACTTAAAAACAACGAATTCAACCAACAATTTACAAAGCATAACACTCAACGATGTTTTTTTTTAATTTTAAAGAGGCGTTTTTAATACATCCACGTCGTAAATGTTTAACCTTAA
Source organism: Hyppa rectilinea (assembly GCA_951799385.1). Classification (NCBI taxonomy): domain Eukaryota; kingdom Metazoa; phylum Arthropoda; class Insecta; order Lepidoptera; family Noctuidae; genus Hyppa; species Hyppa rectilinea. The sequence continues at coordinate 8,630,983 of OX637306.1, read as the reverse complement.
GGTAATATCATTAAGAACCGTGCTCTAGTAGAACTTAATAATATGATAAAAAATGTCATGTTGTTAGCTTACACGATGAGTGAAGTGACCCACTTTCATAACTTCATCCTTACGTGGAAAATACTTAATAGCTTGCACACCCTACGCTAATCCTTAATCTCTATTAACAGATTTTCTCTATTTACTCTAGAACACCGATCTTTTAAAAAAACAATATTTTTATTCCGTCCACCGTCTTATAAAAATCCTCAACAGTCTTATCTTTTCATACGAAACTGAAAAGCATGCAGCGGAAACGGTTTCGTTTGAATTTGTGAATGTTAAAGTCCGAACACAACCATTTTGCATTTACATGTTTCTCTAACGGTAAATATAGTTACTTTTAACTGCATCGGTATCATGAATTACGCAAACTGAGGGCAATAAAGTGTTTGTATTGTCGTTGAAGACACTCGGGGGCACTGGCGCTGTGATCACCAAAAGCATGTAGGTACATAACAGCCGGCATTCAGTGAACAAGCCTCATTCCGCGCGGACAAGATGGCCGACAATGGCCCTTAGCGGATAATTACTCAAATAGATTGCCCATTGGGGCATTGTCTCTGTGTGCCAGCATTATATTAGGAATGTTTCTGGCTGGCATATCAATAACAGGACAATAGAACTAGAACTAGGTATAGATTAGCCAAAATATATTTAAGTAAACCATTTAATTAGGTGACAAACCCAAAAAATAAAGAGCGGCATCATCTTCACTACTCCTTGTTTTGATTTGAATTTATAAAATAACAGGATATAAATATTAATTCCGAAAACAAAAGGGGATGTCGTAATCCAATTTAATCAACGCCAATCACCGGAATCCCTTTAATTCATAGTCGTGAATACATTCAAGATTAATACATAATAAATATTCGAATAAAAAATAATGTTTTCGCGAGTTCATTTCCACGAGGGCGACGGCCCGGCAGAATTTTTCCCGGTTCGCATCACGGGCATTTAATCAGGGGTTTTGATCAACACGTCCTCGCTTGGTAATATAATTACAGTTAACAGCAGTGCGGCGACGTTATCGCGCGTATAAATTAGAGCGATTTACATTTACGGTCGAGACATAGGCCCCGCCATTATCGTGAATGATGCGGGGCTAGGTGCGGGCTCGAGATCATCGCACCACGATTGGTGAGCTATTGCTCGCTGAGCTCTCCTGACTCCACTCAGCTCAACCACCACATCAAACGGCTTTTATTCAAAATCTTTTTTTAATATCAGACGCCGCTAACTGAAGTGAGGACGGAATAAATGAATAAATTATGTCAGAAGCATTTGTCTACTCTAAATGTTAACAAGAAACATTAAATACATCGATTACCTTAAACTAATTTGTGTCTGTCAACATAGGAATAGATTTAGAAAAGAATCGTTAATTACTTGTCGAAGCAGTTGTATAAGGGCAACCCTCCATGATCCAGATCCATGAAAACAAGAGCATCCTCACTTGTGAAATCGAATTAAAGTCGTTGATTACGCGCTCACTCAAATTACAATCTTCATACTGCTCATACATTAAATTCCCGTATTCGTGCAAAACCTGTGCAAATTGGTCTTAATTCAGTCGAAACGTATAGCCTTAATGGTAAGCGTATAAGCAATATCACTTTAATACAGTGCGGCGGGGGAGGGGGCGGCCGGGGCGACACGCGGCAACACCGCCACCGTAAGGGTTGCTTCCACATAATTCTCCGATATAATATTATTTATTATAGCCTTGGAGACAATCCCTCTGATATAACGTAGCATGTTTCTTGGTCTTAGTTTAAGATTCCGCCAATGATTCTGATCTAAGTAGCAGATTTATATGAATTGTTCTTATTATTTGTTGCTTTTATCGTTTTTCTGATTGAATTACGTTATGATATTTCAATGATGTCTGACAACCAGTCTTACCAGTTATTGACTGGGTTGTGGAGGTCAGATAGGCAGTCGCTCCATGTAAAATACTGGTATTCAGCTGCATCCGGTTAGACTGGAAGCCGACCCCAACATAGTTGGGAAAAGGCTAGGCAGATGATGATGATTTCTATGATGTTGTGAAAAATAAAACAATTTACAAGTTATGCTCTACAGAGCATTGCTCAGTGCTTTTGACACTATTTGTGAAGATGATAAGGATTAGGCTCGGTTTGTAAAGATTACCTAATCATTCAATGCGAACGTTGTTATAAATAGCAAGACTTAACGGAATTAGGTTTACTTAACCGCTTTTCAAGTTACGTAATCAATATGAGCCTTTAAAAGGCAATTCGCAGGACCCTGTTAATGTACGTAGTAAGGGCAATTTGATTTACAGTTACGATATAAGATGGGTATTTAGTGTAGACGCGGGAATTGTTACGCGTCATCGCTGCACAATACTGCTCAAGAACGTACTACTTACTATGCTTAGATGAACATAACATCACGCCTTGTTTCCTCTAAGGGTTGAGCAGAGACCCATAGTACATTCACATTTCGTCGTATTTAAGTTCCATGTAATATGGAGCGAGCCAATCGCAATGAACCAGGCACAAATCTAGACTCAAGACTACTACAGAGGAATTCCAGTAAAAAAAAAAACAATAATTCTACCAGCCTGACCTGGCAACTGAACACTATGCTTAGGACTTTAGCGGGATTTTCCGAAAGGGTTACCGCTATCCTGGAACATAAAGGGAAGAAACATGGATGGGTTCCAGTCAGTAAGAGTCAGACACTCACTTCCACCCAGAGCGGGATGGGACCTTTTGATGATTTCCCGACCCCGAAAAAAAAATGCTAAGGACTTATGTAAGTTTTTAACTGTACAATTGTTTTACTGTCTGATAGATACATAACTATCAGTAAACACATAAATAACCTCACGCTTTCTTATAGGCAGAAACTAAAGAAAGCCACCTGCTACGAACCTCATTCCTCCTAACATACTCGTTTAGCTTGGTATACGATCATATTATTATGTACAGAGGCCAGCACATCAAGTTACCCCAATCTGTCAAATTTCTTTGATAGTTTTTGAAATATAATACAAAAGCATAAGGTTCATTTTCAATTGGGAAAATTTGACACTTAGGGGTCTATACATCTGGTCGTATACGCACGCCGGGTGAGGATACTACGCAGTTTTTCAAAGAGAGATCCGATTCTCTGAAGAACTTCACCAATGAGGTCCCGGGGTTTCTACTCGCATCTGCCTTGCCTGCCAAAAGGTATTTAACCTTTTGTTAGTCACCCTTCATTCATCCTTTCAGCATGACCAAAAAATCTAGCATAAGGTGTTAAAAAAATAACTCGTAAGAATTTCGTGGGAGCATTGTACTCATCGTTACGAACAACTTTTACTATGCGATGAACCCTGAAATCGCGAAAAAATATGAGCTGTTCCATACATTTATGCACAAGTAACTCAATAAAATGTATGGAACAGCTCATATTTTTTTCGCGATTTCAGAGTAATTTTTTTACACCTTATTTACTATAACCATCAGTATCTTGAACATAAACTTTAATCCGCGTACAACACGCATATGAAATGATTCTACAGTGAGAACATTTTAAAACTCAACTCTTCTAAAATTTGATTCCATTCGGCGCGGCCGTCTAACGTTGCACGTGCACTGACTGCCGAAAGAATTCCACTGAATGTGTTCACTTCCAATATAGAGCTTCAGTCAACTAAACTTTTATATTTACGTAGCTAATCCGCCATCTTGCGCCTCGCATCATTTACACTTTTTATGTCCTGGACAAATAATGAGCAATATCTACTCTTTCAGAATTGATCCTAGAAACAGCCTTGAGATGAATTTCTTGGAGCAGACCCAAGGTCTCAAACAAATTAATGTATTAAACTGCTAATTTATTACAATATTCTCTTACAAAAGCTATAACAGACATTTAGTAAATGCCAAACAGCGGTAAATCGTGGCCATTTGCAGCGACTGACATCGCCGAGGAGGCAATCTCATTTTTTCGCGGCGACACGACCCAGTCATAGGGACCTCAGCTTACTACATATTAGATTCATTATTGGAGGATATCGATGAAAATCTCCAGCATCCAATCTCGCGGGATCGCTGGCGGCACGCGTATTCTTGTAATTTCTGAGGCATAATTTTATTTATTAGAGTGTGCCCCGCCGGAGCGGCGAGAGCACCCCATTTGCCGCTTCATTGACTTACAACGGCACTCTATAACACTTCGCACATATTTCTGTAGCGCCTCTCTCGCAGATGTTGGATCCCTCGCACCTCATTATATTGCGGATGACATTTAATAAAACATTATGGGTATCTCACAAACGGTTTTCGATAACCGTATACCCTACACATGACGCGGTTATCTGAAAGGAGAGGCTGAATGGAGACATTCTTTGGAAACCCAGTAAGGCTTGAAATAAGTAATAAATATTCTGATACGGCACTCAAAAATCGAGGTGTATTTCAAAACAGAAATTTAAAGAACAAATACTGCTGTTTGCATTCACCAACTATTAATTAATCAATGTTAGCCCACAAATGTGTGTAGTTCCTGCCTGAAATTAGAATACATATTTACATGAAAATTAATTAACTTTGTACCTAACTATCGTTGATGATGAAACGGTAATTTAACGTACTTTCACTGCAAGCATTATTCGTTTTGGTACGCTAAGTATTTTTTTTATACCAAAATAATCAAGCTTTTGGATAGAACTCTTCAGACCACATAAAAGGCACACCGCATCCGCAGAACAATAGTATCTTGTGTTATCTATTTGTGGTTAATTTCGACGGTTGCCGGAAGCACACACGAAGTTGCGGTTGTCAGTAGAAACCAGGAACCAGATTTAAACATTAGCTAGATATAACATATGTATTTACTAAAAAACAATGTTCAACATAAGAAACGAAGAAGACTTTATATCATTGAATATGGTCAGACAGGTTGTGTATAGTCTTTACACATTTAAAATCTGAAAAACAATTACATCGTTCTGTATTTAAACATCACAACTTGGTCAAATAATCAGCATTGTCATACAACGCGGCAATGCTGCCAGCCAGTTTTAGAGAGCTTTTCCTGTTGATAGAGATGTGGACGAGTTTTTTGATGCTCTTTGATTATTATACATTTTATTTTTGTACACATTATTATAAATGTAAATAGTATGTTAAGTAGTAGTCGTTACGGGTAGTCAGAAGCCCGAAAGTCTGACAGCCAATCTTACTAAGGGGTATGGTATTACCCAGTTACTGACTAGGTTGTGGAGGTCAGATAGGCAGTCGCTCTATATTAATTACTGGTATTTAGCTGCATCCGATTAGACTAGAAGCCGACCCCAACATAGTTGGGAAAAGGCTAGGCAGATTAATTTATGTCAAGTAGTAAAACGATGATTAAATAATCCAAACAATATTACAACAGAACTGAAACAATACACACAAACTTTGATTGATCCTGTTCATTTTACCGTAGTCGAAAAACACAAAATAATCACCGGTACAGATGCAGTGTATTATTTTTCCTCAATTAATCAATCGGTACAAACACCATACAGTCATAGGAACATAATCGGCTCCAGTCATTTGACAAATTGCAGCATCATTCCGATTTACCACACAATTAGTTTTAGCATGTTACCATCACCGCATTTACGTCCAACAAATATTTAAATGTACCAAAATATGATACAGTTCGGTGGTAGGAATTAGTGTTGGGTGAAAGTAATTAGTAATATAGGATAGGAATAACTTTACTGAAGTAAATACCTAAATACTAAAAACTGAAATACATAAGGCGAATTTTATGTCATGCTAGCTTTGTCGCGGGATGTCCGAAAGGGTTACCGCTACCCCGAAACATAAAGGGCTACGGAAGGAACATGGATGGGTTTTAGTTAGTAAGAGTCTGACACGCCCTTCCGCTCCACCCAGAGCGGGAGAAGTCATTGGATGATTTCCCTCCCACAAAAAAAAATGCTAGCTTCTGCCCGCGACTTCGTCTGCGTGGACTTCTGGGATCAGTACCAGGAAATAATATGTCCAACTGTTTTGTACCCCATCCGAATCCATTCCGCTGTTTTTGTGGGATTGAGTAACAAACATACAAACTTTCACGTTCATGTTACAGTTACAAGCAAGGTTGCAAACCTTGCTTGTGAAGCGTAGAGCTTGCAAAACCATTAATTCAGTTATTCATTAGGCACCAAGCCAATTAACAACAAGAAACTTTTCAAGAACATATGAAAATATTTGCAAGTCCTAGAATCCTATTACGTACTGTTTGCATTCGTTATACTCCTGCCACTTCAATATAAACAATGTATGAACTAGTTCAAGAATATGCTCATTTCCTTGTATCACGGAAACTTTCATCTAACTTTTCATTCCAATGCGGGCCGAATTTCACAAAACAGAACCTTCCACTTTATACCAGAACGTACACAACGAATAAGTACGTTTACACATCAGAATAGGAGATTTCTACATGAATAAGTTCGCAGAGTTTATTCACACTTTTGCCATCTTCGTAATGTGCCCTCGTATCACTTTCGAAACAACACTATCGTAAAGTTTAATTCTTAACAAGCCAGTGTTCAGTGCAAATGAAATATTCATTGTTATTCATTACAGTTGTTACAGAATAATTTCAGCATTATCTTTCCCGGCAGGTTTCTGAATGAAATGATTAAATCGCACCAATTTTTAGACTTTTCTTTTAAAGAACGCCGAAAATAAAATGGAGAGAAAGCGCTGGCGTGCATTTCAAATAAAATTTAAAGAGTTTTGCTTGTTTCGTTGCTCAGCTATTTAATACAGAAACGTGTGGAAAATATCATAAAACTTTGAGAATAATATACATCTTATTTAGGTATCCTGAATCATCCCCGCTTGTTTAATTTTACTTATGTAGATTTTAGTAAAGAAAACTGTAAACGAAAACTATTGATTGCAGTCGTATGATTGTACAATTTTAACGTATCAAAAGAGAAACACACATGTACTTATTGTGAAGTGTGTCCCTAGAGAATACTTGTAGCATTGTAGTGAACATCACATATTCTGAAACAAACGCGTTATTGGTGCTTCTTGATACGCTCTCAATATCCTCAACTAACCCCTTCAGTGCATACTTCTTACGTGTATTCACACGATTTTTACACGCGTGTATCCTGAAACGAAACTGAAAAGGTTAAATATAAACAAGGAATTATGTATTACATTTGTTTCAAGGATAGAACTTTAAACAAGTTCCGCAAATACCTTAGGTCGTTTTATAGCATTTGTGCGCGCGGCCGGCTGACGGATTTTGATATATCATTTTAATTTGGCGAGCGGTGACGACGGGCCGAGGTGTGCCCTCGGGATCCCGCGGGATTCGCCCCGGCCCTCGGTTTAAATTCAAATCCGTTGTATTAAATAATTATTTTGTGGGTACATAAAACAAAATTAACAAATAAATTCCCATTATGATTACTGTGATAATTTTCTTAAGTTTTTGCAATTTTAACCAAATCACTTTGTAATTTATGTAACCGCCCGAAAAACAAGTGATTCACTATGAGCCAGTGAAGTGGCAACTTATGTAAATGTAGCGAATGTAAAGTCACACATGGCCGTTAGTGTTTGGCTGGCATGGGGTGGGTCGGCACTCGGCAGTTTGCAGCTCAGCGCGTGGTGACGTCACGCATACCCTAGCCCCCTCGCCCTTCGCAGACGCCGTCGCCGCCGCCCGCCTTCATTTGTTTTCTGGTGTCACTTCTTATCTCGTCTCGCAATTATTACAATTTGTCCGCTCCTCCCCTTATCTTAGGGAGTTTGCTACTTCAGCATAAAGGCAACCGACTTCAGCAGATTCGCAAGATCATATTGAGGAGAAATCCTCTTTTTTCTAATTTTCGCGGCTGAATTTTTTCAAAACTTTGAATAATGACAGTGCCGTAAATTGCAGAGGTGGCCACGGAATGCCGCAGACAGGCGAGTTAGTTGTTTGTTGTTTTGCTAACTTCACTTTTTCAGCGCTCAGCCGACGGTTCTTGTTGGATAGGGCCATTTCACTCAACGAAGATTTTTTATAATCCTTCTCTCCCCAGATTCCATTCGAGCTTAAGGAACAACTTCTTTCAATCAGCTATAAAGAATGAACCAACTATTTTTCTTTTACAGCTATTATTAACGAATCGGTGCTTTGTGATAAAATTGAGATGGAGGAATAATAAGTTGGTAGCAGCTGATGATATATTTATAGTTTACCAGTAACAAAATCGTTTATTTTAATGTTAAAATATTTTTAAGACCGAGCGAGACTGTAGGCATAATTCTGGTGTTGGCTCTGAATTTACAGGAGTTCAAAAAGCTCCGTCGCTTTCAGGTACTCGGGGCTCCCCCTTGCAGTTACCTGTCGAGACAGGTGGAGGTGCTAGAGACTCACGCTAACTCCGTCCAGGTGTCAGGTGTATGAATTAACCGCTCTCGTCGGCGGTCGTTAGTGCTGCCGATTGCCTCAAACGCTCCGACTCTGTATTTTTATCGCTCCTTCGGCGGAGGGGAGAGTCGCGTGCGCTCGTTGTCGCGACAAAATGTTCAATTTTAGATACAAATAAAAAAGGTCGGACGCGTCGCGCAGAATATTAACGGCGCACAATATGAACGTAGGCATCCGGAATTCGCGTCAAAAGTGCCAAAACGATGTTATTCTTTTCCGCGCGGAGGTAATAAGCGAGGCGGTCCCAGCCGTGCCGCGGATATGAAATCCAGAAATGTTTATGGCACGCGATAATGGGAAGGCTTCGTATCCGATCCGGGTTTACGGATGAAAGGATCCACTCGTAATTAGAATCCTTAAGGCCTTTTGTAATAGCGTAATTGTTTCCCGTTGTCGCCTCGGAGCAAGCCGTTATCTCTATGAATGGAACGACTCGAATACAAAGAAGACACTGCAAGCGTAGCGCGGGACGTTCTACTTTCAGTTGCGAATTTTTATAATGTGTTATATCGGGTACAGTTAGAGTAGAGTTTCGAGTGCGGAGTAGGCCGCTGGCACACGTGACGCGTCACGGCGCGGAATGGCCGGTGACACACGTGACGCGTCATGGCGCGGAGTGATTGAGAGCCGCCAGTTGCAGCGGGCGCACGCGTGCCCGCGCCGACCTATGCCATAGATCGCACGCCAAGCATCGTCACTTCTAATTACAAGCGTAACTCAACAATGTATCACTATGCGATGCACGACCAACCGAAAAATAGAACAACCCAACGCCCACTCTGGCATCCAACTAATCGAAACGTTAAATTAGATAGATTTATAACAATACCGATACATATATTGCAATAATTGGCTCTCTATTGAATAGCTAAACGGTCAGGCAGTGCGCTAATTGATCCTTTCAAGTAGTTTAATCATGCGGTGTTTATGTGTTAATAATAAATAGGTAGTCAGACTGCGATCCTATGTTAGCTCTATTGACAGGTAGACAGTGCTAAGCACACTATGGTGCGCGGCATAGACACATGGATCAGCACACCGCAATGACCCCGGAGCCATGTCAACACGCTTAGAACAGATTTGCCTATGAATTGTTCAACTCTGCAATTCAATTGAGTTCCTGCTCGCCGGACCATCACCGGTAGGTAATAGTATTCCTAATTGGCTCAGTTCGGTTATTAGGCCGTGTGTTATTCAGGACGCTGTCCCGCACGTTCTTCAGGGAGTGATACTCTCCACATTCCCAAGAATTCCTGCATAATGTCGGAGGTTCTTGAACGGGTCTCTTATTATAGTCCCAGTAGCCATGTAGCGCGTACCCACTCCGGCTCAATACGTGAGTTCGGTGTGGTCCTTCAATAGACTCCTGTAATAATATTTGCATACAAAGACGATCCGGCCAGTGCTTTGCGCTTTGTACGCAAATTTGTTAAATTTTCTACGAACTGCTACTACATTGAACATGGACTCGGCCTCGTTGTACCTACCAATGAATTGATGTGTAAAATAAGGGAATTATCAGACAAAACACCGGCACAGAATTTGCCATTTCTCGGAGAAAACAAAGTGGGAGTTTAGTTTTAAACAAGATACATGTTCTAATTTAGACAATTGTTAGCGGGGCTTCCACCTACGTAGGAGATTAATTGCAACAACTTTCGCTGACCGAAACATGCAGGACGGTGGAAGTACTCGTAGGAGTGTGAGGGAGAAAGCAGCACTTCACGGGAGCGGAACAGAACGGATTAAATTGCAAGTACGCTGATGTATTTATAGCTGGGTCGGAGACAAACGAGCGCGCGCGTGATGGACCTGCCTCGTTATGGGAATTAATCGAAGTTGCAGCCAACGGCACACCTGCACCGTCTAACTGAAATATGCTTTGCTGCAACGCTGTTAAATCTGGAAATCTTGGATCTGAGCGACAATGTGGAATTGACATCGGCTTACAACGGTTATTCGTCAGCCAATGCGACCGGCAACAATAGGTGTTGTGCAAGATGATCGTGTCTTGTCAGAGAAAGGTCAAACTCGTGTTGCCAGAAGGAACTGACGTAACAATGCTGTTTTTAATAACATCCAGCTGTTACATTATTATACACTAAGCACGTGTTCCTCTCAAAACAATCTGAATTGAAGGCTAATGAGATACTAAACGTCATTACCACTTCCCCCTTCACCTCCGAATTAATATTGAAACAATGTGACTGTAATTAACTTAAGCAACGCTTTGTCATACTATTGAAATAGAAAGGATGATACAGACAAAACCGGATGATGAAGTAAATTCTATACCTAATAGACACTCGCGCAATCTTTTAGTCCAGTCTCCTTTCGCTACTCGATCAACAAACAAAAGAAAAAAATAAAAGTTCTTTCTGGTTCTTGAAAAAAGCCGCTGTCAATAGCTAACCTATTTAAATTAAATAAGACCTCATTGGACTAACAAAGATTTGTCTTGTCTTTACTCGAAAGTTAGACAATAATTTCCATTTCCGAAGTAAAACCAATTTAAAAAGACGAATACGTAAGCAGACATTTGCATTACAATTTGGAACCCTCCTTCAAATTTTTATTTTACCTCAATAGGTCTGTTTAGGAGTAGACTAGGCGAAATTCTAAATATTTTCCCAAGCTGTTGATACAAACAATATAATTCAGGTTAACTAGACAATGCAACTTGTCTGTGCACATTGAATTGTTCAGTTTGATCATTATAGTTGGATCGGCCACCTGCGTCCCATGCAGCCTACATGAGCTAAAATAACCGCGAAATGGAATTATTGGCCATCCGCAACCATTCAGTGCGACTACGCGCTCCTATTGCTATTCCGATACGTTGACCAAATACAGTTTCAGGGATACTGAATCAATTATTATTACCGAATACATGAATAGCTTTCATGAATATTTCAACTGCAAGGAATTAATATCATTTAGATGCCTCAATTTTCCAAAGTTTAAAAAAACGCTTTAACTAACTCCATTTTAACGACGGAACTTCGTGATCCAACAGAATCAAATCGAAAAGCATTTCGTTGGGATTTGCGGTGGTTTTTCATCGCTTCCCCCCGATAAAGCAAAGCGAACAACGAGAAAATTTGAGTCAACTGTTAAGCAACAAAGGCCGCTTTGATTCGCGAACAATGCAGCGAGCAGTTGACGGCTGGTATTGTATCGCGTTCGTTACATACAATATTTATGGCGTCTACAAACAAAACTTGAAGAAGCTAAGTGGTCTAAGTTCGCGCTAATTTAAGAGTTGTGCGCTCTAGCAGGCAGCGAGCGGGCCCGGCGCGCGGTGGCGGCCCGCTCGGCGCCTCCACCGCGCCACACTTTGTCATAACTTTGTTGGTTACTACACCGACCCTGCCTCACAGACACATACTGCTTCATTTAACGCAGCTTTTGTTCTTACTCACGGAAGCTAATCAAAATGTACGTGCATATGGGGTGTTTCCACCGTAATGAAAGTGTCGCCACTTCGCAGTATTGTTTTCGAGCAATAAGTGTTCAGCTCCCAAGTATGTTTGTTCAGATTAAGTTGTAACAATTTGTCGTAGTTAATTTGTTTCTGTTGAGGAAGGGCGACCCTGCAATCACACACTGTCTTAGTGGTGATTTTCACCACTAATTGAACGCAGATACCTTCCTCATTTATCTCCTACGCAATCTTGATTTTATTTCAGGAAAATCATTTTATCTCTTTAGTGAATGTTAGATGGTTTTTCTTTTAAACAAACGTAAAAAAACAGTTCATTCGCAAATATGTCTGGTTTATGTAGGTAGGTACAGCAGCATTTAAATACATCTCATTCCCCGAACCAGACAGTATTAAAATGAAATTGTTGTAAATATTATTAAACGCAAATAAAATTTGGTAAACGCGTCGGTCGGTTAAAATTCCGCGTCTAAATTAACATAATTTAAAATTCAAAACCGTATGAAATACTTCATTGCGGAGAGCACGCCACTGAAAGGGGCATATTTAATTCTTTCACCAGCACTTTGCGAGGAATGAGTAGCGTAAAATCCTTCAAGAATATCAAGCACGTTTCGACTTGACTTTAGAAAAAGAAAAATACGGGTAAAAATAATAAATAGCGGTATAATGGCGATCTTCACGCGAAAGATTAGCCACAAAAGCCAGGGGCTTAGCAGTATTTATAAGGAGTGTTAGCGGCACGCCACAGGGCGGATCTTGAAATGTTCCTCCTGCCTCGCGACTCCACGGAAAGTGTTTTTTCCTATATCAGATAATGCATGAGGAAAATTCGGTCATTGAATTTTGCCGAATGTCTGCGTTGTATCTTTAGACCGAATTTACCCGGAGAGTTTATTGTGCATTCCATCAAACATTTCTGTACAAAATATAAGACTGTTAACTTGTAGCAAGCAATGTTTGCCAGTATCTAACTCTTAATTTATTTAAAGTTAAACCCACGTTAATCACTTCGCAAACTCTGAATAAAGCTACTAGTCTTACTTACAAACTAGCAACAGATACAGTTATTAATCAAGTGGCAAGTGGCAAGCTAAACGCACTTGATTGCCGCGTCAGTAGTTAATGCTACTTTAGTCCAGTTGCCGCTAGGCCGGCACCGGGAACATTTGGTCCTAGTTACTGGCCGGTCCCAGAGCGGGGCCGGTGCCCACAACTTCGCCATAACTCGTTTACTCTGGACCACCTAATTTGCTTGCCGACTACGAACACCAGTCAGCTTGTCAGTATAATTTATAGCATCTTTACATGGAGTTCAACGCTGTTATTAGAACTTTTGTTGGTTGTTTATCTCTAGAAAGTTAGATAGTAGTTATGAACAACAACATCATGATTCCAATTTTCTTAGATTTATGATCTTAGAAAAACTTAGCTGCTCTCGTTCATGGTATCTATGAGACGACAAAGAATATAATTTACTGCAAGAAAAAAAAGATGCGCATGCACTACTTTGTAGCTCTATGAAAACTTATGATGAATAATCAGCTATTAATTTCAAGAATACCGGAGATAACTGGAGCATTATGCAAGCTCAGCAAAGACCACGCGGGGAGAATAAATTAAATAAATGTTTGAACTGTGGCAAATGAGTGCAGTGATTGTTGGAAGCATTAAATCTTGCAGCGAGGTGGTACTAAGGTGGGTAATGAATACAAACTGCGGGCCGCGTGGTTAGCACCGCAGTAAATTAAAGGCGGGAGTGTGCGGGCCGCGAATTGGAAACCACTGCCGTGAAGCTCGCGAGGAGGCGGTGGGAACTCCCCAGCGTGCAGCGGACCGATCTCCTTATACCTTCGATTATTGAGAAACTGGAACTTTGGATAAAATGTTCAAAGTACTTACTTAATAGTAAAATGAAGGTATACTCTAAGACCAGTTATCACGGACCTGTAGCAAATTTTAATGAAAAAAGAATGTTGAAAATCGGTCCGCAATTGGCGGAGTAATCGCGTAACAAACACACAAAAAAAATAACATACCGTCAAATTGAGAACCTCCTCCTTTTTTGATTTCTTGAAGTCGGTTAAAAATACAAATTCTCAATTTAATGTTGGAAAAAAAAATACTTAATCAAGCAAACAATTGTAGAGAAAGACTATTTTCCAATAAACGTGTTTATTTCTTCTCAGTATTGCGCTCTAGTCGCTTGCACATATTTTTATTCCCCGAATCGAGGCACTTTGATACGGTACTAGAAATATTCCCAAGAATGCAAACCGACATCAACACCGACGATTCAATGAAAACGATCGAAGCTATCAAATATTTTATAATATTCACTTTGCTGCGGTTTCCCCCATAACCCAGACACTATAATCAGGGTATGTACTATAAGTTTCATTAATCAGGGTACTATAAGTTTCATAAGGGTTCGAGACTTCCAAGAAATTGTCATGAATATTGAGGAACCTAGTACGTACTTATCTGTAATTTGCAATTACGCGAGTTCGTAGAAATGGGCGAATCGATAGGGGTCATCGGCACCATAGGCACCAGCCATGAGGTTGAACCCTCAGGAGGGTGTTTGCCACACATTACAACCCTCCCCTCGCACCACCACGCATTCCAGGAAAACACTGCAAACCCTACTGTATTCTTTATTTTACCTGTGGTCGGTACCCAATAATTTATAACTCTGACTCATCTATACAGTGTCTGTTTGTAATGACAAAATAACAGCTTTTTAACTTATACTGAATTTATAGGAAAGTACTTAAAGCATACGGTACTTAACTATTTTTAAAAATTTTGTCTGTCTGATTAGTTCGGTAGTAACTTAGGCTTTGTTTTAGAAAAAAATAAGGACCACACGGGCGAAGTCACGGGCAGCAGCTAGTACTAATATATATACGTACATCTATGTCATGGATGAGTAAACAAAAATATTTCAGGCCTGATAGTGATAATGGAAATTAAATTTCCCGCAGTTAAAAGAATCACAAAGATGAAAGATATTTAAGCAGCGGTCATTCGTACTGCAGTTTAATGTTCCCTAACATTTATTTAAATTGCCGCATTAATTTTCAATGCGAAACCAAAGGACGTTTGAATAAAAATAAATATCGTACATCAATTTGATCTTGTCTCGATACGCCGCGCCGCAGTGTTCCGCCGCTTCCACACGCATTGTTCTCTTGTCTGTTGTCCATTTATCTGAAATCGCATTGATACTTTCCTGAAATGTTTCTATTGAACCTGATTCTTAGAATAGAAACGCGAAAACTTCTTTTCCAATTTTCTCTCAATGGCCATTAGGATGAGAAATGTAAAGTAGATTCCCGGACGAAGTCGAGATATGTGTTCGAGAAGAATGAAATTTCGAACTAAACTGGCATCGCATCGGCGCGCCAGGGTAGTCCCAGCCGCCGGAACGACATCAGGATGCAGACTCTTTCGAAATAATTTGCATGTATCAGGCTACTCCAATGTTATAGAACGATTTTCGGTTGCAACACAGAGTTCAGATTCCCAGACTACATATAAAGATCAGATGAAATTTTTATCGTATTATATTCGGAAACCCAATTTGATATTGGAGTCCAGTCTTGAAAATACAGCTCACTTATGGGGCAGAGTTCAATCAAGGTCCTCTCAAGGTTCGGGACGTCGTTAAAATCTGTTGCAATATGACTAAGGATATCCCGTTATTATAAAGGCGACGATATAAGTTGTGTCCACAACAACAGGCCTCTCAAATCGTGACTTAACGCAGTGTCAACAGGTTCCTTGAGTCGAGTTGACAATCTGTAATTTAGCGCGGGCGGACCAACTTGCGAACGGGACCCCTCGCTTATTTGCGAGCCCACAAGTAACTTTAAACTGTTCAGACTAATATATAACGTGCTTTAGAGTTCTAAGCTCACGACCCGTTACGTCGATTCACCTGGATCCTTGAAAACTCGAGATTGTATTTTCAGGCAAGCTGTTAAACTTGTTATTACGCGTGGTAGAATGTGATTAAACCATCCGTGAGGATTGGGACTTTGAAATACAACTTTAATTTCAGCCCTTAATAATAGGATGACCCAATAACTGAGAGGTTATTTGGGGAAGTAGCAATGTCCACTAATATGAAGGCAATTATAATCTGAATACAGATTAACTTTATACTGAACTGTGGGCTGAATCGAATCTTTCAGAACTGTATAAATCTGGACAGAAACTGACTGGAATTAAGATTCAAAGAAAAAGTAACTTTTTAAACTCTTCATTACATAAATCTTTAGTAAGTTAACAGTGGATATTTAACCGAGTCATGCAGTTAAGGAATACCTAGAAGTTATTTTATAAATGTTGAACAGACTAATGCAAATTAAATGGGCGACTTTGTAGTGAAGCATATTTTCATATTAAGACCGCGAGCCCCCGCTGGCAAATACAATTTCTTCTTACAATGAGGGTTATGGAGGGGTGAGACATGATGGCGGGGGCGGTCTACTATCATTGCAGTCTTGTACCCACCAATCACCACAACAGTCCAGGGAATTTTATTGACTGCGAAGGTAGAATATAATGCCGATATATGGCCGAGGTTGGTCCGTAGATGGGTTAGCATCTTTACATATCGAGACTCCTCCGTGCCTCGGAAAGCACGTTAAACCGTTGGTCATGGCTGTCATTCGTAGATCTTTGATAGTGGTTATGGGTAGTCAGAAGCATGAAAGTCTGACAGATAGTCTTACCAAGGGGTATCGTATTACCCAGTTACTGACTGGGTAGTGGCGGTCTGATAGGCAGTCTCTCCATGTAAAATACTGATTTTCTATATCCGGTTAGACTGAAAGCCGACCAACATAGTTGGGCAAAGGCTAGGCAGATTGATTAGGCTAGAATATAAGCTGTTATCCAAAGATTTTTGATAGCATACGATTCTTGATAAAAAGAGATATTGCTCCACCATACATAGAGCTAAAGAACTTGTATTTGAAACACTGGTTCCACAAGTTCTTCGAACCAATTTAAAGTCGTTAGAAAAGCTTCAGCGATTTCTGTTTAACTGCCGTAAAATTAATCGACCACGGAAATACAATGTATGGGAGAGCATATAAAACAATATGTGGATATTATTATAATGTCATTTCTTTATTTTTTCCATAGTTAATACGAATGTTCTTGTCGGCATTGTAATAGGGTTATAATGAACATTGTAAAAGTTGTCAGATCGTATTTTTTGTCTGCATTGTCCAGTGCTATAACTGGACAGGAGTGGAATTTTATGCAGCCATTCCACGTTTCTAATAGAGCGAGCTCATTTTAAAGTAAAAGTTTGAAAATTTAAATTTACACGGTAACTCAGTTGGCCACTTATAATTTGTTCTGCAAGAAAGACTGGCCTTTCTTTTGACGGCGCGTTCAGAGTTAGCATAATTTCAGACGCGAGAACATCAAGCTATCCCAAACTGTCAAATATTCTCAATTGAACATGAACCTTATTCTTTAAGTCATCATCATTCTCCTGCCCTTATCCCAATTTATTTGGGGTCGGCGCAACATGTCTTCTTCTTCCATACTTCTCTATTAGTCGTCATCTCGATAGTCACTCCCTTTCTAGCCATATCATCTTTCAAACAATCCATCCATCGTTTCTTTGGTCTCCCTCTACTTGTATAGCCATCCACATTCATACTCACAACTTTCCTGACAACATTTTCCTCATTCCTCCGCATAACATGCCCATACCATGACAACCGATTTCCACACAACTTTTCGGTCACCGGTGTCACTTTCAGACTTCCTCTTATATACTCATTACGTATTCTATCCATTCGCGTAACACCACACATCCCTCTTAGCATTCTCATCTCAGCTGCATGCAATTGTCTTTCATTCATTCCTTTTGTGGCCCAACACTCTGATCCATACAAGACGGCAGGTCTAATCATGCTCTTATAAATCTTCCCCTTAAGTTTAAGGGGAATGCGGGAGTCACAGATTGTTCCCGTGACCTGCCGCCATTTCATCCACCCAGTGTTAATTCTATGCTTAACAGTCCGATCTATTTCGCCATCGCTTTGCACAAGTGAACCGAGATACCGAAAGTCGGAGCAAACTGGGAGAAGCGCGCCATCAAACGCTATGACCCCAGGACTGGAGAGACCGCCGAAATCGCAGAACATGTACTCAGTTCTGGTTCTGCTGATTTTCAGGCCAACAATCTCCAGTTTCCGTTGCCATTTCTCCAGTCTGCTCTGGATCTCAGGTCCATCTTCCCTTACCTTATTCTTTAAGTATAAAGTTGAAAATCTTTCAAAGAAATTTGACAAATTGGCATAACAGTGCTGGCCTCTGTACGATCTAAGATGTTTGAATGCCTTCAGGCATAAAACTAATTGGCAATCAATCACAATCTCAATCATTTTGAAGGATCATGCTAATCCATTGCTTCATATGTTCGAAAAATGTGTCTGCCCAACAACGTAAATAATGCAATGAATGTTGTTGAACTGTCAAAATGAAAACCATTGCCACTGTTAGTGTGTTCCGCAATCACGGTGCTGTACTTGGAGATGACGTATTTGGATATAGGATATTCAAATTCCAGTGAAAAAAAAAATGAAAAAATGGAATTAATGAAATGTTTTCAGCACGCATAACATGACCACGTCTATCTCTTCGAAGAAAAGACATTGCTCTTTAATAAAGTGTCTTCAATATTGACATCTCACCATAGAAATTTTTTCTTTCGTACTTATCGCTTCGCTTTTTTTCGCTTCTGTGGTTGTCATATCCAGCCATTCCCAAAAACCTAAAACACTAATTTCATTTAATATTCTTTTGAACAATATCGGATGGCCTTATCAAAAACAAAATGTACAATAGACCATTACACTATTACTCCCAAAAACTATTACATACTCCCAAAAACAATTCCCCCATATCAATCGCTTAGAACGCACAGTTGCACATTCCTAACAAAATAAAAGTCTGAAAGAGCACAGGGCAAAAAATACATATCGCATCTTCGCTTTACTCTTTGATCGCAGACTCGGAGGTCACGACTCGAGCTAGTGAGTTTTCACCTTTATTTCTTTAGCTGAGAAATCCCCTCGCACAAGTTTAGTTAGGAATTCCGTTCACCTATCTTCGTATCGCACCACATATTTTGTGTAGACGGGCGGCAGGGGAAGTTTCCGGTTCCTTGTGAAAATCTTCCGTGACGCGTAAGTAGGTGTATATTCTATAAGGGCAAGGCAAAGAGCAGCTTTGATAAGCCGTTATTAATTTTTGATTCGGGACGCTGCGCTGAAGAAATTTTGATGTGATTGTTCTGAAAATAATATGGAAGTAGTTGTTACTTAGATCTATGACAAATATGAAAATCTAGAAGTGTTGCCTCTCTAATCAATATAATATCATTTCAGGGAGGAATTGTCATTTGCCTAGCTTAAATACTTCTGAGAATACTTGAACACAAATCACGATTAACATTCATACACTACACACACATAAACGAAAAATCGGTGACGGGAAAGATCGTGAGGAAACCAGCATGTCTGAGAGATATTTGTCAACAGCATGAGCTTAGGCAGCATAAAAACTCTGACACCAGGTAAGTCACTAACCATACGAAAAAAAAGAAGACTACACACACAAAATTGCTGTCCTTTAAATGTCAAAGGTGATCCTTGTTTATGTAGGTATAGGTACGTATAATCCATTACTATAATAATCTAATATAATACTTACCCGATGTTTCCTGTTCGTAGCTAATAGCTTTCATAATTAAAAGCAATTAAGAGAGCAATAATGCGAACCCTTTTTAAATCGAAGAATAGCTTTCCAGCATTACCTACCGGCGAAATGAAATGAAATGTTTGTTTCTGTAAGTCTATCTTTGAGATACTTTTACACGTCAGTATTTTAAAACTAGTTACCCAAATAAACCCAGTATCTTTTAAAGCCCAAATAATGTCAGTTGACTCTCTGATAATTCTATATTACTTGCGTCTACCTAGTGTTTGAGATGTACACTACGTATAAAAGGTAAACAAATGTTGTAGGTTCCTCTACTGCCGCGAATACCTCTCCTGTGTAATATTGGGAAAAACTTGCGGGGCGACGGATAGTTGCGGGGGTCAAGTTAATGATATCGCCGCCATTTGCGGACGAGTCCCCGCTCCGAATTGCGCCCGGGCACGTTAATGGGCTCAGCTACAGCACTCTGAATATTTTAAAGGACATTCGCTGAAATTACTACAAAAATAATGTCGCTTTGCTTGTACCGAATTACCCGAGAAACGGTTTAGAGACCGGCAATAAATATGCACGGAATCCTCTTCCCATTGCCTCTTTGGAGATTGCTTTTCGGATTAAACATTTTCAGTCGGAGTTTAAAACTGAGTTTGATCATAGTCTACAAATTGTTATCTCAAAGTTTCCCGTGTCGTGTGTGTCTAGTATCGATTCGTCATAAAGGGAACGCTCAGAGAAGTCAGACTCACATACGACTGTTTCAGTGTAGCGAGCTTTTAAATAATAAATGAGACTCGGTGATAGAAGAGAACGAGAGCGTTGGCGGCACGAGTGCCGACTGAATATTGTGCCCGCCGCAGCCGCGCCCGCTCCCGCGCCCGCGCCCGCGTGCAGACAGCGGACTACGTGCGCCGCATATTGCACCGTCCTGTGCAAAATTCACAACTACGTACCCTCCGGCAAAATAAATTTACTACCTCTATCTTATTTGCTCTAATTCGCGAAAACTGCAACTCGAAACTCCGGTCTCACTGTAATGATCGTACGACACCGTTTGCAGAATTAGTGATGAGTAGCGAATGTTTCGTTTGGACTATTAATTTTGTGTATAAAAAGAGACTGCATAAGTAGATGTCTGCGGTTCTATAGTAAATGTTATGAAGTTCTTTTGCATTTTGTAAAGTGCAAAAGTTTTGTACGCGCTGGTGTATCGGGGCACGCGATGCATGCGAACGCGAAGACTTCCCCTAACTTTTTCACTCCGGATTTCTTCATTTAAATAATGTTTCCTGAACTAAACGTATTTTGCAAGTAAGGTGATCTGGTTTATATAAAAATAGTGAACTTTATATAATCTACTTAACAACTAGCTAAACTATGGCAAGATCAATGCGATAGGTATTTTTAATAAGAATACCTGCCCTGATTTAATAATGCCGAAGAGAATGTAAAGTCGGAGGAAATCAATTATTCAAAGATTGTTAGCAAGACATAAAGCAATTCCTTGAAAAGTGGTGAACTTCTTGCCATTTATTGTCCGCACTGAAGTTCTACTATTTATTAAAAAAGTTGGTGCAGGCCACAGGTCGGACGTGGTAAATACCTGGCCCGCCTGTGCCTTTCAAAATTATTCTGGTGGGCGATTTCCGAAACAAAGCGTGTTGTATCTTAAAAAAATGGATGGTCTGCAAGCTACCGCCTGGCGCCGCGTTCCCCTTCACCCCTTTTGAAAACATTGCTTCGGTTATTAGATTTAAATAAAGTCAAAACCTTTTGTTGTATGTCCCCTCCTGGACGCTATGCATAATGTTGACGTCATGGGTAATTTTACGAATTCGGGGATAGCGACGCAATATTGCGGAGTCACATAAAATCGCTGCTATTTGAAAAATTATAATGCAAAATATACTTGCATTCGTTGAAAACATGTACGATGTAAATTCTGAAGCAATTTCTTAGTTCGTACATTCAATGACAAAAGTCTTATAATACTTTAGTGTATAATTTATTCTGTGATTCAGTTTTTTAAATTAATAATTGAGATAATAGGTAGGAATTTAATCAATTTAAATCGGATTTAACTCTTACTATATTCTGAAATGCCGAAAATTTCAATATAATCGAATAATTTTGTGCCAGTGTTAATCGACTTTTGTCATTGACCATATTTCCTTTTTACAATAATTACCTGCATTTTTACATTAATTTAGCAAGTTTACTACAGTAATTTACAATTAATTTTAATAGACCATGATATTAGTATTTACAAACCTGTAACTTGCTCGTTTCTATGCCCGTTAAGTATTGTATTCTTAAGTTCATCCATACTCAGCGGGATTGTCCGAAAGGGTTACCGCTACCCCGGAACATGAAGGGCTAAGGAAAGAACATAGATGGGTTTTAGTCAGTAAGAGTCTGACACTCCCTCCGCTCCTCCCCGAGCGGGTGGAGTCATTTGATGATTAACCTACCTTAATAACCTAATATTAATAACCTTTAGTAAGTATTAGCGAAATGTGGGTGACCGCGACTGTACAGCTATTATGGGTAGGTATACCTCTGCCTAACCATTCTGCAGTTTCCGTTTTTTGTTCTAATCCCGTGTGTACTCTGAATTATCTAGTAGATAGGTACTGAGGCCATCAAGTTACGCCAATCTGTGAAATTTCTTTGAACAATTTTGAACTTTATTACAAAAGTATAAGGTTCATATTCCATTGGGAAAATTTGCCAGTTTGGAATAGCTTGAAGCGCTGGCCTGTACAGCTGCTAAAATGAAATATTAAAAATCCTGGACTCGAACACACTTGGGAATTTTATAAAAATAGTGCATTTACGTTTGAATCGTAATACAAAGCAATAAAGTTGAAAATTAATATTTGAAAACGGTGTCAATCTATTTATTAGATCATCGACAGTTTGTCATAATTCTTGAAACTATCGACGTTAAAAATCATACGATCGTTTCTCCGAACTCAAGTTATGATGTATTTTTTAATCGTATCCGTTATGACATTTTAAATACAAAACCACAATAGCGCGTCGGTTTTATTGTTTGTTTTTCTAAAACACTATACTTATTCATACAAATGAAATATTAGTGAAGGCACAAGCAACTCTATTGGTACCTAATTGTACAGTCAACAAAAATGAGTTTTTTTTTTATAATCAATCAATTAATTTTAATTAATCTCCCTAGTTGCCTACCTTGTTGGTCTAGTGGGCGCAAACGCTATTGCTGACCATAAGGACCTGGGTTCAATTCCCGAGTCGGAAAAAATGTTATTAGGTTTTTCCATCTGGAATTCTCTATGTTGATTGTAGGCTCGCTTCTTAATAAATGGGACTTAAAAAATAAATGGTGAAATATGAAACGACGTCACGTCAAGCTATCCCAAACTGTTAGATTTTCCCAATTGAAAAGGAACCTTACGGTTTCTAGATAAAGTTGAAAATCTATCAAAGAAATTTGACAGCTGGGGTAATTTGATGTGCTGGCCTCTGTACCTACTAGGAAAAGGCACCTCTGCCTAACCCTTCAGAGAATTCATGCGTGATATTATGCAATTTTAATTAATTGGATTTACCTACTTGGGACTAATCTATAAAGTGTCATCGATTTTGATAAATTTTTCTTTAAGTAATTTTATTTTTTAAGCTAAGCAATTAATTTTTAAAACATAATTACACTTAAAAACTTTGTACAATTAATCAGTTGGCTACTGAACCTACGGGTCGATATCACGCCGAAGGTTCCGTACAATCACTCTTTCCTTTATTCTCTAAGACTTTAAATGTCAGACCCTTTGTTTTATTTTTTCCCGTAATCTTTACAAGACTGTTTGCATAAACAATTTGAAATTATTTTTTCCGGCTACCAAATATTTATTCCTCTTTTATTTACTTGGAAAAAGGTGTTATATCGTTTTCCTGGGTTCAGAAATAATAATTTATAATTTGTGGAAACCATTTTTTAAGATTTGCATTATGCGATGTGGTGACAATAATAATAATATGTAATATCCTTGGACATTTCACACAACGCCATATCAATAACAATATTTTTTTATTAATACAAAAATGAACTACTTGGTATCCTAGTACAGGCAGCAACATACATAATAAATGACTGTCTGGCTAGCCTGATGATTTCGTTTTCAATAGAGTACCACAATCACTAGCACCAAACATTTAACTGTCATAATTTAAAATCCGAGATAATTCGAATTAAACGTAAAACCTACGGAGCTCATAATATTAATAAAGAGAGCTATAATTTTCACTAAAAACAATTGACTTTATTATTTCCCCGATTACTTAGGTAGGTACCTACATAACTTGAAACTGTAAAAAAAAATAAATGGTATTTGCTCATTCATTCATTCATGAAATCTCTTCTAAAATCTTACTAAGTACTTAATTCAGTTTTTTTCCGACTGTACCCATTTTTTTTTCATTATTTAAGTATACATATTCTTCTACTTACTCAGCGTAAGTCAATTCAACAAACTACTTAGGTACCTTACCATCACACCACGAAAGTAACAAAACAATGAATCGGTAGTATACCTAAGTACTTACATAATAAGTAATAACTTTAATACACAGCTTCCTTACGGAGCTCGCAGTAGGCTTTGTCTGTACCTTGGTCTTATTAACGTGCATAAATATCTGTTCCCTGCCACCTCGCCCCCAATTTAGCGCCAGTACGCGGCGCTCCTAACAAATCAACCTGCTCTAAGTAGGTAATTCATTCAGCATTTATTCTTTTTTTTTTGTACCTGGCAACGTATAGAACAAGGTAGTTTTTGTTTTGGGCGTAGGTTCAGGATCACTAAAAACTCTTTTTTTTAAATCGTATTTTCTAACCAATAGACACGTACTTGGGTACTTATCTTTAAAAAGTAGGTACCTTGTTTATTCTCTACTGAGAACTGAGGAAGTGGAAAAGTTAAACTTTTTTTTTATTAATGTAACAAACATATAAATAGTAACGAACGAACATAATAATATATTTCAAAAACTAAAATTTTTCCAAAAAATTTTATTTCAGTAACCAAAAACCAGGTCCAAAATTATAATGCACGGGTATGCAGGCATATTTTATTTGTTGGAAACATTCGGCCGAGAGTAAAACAAAGTTTGAATAGTATTTTACTAGATTTTATTATCTGAAACGGGTAATTTCCCCTGAACAAACACTCACTTCTGTTCATTCGAGAGCCCCAGCGCGCTAAATTTGAATTCATGTTCCGAACGGGCTACATAAACCAATTACCGAGCAGAGCCAATGGCGAGTGGCGGCACGCGGAGAATCGATAATTCACAATATGCCCGCTAGAGGGCAACGCCGGCGACGCGCCTTGCGCGCCCACTCCACT
The DNA here is from genome assembly GCA_951799385.1 of Hyppa rectilinea. NCBI lineage: Eukaryota > Metazoa > Arthropoda > Insecta > Lepidoptera > Noctuidae > Hyppa > Hyppa rectilinea. The sequence continues at coordinate 8,605,906 of OX637306.1, read as the reverse complement.
CCTCCACGTTGCGCATCCGTACGATAAACCTTGCAATGACGTGCAAGCGATGCATGATTTTTATTTGAGGTTTATGTTTGTGATATTTTTATGGTTTCAGTATTGTACAGTATCGAAAAAAAAATCATGAGTAGCCCTAACTTTTTCGTACTGATTTTTTAAATAAAATTCTTCGTTAACATTAATTTGTTGATAAAAGTTTGAAGTTTAAAAAAATAAAATCACTGCCTTTCATTCCAATACATAAACAAGTATAAAATTAAATAAAACTCCAAAGAGGTGAATTCATTCCATCCAAAATCAACAAACCTTGAACGCCGATGCAAAGTCACGTCAGGCCGTCGCTCGTAGTCAGCTGCTGCTTGCTTAGCTTGCCGTTTCGTGTCGCGCTTCTTGTCCGCTTTCAATGTTTTCCGTTTTATTTTGTTATTTCTGTGATGCAAGCCGATTTTTCAACTAATATATATATTATTACATTATTGTGAATGAAACTGTGCAATAATACAGTGGTATCAGCCCCTGGACAGCGGAAAGAAAGAGGTAAACGCCTTAATATTTTTGTTTGTTGCGAACATAACCTCTCTGACATCACGTACGATGCTCAATTTCAGTCGTTTAGCTTTTTATGTGAATTGTAGAGCTGGATAAGAGTCTTTTTAAAAGAATCGGATGTCGGTATAAAGTCTCCATTCAGTATAATCGTTCCACTTTATGTTTATGTTCCGTATTGATGATTTCGATAAGGTCTCAGTAGTTCCTTCATTAGTGAGCTTATGTTGTTTTTAATATTGCCTTTTTCAAGTGATTTTGTTCTGAAATGTTGTAATATGGTTATGAATAATGTTAAAATCCTGTATTTTAGTATATATATTGCTTAGATCCGGTAAATGTTGACTATAAGTGAATCACCATGACAAATGACAATGCTTGCTTGATAAAACAATGCCACCGAGTACCCACAGGGGGCGTTGCGTTGCTTGGTGGAAATTGTGAACAAAATCAAATTGCTTACCGTATTCAGTGTTGTTTGCCTTTTGCACATTATTTATAACATGCACCAAATACATTTAATTTAGGCACCTACTTTCCTGTGTAGTTAATGTTGTTTTTGAATCATGTGTCCTTTGTTACGAGCTGCTTAATGTAATTTATAACTTGTAAGGCTGTATACGTCCACGTGCTTTGCAAACATCAACAACTTGTTTCAATCTAAATGTTAATTCCGATTCTTTTTCAACAAAATAATGATGCTATTCCACCTAGGTAGGTAGGTACATAAGCAAATCGTAAGTTGCCATATTTATAATATCCAAAAAATACTCTCACGTCATTCTCGCCAATTTAAACAATAAACAACAAAACCAAAATACCGACCGTACCAAAAAGTAGGGTTATGAATATGATAACAATGGATGTCTCAAAGTAATGACGTCTCTGTCTGCTAACCTTTCTCGTCCAACTCACGCGCACGAAACGATTCCGAATAATAACAATGGCAATGCTCTTAATGTTAATGCATTTGGATAAATAAAATTGTTGCTTAACCTTATGAAACCTGAAGCACCTTTACTGTTATTTGAATTTAAGCTTACCATATGTTATACTAGCTTTTGCTCGCGGCTTCGCCCGCGTGGATGCCAGAAATTATCCCACGGGAACTTTTGGGGGATGCTTTACAGAAACGCTGAATCACGGATATCTTTATTTCTTTATGTTGTGATCATATCCTTAACGTAATAAATGCTAAGTTCCCCATTTTGTATGGGATTCCTTTAGGATTTTTTTTGAGACAAAAAGAGCTCCTTCCCAAATTTCATTGAAATCCATTCAGTGGTTCAGGTGTGACAAATTAAAATACAGACAGACAGACACAGTCAGAGGTAGTTTCGAGATTATAATATTCGTATGTCTGTCTGTTGTCTAGCTTTCAAATGCGTCATTCATTGAAATAATAATAAAAACAGCCAAGTGCGAGTCGGTCTCGCTCGCTAGTGGACCATACCCCCAATTTTTTTATGGACCCTCTTCATTAGTAATATTTCTAAACACTAATGATTACGATAACGGATTTATGCAGCTTCTAAAAAGGTTAAACTTTGAGTCCTTGTCTGCAAATAGCCTGATTGTTATTACTTAACAAATTGTGGCTGACGTAACTGCTCTACATAAACTTTTTCCTACTTCGTAAACAATAAACAACTAAAATAACTTTTATAGGTTACCTAATTTAAAGTCATTATTCATTAAACATCATTCAAGCGACCGCTTTTAAAAGGTTTCATAAAGAACAAAATAACGAGGATAGCAGTATATTTGTGTAAACATGTTGAAAAATGGTAAATAAATGAAAAGTGCTATCTAATTTAGATCCCTGATGAAACGCTGGTGCTCAACCGAGCTTTTTTAAGGGTGGGAAATCATCCAATGACTTCTCCCGCTCTGGGTGGAGCGGAAGGGAGTGTCAGAATTTTACTTACTAAAACCCATTCATGTTCCTTCCTTAGCCCTTTATGTTTCGGGATACCGGTAACCCTTTCGGACAATCCCGCTTACCCGACAGGCTCGGCCCTAACGGGCCCCTTCATATGCTGACATCTCTTTGAGGCGCGTGTGGAACTCGTAACCGCCGTCCGGCACGGGCCTGGTCCTGATCAGGCGGTGAGCTACCCATTACTCACCGCCCGCAGGCCCGCGCCTACGGTGACCGGGAGTCATCACGTGGCTCCCGACGCCCGGGGCGTCTCCCGCGGCGGCTGGGACGGGAGGACCTATCCCTCTCCCATCCCGCCACCGTCAGGTTAGCCTACGATTTTGATCAACATACGACCTGTGATGCTATTCTGTTACCATCTCACTGTGATAACGCAGTTGAAGTGTGTCAATGGTGTCAATCCCTAGCATTAGGTGGAACGACAGCTCACTTCACGCTCACTTCACCTACGTTTTCACAGTGAGATTTTATACAGAATCGACCGACTGATACCGACCTGCAAATGGCATATACGTAAGAAAATTTAAATTTCGCGGGCTAGCATGTGTCGAAGACAGGTAGATGGGCTCTATAAAAATAATATGCTATAGATGTTTGGCAGTGATTCAATATTATATTTGGAAATACATTAAATTTAAGAGAGTTCTTAACATATTCGAATTACAAGAAAAATAGCTTTTGTACAACAAAATTAGATTTGATTATTTTCGTCACAATAATCCGTAGTTTTCAATTACCCGCTACTAATAGGCCTGTTAATATTGGGAAATTTTAGTTTCTAAGTTAGTTGATTGATCATGTTAAGCTACGCTTGCCGAGGTTGGTCAGTGGATGAGGTGACCATCTTTACATGCCAAGACCCCTCCGTGCCTCTGAAAGCACGTTCAATCTTTGGGTCCGGCTGTCATTTGTAGATCTTTGATACCAACAGTCAGGAATTAGGATATAACAGAACAGCAAATTAGCGTTTCAGTGTTTATCTCATTAGTTAATTTTCCATTTGATCCTTTGGAACTTAAACCCAGGAATATACTTCGTTTATGACCTTTACGTATAATTTGTCTTGTGTCGCATCGGATTCACAAAATTGGAGTGGAATAATGAGTTCCAAAACAAAACCAGCAACATAAATTAACGATACTTTGAAATATTCCCAGCACATTCTGATCTGAAAAACCTGGTGGCTAATGACGACGTGGGTATCCGTAAATGCTGTTAAATACAGATGAGTAGCTGAATAACGTTTGCAAATGTCGACTTTTGTCGAAAATGTCCGTCTCGTCGGCCATATTCCGTTTAATGTCGCAATATTGTGAGCGTCGGCGGGCGGCCGCGGCCAGTCGCATGCATTTACATACATTAATGCGGACGCTGCACATGCATGCACCTCGCTCTGAATGTGTGTGCGCTGCGAATTAACTGTAATTGAGCCATTCGGACAGCGGCGAGCCGCGCTCTACTGCCTCTGTAGTTTGGCCGCTCAGCCACCACTTTACGTGTGTCGTTTTATCTATTACAAACAATATCAACATTATCTACTGCTGCTAACTTGACCATAGCACAGATTTTTTCTGTTCCGAAAGGCTTTTTAGTGTTACGTTTCAATTTGACTTCATCCTGAAAGTATTTCTAGTTACAGTTTCTCCACATACACCAGTATCGTTACGTTTTGAGGAGCAATGTTTGCAAGTGAGCAACAATACATAATATCAAAGATAAACTTAATAAGACTTATAGTATGTTACCGATTGCAAAATATAGCATTTACAAAAAGTAACTTTAGTGTGGATTCACCTTTAAAAAATTCATAAGAATTCGTTGTTATCGCAATGAAAACCAACCGATCTAGCGCTTAGGATATTCATCTTCACCCCTTTCTGGAGCAACAAACAGGGGCGTCGGAATTTTGTTATTAGCGCCACTGAGGGGGTAGGTGCCGCTACTGTCGCGCACCTGACTGATTGATAGCACTTCTTTCCACCTCGGGTCGAGCTTGTAATCGAGCCATTAATAAACTTTACTGCCTCCAAGTTTATCCTGAGGACTCGTTATTTGCTTAATGGGCTGGCAAACGGCTCGGGCATGACACACCTGTGCTGGGTCACTCATTGTGAACGCTAATTGACATATCGATGAAGAGGTTCCGAAGAGGTAAAGTGGGCATAACAGATTTAACCCACCCACACGCCATTAGTTACTATCTATACCTTTGTTGAAGGACGAGATATATGTTACGTCTTTGCGACGTAGAATAAGACTGATTAATAAAATGATGGCTCGATCATAACTCCTGGCTTATTCACTAAGGAACCTATTTGACTTGCTTGTATAAAAGTCTATTAAGTTTCAATAAAGATTCTCGAAATAAAAACTTCAATTTTATCAGTGTTTTGTGGAAACAAATAGAGGCGGGAATTATTTTATTTGGTTTCCAAATTATCTGACAGTGGGTCGAGCTAATGTCACTCGACGCTTGACAAAGCGACTGTTGGCACGGAGAGGCTTTGCTCGCAGCTATGTAAACAAAGAGGGCAAAAGGTTGGCGCAAAAAGTAATAAATTTTTTATTTATTTTCCAGTTTATACACTAAACTGCAAAATTACAACTTCAATAAGAGCAAACTAGTTTTTGTTGTTTTAAAATTTATTGTTCCCAAGTTGAAACTTTAGTTGGGCGATTTTTCGCCTGTAATCTTTGATAGTGAAAATTGAACTTGTACCTATTTTGGAATATTGTGGTCACAGTAACTCTAAAAGCAATTCATGAAAATTATTGACCGCAACTTGCTGCTTGGAGTTAGTGTTATTGTCAACCGCTGATAAAAGTGTGGGGGTCAGGACAATAAAAATTAAAAAAAACTTTGACAGTCGGTACTCGACGACGGCGAGAGGCTTAACTTGACAGAATGTAAACGGTGAGGAGACAAGGGAGGCGGGGTGTCGTCGTAAAAAAGGGCAAAGCAATAATTGCGGTGGAGTGCGGCGCGGCATCGGCGCACGAGCTCGGTTCGGCCTCTTCCTTCCGCCCGCCGTGATTGAAAGTTGACATTGAACGGCGCGGGGTGGCACCAGGTACGGCCCTCGCTATTTTTGACCCCGCGACCTATCGCGCCGGCGATCGGCCTCGGCAGAAACTTGCCGTTTTAATCGCATGAATGTGCCGCACTGTTTGGAAATGCGCACAATACTAACCTTTCGTGTACACCTGCAAACTGGCGTCGCGTTTGTACTCCTCCTGTGCAATTAAGTATGGAGTAGTCGTAAAATTCTTAAGAAGACATATCTTGGTCGTTATCTTCGTTGTGAATCCAGAAAGCAGGCCAAAGACTCACCAGCACCCACAGATTTCTATCACTTTGAAGTTCCTCTCAGTAAAGACGGCTCTGGTTCGGAATCGAATGATTGGGATTACGAATATTTTGATTAAATCAGTCAGTTTAATTCGGTTCTAAATGATCTGAATGAAGACGCTGTTGACACCGCCGCCGCCGCGGCAGAGTGCCACTCGAATTGGGTCAACGCCTACCGACAAAACGTGCGGCGTCAGATAAGCGACATTTCCCGGCGTCCAGCTGCCGCTCGGCCCTCCTAAAACAAAGAACAATGAAATATATCTCATTTATTTACGTTCACGTTTCTTTTTAACTGTACGCAACCAATGTATAGATAATCATTAAGCGTCGTTTACTCGGCGCCCTTTAATGTGTTTGCATGCTCGACAATTTGATACCACGCCTGTTTGCATTGTTGCCATTTTGCCTTCCCGATTAGGGTCGCATTCGAGCTCCATATTTATTAGAGCGTAGGACTCGCGACACGACTTTCATTTTATACGGATACATGTCTAATATAGCTATAATATTGTGCTTTCGTTTTACGACAATAAGGAGTTACATTATAAAAAAGCAACGCCAATGAACATTTTTCCATTGAGTTTCCATTTTGTTTGAAAGGATTCGAGCAGATTTTTGCAGCTGTTTGACAGGCTGGAGCGCAAACATGGCGTAACTGGATAGTGGCGGTAGCTACGTATAGAAAGCTCTGTGGCGGAAGGACGTGTCACTCACGGCGCGCTGACGTCTGCCTGCTTTCAGTGGAGCGCCAGCGAGCTTCCGACCTGCCCTCCGACACCGACACTATTCAACGTCACATATAGTCCACAATTGCAATGCCGTATACAATCCAAATGGACTAGCATTGATACATGTTAGCTAAGCTCCAAAAATACATGTTTTGCAAACAGAACACACTAATTACTGCAAAATCAGAAGAAAATTAACACAATTAGCAGGCACCTGTTAAATTAAAAGTAAAACAAATAATTATACGGGAAGCAACGCGCGTGTAAAAGCCTGAACCGCGTACAAATTACAATAAATTGTGAAATGAGAACAATGGTACTGTCCCTGAAGGGATTCGGGTCCCAGTAATCATTACGTAAAATGTTGTGACATGGGATAAACAGACAGACGTTCATTCCGAGGGCGCCGTTTGAGGTAGAGTCCGCAAGTACAAAATCCCATTCGAAATCAAATTATATCAACCCTTCTTACGCATAGCTGTTAGAAAATGTTTACTAAAATTATAATTAATTATAACAGGGTGAGCTTTTGCTTTATACTTTTTGTGTTCTCACAAATACATGATACGTTTGTATCAGTAATTTTGTTTCACTAGCGACACGCCCCGGCTTCGCACGGGCGAAGCCGCTTGCGAAAGCTAGTTAAACTATACGTATAAGCCTTGTTTTTGAGTCACTTTATTAATTGATAAAAACCCGTATTAAAATCCGTTGCGTAATTTAAAACATCTAAGTGTACAGAGGGACAGACGGCGGGGAGCGACTTTCTTTTATACTCTGTACAGAAGTTACTTAACAAAGTTACTTGTATCACAGGTATTATTTACCAGATACATATGTTAGTATCAAACCAACTATAATTTGGATTCAAAAAGATCTCATAAAATAATGAAAACCGCGCTATTTACATATGTGGGAGCAAACACATGTCCCCGTAAAGAGCCATGACTCATACAATAAACAAATAAACACATCAAACAGCATTATTTTTAACCAATTTCAAAAAAGTAGTATGTTTTTATTTTTGTTTGTATGTTTGTTTTGTTTATTCATCGATATTTTCGTCAATAGTGGTTCGATTTTAAAAATTCTTCTTTCATTTGGTAGAGGAAGCTTGAGCGGGGGACCCATATAAATTGTATTAACTTTACTTGGCTAGTTATCGAGTTAGCTTTGATAATACATATTTAATCCAATTTTTTTATCTTGATGTTTTTATATATCGTGTCACTTTTGTTTACAAAGAAAGTAGTGGTATATGAATTTGTGTGGGGACTGTGGGGTAGGTACCGTAACAAAAAAGTGAAAACTAAAACACTTTATTACAAAAAAAAACAAACGACTCTAAAGAGACAAAGACACCGAGTTTCGAAATTAAAGTTATTTTTCACTATGTAGAATTTTTTTAAGTCGGTTGAATATCATGTACAGACGCCAGCACAGGCTATGCCAACTGTCAAATTTTCCCAGTCCAAAATAAACCTTATGCTTTTCTAATAAACTTGACAAACTATGAAAGAAATTTGACAGATGGGGGTAACTTGATGTGCTGGCCTCTGTACTCGAAATAGATACAAATATTCAATCAATTTATTCTTTGGTTGGTTTGTAAGTTTTACTTACATAATTTTTTAAATCGTTACTAATACTATATGGATTGTGTATTACGTTTTTGTGTTTACCATAAATAAATGGTACCTATGTGCATATATTAGAAATATTAGGCAAAAACTTTTTGTCCAGTAACGTCCATACTTACATTAAAAGAAAAACATTTGCCTCCTAGTGCAGTCGGGTTAAAATAAGATGCTTTACATTGTAGTGGAGTACAAGTTTCAACAGCATAGCTGTTGTTAACTTTGATACTTACATTTTATTAAGATGTCTTTGTTATAAATATTTTTATGGCAGGGTTGTTGACTTTCTGTTAAAATATTTTCGACGTAGCAAAAATTTACTGCGACGAAAATACCATATTTTATTAAAAATTTTAAGAATATAAATTTTTATAAGCACGAAGTTAACTATATTATGTTTACGGTTAGAATAAAGTCCTAAAAACATATTATTATTATGCTATGTTTAAATAAGTACAGGGGTGATTTATATACGATTAAATATGGGTACCTTCGGTACTGACTCATATGCTCGTGGACCTACGAGAAAATCCATACCCTGCATTAAAATCATATATTTAAAAATAAAGTACTTAAATACTATTTTTTATCCAACCACAACGAAATCTGCGAAACAGTTAACAAAAAAAAGAAGATAAACGTCACTGACAATACTATAGTGTCTATATTTGGACTTGGGACTGACAGATTAATACCGGGCTTAAATAGCATAATCATACTGAAGTAGAGCCGCACTATCGTTGTGAGCTGGATTGACGGACAGATTTAATATCGAATGTATAATTTGTTATTTATGTTTGTTAATGCGTTGACACAGTGCTTGTAAGTGGAAAACGGGTGGCAATATGAGGTAGTTTATCACGTGCGAAGCAGGTCGGCCGACGGAGCTTGCCGTGACGTGCCCGACTCCATAATGCGCTCCATCACGCGACACTACACGCTATTGGTGAAATTTATTTGTTACTAAAAGTTTGTTTACAGCATCTACTTAACGCCCCCCTCACCCTGGCCCCATTCTCATCAGATATACTTACTTTATTGTACATTTCACTGCCAGTCTTACCAAGGAGTATCGTATTCTCCAGTTACTGGGAGGTCAGATAGGCAGTCGCTCCATGTAAAATACTGGTATTCAGCTGCATCCGGTTAGACTGCAAGCCGACCCCAACATAGTTGGGAAAAGGCTAGGCTGATGATGACATTTCACTGCGATTCCGGCCTTTCTTGTTCCTTGGATTTACTCATCAGGATACTTCGGTTCGGTCTTTTAAATCTCTTCGACTGTTACTCTCTCTATGCGAGTGAATAACCGAGCTTTTATAAATACTTACTTTATTATATTCTTTTACTGTCGTTCTGCGCCCCCGTTGAAGATGTCTTTCACAAACAGTGATCCCATTCCTCCAGCTATGTTCAACCCTTCTACGAATACTTGTTAAAAAAAAGTTAAACGAAATATGTATTCAATAATGACAGGTAACGATAAAGCTTTGCGGTAGACGGTCAGACAGACATTAGTATTCAACACTAGAACACAAGTGCTGTAATTATATTGTTGCACAATACATGTTCTATTGTACCAATGCACATTTGCATAAAACTATAATTGCTAGACGCCGTTATCTATTACATATTTATAAGTATATGTATTACGTAAACGCTTTCCTTATTACATGATCTTGTTATACTCGTACAATTTGCATTATTAGAAGTACAGGAAGTTTTCTTTAAACAAATGAATTGTGTTCTATTAATAGCGATTACTCAGGTGGTCTTTAGATAAACGTCTCGTGCTATTTTGTGAATTCCATCGTGAAGTATAAAAATTTAAAAAAATCGACTAGTATCTTTTTTCAAATTGCTGTTTTTGTGCCTATTTGAAATAAATGATTTGACTTTGACTCCGAACACTGGCAAAAAAAAACAAAATCGACTTCCAAAATTAAAGTTTTTTTTCAGTTTGTACCTAATTTTTTTGGAAGATTTGCTTTTTTTTTTAATTTTTAGGTGTGGTACCTACCTACCCCACATAAATCCGAACTCCACTACCTAAGTACTCTAATACAGACGAACAAAGAACTCCCTTGTTTTTTGAAGTTCGTTAAAAAAATTAAAATGGCTATCACTACTATCATTCAGCATTCAAAGTTCAAGTTTCCCTATTTCATATCAGTAAAGTGACAGAAGATAAGAAATTCATACAAGAATAGTAAAGCTTGTTGATATTCAATTCCATCCCCTTTGTATAGGGTCTGATAAAGTCCCGAACGTAGTAATACAAACTTATTGCCAATGTAACAATGGTTAGAATAATCTTTGAATAGCTACATTATATCCGTAACAGAGTACGTAATAACACAGTTGGTGTATTGTGACGTGATTGAAATTTCATACGACCGACGACAACGGGGTAGTTACAAAAGTTGTTTAGTGTTTTATGAGGTAGCAGTCCTCATTGTTGTCGCTGTAATGTCCGTACATGTACCATAAAACTCTAATACTTTAACGATACAATAAATCACTAACTTGGTTCTAACCACGCCGTTACAACTTTGAGATAAGCTATCAAATTAAGATTTGCGTTTTGGCTATTATTTTTGGATTGTAGAGATGATATTTGAGTATCGAACGGAAAATTGCAATTAAATGCTGAATCCTCATAAGTTACAACAATATAGAACTCATATCTGTACGAAATCAAGAAAAGTTGTAAGAAGTCGATAAATTAATTATTTATTAGGTTTAATTGAATCTGAAAACTGAACGTTTCGAACAAGCTACATATAATTTAATTTACTCCAACAACGGTAGCAATACCAGTCCTTTTACGTTTTCAAAACTTTTGTGCGTAGTATATTCGAGCAAATAGTTTTATGTCGGCCATTTTGACTTTTATTTTATTTTTCGTTTATTTTCCCTTGCGCGGCCGTAAAACGTACCTGGGCTCGCTCGCGGGGATCACGGAGCGGGCTCACGAAAAATTTATTATTGAGACCTTTTCGCCCGAGCTCCATCGACAGACATTGCGAAGGCGAAAGTTATGAATGACACATGTTTTGAAATATTACCTGCAGTGAACTGCTCCCGAGAAGAAAATTTCATAGGATGAGAAGTTTATTTGTCGTGAAATATGTGGGAGTTTTACGAGAGCGGGCGACTTTTACAATGCTACGGATCAAGCAATTTTCTTACTTTTCGGTCTATATTGCAGAGTAATAAGGCTGAAAGGTACATTCCCGGGAATAAAAGTATGAGGTGCGACAAATTGGATGAGAAAAGTTTGTTATTCAGTCCTTGAGCGCCTATTTGCTTCGTTACCAACAAGGAGTTTTTGAATCAAACCAAGGAGGAAACATTTTCCTGCAGTTTTATTAAACGAGAAAACTAATCGCTTAATATGTAAGTTGGAGAAGAGAACCGGGTGTTTATATTCATTGCAAAAATATATTTTTGCAGTGAAATTGAACATTTTAGCCAGATAAGAATACACAGCACGTGTTCCAGATTTTCCAAAAGGATAATAATTAATTACAAAATCCATAAATAGAAGATCATTTATCGTGTTGTTGGATTTAACTGGAACCAAATTGGCGCACTTGGAACGCCTCAATGGTCTCATAGTCATCCTGACTTCGACATCTGCCTAGCACATGTGCTCTTTACTCTGACATGTATTCGCTTGACCTAACATTCACCCATATACACAAGTGCAATTATATTAAGCGTTGAGTATATTTTCGTCATTGAAAACGCATAATCGAATAATATAATTTTGCGGAATATGTGCAAACCGCTGTCATATGCATACGTAATGTGTATAGCAACTGTGTCATCGCTCGACTGGCGATTCGTTGTCGGGCGAAATTAGCGCCAACTCGGCCGTCCCGAGCCTCTGTTTTATTCAGACCCTTGGGAGCTCTGACACAATGAAAAAATTGTTGTATGGTATGCTGACGTTTTATTTTTTTCGCCAATTATGTAAATTCGCCGGCATCGTGCGCCACCTGGCGTGGACGTGTACCACTAGCTATCCTCCCGAGGCCCACCACCGACGCTAGTTTGTTCCTGCTCCGCGAGCTAGAGAAAGTTCTAATTTCACTTTTACTGTGACAGAGGCACATAACTCTTAGTTTGTGTACAGCCTCACAAATAGACTGTATTATTTTGATCACGTGTCTAGACAGTTTGTCGTGTTTCAGTTGAGGCGGTGAATAGACATTTATGAAGATAAGGGTCGCTCTATGCTTATGAAAATAACTTCAATTATTCTGTAATTAGACTAGGCTTTACTAAAGGTAAAATAATTTCAAAAACACGTTTATTCGTCTGTGAGTACCTGTACTGACTCAGTTTTAGGTTAACGAGCGTTCGTCTACCTCAAATTCAGACTAGATGAATGTATCCGCTGCATAAAGAACATTATTTTTAATTCAGTCTGACGCAAGGTTAAAAAACCTGCTAAAAATAAAAATCATATTGCAACAACCTTCCTTTTATGTACTAAAATTGCAATAGCAGCTTTATTGGGCCAGTGATTTTATCCGCACGAACATTGTAATAAGTAATTTGGCCAGGTCGATCGATATTGTGCAAGTAATGCAATCGTGGTGTATCGAAAGTGGTTATCGAGTGGGCGATCGGTATTTTCCCGTCGCCAACACGGCCTGAGTCACCGGTGCGCAGCGCACGATTCGCGGAACTCGCTGCAACCCTTCGCCGAGGGTGCGTTCGCTAATGACTACCGGACAACGACCGCCCTCCGAAATGCAACCCGGCGACCGTGCGAATGTACACCCTCGAAACCACAACAGTAAACTCCAATTCGACAGACTCGGTCATCGTTCTACAATTCAGTGCGTGTTTGTTTATATGCAGCTTTTCAATCGGCAACATTATTTTGATAAATATGCATGAAGTAGCGAAACCAGCGGCGTGGGTAACATAAAACGCCATCGTGAAAATTTAATGACATTTCCTGGTAGTCGCATAATGAGTCATATCCGTCGAAGGGTTAATTTTAACGCGATATCGCAACGTAAAATCGTCAATTTCCTATCAAGGGGTCGTTTGGAAAGCACTCTACCTATTATTTCATTGCAGCAAAATATAGTGGGGTAAAGAGCACCGACCGACCGCAAATCTGATGAAAAAAATAATGCACTAGCCTTAATGATGCGAGTTTGAAAAAGCACAACACTAGTAATGGTTCTTTCTAGGAATTCAGGAACTGATTGTGTCAAAAAGTGCAAACTTAAAATTGCTTTGGCAACATTGATTTAATACTTCTTAGATTGCGCTGATTTGGTGGTTAAATTATTTAGTGACTTTGTAAAACATAAATAACTAGAATGACTGCTAACCGCCGAGCTCAATTACAAGTAAAAAGTAAATATTTACCTGACTCATTGTTTCCTTTCATGAAGTTTGTTAAATTAAACACTGTTTCTGTACCGTGTACGCGTTTGTGTATCTTGATTGCTCCAGTTCCGATTGTGGCTTGCTTTGTGCTTAAGTTGATCGCGTCAGTGTACGTCACTTTATTCGAGCAGAGTGCGCTCGCTTGCTCGTGAATCTGAGACTTGGCTTATCTATATTCACTCGAAAACGTACTTTTGTACACAAGTAAGTCAGGTTTTCTAGCTACCGTAACACTAGACTGTTCAAAGAGCTTTAATAGACATCTGCATTCATCAAGAGTCCTACGTTACCCGTCATACATTTGCTTTGCAAAATTACTTGAGAGCATCCATCTCTCAAGTAATTTTAGGTTTATGATGCAACGTTCTTTCGCTGCACTGTTGGCTTTGTCTTAAGATTTTGTCGCTATTTAAAATCAGCATTAATTTAGTATTCAATGCCAAACTCCCACGCAGATTTTAGATGTTGATATTTAAAACTGAATCTAGTTTTAGTGTCTTACATTATGTACCGTTGCATACCGTTCTATTTTTAATAGGTCGTGGGAGCAAGTGATAAATGGCGGTGAAATAGATAACCACGCATTTGAATGATTGAAGCCAATATGCAAACTGTAAATTTGAAAGTATCTGCCGCTCCCCCGCCTTCTGCAGCCTGCAGGCCTACAGCGACACATTGGATAAGTGTAGATAACAATCACCATTCTACATTCACTCCGCCAGCCACCTTGACCCACGCAAGGTGATTCAGTGATATTATAACGCTGTATCCGCCAATGACCACTTCGAAAGTACCTAGGCGTTATTAAGACACACTCGAACGGTTTGCTCTTGATAAAGTATTGCGTTTTTACGATCATGCCAAGGAGTTTAATTTTATTGTATTCAAATCCTTAAACTTTTTGATTTAACGGTTGTTATGTGTGATTTTAAATTGGTATTCGAAAATTAAATGAGATTTGATGAAATATTAAATAACTGCATCTGAAATTACAAAAAAGCAAAGAAGGACATGACGATGAAGCACAATGTAAACGTTACAAAAGAGATTCCGTAATAATTGTTTCACGGTAACAGTGAGAACAGCTATTAAGAGATATCTGACGGGAGGCAATCATCGGTTCAAGTTAAAACTAAAACGAATAGACACTGAACAGAAAGACTAATAGCAGTTAAACTCACGTTCCATTCCACGGAATACAATGATGCACATTTGTGCTTTTAGGAATTTAACGTTTCTCTCTCATTTCCTTTATGTCGGCCACAAAAGACCAGTTATTAATAATGTGAATTAATTAAAAGCATTGAGTGAGCTTTTGCGTTTATAATTTTTAATTTCGCTTTCAATGTGGTAAACAATGGTTGAATGTATCTATTTTCTATTACAATACCGGATTAAAACTGGAAAAACATCTCCCCGACAGTATGAGCTCATTTCCTGCAACATAAAACACCGGCATCATACAAATAGAGCAATAAGACTGCTTTGCTGAGCGCGGTGCGCCACATCGCATGCACAAAACTGGTTGTGTTGTGAAATAATACCATGAGCCCGCCCGCCTGCCACATTTGGAGTCGCAATACTGTTGTGCACACAACTATACTTGTATACACACTAATTATAATGCAGTAACATTTGAGAATTATTTAATTGTCTATATTCCCCGCCTGATCCAGCCTTTAAATAACTTTCCGTTCAGTTTAATATGCTTTCATGGAAATGTGTCCAAGTTTGTCTCGGGAACCATTGAGTCGCTGGAGCTGGGACTGTATTATGCATTGACCTGCAGTCGTCATTGTTTGCAATTTCAGATAAAGTTCTGAAAATAATAGAAGCTTGCGGATGTGTATTCTTGTATTGTAAATATGCAAGCAGTGTTCATATCTTATTTTGGAACATTGCTGCGGATCATTCTTGGATTTCTTGAACAAAGCGTGTTGTGCTACCATGAAATCTACATATTATACTTATAGATAAGAGTCGCCTTCAAAAATACTAAAAGCTGCAGTCAAGTAACAAGTTATTCAAGAAGAAGATCGGAGTACCGCATAAATGGCTCTATAAAAGGTACCCACTGCGTTTAAACTTATGAAATCGTGATTTTAATGCGGTGCATAAGCAGATGACCCGACTAATGCACCGGCCCTCGGCGTGCGGCGCATGGCGACCGAGTTCGACAGAAGGGCTCTTTCGCAAACTGGTTTGAGCGCCGGTTTCGCCGCCCCCGCCGCATGGCCACATCGCCCGCCAACTCTGCACGTTTCATACACTCCGTCTGTTTAATCCGCACTGTTATAAAACTTACATAACATTCGATTTTACAAAGCTAACCGATTATGTTCTTTTAATCTCCTTTTATGAACATTTTGTAATTCTTAGTTACGTGTTTCTAATTTAGCACTTTTGTTAGTTTCATGTACCATTCTTCCATCTACCGCTGTAAAGTATGTTTCCAATAATTGGAACTAATTAATAAACGGAAAAAACAGTAAATTCATATTCGCTACTGTGACAGACGAGTGCGTTCACATGTTTGTTCAGCTTAATTTAGCAGTCACGTGTGTTGTACAATATCGATTTGTTAAAACTTGCACTGCACACTTATATTTATACCGGTTACGTAACTAGATACGAAGTCACAGTATTACATACTTCATTTTACTAATATCTAACCTATAACTTGTATGTTTAGTGCACACTGTTAATATAAGTTGGTTATTAAATAAATAAATAAATAAATTTTTGCATGTATAGTGCACATTGACATCATATAGGTAAGTAAGGCTCATACTGAGTAAGCCAGTTTTGCAACCGCGTCAACTTCTCCGCTTTTGATAGGTTGTCAGTAAACTCAAAACACACAATAAGCCTCGTTCCACATTTTGTTTTTCATCTTTTGCCGTCAAACCTAACTGTCTCGGTGATGTGTCCATTATTTTCAGCACCATTTGTTATGTGTCCGTCGCATGCTGCATGACTAATTTAGAATTTTCGTCATGTTCTGCTGATTAGATAATTATGACAGGCTTAAAAGGATAAAGAGTAGTCTGATGGTCGCTCTTTGTTGTGTTTGTTAGTGTAAGTACAATGTGATTTGCACGGCTTATGCGCAGCACTTGGCTTTCCGGCAAGAGAAAGTGCAATGCTGCTCTACTTTCCACTTCAGACTAATACACTATGCTATAAAACAAGTATACAATTTCTATATCTGTCGTTAAGTAAGCCACGAAGCATAGGCACACGTTTTGAGTTTATCTGACCGCTTTGAAACAGCAGCGCTTCGAAATACTGTTAGGGATAAATAAAGGAGGATAATGAAAAGGAAATGTACTAGTTTGTTATATTCAGTTTTAGGAGGAACATATTAACTAAATAATAATGGTACCTATGTTAAATATAATTATGAATAGATTCGGAGACGACTCAGCCGTCTTTTTTTTCACGATAAATCCCACCAGTGTGTCGTTTTTTACCATCATTTTACTGATTAATAACAATTATTTTTAGAGTTCTGACGAAACACGTCTAACTGCGTCACAAAATCCTTATTTAACTAGAGTCTATTATTAATATCACAATAGAACACCCACTGCTATCAATATTAGATTATTCTATTTGAGTATTGGTCCAAATAGAATAATGCAAAGAATTCTTATCTGTTGTTTTTGGCTCAAAGGAAGCTCCTGAACCATTGTTCTATTTTCACGTATAAATCTTTATTGAAAGTTGAACTATGAGAACTGGGTCTAAACTACTAAATTCTTTTGTCAAGTATTGTAATATTGTGAATACTTGTCCGTGAAATTTTTACTGTTCTTTTTAATCTCGTTTCAGCTCATTCCAAACACGGCATAATGTGCTGCAATGTTATAATTTTGCATTGGACTAAAAAGATTCATGTTTAGAAATTTGATATTTTCAGCTCGGCTTATATAGCAAGGTGAAGTTGAATTCCTTGGGTTCTGGTCTAATAAACGTTGTGCAACGCTTGCCAAGGTAGCAATATCGATTGTTACAAGATGATAAAGATTATATATGCAACGCATGGAGTAATTAAGAACCTACGTATTGCAATTTCATGAAGCATGCATGGCAACGCGTTTCCTGCGAATAATAATACTAATTTACATTAAGATGAGTATATCCGCAACAGCCATCCAAGTCGTATGACTACGTATTTGCGAGTAAGTATGTCATGAGTGTGGTGGCGCCTAAAGTCTGCCGCGTGGGCGACACGACTACTGAATTTGTTGCCTTTATTACTTTCATGCAATTCCTTTATACACTAAAGTATAATAACGATGTCACGACCCATAACACATGGAGTAATTCCAGATTAACAACTAAATGTCACAACTGGGACAATAAGTAGGAAAACTCATAATATGTTTTCCTCCTATTGATGTGTTTGGTCCTAAATTGGAAGAATTTATCGGTATTTTATTTTGTGCCATAATTATTACAATTAATTCCGTTGAATGAAGAGTTGGCAGAGTGTAACGAGGCTTTAGCTTCGATATTCCACGAGGCAGACACTAATGTGTGGTGCACGGAATAATTCTATATTTGGACATCATTCGTCGCGTTCAGAACTCCGTTTTAGATTTAAATTAGAACATTTCGAATTCACTAAGGTACGTCCATGTATTATTAACTGATTTAGCGCAGCAAACTAGTATTTTTATTACTTAATCGGGTGTTAACAGCATTCATGTAGTTTTAGTTTGTTTTATAGCCACAGTCGAAATTATAAGGCATCAATTTGTTAGACTCTCTTATCTTGCGGTGTGATAGTTTTTTGAAAGTAAAAATGGCACAGTTTAGCTGGTGTCGCAATCGGAGCGCAGGCCAAGTCGCCAAGTCGCTGCGGACGGGGGTCGCGAAGTGTTTCGATTTTAATCTTCCCTGGTACCTAGCATCCACGCTACTCCGCTCCAATGGACCCATTTGCATGCGACTCGTGGGCGAGGTCCGTCTACCCACGGTTACTCGGATCGTAAATTTCGTCCTTTTACTTCCAAGGAGGGCTTTTTTCCAGAGGAGCAGATGTCCATTTTTCCGTAAAGGGCTAATTTATTGCATGTTGCGGCAAAAGCCATAAAAGAAGTCTTAGAATTAAAAGACAGTGTCCAGAATGTGAACGTTGACCCCTCTTATTTTAGGAAATGTAAAAGGTCGGATCGGATTTATTTCGGATGTACCTTTTGAATATATTATATTTTCACTAATGGCGACGTGCAATGCTTAAATTTTTACTAATACGGATAGATTGACAGTTTTATACAGTGAGATTATATATCTTTACGTAAAGTGAAATGGTCTTATTGTGATTGAGAGAATAATGAACAGGGTAACGAACCCAAGATCGATACGATCGGAAAGACCATTCTCGGCACCAGCTCGATTCACTTTCTAGTTAGCGACCGCCATTGTTAGCTGCCTCTAATTTATCTAATGTAAAAGTCATTCCCCATTCAAAACGCTTGCTTATGTGCTTATAATGCCAGGAGAAAGTTTTACGTATTCTTGGTAATTGCATTTTTTCATTATAAAATATGTTAGTTTATGAATGCTCAATGCATTAGTGGTATCAAAACATCTAGTATGAAAAAAAAATTGGGAGGACTTTGGAACTTCGCAAAAGTCAAGGTTTTGTAAAATGTTTTTTTTTCCACTTTTGAGTTATGGTACATACGCCAGCACATCAAGCTATCCCTAACTGTCAAATTTTCTCAATTAAAAATGAACCTTATGTCTTTGCAATAAAGTTGAAATACTATCAAAGAAATCTGACAGATTGTGGTAACTTGATGTGCTGGCCTCTGTACAATTCGTGTACCACTACTAAACATGCATTTAAACATTAGTGACAGGAAGCATTAAAACATCATCAAGATAAAAAAGTGGATTAAAAAAGTATTACCGAAGCTAGCTCAAAAACTACTCAAGTGAAGTTAATAAAATTTTAATGGGACCACCGCGCAAGCTTCTTTTACCAAATGAAAAGAGAATTTTCAAAATTCGTCAATAAGTAATTGACGAAAATATCGATATTGTGTAAATACGTATTTTTTTAAATGTAAGATCATTTAAAAAAAGTCATACAGACCCACATAGAACCTCCTTCTTTTTTTTATTCAGGTCGGGTCGGGTCGAGTTTAAAAATATTGGATATTTTGTTCAAACACACGTTTCCCAGAAAAGGATACTGTCCGACCACAACAGCGTGCGTGCACCAATCATACTGAGTCATACATTTGGCTATTATGGAGCTGAAGGCCAAGTGACGCGCGATGCAATTCGTCAGCTCAACCATTTTCCAATGCAATAACTCTGCTCCATTAAACAAATCCGATTGTTCCATCCCTGTATAAGCGATTCACTGGCATGTTCTACTTGATTTATAAAGTTATTTTTTAAACGCAACGCACACTGTAGCCCTACAAAGCCAACTTAGCATGTAGTAAAGCAATGCTGCGTAATCAGTAGGTACGTACTTTCCAGACACATGCATTGCTTTGAGACAAATACAAATTACTAAGCTACTTAAATAGAGAATCAGTCACTTGAACATGAACAAAAAATAGCGCCCATAAAACGAAATCATCAAGCGAGACGGACTGCAGACTCACCCGATTACTCACCGTGTAATTTCGTCCTCGCCTTCAGAATCAGCACTTAGTAGGCTTAGCAACTTGAGGAATAAATCTATCAATAAATATTTACTGATACATTGTCAGGCGATACGCAACATTACACACAATGCCATTTTAAAATTTTGCAGACAGAATTCATTGGCATAACAATCGCCCATATATCTTCAGCGAATAGCTAGAAGTTCCCTCCTTGAACTCGAAATTCAACCTTCGAACAAATATTTGGTATTAAACACGACATATTTATTCTGAAATCACGTGTTATTTTATAGCAGGTGCTAATTTTTGGCACTTCCATGTCAGTGGATTTATTGCGCATACCTGTAAAAATTCAGGCATTATAAATACATAATATTAACGCTAAAGTGGACTTTCACCCGTTGGAAATAAAATTCTTTGTTGCTTCCAGATAAATTAAGTTTAGACAAGGTTTTTATTTTTCTGTGTGATTCAACATAAGATTGGTGAGTAAGACGCCGTTGTCGTCGAGGTACTATGAAGCTACAAATTCAATCGTTTGTGAATCAACACTAGTTGTACCAGCCTCTTGTTTCTCGAGACTGTCTTACGGCAATATTTGCATTATTTTAACGAACTGTTGGTATTTTGCTGCTTTAAAGCGCTTGCTAAATATTAAGATACTCCAAACACGATGCTCAGTTTCGTATAGGGCCGATAATACTAGGCTATATCATTATTTTTAGACAAAGAACTTTTGATATCATTTTAAGGTTCAGTTTTTTTTTTCAGTATATTTTATAGCGGGCATGAGTAGTCCCTAAGGTAAAAGCTATATGGTAGCCCGAGAAATTCAAATTTTCACACGATTTTTGCAATATGCATATCAGTATCAAGGTTTTATGTTGACCAAAATACCATTCGACACCAAAATAAATATGTATTCACATAAATATAACCATTAAAATCATGTCAATCAATACAATTCTCTAAGTACAGAAGTAAGAAAATTAGAATTTAGGTCATCCCCCTTAAATTGTTTCTTAATCTTAATCTTAAATATATCGCATTCTTCAGAAATATTAAAAAGGACTGGTTATAACGTAACCGGACCAATATCTACGCAAAAAGCATCACATAACAGTAATCTTAAAAAAAAGTATTCAATAGTTTCGGTACATTGATTTTTAAACCGAATAGTTGCCAAACATCCAATAAATAAATGTAATGATGCAGAACATAAATGAGTGCTGTGACAAATGTCCAATAATTTATCAAACAAAAGAAAAACAGTTTTTATGCGATTCCATTACAAAACTTGTCCAATAAATTCTAAAAGTTAATTTCGGCAGTTCCAAAAAACTATCCATAACATTTTGAAAGAGATCGATCAAAAATTAAAATCAGTAGACAATCCGTTTTATATAGAAAGACGACTCAAACAGGCGTCATTCTAAATTAAATATTGGTTATATTTAAAATCGAATGTGTACCTTTTAAGGAGCGAGCCCTTCAACTCGGCTCCAAGAAATCACCAACAATGTGAACACTCTTGGAACCTTCACTCGAGTAGGGCACGTATTGTACTTTGCACAAGTACCCCTTACTTTTTCCTTGTATTGAAGGAAGTGTATTGTATATGTTGTCAATGATAATTCCAAGTTATTGGGTTTTTCTCCTTCAGAGTTCAGTGTACATATTATGATTTGTATTTTTATTCGTTCTAGTAGGTATCGGCGCGTTAACATCATCCGTTACATGTTCAACATGGAAGAGTCGAAGTTTTTTTTACCGGCGATATTGATCTATATATATATCTCCTTGTATTAGTTTTGTATTCAAAGTCTTTAAGTGTGGGTGTAGGTACTAAAAATATACATTTCTATCTCTCTCGGTGAGTACATTCGAGTACATGTTATGTTATACTGTATGTATTTAAATACAACTTATCATTCGCATGGTATAACTTGTAACCCGTACTAATTTCAACATCGTCATCCTAAAATCTCATTACAATGAAAATATCATCTCACAAAAATATCTCAATTCCGATTTTTTACTCCATCTATTTTATCCAACGATGATGTCATAAGTGCAATGTCCGCCCCGTGAAGATTGCAGATGCGCGGGCGCAATGCGCTTGAACATGACGTTATCAAGCGCATCAAATGATAATGGTAATTCTGAACTTTTCATTTTATACGCCATGAAATCTGACAGGTAACAGCACGCACGTCTGGCGTTATTATCTTTATGTTGCAGTTAGTTTCTGAGTTTATGGAAGGTGGGTATTACTGGCAGGCATTTACTTTCGGAAATTGACCGCCCAAAATCTATAGAATGGAATAGGTAATTCGATGCGTTGGAACGCAAACAGATTAGTTGGTGCGCAATTAGAGTGTGGAGCTTGTGGCGCGCGCTAAGTGCCGCCCTACGGATTACGCCTTCGTGCTCACCGCGCGGTGTTTAGGTACTCGCCGGCGAAGTGGACGTTTAGCGATCGCCTCACTAATGCGCTTTGTTCAATTATTGATCGATGAATCATTGATTTGGTGCCGGGGAAAGCTCTCATACTGAGACTAGCTTGCATCGTCACTTTACCAAATTGACTCGCTCTTTTGTGAATATCTGATAATGTTCAGCGATCAGAATGAATTTCGTACGCGAATTATGGTTGTACCAATGCATTGAAGTAGAAAGCAAAAATAATAAAAGCTTCTTATTTATGACGTTATTTAAGTAAGTTAGGTACTGATTGGGTTTTTTATTGAAAATAACAGTAGGTAATATATGATCACTTCTGTCAGTTCTTTTTACATACACAGGATGTATTTACGTCATACCTAATGGTAGTTTAACAAAAAAATCCTTAGATATAATTTATTTGAAAATCAAAGAAAAATGAGATTTCCGGTAATTGTTGACAACTCATGGAGTAGTAAAAAATAAATTTAAAGAATGTATTTAAAGACAGAAAAATTTGTCTAGGCTATCAGAAAAATAAACTTATTTTCATGCGTTAAGAGAGGGCTCATGTTATAAACGAATAAGCACATCAAGCAACTTAAAATATCGTCCAATGAACCAAATACAAATATACGTATGTTTTGGTCAGAGTAATTACCTTTTTGCAGAAAATGCAAATCTCAATGATTCGCAAAGGCATTATATAGGTATAAGTGTAACAAGATTAAATATAGATTATAAAAGTCAATGGCCGACATGGCATTACTTAGACATGTAATTACTCACCATACATGTCGTCATGAATGTTGTATGGTAAAGTCAGTCACCTTGCTGTCGGGGGCGAGGGCGAGCACGTGGTTACGTGGGCTCGCCAATGAACTTGACACCAGGCCAGCCGCCTGCCGCCAAGCGCTCTGCATGCTAATCCTGCGATTGGCTTTGTCTATTGCAAGTTATCTTACTTTGTTGCGCCCCTACATAACACCCAAGGAATTTCATTAAAGCTGCAATTATGTAGGATCACGCTATTTTTCATTAGGCATCGGTTTCGTAACGTTCGCGTCGCCTCCACGATACGACCTTGTTTAGCAACAGTGTGGCGCGTCATAACAGTTAACTAAATAATCGACCATTAAAAACTTTGTAGACAAATAGATGGGCCAACTTAGTATTTTTGTTTTTTATTGTGGCGATCAAGCTCAACGCGACAGTAACGAACTTATCCGTGGCGTCGCGTCGTCGCGTTCAAACAGGCAATGTTCAAGATTTCTTATTCTTTAACTCATTTAGTTATGCTTTTTATGACAGCTTCACACTGTAAAACAAACTGAGCTGTGATCGTGTGAAAAGTGTATCAAGCTATGCCCATTAGACCTATCAAAATTCAAGGCTACTATAATAAGCTCAAAATTTACACCATATCCCTACGCATCAATTTTCACCCGCACGCACATTTTATGGCTGCTACGGACACGCACTCCATATACTATAAATGTGAAATTATTAAAATTAAGGCTCTTTATGAATGTTGACTTCAGGCGGAATATGAAAATTGGAAAAGTTTCAGACTTATGTGCCGCCAGCCTACATTATGGAAGATATTATAAAATATAACTGAGATGATCGCTCCACTCGTGATAGATGTAAGACTTCAGCGTTTTACCATAATTCCGCACTTGAAGCTAAGTGAGATCATGTTTACAAGACGCCTTGTATTTAAAAAAGGAAACGAAGTGCTGTGTCATTTTTTTGGACTGCATAAGTTAAATTGACCTTGTTGCTATTGTCTGCGCCGTTTGCGCTGTTTGCGTTTGATTCAACAATTTTATGGAATCATGGCCAAATTAGTCGACAAGTTAATAGCTTAGCGTGGGTGCGGCGATTCAACGTTTGGGTGCTTCATCCATTCCGTCTTGTTTATCGATTAGTCAAGAATCCGCGCCCATGGGCCAACTTATGTCATTTGGCCGGGAGTCAAGGACGACGCCGAGCGGCTCGCCGGTGCCTCGCCGGCCTTATTTGGCGATCGGTGGGCGCCAGTTTTACGGCTTTGCCTTTTTTCCTACGCCCTGTTTCCATGTTGACTACACTTTAGATAATACATGTGCGTATGAGTGCTGCAGACACACATAGGAATCATTGACCTCTGGCAGTTTTCTCTTCTTTATTTGTCTCAAGGACGACTATTCAGTCTCTAGTCTTATCACGTCGTCATCTACAAGATTGCTTATTTTGTTAAGTAGCGCTTAAATAACTTTATTGAGCTGTACTTTGTAACTTATATTTTCTTGTAAAAATACATGTCTGTACATAATGTATGGCTACGTAATTGAGCGCATGAGCATGTTACTTTTTATTCTATCCGCGTGTCCATTTATTATTGCGTAAGGAATGCGTGCAATCGGAAGTATGAACTGTTCGGGTCGTTGACGGGCTCTGTTGGCTGGAAAAATGGAACGTGACATTTTAAATTTGGCGCAAAGCTCGCGACATTAATCTGGCGCGTCGCCGCCCTCGCCCATGCCGTGCGTGGCCTAATCCGCCCGCTCCCCGAACGACCCGGGAAGATGGAAAAATCTCGAAAGACTCACATCAAATTACCAGCTTTAAAGCGTAGTGAATTCCCTTGGGCTCGAGACGACACACCTTGCCTTTCAGAAACGCCCCTAAATAACGTCGCGGTGTCCTTCGGGAAGTTTGGAAGGTTCGGGCGCGCACGTGCTTTTGTCATAGTCATACTTTCGTCGAGTTTTACGTACGACGTGCCGCGCACTTCGATTGAGTTTTGAAAGCGCGTTATATAACTTTACTAATAAAATTCTTGTTTTAAAGTTTTTTTTTCTGAAAATACAAAAGTTTGCTACTCCCATCTATGCTAATAAACCGACTAACTCGCATATTAAGTAGATATTTTGCAACCTGTTCTGCAAAATATTGTTTTAATAACACTACTAAATGCGGTAACTTTGTTAGCATTAATCTTGTTTGTCTTAAAATTAAGCATAACAGTTAAAAACAGCACCAGCACTTAAGTTCTTTCATCCGTGGCGTAACTTGGTTGGAACGAGAGATAATATTGCAACCAATCAAATAACTTAATAAAGAGCAATGGTGGCCTAGTGGTAATTGCCCCGACTTACGAGTTGTGAGGTCGTGAGTTCGAACCCAGCCAGGCGCTTTACTTTGTATCAATAATTTCATTACCACTGCTCTCAAAACGGTGAAGGAAAATACTATAAGGAAACCGGCATGTGCTAGAACCAAAAATTCGAAGACCGCGTAGTGGATTACCTAGAGCTAGTGTCCGACCGAAGGTGCAATTCTGGCCGAAGCCGAAGCCGAAGCCGATTAATCGGCATTCACCACAACCTTCGGCCGAAGCCGAAGCCGAAGGTGTCATTGACCTTGAGAAATATGAAAGTTACTTTGATCTCAGAATATACTAGATACATATTGTGAGAGCTTTAGAGATTTAGCCCAATAACGAGCCGAGTGACCAACATATAGGTACAAGTAGGTAATAAAATATTGTCTAAAATAAAAGTTTCAAATATACAATGTTAATTAAATATTTATTTACTTAAAGTAATTTTAACAAAAGTAATCAAATAATCAGTCACATTTTTTTAATTAACAGACGAACACAAAGTATTTCTATAAAATAATTGAGCAAAGTTTAACGCTTTTTCAATATCTATTTTTTACATATAATTTTTTGGAATTTTTGAAAACAAATATGAAATACAATTTAAAAACAAAACACTTATTAGAATTTTAAGACGCGCTCTCAAACTTGTTTTGACTCGTTTAGTTTACTAACTGCGATTCGTTTGGTCCGGTGCGGCGGCGCGGCAAAACTCTGCTGCTCTGCACACTCTCCGTCTCGCTCTAGCATCGTTCAGTAAATTTCAAAGGAGATTGTTCTACGCCTATACATAGTTCGCCCTGGAGCCAACAGCATAGAAAAAATCATTTTCTATTTGTAAACTGCCCTTAGTAGCCCATAAGAACAAAGTGTCTTGACGGACACTTTAGAGAAAAGATTTATTTAAAGAAAAGGAACCGATTTTGAGGTTATTTTTAATAAAAGAAAACGTAAGTAATTCCTTCTAAAATCGCTATTTCTGGTTTCTACAAAGCATTAAACTACAAATACAGTAAAATATTACCGTAAATACAGTTGTATTATGCCTTTTAGGTACAGTTATTATTTATTGGTTGAAGTTTACTTTAAGCGAAGTCCGTTATCCGTTGTCAAAATGCTAAGGTGTCTTTTAAGCAGATCACAGAATCAGTTATTCGAAGCCAGGTCACGTTGAAAGCAATCCAAATTGTAGTCCGTTAGACAGAAACAAAATAAATAACGCCAAAAGAAATCGCCAAATAGGTACGTAGTCACAACAACACAACACAGCCACAGGTTCGTCTCAGTGAGACGCTCCGACTGACGTAGTGACGTAGAGATGCTCTCTCGAAGATCATTCATTGTATATTGATTATCAATGACCACCTATTAAATCTGTGGTTTTAATTTAGTAGACCAAAATGACAGATCAATATGTCAAATGTAAATAAATTTGCTCCGTTTCAAACATAAACACGTTGTTGCCAGATTCTACTTCAATTAAATTAATGCTAAAATAAAATGTTTTGTTCCCAACGAACAATGTGAAACGTTTTAGTTTGCGACATTTAAGAATAAAGTCAAGTACTTAAAAAGTAAAAATATGGCTATTGAAGCCGTAAAATGGTTATGAGAACAGTTCACTAGAGTTGCGTCGTAAATGACATTTCAATCGTTAAATGAGAGATTTTCTGACAAGTGAAAAAACATAGTTCAATAGATGGCATGGGTAAAAAATACGTCATTGTTTTACTGGCTACTGATAACAAAAACAAGATCCGTAAATAAGAAAGCTTATTTGATGCCAAAAACCTGAGACAGTGACGTATTTTTTACCAATGGCTCTTTTGAACGAATATTTTCTCACTTGTGAGAAAATCCACATTCGACTAGTAAGTACATTTTGTGAGTTTGTTTTGTTCATTATATTTTCATCATAATCGTGCTAGGCCATATTCATCATAAGTTCCATTAAAATGTTCACGGAACTAATTCCAAGAAAAAAATATGCATGAAAAACTTTTATGTTGCACATTTTCAATGTTTTGGAAGTGATAAATATCGAACATCCATTATTTATCACTAGATATTATGGACATCGTCGTCGATATCGATATTTATTTAATATGAGCGAGAGCGACACTGTCAAATCTTTTGTGACATTCTCATTGACAATTCCTTGAAAGATGGCGAGTTCAGTTGGTAATAAAATCAATGAGGTCACTTTTAAAAACCTATTAAGAATTAAACAGTGTCCGCTTGAATTTATAATTTTTGAAAAGCATATTAAAATATAATTAAAATTAACGTACACGTCAAATGTTTGTTGGTTATAGGGCGGTCTAGAACAATCTCCTTTGACAACTAGCAAACCTTCGGCTTCGGCCAAACCTTCGGCAAATTTTTGGCCGAAGCCGAAGATTTGGCCGAAGGTGGCCGAAGCCGAAGCCGAAGCCGAAGCTTCGGTCGGACACTACCTACAGCCCACTTCCTATCGAACAGAGGAGGCCTGTCTGTGGGAACATTAACGGTTGATTATGTAATCAAAGAATTGCTTTATTATTAACGACTTACATCACAATGTGACACGGCGAACGTCTGCTAATTCGTCTAAAATATCGTTTATTCATCAACACATTCAAGTGAGCAAATATTGTTGTTACAAGAACCAGTCAATGGATCTATTCTGTAAAAATCTCACTGAAAATATAAAGGTGAAGTGAGCAATTAATATCCCCGTGTCATTCCTCAGTATTGGATGGAATGACAGCTCATTTCACCATAAGTTTTCATGGTGAGATTTTTACAGATCAGCACTCAGTGAAGGATTTGCCTTAAGACCGACGAGGCCCAGGCCTTGCTCGGCCAGATATTAGGGGTGGCCAATCCGCGCGATATGCCCTCGGCAACAGTGAGAACTGACTAATGAGTTACTGGGCGATGAAGCTTCTACGCCGCTAAATTGTCAGAAATTAAGGAGGCCTACTAAAAGGCCAGGAGCGGCCAACACTGCTAGTCCGCACTACTAATTTCATCCTGACCACGACCTAACAATACGTTTGAAAAATTAACATAACTGATCGCTTTAATACTCGTAGTGTACTTCACAAATAGTTAACAGCTCTAAAACACAGCTTCCTTATTACAAACATAAATGCTTACCGGAGCAAAAGCCAATTCCTCATGTTCAGTGTGTCGTGTAAAGTTTCTCTATTGTTGTCTGGGCGACGCTAGCTCAGCGGTGATCCCCCTATCTCGAGCCATAGGTCACAAGAGATACATAACAACAAGCTCAACCTATAATTCTGAGCTACAACGAGGGACATAAACTGCTGCTATCTACTGTTAACGTGTTGATTTAAACAATGAACTTTCAAACATTTTCTTGTAATCTACGTGATAGCTGTGCAAAAATCTCGCAGATGAGATGTCTGAAAAATCTGAAAATTCAATTGCTAGGCATGCTTGTCTGGATGTGTAGAGCCTTTGTCTCCGACCTGTCGCGCCGCCACGGAACTAGCTCAAGCTTTTGAATTCCGCCCGCTCGCCATTTCAGACGTTCTGTAAAAAGACGCGTTACACGTTGCCGCCGCAAGCGTGAAACTTGCACACTTGCGGCCGCCTGCACACTCAACAAGCTTGCTTTAACTCCCCCGCGCCCCACTGCCTCTTATTAGTCCCATCTCCAGACCTAATACAGACTACGTATTAACACCGTTTGGTTTCCTTTCACTAATATTTTAACTTTTATGTAAGCAGTGCCTCTTCACTTGTGTAAATTAAATTAAACTATCGTTCTAAAACGCAGCCACCGTTTCATCGCGTTAATTAGTTAATAAATGTGAATGTGAAGCTTTTCCTCTTACGGTACAGTATCTCACCGTCGCGGTCGTAGAGTTCGCTTCGCTAGCTAACTATTACACTCAGCAATAAGATAGCAATCGCATACTGAGGAAAGGTAATGTTCCTTGTAAAGATATTTGCACAAAATCCAATCTTGTACATGTCGCAGTTTCCGTAATGAATTCAACAATAATTAGAGTTGCCGCGGCAGAGCGCTCGCTGAGCTTACCGGCGGATGTCACAAATCCTAGCCAAGGGCCGGGGCGTGTAATGCAAATAACAGTGTTTACCTGGCCCCGCCCCCCGCGCCCGCGCCGCCACCGACCGCGCGGTCGCTGCGATTCATAATAACAGCTTTTATTTCCGTAACTAGCTACGAACGCTCTCATTTTGTCGGTTAACGCGTATTGTGTCATGGCAAAACGAATGCCGCCCAGTAATGGAGTTTTTAAGCGCAGCTTTTTCGTTTTGCGCCGCAAAAGGGAATTATGTAACTAGAATAGCGACGTGATTGCACAGCAAACACTACCCCGTACAGATTTATTGTTTTAACTCTCGACTTGGGAATTTGTAATAAACGCAACAGTACGTAATACCTATACACCTTTTTTGTTATTCACCGTAAGGACGGACAGAGGTTTACATAAAACAAAATGTAAATAACTTTAAAGAAATACTAAGTAAGTAAAGAAAGAATAGTAAGTCATTAACAACACCGATATAACCGTATAACGTATCATCCAACAAGAAACGACTTAAAACAGCCAGACGGTCGAAAGAAAATAAAGTACGAGTCCAAAGTCACGCACCGCAACACAGTTGACTTAAATGCTTTCCACTGCACATATAATATTGTTGCGTCTTCAGTGTGTTTGTGTGTGTGTGTATAAATCAGGCCGAGTGCGTCGCGAACGCTCCGAACTCCAATTTGAGGAGAAGTCTGCAAGAAGCCGTGTGGAGCGGCTATTGCGAGCTCAACATTGGTATAATTTGCCGGGCATATTGGAAAACTTGTACATAATTGGTTTAGTTTTATATTCAAC
The DNA here is from genome assembly GCA_951799385.1 of Hyppa rectilinea. Lineage (NCBI taxonomy): Eukaryota > Metazoa > Arthropoda > Insecta > Lepidoptera > Noctuidae > Hyppa > Hyppa rectilinea. The sequence goes on along the minus strand of OX637306.1, from coordinate 8,575,190 downwards.
CGCTAATTTGTTCTAAGAATGATATCAGTTTAGCGATTTATCTAATCCGGCTATAGCTCACTTCAAACTTATACTTTATCTGTTATTTTGCAATAACAGTAAAGATAAAAAGAAATAAACTACATGTAAAGTTCAATTCAACTTTATAATATTAGGTGTTCTTTGTTTCAGATTTTTGCCCGGAGTCATACATCATTGTAAAGGAGCTATCTTCAAAGTAAGTCAAATGTTACATATCTACACTAACTTTAAAACTTACCAACCGCAATGACAAATCAATAGTATACCTTGCTCAATAAATCAACACTCCTACGCTCTTCTTTTGTAATATTTTGTCTAGCTGTAAATTTATTTCGTATTTTAATATCGTACTGTTTCTCTGTCATATTTTTCATGATTACTCTCTTGGCAAAATACCAAGATCTTACTCGCTTATCTTTCGTAACTTTTGCTCAGCAAAATGGTTCAAGTTCTCTCAATATTCTCACGGACTTTTTTAAAATGAAACTTTCATTTGGCGATCACTTTTCGTCATTAGTCTACCTCCTGTCTAGTATACCGGTCGGCAATTAGTATTCTTCCTAATTGCTTTATGCTTCCTTAATGATCATAAACAAACACACCGCACCTTCTCTGTATGTTGATACGCCAATATCTATTCATAAATTACATCCTCGTCATAGACAACAAAAATGACAGACTAACGGATGTTTTTGGCTTGATGCTATCAAAATGTCAGCGGAACTAGGATCAATAAATTAATCTGCCAAGGTTACCAGACAGCAATTCAATAAAAGTATTGCCTTGAAGGAGTCTGATTTTAAACACAACGTTTTTGTCAAACGAGGAAACACCAGTTAACCTTGCACGGAAAACAGTCCTTTGTTGAATTGATTGGAATACGACGCGTGTCGTTCCATTTAACTAACTTGTAAACTTAATAGATCAATGTATAAAGGTAGTAGGTACTCAGATATGCATGAAAGAAGAGTACTTAGTTGTTTTGTTTATTCGTACCCTCTGAATTACTTATGGAGGCCACCGTTTACCTAAGGTTTTTGTACGTGCAACGAAGGCCAGGTACACTATTCCGGTTCACAATTTCGGAGAAACATGCTGGCCATTGTCTGGGTCTGCCAGGCCGATCCACATTAATAAATGCCAGATTGCCTCTCCGTGAAGCCTACACAATTGTAGCGTAAGAACTGTGCTTACTGAATAACATGTTTCCGAATTGTTTTCTTTTAAAATCTTTCAACTTCAGAATGTTTTGCTTTTTCTTAGAAACCCTATGAAATATATTTTTCAACCTGAATAACCTCAATAAAACCAGTAATATTTAGTCTCAAAATAAATAAATATTGAGATTTTATATGAAATAAACTTATTTCAATATAATTATGTCATTGCAATATTTTATCTTATGTTTTAATTAAATATACCGAAGCAACTTTGTAATTTATAATGGAAATAGAAAACAAATTAACTGTTTGTTGGTTTGACAGCTATAATTCCAAGTCGTTGTCTTGCTCAGTATTGTTCATTACAAATTGACGTTAAACATAAAACTTCAGTTTAATAAATTCAGGTTTTAATTTTGACCAGACATACTTATAATTTTTTAAAAGTTTTGTAAAAGCGTCGTCGTAAATTGTTTTTATTAATAGATGCAGCGCTTACGTGAACAAACAACAGCTCGTTTTAGGAGTCTCTTCGGGTAAAAACAGCATATTTATTATCCACAAAACAAACTTTTACGAGCCGTAGAGCTAGCGTGGACGTGGCCGGGAACTAAATTCTTTAACATTCCTCTTTAACGACTGAAACGAAAGATTGTTTTGCTGCAACGAACTTTACTTCGATATTGTACTAATAATACAGTATTTCAGTAGCTCCAGAACCGACCTTATTGGCAATGTCTCGACTGTGTGCCTTAAATACCTTCATTATTCCCACACAAGTTTGTACGTATCCCTTTAATACCTTCGCTCGAACTTTGCACTTTCAAAGTTGTAAGAACAATTAGTCATAAATAATTGAACATGGTCGATATGCCTTTCTAAGAAGACAAAGAGATGTCATACTCAAAACTTTGTCAATTTACGTTGAAACCGTAAAGCCCCTTACTAGCTCATGTCCTTACTTGGTAGAAAAGTGGAGGTAACATCAAGAGAACTTTCCACTTCGGGTACAGTCGTACTTACCTTGTCTAGAAAGGGATCAAACTGCGGTGCATTCTCCGCAATGTATTATGCAGTCCCGGAGCGGGTGCTAGTGTAAGCGGCTCGGAATCACTCCCACTCCCCGTCGAAGAACACAGCTATTCCTTGAGAATTTTCTATTCCAAAAGTTGGTGGAAACCATTTCGCTTCAAATATCTTTTGTGAATTACTTGCGACGGATCTGATGATTGTAACTTATTGCAGTGTTTTCTTTCGGCAACAGACGCGACTTCTTCGCGTTTACTTTGGTGTGGGATTTTAGTTTTTAGATCAAAGTTTTTAGCGTACCGATTCAAAGATACTGGCAGCTCTTGAAAATACGAGTATTTGAATAGAAGCAATTTAAATAATAACCATTTGTAATATCTATCGATTCGAATCCCATCGTCAGCATTCTCAGTCTTCCATTTCTCACGATCAGGTATATAGCAAGGTACTAAAACTAAAAAGAGACTATCAACAATCTCATTTTAATCGGATCATTTATCAAAAGTCCAGAGAGCGCACAATGGCTACTTACTGCAGTTGAATGTGTAAGTGAAACGGCTCGATTAGGGCGATTGTGTGCCTTATAAAGTTATAATCTCACTTCAAACATGTTAAATGTAAAGTAGGGTGTACCTGAGCAGATAAACAGGAAATAAGTCCTTACGGGTTTGTTGTCACAGCTATTTTAAATTTATGTGAATGTTGTGCCGATGTACAGAGCAAAATGTTCGTCGGCTGGGTAAGCTAATCGCATCTCATTTCCTACGTGTCGCTCGTTGTAGTGGGAAGCACAAATGAGATTGTGGGTTGACGTGTCGTTCCGGAGACCCAGTCGCGTTCGACATCGCACCCGAAACCGCATCGCCACGCTACTCGCTGTTTACAAAAAATGCTTCTATCATATAGTTGGGGAGAATCGTGTCGTATATCGTATAGTCACTTTAGTCAGTATTAGTTTTTTGATAAGAGTTTTGTAACCAATAATTGGCATAGCTTGGAAACCGAACGAACATTTTCAAACTAATCTCAACTCGGCTTATCCCAGTCTTGTCTATAGCAGTTTGGTCCAAACATTCGGTCTTTCGCTTTCTACTAACACAGCTACCTTTTCAATGTAGAAATCTGGCTGAAGAGTGTCTGTCTAACGCTGTTTGCGGATTCACAGGCCCCTCGCAAAGTCTTGTCCACTCCAACGGGCATCGGTCCTTCGGCAGATATGACAAGCGCACTCACTGCCACTTCAGCTTGCTGACTCTCTGTAAGCTATCTCGGTGGGTGAAAACTTTCAATGCATTTGTTAAACACTCCTTTGTCATGAGCTCAATTCATGGGTTTGTAATAGATACTCTTCAATCAGATGACTCAACCAGGTTTATAGCGAACGAAGGTCAATTTAGTTAAATCGCAATGAACGGCTTTTCGAACGAATAGAGGTCCTTTATCGCGTTTCACGCAACTTTCCTCGGGCGGCTCTCTACTTACACGATTAATTTGAGTCGATAAATCCGCATTAAAAGCGGAGCGAGGGGGCAGCCAACCGCGCCGTTCTGTGTAAGTAGCCCCCATTCCGACCTTTTTGTTATTCTCGCTACAGTCACTTGTTCATGAGGAAGTCTTTAATCTATTATCGCTCCACCATCATGAGTGTAACATAGCGTGACATGTCATAAGTGAAACGTTTTCCTAGCTGGCTATCGATCGGAAATTGGTAAGGTCTAAATGTCGGTTTCATACGGTCTGGCGGGCGGGCGCACGTCTCTGGCCGCCGAGACAGACAGGCAGCGTGCGCGGCGCCTGCGAGCCCATTAGACGTCTGCCCGATGTGGAACGCTCGATAAACTTGTAAAAACGCCTTCTACCCATTTAATTTTATACCCTCGCTTAAGCTTTGCTATTGGCAGATTTCTTCCTTCTTTTTTATGGGCCGTCATTAACTGTATCGTGCGTCTATTATTTCTCGCTTGTTTAATCTGCTCGTTAATCCAGCAGTGTCGTTTCAAATGCAGGCATTCACAGTGAATTTATAACGGCTTGCTATTTTGTACTTTTACAACGGTTTCATAATCAAATACACAATATTTATGTATGTGTGTATTCGTTTGAAATAACGATGGTACAGTTTAAACGCTACTGAAATAAATGTGCGCTGAATAAAAAATGAAAAGTTTGATACCAATAAACTTTAAAGTTCACATTTAGAAGCGAACGCCAATGCCACACCTCCAACGGGGGAAGTGATATTGGTACAAAATATTTATGACTTTATGTGATAAAGTTTATGTTGCGGTAAGAGTTTTATTTCTCTCGTGAAACGACTATAACTTTTTCGAATAGCGTAGTATAAAATAAGGGAATATTGGCCAATAAAATAAAATATTTTCATCATAATATGTTCTGTACTCTTGACATTAGGAGTAATAAATGTATGTACAATCATGAGCAAAAATATTATGTATGCATTGCTAAATTCAATTGGTTTTCTTTCTAACACCAACACCTTGTATTTGGCAGAATATACAAGTAGGTGTAACTATGTCAAATATTTTGCTTGAAAATCATTCTATTTCATGACCACCATATTTCTCTGCCTTTCTCTTAGCATTTTTCTATGTTTTTCATAAAAAATTGTAAACGTCTTTTTGTCTCTTACGTACCTATTAAAATGATTACCTACTTTTGTGGAACTCTTGTCTGCCTTGACGCGCCTAAGAAGGCTACAGAAAGTTTAATAGAATCTGCATCAATAAAAAAAATCAGTCCGTAAAAAACATAGCGATAACATGCAGTGTTGTGCGCTATACACATATCATCAAAGTTGGGAAGCGCTAACTCCTAATGTATTTACAAAATTACTGGAGCACTGAAGTCGTTTACAAACAAAATTGATAGCAGATACTTGTACAATTACTGTATTCAATATAAACTTCCACGTGTAATGGATTTTCGAATGCGACATTTTCTACGATTAAATGCTTCTAAACTCCTAATTACAATGTAAAGAGAACTTCAATAATACTTTGCCGGTTGTCGGGGCACGTACGCGAACTTTTATTCAGCGAATTTGGTTACGTAATTCGTTGGAAATATTCAAGTTTTCCCTTCGGCGAGCCGTTATCGCGGGCGGCTCTCAACGCGGGCGTGGGCGGCACCGCTCCCCGCGGGGACTTAATTTGTTGCTCTCCTGGCGCCTCGCATCTCACTTTCAAACGGCGTAACGCGACCTTACCACTTCCCCTTCTCCGCCACCGTGTAGACATGAACATGATGTTCGCCTGCGCCTCCGTTTTCCTAGATCGAACATCGAACACTTATACCGCTCTATCTAACCCACCTTGCGCTGTTTCATATTTATTATTCCAATATTGAAACCAAAATATAACACTCGCTTGGCTTGTCAAAATATTTAAAGATATCTGTTTGGTATTGTGTATATTGCCGTACGATTTAATCGCACGTTGCTGAAGTCGCTTATCAGATTTATGAATCAGTCAATAGGGTAAGAGGATTTATTGTAATAGTCTTCTGGTTAAGTACTGGATTCTATTAACCTGCATCATACTACTACCAGACAAATGGCTCTATCACTTTCAGTTCTTTCAACCCAAGGTTAGTGTAAAACATAGTTGGTTTTGTCCAGATCGACCCGCCATTGTCTGATTTCTTAAAATATAGCATACGAATTATATTTTCTTCACCAAATCATCTACTTTTATTCAATATTTATAAATATGAAGCCACAGTTACACACTAATGCAGCCAAGATCATAAGCCTTCCTATTTGGCTACGTCTGGTAATAAAAGTGACACCTGTAATAATTTAATGAAACAACAAAATAAAACTAGCAAAGCTTGTGGATCCCGCAACACATGTAGTTCTTGGCAAAATTCCATTACATACGCGAAATACTCGAGACACGCGTTCACTGTATTCCAAATTCGATATACCATAGATTCGCGTGGCACAAGCAGCGCGACAATCTAATCACAATACCATAAAGGAGTGCACCGTAAAATATTTATGGGTGCGGGAGCAGGCACGCTCCGGTACCCGGCTCCACCACGGGCCATCTACCTCCGTCAACCTCGACGATAGTTCTGTATATGTTACTACACTCAGTAATTTTGTTGTTCAATGCAAATTTTGGTTTAGTAGGGTTTAAACACGAATAAAAGGTTTATTTTTACTTATCTGCTTCTATTTCGTATTTACCAACTTCGGCACAAATTGGTTGGTGTCGTCAGCAGGCTCATAATATCTGAATAACATTTGAAGTTTTGCATAAAGAAATTGAGTGTGGGGAAAGCTCAATTAAGCAAGTCCTGGGACTTGTGTGGGCGCAGTGCTCGTTACACACCCGCTCAAATTGGCGCCGACCACTGAACTGTAACGATAATGACGCCGCGTGAGTTGTGCCCCATTCGTCCACTAACGTAAGCTAACTCCTCTCATGGGAAGCCCTAAAAGCCACTTCATACGGAGTATGTAATTCCACATTTGGCAGTCTCGCAAAACTTTGCGGTTTTTGTGGCACATAAACAACTAGCACACGTGTGCGTCCGACCGCGTATCGATTGATTTGACTTAAAATGCATAGTTTTGAGCCGCGATGTCGATCAGTTTCCGCCAAATTTTCCGCTGCGGGCGCTTGGCAACCGCACTTTGTGGCTGGCCACAGTTACCCATACAAATTGAGAGGTTAACGTGGTAGACATTGCGTCAACTTATACAACAGCTATTTACAACATTACACATTTATTCATATACCTATTGCCATAACTCCATTCGCGGAACGTATATTGGCAACACTCATAATCATAGTGAGCGCGATCGACCACTGAAAGCTTTTTGAAAGCTCGTAGTGACGCGCGATGAAAGGTTCACGCGGTGATTTCAAGCGAGTCATTGTAGTCAGACAAACGAAAGTGACAGCTATAATGTTTGCTTTCTAATGTATACCACAAACATTCTATTTGACTATTCGTTACGTTTCAGGGGAGCGTAACATGTAAATTGTTAGTAAAAATGTTGAAAAGTAAGTTTACGTAGTATAAACTATTGAAATAATAAACAGGCAACAACTAAAGAAAGTTCATATTCCTTTGCTTATCGGATACGTGATAAATTGCTAAATAATGCGCCCTCTGTCGTCGCTGTAACCCCACCCCTAATGTCTTCTTAATGCTGCATGGAGTTGTCACATTGCACATTTTGAGCTGGCGTTAGTTCGTTCCGTTTTACTGAATGTATTCACGGTTAGCTTTCTTAAAAGTTTTTTGAATTCTCAGTACTGAAATATCGAATGCGTACAAACAAAATATGCTAAAGATGTTCAGAGTGTGAGACGCTTGCGTCATTTGGGGCACTCTATAAGTGCACAGAGTTGGGTTAAGTATGAAAACCTCCATCTGAACGCAAGTTTTTTTGCTCGTTTTGCCTCTGCGGCTCGCCGCGCGCTCCTTTTGTTCCACGAACGTGATCTGGCCGAGATGAATCCCACGGACGGTATAGCTCCGTTCCTCTGTTCAATCGAGTTTGTTTCTGCCTGTCACACTTTTGCTTCTTTGCGTATTACCACAGATGAAACAATTTTCTTGAAACTCTGCATTCAAATTTCCTTTTCGGATGCGAGAATTTCCTTGTCCATTGGTTTTCGCGACGTATGTGACGGAAAAGCATAACATTTTTACAGCATTCGCCTCGCCGCTATATGTCATGGTTCGCTTAAGATTTAGTTTCCAATACAACGACACTGGATGACAAACGGCTTAGAGTCATATATGTATCAGATAAATAAATATTAAGTACTGAAAAGGGGTTTTTTTATGAAGCTTCAAGAGAGTTTTAAACTAAGCTTATGTATTTATTATTCGTCGAAAAATTCCAACTATCTTTAAATAACTCTTTGAACACACAATGGCCTCGCATGAAAGAGATTGAAAACTTTTTCAGGATTCAGATTTGTTTTTTCTGCGTGCCTGATTTCAAGCCACTCCATCCCATAAATTATTTCTGTGAAAAACTTTTAAAGCTATTATAACTCTGTTCCATAGATATAAATCTCGGATTCAATTCATTTCCAATAGGTATCAAGTTATTCTACGTTTATTTTCATACTACTTTCAATTGGGAACTTTACATTGGATTATTATGTAGGAGTTGTAAGTAAATACTGTGTAAATCTGAACAAATAGCAAACTCTAAATTGTCATTTAAATAAAACTGGCGCCCACTCAAAAGACGCCAGTGTCCTAAATTTAACTCAACTAATTAAACAATAAATGTTGTGTGAAGCGTATTCGCATGTCACAACAGTGGCGCCGGATCTGTTGTAGGCGATACACGCTGGAGCAGTTATCTCAGTATCGCCTGACTACGCCCGTTGTGGCCGCCATGTTTATTTTTAGTCTCGCGTGTACATTCACTATTGCGATGAAATTTACAGCGATCGCCGCGGCTCGCCGCTCGCCGGACTCCGATACCGACGCTTCAAATGACAAGCTACCGCTATTTCAAAAATGTCTGCTATTTTACGCGAGAATTCAGCTCTTTCGATGAGCAATAATTCTTTTGTTCAACGGGTAAAAGGTCCATGAGATTACTTTTATTACGCGGTATTAGAAGGAAACTTTGCGATGGAAGGACGTTAAAAAGGCCGTTACGGTCCAATTATCTATTTTTATTTTTTTGGGAAAGAAAAATAAAATGTTACCAAAATTGATAATTATAATATTAGTAATTATATGTACTTATAAAAACACGTTATGTATCTATGGTTATATCTCTGCCTAATCCTTTGGGGATGACAGACGTGAAGTTGTGTTATGTGATATTATGTATAAAAAAAACTTGCGATTCTTCTAGAGGGGTTGATCAGGATGAAAATTGTTGGTGACAAAACGCGTTGTCGCGGCGGCAAATACCCTTGTTCGTCAAAATAGCATTACCCGCACGGTGGCGGTGCGAGGTCCCCCTGTCAGGCTGAGATTTGGCGTAACTTAGTGACTGATTAGCAATTGGTGTGAGCTGGCGGGCGCGGGCGCGACAGGTGGTCGGGGTGCGGGGCCTGACCCGCGGCCTCTCGCCTGATTGATGGCCACGTCCCGTTCACGCTCTGACTACCCATCTTACATTTGATTTGCTCTTCGCCTTACCCGAAATTTTTGTGGATATTTATATAGGAGGTAAATCTGTCAAATGAGTAGTGGGAAAATCATTTCCTCAATCACTCCATCTGCTTCTTCCATTTGTCTTCTGGCGGATTTTGTTTTAAGTAATTACAATGACGTTTCATTTGTTATTGCATCTATCAATAATTCATTATGGAAGTCATCTATCTAAATTGAGGAAATCAATTACTTATAAATAATCAACAAAATAGCCGTTAAAATTAGACCATAACATTATATCGCATGAACGACATCAAATTTGTAATTAATATCTCCCCCTTTCACAAATAATTACTATTATTCTGCAATAACATCAATTCAAAATATATTTGACGTGAACTTCGGGAAGTGACTCGACTGTCACGCAAATGTCAAATGCCGATTGTTATACTTGAGCGGTCCCACGCTCCGCGAGCGCGGTCTAATAACCCGAGGTCAAATCTTGGCTCATGCATATTCACAGACGATGGCGAAGCCGCCGGTGGCTCATCTGTAACGGTCCTGCGACCGGTTGTACCAGCTCATTGTTGTGCCCACATGGTCGCCGCGGTCGCGGCCGTCCTGCGCCGGCGAGCAAACTCTCAATAAGGAAGCTAGGAAATATTACACGCGAAATATCTTAACAATCTAGTGCCACAAACAACATTCAAAACCGGTTTATCCACTCCAATTTTAGTACTCCAGTTTTAAATGTTGATTTTTAGAGCACAAATCTGTCATTTAGATAAAATATACCACTTACGCAATTCATTACGCCGTCAATAATTGACTCGTACATTATTGACAGCAAGTACTAGAGTGAGAACAAAATAAGTAATGCGAATTACATTGTGCCACTTTTTATTGCTGAGTGTCGGTTATTAAGATTACAAAGGTAGGGTCAGTTGGTAAACACCGTCGTCGCGTCGGTAGAAATTATTTATATTCTAATTAGGTGCCAGCTACAACCGCTCGCAAGGGTGCATGCGTAATTCGACATACGTTTTTCTTTCCATGTAATATTATGACATTAAATTCATTGAAAATAAACGGATGTGCGTAGGCGACAAAACCCTTGTTATGCTGCGAGCAATTTTTGAATTGCTCACCTGTTATTTTTTTTAATACACGCAGGTGATGGATTGCTCCCTGCGCTGTACGCCACAACTTTTTTTTTACCGTGATGGATTTATAAGACTAGTTTTCGTTTTTTTGTGGGCAGTAATCGATACCTAGTTATGATACCCACTCTTCTAAACATTTTCCAGTATTTTGTTTGCGTAGCTCAACGGCATTGACTGTTAGTGTATTGTTATATTAAAAAGCAATTTCATTTTTTATATAAATTGTCATTTAACTATAAAATTTAGATTGGTCATGTTTTTATTAGCTGTTCTAGCCTGTCGGCGTATCGAATTTGTTCAATGTCGATTCTGAACCGGAACAAAACACCGCGTTGCGTCAGATAGAGTAATTCAACTGCTTCTCGATTTTGATTTGTTGTAACTGATTACACTGACCATTACCGACTATGTTCAACACTTCGTTTTCATTAGGTACAGCAATGTCTACCTTGTTTTGTAAGTGTAATTCAATTTTCGTCTTGTTCGTAAAACCGACTATTGGTTGTAAATGTAAGCTGGAGAGAATTTGCTTTTTCCAATTCAAAGTTTTAATAAGGTTCAAAAGGTCACGAGCACTTAGCATGATCTTCTTCGTAAGAAGTAGTAAAACAAAGATGGTGCAATAATGCATTTAACATTTTGAAGCATCATTAAATAGCGCATTACACGGCCCGGGCGCGTCGAGAGGCAATTAAAAAAGAACTGCTAAGACGAAGCTCGTAAAAATGAAGTCGTGTTCTCAACTGATTAAAAGTCAGCTCTAATCTTGTGCACGTTAAATTTTTAATCAAATTCGTTTATCACGAACGACCTTAGCGCCTTCTTATCTTTGACCCAGAATGGCACCTCAAACAGATAATTGGCACGAAGACAGAAAGTGCTCATAAAAAAAAAACTGCAACATTACAGGTATCGAGAACTATTCAGTTGAGTTACAGCGATTTTGTGTTAGTACTACACATAAGACAGGATTGAAGTTTCACACATAATTCCAGCCTCGGGATTCACTGGCATCTCCATCGGCTTTCAGGTGAATGTCAATTAATGTCAAAGTGTGAGGCGAGTGTCGTCCGTAGAGAGAGTATACTGAGAACTGATAGATAGCACGGACGGCAAAACTAGCAACAAGTACCCTGTGCGTCAGCCTTGATAAAATTAACATTTTAATATTCCTTGTAGGCTGCATGATTATAATCGACACAGTTTTAAGAGCTGTAAACATGATAAAATGATGAATTTATGTAGAAACAACACAGCCAGAAGGCCAAATGTGGAAAAAACTCGGATGTGCCAGATAATCGTACTATTGTTCTCGAGTTATTGAGCTACATGTCAGACTAAATTACATGCGATAGGAACTACGGCTGTTACTTTAATGTTGTTATATTATTTATCTGTAGAATCGTCTGTTTTTTTTCAATCTGAACACACGGTCTTTATTTGTTGCAAAATTATAAATTCTTCATCTTATTAAGTGGTCTACAAAGTTCAGCATATGGTAACAATATACGTAATGAATAGTGATGGATATTGCACATCCAGTCATCTACATAGTGGTACCGACAACTTGATTGATTGATGGCGAGTGACTCTTACTGCTTGTTATCAAACAGTTAATAAATCAACCGTGCTACCCTGTTATTTATAGGGCTATTTATATCCAATAATGTGTTCGCAATATTAATATTCATGAAACAGCAAACTTGAAAAAAGTTACAAAGATAACCCACTTCTTAAAAGAGCCTGAACTCACGAGACTTATAAGAAAGCTGTTTTCATTAAAAATACACGTGTACTGCGTGTACACTTCATGAAGATCTTGATGCCAAAAAATACGCCGTTGATGTTTAATCACAGACAAGACAAAAGAGAAATAGGAAATATAGCAGAACTTGCATGGAATTTTCTGCCAGATTAGTTCACCAAAGTTCTCAGGAGGTGGCGAAACAGGCCATAAGTTAGTATTGCACTAAATATTGGACAGCCATGCACTCCATCAGTGTGTGAAAGTTTCAACACGATCACAACGTAATCAATTGACTATCGCGGTTCCCATGCCAACAACCGACCTTCTCAGCTAATCCAATAATTTCAGACGGAATTACTTCATACAACTGAATTGGAAAATAACTTATTTTCATTTGGCATGACAACTTTAACTGCACTAATAGAAATAAATGTAATTGCTTGTACCAGACAGATAATCTATTCTGTGAACACCCTACCTACACATTTGCTGTTGCAATTTTAATACAATAACTGCATCAAATCTGTTTGATGTTTTCTTTGCAGTAACGTTGAATATGAAAGCAGCAAACCCTTTTCTGCGATATGCAATGTAATTATTCAAATGGATGTATAAAACTATTTGCAACATGAATGAAATGCATGAATGCAAATTAGAATATGTCAAAATTGCTTGAGCTGGATCTACGTAATACCAAAACACTGTAACTGCCACACAAACTTTGGGCGCTTGCATACACCGTGTCGGTCGCGTTGACCCACCAGACTTGATATCACAGTTGCGAAATAGTCTGCGGTTATAATACATATTAAAATTTAGAAACCTGCACAGGTCGGTGCAGTGTTATTCAATCTGCGACCTATTTGTGGTCAATCGCAGTACGAGACGGTCTCAACCGCTCCACAGTGTAGAGTTATACCAAACCTGTTATATGCACTTGTACGTCACATCGTTACGCTTTACATGCTTGTTAACTTCACAAGAACAACTAATAGGTATAAGATTCTGCGCCCAAGTACGTGTTCTAACTCGTTTAAGTTAATTAACAATTTTAATAAGCGATCATTATTTTAATCTGCTCTCCCGTCACGGTTGCCGATTTAATTTGTACATAGTTTCATAATGTGCCCACATTCTGTAATAGCATGATAGCTGAATACGATAATATGTAATTTTCGTATTCATAAGCTTCTTTTTATAAAAGTCGTTAACTCTTAAATGCTAATTGTGAAAACATACGGTTAAAATAATCCAATTTATAACTTAGTAGTTCTTCTTAATTGGCTATGAACATAGAAAAGACTATAAACGCGAATAAATATTGAATCACTTCTTCATTTCCGGGCTTCCGGTTGGCGAGGACTCGTACGTCGAGCCTAATAAGTGGGTCAAGTAACCCTTTAGCGTGTAGAGGAGTGAGAGCAATCACACGCGCCGCCCGCCTAATTGAAGTCCAATGTCGCGCGGCCGCCCACGGTGATTGATACCGCCCAGACCAGGCCGGCTTCTAATTCGATTGTGATATTGTTTGGACGCGCATCGGCGTCACTCCCACGAGCCAGAATCTAATCTATACGCACGCGGATGATGTCATCCCGCAACAGCGATCGCTCGATTCATTTCGAGTGGTCCAACGAGATAGGTTCCGGGGGAGATTGATGAGCGTCGGTTAAAGCGTGTTGTATCGCACGTTGTCACCGTGAAAAAAGAGCTTAAGCAGGCATGGGGGGAAGGTACTGGTGGGGGCTAATTAGTCGCGCCATAGCCATCAATATCCATTACGGGCGCCGCACGCGACGCTCGGCGGCGACTCGCGCCTCGCCGACGCCGCCACGACGCTGTCGTCGCCGCCCTTGACGATTGCCTTGTGTTGTGTGCCGGTCCGCGATAAGGTTTTGCATTTCCGTGACTGACCGCGGGGTACAATCAAAATACAGCAGACTTGACGGCACGTGCAGACTTCCACCTCCAACACAAACTTAATAATATGCACATATAGAAAAGGGAAGTTAATGATATTGACTATGCATTAGTAGTTTTTGTATTATTCGCATAATACATTATCGTCCATTCGTAGATTAGATTTTACAAAAGATCTTTATGTTTACTTGACTTGGACGCAACCAAATGGATTAAATTCTGTTTACAACATTCACCTCTATTTTAATATTTTGCAATTTTAACTAAGTCGTTATCGACTAGTTAAGTTTTTGCTTCAAAGTTTTCTATTATATTAACGAACGTTTAAAAGAACATCATTACTACATAGATTAAATCCGTTACAAAGTTGAAGTAATCTCACAAAGTTCACAAAAGAGCAGCACCGCGGTACTTGTTAGCTAACATAATAATAATCGAATACAAAAGGCACGACTGCTTTTATTAAAATAAATAAAATATCAGATATTGTTTGCATCAAACCAGTGATCCGATTTAATTTGAAACTTCACCTTACCGGCGATACTAGTGAAGGGTTGCCCTCTGCCCTAATCTTTGAACTACGACTTGACCGTTAATACGCATTTATAATTTGCTCTTCGATTATTTAGTACGGTGGAATGGTACGCCGAGATACGAATAAATTAGTTTCGTGTTTTGAACAAAGCCAGCCCAAAGTTTTGAGTAACGGTCACAGGATCGTTGTAAGAGTTAAACTTATTCCTCTATCTGTTGGTTTAGAGTGCTTTATTGGGATCCGTCTTGTTGTTTTGTTTGGGTAACTTACAATTAAATGTTGTTTCATTTACTTGTCTGACGTAACTGCCGAATTTATTACAACTGTTTGGAAAATCTTCGTGGAATTACACCATGGGGTTACGTTGTTTTTGACTTCTGCACAAAATGCACAACTTGTGAAATAATTGGTAACTGCTCTAATCTCTAAAAATCTACAATGCAATGATGTCGATATAACATATCGACATCATTGCATTGTAGAGCATTATTTTTACTTCCGATTGCACTACTCGACTTGCTTTACAGACCGTTGCCCCAAGAAAGGGCTCGAACGATTATTTAATTTCAATAATATATTCGTCTTAAACGAGTTAAGAAAAAAGTAGTTGACCGTAGTCCCCTATGATTGAACTATGACCGGCTCCGTCGGCTAATCGCGTCCCCTAGACAGCGGTCGTGACCCGCAGGTGTAAACTCGCCCTTACTTAGGCTGCAGCTTCGCCTCATTTGCATAGCCAAGGTATCTTATGCACTGTGCATGCACTCGCTTCTCACTTTATAATTCAAATGATCCACACGAGCGCCGGCTGAATTCGAGGAAATGTGAGAATTTGTAACGGAATTTTAGCAGCTATTTAAAGTGAGAGTTTCTTTGTTCTTATCTAGTGCGGCAATTCATTCCGTGGATGCTTCAGCTATTAACTTAATTTTAAAATAAACGTTATAATAAAAATCTATAGAAGAACAACGTCGGTTTAATGTCATTTGAGTAGCTTAATAACTGCGGATACTATAATAAGATAATCCAAAATATTGTGGACCAATTCATAATTTTTTTGAATGTCAAAAAAAATAATAATTTGCGTACCGTTGGAGCTACAGACAAAAGAGTGGAGTCTGGTTCATCGCCGGCGCAACACTCACCGTGACTGGATTTTGAAAGGCATCCTTTGTTAAAGTTTCAAATCCTAAACGCTTTGAAGTGCAGTTCGGACGCCATCGTGTTATGACGCAAAAACCGTTTATTATTTAGTTAGCAATAGCGCACTAAAGGTTAGTGGGTAGATAGGTACATTAACGTTTCTGAAAACTTCGTTGGTACGTTCAAGTTGCGCACTCAGTGCAAACTGCTAACCACACCGGCCTTGCCTCGATGTAATCAAATTAGATACGTGACGTCATCGCCTCCAGCACCATTATGCTAATTAACACGAGCGGTGGTCTAAACATCGACCGACGATGGATGCTCCGTCGAAATCACCTGGACTATTGACAGATGCAAATACATGTAACGCGTTATGTAGCGAACACACGCAGTAGAAACACGTGGTGTGGGAAGTGATTCATTGCCGAAATGTACCATTATCACTTTCCAATTCCACCACAACATCGCGGTTCAGTGCCTACGCCATAAACCAAACGATACCTTCATTTTTTTTTTTTTAAATAAGCCAACTTTTTTCCTTTTGGAGCAGATTGCGAAAATTTTCTGACCAGAATTATTAAGTTAATCCTCAATCTCCATTGCGAAGATCTAACCAGTTTAAGTAATAATGGTGCCGGATCAAAGCAATATTTTCGAAACATTATGACGGTGCGGTCGACCTGGCGGGAGCGCGTAGGCTGGCTCCAGCCAAGTGGTAACTTCCTCCATTACGTCACTCTTGTGATTCACGCAATTTGCTCCATAAGATGTAAACACAGTTTTGGTTCAAGTATTCAACTACGACCTCGCACTTGTCTGGCGCCTTGCCTCGTTGCGTGTCCTTGCTAAATCTAAATCTGACACACGGACAACAAAACCCAGTCGCGATTTACGTATAGATGTCTATGATAAATGAAGCTACGTTTTAACTTTGTCTAGCCTTATCGCCCGTTCATTCGTCACGCTAATCTTTCGAGCGGGTTTTGTCTGCTTCTGTAAATAACCGCTCGACTATTTAATGGAAATAGTCAAGTTCCACAACCATTACACAAAGCTGATTGCAGAGAAACATGAACACAAATCCAAGCTCGGAACAATATTACGATTACGTCATTCATAAAGTAAGTGCATTTATGTAGGGAGCGAGGGAGCCATCTTTGTGCGACTCCGCTGCGGGCCGCTGCTTGTGATATGAAAAGCAGTTTTCTGTGGAGTAAATAATAGAGCGACAGTGAGAAGGCCTCGTACATCCAACCCGGCCGTGACAACTAACGTGTCCCAGGGTAACTTTGTCCCATCCGCTTACATGATACATTGAGTCTTTAAAGCGAATCTTTTCACTATTTATGCGGTGCAACAAAAATAGCTGCAAAATATTCGGCTTCAATATCATTTTGCTGTTTTAATTAGTTTATAGTTTATTGTAACGTACGTCTTATAAATTCTTGTTATTCACAAGCCCGTTTAATGAACGTTATTTTGCTAGAACTCCTTTCATAGGAGGTGGAAATTCCGCACACAATTCAAGCAACATGATACCATAAGTAAGTATTCCCAGACGGCTAATGAAAGTTCGCAAAGCCAACACGAGACCGCGCTTATTTAGAGACGACGATGTCGAGCAGATGACGCCCAAACAAATCTCAATATCTGGCATATGGTATGAATATTTAGAGCAGGAGAACGCATCGAGCGTTTCTCTGCACGGCTATAAGACATCGAAAATAGATTGTGCGAATGGGGTTAGACGCACCTGTTATTTAGCTTTCGGGCGGGTGCGGTGTCGGGAGCGCGGGGTGGCAGATTCATTAATAATGGCCCACAATGAGACGCCATTATTTACGAGTTGCGGCAGCCGAGTTGAACCGCATCGCACACAGCGCTATGCTTCCAGCTAGTCCCTATCCAGAAACAACCAAGTAACTGTAGCAAAGTCTCCGCGGAATTATATTCGACAGCAAAAACTCCAGTAAAACCTAATACTTACTTATCATGTACATAAATTCAGAATATTGGCTTCGGTTAGCTCCCTGTTTTTGTTGTATCCTACCTCATTTGATGGATATTCAATGAGATTACTTTTTAACAATTGAACATCCAATATGCTTGATTACATTCGCGTCTAGTCTTACATATACGGCAAACCTGAGTTTAGTTATGGTAAGCATGCCCATTTTTACAGCATCAGCATCTAAGTATATTTTGAGTCATCAGTTGTTGTCGTGTCTGTCGGCTTGAGTCGACTCTGGTACGCATTACGAAGATTCATTTTTTATTCGTTTTTATTCATCACTGCCTTATAAAAACTCAAGCCTTCGTCAGTCCTATTTTAAATGATAAACTAAACTCAGAACAATTTTTAACACTTGCGTGAATATGTACCAACATAGATTTCACATGATAATACATTCATATTTCAAAAACGTCACTTAAAAGATATTTTAAAATAAAATAATCGTCTGTATCAAAGTATTCATCTCTGTGTCAATTTCATGATTCACAAATCACAATTTTGCGTCTATGATAGGTTTTAAGAGACGCGATGATTGGCGTTTTGCAACACAAAGGATCTTTTGTGCTTATACATTTTTAATGTTATGACTCAACGGCTTTTTTGTAAGACAGCGTAACGTTTTATAAAAACATACTACTAGTGATTTTACCCGCTGTAATGCAAAAACAACGTTCTCGACTAGATATTTCTTTTAGCGCGGTGCACTCGCAGCCCCGTCGGAAGTCGAAAAACATAAATACTGTTTCGTAAACTCAACAAGGTGTAATAAGATCAAATAAACAAAGAGCTATCGGACTAAATTCGTGCATGAACAGGCAGATAGTCTCACTAGAGTCGGTGAGATGAGGTAAGCGACCTTAAAAGCCACTTAGCACCGTGCGCTCTCCGCGCCGGCGCCGCTCGCTGCGTTTCTTATTACTTAGCGAATAATTCGGGTAATAACTAGACTGCTCTTATACTCCGAGACTGCTCTTATACTCCACACTATGTATGTGCTGTTCTTCATCGACGCTGTCTATGTGCTTCACTAGAGTTGCATGCAGGAAACAGCAAACATAACTCGTTTGCGGTTCGTTTTGAGATCTTCAAACTAATTATCTTCTTTACCTGCTACGGGCAAATAAAACGTGCATTCATAAATACACATTTTAATTATCAAAAATAAACTGGCCAATTATAAAAAGTAGTCTTAAGTAGCAGCAAATTTTAATTTTCTTCTGAGTTTAATGAATATTAATATGAGACCAGTAAACAGGTTACGTCATTTCATAGATACATTGTATCTGGAAAAGGCTGAACGGAAATTATAGAGATATCGAGGAACAGCAAGCACCTGAGGCATTTTCACGTCCGCGTCGGTCACTATAACAGCATCAAATATCAGCCAATAGAAGTTTTTCATTTCCGTGCCTACGTCACTGATCCGGAACCCATTTCAGTACGCGAATCATCTAAAGATGGGTAAACGTACATCGAAATACGAAAACGAGAAAATCACAGCTTCTGTTACCAAAAGAGCTGTCCATTTTCTGTTTCAGCTACACAAAACGATGTCTGAACAACACGGTATACAGAGATATATGGGGAACACAGTGGAAGTTTGTGTGATTTTAACACATCAACGTGTTTCCTAGAATAGTCACTATTTGAGTGTTGAATTTGGTGAACAGATCAGTGTAGGCAGGCAACAGAGTAGCAATGTTAAGTCGGATGGAGCGAGTTAATTAACGTTTATGCGGAGTCATCAAACAGGCGTGAGCGCGGAGCCTTCGAGACAGGCTCAGGAGCGCGACTTCGCTCCGCCGCTTTTAATTAAACGATGGTACCGCGGCGCTAAGAAGTCATCTACAATGCACTTACCAGCACACCAACCCTTTTCTATATATATACGTTTAATCAAAAATATATCAATTGTACAAAGAGTTCTGCTTGAAGTATACACCCGACGGATATTTCATTGTTCATCTTCTGTATTCGCAGCTTCCAGTTTTGCATCAGTTTGAAATCCTATATATACAATATTACATGGTAACTTGTGCTTCTACTGCCTAAGTATATCCAATGGTTTATACTGTGAGTTGTTACCAAAATCGCTTTTAGAAATCTATATCCTCTATTTCTTCCAATAAATGTACAGCGCCAAAGTCAATTTACTTTAATTGCTAATGTAATCACTTCCCAATTAGTTCAGTATATAGGCCTCTGAAAAACACGACTAGACAATATCTAGATAATAATTTCTATCGAAGTGTAATTGTTCATCTGGCTGCAAGTGTGTAAGAAAAAAAACAATCAATAAATCACAAGTGATGCGTCCGTGCTCCTAGCGGGGGTTAGCCAATTACTACGTCGCGCTTCAAGGAAGCTAACCAGTTTCTAAATTCTTCGTATATTTAATTTAGCTTAATTGGTGTGTGGATACACGGCGGCAGGCAGTCGACCGAGAATTGGAGCCTCTTTGTTGGCGAAATCGCGTTTAAAACGGTACCCCCGCGAATTACACATCGTGCGCACTCTCTTCTCTTATCACTTAAGTGGTATTGTTCTATGCGTACAGTCGCTCCATGTTTTTCCGACGTTGTTTCAAGGTCAATTTAATCGGCAGCCGGAATTTAGTTTTTGGGACGGTCGTTGGCTCGACGCCGATGTCGAGAAGCCGAAGGACGCCTCTCTAAACAAATTGCACTAGTTTGAAACGGGCGTGGGCGTCGAATTCATGATTCGTAAAAAGGTAACCTACCTTTTACTCATTACATGAAAGCTATTGATGTTGTTCTTTTTTCGTTTGGAACGAGTAAATTCGAACCTGCCTATAAAAAAGTTTCATTTATGGTCTATAATTTGTTGCGTGATTCAACAAAACCTATATGAATGGATTATTCTTAGGATGATGTCATGTCAACCGTGTGTTTAAATTATGATAAACATTGTCTTTATGAAGTCACAAAAGGAAAGGACAATCGTGTTTGTGGGTGCTCAAATGGTGATGATGTGAATGGTACAGGAAACTCGGCGCGTGCGCGGTAAACTGATGTGGAGATGAGCAGTGTGGGCGCACCCCCACTAAATTATTATTGTCCAACAATTGGCCTCTTGACGTCTAAGTAACATTCAACGACATACATTTTTTTAATAACTGGACTGTAGCTTTTAGCCTCTCTAGGTTTTTTACTTAGACCATTGGTTATCGTTGATGGTGTTAACTCATTTTCATCTGCTGCACTTAGCTTTATACAGGGTATCCGCCATAACCAGCTAGCATCATGCAAGCAATAAACAGTGTTCTCGAAATGTTCTCGAGTATCCGAACAAGGAGAGAGGTGCGGTGTACGATTACACGTGCGGCGATTGGTAACCGCGTTGTTGGTATGTGTTCATGTACTTAAACGTACTTATATTTTTATGTGTGTGAGAACTGCGTTTGGCGTGGGACGGGCAGTGCATTTTTTGCGATCGCGAGATGAACGGCAGGTCGTTGACCGCCGCCGCTTGTCTCGGTACCGAATTTTGCCAACGGAGCGCATCTTCAAGCCTCTTCACTTAGCTGCAATTTTATCGAACTACAGCCGCATCTGTATCTTGAATTGCTCTGGATTTTTTGGCGACTTCAATGTTTGTATTCTAAATACATTAGCTACGTGTTCTTAGCTGTTATTGGTAAAAAATATTATATATAAATGCCGTAAAAAATAATCTAATGCTAATAATTTAAATAAAAACCGTAGCCGTTGGATAAGCCGATGGTAACACTTTGGTCGCGTGTCAGCACTGGACGACGGCTTGCCGGCACGCATTGTGAGCAGGCGAGCGGCACGACGAAACAGCTGTCGGTATCATTGCTCACTCATTAGACGGTGAAAAAATTGTTTAAGAACAACTAATTAGCACCGCAGTGCCGTGCTTATTTCCCGTCTTTCATCCGAGAAGAATGTATGACCGACGCGTGCTTTCTTACTTTATGAAGCGCAATAAGCTTGCGACTAGGTGGAGTATAAAGAAACCAGCCGCCACCAACCAAGATAATGTGCAATAAAAATTCAGAACGGTGCTCTTCCACGAACGCGATATAGGGTACTGATATAGTTTTAATGCTATTACTACCAACTAATTGGATGATAAAATGGAACTTTATGATTCATCACTTTAAGCAACTCATTATGTGACTACAAAACGTTAATACATAATAAGATGGTAAAACCAAAGAAGATACTGTATTCATAATAATATTATCTATGTAATTAAATTAAACGACTCTTCGATTAATCCAATATTGAAGTAATTGTGACTCAGACACATTCAAACTTGCAAAACAAACACATTGGATGGGTCGACATTCAAGCGGCTCGGCAAGTTCAGACCGAAGTTAGACAGTTGGCTTTATTCAGAACAACTTATTTCAACTTATTTGGCTTATCCTCTGCTTAACCCTTCGAGGATTACAGGCGTGATGTTATGTTATGTTATTTCAAAATACAGCGAATAAAAAGTAGAATTGAAGGTAACAATGAGCTGGCCTTGTCTCGGGCATTGACCACGATTTTACAACAAATGATTTGCAGCTCTGCATTATTAAGATGATAGCCAGCCGAGTAAAAAATGGCTGGATATTTCGAGTCAAACGACTATAAGAAGCGTATAAACGAGCTTTTAGACGTCACGCTTGGTGGCGTGCGCGCCACAAAAACTAGCACACGTCGCATTCGTGACTGCCGCCGCCTGCGCCCGCTCCGCTGCACGCCCGTGCCCGTCTTTCGCCTCGCCCAGCCAGCCAGCACCAGCTATTGACACATATCGCAGTAGCTTACCTAATGAAAGATGTCTAATCAAATGTTATTCAAGCGTAGACAGGTAGTATAGTTAACAACAACTCCAGACTCCAGAAACTAAGCGGGATTGTCCGAAAGGGTTACCGCTACCCCGGAACATAAAGGGCTAAGGAAGGAACATGGATGGGTTTTAGTCAGTAAGAGTCTGACACTCCCTTCCACTCCACCCAGAGCGGGAGAAGTCATTGGATGATTCCCAGCCATAAAAAAAAAAAAGACTCCAGAAACGGACTTGAGTCATCGCGATGACCACAGCGTGCTGAGACAAAAATTCCCAATCATAGACGTGGATAGTATAGGGAACTCGGGCACATGCGTTAAAAATTTCTCTGCATATAGGTAATAGGTATAGGTACCTACATTAAATGCACATGTTAATGTTTTGTGAAATATTACTGTAACTTACCTAGCTTTTGAATATATTGACCCGGGTCTACTTATTATTTGAGCTTGTGATTATGATTGAATAAATTTAAATTACATATTTTCAAATGTGAGCAAAGAATTTCTTCTTTAATTTAAGGAATATATTGCATGTGGAGATATCCACTATGTGGAATATATGCCATCTGCTGTATCAAATGTATGGAATTTGGCTATAAAGTTATGACAATTAAACAACAATGGCAATTGGCATGCATAGACTGCACGTTAGTTTGCGAGGGCGAGGGGAGGCAAGCGTGTCCTCGGGCAGGTCACGCGCCACGCAAACTCGTTCCACGGCGCACTTTCGCCGGTCTTCGCCTGCGCCGGAGTCTGTTGCTAGCTCGCTTGCACACGCAGCACCCTTCCCCCTCGAAATACTTGCCATGGACAACTTAAACTTACCGGACGTGTTGCAAACTTGCAATCAAGCAAGTCCTTTGTTCTCCATTTTGTATTTCGGCAATCTCGCGGCCGGATTTTCAAAAACGGTTAATTCACAACATGCGTCCATGCGGCTCCAATATGTTTTTGTATGAACTTAGTTTACCCTTTGCGTCACCCGGAATAGTGGGAATACAAGCTTCTTGTATTATTTAGGCCTATAACTTACCAGTTCAGTTACATTTTGTCAAAGTTTTAAGCGAAACAAAATTGTTTCCATACATGAACGTCGTTAAAAAGAATGTCTTGTGCTCAAGAAGTGGAAATAATCGGTGCAACACATTGACCGGCTAAAACTCCACACAATCGACGGGGCGGGCGGAAGTGTGGCAGTGGCGAAAAGCTCGCAACTGCATGAGGAGAAAGGAAGCGGCGCGCCGCGCGGTGTGATAAGGCGGCCGGCTGGCGTCGGTCGCGGGGCGCGGAGGGGCGCGGCGGGGCCGGGGCGCGGGGTGCGCGCGCACGGCAGCCCCCGCGCCGCGCCACTTGCCTCCCGTCAGTCGCCCGCCGACTCCGCTTGTGCTTGTGTGACTTGCGCTGCTCCGTGCACCGCACTCGTGCTCCGAACACGACGCGTGCCGCCCCGCTGTGGCCGCGAACCGCGACCTCTACGCTACCGGCGAAACGTTTCTCCTAACTTACGTGCAACTTGCTATGTTTTAACTTACGGACATTTTACACTCCCTTACCCGGCTTGTTTATCCCTCATCATGTAAGTGTTACGCTCATTCTATTAAATGCGGCATGATCTCGTCGAAATTCGGAACTCGCGACAAAGTGTACATCGTGAAAGTTTGTGAATAAAAGGCTAGTGTGTTTTTGGCAATCGTGTTTGGTACCCATCTGTCTCGTCGTTAGTGTTTGTCTTTGTTTGTGGTTGGAGTTAAACCGCCGGCGATTTCCGAAATTCGACGGAAAAGTTTCCAACAGTAGGAGCGAGCGGTATGTTACTAGTGGGCAATGCTGCTGGTTCGGTCCGCTCGCTCCGCCGCATGAGAGCTTTCGCCTTGGTTCAAACCTGCTAGGTGCAGAGCGGCCAGCGCTACTCGCACGACAAACCCAAGTTAAAGCTTTCATCGACATAGCCCATAATGTAAAAGTTACGCTAAGTAGTGTCCCCTAATCCCTGATGGAACTTTACTCCTTCATCATTCAATTTCTTCTCATAGAGCAGTTGGCTATTTCTTTCGTAGCGTATGTAACTAATATTTCTTCATTCAATATTGTCTGTTGCTTTTCTAAAATACATGTATTTCTTGTGTAAGTTGATGTTAAGTTCATCCTGGACTTCCACACATGTATCACTTGCTTTAATCTTAGGATTAATGGTTACACATTGTTTTTGACTTTTTCATGTCAAGTTGATATTATATCTACACTTAAAATTCCTTTTCATTCACTTCATTTCGTAAATCAGTGAAATGATCGCTGAGAAATCCTCAGTTTTCTGAATTGTGAGATAAGCCAAAACCGGCAAGTTCTTTTTATCATATCTTGTGCGAGAAATTACGTAGGTTTTATCTTATCACTTAAAACACAACATAGCGTTGATTCGAAGATAATAAAAATAGTTTATAATTAAAATGTTTCGGATCCCGACAAAAATGTCTTGTAAAAAAGCATTTTCCATGAAATGATAAGTGCATGCGCAGAAATGTTTATTCTTTTAAAACTGCAAATTAAGCTGGTGATGTCATTCAGACTGATAATGATGATAATGACAATCAAAATATATCCATTACAGTCGTAACTGTTTGCAGTTAAGATGATAAAGCAATGATATGAGACGAATATGAAACCGAGTTGGTAAAAAAGTTATAAATTGAACAACACGGTCTAAATGGTGATTTAAAAACTGAAAAATGAGATGTGAGCATGTTAATTTAAAAAATAGCAGGGTTTTATCCATTTAAACGTGGAATGGTTTGTTTGCAACGCTTCTACTACGAGGGTAACAGCTGGCCCTGCTACCTGCTCAACAATAAAAACGTGTGTCAATAGAGGGCTCGCTCTGCATTATTATTATTGTCCCATTTTAACTCTTAATACAAAGCTTAAATTGAAAATTATCATACCATTTTTGAGCACTAGAATGTGTTTGAAATAAATAAAATCATTCAGAATTTGATTAAACAGACTAAAAGAAAAGGGCGACAAAGAATAGATGTCGTCCCAGTCACAGAAGACTTTGTGACGAAGAATCCCAGCACAAATTAAATACCAATAAAATTGTGCCATTCCTACAAGCCGTCACCTATATTTTGTCCTTTACAAGAAATGAAACCGAATTGAATTTATTACAAACCGACAAAAAACTCGTTTCACAACTGAATGGGACTTTTTTTGCAAATTGGGCAAACAAGGAAACTGACATTTAATTACGATTCCAAGGATACAATGACTAACTCTCTGGTAAAGAAGGATTGAACAAAAACTAAACCGACTAAGCTTCCTCTTATCAGTATAATTATCTTATCTGGGTAAAATTAAACCGTTCTAACTGAATTACATGACCAAATATATCCGTCGATAATCGTACCATCGTACGAACGATGGAAACGTGTAAACCTCCTTTAGTTTTGCAAATTCGGAAGTGAAATTTTAGCAAAATTGAGAAGGCAAAAAATTGTTTTATCCCATTTCATATATTACATATATTTCCTGTCCGATTCCTGCTTGTAGCTTGCAACACAAAAATACAGTTTTCATTCTCAACTTTACCAATAAGTAGTTCATTCATGAGTAAATCCTATTTTCCAAGTAACATACAAATTGGAGCAAACACATTTGGTACCGATAATTCCTTGAAAATGTTCATCTATGTTTCTTGGATCTATCAGAAACGCCCTCTCATTGTATGTAACATTGCATCATCTTTAATTTAAAAGTTGGCAGTTGTCAGTGCAGCAATTTCCATTCTTGTCTAGTCTACGCTGTCTATGTTGCCTCTTCGTCTTTTTGCTCTCTTATTTCGCCCCTTGTGGTGTTCTTTAAGATAAGTATCTTGTATTTTCTGTTGCTGTTTCCTTACAGCATTTCTTAACTCGTTTACTTATGTATTCTGATCATCTTTATATTCTTCTTATACGCAGTCATATTGGACGCGGGTCCAATATCAAACTAGTAATATATCAGATAAGCTCAAAATTCGCATTCATTTTTAAAAATAAGACCCTATCTACATCTTCAAATTTTGCTTAAGTGGCTCCCAAATTTTTAGCTTCTAAATCTTGGTTCGAAATTCAAAATTTTTCAAATCAAGCCTTTCTATCTGTAATACGATATAAAGAATATAATGTGGTGTGATTAGTATCGGTGGACTGTAGGGTCGATACGATCTGTAGAGTGTGAGAGCGGTGGCAGGTCGGCAGGCCCTTGCTCCACGTTCGATAAGGCGTGCACATTAACGGGCGTGCAGTAGCGATAGCGCCGGAATCGTGTAATTTGCGCCTCGTAAATTTAAGCCGTCGCAAATTTTTCGCCTCTCTCGCTAATTACCAGTCCGCCGACGTCCCCTGAGACTGCTAAATGTGCCTCGTGCACGTCCCGAATGCGAAAGTAGCGCTAGTTGCGATCTGCTTTGCCTCGCACACGGTAAACAATAGCCTTTGTTTTGGCTACCATGGTTCACCTACGTGTTCAACAAACCATTTAGTTAGCTGCATAGAATTCGTATTAAATTGTGATGACAATCTTATTTCCTATGTAAATTAACATCATTTGTGATAAGTTTTAGCGAGAATATGCATGTATCTAAATGTTAATATATCGCAGATTTCGATTGAAATTAGCACATAGATTTTTGGACCAATGGGTTTAGTTTGAGGTATCTGATCATACCAATTAATAATTTCTCTCAACCTTAAATGAGCAGTTTACCAATTTCAATTTAATTTAACTTATGATGTTCCAGTTAACATTTCAGTCAATAATTAACTTCAGTAAACATCCTTCTAAGTAATTGATAAGACTTTTTTCCTTAACGATGTGAGTCAACAATTGCGAGCGCTGACCAACGAATATGGAACCATGCGAGGAATAACAAACGGTGACATCACTTCGACGCCACCGAACACATGCGAAACTAAGCATAAACGTTCAATTTTCAACCATCGTGGCAAGATTTATGACTTAAATTGCATTACGGGACACAGAAAATTTGCCCTTGAACGTTATTACAAATCGTAGCCGCAGTTTGGATTGATGGCAATATTGCATTTGAAAAATTAAAACCAGGAGCAAATACTGTCTTGTAAACCAAAACTTTGATGCTTATAATCAATTTTAGGCACGCCACACCATATAATCACCATTTATAAATACCATATACTCGACTGTTAAGGAAGAAGGAAATAAAATATTCGGAAAATCCCAGAACTAAGCAAGTACCTAATCCAATTTATTCGCACGTAGAGAGCATAGCAGACAGAAATGCTACAAATCGATTGTATGTAAATCTAGATACAGATAATGCTAACGCTGAGAGTGCATTGAGCAAGACTTGACTGATCAAGCATGTCGAAGGTAAACACGGTGGTGGTTTTTGCGACTGCGTCTGCGGCGAACCGCGACACCACAATCCAAGGTCACCTCGCGATCATACCTGCCCTGCTCTACGCCTGTATTACCATTGTCCGGTGGCCTTGCTGTCTGGACAACTTTTTATCGTTCAACTGAACGCTCTACTTGATTACTGCCATCTCCGGCAGCGATAAGTCTAGTCGACGATAAGGAAAGAGGACACGCTCCACCACCGTTGTTTCAATACACTGAACAGAACAGAATAATTATTTCTTCTTTTAAATCATTGTATAATGTATTCAAATTGTCTAATTTTCCATCTATACTGTTAATTTGTCCAATTTTGATTGTATCGATCGTTTTGATTATCCTGGGGGCCTAGACAAGTGTCAATCGCTCTGTGTCGATTCGATTTCGAAAATTGTTGATCGAACAATTCGTTATCTCAGCGATTCGGATAGTCAAGAATGCCACTTGCCAACGCATTCGTATGGGAATATTGATCAAGTTTTGTTACACAATTTGACATTGTCTAGCACTTAGCGATCAAATACGATCGATCACGTGATATTTCGAAAGCTTATGCCAATTCCATACATTTCGGATTTATCAAATTTCGTCATCGTTAGTGAAAATGTGACATTGTCTAGGCCCCTCAGGTCTTTCTAGAAATAAATTTCTGTAAATTATCAATTCTGGGAATTGAGAAATCCTCCCTTGAAAATTCAACATGTAAATATAAAAGTTACTGCCCCAAACAGTACACACTATCGCAAGTATTTAAAATGAGTAAAAATTCTTACTTCCTCATATCATTTAAAATATTAAAATGTGACATTTTGAAACGGATGTTCTTTCCTTTCGTTCAATTTCCCCTTCTCACTAGAATATCCTTAATTCCTCCCCCTCTTTCTAAATGGCCAATGAGATAAATATAACAGTATATATAATCACTATCAGAATACAGACCTCAACGGCATTATTCTCGATTCTATTAGAGGGTTTAATCTGGAAAAATAATTTCACGCTTATTACAACTTCACACTTTAATGTTACGGACCTGAAAGTATGCGGCAATTACAAAATATATGCGACCAATCTTACTTCAATAGTGTCACGTAATGCATAAAAAATAAAGTACCAGAATCATTTATCGGTGAAGGTAAAGAATTAGGCGGTACCTTTCAAACAGCTGCACCACGCGTATGGTCGACCTTACCCCGATTTCTGTCGAACCCAATTCAATCTCAAATTAAAGCCTTCGAGAATTAATATTTAAGCGTTCACTTTTCTGCTTGCAAAATTTCATTGTGCTTGTTACTGAAAGAGTTGTCTATGAAACTAAAATATGAAAAGTGCGGTTGGGTTATCTATATTAACTGGTAGTTCCAAAAATAATCACAATAATGCACAAATACCAAAGTGTCCACCATTTAAATGAACAGCAGAAGAATTTCTTGCTCAACGACGTTAAATTGATTTATCGAAGTTACATTGCTCTTCTTGAAATATTTCCTGTCGAGGAACGTTATACCTCTGGTAAAATTTTCGTTTAAGGTTTCCAGGCGAGCTGCTCGCATTCTTATTGTCTTGATAGCTCAGTGGTCAGAGCGCCCTCCCTGGCGGTGGGAGACCCAGGTTCGAGTCCCGGTCGAGACCAAGTGGATGCGGGCGAATGGTCTGGTTCCCATTTGCGCGAAAATTTGTAATTAAATTTTAAACACCCCGCCGCGCTTTTCAGATACCTAACTATTAAATCTACATGATACTCTCGATGGTAACTTGATCGAATCGGCGATCTCACAAAGGCCCGCTCGACTGTTTTTCCCCCTCCTGCACCCACCTCCTGTTTTTCCCCGACCGCTCTCACGAGATTCTTATTTAGATTCGCTTCCGTCTGATTGCTCTTGGTAATCTTTTCACTGGGTTATTGAATGTCTTCCCCGTGCGTGTCGAGCACCGACGGAATCTCCCAGAGATCGGCGCCAACGTGAAAAGAATCGGCCGCCGATATCATTTGAAACCACCATTCTCAATTTCTGGTTTAAATGTGGAAAATAAAAGGACGTCCATTGGCTTTGTTTGCGTTTCCATGGGGTTGGACTTGGTAGGTTGCAATCATGACGGCGGTAAACTAAACAGTGGAGTTTCGCATTCATTCATGATGTAGTATACTTATGTAGGTGTATTAGCAACGATATGTTTTGTAAACAGTAAGCAAACATTACGTTCTCGTGATTGATTCGAACAAAAACAATATAGGTACACTAGTAGTTTTGCTTATCTTTGAATTTCTCCATTTTTTCCTACCGTATATTTTCCGAGGACACTTTGCCAATTTAATTTAACAAAAAATATTGATTAGTATTGACCACAGCGAGCGCAAATGGCCATTACTATCGTGAGCTCCGACGTAACTAGATTTGGTCAACCACAGCACTTCGTAATCATTGTAACCTGTTTCCTTGTTCGTCGGTACAATCTAATTTCACGCCAGCTAATTTACAGAGTAATTGGTCGCATTTCAACAATTTGCCATAATAAAACCAAAATTTGCCTTTAAATAATCCTGTTAGTCGCTAATAACGTCTTAGTTTAACAAAGATTTGAAACAAACGTGAATTGTTTGGGCAATGTGTCGGATCGAGCGTAGCGCATCCACGCCACGTAAAAACGGTCCCGATGCATTTACGTTGAAAATAAAATTTGAAGATTTATGCACGGTGAAGAGCGCGACGTTGCGTTGCCGCACGCCGGGCTATTTTCAACCAGGTTATGCTTTAAATAGCGCATTACGATAGGATTTGGTTTCACGAGTTTTTCCCTGTTCTCGGCCTCAGACCGTTACGTTTCTAGTGGCAGCGCCCACACAAAGAATTTTTCCGTGCAATGATTCCCCTGACACTTATTGGCGTAGCCGCCATGAAAACACTTTTACATCTTTTCATAGTTTTATTCTGATGATATTGACGTCAAAAACCTGTTCTTCCGCTGTTCAAAGGTTTTAGATTTTGCTGCCAATAAATGGAGAGGCGGATAACGGATATGTTTTGTTTATTGCAAATGTTGCAATCTTTTAATCATTGTGTTTGATTATGAAATTCATAAACATTTATGAATGTAAAAAGATAAAGGCACCTTCAAAGATATCTCCGCTGTTGGACATTTTCATTTCATATACCTATTCAAAGACAAAGACAGATGGGCTAACACCTACGCGAAAATTAAGAATGATTGTCATTGCGGTACAAGTTTATTTAATTTTTTTAAATATTCTGTAACATGTTGATATCAAAATAAAAAAATATTATGACCTTATTTTCTATCTGCTTGGTTATAATTTGCATAAAAAAACCCCATTATAATATCATCATCATACCTAAATTGTCTCTTCATGTCATTAACGTTTATAACTAGTATGTAGGATGATAATGGGGTAGCAGGTTGGAGGCGACGTTCTACGGTATGAAGGTACCTTTCCGCCTAGTGCCTCAAGAGCCAGAATTCAAATTTAAAACTTGGTAACTGCTAATTCCTCTTGCGCACCTCTGAAAGTGTTCACAATGCATTATGTTGCTGGCAAATAACATGCGACAGAATGAGACCTGAAAATAATGTTTGCCTAAAATGTGCTGCCAGTGAGGGTGCCGTGCTGCTCCGAGGGTCTCGTGCCCCGGCAGCGCGGGGCCGTCGCCGGCGCGGGCCTGAGAGCGGCCGCCGCGCCTGCTTGCTAACCCGGTAGCCGCTTGTGCTTGGCTCCGGGGCGAAACGCCCGGAGAGTAACCAGTGTGTTTTGTTGTTCGCAGAGTTGAGCCCCGCACCGCACCGGCTTGCTCGCTGACCGCCGAGCCGCTAATCTAGCTTTTTACGCGCCCCACCGTCGCCTGCCCAGTCCGCACCGGCCGCCGCCATGCTCGCGCACCAAGCACCGCTCGCCCTCTACTAAACTCAACCGTCAACATCGATAAGAACGCGTGTGATAATAATATTTTAATACTCGCCTAAATAAGCTTGCAACGTCGGTGTCTTTAATTCTAACTTAATTGTAAGATTAATCAACTAGTAAGTAGGTACCTAGCGTGGTAGCCGCGCGTGAATCGCCGCGGAACCGCGTCCCGTGCGTGTGTGTCGTAGTGTAGTGAGGGTGCGCGATCGCAAGCCAGTGGCCGCAGTCTCCCTCCGTGTGACCAGTGCCTGCTGAGAGCGCGCGGGCGCGCTCGCTCCCTGCCGCCTATGCGCCGCACTCGCTCTGCGTAATTGCGTGCGCATCTACCGCCCCTGAATTTTATGGCAGCAATGGCCACCATGGTGAACATGAATAACCTCTTAAACGGCAAGGACTCACGTTGGCTGCAGCTTGAAGTGTGCCGCGAATTTCAAAGGAATAAGTGCTCGCGACCCGATACCGAATGCAAGTTTGCGCATCCCCCGGCTACTGTGGAGGTGCAGAATGGAAGAGTTACCGCCTGCTACGACAGTATCAAGGTGAGTTTTTATATATTTTTATCATTCACTAGTTGACCCTTCAGGCGTCCTATCCAAATTTTCATTCATTCATACCAAAAAGGACGTTAAATTTTTCCTGAACATTTCCCGGGAGCCTTCCATTTTTTTATCGTATGAATCTGATTTGGACTATTATACAAAAATAAAAATAGCCAAATCGTACCAGTGGTGCTCAAGTTATGCCACTAATCAACAAACATATTTTTTTTATAGTATAAATGAGAAGGGGTCGGATAGAGCTTACAATAAATACTTTCAAAAACGTATGCAGCTGTGATTTTTTGGTCGAATAAGAAACAACCCCTCAAGGCGACATTTCGCCGCCTGTATTCCGCTCGCCGACCTCAATCCCAAGGCTAGCTTGAAGTGACGTCATCCCCGCCGCCGTCGCCGTCTTTCGTCTACTATTGTATGGGAATTGGCATAGCGCTAACATAATGAGCAGGACGATGACTCGCAGCCTTAACTTGTTCTCTATACATAATATATTATGTACATGCTCGGTGTTGTTAAGAGGCGAGCATAACGATAACGTCGCATTATCCACAATTATCTGTATAACTCAATATCCAATGCTGCGTAATGTTCGCCAGTTTTGCAATATTCTGTGTATTCAAATGAACGGTAGGTTAGAATTAAATTGTGTTCGTTAGCAAATTTTATGTCAGAAAACATGAATATTTACATCGATTTACACCAAATAAAACGGTTTATCGGTAAGTTTGCTCGGCTATTACGTGCCATAGCGTTATCAACACGGTAGAATGACGTGATAACGGGTAGGTAGGTATTTCGGGCGAATGGAGGGCGATAAAAATTAAAACTGACATGTAAACACGCACCTCCGCCGCTGCATCGCCTCGGGCCACAGGGCCTTATCGCGATTATGTCCACCCGTTTGACTCTCCAAATAACACCGTCCGTTTATTTGACTAAATATACGTAGCTCGTTATCACTTTCAGTATTTTCCTCGTGACCAAAATTGCATTATAGCTCTGAAAACGTAATTCATTATGTTGAATTTTTCAAATTCAAACAAACCGTTTGCTTAACAAATGAAAGCAGATAAATAGAAGGCGTTTTCTCATTTCTTAATACCTATTTCCTTTCGTATTTTCCTTTGATGCTTGGTTGAATAACGCGATCAAGAGATAAAACGCACTGGGATCGGGAGCGAGCCAATGCGCCCGCTAAAGATTTCCACGTCTGCCATCCCGCGTGCGCCATTCAATATGGTCATGTTTCTAAAGTTACGGCTAGCTAGGAATCTAGAATACATCGACGCTGCCAGCTCTATGCAATACGTCAATGCACAATGTGGGCGGTAAAACGATGTGCCTGTTTTTGCTAGCGCTAGTATTTTTATTTCGTACATTTTAAAGCCACCTAGAATGTCAGATGGTATACAGCTGAATTTGATTTAGATTTGGCTGACATCCTATTTCTGTAACTTGTATATTTTCGGAATCGGTCGTCTTTTCTCATCTGATAGTTGATACTTACCAATTAATTTCTAGTCAGTAGTGGATATTGGCTTTCCCCCGATATAATTAACTAGCAACATCAAAGACTGTTTTTAATCCTAAAATAAATCCGGGTTGTGCTGTCTGAACCACCATATATCACGGCCAGCTATCTTGTGTCTCCTGTATGTAGTGAGGCTGTTGGTAATTCGCTTAAAGCCGGCCATGATGTTTAGTCCAAGACTCTAAACAATGAGCTGTCGTTCATTGTGCGGGCTTTGTGCGCGCTGGTGGTATCGTGGTATCGCACCGTCGCCTCCACACTGTCTGCACTCCACAATGCTCTCGCTCCAATGCCATTACCTTATTAATAGGTTATCTCGGGATTTTCTAAGTAGATGAAAATAAAATCTTCTCATATTCCAAAATAAGGTGGATTTTGGCATCCCAAGATATCTGTAACTTTTAACGAAACCAATTTTTTATATTAAAAGACACCATATAGAATATGTCCACGCATTTCAACCCTAAACAGTTTCTATCTGCGCTTAAAGATAAAACCGCACTTAGACCGAGCCGTAGCTCAAGGAAACTTTAAATAATCCCCCGGAGAATGCGAAATAGTGCATCGTACGTCGCTCCGGCGCTAATCTGCACGATAAAAAGCATCTCGACGACGGAGAACGCCGCTTATACTGTTGACCGGCGATGGAGCGTCCAGATATTTAACTGGGGGAACGAAAAAGTAAACAACGGCTTTGTGAGGCGCACTAGTGCTGGCTCTTTGAGCAGCCGGCCCGGCGTCCACTGGACCGCCATCCGCCTAATCGGGTAAAGCGAAAACTTCGTTCTTTCATCGCTGAAACCTGAAACGGTGTTGTTATTCGATTTTCCCCTGATATAATAAAGGTGGTGTGTCTGTTGCGAGAAGCTAATAAAGCGGTCGAGTGCTGGGTGAGCTCGTGCAATTTGTAGAATGCACACATTGCGCTTTGGGAGACATACAAACACTAGTTGTCTGTTTTTATATGATTGTAGAGGAGGAATGGAAATGATTTTGTACTTCTGTTTTAATAGACATTGAAAAGGAGGAAATTTTCAATGCGCTTACTAATAATATCTACTATGAACAATTTTAATTTGTTGGAATGCCACAAGGCTACATTATATGTCCTTCACTGTTCACATTGGTTAAATATTGATCTTCTTCTTTTCGTGTGGTTAGTGACTAACCTGGTGTCAGAGTTTTAATGCTGCCCGTGGGCCTCTGACTTAGCATCACATACTGTTGAGAAAAATCTCTCAAGCATGCCGGTTTCCTCACGATGTTTTCCTTCACCGATTTTTAAGCAAGTGATAATTATACAATACGCACATGAATCTGAAAAGTCAGAGGTGCGTGTCTTGGGTTCGAACTCGAGACCTATGACTTGGCAGTCCGACGGTAAATATTGATCATAAATTCCGTCCCAATCAACCCCTAAACTGTAGGTATGTGTAAGTATTTCATCAAACAAACCGAATGATATCCCACAAAAGTTGTCACAGCCTCAGTACGTTCGTAATCGCGGGCTGATCAAACAAACCAGCGGCTCATCCCGAGTCCCGCGCCGCCGCGCCTTTCGCGAAACGTCTCCCGTGATTAAGCCTTCAATTACGCGATATGACAGGGGGGTCATATTTGATTAGGCTACGTGTTGTGTTGATTAAACCGAGCTTATTGCCTTATTCACTTAACCTCACCCACGCTGCTGATATCTACCTGGCCGGTTGATGCGCCGTATTGTCAAACCGGATTCGCGAACATCTCAACGCATCACCTCCGACTCTCAATTTGCTGACATTAAAACGACCATGAAACACTGACCGCGAGCCATGACGTAGGCGTTAGTAGAGACACAAGTTTTAATATTCGTGTCGGTATTTTGGTGAGTAGGTAAATATATAACGTGGTTGCATCAATTTACTTAATAGAACTAGCACTGGTTATGTCATGCGTCGATACGTTGTCGTGGTCGTCTTGCGAAATCAACGAGACAATGATTTCATCTTAGTCAACTAGTTTCTTGTAGTTGACCAAGGCATTCTCTTAGCAGTTTTTACAATACTACTAGCGACTCACCTTTGCTTCGCACGGCTTTTACGATTTGAGAAAACATCGAGATTTCTTTATTATACAGGGTGGAATTTTGTAATGCCCCCTGGAGGGAAAGTACTCTTAATACTGTAGATAGAAAATTTTACTCAAAGGAAACATTCCTTTATTTTTGAATAGAAAGAAAACTGCATTCAAAGATACATTTGTGTATCCAAGAAAATGGACCCCATTTCGAGCAACTAATTAATTAGTTTACAATTTTTTGTAAATAATTAAAGATTTCATGGTTTTCCTATCATTTAATTTATCAAGTTTGCTCGAGAGATTTTATCCTTATAATTGATACTAACGATCGCGGCAATAAAAGTACAGTGTGTACTTTTTGCAGATTTTAGTCAGTTCGATTCCCGGGTGTGGCAAGCGATTTTTTGGAAATCTTTGAATGCAGTTTTCTTTCTATTCAAAAATAAAGGAATGTTTCCTTTGAGTAAAATTTTCTATCTATAGTATTAAGAGTACTTTCCCTCCAGGGGGCATTACAAAATTCCACCCTGTATATGAATATGTTAGACTTACATAAGATAAGCCTCCCGGAATAAATTTTCTAAATGATGGTTTAAACCGCATAAAAATCCATTGCGTAGTTTAGACGAACATCGTGATCACACTTAATAAATACGAAAAGCGATTTTAATTTACAACATTACATTTTAATGTAGTCTCTGAAAATATCCGTGATATAAGTTGGCGTGTTGGAAAATTAGGAAAAGCTTTAATTACAGTTTATTAAACGATTATGCTACATATACTTACCTTAATTATTTACCAAGTTAGCAAACATTTTCTGAGCTACAAATTAATTAAAAACTTACAAGCAGGTTGTAACTACAAACCATTTGTAACTACAAACTCTTTGTTTAAATATCCATATCAGAAAACCTACGCTCACTGTGAAATACCTGCACGCATAATAATGTACTTTGTAAAGAGCATCAGTGAAAGGGTGCGTGGGTTCACGTGGTCTCTGTTCGCACAGCTTGCAGTATAGTTGCCATACGTGGGAGTGATAGATGCACCGGGCGTCGTCGCCACACTCAACACTCGAAATAGAAGTCCACAACCAACTCGTCCACCCACGCGCTCGCTTTCATCGCACAACTGAATTGTAAACTCACTGCTGAAGACGAAATCCCTCCACTTTGCAAACTCACACGAACTCAACGCAACTTTATATCCCGGTGTAAACGAATATAATGCTACACGCCGATGACTATCACTCCATGCCTCCGGTTAAACACAAACAAGATATTACACAACGCGCACAGTGCGAAATTAGCGAAATAGCGCGCTGAAATCCCTACCCCCCAGTTCTCGGAAAGTATAAATCGCTTCCCACAATCAGTACTCAGTAACCGCGCGATATTGTGAAATTTTCCCGCTGACCTATATTTTTATTTTTGGAACTCATTTGAATTGATCTTTCGGCGAATTTACCAATATCCAAAGGGATTTCATTGCCATTTATAAACATTTTTAAAAATAAAAGAATCCTTTGATAAACTCCGATCACCTCAACTCGGCCGTTTTGCAAATGAGCAAAACTACAGCTAACAAATCTGGAGCAAAAGCTATTGCTTTGGGTACTCCTCTGAAGGGGTTTTCAAAACTCGCCTGCCAAGTGTACCGCTGCAGAACATTCAGAGAATTGGGGGCATTTAAAAGCTGCCAGTAATCTCGTCTGGCTAGCTTCGTACGCCACGCTGAACTTGCTGTTTCATATGTCGGATAACTTTATGGGCTGCTAAACACCGGATTGTACTAAACAACAAACCTTCTACACCAAAAATAGCTTTAATGATTCCCCAATATTATATCTTACAAAGCCGTATATCCTATTAAGCACAAAATTATTATCTGCCGTGCCAATCATGACGAATATTACCCAGTACAACGTGTAATTAGCAGATAAATCACACTCAGAGATGGTATCATAAAGTATGTAATTATAAAGCGAAATAAAATAGTCTCATAATTAACCTAGAAGTCCATTTTGTACACTGATTTATAAACAAGGTCACCAATCTCGGACTGGAGATTGTTCGTGAACCTTCACGCGTTGTAGATAGGTAAGTAGACTTGGCCGAGACGGCGGGCTTTGTCAGAATAGCAGGCACCGTTACGTGATTCATTATTATAGATATATGTATGTCTGTCCGCTCCGTCCGTCCAGCCTCCGAGACCGCAATGACGAGAAATTAGCTATGGAATGTTTACTGCCTACGTGGTGCACTTAGAATCTGTAATTGAACACAGACGTATAATATTTACAGGAACGATCAAACGGGTTTTGATAAAGTCATTCATCGTCTGAACGATATTTAGCGCCTAATTGGACATCATCCAGATCTCGATGCATTCGATATGCCATTATCTATCAAATGTTTATTCATTAGACACGACGGCGACTAGACTAGTCAGACAGAAAATCTTAATATGCTAACGTAATAAATCCTTAAATAGCATTGGAGATAATGAACACTAATGAAGACATTTCATTAAGAGTATTTATGGAGCTCAATTTAGGACCTGTACGATCCATCGGGCAGGGTAGCGTTTTGCGAGCGAACGCTCATTAAGTTTGTGCAGCCGTGAGCGTTGTGGGCGCACTCGTCGCGTGCTATCGTTTGCATTAGTTTTTAAAAATCACTTAATCTGACCTGGATTGAACGCCAGCATGCTTCAAGTAATTGCTGCATAAATTGTCGTTCTCGTTTTAATTGTACCAGGTTTTCGGTGGCTCTCTTCTTCGTGTTGACTAT
The DNA here is from genome assembly GCA_951799385.1 of Hyppa rectilinea. Lineage (NCBI taxonomy): Eukaryota > Metazoa > Arthropoda > Insecta > Lepidoptera > Noctuidae > Hyppa > Hyppa rectilinea. The sequence goes on along the minus strand of OX637306.1, from coordinate 8,536,247 downwards.
TATTAATGTGCATATGTTTACGTATGCATTATGTTTTGTAGTCCTTAAAATCTTGCCAAGTAAGTATTTACGTCAAAAGAATCACAAAATAAATATTTTTGTGATTCTAAATGCTCGCAGCAAATGGAGCAATCAAGATACTCCAACCATGCGGAACGTTGTCTTGTGTTAAGACTTGCGATTGTGTGTGATTCTTTTATGAGGACCGGGATCTAAAGTCGTTACGTAGTTATAAATAACTGATTTTAATAAGATGTCCAACTTTCTCGTTGCGTGATAAGTGGGGTGTCACGTTCCGTTCGCTCTCAGATTTCGCCACTCGCCGCTCAAATTGCACTCGGTCTGGCGTTCGTGCGCACTTCATGCACTTAGCCAACGACTCGATATTACAACATTAATTGTAAATTACTCGATATTACAACACTAATTGTCAATAAGACTTTATTATTTCTCTTGCAATCATTGACATAAAACATTCTTTCTCTCCGACGTATGATCAATTTTATACGCTGAAAAATGTTTTTCGGCGATGTCCGCTGAATTTGTGCTTTCTAAAAACGTCACTCTCTAAATTTAATCTTTCCACCGAGCGCAGAGCGCGGATGAAAAATACTGTCGTGCCGTGTCCATTAGGTAAAGTATATTTTTAGATGGTATTCTCGGCTACATAAACTTTCATTCCTCTTTCAGTTAATATCACTATTAAGGCTTTTAAATTGAATCAGCGTAATAGCAGAAACTAACCCTTAATGTCCATTAGTGGAGGTCTCTTCCGGGCATGATTTTAGTAGAATGAAGATCGAATGGACTATTCCCACTATAGCATTTCCAGAGTCGTCAATAAAAAATGCCACGAATCGTTCGCGAATGAGGAGGGGCGGCGTGCGGCGCATTCCTACATGCCGCGCATTTCCATCCGATATTGCGCCGCCATTATGCCCTGCTCCTCGGCTCCCTCACCCCGCCGCCCTTTAATTAAACGGTGAGGCCCGAGAGACACGTCTCCACCACCAACGTAGAAAACCACGTAAAGCGCTCCAAAGTTATTTTCTTCGGTTCAGTCCATCCTTTTGATAACTAACTTGAATTTCTTTCTTACGTTACCATAACATCCACAGCCCACATGACAGCTAAGCATTTAGCAATGATAGCAATTATAGAACCACTTAGCTCTTAAAATACTTCTTTCTAAAATCCTTTACATGTGAAAAAGAAAAATAACAGCCCGTAAACACAGCTCAGCAGTAATTTTTCGCCCGGGTGTAATGGTAAGCAAAATAGGCTCGCTACATTCGTTGTTTCCATGGCAATGGCTAGGTGAAACAATGCGTGTAATTCGACGACATTAACCTCCTTTCTCGACACATCCGCGTAATAAAATAAAGGCGGCTCCGACAGGGCTCGTAATGACGCCAGAGGCCCCGGAGTCGGGTGTAGGGTGTAATGAGCGCGACTTATCTGCGCTCATTTGCATGTCGAGTATCAGCCTCGACCTTGGCACCTCGCTTGCATCACGATTCACGTACACAACGTGCCGAATTCGACGCCGCGCTGGACGCACGGTTACGTCATCCGCCGCCGCCAGTGCGAGACCATTACGCGATAGCGAAAGTCATAGTCTAACCCTTTACGGCAATATTGAACAACTCCAGTTTACAGTATCGGACAATCAGACCGATCATGTGGACCTAGTCGCCCTATAAGGACACTATTTACTAAGTTGGTCTAGCCATATAGTGTAAAGTTACGTGTGCCAATAAATTATGCCTCCACTCCGAGGTTTATGTATCGCATTCGACAAGTTACCATCCTAAATCATACACGTATGACAGTAAATAGCTTTCCGATGTTGATTTTGATTACTTTTGGTGGCACAGATGTTGACACTTTTGCATCATATTTATTCCGTTTCCGATATTTGTAAGGAAAACATGTTACTTTCATCAGGAAAACAGATTCATTTTATCCATCTATCATAACTACCGATAAATGCCAATGTGTGGACTCACTTTAAGTTTTATATCTCTTGATTGAACAAGCGAATTGGACACTAACAATAAAATATGAAAGTATGTCCCCATAAGATTGGCTAGCCGTATACTAAGTGATTGGTCACGAATCGACGCAACCATTTGATACATTGCTCCGACCAGAACAATGAATCGCATCAGGCATCACTTTCCTCAATTCTTTTTTCTCTTCTCTCATTACTACCAAACTAACAAACGTTTTAATTAATCGTCACCATGTCGTGATATGTTGGTAATTCATTTAGCTTATGGTTTTCAGGCTACTTTTATGAATTTCTTAGACTTTTTCCTACAATCCATCTCTCGATACAGTTGACGATAAATCTGAGTGTCTGGGGGCTTAACACTGTCGGAGCAGATCGTTATCCATACTTAGGTCGCTACTCACCGTTTCGCTGAATAACTTAGATCGACAGGCAATCGCTTCGCAAAAGTGCATTTTCAGCCGGAGGCGAGGCGCGGGCTCGATGTGCCACGCTTTAGCCCCGACGACGCTTTACATGACAATTGCGATGTCCCCGGGGCGAGAGTCGTCGTCGCGACTCTCAGATGCTCCAGTGGCGTCGCTATCTCGGCGTTTCACTACCTCGTGCAATATCGAATGTTTTATTAAAAATGAACCCTGTATTTGTACGTGTGTACATGTAAACCCTCGTCTGCGTAGTTGCTATATGAAGAGAAAGTGACTATAAGTAATATAAATTTTTTGCTCACGAGTCAGTGAAAGGTGTGAAAGTCGAGCCGGGAGTTTGAGAATTACTCGTGACGATTAAAGTTACATAATTTGGGGGAACTGAGTCGAAGTGCACTTCGTCAGCCCGTTCCCAACGGTCAATAAAAGAGAAGAAGACGGAGAGTTCGGGCTGTTCTTTCACGACTACGTTTGCATAATTGAATACGTTCACTAGTCGCGTCACGCGCGCCTCCATCCAACTTAGCATCCTTAATTGGCCTACGTATTATTTGCCAATTAAAGTGAATTCTCATAGCGGACGTGACACGAAACCTGTATGGATTTTCCTGGAAAGAGAATTGTCTGCTTAGGAACTCCCCCTTAATTATTGTAGATACGCAAATAAGTCCTCCCACAATTTCTAGTTATTCATTATATATGCATTGTCAATTCATGTCCGACCTGATCGTATACATATAACCGGTGACGTGCTGCTCGTAAATAGATTCACTCGCCGCGACATAAACAAAGCCTACGCTAATGACACGCCGTCTATAAATAATGACACATCCAAATGACTCATAAACTGGCCACCTTAGAATATGTGCCCGCTCTATAAAAAAAACTTTCTACCAAGTGCACTGACATTATTGGTTGAGAGTTGCGAAACCTGCCTTACAAGTTATGAGATATAAAGGATATAGAGCGCGCTTATACACTCCAAACCGCCATACTTGATTGCAATGTGGTTACTAAGAACGCATTGGATATTTCAGTTACTTACATAAGGAAGTATAAAGATATCCTGGAAAAATCTGAAGCAACTTTTATGATTCAGATTAAATTGGAACTTGAAACAGAAAGCAACGCGAGACGGATACACACAGAATCTAGTACCATATCGGCACCATTTAGAACTGGATAATTTTAACTTGCTATCGATATCAATAATAAACGAGTCGATCGTGATTTCAACAAGTATCCATATTGAACACGTTATTGCCACACATAGCTTCGAGTAATTTAAGAACACATGGTGATTGTTTAGATCAGCCGATCCAGGAAAGGAAAAACGCATTAACGGAACATAAATCACCGAGAGTTCTTTGCGAATGACGCAGATTGTAGTTAGTTTACATCTCTTGACACACACGTTACACAACTTCACAATATTTTTACCGACCACTACGAAGAGTTGGGATTCAAGGCCAGCGCTCCGTAGGAATCGAGTTCCTGATCCGTCCGGGATGCCTCTCGCTCGCTCCCGCCTGGCCGCCAGGAATGCGTGCAAAATAAACAAGTATAACCGGTTTCGTTTCGCATCGTGCGCTTTGCCCACTCCAAGCCAGACGCAGTCTTTTCTCTAATCCCATATTTAACAACTTGTGTATTCACAAAGAACTTTATGTGATGTACATCCACCAATCGATGCAGTGACCAGCCGTGTGAGATAAGTTAGCGTTTGTACCAACTTATTACACGTATGCACACAGCTAAACGCGGCGAACTGTCGGTTTTATTATTGAAACGCGTTCTAGATTTGCTCTATTTTCATTTTAATTAGTTACGATGGCGGGATTTAGATCTTGACGTTCCTCATTTATGTATTCCAATTCGAAATTCCAAGTTAATGTTTGCATATTGAAACATTAATTTCATAGCATAGCATTACACTGTGTAAAATCTACGCCATCCATTCCATTTAACTATCGAGCGAACTATTTTTAGACCTGAAAATCGATGCATCGCCTTCGCCCTTCAAATGTCGTGCAATGGCAGAACCATTTATTGCGTTGTATTTGACATGATTGAACTTTGGAACAATGTTATTGTCCACAAGTGTTTTACAACTGCTCTAATAATAATCATCTTTTTTTGCGTGCCTTTGTCTTATGTTACTTGGGGTTAGCTCAAAATGCTTTCTTTTCCTTTCTCCCAAATAATGAATAAAATTCTTTCCGAAAAATAAAAGTCCTTACGGGTCGTTTGTTCTGCAGCTTTTTTATGGTACAAGAGCTATGTCATTATTTATGGTGCAAAAAGCGGAACATGGAGCATCCGACAATGTGTTACCGTTCACGGCTACCGGCTACGATAGATAGATAGCTCATATATCTCCCGACTGCGTGTGAAGTATTGCCGCTGATCACACCTCACTACAAACTAATCAGCCACGACACATTATACCCCCTCATTATCTATAATAAATGTCACGTGCTACGTAGTAAAAACTGTTCTAAAGAAACTAATCGCTTTGGTTGGCCTTTTTAACATAACCACATGAACGCGATATCGTATTTACAATTTCCTGCAAAATATCTGCTATCGTCCATTGATCGTTCGTTCCAACATCGTGTTTCCGGAAAACATAAACTAGATAAACTGCCGTACGTGAAACGTAGTTTGATAATTTACTTTGAATCGTTTGATTAAATCGTATTACACGAGGAAGTCGTTGATGAAGCACCCGAAATAATGTGACAGTGTCGTTTTTACTATGGTGTTTACATTCCGTGGCGTTGTCGTGTTACGTCGTGAGATGCCCCACTCAATTAGCGCGAGGCGAGGACGAGTGCCGACTGACAGTCGCGCCCGCTCCACCATTCTTGTTAAGTGGTGAGCATTCATTATTTAGCAACACTTCAACTACAGTTTTCGTTGCCTTTTTTCACCTTTTATGAACTGAAGTTCTGTTTCCGAACGCTGCCCGAGTCACGAAAGCTTCCTTGAGTGTTATTGAGATTTGAGGATCATGCTTTTAACTTTTTTTGAGCATCTACTTTGAGTGGTACCTGATCCACTTAAATAAAATCTTAGCCGAAGCCAACTTCTTGCATTGGATGATTAGAATTCTACTTAATTACAAATGAAACCAGTTTAATGACATCGCGATCATTTCGCAATCTCGATATTAAAATCTGGACCCTGGCCGGATCGCGTGATATTGATCATTATTGTCTTTTTCGGTTCTTGTGGAACGACGTGAAATTAATAGCTCTTTGGATTGTTCTACCTTTTTCTGTTCAGTAGTTTTTGGCGAAGCTGATATTAAGTATGTATCTGCTAATTGGTTTATTGCCCTGTATGTCGTCAGATTGCTTTCGTAGCAATTATTTTTCTTTATATTCATAGAATAAACAACAGACGGAAATAAAAGTGTTCTCAATCAATCATTCTTATTTTCTGTAAGTAGACCAAAATATTTCCATTTTATAAAATTGATCAACTCCTATTACTTAAATACTCCGGAGTTAAATTCCGGCGCGCACCTACCTCACAAACATCGTAATTAAAAATAAGTCCACAGTTTGGAGTAATTTATCAATTATTCAGCGCCCCAAGTTTGCACACAATTAACTTGATGAGATTTTTTTAAGTACAAAGCGAGTGTTTCACCGTCGGAATTATCGCGGCACAGTAGAGCTGAGTTTTTGTCGGCAGGTTCGTTAGTCGCGAGGTGACGCCGCTACAGTACGTCCTCGTGCTCAAGTGCGCTCCTTCAACTCTTTAACTACCTACATGAAGGACACTTCACAGTGCACTCGCCTATTACAAACTGCGCTTTTAATGGTTTGCGCCGATTTTAATTATTTTCGCCATTTTTGGCTCATTTCGTTCGTATCTGGAAAAGAGCTATAAGCTAGTACCCGTGTAGGAGAAGTTTTTGTAACGGCGTCGTTTTTATTTTTAAGTCTAGTCTGTTTTAAATTTCGGCTGTACTGTACTGTTAGTAGTTACTTGTACCATGAAGTCTAAACTTTTGCTTATTTTAAAGTAATTCTTTTAAAGTAGTAAGCATCCAGGATAATGAGACACTCGGTCCGAACCTCAGGACGAGCACTCTTCAACACAAGAGGACTGGCAGGACCTAGCTCCGATCCCTAACGAAGATGTTCAAAGGATTTGTTGGACTTAACCGTAACCATCATCACTTCGATTTACACGGCTGAAACGTTACACAGAATGTTACAGCCGTATTCACACACACAAATACACTCATTCCGTTATCGCAATAAACTCATATTCGGGCGATAATCCCGTTAGTTTGCAATAGGCTGACCGCGTTGGATGCAGCACCAACAAAATCTATTAAGTGCGCTAGCTCGCTCCAGCTCAGCGTGCGATAATGCAAGCGTTGTAGCGGCCCCCACGGCTCGCGACTAAACGTTCGCGTGTGCTCCACGACCGCGGATTACCACACGCACAATATCCACCAAATTGGATAATACACTTAAAATACAATCGTGCTATGAACGCGCTGTAATCTAGTGACGCGGCTGCCGATGAGCATATTAATTTGTCGCGGGAATAGGATTAGCGGGTGCCGGGGGGGCGAGCGGCGGGGGCCGTGATGCGATCACAGGCTTACTGTGCCGATCCAAAGTACCGACGCGATGCTCTTAAAATTACCGCCTCTTGTATTTTGATAGGTAATTGTCTAGTCCCAACAACGTATGTTGTTTCCAGTTTGTTAACACAACTACATGCACAATTTGCACAATTATCTGCTCTGATCGAAATGTCAACATTTCAGATTTAACATTGTCCTTTCATTCAACAACGGAAATAAAAACAAACTACGAAGATATCGCTAGGCTAGCGTGGCTATCACCGGCTTGGCTAGTTTAAACGCTTTTTGCGAGTTGGATGGACAAAACTGTGGGGGCTAGTTTGGAACGGCGATATTTCTTAGTTTGACAGCGGGATCGCGGTGGTGAAGTGTTGCGCGCCTTCGCCGCGCCGCCGGCTTCGTCTTGCAACTTTCAAAGCGTCGCGCCGGAGTGTTTCGCCTCGCCAAAAGTTTGAAACTGTACACTTTATGTTCTTTATTGTCTTCGCGAGACTCGTCTATCTGCGTAAAATTTAAACGTCTACTTTTCTCAACAAATCACAGTGTGTTAACTTCATCGCTTTGAAGTTTTCACATAAACGTTCAACGGACATTAAGGACTTCACAATAGCTTCCCGATGGCACGTAACGAACAAACAAGCATCTGGTTGTAATCTCCTAGCAACAACAGAGAGACCGTTAAGTCTCTTATGCGCTGTGGACACGCTACTGGTTTTTCAGAAAGCCCCGCCCTTCGTGTGTCCTCTCTTAACGCTCCTCCCTTCGTGTCTCTTGCTGCCCTACTTGTTGAACAACACGTTGAATGCTTAGGAATTTACGTCTCGTATGATTCGCTGCTCACCTTTATAGAAACTAAATCATAGAAAAGGTTTGTAAAGGGTCATTATGTCGCGTTAGTCGCAAAGGGCAGGGAGGTATAGTTTGAGGAGGTCACTTCTATTGAGTGAACAACTTGAAAAGTGTCGTTGGTAAGTCAACAAGAAGAACCCTGGCGCGGTCGGTCTGTACCCGTGTCAGCTTAAATCGAAATTTCGCCGTGGGTCGCGGCGGATAGCGCCAGTTAACTTGTAACTCACTTTTGATGTATCGTTGTTTTTGTAGAGTTGGAAGCCTTGTAAACATCGCAACAGGAAACTTTTGGGTCGCCTGTCCACCGTTTCAGATACGTTGGCGAGATTAAAAGACTTCTTTCAAAATTCGCTTGTACAGGTTGGATTGCTGTCGCGCAGATTTTGTTCGAATTCATTCATAATTGTATCTTAAAATTGGCCCCAGATTCAGTTTACATTCGGTCCGAAAGACTTAATGAATGGCGTCAGATTGTAGAGCGGCATCATTGTGCAGTATTACACCAGCGGGGACCGATAATAAAACAATGCTCGAACCCGACGGTTTTACGAGCTGATCTCGAGCGTAGATAGTGACGGCAGGGAATAAACAGCGCGTAAAGTCATCTGTGTTTAAACTCACTAACGTTTCCTACATCTATGCAGAAATAGCTGGCGAATATGAGTTGTACCAACTTGTACCTACTTGCATGACCTCGATATATGAATGGCTCGAATAGACGCATCTGCATTAGAATCGGACATCGTAAGCATTAAAAAGACACGTGCGTATGTAGTAACAAATGTAAATAAGTCACGTCCACATAATAGTTACTATTAGAATGGATTCGTAATAGATGACTAAGAAGCTTGGCTTTAATTACTAATAAACAGCTACTATTTGGTCGGTTTCATTGTGTGTTAAACCCTTTATTAAATATTTAACGTCTCATTAGTAACTTTGTTTGGCACATACGTTTGGTAAGATTCAGGTCCGTAGGGTAGTGTGAAATGTAGGCAAATTGTAAAGGTCTGTCCGATCCGTCGTGTCGGGTACTTATAATCAGCATATGATCATAGCAATAGGCGGGTAAGTGTGCTCTCCAGTCGGCTTCTACGGTTTTATGTAAATGGCCGCCGATAAACCGAGCTCCACCCGCGCGGCGACGCTCATTTGCATTCATAGGCTCGTAACCCTTCCTCGCTCTTCCACCGCTTATGCAGCCTCATCCGCAGCGCTCCAGCGTAAAACTGCTGCTTTGCCTTTTGCACGATAATTTACGACTCCCCATGTAATACGTCCAGCCGATATGAGTTCGGCGTGTATCTTCCGAGCGTGAGGTCGCGGTGCTGCCGTTCGATTTACATATTATATTAAACTCGCCGTCGCCCGAAGTCCCTATTCCTCTTCGCCACCGGCCGTTACGCTCCAACTTTTCTCAATTTTTCCGCCCATAAAGCGCCCGAAACGAAAGTTTCTCAGTCCGCTGCGTGAGGTCGAGTGTAAATACACTTTTTATAATGTACTTAGTCACTCTGTCGCCTATATCACAAAAAAGACTCCAGTTTAATAAGGACCTTCACTGTGGCTTCAGTTTTTTTAATTAACACAAAAAATATTTGTTATTTCAGCCTAAAACCATCACGTGTAAATTGAAACTGACGATGTTAACATAATAAAGTCAAACACGTATTAATTAGACATCGTTTACCACAGAGTATCAGTTACATGTTGAAACATAACTTGTTTAATTTCTGATTAAATTTCGCTCGCATTTCCGCTTGATATGCAATAGGGCTGCCGCTTTTACACTCTATTCTGATTTATAGCAGACTGAACTGAATGAGAAAACTACATTTGTAGCATTACGAAATGTTATGAGAAATGTTAGCCTGTAAACAGTACCTGCCGAGTCAAGCTATAGTAAACAGTCGCTTGCACTGGTCGCAGAAGTAGCGTTGCCGTCATCATGGGTCGAGCTATAACGACCGCTTCATGTCTGACACGCACGAACGTACCTACAGACGTCTGGCGCGCTCGCCTCGCACCTGTGTAAGCAACGAAAGTTACTGACCTTGACTGGAGACCATTCAATAACACGTGCATTGTCTTCCACGCTCAGTTTCGTCCATTTTCCTAGAATTCTTGCAATATTTACATACAACAGTGCTAGACACGGCGAAAATCCAGCGATTACCATTTGTCTTCTTCTGAAACATAAAAATCTTTTCTATTAAATATACTGTAGTAAGGAAAAATGTTTAAGTTATTTCGTCTGGAACATAAAAATATTTTAATTGTTATACGTTCTGTAGACAAACGATGACAGTTGAAAGCACTCTGATGGAAGCTCGCGTGACACGTAAGCAACCCCCTTCAGCGGCCCCTCTCGTTAAAACTTTCCCAAATATGACGCACGCTTGCAACCCTTTGTGTCATTTTCCTCGGCCCCCATTACTTAGACGACCACAGTCTTCGACTCAATCGCATTCCACATTCTATCTAAGTTAAAGTATCGCAGTTTTTATGTCTCGTCGACTTCTCACCACGAAGTTTCTTTTTGTAGCCTGATCCTATGATTTGGTCGTAATAGCGGGTGGATCAAAGATCCGTTGGGGTGCACGGGACGCCGCCGGTTGACTCTCTGGCCCGATAGCGTCAATCTAACGCTCAATTAGCCGAATGCGATTATCCGATTCGGATCCAGAATCGCGGGCGTCTCCGGCGCGCCTCCCCAAGACAAGCGCGCCAACTTTATTAATTAAGCCGTGTCTTATCTCTTGTTAGCACTCATTCTATTATTTGTCTTTTCACCGCTCATTTCCATAATTTCATCGGCGAGTAATTACTTACCACTAACGCGGAGCATTTCTCATTGTGTTTGCATATTTTGCCGTCATTTGCATTGTAAACTTCACCTAAATAAAGTTAAACTCAGATGATGATGGAGACCATTTGCAGATCGTTACTTATTATAGAGTACTGCTCTGAGATTCCACCGGCTATCACTTTCCACTGGTTCTTCATTACAAACGTGATGTTTGCATTCTAACAAACGCCGACTCGCTCATCTGTATATAGTTGGACCATTGTTTTCCGCTTCTGTGAGGAATGGCTTTTGTTGTTAAAATGATGCGTCAGTTGAGGACAGTGGGGGAGGGCGTGGGTTGTGGGCGAGCGTCCTCTCTCCCCCGCTGTGTGTTTAATTAGCTTAATTGACATCGCGAGGCGCGGTGTCCAAGCGTTTGTTTGCGATATCGCGTTACCGCACCCGCCGGCGCGCCGTCCGCCCCGTCGACGCCGTAACCGATGTCGCTGTCGCACTACTCAAAGGATTAAATCACAACTACACATTTGTCTACTAAAACAATCGTCTCCATTGCGTAGAGTGCATCACATAACCCCATGTACCCTTTCTGAACAAAAATCATAAATAATAAAATGTAATCTGTATTTGTAAAAACGCCACGTCGCGTCGGCGTCGGTATCGAAGAAGCGCGTGCGGAGTCACCCAAATGCCTAGTCAGCATGGCGTCATACGGTGTCTAAAATACATTCCGATTCCGCTCTTCCTCTTCCCTTGCGAAAAGGTAAAACTGCTACGAAATTTTTCCTTAAATTGCCCGGAGAATAAATTGTAGTCCGTACGTGAACTGAGCTTTAATGATCCTTTATGGTGCACAGCTCCACAATTTTGAATAGTTCCTTCTTATCTGACAGTCCAATAAGTATAGGGCGCATAAAGCTATATTTTTTACTCGAGCATTTTGTATGATGATTCATTCAAAATACGTAGGCAGCTTTTGTTGTAGTTCCATACAATATACAAAGGCTAATAGTCTCCCTATAAACTTTGCTGCAGCTTTTGCGATCGGCCATTTCAATTAATATCTCCAGTCGTTTCCATCATAGCCAGTGCGTGTGATTAATCTCACCGAACAAAGAAGTCCGTTTCCGCGAGCCCTGCACACTATCGATCATTCACCTCCTCGAATAAAAATAATAATAAATAATAGGGGCGACCCCATTGTCCAAACGAGGCGTGCGTGTCAGCGATACTTTCAGCTATTTGATGTAATGTCAACTGACTTGCTGGGACTCCAATACTCCATACACCTACGCCATTCACCCATTTCTTTTGTTAATTATCGTGAGACCCAAGGTCGCTATACTTTCAATGATCAAGCGTTCTCATGTTTTTATCGTTTATCGTGCGCGAGTCTCGTAATATAATGAAATATGAGTAAGTGTACGCTTTACCCAATATGCACGATCTGGATATCTTAAGAAATGTCGCACATGTTCTCCAAATAAGTAATATTTTCCTTTTTCCTGAAACGGAAATGTCTGTGTGTTTCATCGCTACATAATAAGCTCAATCATTTTAGCTTACTACACAGTACAAGTTTGATGGATGATCATGGAAGGGCCGCCCCACCCTGCGTGCCTCACATCAACGCCACTATAGAACAGGTCACCTCTTTGACACACATCCAACGGCACTCATTCTACTTTATGATACATCAATGAGACTTAATTCCCGCATAATGAACTCGTACCATGTGATTGTACGTTAATGAAGCTGCTCTTTATAGAGCTTCTGAGCCTCACTGTCTCCACTCCCTGCCATGGTTCACGGTAGCCGCACTCTGCACATAAATAACTTTATATGAGCGCTCTAAATCTCATTACGGCCACTGTAATAGCTTCTAAGGCTCCGTTGTCGGCTGTGACGGGAATACAAAGCAAGCCTGATTTATTTTCTCAAATTAATCTTTGAAGTAACTTGGGGTCAATCCTTCGTTTTGAAAATGTACGCTTTAAACATACGATTGAAAAGAGTAACGGCTCTTGTTTGTATCTAAATATCCGATACGAATTGCAGGCTATTTTATTACAGTTTCGACTGTACACGTCGTGAGGTGTTTGCAAAATCGAACGCGCAAAGAAGCGTCCACGCTCACTAGCTATACGCGTAGCCCACAACGTGTGCGCTCCGATAGCGTAATACCTAAACAAATGGCCTTCTTTGTCGCCTTTTTATTTTAGATACGTGAGTTATGTTGCTAAGAGGTCCGTGCGTTATTCAGATGGCTGAAGGTTGTAGCGAGAATGTCTTGTCTGTTAAATTTATTTATTACCCGTTTTAACTTAACCAAGTGGCCGGGAAAAAATAAGAGCGTCCAGAATGCTGCAATTTGACTTTATTTTGCAGTCTCGGTCGGTATAGCATCGCTTTCAATCGCTAGTCGATAATTGGTAAGAATCGAGTTCTCTGCAAATATCCTTCAATGAGAACTGCCCTATCAATGTTAGTGCACTAAGATTTTTCTTTTTAATTTGCACAGATGTGCAATAATTTATTCCAGCTTAGTCATATTACTTATAGTTTACAAAATAATATTTATAGGATGACCCTTTCTTTGATAATTACGTAGCGCTTTAGGAAAAAAATTTCTGCTACGACACTTGTCTACGAAATCTTGCTACGCGTCGTAGGCGTAGCTACGAAACTTTGACAGAACATCTGTCGGGCGATTAAGAAATTCTTAATGTATTGCAAATTACATATATTATATTGGTTTCTCAACACATTGACATCTTTATTACACATGCTGCAGACAAAAGCTCTCAATTTACAATATAATTTACAGCCATGTACTTACGCATGTTGATCGAGTTAGTGTGCATTCGATTATGCCATTCAAGAATGTTGTGCTATAAATGTTCTAGTTTGCGAGCATACGTTGTAACAAAACATTAAGCTTAATCAAACAACGCGATATTCGTGTTGCGCGTTTCAATTTCGTCGTTGGATTTGATAAACGTGTGAGCATACACCATGCTCTGTTATGCGAATACATTCTCTAATCTCTATGGCTACACGATCTGCTGGACACCCGAACATAGGCACACGCTATCAGAATATCAAACGTTACATGCAATGTTTGTTTATATAATATTAATTAAAACGAATATTACTTACTAACGACACAATAGAAACGAATACTACTTAGTAAGACACTAAAACAATTAGACCTGTTGTTATGTATATGAAGTATAGGTATATAGCTAGATGCGTATGGACAGGGAATCGATGAATTCAATTTAGATTGGCGTGGAGCGTGCAGGGCCATTAGCGGCGCACATCGATCCGTTATCTCTGTGCCCGAACAAAGAGAGATGAAATTTTAATCGGTCGCGTTGTCTGCCATCGCAGAAGTTGTCCGGCACGGCGGCGCCGGGCGAGCCCGTGGCGCTCGTATAGTCGTATTGTAATGAGCGGCCCGCGAGCCGCGGCTCCTCTCCTCGCCGCCTGAATAATACATGTATCGGATCAGCAGCCAGCTCTCGCAGCTCACCTTCGCGTCCAGCCGCCGCCGAATCGATCACTATCGCCCGCCACTCCGGATTATATTTTATTCACACAATAGTCACCCGTGCGACCTCCCCAACAGATAAGCCTATAATAAACACCATGCCTCCATTGTAAAGTACACTGTGTACACAATTTTTAACCAATCTTCTGATAATACTATCTTGACATTGATTATAAACGAGGGGCCTTCCCGCCTTCCTCTTGGCGAAACGTGACTTGCCTAGTCTTGAGACAATTATGAGGAAGGGATAAATTTGTATAATCAGATTCTTCAAAGCGGTCAGTGGACGAGTATTCGTGTTACGGAAATTCTGGAGGTGTTGAAATTAAATTGATTTAGCAGCTAAGTTCTAAATTCTGTTACCGGCTTCAGGAGGACCGCTAAGTAACGCTTTGAATACTAAAAAAACCTGTATTTTAATAAAGTTACAAAGGAATTAAATCTTAAATATTATAATTGGCTGTTCTACTGAAGGATATCTTTACCTGCAATAAAAATACATATTTAATGTAAGAAGTTTAAGATTCTTCGTAAAAAGTAAGAAACGGAAAGTATTTCCCCGGATTTTAATATCAATTCGGAGAGATCTTCTTTAATAAGTTGTAAACTTGTGTTGGAGGGTTCTCGCCGCAAGTTCGATGCTACAGGCACCGGCGACTACCGGCAATCTCGTTAAAATCTACGAGGAAACTCCGCAGTGGCGTCTCACGACCATTTATGAAATCACATGCCTCGCCTAATAGTATGTAAGTAGTTACACTTGTACCATAAGCTGTACGTAACTCTCGCTAATAGCGATAACACCGGAACGATGTTGTCATGTTCTGAACTTCTATTGTTGTGATAAACAGAGGGTTTAGCATTGAGAAACCTTTACGTGGACTGAGATTGCTTTACAATTTGTGTGTTCTGACAAAATGGAGCCTTCTAAACGTCTTGCACCACTCATTAGTTACTAAAATGAGTAACAAACTGATGTTTTTTTAAAGACCATCTCTTTAAATTTCATTTTGGCTGAAAATATTTTGAGAACTGGAAAAAAGGGAAAAATGAATACTTAATCGTAAATTTTTATAAAACTTCAATTAACCAGAAGCTTTTAGCATAAAATTTGACCCAATTTTCCGTAACATTTGCTTAAATTCTTTTTCTAATAGCAATCTGAAGGGTGAGAGGTACGTAGCTGTCCACTTCCACCTCAGGCGGTGTCGTTAAGGGTGTAGTGGCGGTCTGTCCTTATCGCGCGCCACTACGCGAGTAATGACGCCTTCGATCGTGGGCTAATGGCCTCCGCGGGCCCACTTAGATACGCAAATGAGCATCGACAAGTACCGCCAGCCAGCCATCGCGATTACGCGTACACATTACACCGACTGATGCTGCGCGCCGTACCTACACCACGTGCGTCTCATGTTGCCTTCTGCACACTAACCATAAACAACATTCTTTTCAAAGAATTTTCCGAATCGTTCACTATACAGAGACTTTACAATACTCTACATCATACTGCGGTTTAATGACGTGCTACACGCGAAAGTTGTGATCGTCCTCGGAATAATATTAGAACTACTAAAATAAATAAAACCCCGTCGTAAATATCCGATACTCGTCTGGCTGATCCTTATGAATGATTCAGGAGGAATGACAATTGGGGAAACTGAATACACTCAAATATATTTTACTATTCTGTTTTTTTTTATTAAACAAACAGAGTAACTTTTTATATTGATGTTGTAACATTGTTAGATTGAAATCCAAAAGACTTTACATTTGGTCGGAAAATTGAGATTTCCCTAAACTGTATCGTTCACCCGCACGATATTCTCGGCAGCTTTCGCTATAAAAAACGTTCCCCGTGCAGAGCCCTCGGTTGACACATGTCCTCCACTGGCTTTATACAAACCCTCTGTCTAGTGTCCACCGAATCCATGACACATTAAATTCTTATCAACCCCTTGTATGCACATACTGTACATACGAACATTTATCCTGTTATAATTGACTCTATTGCGAATGCACAATCAGTATTTTGCACTCAGACGCACGCGAACAGCAAGTAAACACGTTAATTTGCTCCAGCGCTGAACTGCTGCAACTTTAATCCCCCAATCCGCCACCGCACGACCGCACACCGGCGCGACGCTATATTTCAATTAATTCGACCATCAATTCCCGACGTGCAACTACGCGCCGCTTTACCTCATAACCCCCGCCAGGACGTCGCTTCGAGTCTAATACGTCAAGGGAGCGACTACTTGATGTCGCGTTGCACTGTTCGCGACTAGATTCGTGTAGTCAGCCAGTCGCCGGTCGTTGTCAAGTCCCACTTACGATCCCACTGAATCACCGACAAACTCCGTCACGTTTTCAGCGATAAATCTTGATTCACAAGAACAATTTTCGCCTGCAGTGACGATTTAACTTTTAAAGCCCAATTAATTGCAAGTTTTGTTTTGCATATTAATGGGTCGTTCCAGTGGAGCCGCGTCGGCGGCCGCCATTAAGTTTCGTCGGTGCACATGGAGCGGAATAATCGCCAGTCTCGACTTCATTTGTCGCAGCCGTGTTATTCGCGTTGCCGTGATACTCACAAACAACAACATGTAATTTTAAAGAATGCTTTATAGTTAGCACTGTCAATATAAGGACAAAATGCCACATGTTCACAATCTACATAAAAGCTTTATAAAACGATGCACGACGAGATAGTAACTTCTTATTCTTATTGCCAAGTCAGAAGCCGGCGCGCCTCGCCGCACGTGTTGGTCATACCGCTGAATCAACTGAACCCGACTCTCTACCGCAACTGAATGTACTTAATTTGATTTCGATTGTATTAAACCCCACTTCGGCTCCAATTAATGACCCGAAAGGGCTCTTAATAATAACGGCAGTTCATAGACTTTAGTGTCACATTTGGAAATCAAGTACCGTCATAAATGGTACACATTTATCTGAAACGGTAATTCGTATTTAAATAAAGTTGTTTTTATCAATAAGTTCATTAATTAATTTTGTCGGGGTAGCGTAAGGCTCGGGCCGTCAGAAAGTTTACATGGGGCTCGTACGTTTGGCAAAAACCGCAAACAACTTTACAGTGACGTTACAATGTAGAGACAACAGGCGGCGCAGAGGCACAAAGTAATTAGATAGCTGTTGTATTGTTCGCTTGTTCAGCGCTTTTCCAATGAACGGTCGTCGTTCGGTCTCCGACCGTTTTTGTCCGGCCGAATGAGATGAACCGCGCATCCTTTAATGAGTCGCTCCCCGCACGGCCCGGACACGGTACCCTCCGGACATCTACATTTCATGCGCTCTTAAACTTTCACTTTGAATTTAAGTTAAGACCATGAAATACTTCTAGGTTGACTTACGTACTTATTTGTATTTTATTGCGAATTTGATGTCAAGATTATTTTGAAATATAAATTCAGATTGATAGGATTATCAAAGCTGCCAAAATAATAATGGAATATTTTTCTACAATCAGTATTGATCCTGAGTTAAATAGCTTCATTACAAAAGCGGTCTTTGTGACAGAAAAAAATGTAGCTACTCCAAAGAGTAAAGACGAAATTAGTAATTGTTTGTAACATTCGAAATTAGTAACTGGTGAAGAGGCGATAAACATGAATGGAATTCTAGTGCCTAACTAATTGTTTGAACGTTTAATAAACATTAAACTGTTGTTTCATGTATATTTGACATTATAAAGTTTCCTAATTTGTTCAGCAACATTACCCTTTGGTCAAATTAAATCGAATCAACTTATTTGTGGATCAACTAAAAGTTAGTCGCCAATCTATGTGCGGGGCGGCTCCGCTCTCGCCCGCATTCGGCTCCGCGTAAATAATTCACACGTTCAGGAGCGAGTTGGCCGGCTCGGATACCGCATGTAATTCCACATTTTCACGCCGAAAGGTTTCGAAGCACGCATTAAAGTTTTTGTCCGACCCCCGTGCCTATTCACGATTAATTTTCCGAATTCTATTCCCCAACTTATTTATTGAGAGGGCGTTTCGTAAATACTTTACTTAATTGACACCCGAAGCTCCGAACTCTGCGTTAACCCTATAAATTATTCATTTACAGTAGTGTAGATGACAATAACTGTATTATTTCGTCTCTGGTATAATATAATGATCTTGTTACGCTCAGTGGGGGTATCGGATCTTGTTAACATATGTTAGTGACTAGAATATCTGAGCGCGTAGGTTTAATTAATTACCGAGTGTCATTAATAAGGAGGAAGGCGGCGCGGTGTAATGTTAGCTGGGGTGTGCGTAATGTAAGGCGACACCGCGGTACGTACCTGATCCGCGCCGGAACAAGCGGCGCCGACGCCTCGCATGTCGCTGCCACCGCGACGCCGGCGCCGACGTCACGTCACGCACTTCTCATTTGTCACACATGTCTACCACAACGGTAACTTTTATGTCAATTAACCTTGTAGCTACGGATTTGCGAATACAATATTGTGAAGCAATTTGGATCCATTTCCTGAAAGAAATCAATGTCCGTGGACATGCTACAAACTTTACCACAATATTAGAACACGATTAAATCATAAGTCATAGCCAAACTTGACTATTTTATTAACGTGACGTCATTGTCTATAACCTTTTTAACAAAGTATCATCGATCTAGTGCACTTGTAAGCTTTCCGTGAGGTGTCAAACAGTCAACTTCAGTCTGTTCTTGTTTGTCACGGGTGCCTGTCGCGCGCTTGCCTGCCGTACTCTACACAATATAAATGGTGTTACAGTGAAAAATCGTCTCCATCGCGACGCGGAGAGCATCAGCCGAGCACTTTTCCTAGGTAAACCCGTCGCGTTGGTAGGCCGTAACAAAGAGGCGTAGTTCCGAAACAATCAAATTAATTTTCTCCGTTGTTGTTTAATTAGCGCGCCGACTCTTGGATGGCGCGGCGGGCGGCCGATGTTTATCATCGTATACAATCGCGCCCGCGCCCCCCGCGCCCCTCCCGCGCTTCGCAACCAAACCCATTATTATCAAAGTCAAGACTGTACACCCAAGTAACTTTGGTTCGTCACTCCTGCTGCCATTGTTATTATTAGCGACATTGTTTAGCCTAATTGACTCTGGCGTAAACAAATCGCCTGATCCTACTAATTGTATAATCTTTTTGTTTCAGGTAATCTTATTAGCGTGCTGTGATATAATTTTATGGAGGAAAATGTCTGTATCCGGTAAAAGTACGTATGTATATTTGTATGATATCGTCAACAGGGTAGATAAAGCGTGGGGGGATACTGTTATCGGGGGGGTGAAAAATATGAAACAGAATAGTTTGTATGAAGCCTCACCGAGTTAATCTGAAGCCATATTTAATTAAATTGTGAGGGTGGGTGGTCGTCGCCGTTGTCCATTCCGTAGACTACAGCCTTTCAGTGCGGACGACTTGTGTACTCACGCATACTCAACGTTTCTGCAATATTAGTTTCCTCATTAGGTGAGCATACATTCGGTTCTATATCTTATATTGTTGCTTTTATTTTCCGTGTGTTCTGTTACTTATCAAAGGCGGGTGTGACGATTATTTTTTATACAAACTATTATTTTATTCGACATAGGTAATTTTCAAATCATCGTTATAACTTTATCCTAGTATACGTTTTTGTCTCGAAATCCAATTGAGCACACAAAATTCTCACTAATTGGCCACTCTCGATATAAATTCCGACGTTAACGTGTACGCGGAGTTAATAAGAAAAACCTCGTGTCGGTTTTCACGTCGACTCGGGCTGCAGCGGCGTCTAATCTAATTATCCAGCACGCTCTTCAAAAAACTTCCAAGAAGCGAGTGCAAGCTGTTTGCTCCATTCCTTTTCTCTCCATTTTCTCGCCAACTGACGCACCACAAAGTAGATAATTGTTTTTGGTCATTCAGTTACACGATCCCACCATAACTCGATACTTACCTACTTATAGTGAACGAATTATACTTAATTCGCCCCAACGGTAAGGGATTATTTTCAACGGCTGACCCGCGCCGACCTGACCCCATCCTCTGACCTCGGCGCGATGATCTGCACCCTTCATTCGACTAACCTGTTTTACGAGATTAGCGCGATAAACACTTTACCTAGTGGAATATTAAACGAACTTCCCCTGAAGTATACAAAGTTATTTTGTGAAATTATTACAGCGCCCTCGTAGCAAAGTAAAAGGTAGAACCGCGCGAGAACACGTATTACCGACGTAGCGAGACAGTTTCCTCATTTAGAAATTAACTCGTAAGTATTACGTATTCAACTGTGTATTTTACGTAAAGGGAAGTATCATTAACCTGAGTTTATATTGCGCTACTTTTACAATGACATCGTAATAAAAATTGTTTGCAGTTTTCTAAAAGTTAATTATTTCTCTAGCCATAATGCAAGTACGATATAAACTTCTCTCATAAATTCCAATCCAAAGCGATCATAAAAAGAAATGCCTACCCGAAGCTCCGTAATTGGAAAAAGGATTTAATCAAATTGGAAAATACTGTGCAGCGCTATTTAATATTAGCGCGGAGTCGTGAGCGTATGAAGTAACATACGGCTAGTGTATTTCGTCGACGGACTAAACGGCTGAGCTCCGAGGCTCGTATTTGTAACACGGTGGGTTATTAATAGCCGCGATAGCGAGGTGGCCCGCGGCAGAGCACGATATTTGGGAAATCCGGATTTGCATAGGATAATGGGGAGCGCCGGTGCAGCGCAATGTGCACGGCGCCTTGCACTCTACCTGCCGCCCACGCCGGTTGACTCGCTGCATACGTAACGACGCGTCAGCCCCATGTGGGTTTTAAACTAACCAGTAACTTCTTCAGGCACGCGTTTGTGTTATATAGTGCAATGTAAGCAATTAACATAAAAAATAATTGACGTACGTATATAATAGTCATCTTATTGACTGATATGTACACTGTTTAACATATTGTTTACCGTCCGGTTTCTGGATCCGTTTTTTGTAGAATTTGCTTACGTGTATGGTGTTAAACTTAGTGTTTGGTAAATTTCTGTAACTTTAATTATAAAAATGATTCTGAAAGATGAAAAGGCTAAATAGGGACATATTGGCGTAGTGCGTTAATTTGATACGAAATTGGGAAAAGTCTTGAAGTCTAATAAATCACAATGAAACAGGAATATTTCGTAATAAAGACAACAAACTTAATAAAAATTGTGAGTAAAAAACCACGATGCTTCTCTCAAATTTGGAAAAAAGTGGACCCATAATAATGTACTTTGTAATCGCAATGCACCACGAGCAATCAGGATGTTTGTCTGAAAACAGCCATTAATGCGGCAAAAAATAGGAACAAAACTATGATAATTGGCGAGGGGTGCAGCGGCGGTGTGGGGGGCGGGGGCGTCGGTCGCGTGCCTGATGTATGCGCCGCCGCCGCGACGCCCAGACCCGCCGGCGCCGCGACGCCGCCCCACAATGCAGATATCGTGCATTCGACTCCATTGCATACCGACGCCCGACAACCGTCCTCACGCTTTCACCCTTTATTGCCGTTTACAACCACGCGAAGCTCGCCTGACTCGTAGCAACCCAACCTGCGCCCACGACACAAGCTTCGGAAATCGACTGTCACACGAATCGATCCGCGGCGTACAATTTCCAAATCTAAGCGTTGCAGGCCCACACTTGATTGATGACCTGCGTAATGACCCAGGAAACTATTTCCTTCGTATTTCCTCCACTCAATAAAACATCGAATATGCTTATTTATGTGTTGGTGTCAGTTTATTTGGAGTTTTGTCAATGCGGCCTGTGGTGCCGACTATACTCCAAAGACCGTCATTTGTCAAGATTATAGCTGTTCGGGGATTGAGATATGAAAAGCGGTTATTGTTTTGAATATTTTCCCTTTATGTATTATCCGATATTGTGTAGACTTACGATCCGATGATATAAGAACATACCGTAGTGAATAAACGACTGAAATATTTGTACACTTCCAATATTATAACTTAATCAAAACAAACATCAATTCGCCGCTCACGGGTTAATTTATCGTAGACCCCATTAAGAAGTAAGTAAAGTATGGTTTGACCTTTTGGCGGCGGTCATGCGACCGTATAGATGAGTTGGCACAATTAGCACGTACAAAACTCGTCAGTCACGGCTTGGCGCCGAGTGGCAATTACGGTATTTCATCCTCAATAAAAGTGCACTCAGGCGCCGCTCACGTTGGAGAAAGCTCCCCGTCGCCTATAAAGCTAATGTGGACATATAAAGATTTAAATGACGCCTCTGGACGCGGACGCTAGGAAAACCCGGCGATGTGGTCACCTCGTATACCCTCATATTCGCTGACGTACAAACATCCCAAGACGACGATATTACAGTACACAAATTACAAGGGTGTGCGTTAAATACACACTTGAGAGAGAAAAAACAAATCCACTCTCACATAAATACACGCGTGTACAAATACACCGAGCAGTCGACATGAATGACCTTCGACGTTTTCAGTAAACAACCTTTTTATACTCTGTATTTTGTACCCTCCGCTCACAGAAAAACTCTTGAACCCTTTCCAAATAGAAACTTATATTGCAAAAACTTTAACAAATAAACTTCAGGAAATACTTTCATCTGACACTTCGAGAGCCATCATGACTCTACGTTAGTATCAATGAGGGAAAAGGAAAACATTTTCCAATATTTACCTCATTATAGTATAGTCTAAATAACGGCAGAATGTATAGCGTGTGAGCAAACATTCTGGCGATTAATCTGGGAATACTGTGCTATATCGGGGTGCTGGAGGCGGCACATTTATTTTATGTGCCGGCAATGTTACATACGCCATAAAAGTCGTTAGGACGGGCGTAACGTCTCGCCGTCGTCTTGCCCGCTTTAATTATACCTAGATAATGCGGCGCCGACTGTGCCCTGCCGCCCCATATCGTGCCGCGTCGTGCCGAGCCGTGCCGCGCCGCCCTTTGCGACATTAACGTAACACGATGCAATAACACAGTACCACTCTTCCTAATGTACCCGGCCGTACACAATAATTCCCCATATTACCCACATTCGCAACATAAAAGGGCAATGTAAACGGAACAAAGTTTCGTTTTACATCGTAAATCATTGCGGTTAATAATTTCACTCTGTTTAGAAAATTGATTTATGCCTACATATTTACTGGCTTTCGAGGCTTTAGTAAATGAAATACGCACAGTCTACGCGAACATTGTTTACAAATTAGATGCTTGTGAAACACGCTTTAGACCATACTGCAGCACACCTGGATCTTTAGACCTTGAAGTTTCAGCTAGATGTGATTAGCATATTATGTTGTTTAAATAGAACAATTTTCCTCATGTTTTTCTTTGTTTGAACCCCGTTTCAAATAAGTTCTATTAACCGATTTTATTTAACCTGGTTCTTCTGTTTTAATCCTGAAAACTTATGGGAATTTTCTATTCTCATTATCAAATACCATATAAAAATATTTTTTCACACCAATAACGGTCAAATTGTTGCTTCCTAGCGATATTTATAGTCTAGTCTCTCTTTGTTCTATGCGCTCGTAGCACTCGCGTAGCACTTGCTACGCATTTTCATGGAAAAAGGTTGGTCGTTTCATTGCCGGGGGACCTCCAGCGCAACGTAAGGGTTATTCATTTGGAATTATCTTAAAATTTATTGGTTTCTTCCTGCGTAAGCGAGAAAAATATATTTGTTGAAAAATGTGACTAAGTTAAGATTAGGCTCGTTGAAGGTGGTATAAACTGAAAGAACAAAGAAACATAAATATCTGAAAGTAGCAAGTTATATTTCGTGGTTCTTGGACGGTCTCTAGATGGGTGTGTGTCTAGTCGCGGCACGTTGAAGGTAGGGGTCGGGCACAGGGCACAGATGGAGATTTATCACGCCCGCCGGAGCCGAGACTACAAGTTCGCGCATTAAACGAGTCCGGGACATTAGCCGCCTGCAAGATGCCGCTCGAGATCATAATTAAGTGCCGCCCAATTTATCGGTGCGACCCGAGCCCGAAAACTCCTCTTAAACTTCCCTTATCGTACGTAGTAAAGGCTCTTTATTTTGTAGTTAGTTCGTTCCGCGTTTATCGCCTTTTATCTCTTCTTCGGTTGTGATTTTGTTTACTGCGACATTTCTATAACTCTTTACAGGACAAAATCGAAATAAATATTGTTTTTTAAACTTCTCAGAGCATCGTGTAATGATCAGTTCTGTTCTGTTATAAGTTGTGTCTTTATCTCGTTTCACTTACACTTTCTTGTGTGTCTAGGACTAAGATCGCCGCTGTTTGCAATAACAACTGATTTGCATTATCCAGTAATTCGAGCCTACATACGCATATTATGTCGACAGAAAATAGACCTGTAATGTAAGGATGTAATTTAATATTTCAGGCTGTTTATATCATTCTACAACAGCTTACATATATTTGCCTTTTCAATCAGTCAGTTACAATTAAAATTGTTATGATAAACATTCTGTACCGGATGTAGCATTTGTGTTACAGCGACTAGTGTAAACAGTAGCCGCGTCCGAGCTCAATTGCGAAGACAGTAAACGAATCCGAGTCGCTAACGCTAATGTAAACGAGGCATGACATTGGTTGGCATGGCAACTCGTCAACTTCGATCACATAATAAACGCCCGTTTTTCTAGGTTACCCGATTACTTTGTGCTAGTTTTTTCATCGAATAAGTAGCAAGCTAAGTTGAAATGTGTATTTTTTCGCTACTGTAATATTTCAATTAATTAGAAACTCTAGAATAATACCTATAGTCTACAGTTTTAATTAGTGGTAAAGAAGCCAGTGTCGAACGCTTGTATTCGTGTAAATTATAAATTAGAACAATCTGATGAATCTGCCGTTCTATCTAAAATAAAATTGCAGTATTTGTTAATTATTTCGTTGCTAATTAAATTTCCGGCAATTAAACATAAATTGAGATAATTGTTTCAACATGTTTAGAAGTATTAAATCAATAATTAAGAAATAATTCATCTCATTGCCAAACCAAAATCAAAATTGAGTGCAAATAAAAGCTAGTAAAAGTCTTGATTTATAAACAAAACTATTTAGAAATGAATGTGGCAAGGCAATCAGAACTCGCAAAATAAGCTGCATAGTGGTAGATACAAGATAGAGACTAACTATCCTATCCGCCGACGCCAAGGTTTTGTGAAAAGAACCAGATATCGTTCAACGTTTTCTATTAACTTCAGTACAAAAGCAGAGAAAATACCGTTACGGAAACGTCCTAGAAACCTTTGTTGTGATACAACTATTGTTGTCTGTTACTTTAACAGATAACCGAATGTCAAAAATAGAAGATTTTTGACTTCAACATCAATGTGTCCAACTAGTTCTATTGTTTCGCTCGCATTTCGTAATTAGTTTTAACACGATCTCTTTAGCTTTGGAACGTCTAGATGGCGCATCGGATGACCTAATTATCATTGAGAGGTTAGACTGAGACTAGTCTGAGCCTGCTTTTAGCCGGTAACGAAGGTGGCTTAATTTAGCCGAACGGATTGGACCGGTGAAATCCGGAATCCGGGCGAGTGTTAACCCCCTGAATAAGCAAGAAAGTCAAAGAGAGTAGGTACCGGTCCTTGGAATCACGCGCTTCGTCTAGCTGCTTAGACTAATTACTGCAGCAGCAGGGTTAAACTGGTTAGTCGGTGCGAGGCGGCGGGCCGGGAGCTTCGTATCGTCGCATCAACTTGTGTCGCTTAGTTCACTAGATTGCACGTGAAACACGTGCACACGGTTCGCTTGCTTACCTACCTTTACTCTGAAAGTCTGAGTCATGTTCACTACATTGCTGTTATACATAATACACCTGACATGAACTTATATCGTTTTCTTTGTGACGACAACAGAAATGGACACAGCAAAATGTGAGCTTAAAAATAAGTTAATTAGACCGGATTAGCGTAGGTGCTAGACGGTCATTTTTAGATATTGGCACATTTGTTTAAAGAACGATAGAATTAACACATTACGTCTTTTGTTTACTATTTAAATAAGGGCTGATTTTTCAATAGTCAGATATTTTTTATTGGAGGAATAAAAATAGCAGTTTGATAGCTTTTGCATAGAAAATATGTCAAACCGCCATTTTTATTCTTCAGATAAAAGATATCTGACTATTGAAAAATCAGCCCTTAGAATATTAGAAAAATACATATTAATTCTTGTGTATCAGTTTCAGTTCTAAAATTAAGCGTTCTTATGTATAATCTGGCAGTTTTTTATTACTTTTGGATCCCAGCTTATCTGGCGATCAATTCTTATGGCTCTTTGAAACAGTTTCTAATGCAGATATTACGAGTTTCTGTCAGCTTATAACATTTCAAAAACTTGGCAGCGAAGGCAAACTGAAACACAAAACCTCTCAGCGAGCGCTAAAGGCATTCCTCGCGAAAGTGTTCACTGACCTAATGTTTTTTCACCAACGCCACGTTAGTAAAACAGGCAATTTACGCGAGCCTATAAGTAACCAGATTCATTAAGGTTGTTACAAAGTGGCGCGGGCGTTCTTAAAGCGAATGGCCCTCGAGCTTGCAGCGTTCATAATGGCCGTACGAGCCGGCCGAGGCGCTGCGCGCAATTTAATGAAACACCTGGAGAGGTCGCGCCTGCTTCCGTTGCATTAATCTCGCACCCCGTGGTCCCCGCGGCCGGCGTCGGCTCCAACACCCGACCGACTCCTACGACACTACCTTTTTCTAAACATGTATCTGCTTAAATGTAGAATTTTGTTTACATACCTAACTTTCCTGACAGTGGAGCCCTAAGCTTCGACATTACCGTTTAAAAGTGGCCAACTAATATTAAAGCCGGGATAAACAAGGAGTGACCGTGCGGCGGGCGCTCGCCGGCGGCAACGGCAAAAGTGGCCGAGATAACTCCGTGCACGAATGCATATTTTAACGTTAAGCTACGGCGCCGCCATGCAAACTTCTTGGGAACTTCACCGGACTGAATAATTCTTACTTTTAGGCTTCTATAAAGTTTTTTTTTTTTCGTCGAGTGACGGCTACTCGACATACCTATACATATTAACGTACCTAATAATTAAATAAGCACGAGTGCTAATTACATTAACTAACTACTAAAGTTTATTCAAAAGTATAAGTCCTGTAAAAACTTGTATAAAATTAAAAAGTGAGTTGTTTGCGACCCGCCCAAAGTAAATCAGTTCTTTAGCTCCGGTGAAGACTTAAATAACAAAAACTTTAATGCTAAATTATCTGCCCAAGAATAACTTTTCTGGGGTGGATCTAATTTTCAGCCCGTTAGGGATGAGTACGGCAGCCATTCTTATAATAACACTACAATGGCTAATCGGTAATTGTTGTTCAACAGAGATACGAGTTAATGATATAGACTAGAATAGCTTACATTGTTGACCTGACAAGAGTATCGGCACCTATGCGTGGCGATATCTTATTTAATATACAACTGAGTAAAATTTCTAATCAACATTATAGTGTGATTATTTGAAGTCAATTAGATAGTGGCTAATTATTTCGTCTGGTAGGCGTGTACGAAGTTACGTCAGCTATTCGCAGGCGGCGCCGCCCAGAGGCCGCGATAAAAAATACTGCGCTCGGCGCCAAGCGTAAACACGCGCCCCTCTCGCATGACGGCTCATTAGCCACTCCCCTGTGCCTCTATAAATCATTTTAAATTCAAATTCTACTTACTTTCAGAATTGACTTTGCTTACCTAATTCCCCTCCCAACCACAAAATTTTGCAAATTAGATTTCACCTTTCCCTCGCCGCTTGTCGAAAAAATTATTTGCGGCATCCGGCGCCGGATCTTAGTCTGCTGGTGATCGTGTTACCTACCTCTATCACTGGATTTAAGCCTGAAACAGCATTATATCTTTTAACAACCTCTTCCCTTCGGGACATCCGACCTCGATTCGAAATCTGCTTTCTGCTACGTTATTTATATCTTATTCTACTTACTAAACGCACCAACAACACACTTTAACAAAACTTTCGATGTAAACAAATCTTCTAAAACATGAACTTAGACACTAGTTATCTCAAAATTTTACTATATCATTAAGCAACACAATCATTAAAAATTGCGGTGCCCACGAAACAGTCAATAAAATAATGCTGACAAAGGTAGAATTTGCAAAATGTTGTAACTACATTTAAAAATGTAGTTATTTTCAAATGAATTAACTGGTTTACGTCATCCAACTTTCTTACCACCGCGCAGTCTTTACTGCATGCGTTACGTCCAGGTTACAAGGTGAAAAGTCACTTTTGAGTAGATATTGCAACTTGTAGTAGATGAGCTAATCACTGGTCGATATAGCGTAGGAAGGATTGCTTTGTCGTGGGAAGGTAAGGGGATGTAAACTTCTTCCTTCAACTATTTGATGTTTTAGAATACCCACCAAAGGGAGTACCAATGAAGGCCATTCAATTCAAGAGTTTAGAGAAAAGTGATTATGATTAGAATTCTGGGTCTTTCCTCAAAAGACCATTTCAGACACCAATCTATATCGTTTTCATATGATAAGACAAAGATTATGTCTGAAAATTAAAAGACACTGTGACCTTCTGAGTTTGTTTCAGCCTTTCTCCTAGAATAGTCAGATAGGAAACGCCGACCTCATCTAGTTTAAAAATGTGATTGACGTGTAAAAGTTTTTGTGAAAACCTAAGTATTGACAAAAATGAAATCATGTTTCATTTAATAACAAGTCTGAAGAAATATGAGTGATATAGTTTTCTTTTAATCTTAGAAAACAATGCAAGCTTTGTAGCGAAAAATTTAAATATTATAGGTGAAATCCTGTGATATCGCATCGTTCTGATTTCAATTTTATCTGTACCCAATAAAGTTAAAAATGCCAACGTAGAAGTTTAAACCGGCTTGTGAATGCTAAACCTCCAGCAATATGTGTGGGCCACGTGTCGCGTGCGGTTGCTGCCTACCAATGCAGGAGTTGGCACGTCTCATCGGCCGGTTCTATTTCCGTCTGTCCCCAAATATTTCTGGCACCCACTTACGTGCGTCCACTTGTGCGTACAAGTGGACTCCGAGCCGTTTCGCGACGGGAGCGTGTCATTCATCGGCTCGTTACCTCATTGTTTTCCTCGTGTGTCGATTTATCCCGACGCGTGTCCGCTCGCCCAATAGTAAAATAGACGAGTCGAGATCGGCTCGTGCGTACGCCCGAGCACGCATCGCCGCGCGTCGACGCCATGTCACCGATACATCAATCGGGATCGAACGTTCTAATCGATTAACGATCGCACGCCTCGTCTGACGGGCGCATTCTTCATGTCCTGCTGGCGGATTGCTGTTTTGATTAAGACATTTGCATTTAACTGCACACTAATACGTTCAATGAATCGATTGAATGGTTTTTGCTTCGTTATATTGACGTACCTGACCTTTTGTAACTATTACTACTGCTGAAAAGAGTATTGTGAAATGTTTTTCCTTGAATCCAAACCTACCTGTTTAGATTCCAGTCCTCGGAATAGTCTGTTGGCAAACACATATCATAGTCCCAGCCAATGAGGTCATTCATAACTTCCCTAATGAGCGAGGTCGGCAAACTGATTTAGATTATCCAGTAATAAACTCTTGATACAGTTTCCGGGCTTGAAAATGGAAGAGGTGGCATTTGGCAGCGGCTGGCGCGATGGAGTAACAAGGTGTGGCGCGTGCCGACTGCCGGCGGACGCTGTTACTTTCGAGGGTTGTTCGTTATACACGTCATAGTTCCCGAGAGCACTCCGCCGCCTTACTGCTCTCACCTTAACGAGACACGAGCGTCTCGCTTCATTGATGTCGTTTTCGCTTTAATCGGGCACCAGTGCCAAGTCACAATGAGGTATATTCATCTCTAAGTTCGAGTCGTTTGGGTTCGGTACTCGGCGCAGTCGGTACATTCCTACCCCTCAAACGTTGTTACTTTATCTCCAGGAAGGAAGGCAGTGATGAAACTGACTCTCGGCTAACCCCTTATTGTATTGCAAGTGCGCATTGTTGTGTTATAAAGGACACGGAGAGGGTACCGCGCTCGGTTTGCTCCTCCACTATCACACAAAAATGTTATTAGTTTTGGGCGGTTATTGCCCACCCTGCGCTCGTTCGACCCTCCCGTCGCCCTTCCCGAACAAATAGGCCATATTGAAAGTTTTTGTTTAATTTTCGGGGCTTCATATAAACATGTCTTGTGTTACGTTACGTCTTATATTCTTATTTGTTCTTATTTGCTCAATATTGGACTGAGATAACAAGATTATTTGGGACAAACAGCTCGCAGTTGATTTCAAAGTCATTTCACAAACGAGTAAAATAAAAGCTCGTGACTGAACAAAAGGGATGTTAAACGAACAAATGTAGAGGCGTAGTGATCGAAGAGCAATTAATGTGTCGTAATGCGTTTGGCTGGCGAGCGTGGCGCGGTCATCCGTCTGAGGCGGCCGGCCATTTGTATCCGCGCGGGCATCCGTCACTCTAATCGCCGCGCCGGTACACCTGCAGCGGCTTGCACTCGCCGATACTCGCATAAGTAATACCAGCATTATATCTATTGATAGCCCTCCAATTTAGGCATTACACATCACAGACTATAGAATAGATTAATCAATACACACAATCAACCACCAAAACATTATACTCAACTCGTCCAATACAAACGCAGCTGAATGCTTCCAACCACAGAACAGTTAAAGAGGTTAGAAGGGCCTTGTGGGCGGGACAGGCGCGCCACACATTTGCGCGGGCGCTCCAAACCCAACCGAAATTAGAATCACCGGTCAACAGTCACGCTCTTATTGTGAAAGCGTTCAATTCTCCGCGGAAAAAAAGAATTATGCCGTCTTGCCCAATTATAACGTGTCGGAAAAGAAGTCAGGAGTCTAATGTGGCCCGAGGAGGGATTTCTTTTCACCGGTAACTCCAAAAACCTTAAAATACGAGTGATATTTGTAATTATTACAAAAGTATTATGTAGTTTGTAGACAAACACGATAAAATCGCATTCAGATGCAAAATTATACATTGCTTGCATTACATTGGTACGATCTTGCACGACGTGAGCGGTCGCGCAATGTATTGCGTTCCCTGCGAACGTCGCGTGCGTCGATCCAAAGCTTCAATTCTGGGAAATCTATGCGCGTCGATAGTGTTGTACCAAATTGTAAACAATGTCGATATTAAGATGTGTATACGAATGATTATTGTCAGTAATATAACAATGAAAATAACTTTGTTTATATTAACACCAATTATTGTATAATGTGGATTATTAATTTAGTTTCTTAGTTGGTTTTTCGTCTAAAATCTAATTTACGATGCAAACACTTTTTTTTTAATTGTCCATAAAATCCTGTTACAAGAAAACTGTGGTTTGAAGCAACTGGTAGAATTGAATGGATAGGTACTAAATGTATCACAATTTATGATCGCAACATTTTGCAGAAAATGATTATGTAACGCGGGTGAAACCGGCGGGCACAGATATTATTCATAAATTAACATGATAAAATTAATAAATACTTTTTCACGGAGTAGTTCACAATAAATTAATTAGATAATATTATGTTAATTCGACTTAGCATTCGATATGGACGTGAAATTTGAAAATTTCTTTATAGTTTTTTTGCATATTGTAGCATTGTTTTACGTTTTATGTTATTAAAAATGCAATTTTTCTTTCTTTCTATTATTATGCCGTCAAACAGAGCTGCAACTAGCATAAAACTAAAGAAAATTTAAATTTCCCGGCAGTATCGGATGTTCCCCCTTAATTTGTCTTTGATTTAAGTTTATTTATATGTACGAGTAATTAGGAAGTTATTGGTACCGTATCCGCAACTTGAAAAAATTCAAAACTTTAATTAACTAAACTACAGTAATTTTATCGATATGATTAATCGACCTTTTGGTGGCCGTAACATATATGAGAAATAAATTGCTTTTACACGTGTGTGAGTGTACGTCCAGAGCAGTATTTGCGTTAGTGTGACAACCAATAGTAAACACGCGATGTAAGTGCGTGTGGTTTATTTGTGTGCGTAATGCGCGTACGTATTATCTCTTGCTTGTAGTGGAGAGACAAGAGTGGGAGACATGCGGCGACACGCGTTCTAATACAAATCAGGAACTACTTCCATTCTAACCTCTTTATCTGTTCTGTGCTTCCAACAATAAACTTATCTAACGTTTCCCAAACTGTGGCAGCTAATAAATAGAAGTTTGATAAACCCAACTGAGTTATCATATTAATGATGAAACGTGATCACCCATTCAAGTTTCACAAACGGGTTGGTTCGAATCGAAACTCGGCTAAAGTAGACGGCACGGAGTAACAGGAAATAATAACTTTATCCCGAGCTTAAACTGTGAGAGGACCGTCCAACTAACATTATGCCTGCCAGTAACAAGTTAATCTAAATGCAGCCGACTGCCTCCACTAGCTAGCTAGTTGTAGCACGCATCGCCGAAGTTTAATAACTGAGAAAATTCGGAACAGCTCTGCATCTGATTCAGCTGCAGCCAAAGATTCACACTTCGCGATGTTCGCTGATAGATATACAGACGTATAGAGAGGCTTCGTTTGCAAAGGCAACTGTAGTGATATCATCGGGCATGCTTTAGAAAAGTTACTCGGTAAATCACTTCAAAGCTGTTCCGCGGACATTATCAGCAAGGGAGTCCCCTAGTGGAGTACTGAATATTCAGATGGCGTTTGTTTGTATACGTATTTCTTTGAAACTGCGATAAGCGCTTTTCCGTTTTTTTTCACTGAATAAAATATGGCGCGGGAGGCTCGGCGTGCGACGATAAAACGTCCGCGAAGCTCTTCCCGTCACGTAGTGCGACAGTTAATTACACGGATGTAAATAAATCATCATAGACGGGTGCGGCGGAGGGCTTCGATTCCGAAAGGCAATTATCTTGCGCCTCATTGACGTCGAAAATGAGCGGAGTGAGGAGTGCGGCCGCCCCCGACACGCCTCAGAAATATTTGACACCGCCTAAGACGCGGTTATAAGGAAAAATCGAGTGGAGGATTTCTGGTGGCTACGTGCCCGGCTCACGGCAATTGTGATGCATGGAGGGATTTCCGCACATTCGGCCGATATTGAGCCGAAACCGCGCTCGCCCGCCGCCCCGCTACACATATTGCTTATCGGAGTGATATCGAATGAGGTCCGCCATTTTCGTCTATTCTCAAAGCCCAGAAATGTCGGGTTACCTGCGCCATATAGCTCTCATATCTATTGCATTTTCCACTTACGTGCCCTAATAGCGTCGTCGTCGCCCTCGAATGTGAACGTAACCAAACATTACGATACAGATACACATCTATAGGGCGAGGAACCTTAATACATGTCATTATTTATAAGTTAACTGTATATGAATGTGTTGTTAAAGTTATCCGCAAGCTAACGTAAATATTTGTCAATTCCAGGGTCGGTGTAACCGCGAGAAACCACCTTGCAAGTACTTCCATCCACCGCAACATCTAAAGGATCAGTTGCTTATCAACGGGCGGAATCACCTAGCACTCAAGAACGCACTCATGCAGCAGATGGGCCTGACGCCCGGCCAGGTGCTCCCTGGCCAAGTCCCAGCTGTGGTGAGTCACCCAAGCTACGCTCCCTCCTACTACCGAAGCTTCGAGCGATCGGACCTCCACACTAATGTAGGTATTCAGTATGCACGCAACACGCAGCTTTCGGTGTTACTCGCTACTCTGTATTTTTATTATTATTATTATATAAGCGTTCTTATTATTGAAACACGTAGACTTTATAACGTATCGAGTTTAAGTTGTGCCTCGTAAATGTGTCCGTAACTAGTTAGATAAATATCAAATAGTAACTTACTCGTAGGTTCTGCGCATTGAAAATATTTTCATCCGTAAGTAAATTAACTCGATTCCCTCGTGAAGTTTTCTCGGAAACTTAATCATGTGCACGTTGAAAGTTAATGGTAATTTATTTTCTTGGAGGCGGCGCAGCCGTTCTTGCAACTAGTTCCACGCTTTAATTTAAAGTTTCGCTTCGAGTGCGTGAACCTGCTAAACAAAAATACAAGTAATCTGTGTATTTATTTTAGAATATAGATAGTCTACTAATTTTCAGGCACAACTTAAACTTTGCCGCAGAGGCCGATCGCTCCCCACTGCTTGAGCATGTTTGTACGAATCGTTCCTTAAGTGGCATGACTATTCTCCAAACTTACTCACATGTGTATGATCTGGGTATAAGCGGTAATGCAAATTAAATCACCGGACATCGTCCTCCTCACTGTTCACACTGTCGCTAACGACGCGGCCCACTCCTCGACCTTCCTCTTCGCACCGCCTCGGCGCGCGGCCCTTCCGCATCTTTACTCTGTAGCTTTTGGATTTACCTATCGCATCTAATAGTCGGATATCGCAAAGTCACACCGATACGACGCAGCCGTGAGTCGGTGCGAGGAGAGAGGTGAAGGCAGTTTGGCGGTGGCGCGAGCGCAGACCTGGCCTCGCACGATGAGTAGCGTGTTTGTGTGGTTTTGTGTCGAGGTGGGCGGCGTGGGCGGCGCGGGCGCGGCAGCCAGCCACCTCGCTGCGCTGGACCCGATCAGTCTGGCGCTGCTCGCCCCGCAGGTAATAGCCGCCGCCGCCGAGCGCGACGACACCACCGGCCCCTCGCATCCTGCGCCTCTTGTTTCCACACACATGATAGGCACACCTACAGCACCGTAATACACCTTCTTCTTCTTAACCAAGGAATGTAACCCCTGAATCATCCTTTCCCGGTATATCCCCTCCTTTTGACTTCTTCTGGTGGCCGGTGGGTAGCTAGACTGGATAAACCGTATGCTTATTTAATATTTCTATTCGTTTTTCTATGATTGCATGTGATTGCTTGTTTGGCTAACAGTTTTCTTGGATATTAACTTGTTATTTTGATGTTCGTAGATGTACTGCTTTTGTAAATAAAGAGTGTTGTGTTCGAAGCAAGCATAAAGTGGGCTTATAAGATGCGTTCAATAAGTTATAAGAGATTGCGTATTTTGATAATAAGACACTAACATCGTTGCTAACGAATGAGTAAATGTACAAGTATACTGAGTGTTAGTGTTGGTGTGGTGTGCAGGCGACGTCGCCGTACCTGTCGGGCGTGCCGGGCGTGGGCTCCACGTACGCGCAGTACTATGCGCCGCAGCTGGTGCCGGCCGTGCTGGGCCACGACCCCTCCGCCGCCGCCGCCTCGCCGCTCGGCGTCATGCAGCAACCTGTGCTGCAGCAGAAACTGCCGCGCACCGACCGCTTAGAGGTAAGCATGAACTTAGATACACCTTTAACCCTCTTACCGTCTACACTCGAGTAGTGCTTCCCCATGTTGCCACTTAATTATGCCGGGGACCGACCCATGTTTAATTATTGCAGTTAATATCTTATTGGTCAGTTAGACTTTTTTTATTTTTTTGTTTTAAATCTGAAATTGTAGTAGTTAACTCTGGAGTAATTATTAAGTGCATCAGATTAAAAATATGTCGGTCCCCGCAGCAAAATTTGGGCCGATTTGCCGTATGCCCGTCCCCGTGTGTCTGTGGCGCGCGGGCGCACTGACCCGGTGCGCCTGCGTTTGCTTCGCGAGCAGCACTCGCTTTCTCCCTCTGGTGAAGGACCTACACTGTTGGCACAAACACGGCTATGTTGCGCACGATCATATCTGCCAATTAGGTGAATTAGACGAGCTATCGTTTACCACCGACGAATAAGTGCCGACTTGCGCTTACAGTGTAGACGTGCCGAACGCTTCACATTCGTAAATCCAATACTTTAGGCAAAAATTAGGCATTATAAAAACTCTTTCCCTACTAAATTAATTTGAAGATGCGACGGATGCGTAACTCGTTAGATTAGACAAGT
The DNA here is from genome assembly GCA_951799385.1 of Hyppa rectilinea. NCBI lineage: Eukaryota > Metazoa > Arthropoda > Insecta > Lepidoptera > Noctuidae > Hyppa > Hyppa rectilinea. Next base: position 8,500,051 of record OX637306.1, on the reverse strand, counting down.
ATTAGGAATTCCCCGATTAGAATAACCAATCACAAAGCGGCGTCCGGTCGAGGTCAATGATACAAGTACATTGTATAATGTGACAAAACATAGCAAATAATGCCACACAGACCTTCGTTCACGCGCTACCTGTATTTAGTCGCGGTCGCGTCTTTGTAAAAGTAAATGAATAACAAACACACGTGACGCAACTCGCACTTGCATCACGTAGTGTGTCGGCGGCGCGCAGGCGTGAGAGTAGGCAGAGGGTAGATGAGCGCGACGCGCGAGCGGCGGACATGCTGGTGTGTGGTGGTGCAGGTGTGCCGGGAGTTCCAGCGCGGCGCGTGCAAGCGCGCCGAGTCCGAGTGTCGCTTCGCGCACCCGCCGCCGCCCGTGGCCGCGCACGACGACGGCTGTGTCACGGTGTGCATGGACGCCGTCAAGGGCCGCTGCGTCCGCGACCCCTGCCGCTATTTCCACCCTCCCCTGCACCTGCAGGCGCACCTTAAGGCGCAGGCGCGCGGCGCGGTACGCCACCAGGCTGCACGCTCTCGCCTCGCTCGCTCGCGCTCGCTTCTGTTCTTCCGCTTGGTCTCGCTCGCCGCGACGCCGCTTACGTTCGCAGAGCTTGTTCTGTTCAGTTCGCGCTCGCGCCACGCTTCCGTCGCACTCACGCTTCACTTTTATTTTATTTTTATCTATCGCATAATATCACCTTACGCCGAGCTTTAGGTGTATTCTGTGCATCTACTACATCGTTATTGTTTCTGTCCCGTCCTGCGACGCTTCGCTTCACGTAGACGGCCGCCGCAGCCCAGCAGCCGACATCGAGCGCGACTTCGGAGCCGGGCAAGAAACGGCCGGCGCCCACCGAGCTCGAGCCGCCACCGGTACAACGCCAGCTTTGCACGCTTCTCCTCCGCTCCCCCTCCCGCCCGCACGATCCCTCCGCGCGCCTCTCCCTCCCGCAGCGGGCGCGGCGGCGCGGCGCCAGGGCTCACCCCCGCCCCTCGCGCCCCGCCGCCGCCCGCCCGCAGTGAGCCCTCCGCCCAGAGCCCCCGTTCAACCGTCTGTTTCTCGTTTCAGATGGACATGAAAAGCGTCGGATCCTTCTACTACGATAACTTCGTAAGTATCTTGTGTATATCTGTGGCGCTTCTGTCGCGTCCGCCACTACCGGCCATGCCACTCATGCTGCACTCTACTCTCCACAGGCCTTCCCTGGCGTGGTGCCGTACAAGCGACCCGCCGCCGACAAAGCGGGCGTGCCCGTGTACCAGCCGGCGACGACCTACCAGCAGCTGATGCAGCTCCAGCAGCCGTTCGTGCCCGTATCATGTGAGTACCCCGCGCCCGCCACGTCCGCCCCGCCGACCGTGAGCGTGCCGTCCGGCGCGTCCGCGCAGCCGCCGTCCGCGTCCGCGCCCGCTCCCGCCTCGTCCGCGCCGCAGCCGCCGCCCGCACCCGCGCCCGCGCCGCCGCCCTCGCCGCCCGCGGGCGACCCGGGCACGCCCGACCCGGCCGCCATGGCCAAGGAGGTGGCGCAGAAGAACTATGTGGCAGCGCTCGCGTTCGCCGCGCAGCACTCGGCCATGGCGCAGGCGGCGGCCGCCTACACGCAGCAGGCGCTGAAGGCGCGCGCCGGCATGCAGCACCACGCCGGCCTCATGCGCGCGCCGCACATGATGATGCCGCGCGGCTGGCCGGCGCCGCCCATGCCCGTGCCCTACTACCAGCAGCCGTTCATGTACGCGGTGCCGCCGCCCACGCCGCCCACGGCTGCGGCGGCGGCGGCGGCGGCGGCTGCGGCGGCCGTGAACCCCTACAAAAAGATGAAGACGACATAGAGCGGCACGCGCGGTCGGCGGGGCGCGGGACGCGGGGTCTCCGCGTAGAGACTCGTACGTGTGCGGCCGAGTGTCCCGCCCCGGCCTGTCGGGGCGGCTAGCGCTAGGCGTGTTGTCACATTTGTATTGTATTATTGTAAGGACGAAGCGAGCGGCGTCGCCCTCGCGGATGTCTCGGTAGTTTTACGCTATATATATATACTACTGTATCTTTACTCACTTACCGTTATTACCCTATGCGTGTATATTTCTCGTATCTACGATCCCGGTAATAATAACGCTTGAGATGCATGACTGTACGTTTTTTTATTACCTCTTGTCGATCGTCGTTTCTCGTGAGTATCGTCGTACTGAGAGTTGAGCGCTTGGTCCGTCGATCCCGCTACGTACACGCTTGTTCTCGGAGGAGCTCCGCACGGGTGCGCTTTGGCCGATGTGTCGCTCCCGTACCTACTAGTGGTTACCGGCTTGCAGCAGCAGGCCCGCACCTAACACAGCCGCCTTCTAATTTTCGCATGGAATAGAATCCACCACCCCTATACGTTTGGCTCATCAGGTATTATTCTCATTATTCTAGTGGCTCCCGTGTGCGCTAAGTGTGCGTGTTCATCAGTAGTGGCGCGGGGGTGACGAGCGTCACTCCCGCAGTTTTCTTTCGGTCGCACCTCCTTCTATTTATTTTAAACGCTTTCTGTTACATGCCTTCCGAATGACGCTTCGGCTGCGTCCGCATTGCAATCTTTTGTCGCTTTTTGTGTCGGGACGGAAAGGCTGTGCGCCCCCCAACGCGCCCTACGTGGTGTACACCGACGAGCGCGGACAGGTAACGTGTGCCGCGTGCCGCACCGCGCCGCACCGCCGCACCGCCGCACCGCCCGCACCGCGCCGCCCGCGGCCCGCACCGCATGCTGCTTACGTTAACGCCAGTCTATGCCAGTCGTAGAGACCAGCCCGCCCGCTCCACGACACATGATTTGTTGATGTAATGCACCTGCTGAGATGCCACAGTTTAGTAAAACTACCCTATAATTATGTGGTACACACTTAATCAACTTGTACCACGACCAAATTGACTACTACCCAGTTATACTATTTAATGCCAGAAGGCATATATTCCAGTGACAAGCAGTTTGATCAGTATATCAACTGCGCTAAATGTTTGTTGCTTGCTAATAAGCGACGAACTTTATTTATATAATATTTTATTTACTATCCTGTGGCGTCTCCACGTTCAGTAAACAGCGAAACAAGTGCCGCGTGATGTGGGCTTAACGTTAACACATTAATTAGATTAGTCGCAAAGAGCAGTCCTCTTGTTTCACGGCACTGTACCCCGCGCTCCCCGCGCTCCCTGCGCTCCCTGCGCTCGCTCCGCTCGTCCGGCTCGTCCGGCTCGCCCGGCTCACGACCACTCGCCTCGCTCTAACCAGTACGCTATCGAACGCATATCACCTGCTACACCTCTAAGACTACCGCTAATTATGTTCTGTTCAGAAGCTCGAAGTCGATAAATTGATTACATTACCAACCGTTTTGAATGAAAATCCTGCTAAGAAATATGTTGTTGTTGTTGTAATTGTGTGTTATAGTAAAATGTATTGGCCTAACTTTATTTAGTAATGATAAAACGAAAATATACATTTTTTCACACAGATATTAATGTTTGATATCCTTGTTACACAAGCCTATACCATCATCTCTGATTGATTTGTCAAAAAGTAAAGAAAGAAGTAAATCTACCAACTTTGGACTCCGCATAGAACTTCAGAGCTTGCTTCTTCACTCGGCTTCTGTAGACGTACCTATTTAGTTTTAGTTTGTGGCGCTTCTCGCGGGCTTGTAGGCAGACAAACGCTTGTTAACAATGAGCAAGAACAGACAAACACGATCACAACTAAAGCGGGCTATTCACAACAGCGGGACAAGGTGCGCTTGGTGAATTGAGCTTTCTTAATAAACCTGACTACACGCATCGAAGGAAGCCAATATGGAATACGACTAATCGTTCACATCATACTATGCTCTGACAGTACTTCCTTTCCTGCTGATTCAGGTGGCAGACAGGACACTATGTATTCGGTGAACTATTTGATATACCGGCCCTGCGGTACAGTGGAGGTTCGAGGACGGCCCGGCGGTGGCCGCCGCGGGCATCGCTAGTCCAACTCATGATATACCTGTCATCATCACACCATCTAGTCATTGTGCTGTAACTGTATCCAATATATTGTAATGAACAGTTGATGCTACAACTTATTTGTTGATGATTTTTAGTTTTGTATAGTGAGACATACTTGCTTTCAAATGTGGAAGAAGTCACTCTACAGTATTGCCTTGCTTACACCCGGTAAGATACAATCAGCTTACTATAATATCCTCAGTATAAGTTATTTCCTGTTTGGAGCCTATACTGAAACACGCCGCTTGTCACTCGCATGGAATTGCAAATACAATATTAACTTCAAGCGCTCTCTTTTCCCAAAATGCTTCTAATATCTAATGAACTCGGCAGTTTCAGTACAGGGTCACTTTATTAATTGAAATTTAACGAAGCCATTTTACGAACCACTAAACAGTTGGCCGTTTTTATAATTAAAACTATAATCTTGCCTAATTTACTTAATAACATGTACATAATAAAATAGATGATTATTTAAATGTCGAGTCAACTGTTTAGTTCCCTGTGGAATTCACCTTTTGGCCAATATCAACTATCAACTGCTAATAAGGGGGTTTTTTTACACTCATTTTAAATGCTTTTTGTCAACAATTATTTTCTATGCGTAGTTGGTAGTTGAAGTGACGATGGTGAACGAAGAAAACTCGAAGTGATTTGAATATGTGTTGTAAATGTATAGAAGGGTCATTGTGCCTGGAGAAGCGTTCCTAACGTAATCGTTTGCACTCATTTCGAATTTTCTTGTAATGCTTAAAATGCTTCGCCGTTGCGGCTTCAATTCCTCGCTTCCGACTTGTTGAGGCCTCTCTGACGCTTGTTAAAGTGTTCACGTAGATGTAATAATATACTTGGTTTTCTTTTGTTTGTCGTACAGTAACCGCACTCTCTAATGGTCATTATGTTGCAGTTTGTACTACCACTAACATGTCACGTCCAGAACTGTCATGTAAGCTAAAGGTATAAATTTAATTTGTCTATTTACATTATAACCATGCCTACCTACCGATAAGCATGACGTCCTCTGTTCCTCTACTGAGAACATCGGGAGATATAAATTCATCACAGCAGCAGACACATGTCGTAACTCTCCCCACACAGCCTCTTTTAGCTTTATTATAGCAACAGTTGGTATTTATGGGTACACTTTGGACGCTACAAACCTCTAGTACGCCCTCGCCCTGGTAAAAGTTGTCTAGCATCATGCTTTAGCTTTTTTGTAAAATATAGTCACGCTTAAATAAGATTGGCTGCGCAATAATGATTATACTTCAAGCGTTCTGCATGCCATTTAGATATTATATATTCATACCTATGTGCATAGTGCAGCGTACTTAACACTACTCTCTGACGGTTATGGAAGCTCGTTCACGAGAATAACTCCAGCAGTGGGCTCTTAATTTGTTATTGTTTAATGTTGCATACTATTATCCCGACAGTACTACAATATAAAGGTGACACACATGATATGATATCAGCGCGCACGTAAACTAAAGAATGCTTGGAAGATCCAATCATATTGTGCAACGAATCTTGTAAAGTTCTTGTAATATTGAAGCAGCAACAAGATTTGATTTCGAGCAATTTTCGCCTTCCGTGTGTCCCGTTTTGTGTTAATTTTATGTAGCGACTGAGAAACTACACACGCATAAACTTTTTTCTATATACCAATATATATTGATCACTTGAGAACAAGCTAACAGCGAGTAGGGAACCTTAATTCAATACAATGTGCTAGGTTAACTGTGATGGACCATTTGTGATACTTTGCTCTTTGATATTACAAAAACTATTTCAGCGTTATTTTTCAGACGGCTGTGCAATGAGGATAATGATCCGTGTCAGATGTATGAATGTCCAATCAGTGATGAACTAGATCTTAGAATTAACACTATTAACATAACAAATTCATAAACCGTCGGTTACCCGTCGCTCCACGTCGACTTATTACACTCTTACATAATTACACGAAACTTAAATAAGAGTAGTTTGTAATTATTTTTTTATTTCTAAATAATTATCGACTGTTTATGAAGTAGAATATAGTTATAAGAAACATACATACAGTTGTTCCACAATGCAAACATGTGACACTTCTGAAATTTAATAAAAACTTTTTATACTATACTTTGATATGTGAAAGTCGTTGAGCAAAAGTGTTTTACTAAAACACTTATATAATAATTATATCATACTATGATACATTTTATAAAAAAGACTAGGAAAAAGGCAGATTAACATTCTCCTGATATTTGCAAATGGAAGTTATGACAACGAAAGTGCCAACGAATAATTTTAATACCGTTCGGTTACAATTACCAATCAATGACAAGCCTAAAGAGTAAGCAACAAGTAAATAATGTTGTGTCAAAGAGCACGAGCATTGTGGGACCATCGTTTTGTATGTATATGAAATTGAGTAACGACAATAAATACTAATGAACACATTGTTATATTTGCAGTTACTGGACACCCTCCCGGTGTGCCAAGATTTTAATCGACAAGGATGTACGAGACCTACCTGCAGATTTGTTCATATTCGTGAAGGTGAGCACCCGATACTCATTTTATATTCACTCTCTTCTACTTCGTAGTAACAAACTATAGTCAGAACACATACTAATTGTTAACGTGTAACTAATTAATTGACAATACGTCAAGTTTTCAGATCATGGATAGAAATGTCCCTTTCCCTTCTCCTTGTATATCTGCATGATCACCATTTTGTTATATTTCATCAATAGCGTAGTTTTACTCTCTTGAAAGTAGAAAACTATCCGTAGACTGAACTACATATAACCAATTTAGTTTAGATATTTCAATTTTTGGGTACACTTATTACTCCTGTACCATTTTTTGAAACATTAGTTCAGTGATGTAGTTTTCACTAGTTTCAGTATTTGCTTCACAATTCATATACTATGTAGAGTTTGTACATGGACCCTATAATATGCACAGATAGTCATGTAGTGTGGTCTTGACCTGTCCATAACTTAGTTGATTTTAGATTTGTGACCTCTAACGGAATGTAGCCGTGTATCACTCTGCCCCCCAATTGATGTGTATGTTTTACTTCTCGATTGTTACCGTGGATGCGTCCCTGACGCCTGTCGTGTGAGCATGCTAACGCCGTGCTGCGTGTGTTGCAGGGTGCGGGCTGCAGGTGGTGGGGTGTCGCGTGGTGGTGTGCCGCGACGCCGCCGCCGGCACGTGCCGCCGCGCCGCCTGCCGCTACTACCACATCCCCGTGCAGCTGCCGCCGGCGCTGCGCCCCCCTTAACCTGCCCCGCCACCCGTCCACCACCGCACCCTAGCCCCTCCCCCCCTACCGCCCTCACCCCACGAGACCCTCCCATCCCCGCATCGCCCGCGCCCCGCGTTATCCATATCGATCGCGCCTCTGGCACACTCGGGAAAGGCAGATTCGGCAAGTATCCTACTGTCGCTCCCGCGGCTGAGGTGGTGATATCTTAGTGTATCGGTTAGTGTTAGCGGCCGGGGCGGGCCGCGTGCGCACTGCGCCGCGCCTCGCCCGGGCCTGGAGTGCGTTAGTCTTCGGGAAAGAGTGTGTACATAAGTAGCGGGATATGATTCTCAGGCACGGTCATGCGATTGTGATATGAATAGATTTCGAGACGCCGGAGCCGTTTGAGTAATTTATCGAGATCGTACCGAGATCGTCGAATAGTAGTTAGTGAGGTTTCAAATGTTTTATTACTATTGTATATTATTTTTTTTAAGATACGATATGAGTTCCTGTAAAGATCGGTGCGGTCGCCATCGGGCGTCGCACGAAAACTTTGTTGTATATAAGCAAGCGATGTAATGATTATGGGTGGTGCGAGCGCACCGGGGCCGTCGGCGCTCGCGCCGGTGGCTATGCCGGTGTCAAAAGTTGCATCACCCCACTCCTAACGTGAGCATTTTTGTGAGAATTATGTTACTTTTTTACGTATGTTATAAAATTATTTTTTTCTAGATGACAAGTTTTACACTAGATTAGATTAAGTGAGTCAGTAATGAAACACCAATAGAGTAGCCGCTTCTCTCCCTCGGCACTGAAACTTTTGACGCCGGAGCACTATTCGCGTGTGTCGAGCGACGCGCATGCGTGTCCGCGCCGCTCGTGCGACTAGTCGGTACGTCGTGCTTCCCTTACGGAGCCATCCCGGTGCACCACGTCCCACGTCCCTCGACGCCGAGGCGTCGCCCAGTTCACACATTAGCATAGATCGCGACACTCGTAGAGTGATAGGACAGAAATTCACAATACAATGAACGTTATCGGACAATATTAAAACGAAGAAGGCATACTTCCAAGCTATTTACCTAAATTCTAGGATAGAACGTCGGCTTTTATTCCAGATAGATTTTGCTAGATAATCATTCTTTTACCGGTGGATTCCCGTCTATCGATGCACAAAATATTACCGACGATCGAGTCCGATTACCTCTCGGTGAGTACAGCATAAAGAAATAGCTACCTATATTGTTTCCAACACAAACAGTATTAACGTTTTGATCAAATTTATCTCGTCGTATGTATGTAGAGGTGATATGCGGATAGAGAGAGAGGCGGGTGCGCGCGCGCCGAGCCGCGAGTTCCTACACACCGCTAGTGTCGCTTGTGTCACGCGCGTCGCGCTACCCGAGCTTGTGCCTCGCGGCGCACAAGTCGCGCGTGTCGCACGGCCGAGCGAGTGCGACGCGTGTCGCACGTCCGCGCGAGTGCGACGCGTGTCGCACGTCCGCGCGAGTGCGACGCGTCACGCGGCCGGCGCGCGCGCCCCGAAGGCATGGAAGCCTAATGCCTAATATTATTCCTAGTCCATATCCTTTTTGTTGATCAGTCATGCGATTAATGTTAGAATAAATATTAATAATTTGATTTATTCCTCCCATTTAGTGGATATTTTGATAATGATATATTAATAATGAAATATTTAAGATACATAATACATATTTGATTCTAAATCCTGATAAAGTGACACTACGTTAGTAATTTAGTCGGAGGGATACTTGTGCCGTGATTATATTTTTAGGTATATATTATGAAATAATTCCTAGCGTCGGAATTAAAGAAGTGATTAATGTGTAAGCGTGTTATATTTATTGTCGTAACGTAAGTGGAATGCCATATCGATAAAAGGTGAATATCGGATGCGGAGTCAAACTCATTAGTAACTCGTTGCGTTTGTGTTTATGTTGATTGTTATTATCAGTCCCGTGCTAGTGGCTAAGGTGAGCAGTTCGCTTTTATCAATACGGCACTATGAGTCTTAAATATATAAGTTGTCATTTATTTTTTGTTGAACTTTATCGTTTCATGAATTATTTTGTTGCCTATAATTTTTATAATCAAAATTTTATGATCTGACGCATTTATTGTAAGACAATCGATTACTTTTATAATTAATTAGTGTGATAATAATAATTATGGTATCAAATTGCCGTTATGAAATATAAAACATCGAAAGTATCCTTCCTGTATAGAAGGGACTCTTCTGGCCCAAGGTTTCTAGTGGATTTTATATTTTTCTTTTGTTGTATTTTTAATGTTGCGTGTGTCTTACACATAATATATTTCATTTTTGTGATATTTTTAACTATAAAGTACTGTTATTATAAATCCAAATGGAATAATGATGACCTAATTAAATATTCAAGAATTTATTTGTAAATCACAAAAAAAAATGTAAAACTGTAAATATATTGACAAAAAAATGAACTGCAACACAATAATTGATTATAATATCTCTCATCAAATATACTGTAAGTTGTTTGAGTACCTAAAATATTGGTATCGTATTATGTAGTATGTACCTACAGTCTACTTAAAGGTAAACCGGTCCAGTGAACAAAGTATTGATAATATTGTGAACATTTTTTTATTCACGAACAATCACAGAAAGTACATGACATTGTAATATTATTTATGAAATTACTATGTGATGTGATCTACGGATCAATTTTGAGTACAGTATAGATAATAAACAACTGAATATGTGACTTGTGTCTTTCATTTACTCGCCATTACCGGAAACCCCCTAATTAAGTGTAACATACATACAAAATATTGTAATTAAGGAATACACAGAACAAATCAAACTGAAAACCTTATGTCGTTGACATAGAAGTTATTATACAATGTATCAACTTATGAATAATGTGTTTAACAATTCCAATAAGCTTTATGCAGCTTACAGCTATTAAAAAGAGCTACATTTCTACATAGACTCACTTCTCACACATACATACAGCCTACACATGAACTCACTCCTTATTTCCAAGGTAGGTAGACAGTAACTTCAGAATGTATAATACTTATGAACATCGTGTATTTCTCAGAAAAGGATAAAAAAAAATCGTGTTTGACCATTTTCTACCTTATCACCTAGTACATAAAGGTGAAAATAGGTCAACCGCCAAATTGGTCGAGTGTACCCACCTGCCTGGGACATCATGAAATCATTCCTCCCGCTCTGGGTGGAGCATAAGGGAGTGTCACTCTTACTGACTAAAACCCATCCATGTTTCTTCTTTAGCCCTTTATGTTCCGGGGTAGCGGTAACCATTTCGGACAATCCTGCTTGTACCTACCTGCCTGACCTTTACTGATGGTGTACTCATGACATTTAACAAAAGTCTGGAGAGGCCTATATATACAGTAGGGACAGGCTGAAGAGAGCTGAATTTGATACAGAACTACTCTACCCACACTGAACTAAACAACGTGATATTATTGAACCAACAACACAATAAATACAAACCATCACAATATCTTCCCTGTGTTTTTACTACCCACTAGCTTATGACCACAATTCCGCTCACCTGGATATGTCAGAAAATATTCCATGTGAACTAAACGTAGGTACTACCGGGATAAAAAGTAGGTACTGTAGAGCCTAGGTAAAACCTTATGTGGAACCTAGCTGGTTGGTGACAAAATAACTGGCAGCATTCGATCTTCCAAAATGATAGATTAATTTACATAGGTTTTTGAAGTGAATGATAGACTGGTCAGGTTCTTACTATACTCTTTGATAGACTGGCAGAAGGCGTGCTACTGTACCGATGTGTTCGAAAAGTAATAACTATAATTATTTTATTATTGAAATACTGTCTTATAAAAGTACACAGAACATTACACGAGCTCTCCCCCTTTGTATTAATCCAGGGTAATAACAATGTGCCACAAATTTCATCTATATCCGTTAAGCTGTTTTTTTGTCAATCAGGAACATACCTACATCCAGTAAGCGGGATTGTCCGAAGGGTTACCGCTACCCCGGAACATAAAGGGCTACGGAAGGAACATGGATGAGTTTTAGTCAGTAAGAGTCTGACACTCCCTTCCGCTCCACCCAGAGCGGGAGGAGTCATTGGATGATTCCCCAGCCTTAAAAAAAAGGGTAAAAACAATGTTCCACAAATTTCATCTATATCCGTTAAGCTGTTTTTTTGTTAATCAGAAACATAACTACATCCAGACAAGCGGAAAAACAATCGAAAAACGCTAAATTTTCGACATCTGACTCGTCCCCTCTGCTACATCTAGCAAAAATATTCAATGTAGGTATAGTTTTGACACTGTTACCTACTATTTTATTAGTAAATTATGCAGGGTGTAAGTAGATCTGGAACAAACAACCTAATAATTTGTATCAAAGTGTAGGGGCATCCTTCAAAGCGACCTTGACCCCCTTTGACCCCATACCTACGCGTTCCATTACAGCGACCTAAAAAGAATTTGAGGTCGCGCCACTTGAACCGAGAGCCAACCGAGGAAATTATTGGAAAGAAAACTCTGATTTGATATCTGATAATTGTGATGTTATTTTTTACTTTGAGGCAGTATGTTCTGACGGTGAATTCACTTATTTATTTAAAACGCTCAAAATGTCAGTTAATAGTATTTTTAAGTATTTAGAAGTGTTTTTGAGAGGGTGACATAATTAAATACTGTAACGGTCTAGTTTGAAAGCTTTTGATGCTTACGAGCTCATAGTGTATATAATATACTTGTAAGGTACTCGTACAGCTAACTATCACAAGATACAAAAGCGTGAGTTTCGTAGCTCTTGGGGGTTTTCGTGGTCCAAGTGTTACTATTAACATGCCTTTGACTGTCCCTAGTTCCCTACCTAGTTACATAAACATATAAAACCACGTCGCACTATGTTCAACGCCACACCTGTTGCTGTGCCCACGGATAGTGCAACATTGTCACATAATAAACGGTCAGTGCGTCGTCTTATGGGCGGAGTAGGACTCCTCCTTTTCGGAAGAAGTGATCCGTCAACGCATCGGAGAGATCAGAGAACGTTGTCTATGACTGGACACATTATGACAGTTTATACTATAGCAGACCACGTTATGTCCTATCCAGTTGTTATATTGTAGGTACCCACTTCTGAAGTACCAATCCGCTTTGACCCGCGAGATGATGATGATGATCTTATTTACTGTTTAATTATGATGACTTTAGAGGAAAAAAAAAATAGACAATGATGGGAGTAGACCCCTTTTTTTTTTGGTATGACCACTCGCAGATCGTTGACTGCTTAACCGGACAATCCTGTGGTGGCCAAAAATTACTTTAAGGCCCCCAGCCAGGGCTTACAAACTAAGGATAAAATTAAATGAACGCTCACTAAGGGCACCCCCTATGGGGTTCGGGCCTAGGCTTAGTGCGTCATTGAGAGAGAGCAACAGGGGTTGGCTGGGTCGATATTATTTGGGGAATTTTTAACGTTATATGCTCAGCGGCGTGGGCTGGCTTGTCGAGCAAGGGTCGGGCGGTGGAGTAGACCCCTAAAGTCCCATAGTTTTTTACTGTAGGCTTTTGAATACTTCACAGCCAGTATCCCTCCCTCCCATACACACCGGCATCGGCACCGGCATGGCTGAGAGATATTTTATCAACAGCATGTGAAGCTAAGTCAGAGGCCCATGGACAGCATAGAAACTCAGACACCAGATTAGTCACTAACCCTAACCACACGAAGATTATTACTTTATAATCGATGTCACTAAATATTAACTTCAACATACTGCGCCCCGCAGTTTCATGCAAGTCTGGAGCCCATGGCAATATCGGGATAAAAGTATTTTAAGTCTTATCCCCCTATCTCTATCCCAGGTCACGGTCTACCCTGCGCCAAATTTCTTTCATATCCGTTCAGCCGTTTTAACGTGAAAGTGTAACAAACTCACTATCGCTTATGACAGGTCAATATTTATCATCAACATCAGTAGGTAATGGCTGTTGAATGCAGAGCACCGGCAAGCAGGTCAAAATTAAATTACCACTTGAGAACATAAAACAGAACCACGAGTTTCCATTTTATTATTTATTGAACAAAAAGAAAGTTTGGTGCCTCTGTGTGTCCACAATGTACCAATGAAGTATTTTCACCACAGTTCATTTAAATATTTTTTAGGCTAGGAACTCGCTTAAAAATGTAAAAATTTTCGTAGCGTAAGAGAGCGTAATAGATTACGCTCTATCTATTTTGTTAATTAGTCAATTAAAAGATTTCAAGTCAAAAATTATTGTGACAATAAAATTATAGTGTTCATTTACTGAAAGTGTTAGGTCAAAACTTTTCACTCCTATGGTGACTACAGTTGTACGAAGAGCATAATGCGACCAATGTAATACAGCCGGGGCTTATTCATTAAATAACCAACATTTTTATTACCTTACTAAAAAAAACACTCAAGTTATGATTTTCCACCCAATTTCGACCTGCCCTTGTCTAGTGATTAGTCAGTTGTCAACTGTCAAACAAGTTGTCATACTTGTCATCGTCTTTTCATAGTAACAGTCACCTGTCACAGTCAGACGTCAGTCTTTTTGTGCGAATAATTTCTTTACTTACTTGTTCTGGTATATAATCTTGCGATGCAAATATGTTCTGTTTAAACATGATACGTATAACTGCGACAAATTATTTTCTCTGACTACACAAATGTAACTTCAACTTGCCGTAAAATAGTATTATAATAAATTGGACTCGACACTGGTAAGTTATCGAGCGTTATCATGGTCATTTACATTGAAAAACGAGTTACATTTTTGTTTTATTGTTTTTTTTAGTAGCATCACTTACAAGCTACAATGTTCGCGAGCTTGAAAAGTAAGATAAAGGAAGAAACTGGTAGTGACATAAGTAAAATAACCAGTAGTTGGCGAAACGGCGCTTTCTTAGGAAGATTATCGCTTAGGGATGACTCTGTAAGTATTTTTTTACTAATCACCTAAACTATTAACAAATTTCTTCATAATTAAGTTATGTATTGCACCATTCTTTGCAAAAACTTGCTCAAATGTTCTGCTTGAGGCATAAGTGTTCAAATAAAGTGGATAAGTATGTATTTACAAATACATATAAACAGAAACAGTTGTACAACATCTAATAAAAATTATTTCACTTTCAGTCAACAGCCAGCCCTTCTAGTTCAGGTGGACATGGGGATTCTACATCAGATGTAAGAAGCCCTATATTCTGATTTGTTTTTTTCTTAGTATACAATTGGGTATTTGAAAGGGTAGTCAATAACATTACTTTTTATGAATAAATTGTCAAAACATGGAATAAGTACATGATTTGTATGAAATACAACAATATACGACACGGTTGGCGCAGTGGTTGAGCGATTGACTGCTGCGCATCATGTTGCGGGTTCGATTCCCGCACGGAACAAATATTTGTACGACCTACAAGTATTTGTTACGGGTCTGGGTGTTTTTCTATCTATAATATGTATGTATTTACAAAAAAAAAATGTATATAAGAAGTTTATCAGTCATCTAGTTACCATAACACAGGCATTAAGTTGCTTAGCTTGGGGCTATATGGCGTTGTGTGAAATATCCATGGATATTATTATTATGACGTTACAGATTTTTAGAATAAAATGGCATTAAATGCTGTTTTACAATCTTTATCTTCACATAATAACTAGTTTCTGTACAGTGAGAGAAGTTTTTAAGACAAGCAGTCTTTTATCTATGTGATTTCATATTTTATTTTTGACCTTTTCAAATAGTCATGCTATAAAATCAAATAACTTTGCCATAAGTTAACAATTACCTCTTCCCTCCCTTAATTTTGAGATTATAATGTGAAATTATAAAGCAGTTAAAAATTGTTTTACCCTAGAAGCATAAAATAGCATTTACATTAATTGTATAAACTAAAGTACATTGTTTACTATTCTCTATTTTAGAAAAAACCCCAACACATTGATCAATCCAACTGTTTTAATTCCAGTCAATATCTCCACAAATGGAGTCATACCTATCAGAGCGCACTGGTGGGCGGGTAGACCAGGCCGTACTACAACAACAGTACTCTGCACAGTTGGAAGCGAAGATTCGAGAGAGAGACGCCTTTTGGGAACAAAAGATTGAAGAACTGAAGCTTTCACTTGCGTCCGTGCAAGGTCAGTAAGCCAATAGTTTTTACACAAGATGTTAATAATTATAGATAGGCTTACAATAGCGAGTGCTATTCTTGACTATAAAAAAAAATTGTAAAGAGTAATATTATTAATCTAGAATCTAGATTATATTTATACCAAGTGTGAATTATCAAAACTTCAAAGAACTATCCCTGAACTCTGATTTTGAGAGGCATTTGTTTTCAAAGCAGTAGGATAATTTATATTATTTAATTAATTTAAACCTTTATAAATTACTTGTTTGTAATAAATTTCGCTGGTACGTAGTAAAACAATTTATCTAACAATGGTACGCTGAAAGGGCTAAGTGCAGAAACCATAACTCCTTAACATAGAACAATTTGTTTGTAGTATAGTATAAAAAAATTTGGTTTATCTTCGTCCCATTGTCTTTTGAAAAATTTACCTGTAAATAATATACAGGCGAGGAAGCTGCGGCTGCTCAAGCAGTGGCGCGCACGGCTCAGGCAGAGGCAGGGAAGGCAGCTACGGAGAGAGACACAGCCAAGAGACAAGTGACTGAACTGAAGACACAGCTAGCAGCCGCTGAGCGCGCTCAGGACAGGCTTGATGCTTTAAACGTGAGTTGATTTCAACTTGAATGTTTGTCTATATGTAAATTAATCTTAAAGTCTATTCAAATCCTTGTTTCCAATTGATGTCATCGTTTCACTTAGACCAAAATCATAACAAATGTTTCAAGTTATGTGTAGTACAGATGCTATGAGTGGCTTTTAAAGTGGTTTTGCCAAACATTTTTGGAAACTAAATCACGAATGCAGTGTAAATTAAACAAATCATAGACAATTAGAGGTAACATAAGTTAACATTTATATCAAATCCAAAAAAATATATTATATTAGCAATTTGTTATTATTAGTGCTTGTATAATCATTACTACGATTACTATGCTTGTCATAACAAACGCTTAAAATGCATAGATAAATAGTTTATTTTTTGTGTTAATCGCGTCGGTCATCAACATGACGCATGCTTAAAGTGTAAGTTAAAAACGCAAGTAAAACGCGCTGACCAAAGCTAATGTCAAATTAAAAGATAATGAGCTAGTAAATATGTAACTGATACTGGATGTGTTGGATACAGAAACTGCCTGCGGTCCCACTTATGTAAACATGTCACATTGAGGCTTATCTACCGAACTAATTGGCGCTTCCTGCTATGGAACGTTCGTCGAACGAATATGCAACTGAAGTCTACGGCAAAAAATTTTTTTTTAACTAACTTGCTTTTGCCTACAGCTTCGCCCTCGTGTAGGTAGGAAATTATTCAATGGCAACTGTACATTTTGCTGGGATCGAAAATAATCTATGTGCTATTCTAGACTATCTGAGTCTGGGTGTTTTTCTATCTATAATATGTAAAAAATGTATATAAGTAGTTTATCAGCCATCTCGTTACCATAACACAAGCATTAGGTTGCTTAGCTTGGGACGATATGGCGTAGTGTGAAATGTCCAAGGATATTATTATATTATTATTATTTTATTATCTATCCCTGTGCTAAATTTAATCTTGATCAGTTTAGTAGTTTTAGAGTTTATTCGTTACAAACATACAAAAATACAAATCTATCTCTATCAAATCTATCTCTGCTAAATTTGATCTTGATTAGTTTAGTAGTTTTAGAGTTTACTCGTTACAAACATACAAAAATACAAATCATTTCAACTTATAATATTAGCGTATAAAAGTACCCTGCTTAGCTATTTTTATCTCTATGTGAAAGTTATAATGCCTAATAAGAATATTAATTTAATCTTTGATAAGTATGTGGTTTTGTAGTGATAAAAATTGATAGGGATTCGCATATTGGTTAAAGTAATGTAAATTAGTCATGCATTGCCTATTTATAAAGTTTTGTTTTTTATTTTGGCACTTTAATTGTTAATATACCGTCAAATAACGTTCGCGGTGTACTGACTTGCTCGCCTCACGTGTATGTGTGCAAACCGCGTGTGTAACTAAGAAAACTATTTAAATCGTTAGATTCGCCCAACCCCGCCCGACAGTGTTAATTACATTTCATAACATTGTATAGAATCAAGGTCTTCTAACTTAACAGACAGCTGTGGTGAGGGCGGGCGTTTTGAGGGATTATCTCATGTAATTCTGACGTTCGAAATGTCCTGATTCTCAGCCTAATTTGAATTTACACATTTTGATTTGGAATGACATTTATAAAAATGATAGTGTCTCACTCACTCATACTGAAAATTGTAGATATCGTTCTATAACGGTGTGTGTTTGGATACTTTCGCGCGACCTTAGTAAGGTGAAGGCACATCTAACAATTTTGATATGTAAAGCAAGCTGCATCTTTTGGGTTAGCGGGTTTGTCCGAAAGGGTTACCGCTACCCCGGAACATAAAGGGCTAAGGAAGGAACATGGATGGGTTTTAGTCAGTAAGAGTCTGACACTCCCTTCCGCTCCACCCAGAGCGGGAGATGTCATTGAATGATTTCCCACCCTCAAAATAAAGAAAAAGAAAGCTGCATTTTTTAAACAACCATGCTACTTGGAATCTAAATCCTAAGTTAACCCTTTACTTGATTTAACAGGAGGAGCTAGAGCAATGCCGGCGCGAGTGGGCACGCGAGCGAGCGGAGCTGAGCGGCGCGCTGAGCACGGCCGAGGCGCGCGCCGCGGAGCTGGCCGACCGGCTGGCCGTGGTGGCGGCCGCGCTGCCGCCCGACCACCCGCACCATCACATGGATGATGACGGTAACTATTCAATAGAGCCGATATTTAATTATGAAATGAAGTTACTCATTGGTTGTACAACCTCATTTTTGACATTTAAAAACTAAACAAGTTTGTTTTTAAATATGAGGTTTTATTTTTATGTTAACTATTGTTGTGAAATTGAAAAAAATACAGTTGGTTTTTAGTGAATAAAACGCAGCGTTTTGTCAAATAAAATGGAATTACTTTAGCAGAACTCTAATACTGACCTATAATTTTGTTCAAATGATCAG
Source organism: Hyppa rectilinea (assembly GCA_951799385.1). Taxonomy (NCBI): domain Eukaryota; kingdom Metazoa; phylum Arthropoda; class Insecta; order Lepidoptera; family Noctuidae; genus Hyppa; species Hyppa rectilinea. The sequence goes on along the minus strand of OX637306.1, from coordinate 8,481,580 downwards.
TCTTTTACGCTGATTTTAAAATTCTCAGAGCCAAAGCCGGTTCACATAACAGGCATAGAATTCTTGTTAGATAACAATAAAGTAATATATCTTGTCCATACATTTTCCACCAAACAATGTATGGACAAAATATTATTATTATGTGCTCCATAACACATTAGGGCCAACTCCTTCACTTATAGAAACCGAAGGAGACTGCAGTCAATGAATACTTACTAACATTTCCTTATTACAGACAAACGCGAAGTGACTCCAACTGCTTGCGCGGACTACGACCGTGTGTGCCGCGAACGAGCCGTGCTCACGCGACAGTTGCAAGAAGCCAAGATGGCGCTCGCTGACGTCAAGACGTCATGGAGCGGGCAGATCGCTTCGCTGGAGACACAGGTACAATTTACGAAAATGTTGGAACACTTTTGGATGTTGTCGCATTCAACTCGTTACTTGTCTATATGAATGATGACTGGACGTAGGATCGTATTACAAAACTTCGCTTGAAAACGTTTTTAAAACCTTTTAATTGGTTGAAAATAATTTTAGTAATTTTTTTTAGTCTTTAGTGAGGTTCTTTAATAAGGGCCCAAGTCACATAACATTTTTGGACTTGTAAGTTGAGGTTTTGTCCGTCTTTATACTTATAATTAGCGTCGTAATGCTCAATTTTGACGGCACCATTTTGACAGCACTGAATGACAAAGTTCTATACATGATCCAGGTTTTACTCCAACCAGCTGAAGTATTGTGAGGGCAGGGTTCATTCATTAAGCGGGATTGTCCGAAAGGGTTACCGCTACCCTGGAACATAAAGGGCTACAGAAGGAACATGGATGGGTTTTAGTCAGTAAGAGTCTGACACTCCCTTCCGCCCTACCCATAGCGGGAGGGGTCATTTGATGATTTCCCACCCTCAAATAAAAGGGTTCATTCATTTCTTATCTGTATTATGTCACACCAATTGTTTTTTCAGATTATTTTATACATAAAGACCTGTATTAATATTGCTGACTTTTTTAATAGCTTTGTAATTGGCTATTAGACACGGTCAAAAATAAAATATGAAATCACATAGAGAAAGACAAATATAAATATGCAAATACAATAATTATAAAATGGCCTTTAACGCTAATAAGTATTCCATTTGATTCAAAAAATCTGTGACGTCACATTGTTACATTTCATACAAACCACGTACACACGGCTACACATCAAGCTATACATTTCCAGTTTAAGCTGATCTCGCATTGTATAGGATTTCCGTACGATGCGAGACCAGCGTAAACTGGTTTTGTATAGCTTGATGTGTAGCCGTGTGTACAAATGCCGCGTTCTGAAAATTCTTAAAATGTAACGTTATTGACTACCCTGTCAAATACCCAATTTGATAGTTTAACGGCAAGTCTAGAGATACTGCTCTTATTATTTAAAAAAAAAATGGCGACAGTTTGCCCATAATATTCGTTTGACGAGAGTAACTACATATAACTTTGAAAAATCCACGTGGTCTTGTGTTAATATCGACGGTTTCGTGCCATATTTAAGAACACTAGCTTTTCGATTTCTTACACCAGACGTTTTTGTGGAGGAGCTCGTGGCTAAGTAATAACAGCCACATGGGTCTATCCGTCAGGTTAAGCTACGCTTGCCGGGGTTGGTCCGTGGATGGGTGACCATCCTTACATACCCCGACCCTTCCGTTCCTCGGAGAGCACGCTAAACCGTTGGCTGTCATTTGTGGATCTTTGACAGTCGTTACGGCTGGTCAGCAGCCCCGAAAATCTGACAGCCAGTCGTACCAGGGGAACTCGTATTATCCAGTTACTGGGTTCTGGAGGTCAGATAGGCAGTCGCTCCATGCAAAAAAACTGGTATTCAGCTGCATCTCATCTGCATTAAACTAGAAGCCGACCCCAACATAGGTGGAAAAATTGATTAATTGACACCAGGCGTTTTTGTTTTTGTAAGATTGGCTCCGTGTGCATAAGCCATCAATCGTTTATATAACTTGTATATAATTGCCTGTATATCATATATGTGCATGTGAAAGGCGTGTGCATGAAGCATGAGACATTACTTACACACCATCTAATCAACTTTTTATGTTAATACAGTCTGAAGCCAATAATAATAATTGCATCTAACAGTTACTTCATGTTTTGTACATATAATTGTTATGTAAATATAATTCGAATACAATTTATTTGTAGCGGTTTTTATTTCAGTTTTTTTTTTTAAGATTGTCGGTGTATAATTTTCAGTTTATTATACAGAGTTGATAGGACAGAGGGGCTTTAAATTACACTGCGTATAACTATACGTGTTTAGTATTAATTCGATGCGGTATAAAAATAAAAAGCACCAATACTTTGTTTTTTTTCACACAAACTAAATAGCTTACAAATCGGAGTAAAACGCAACCACCCTTTGTAAATAAAAACTGACCTTGTAACAAAGCGGCGACGACGCGCGACCGCCCCGGAGCGCTATTAGGAAATATACATCGTGTTCAAACGGGACAAAAACTTAGTCATTTGCGACTAAACTAATACTCCTATTTAATTGATTTTAGATACAGAGCTTAAAAATGGCACCCTAGTATGGGCAGTTTAAAGGAAAGCCCCTCTGTCGTATCAACTCTGTATGTATAGATGTATTTTTGTAACGAAGTTCTTTTACGCGACCTGTGGTAGGAGTGAACCGGCAAATGGAGAGTAACGAAAAAAGCGTTATGCCTTGTTGACACACACGGTTTGTAATACTAAATCAAAAAATGTTATCTTGAGACCATCCTAGATGGCTCTCTATTAATACATATACGTATACAGAGAAAGGGACGTCGCGTCGTTCCAATCGGGTGTTTTTTAGGAAGGTACGAAATTCTGTATACAAAGTTAAATTTAAGGCTTTTAATCCCCTTACGGGGTCATTGCACTCATTATAACGAGCAGCTTTTACTATGGGACCAACCCTGAAATCGCGACAAACTAATCAGCTGTTTGTACATTTGACGAGTTAGGCGAACATAAATGTACTGACAGCTGATTTTTTTTAAACATTAATGAAATCTGACCACATCAGAATCTTCGTTTTAAGGTAGGTAGACATTTCAATTCATTTCATGGTTAAATAGCACCAGGATTAAAGAAACATTGTTATGTAATATGTTAAAAAAAAAATTTAAACAACTTTTGTGTTTCGGTAATTATCATACGAAGTTCTAACACATAGGTGGCGCGACTATCGCGGCAGGCGGGAGAAGAAGGCTCAGAGAGGAGACGAGTAGAGATAGAAAAGAAAGAGATGCAAGAAAAGCTGCAAAGTGCGGCAGCAGAGCTCGAGAAAACCAAACAGAATCTGATCAACAGCGAGGCTAAGGTATACAGTTCGTGTATTATTGTTGTTCGTTATATCGCCAGAAGTACTTGGTTTAGGTGTTCTATGTCTATTAGCTCCGTAGTTGTCTAAATGGTCTCTATAATCCTACATTTATGTGACGTCTACTTAAAATTTCTTGCATGTAGAACTGTCACAACCAATATTTTTTGAGTCCTAAAGTCCGATTTACACGATGCAAGTTTCTTGCGTGTCAACGTCTTGTCGTGCACAGGCAATGAAATCGCACCGTGTAAAACTGGCTTAAGTAATTGTAGTCAACCTTTGGCATGCCTCATTTATAATACTAAAATAACGAATAATCATTTATTTCAAATCTCTCTTTTTACTTGATTTTGACTACAAAAATTGCGTAACGTCAAGATTATGTTTATAAGAACTAGTAAAAATCTTTAATACTGAAAAAAAAAAGATTTTTCTCCTTCATTATTGAATTTGGGATTTAATCCCAATGAAACATTTCATAAAAAGTAATAAAACATACGATAAACCTACTCTTTCCATGTGTTGTATCATTGTGTCGTCCCGTAATTTAATTTCCCTCACTGACTGAAATTACTCAAATCATATAGTTGTTGTGACATTGTCTCGTTGTATCAGTGGTCTAGTTAGCAAGGTAGTGCTAATCTGTGGGCAGGTGGTGCGTCTCAACGGCGAGGTGCACACGTTGGCGCTGGAGGTCAAGTCTCTTCGCAGCGCCGCCTCTCTCGCGGCCGTGAGTCCCAGCCTTTACACCATATAGTCACTCTAGTCTCGCATACATAGTGAACATGCCTTAAGTTGTCTTATTTGGTAAACAAATATGCACGTCAGTATGCACACTTGAAATACGAAAACCGCCCCTACTGCTACAGAATGAAGTCGCTGTCAACCAGCGCCAGTAAAGAAATGAATTAACAATGGCGGCCAAACAAATGAGGTTTTCATGCCCTTTCATTCGCACAGTATAAATATGCGAGTGAGAGGGAATGATTAGCGCGCCCATTTTTAAACAAGTTCAAAAAAAGGAGGGAGCGTATTCGTCGATTCTTTTTTCGAATTCGTTTTGAATGGCACAGATTATAAGATGTCAATTCGAAACAATTATATGTTTTTTTTTTATGATGATTAAGACGTTCAAACTAAAAAAAAAAGGAAAAATGTGTGATTGTTGCGAAAAATCTCGTTTTAGTACCTACCTTGTTTGTTTACCAATTATGATAAGGAAGGTGAATACACTATACTTATGCCTACACTGTGTGTTATGACGTATTTACTAGTGCTGTACACATGAGCTTTGTAGGTTCGCTTAGTAGTGAAGGATATAGAGGTAGGTAGAAGGCGGGTCTTTACCCTTATTCATAAGACTATGGTTAAAATATTTACATTGCAGCTATTTGAGACATGATATAGTGTTACGGACGTTAGACAGCTAGTTTTTTTTCTAGTCGGGTTTGAACTGAATAAGTGTTGAAAGCGATCCAGCTTTCTATTTAAGGGGACGTGAGGGACCGGGGGTTTTATACAAGGTGTTTATTTAATATCTCTTAACTCTAGGGTATGAATGAGACCATATCAAAGGAACAACTGGCATAAAAAAAAATGAAAAAAATTTGCAACGTTTTAATATTTTTTTTTTGTTTTTGTATTTATTACCAATTCGACAGTAACGATTATTAATATAAAACACTCTTACGTGAAATATGACGACGCCGAATTTTCCCAGCTTAAAATATGAATGATTGGTTTGAATGAAAATTAATTACTGGTATTTATTTATATAAAACTTAGATACCTACACACATCGAGATAAATGAATTATGATTGATGATATCATCGAAAGTATGCATTTTTTAACTATACTGTGTGTTAGGTTAAACGATGGACATACTTTCAGGTTGTATAGTACTCACGGAAATCAACAACTTTGTCCATGGGATCAACTCTGAAATATGAAAAAAAAACAGCTGTTCCATACATTTTAGCGAATTATGCGAACATAAATGTACTGAACAGCTGATTTTTCATGATTTCAGGTACAGTTTCATAGTCAAAGTTGACCAATTTCATGAGTATCGTACACAAACTGTATATAACCCTAGGGTTACGAGATATAAAAAAACACGTTGTTTAATCGACTGAAATAAGAAAGTATGTATTGTGCCTTTATCTGCACTCTGCGTTATCGCTTATGTTAGCTTATTATTTGAGACCATTTTTTCTCCTTTACTGAATATTTATGTTTAATTAGAATTCCAGTTGCTTAGTTGGTCAGAAAACAGTATAAATGTTTGTTCATGTGTATAGTAATTTTGTATTGCGTCATTATATATACGGTTGGAATATAATCTTATGTAGTCGTGTATTGATTATATTGTTTGCATTTAGATGTTTTATTCCTTAAGACTTAGTCGAAGTCGAAGTCCTTTGTGTCTCTATTTTTATATTTATCGAGTTAAATCTCACTGTAACAAAATTGTTTAAGTATTTACAATGAGCATAGCTTTATATAATAATATACAAGGTCAAATTAAATCAGCTAGCGACACTCCTCAGTTGTGATGGGTATTATTTTATGAAAAAAATTTTTTTTTTGTTTTATCATTTCAATTATCGATACACATCACTTCTGTGAAGTTTCACGAGCTAATTTAAGTTGACCCTGTAAAGTAAAAATAGCACTATTGGCCAAGCTTGCTTTGAGCTTTGAGTGTAAAAGAGAAATTATTGAGATTTCTTCTTCTTAGGCTTGTTTTACTGTTCTGAGCTTTGAGTACTTACATAGTATTATAATATATTTAATCCTAAAATTATTAATTACTTCAAGGGAATTCATAATAACAGTGAAACAAGTCTTAAATTGATGTGCAAACGTTGCAGTTTTTACAGTGGTATAATAAATAGTCTAAATATTCTATGGAAGCAGTATGAGACTACTGACAGTTAAATATAAATTATATTTAATAATAATTTAATATATTTTAATAATAATTAAATGAATATATGAATATTCTAGGTACCATTGCAAATGTTGTATCGTGTGCATGGGCCTTAAAATTATGTTCCTATATCGAATTATTGCATAATTAGTTATTAGTTTTTTTTTATTTACAAACATAGTGTTTATTTACAAACTCTTCTTATTGTGACTAAATATATTAGTTATTTCAAATTTTCAATTTTTTGTCATGGGCAGCTACACTGATAAAAAAAAGTATTGCACCAGTTTAAAGTTGTAATTGTAATATTTACTAGTTTTAAAACAGAAAGGAAATGAAGACAGGTACATACTACTCTGTCAAGAAAGTACCGGGAAAAGATCAATAATACATAAAATGTCTGTTATTCATCCAAATTTATTTTATCACCTTCAAAGTATGCTCTTTTAGAAACGATACACTTGCGCCAACGAATAATCCATTCATCAAAACATTTTTTAAACGCTGCTTCCGGAATTGAGTTCAGTTCTCGCCGCGAATTCTCCTTTATGTCTTCTATCGATTGAAAACGGGTGCCACGAAGTGGTAATTTGAGTTTAGGAAAAAGAAAAAAGTCAGCAGGAGCCATATCTGGTGAATATGGTGGTTGCTGGATGGTATTTGTTGAGTGTTTGGTCAAAAATTCGTTCACAATGATAGCCTTGTGCGAAGGCGCATTGTCGTGGTGCAAAATCCAAGAATTTTCTTTCCACAAATCTGGCCTTTTTCGTCGAATTTTCTCTCTTAAACGCCGCATAACGCTCAAATAATATTCTTTATTTACCGTTAGACCTTCCGGTAAGAATTCAGAGTGCACAACACCGCGATAGTCAAAGAAAACAGTCAACATGACTTTGACTTTTGATCGACTTTGGCGTGTTTTTTTCGGTTTCGTTTCAGTTGGAAGGCGCCTCTCCGAAGCTTGTTGACTAGTTTGCATGTCAAACTCGTAAACCCACGTCTCGTCACCAGTAACAATGCGTTTCATGAATGTTGGGTCCGAACTGACTCGTTCTAGCATGTCCTCAGCGACTTTCATGCGATTGAGTTTTTGGAGAAAATTCAGATCTTTTGGGACTAGCCCAGCAGCAACATGTTTCATACCCAAATGATTAGTTAAAATGGTACGGATCGACTCGTGAGATACAGAAAGTTCGGCGGCTATATATCTCTCTCAGAGTTGAATGGGGATTTTCAGTCACTATTTTCTTCACTTTTGCGATGTTAACTTCAGTTGCAGACGTTGACGGCCTACCAGAGCGAGGCAAATCTTCCATCACATCTCGACCGCTTTTGAATGCTTTGAACCACTCATAAGCACGAGTTTTTGATAAAGTCGATTCACCGTAAGCCTTCTGTAACATTTTCAGTGACTCCGAACACGAAATTCCATTGGCGATGCAAAATTTAAGACAAACTCTTTGTTCGATATTTTTGTCCATTATGAAATTCGCAATACACACTATATATGATATTACTAAAACCAGCACTGTATTTAATATAAATAACAGATGCAACTCAAACTCCGCGCCAAAATGGAAAACAGTTGTGCCAATCTAACAACTACAAAAAAACAAAAATTTGAATTTGGAACCATAAACAAATCATCCATTCCCGATACTTTTTTGACTGAATGTACATACACACACAGGCTGCACACTTATGGTAACACTGACCTTGAGCTCACCTAACGTAACGGCTTAAAATAGAATTAACTTGCCTCTTATTTTATGGAAACTACAGAGTTTCAATAAATTGAAAGGCAAGTTAATACTATTTTTGTTACCACAGACGTGTACGGCCTTCGAACTAGAAACCTATGCGGATAAAAAAAAATTGGTGCAAAACTTATTTTGACCAGAGTACAGAGGCCAGCACAGCTACCCCAATCTGTCAAGTTTCTTTGATAGATTTCCAACTTTATTACAAAAGCATAAGGTTCATTTTCATTTGGGAAAAAATTACTGTTTGGGATGTGCTGGCGTCTGTGCAATCAATATTTTGAACTGTTAGCTTTCAGATCTAAATATTCTGTGATTGAGGGGTGAGTTGGTTGTTTGGCTCACTTTACTATGCAGCTGAATGATAGACAATTGTGTTTATGGAGTACAGGTCCCGGTTTCTGGAACCTTGTTCAAGTTTCTGATTGGTGGATTTGCTGTCGAATTTCATGGCTGCTGGTGTAACTCATCAATTTATATAATGCTACTAAAATGTATATATCTCAAAGTGCTAGTTTTATGGTTCACGCTGGCAGAATAGTCGATGTCAGCTAAGTTAGCAAAGAAAAAAAAAATAAGATGACAGCAACTAGTGACATGAAATTTGATGACAGATCGAATTGGATAGGTTTCAGAAACCGGAGTGAAATGATGAATTTAAATAGAATTTCGTATCAGTTGTTAGAAGGATAATGTTTATAAATGTCTCGCTATTATATTGAATCGCAATTGGCCATCTCACAAAGGTATAGTTAGCACATCGCTTGATTCACAATGCGGGTTCGTATCAATATCTCTTTGTTTTGTTATCGAGACTGTCGTGTTGATAAATTGATTAAGTGCGCCACACGTGATCTTTTGCCACGACCAAAAATGGTTAGTCATACACTTTGCACAGGTGACGGTACACCTATTGTTTACCGAAACGGCTTAACACGCCGAACATAGTATAGTTACTATAAGTGATATATATCCATTCCAAGTAAGTAGTTAAAAAAAAACAATTTATATCATAAAAAGTACAAAAATTATGAAATTATATTTACACGATGTTAATTTTGTTTTGATGTGATGCACGGATTTGTATAAATAAATTATTTTTGGTCAAATTTTAATGTTTCTTTTGAATTTCCCTCATTTTGCATGGGTGTTGCTTGGCTAACAGTTACTTTAATGTGTGCATGTTACTTAATACTAATCTAATCTTGGATTTGGATTTTAGCCTTCCTGCTTTAAGAGATAACATAGTAATATTCATTGAGTGGTTTGCTACATAATCTATCTAACCTACTACACACGTTAGAGCCAACTTCTCGCGTCAAGTGCCAATTCCACCAATGAACGCGTCCAAGATCTGTCAATCTCAATATTCCACAACAATTGTGACACTGACAGCTCTTAACCGCGGTTTAGAACTCCTAATCGCGTTCAGTGTCATTGGTGAAATCCGCCCAAAAAAAAGAACAGCGCTTTTAAAAGAAATTAACATTGAACTTTCAATATCAGTTCCGTTCGCTAGCCAGTGATTACTTATTTTATGATAGCCATTAAAGTATTGTAGTCTATATTGGCATGTGATAGCATTTACTGACATGACATTGTGACAATTTTCAATAGGTTTTGCTTGGTTTTGTGGCGTAACTATCGGTAGTTCGCGATTGAGGTAAAAATACAGTACGGATTGCAAAATAACCGGTTACATTGGCGAATGTTTACACTCAGGTCCTTAGTGCCTTGTTGTCTGTGGAGGCGAGCGCTTGTGTGAACGGCTACTACTAGAAAGTATTTAATTACAAGATTGGACTGCAAAATATAGTTGATAAAACAGTGTTCAGTGCTCGTAGAACTAAGTTTAGATAGATTAGTGCCTAAATGTGTTGATTCAGTGTAAACCGCGTTTATATACAGATTGGAACAAAAACAGTGCGAATATACATACATATTTATCGAGTAACACTTCGTTTGGTACGTCGTTTTCATAATACGTTTGGTGATGACTCATCTAAACAGTCATGTCCTCCAATACAATAAACAAACGAATCTTTCAGTTATAGAAAGTATAAACAGTTTGTGACGCTTAGACTGCTCTACTTTCTAAGAATGCGGTAGTAGAGCATACTTGGAATTTCAAACATATGTTTGCAGTTTTATCAAGTCCATTATCATATGGTTAATATCAGACGCCAGATAATGTCAACAACACAACTTATAACAGTAGGAAACCACCTAATGAGGTTGAAAAACTTGTTTAGACGTGGAAAATAATTTGGTAATTACGTCGCCTAATACTTTGAGCCGGTTAAACAGTCGTTAATCGAATCATAGGTAAATGTAATCACGATATTTTGAAATTTATTATATCAGCAATAGTTTTACCTTTTAGCAGATCTAATGGGATTTTCACGGGTTGAAAAACGGTCAAATAAGCCTAATAGTCTCTTGGTATAAAACTAGGTACATATTTCAGGATAAAACTATGGATTTCGAAAGCCGTATCGAAAGTTTGACGCAAGAGAACAAAGAGTTGTCAGAGGCACTGGAGAATGAAAGAACTCTAGTCAAGATGCTGAGAGAAAAGGAGGATAAATCAAACCTGATATGTGACGAGAGCAAGGCTGAGGTCAATCACCTCAACTCAATAGTCACTGAGATGCAACACGACTTTTTGGATATACAGAGGAAGTTTGACAAGTGAGTGTGTTTGTTATAGCAGATTTTGGGTCTATCCACAAATATTAGGGGTTAGAATGTCCCAAGTTTAGTGTCGCGTTAAAGACTCATAATTATACTCAAAACAAAATGTAAAGTTCCATTTTATTTTGTACAATTTTATTCACACGCTAATTAGGGCCGGGCTGGGAATCATCCATTTTCCAGAACAAGATCTGATGTAGGCAAAAATTGAGTCGTCCCAGTCGAGTAGAACCAGGTCATCATCATCTGCCTAGCCTTTTCCCAACTATGTTGGGGTCAGTTTCCAGTCTAACCGGATTCAGCTGGTGGGACCAGGTATTGTGTGGAATTTCAGTATGGTCATCAACAACAAAAATACTTTTATTTGCATCAAAACAGTTTTATACATAGTCTAAGAAAACAGGTTAGGTTCCTATAATAATAATAAATTATACAATTATTATTAATAATTGTCTTAATAATAGGATAATGACCTACATGGTCTCGCCATGGACTGACATAAAATATTTTAATTAAAAACGATAGGTACTAAGAAAAACAGTCATTACCAAAAATATTGTCGATGAAACGAATAAATTGATGTTTCGAAAAATCATACTGCAATCGTACTTACCTCTTATAAATTGAATTAAAACCATCAACACTGGTTCTGTTACAATCTTTAAGTGCCTGTTTGTGCAGCTGTTTATTAAATAGCAACTGGAGCAATTACTTTAATTACCTTGGACAGCAGTAGGCCACGTGCATGTGGTACTTATGTATTGTTAGCATAACCAATTTTTCGAAGGTCATTCGTAGATCAGGTGACATTGCCGACAATGTTATGTTTCGAGATAAAAACAGTGTTGATAGCATACTTTAACACACGTTCAATGCTGATCAAAAAGTAGATAAACATTTTCAATTGAACGCATGATATTATAATCACTAAGACTACAGATTGGTTAATATGAATACTTATTTATTTCAAACAATAAGGTTCATATTGGCTAGTGATCGATGTATTGAAAAGGACGCTATGCTAGAAAATGACGCCGAAAGTGGTGGTCAATCTGAAGTGTACGTGACCACAACTGGCCTCAAATTGGATATTACTAACAGTGACGACACGGTTGGCACAGTGGCTGAGCGATTGACTGCTGTGCAGTATGCCACGGGATCGATTCAGGCACGGAACAAATATTTGTACGACCTGCAAGTATTTGTTCTGGGTCTGGGTGTTTTTCTATCTATAATATGTATGTACCTATTTACCAAAAACAAACATTAGGTGCTTAGCTTAGGACTATATAGCGTTGTGTGAGACGTCCAAGGATATTATTTATTTAGTAATTACTTATTTCTGAGGGCCTTAAGGCTATTTGCAAACTCTCTATACCATAAACATATTTTCAATTGCAGGGAAAAACGAGAGAAAGACGAAGCGTTACTAAGGAACGCGCACATGTCCCAAACGATAGAGATGAGTCAATGTAACGTGCGCTATCAGGAGGGCGAGATAGTGGACCTGAAGAGTAAGATCACGGAGCTGGAGGGACTAATCGCTCAACACAAAGAGGTAATATATAAATATACTATACGGATGGAGGTTGTCCTGTTTCATAGAGCTCGATCGCAGCGCCATCTGCCGGGGTCCAGTTGTGAATCTAAACCATCAAACCCCACACAAAAAATGTCATCAAAATTTTGGTTTAGAGCTTAGGGAGTTCAGTGACTTATACACGTACATAAGAATTGTTTATGTAAAAATTATGTACTACTGTTGCTCGCGATTTCACGCATCCTAACCCTAGTAATTTACCGGATTCAAATAAACACACTCTTCAGCTTTATAGTATTAGTATAGATGAGATTATTTTTTTATGTTGTGATGAAATGCTACCATGTCTTGACCAACTATATTAAGGTTCTAGCACAGTTGGTAAAGGCTATGCGATGGTGATCCTTCATATTAGCATAGGCATCAATTCTTTTTAAATAAAGTCAATAATTATAAATGGAAAAGGAAAAAGAAATTAATGAAAGACAATTGCATGCAGCTGAGATGAGAATGCTGAGAGGGATGTGTGGTGTTACGCGAATAGATAGAATACGGAATGAATATATAAGGGGAAGTCTGAAAGTGACACCGCTGACTGAAAAGTTGTTTGGTAATCGGTAGTCATGCGTGTGCAATATTTTATGTCAGACCATGCGGAGGAATGAGGAAAATGTTGTCAGGAAAGTTGAACGAGTAGAGGGAGACCAAAGTAACGATGGGCGGATTGTGTGAAAGATGATATGGCTAGGAAGGGAGTGACTACCGATATGACGACTAATAGAGAAGTATGGAAATTGAGATAAGGGCAAGAGAGTGATGATTAATCATAAAGGGAAAAATAACTAGAGACCGTTTGACGTTGTCTTGTAATTAATTTCAGAACCAAGCCGCGTGCATGTTAATAAAAGAGACGGAGGCGGCCCGCCAGCTAGAAATCGAACAACTGAAGAAGAAGATCGACGAGTTAATAGAAAACGAGACTGCACTCAAAAAGACTATTCAAGAATTTGAAACCGAAATCTGTGATAAAAATAAGGTTAGTAGCAATATTAACCTTTTGAACGCCAGTGTCACATACGTGGCAAATTAGCGCGTGCCCTGTACGCCAACGACACAAATATGTGACAATGGCAATAACACTATAACAGGAAATGAAAAATTAAGTGTTTATATAGATACCAGCTGACCCGACAGACGTTGTCCTGTCTTAACTATGATACCTACCTTATCTACCCTACCTATCCTACCAACCCTACCTAACTACCCTACCTACCTACCAACCTACCCTTCCTACCTAAAATACCTACCACCTACCCTTCCTACCTACCTACCTACCTATCTACCCTACCTACCCTACTTACCCTACCTACCCTACCCTTGTTTTTTGAATTCTGTTTTTAGTATTTGTTGCTATAGCGGCAATAGAAATACAACATCTGTGAAAATTTCGAGTTTCTAACTGACAGATGGACGGACAGCGGAGTCTTAGTAATAGGGTCCCGTTTTACTTTTTGGGTACGGAACCCTAAAAAAACAACTTTGCCAACAGTGCCATAAGTACTGTAAAGGTTTCATGCAAAAGGCGACCTTATGTCGCAACGGACTGGTAGGAAAATAACTCTTGCTCTATTCGATCTTTCAAAAGAATTTGAAATTAGTTTTAATAAGGTTTTTAATTGACGAAAAAACAGGTTTCGAACAAGCGCATAGATATGAAAAAAGTCCTTAAAACTAATTCTGTGATATTAAAAAACAAATATAACATTTCTTGTATTATATTTTCAGAAAATAAAGACGTTAGACAACAGAATATCAGACATGAAGAAAACATTACAACGTGAACTACAGAGCAGTAAGTCTGACCTCACATCCGCCGAGGAACAAGATATTAGTAGAAGGTAAGATATCTGACTTTATTCATTTATTAATTAAGGTTCGATTCCCGGGTCAGGCAAAACGTTATCCCTTCGACTGCCGAACGGGGATCCACACCAGATACAATGGTTTTTTAATTGTTTTTGTAATTACGGCATTTGAGGTTTGCGTACAGAAAAATTCAGTATTTAAAAACACCTTATCTTATTACCTTACTCTTATTACTATAAAACAGGTGTTCCTAAACTTATTTTGTTTACTGCCCACTTTGAGAATAAATAATTTTTAAGCACCCCCACGTTTTCACCTTCTTAAAAACCACTAGGGATGTAATTACAAATCGCCCCCTCAGCTTCTAAGGGCTAAGGAAGGAACATGGATGGGTTTTAATCAGTAAGATTCTGAAACTCCCTTCCGCTCCACACAGAGCGGGAGAAGTCATTGGATGATTTCCCAGCCTTAAAAAAAAAGCCTCTACACAACGCCTCCATTTTTTTCTGGATGGCCTGCAGCGCCCACAATGGGGCGTTATTGCCCAATATGCGAAAGACTGCTCTAAAAGAAAATAAAAAACATTACTTAACATCATACAAACTCATTCCAGGTACTTGAAACACGTGGTGCTCCGTTTCCTAACTGCGCGCGAGTTGGAAGCAAGACAACTGACCCGCGCACTTGCCGCCCTCCTGCGCCTATCTGCTCACGAAGAAGCATTACTCCGGGCAGCCCTACCGCCCCGTACTGGCCTTTCCGCTTGGTTCCCCTCCCTCAACACCTGATGCGTCTGAACAGACCATAGGATCGTGAGATCAGACCTTAGAGACATGTGTAACCTGTTTGAAACTAGAATGATTGTTCTCTATGACAATGAGTAAGTGGTTCACGCAATATAGCCAAATACAGTATTCATTTTGAATGTAGTATTGTGAATTTGTGTATATTATGTCAAAAGTTTTTGCAAGGCACGCAACTATTTATTTTTTTCAATGCCACGTTGTTTGCAAATTGTCATAGCTAAAAGTAATTTTATACCAGGCTTTTGTTTAGGCTAAAGCCGGTTTAAACGCAGCTATTATCCGAATAACTCGTAGAATGATGTCGATTGGATATGGGAATTGAATTGTATGTAGTTCAAAATGTATCACCATGGTCTTTACACAATTGTCGCGCAATTCGAATAAATCAAATGATGGTATCTGTAAAATACTGAATGTCAAACATCGCGGTAGTCGGAAGTCATAAAACGTGCGAGCTAGACTGCATGTTTAGTACTCGTGTTGTCTCGCTCTAACATTTTATAACCGCAACTGCCACGACCGTTAACGTTTAGTTCACGCAGCTAGATCATGATTGTATTTTATAATTCTATAATATCTCTCAACTTTAACGCTAGCAGCTTCAACAACTGTTTACTTATATGGTGCGTTTAGTTCTGTTGTATTAAGTTGTTTATTAAAAGAACGTCTCGAGCTCTGTATATAGAGTGAAATTGAATTCATGGGCATTACTCATAATCGCGGAAAAAAAACAGCTGTTCCCTACATTTTGACGAGTTATGCGAGCATAATGTATGGAACAGCTGATTTTTTTTTCGCGATTTCAGATTTGTTCCCAAAGTGAAAGTTGTTCATAATGATGAGTACAGTAACCCCTAAAAATTGCCTATGAATTTAATTTCACCCTGTATAAAATATGTGTTAGTTCGGGCAGTTACAAGACTTAACCGTTGGTTGTCCTTGTGACAAATTATGAATACGACGTAAGAATTGACGTTGAAAAATAATACGATACACAACATAACATGAACAAGAAATTATTTTTTTAATAGCGATGTAATTCAATGTTTACTTTATCAATTTTTTTTTTTTTAATATCACAAAATTACTAAAATGATCTTTTATTACACAAATCGTGATAGACGTACAAAAACAGCGAGTTTTTACACCGCTAGGTAAGGTAGACTTAACTCACGTCACTCTGATTGGTCGAATACACATGCGTATACACGTTGGGCTAGATTTCCACGTCGCGTCGTTGGAAGGACTGTTTAATATGTAAAGACTGCAGTCGATTGTATTATAACAATAGGCGTGTAATGATAGATAGAACAAATTACTCATTGTAAAGTCCTAAAACAGGTCTTCATTATATTTTGAGAATCTCCATTGTGGAAGAATAATACATTCCGTGGTAGGAGCAGACACGACAGAACGTTGTCTTGTTTGATTTTCGAATTTATGTACACATGGTGTATAGTTTATTTTTTATGAACATCACAAATTATTCTGTTTTTTTTTTAATAATATAAGGCACAGCACAGGCGTCATACGGAGCGTACTTATTGTATAGAATCTATACAATAAAATGGCAGGTTATACTGATTTTGT
Organism: Hyppa rectilinea; assembly: GCA_951799385.1. Classification (NCBI taxonomy): domain Eukaryota; kingdom Metazoa; phylum Arthropoda; class Insecta; order Lepidoptera; family Noctuidae; genus Hyppa; species Hyppa rectilinea. The sequence continues at coordinate 8,465,016 of OX637306.1, read as the reverse complement.
TAGCACTGACGTGTGGTCTACCGTACATCTTAGTACAGTATTATCATATCAAGAGGTGGCACGCGCTTTTCTTGTGGTAACCAAGTGAACAAACACACTGTGAATTTGTGCGTGAGTAGTACACAAAATACGCGCATTGACCTGGGATTGCAGTCACCAACCCGTATTACCTGTATGCGAGAGGGTTAGTAGCGTCAGCACGTAATTAACTGCCGGCTTTTGCCTCCTTACGGTACCGAGAGCTCCTGCACATGCAGATTCACTGCGTGTTCGTACACTTGGTAATCACAAGTAAGCGCGTGTCGCTCCGTGAGATGCTGTACGGCTGTTCTCGATTATTTATTTTGTTATCTAATTTTGGTATTTTAGTATTGCTTTAATTTATTGTAGTTGACGATCAACGAAGTAAAACAAAGTACCTTTAGGTATTATGATTATAGCATTCGAGCAAAAGCAAAAGCCGAGCATTTGGTATCAAAATCTAATTGCACATCACATTAAGGTTAATCACAAAGATTTGATGTTCGCAATAAACTCATTCAGCCTCATTACAAAACGAATTGCAATTTTAGTCCGAGCTTAAATCTCCGAGTCAGTTATTGAATTTTGACTTTTATTCTGAGCTCGGTAAGGTTCTTAATACAAAATTCACAGTTTAAACTCGTGTTTTACGTCAGGTTTTGTGATAAGAACATTTTCACTTGGTTGAAATACAGTACGAAATTCAAAAATGGTTTGATGTTTTAAACTTGAGTCAATAAGGCCGAATAGCTTACGACAAGGGCTATCATAGGTTGAGATCCCATTAAATGGCAAACATAAGTCGCTCTACAGGTGATACAACTCATAGAATATGATAATTAGGTAACTAATCTACTTAACTTTTTGAACGCCATTGTCCGCCCTGTACGCCAACGACACAAATATGTGACGATGCGAGTACACTATAAAACGAAATAAACAGTTAAATCATTACCTACTTTTGTGTGTGTTTATATAGATATCTTCAAAATTTAAGCGCTCCTACGTATTTAATGACATTAAACAAATTAAAAGACACCGTGGATATTGAGAAATTCATGATAACAAGAAGAAATAAATTTGTAGCTTGGCGTGGAGGCACGCACGTGCGTTTATGCTCTGGCGTTCCAAAGGTTAATATCGATATAAGTAGGTACCCGAATAAGCAAATATCGTATTACGTGTAACTGTAAGTATTGTAATCTTATTGTATTTTTGAACAACGTTATTGTAATATACATTGTAAATGTTTTTATTAAAGTTGCCTTAATAGTTGCTAGTCATTATTTAAATAATTGATTGTATTATATTTATGATGTAAATGGTTATTTTTTTTTATATGCGTAGTTTTGTCAATTATTTTGCAATAATGACAGATGTTATACATAATATGTTGTTGATGCATCAATGTGAGGTTGCTTCATCAAGTTGTATTAGAATTATGGTCTGAATAATTTAGAAAATTTAAAATAAATATAAAAGAATATTATTCAAGTGATAAAATAATTACTACACACTGCCCCTTTGTATTTTGTATATTTAACTAAGGTTTTGGTTAATAGGAAACGCAGATGATAAAAGAAATTGTGAAAGTTAAAAGCAATACAAGTTTTTTCAAAAATATTGTGTGAATAGGTAAATTTTTACCCATGCATTGCTAAAACTCTTTGTTAATTTGTTTCTTGCGCGTTTACTCTTAAACTACGCTACTTAATTGGAAACAGCAATAATAATCACCGCTCAATCATTTTTTGTAACTTGTTTTGAATTGCGCGTTACACACTCGTTCGGATAAACTGACACAGGCGAGAGGCAAAATCGAATATCAACTACTTCGAGTCGGCTTTGTTGTTACAAAAATACTGCCAAATCAAATCTGCCGATCCGAAGAGTGTGTAAGACGCCTTAGGCACCACAGCAGCACATAATACTAGCTAGCTAGATCGCTCGTATATACCCATTTTTCACTTTTGTAAGGGTTTATAATAAAAAGCATATATCATTAGCATGTTAAATGATGGGGACAAAGTATGAACACATTTAAATAGGCAGTTTGAGAAAATGAAAACGTAAAAATCATTTTAGTTGCTTCACAAGATAGGAAGTATTGCGAAAACTTCACACAAAGGGTGGTCATGATAGTTATGTTTGTAAATTAACACATAAAACACTTAATAATTAGCGAGCAGCACTGTCAATTGAAGGCACTTGTAATGTATGTAGATATGTGTTCTCAGGATCTGTCGATATAATGTACATTGTATAGTATTAGCTTGTTAAAATATTACCATAGATCATTTTCATTTTGACGTTACAAAGATCTTTATTTTTTCGCTTATTTTCACATTATTTATTTAACAAGATGTCTATCACGTAATTTAGTAAATAAACAATATGATACGAGACAGAAAGATGAATATATTTTTATTTGTTATTTTTTGTTTAATTTTTAATGTATATTTGTGTTGTTATTGTAAATTTGAATAAAGTTACAATAAGTCTTATATCTTTTTAATACTTGTGCGTCCTCTAGATTAAAAGATAACTATTCAACTTGTAGTAACGTCGTCTAGCGGGACCCTATAACACCTTTAGGCGCGATAAAAAAAATGTTGCCATTAATTAAGAAAATAGGTTACAACGAAAAATTAATATTCCATTAATAATTTTTACGTATAGAACGGTAGAACATAAATACCCAGCACACGAGTTAAGTGGATCATTCCATCCCCATTTTCTATTGAGACAAAATATCGTAGTTAAGACAGTCCACGTGGACTGTCATACCCCACCACGCCCCACCCCTTTTACTTAAAAAATAGGTGACGGTAACAGTATGTCTGTTGCTGTAGAGTAAATTTATTCTGTGGTTAGTTGCGTCCTAACATCGGAAGCGGAAGTGCGCGTACGCTACTCGTAATCAAACGTTGTTTGCGATCGTTACTAAAGTGCGAAGAGTGAATCTACTTCAAAATTAGTGATCGTAACTATTGATACTCGAATATCGTGTACCTACAAATGGTGCGGCCTATACGCTATATATGTGGTGACAATTTACGGGAAGCAAGGAGATTATATGTTGGAAATGTTACGCCACCAGGGCAGAGATCTACCCGCAAGTGCCAGGACTCCCAATTTTAACGGTGGATTGATCCCGGCGATCTGGATTTAATGAAGGTAGGTGGAATTTCTATTTTCAATAGGCTCGAGCCACAACAAATTGGCTGTATGGTCATAACCAAAGTCGTATTTCTTTGTTATTCTAACTTACATACTATATATGTTTTTGATTTCAATGAACGGCGTGCGTCTGCGTAGTGCGTTACGATATTTAACTTTGAATATTGGAAAGCGACAAGCTCTTATTCGCCGTGATATTTATCATTATTCATTTCTCGGTAAACACAAATGTTTCAGTTCTGTTTTTTTTACGAAATGTAAAAAGGACACATAAAAGGGACCTAATTATTTTTATACTTAGAATATCTGTGCAAACCCCCTTTTTCGACGCTCATGGTTGTCCTGAAGGCGTGACTACCGCAGGACTACCCTCAAAGTTGATTTTCTCGAACACTACTAAGGTACCAATTTTGTTGTTCGTGTACATCAATCACTTTCGAGTACTAATTAGTACCAATTAGGTACTAATTATTTACCAAATATGGAAGCGTTTGGCGTAGATGGTCGTAGTCACAGACACAATAACTTTTGTCATCCGTTGTTAAGCAACAACGGATGCAATTAAATATTTGCAAATGTTGCTCCGCAAAAAGTAACTTTTGTATGGATGCAGTGTCTCCTTCACCAAACAATCCGTCAAAATACATGAAAATCAATTTTGAGGACGTATAGAAATAGTCATAAATGGTCTCCAAGGTAAAAAAATAGCGCATCAAGATTCCGAAGTAATAGCAATGTCGGTGAGGACTGTGGGGGTGAACATATCTTCATATTCCTCAGTACTAGCAATCGGCCGGGAGTACCGACTTGGTTTAATTCCAAAAAATTGGTAAATAAATAAGTCTTAATGCTGTCCCAAATTTCGTGAGTCACTGCTACACGCATATCACAGATGTGGACAGCTTGCAGCAGCGACTCACATATAGACAATCGAGTCTGCTCGCCACACAGCGCAGGATGATGTTGGGGCTGCCCTACTGTACTATTAACTACTGCTGTACTATTAACTAACTATTATGCGTCTCCGAATTTTATAATAAATAAAGGCTAGGCGCATAATTCGGTGCGTCGTAGGGACATACTTCTCAGAACCAAATTAGTTTTTATGGTCAAGGTTAACCCGAAACTGCAAAAAAAAAAAAGATTTCAGAGAAAGTTTTTTTTTTAAGTTGTTTCATTTTCTTTGCTGCTCATAGTCCCCCTAAGCGTATACTCCAACTCCTAAAACTCCGCCCCTAAGACGACCCACTGACCAATAAATCGTTGAATAGATATTTTTGCCCTGATTAAAAGTTACTCTGGCACCAAGTTCCAAATCTAATCAGAGGTATGCATTATTAAACATGTCAGTTTAATAATAGCCAAAAATAATGCTTTTCCCTAGTATAATGCACTTTTTAAATAATACCTAGTATTATCTACTTATCTACGCCTATGTCGGGTCTTGGTCGATCGATCAGGTTAAGCTACGCTTGCTGCGGTTGGTCAGTGGATGGGTGGCCAACTTGACATATCGGGACCACTCCTTCGTGACTCGGAAAACACGTTAAGCCGTTGGATCTTGACAGCCGTTATAGGTCGTCAGAAGCCCGAAAGTCTGACAACTAGTCTTACCTAGAGGTATCACAACACCGTAACTGGGTCGTAGATGTCAGGAAGGCAGTTGATCCCTGTAAAATACTGGTATTCAGCTGCATCCAGTCTGGAAGCCGATCGATAGCTCCTTTCCTAGAGTACGTCAAAAATTATTCAAAATTATTTAAAAAGGTTTGTGTCTTTGCAAAATCAAAATTTTTAAGCGAAACAATTAAAAAATCCAATAATAAAATAAAAACCACTTGGAAAATTATTAACAATGAAACGGGTAAACCAGTTAAACAATTAAATGAACTTGAGATTATGGTCGACAACAAATTAATTAATAAAGCAGCTGACGTAGCTGAGGTTTTTAATGATTTTTTGCCAACATACCTATAACTACGACTCGCTCCTTAAATTCTTCACCGACTAAAGCTGAAAACCTTCTCCATAGTAGTGTGCCTAAATGTAGTCGCTTATTTAGTTTCGAACATGTAACGCCTCGTGATGTAGTTAACGTTTTTAATACACTTAAGTCCAAAAACACTGGTGATTACTGGGGCATCTCCATTAAACTTTTAAGTAATATAATAGATATCGTAGCCCCCTATCTAGCTGTTACCTTTAATAAATGTGTTGATTTAGGAACCTTTCCTGACCTCATGAAAAGTAGTAAAGTCATTCCTTTATTTAAATCAGGTAATAAAAATAACGTTGGCAATTTCAGGCCTATTTCAATCTTACCTGCATTTAGCAAAATATTTGAAAAATTAATACTCAAGCAGTTGTTAAGACATTTTAATTTAAATAGCCTCCTTCGTGATGAACAATATGGCTTTACAAAAGGTCGTTCGACTACGGATGCAGGTGTTGCTCTGCTGAAACACATATTTAGCGCATGGGAGAACTCGCAAAATGCTATTGGAATTTTCTGTGATCTCTCCAAAGCTTTTGATTGCGTGCACCACGACACGCTTTTACGTAAACTACGTCATTACGGTGTTCAAAACGAAGCTCTTAACGTTATAAATTCATATTTACAGAATAGGTTTCAATGTGTAGATGTTAATGGTGTGAAATCTACTGAGCTACCAGTTCAGTTAGGTGTACCTCAAGGCTCAATACTAGGTCCATTCTTATTCTTAGTGTATATCAATGACTTACCATTCCATTTAAAGGGTATCTGTGATGTTGTACTGTTTGCAGATGATACCTCTCTTATCTTTAAAGTAGACAGAGATAGACTAGTTTTTGACGATGTTAACAGTGCACTCTCAACAGTAACGGATTGGTTTACATCTAATAACCTAGTTCTCAATGCGAAGAAAACGAAATGTATAAAATTCGCCTTACCCAATGTCAGAAATCTAGGACCACAAATAATATTAGATAAAGAGGTGCTTGAAACTGTAGACACAGCAGTCTTTTTGGGAATAACAGTAAATTCTAAACTCCAATGGAGCCCACATATATCAAGTCTAGCAGGACGGCTTAGTTCAGCCGCCTATGCCGTCAGGAAAGTAAGACAATACACTGACGTTGATACAGCCCGGTTAGTGTATTTTAGCTATTTTCATAGCGTTATGTCCTATGGCCTTCTGCTGTGGGGCAAAGCCGCAGATATAAATAATATATTCGTTCTTCAAAAACGAGCTGTTCGAGCAATTTACCAGCTAGGTGCCTGAGTATCTCTGAGAGATTTTTTTAAAGAAATTGGTATTCTTACGGTAGCGTCACAATTTATTTTCGCCAACATTTTATATATTAGACAAAATTTACACTTATATACTAAAAACAGTGATATTCACAACATCAATACTAGAAATAAGGATAAACTACGTGCTCCCTTTCATCGGCTTCATAAGGTTCATAACTCATTTGTGGGGCTTGGTATAACCTTTTATAACAAGCTGCCCTCTTCTTTGCTAGAATTGCCTTTTAATACGTTTAAATCTAAAGTAAAATCTATCCTTTGTTCAAAGGCTTACTATACTACCAACGACTACTTAAATGACAAGAATAGTTGGTCGCTGTGATTAACACAACACAATGTTTATGTTCTTTCTCCAGAATTAGCTTCATAAAATTATTTTTATTATGTATTCAATTCATTGTTTTGGTTGTTTTTTTTTTTTTTTATTAGCCATTTATTGTTGACATAATCTACTCATTACTATGTTTTTTTTTAATGAGTTGTATTGCAAAATGTGGTTAGCTAGAGACCTCGACAGCTGATCATATTTATTTATCTTGATCCTAGTTAGTAATCATTAGCAATTAATTAATTGATTTTACTTCGATGGTCCTAGTTTATCATTTGTAACTTCGAGTTACGGCTGTATGGACATAGTACAGCATTGCACATGTAAGCGGGCACGCACTTTTACCTGGAGGCTCTTTTTTTTTCTTTTTAAATTTACGCTTGAGTACAGTCAGTTTTAATGTTTTAATTGGTATATTGACGTGTGCTAGCTGACATGTGGCAAATGATTGATTTTAATGTGATGTGTTTCGTAATGTTAATTACTTCTCATGCGATAAATGTGTGTAGAGTCAAGTTCTTCCAACTAAACAGACAGCTGTGCTGCTGGGGAGTTTGTTGCGCCACTTCTTCTTCCACAGCTGTGCTGCTGGGGAGTTTGTTGCGCCACTTCTTCTTCCCAGCTAAAGCACTAGGAAGTGGTGAAGGGTGGGCGTTTTTGGGGGACTGTCTTATGTAACTTTGACCTTCAAAAAGTGCTGATCTTCAGCCTAATTTGAATAAATGACTTTTGATTGATTTTGATTGATTGATTGATTGATACATTATGCAAAAAAAATATATATATTACGATAAAATATAAAGCTTAAACTCGGAACAGACTAAGATTTAAAACTTGGCGCCATAGTAACTTTTGTTCAGCTCTAAAATACGTACCTATCCAGCGATGCTAATGGAGGGTGCGACCAGAGTTTTCATGCAAATCTTGGCGTCATCCTTTTTTTTTGTTTTAACTCAACCTATTTTATTATTGAGACTAGCTGCTGCCCGTGGCTCAGTCCGCGTAGTCCCTTAATTTTTTTTTCTAAAGTAAACGTAGCCCAAGTTACTCCTAATATAACATCAGCTATCGGTCAGTGAAAGTCCCGCCAAAATGAGTTCAGCCGTTTGGGACATTAGCCGAAACAAACAGACAGACAACAATTTTAAATTGTTTTTTTATTAAAATAGCAGGTCTTTACTTTCCTATGCATTTGTCATTACGGACAGACATTTCAATTTTATTTATTTTTATAGATTATTAGGTACATTATACTTATATTCGTTCAACTGCGACGAATGAGACAATTACTTGATCTATTGTTTTGAATCATAATAGGTCTTTACCTATGAAATTGCCGTTTTGTATGAAAAAATTTAAACGAATTTTTTTCATGTACACAGACACCTTTATATCTCTGGAATCCCTTAATGACTTTTTTCGAGATTTGGCATAGTGTTACAGCAGTTTTTGGGAGTCGAAATCAAGTCGATACTCTCAGCCGTTTGCTTGTACTGAGGTGAAGATTGTGTGGAGACGTTCACCCCACAGTACCTACTCACCAACATATGGACCACCAGCTGTCCGGGAGACCGCATGGGCCGTCCGTACGGGTCTTCCGAAGCGGACACACGTGAGGCGCTAGAACATCATTTCACAGTGACCCGGACAGGCCGCGCACGGACCTTTCCGCGTCGCTGTGAAACTGTTCTAGCGCCTCGTGTGTCACCGCTCCGACCCGTACGGGCCGGCCTATGGCTATAACTTCGGGATCTTAAAATGCGACTATTTTTTTAACTATGGCTATTTCTCGCATTTTTTGCGTTTGGGGTGAATAGGGTACAAGGTTGAATCGAAACGAAACTTTAAAGGGGATTCTTACATTAAAATAATTAATTTTCTGGCCAAAAAGGGATATAATATATTAACTGTATTATATTGAATGATTAAGTGTCCTTGCTGGCATCCAAATATATTATTTCAATGTTAAAATCGATAAGTTTCATTCCGATTCACCCTTGCGTCCCTGTACACCCCTTTTTACTTTACTCAAAGTTCATTGTCACGAAATTTTTTCAAAGGTGACTGATTGTGTGGCGGAGGACACCCTCCTGCGGGCTACTCATTGTACGCCGTTGGGGAAGTAAAATAAAACCAGTATCGACGTTTTAATCATTTATTATATTATTTACAACTTACGTAATAATTTTGTTTAGGAGTAAACTGCAAAGTTTTCCTAGTCTACACTACTGTGCAGCGATTTTCGTTTCAAGGCACAAAAATCTAAATACAAAGTCCGTATCGCGATTAATTGCCATGGATTTAAGTTATTTGGTATCTGCTTCGCTAATAATAGGACCTCAAAGTGCCCAAAAACAATACTTAGGAACTCATACATTTTAAGATAAATGAATAGAACACCTTATGTGACTAGATGGTGGAATGTCATCTAATATACTACATACATTAAATGTTTTTTCTTAACAGATTTTTTTTTTTTCTGAAAAAGTCTGTATTATGAATTAATGCTAGAATGGTATTGTGTATAATGATTTTGCTTTAAAGGAAAAAAGCTGGAGGATAGGATTCGATTTTGAAACTGGAATCATACAACTATAATTATTTAGTTTCCAATTGTGAAAACATGAAACAACAGCTAGTGTCTACCCCCCTCTACGCCTAAACAATGTTATTATTATCGACTTGTTCAAGTGTTACAGCCACACGGAACACGTGACGTCACAACACAGACACGCCACGCACACTACACGTCACACCTGTTTACAACGAGGCTCGACTGATAGTTATTATTTAAAAAAATAAGCTTATTGGTATTCTCACATTCCTTTCAAGGTTTCGCATGAAAATTTAACTAGTGTCTGCACACTCCCCGCCCACCATTGCCTTAACTACAAATGTTTTGAACAACAATTTACGAATTCTATACTTCAATGTAAATTTTACCTATAATTGCTAATAATTAGGTGGATAGAACAAAATACGGCCCGCGTTTTAGTGCAAAAAGTTTATGATTTGGTCTAGCTATAACTATCTGCCTGTGCAGGCATTCTCTCATCTGCCCATCAAGGGTGATTAATATTAATACAGGAAATTTTTACAGTTCGTGTATCACATGTGCCAATTACTATTGGCTTGAGCGGTACCGAATGTTTATAGAATTTCACCTAACGATTTACTTTTGATTGGCCGACGCATAGTACAGGCAAGACGGAGGGTTCGCTATCAATTATGTTTTCAGCAATATTGAACGAGGATTAGCACCTGCGTGGCACAGGAAAAAGCTATGAAAAATTCGAGCACCGTACTTTTGGGACTGACAAGCCTTTCTTTCTTTATTTCTTAGACCAGTCTTGGGTATCGCGTTACCCAGTGGTGGGTTGTGGAGGTCAGATAGCTGGTCGCTCCTTGTAGATACTGGTCTTCAGCTGCATCCGGTTAGACTGGAAGCTGATCTTTCAGGTGAAGATTTCTTAGATCTTGCCTGTCTGCCGTCCTTGCCTGTACTGTGTCTGTTTGCCTAACAGCGGTGCGTGCCTACAGCTTGAGCTTGCCGGTGCAGATGTCCGTGTAGAGCTGCGGCGTGATGGGGATGAAGTCCTGTCCCGAGCGGAAGTACAGCGGGTCCTTGATCACGTCCGGGTCGAAGCCTTCCTTCTGATACTGCAGCTTCTTCAGCTTGAACGTGCCTAAAAATTGAAAAGAAATGTTTTGGGGTTTAACATTTTATTGCTAAACCTCGTCTTCTTCGTTAGGGCAGCGAGCTAAGTCTCCAGTACCACGCACTCTGACCGCACTTAATGATCTCTTAGATTCTAATCCAACAATTGATCTGTTTGCGGATGAATGGATGAAGATTTTAATGGCATGTCAGAAGTTCTGTGAGAGGGATTCATGAAAGCATTGCAAATTTTTATTTTATTTTTGTGTTTTATTGAATTTTTATATTTTCTTTTCTTTTGTACCTTTAATTATTGTAATTGGTTAACCGTTGTAATTAAAGTTAAATAAATAAATAAATAAAACCTTCACGTTTGCCCGGGGACTGGGAATCCTTCCCAGATACGTCCGGGGGAAGGCCAGTTTCCGGGCCGGTGCACCTTGGTGTGTGGACAGCGATTTCCTATTGGGATTATTTCCCAGTCGGATCTCCGCATGCAAATATTCTACAGGTGGAGCGATCCCTCGACACGTCGCACCTTTAGAATGAAAACGACGTAACTCTAAAAAGTGACTTTTAGGGAAATAGCAAAAGAAGTTTTAAAGTTCTTAACACTTCCGTACTATTTGGTCTATTATTTCGTGATTATTTACGTCAGTGACTATGTTTGTGCAGCAAATTATAAAAAAGTCTTTTCACTATTTTCGTTTTGAGTCATTTTATGACGATAACTAAATTTTTGATTTTTTTGAATTGTGTCGTTTTAATTCTAAAGGTGTGCGACGTGTCCATGAGTAGCAGTGGGCGCTGGAGTAGGAGAGCGAGAAATGGGGAGGGAGCCGAGCGCGCTGCCTCGGGGCCGTCTGGTGACGAGGCGGGTGCTGCGTGTCCCTGAAGAGGCTTTAAGCTTTCAAAAACAGGGCTAGTCTCGGCTACGGCCTCCATCATGGCGGCAGCGGAGGTGGCCAACTACACTGGGCTTTCGGCCTGGCCGGCCTGAAGGACAATGGCAACCAGAAGCAGCAGCAACCACGCCAGCTCGAACCCCTTTGAGGTACAGGCCCTGCCCGAAAAGTATCCCACGACCAACGTAGATTGGCAAGGTGGTCGGAGAGAAGAAGGCGGCGAAGGCGGCTAGAAAAAAGGAGCAAAGGCGGTGCCGCAAGGAGGGAGCCGTCGCGGCTAGGCTTTGCGGCTCGAATACCGCGAGTGTAGTAATAGGGCGTTTCGAACAGCGACATGCTCACTAAGGCGAAGTAGACGGTAGACTTCCAGGAGCTGGGAATCACCGAGGGTCTCCAGCATATGGTGACCGCAACTGCTGTCCGGATGCTGGAAATCACCGGTGCAACGTGTGGCGCCACCGCTGACGGTCTGGTTGAGAAGCCAAGGGCGTCCTTAAACGTGGAAGACGGTGAGACAACTGGAGAAGGCGAGTACTATACGTCCTTCACGGCACGACTTCACGGGCTTGCAAACTGTCACGGTAAGCCGTCCCGTGACGGCGGTCAAGACGACAGTCGAGAAGGCTCCTCCTGCTGGGCTGGGGCCTGAGAGGTGCTTCCGATGTCATGCGGTCACCTCGGTGTCCAATGCACCTCCGAGGTGGACTGCAGCACCCAGTGCCGCTGTAGTCAGCCAACGCCGCACTGGGCTGCACCCGCCGGAGCCAGGGGCCCGGGCACAAGGCCGGCTAATGCAACGCCGCACTGGGCTGCACCCGCCGGAGCCAGGGGCCCGGGCACAAGGCCGGCTAATGCAACGCCGCACTGGGCTGCACCCGCCGGAGCCAGGGGCCCGGGCACAAGGCCGGCTAATGCAACGCCGCACTGGGCTGCACCCGCCGGAGCCAGGGGCCCGGGCACAAGGCCGGCTAATGCAACGCCGCACTGGGCTGCACCCGCCGGAGCCAGGGGCCCGGGCACAAGGCCGGCTAATGCAACGCCGCACTGGGCTGCACCCGCCGGAGCCAGGGGCCCGGGCACAAGGCCGGCTAATGCAACGCCGCACTGGGCTGCACCCGCCGGAGCCAGGGGCCCGGGCACAAGGCCGGCTAATGCAACGCCGCACTGGGCTGCACCCGCCGGAGCCAGGGGCCCGGGCACAAGGCCGGCTAATGCAACGCCGCACTGGGCTGCACCCGCCGGAGCCAGGGGCCCGGGCACAAGGCCGGCTAATGCAACGCCGCACTGGGCTGCACCCGCCGGAGCCAGGGGCCCGGGCACAAGGCCGGCTAATGCAACGCCGCACTGGGCTGCACCCGCCGGAGCCAGGGGCCCGGGCACAAGGCCGGCTAATGCAACGCCGCACTGGGCTGCACCCGCCGGAGCCAGGGGCCCGGGCACAAGGCCGGCTAATGCAACGCCGCACTGGGCTGCACCCGCCGGAGCCAGGGGCCCGGGCACAAGGCCGGCTAATGCAACGCCGCACTGGGCTGCACCCGCCGGAGCCAGGGGCCCGGGCACAAGGCCGGCTAATGCAACGCCGCACTGGGCTGCACCCGCCGGAGCCAGGGGCCCGGGCACAAGGCCGGCTAATGCAACGCCGCACTGGGCGGCACCCGCCGGAGCCAGGGGCCCGGGCACAAGGCCGGCTAATGCAACGCCGCACTGGGCTGCACCCGCCGGAGCCAGGGGCCCGGGCACAAGGCCGGCTAATGCAACGCCGCACTGGGCTGCACCCGCCGGAGCCAGGGGCCCGGGCACAAGGCCGGCTAATGCAACGCCGCACTGGGCTGCACCCGCCGGAGCCAGGGGCCCGGGCACAAGGCCGGCTAATGCAACGCCGCACTGGGCGGCACCCGCCGGAGCCAGGGGCCCGGGCACAAGGCCGGCTAATGCAACGCCGCACTGGGCTGCACCCGCCGGAGCCAGGGGCCCGGGCACAAGGCCGGCTAATGCAACGCCGCACTGGGCTGCACCCGCCGGAGCCAGGGGCCCGGGCACAAGGCCGGCTAATGCAACGCCGCACTGGGCTGCACCCGCCGGAGCCAGGGGCCCGGGCACAAGGCCGGCTAATGCAACGCCGCACTGGGCGGCACCCGCCGGAGCCAGGGGCCCGGGCACAAGGCCGGCTAATGCAACGCCCAAGGGCCCGCCGCGCAGGGCACGCCATGACACCGCACTAGAGTGCGCCGCGATGGTCTCACCTACCGTACGTTCCTGCATACTATCGGGCGGGAGGAAACGCCCGAGTGTCGCAATTGCGAGAACCACCTGGAGGACACGGTGGAGCATACGGTGGAGGTGACCATATGCAGGTTTTTACAAATCGATTCAAACCTATTTATTTAGCATCAATCTAAATAAAGGGAAGTTGTTTACTAATACCCGATCTGCATAATGACCGACCTCTGCTATTTGTTATCTAATCACAACGTAACTAGACCAATATATGGGGGGCCAGATAAGTATCAACTGCCGACCTTACTGACATGAATATGCACTTAATTGCTTGTGTGTGTCAATTAGTTTGATTAGCATTGTTTAGTAGCAAAATGGCTTATGAGTAAATAAATACAAAACAAAATTGAGAAATGGGTGTTTTTTTAGTAAAATAAAAAAAAAACACCAAAAAAAAAATTGAACTTTCGTCTACCTGTCAGTCTATGAATATCCTTTTTCTTAGTATCAAATTCAAATTAATATCAATTACGTAGATCTTCGTTCTTCTCTAGTATCTCAAATCAACGCAATAAAAAAATACGGCCGATTACGCAACATATTTTGATACTCTCAAATAAAATAGGTAAAGGAAAAAGGCTGAAAATCGTTAATTTGTTGTTTTAACACTTTTTTGCACTTACCGAAATGTGATTGCGAATGTGATTGGTTTATGTCTGTCAGTTTAAAATGTTTGGTTCTGGGTCATGCCAGTTTCCTTACGAAGTTTTGCTTCATCGTAGAGAGCAGTGGTAATGAAATAGTACTGTGTGCTACTGACCAGTGATCTCAATGTCGTTGATGAGCCTGAGGAACAAGGGGCGCGCGTAGCTGGGCAGCGAGTCGTCCAGGTCGCGCGCCAGCCGCGCCAGCTGTAATAGTACTGTGTGCTACTGACCAGTGATCTCAATGTCGTTGATGAGCCTGAGGAACAAGGGGCGCGCGTAGCTGGGCAGCGAGTCGTCCAGGTCGCGCGCCAGCCGCGCCAGCTGTAATAGTACTGTGTGCTACTGACCAGTGATCTCAATGTCGTTGATGAGCCTGAGGAACAAGGGGCGCGCGTAGCTGGGCAGCGAGTCGTCCAGGTCGCGCGCCAGCCGCGCCAGCTGTAATAGTACTGTGTGCTACTGACCAGTGATCTCAATGTCGTTGATGAGCCTGAGGAACAAGGGGCGCGCGTAGCTGGGCAGCGAGTCGTCCAGGTCGCGCGCCAGCCGCGCCAGCTGTAATAGTACTGTGTGCTACTGACCAGTGATCTCAATGTCGTTGATGAGCCTGAGGAACAAGGGGCGCGCGTAGCTGGGCAGCGAGTCGTCCAGGTCGCGCGCCAGCCGCGCCAGCTGTAATAGTACTGTGTGCTACTGACCAGTGATCTCAATGTCGTTGATGAGCCTGAGGAACAAGGGGCGCGCGTAGCTGGGCAGCGAGTCGTCCAGGTCGCGCGCCAGCCGCGCCAGCTGTAATAGTACTGTGTGCTACTGACCAGTGATCTCAATGTCGTTGATGAGCCTGAGGAACAAGGGGCGCGCGTAGCTGGGCAGCGAGTCGTCCAGGTCGCGCGCCAGCCGCGCCAGCTGTAATAGTACTGTGTGCTACTGACCAGTGATCTCAATGTCGTTGATGAGCCTGAGGAACAAGGGGCGCGCGTAGCTGGGCAGCGAGTCGTCCAGGTCGCGCGCCAGCCGCGCCAGCTGTAATAGTACTGTGTGCTACTGACCAGTGATCTCAATGTCGTTGATGAGCCTGAGGAACAAGGGGCGCGCGTAGCTGGGCAGCGAGTCGTCCAGGTCGCGCGCCAGCCGCGCCAGCTGTAATAGTACTGTGTGCTACTGACCAGTGATCTCAATGTCGTTGATGAGCCTGAGGAACAAGGGGCGCGCGTAGCTGGGCAGCGAGTCGTCCAGGTCGCGCGCCAGCCGCGCCAGCTGTAATAGTACTGTGTGCTACTGACCAGTGATCTCAATGTCGTTGATGAGCCTGAGGAACAAGGGGCGCGCGTAGCTGGGCAGCGAGTCGTCCAGGTCGCGCGCCAGCCGCGCCAGCTGTAATAGTACTGTGTGCTACTGACCAGTGATCTCAATGTCGTTGATGAGCCTGAGGAACAAGGGGCGCGCGTAGCTGGGCAGCGAGTCGTCCAGGTCGCGCGCCAGCCGCGCCAGCTGTAATAGTACTGTGTGCTACTGACCAGTGATCTCAATGTCGTTGATGAGCCTGAGGAACAAGGGGCGCGCGTAGCTGGGCAGCGAGTCGTCCAGGTCGCGCGCCAGCCGCGCCAGCTGTAATAGTACTGTGTGCTACTGACCAGTGATCTCAATGTCGTTGATGAGCCTGAGGAACAAGGGGCGCGCGTAGCTGGGCAGCGAGTCGTCCAGGTCGCGCGCCAGCCGCGCCAGCTGTAATAGTACTGTGTGCTACTGACCAGTGATCTCAATGTCGTTGATGAGCCTGAGGAACAAGGGGCGCGCGTAGCTGGGCAGCGAGTCGTCCAGGTCGCGCGCCAGCCGCGCCAGCTGTAATAGTACTGTGTGCTACTGACCAGTGATCTCAATGTCGTTGATGAGCCTGAGGAACAAGGGGCGCGCGTAGCTGGGCAGCGAGTCGTCCAGGTCGCGCGCCAGCCGCGCCAGCTGTAATAGTACTGTGTGCTACTGACCAGTGATCTCAATGTCGTTGATGAGCCTGAGGAACAAGGGGCGCGCGTAGCTGGGCAGCGAGTCGTCCAGGTCGCGCGCCAGCCGCGCCAGCTGTAATAGTACTGTGTGCTACTGACCAGTGATCTCAATGTCGTTGATGAGCCTGAGGAACAAGGGGCGCGCGTAGCTGGGCAGCGAGTCGTCCAGGTCGCGCGCCAGCCGCGCCAGCTGTAATAGTACTGTGTGCTACTGACCAGTGATCTCAATGTCGTTGATGAGCCTGAGGAACAAGGGGCGCGCGTAGCTGGGCAGCGAGTCGTCCAGGTCGCGCGCCAGCCGCGCCAGCTGTAATAGTACTGTGTGCTACTGACCAGTGATCTCAATGTCGTTGATGAGCCTGAGGAACAAGGGGCGCGCGTAGCTGGGCAGCGAGTCGTCCAGGTCGCGCGCCAGCCGCGCCAGCTGTAATAGTACTGTGTGCTACTGACCAGTGATCTCAATGTCGTTGATGAGCCTGAGGAACAAGGGGCGCGCGTAGCTGGGCAGCGAGTCGTCCAGGTCGCGCGCCAGCCGCGCCAGCTGTAATAGTACTGTGTGCTACTGACCAGTGATCTCAATGTCGTTGATGAGCCTGAGGAACAAGGGGCGCGCGTAGCTGGGCAGCGAGTCGTCCAGGTCGCGCGCCAGCCGCGCCAGCTGTAATAGTACTGTGTGCTACTGACCAGTGATCTCAATGTCGTTGATGAGCCTGAGGAACAAGGGGCGCGCGTAGCTGGGCAGCGAGTCGTCCAGGTCGCGCGCCAGCCGCGCCAGCTGTAATAGTACTGTGTGCTACTGACCAGTGATCTCAATGTCGTTGATGAGCCTGAGGAACAAGGGGCGCGCGTAGCTGGGCAGCGAGTCGTCCAGGTCGCGCGCCAGCCGCGCCAGCTGTAATAGTACTGTGTGCTACTGACCAGTGATCTCAATGTCGTTGATGAGCCTGAGGAACAAGGGGCGCGCGTAGCTGGGCAGCGAGTCGTCCAGGTCGCGCGCCAGCCGCGCCAGCTGTAATAGTACTGTGTGCTACTGACCAGTGATCTCAATGTCGTTGATGAGCCTGAGGAACAAGGGGCGCGCGTAGCTGGGCAGCGAGTCGTCCAGGTCGCGCGCCAGCCGCGCCAGCTGTAATAGTACTGTGTGCTACTGACCAGTGATCTCAATGTCGTTGATGAGCCTGAGGAACAAGGGGCGCGCGTAGCTGGGCAGCGAGTCGTCCAGGTCGCGCGCCAGCCGCGCCAGCTGTAATAGTACTGTGTGCTACTGACCAGTGATCTCAATGTCGTTGATGAGCCTGAGGAACAAGGGGCGCGCGTAGCTGGGCAGCGAGTCGTCCAGGTCGCGCGCCAGCCGCGCCAGCTGTAATAGTACTGTGTGCTACTGACCAGTGATCTCAATGTCGTTGATGAGCCTGAGGAACAAGGGGCGCGCGTAGCTGGGCAGCGAGTCGTCCAGGTCGCGCGCCAGCCGCGCCAGCTGTAATAGTACTGTGTGCTACTGACCAGTGATCTCAATGTCGTTGATGAGCCTGAGGAACAAGGGGCGCGCGTAGCTGGGCAGCGAGTCGTCCAGGTCGCGCGCCAGCCGCGCCAGCTGTAATAGTACTGTGTGCTACTGACCAGTGATCTCAATGTCGTTGATGAGCCTGAGGAACAAGGGGCGCGCGTAGCTGGGCAGCGAGTCGTCCAGGTCGCGCGCCAGCCGCGCCAGCTGTAATAGTACTGTGTGCTACTGACCAGTGATCTCAATGTCGTTGATGAGCCTGAGGAACAAGGGGCGCGCGTAGCTGGGCAGCGAGTCGTCCAGGTCGCGCGCCAGCCGCGCCAGCTGTAATAGTACTGTGTGCTACTGACCAGTGATCTCAATGTCGTTGATGAGCCTGAGGAACAAGGGGCGCGCGTAGCTGGGCAGCGAGTCGTCCAGGTCGCGCGCCAGCCGCGCCAGCTGCAGCGAGCGCGCCGGGTCCGCGATGCACGCCATGCCCGCGCGGCCCTCCGTCATGGGGATCTGCGGACAGGTGCCAGCTCACTTCACATCCTCATCACATTTATGTTAGCGTCAGAATGGCTGGTTGCCTATGGTAAGCGGCTCTGAAAGTATGTTCAAGAATTGCTACCTAATTGCTTATATTTGCTACATTTCTTCAATAATTGCTACATATGATATATTCAGAGATATACGACTATTTTCTTGACCAGCCATTCTGACGTCAGGAATACTCGGGATGGCTGGTCGCCTCCGTGTTCCAACATGAAGGACGCAAAATTTCTAAAAGTTTGTCGTTCCAGTAATTGCTTACTAATTGCTACTTTCACGCATTAAAGTTTGAGCTTCGTACATACATTAGTTAAAAAACGTAGCTTTTATTAAAATTTGTACGAACTAGTGCCTAATAATTTCGAAAGACAACACTTTTTTTCACTACGGCTTTTTGTTCAAATCTTACAGGCGTTCACATCGACTTATTATGATGAAGGCTTGCTTATTAATACGCTTATAATAATAAGCAATTATTGAAGAAATTAATGCAAATATACTAATATTACCTATAAATGTGATTCATTTCGTAAACAAACAACTGAAACATTGTAAGCGTCAGAATGGCCGGTTGCCTATGGCAAGTGGCTCTGAAAGTATGGTCAAGAATTGCTACCAAATTGCTTATATTGCGATTTGAACAACACGCTATAGTAAAAAATACAGTTTCCTTTCCAAATTATTAGGCACTTCTTCGTATGAAATTTAATAAATGCTTTATTTTTTACCTAAGGTATGTAGGTACGGAGCTCAAAGTTAAATTCGTGAAAGTAGCAATTAGTAAGCAATTATTGATACTTACAACAAACTTTTAGAAATTTTGCGTCCTTTATGCTGAACACGAAGGAATGGCTGGTCAAAAGAAAATACATATTTCTCTGAATATATCATATGTAGCAATTATTGAAGAAATGTAGCAAATATAAGCAATTTGGTAGCAATTCTGGACCATACTTTCAGAGCCACTTGCCATAGGCAACCGGCCATTCTGACGCTTACAATGTTTCAGTTGTTTGTTTACGAAATGAATCACATTTATATTTAATATTAGTATATTTGCATTAATTTCTTCAATAATTTCTTATTATTATAAGCGTATTAATAAGCAAGCCTTCATCATAATAAGTCGATGTGAACGCCTGTAAGATTTGAATAAGACGCCGTAGTGAAAAAAAGTCTTGCCTTTCGAAATTATTAGGCACTAGTTCGTACAAATTTTAATAAAAGCTATGTTTTTTTTAACTAATGTATGTACGAAGCTCAAACTTTAATGCGTGAAAGTAGCAATTAGTAAGCAATTACTGGAACGACAAACTTTTAGAAATTTTGCGTCCTTCATGTTGAACACGGAGGCGACCAGCCATCCTAACGTCAGAATGGCTGGTCAAAAAAATAGTCGTATATCTCTGAATATATCATATGTAGCAATTATTGAAGAAATGTAGCAAATATAAGCAATTTGGTAGCAATTCTTGAACATACTTTCAGAGCCGCTTACCATAGGCAACCAGCCATTCTGACGCTAACAAATTTATAACAGTGTAACTGACTTAACTGTACGGTCAGTCTTAGCGGCTTGTAGCTTTGCCGGCAATCGAGATAAACCGTTTTTTACCCTTAAAAACGCACCCCCATCCACTTCCCGACCTCAGATCACCCGTATATTATTTTTCCTTTCATTTTTGTTATATTCTCATTTCTCTTCCTTGTCTAATGGGTTTAATCCTACTATATTTTTTTTTCACTTTTAGCATTTTTAAAGGCTTCTGTTCTGCTCTGGTCCATAAATCATGCTGGTCCTGTTCCACAGGACAATCTACTGTCTAGACAAAATCAAACTGGTTGCTAAGTAAATTAGGTACTTAATAATTTATCATTTGTACCATATTATTTTAACATATTGGAATAACTTCTCACACATTTATTAATTTATTATTATTAACTTTTAGAATGTTTGTAAATATGTCAGCATCATGTACTTATGACATAATTAAGTTTACCTGCCATTACCATGTGTTTTTCTTATCACCTTTTGTGGTGTATTGTTTTTATTCTGGGTGCATGGTTTTCACAAATAATGTTCTCACACTAACGGTGGAGTTTCTTGCCCATTCTTCTCCACACGAAACTTTTGGAAGGGGCGACTAGAATCAATTCGATATAAGCCTATTTGAAATAAATGATTTGACTTTGACAACTTACAGACACGCCGTAGACGACACACGCCTTCTGCTGCAGACAGGGTGACATGGCGTTCTCGACCTCGGCGGTGGCGACGTTCTCGCCCTTCCACTTGTAGGTGTCGCCCGTGCGGTCGCGGAAGTACAGGTAGCCCAGCTCATCCGACACAAGGATGTCGCCCGACACGAAGGCCGCGTCGCCCTTGCAGAACACGTCCCGGACTAACTTTTTGTTGCTGTCGTCCTGGAAATGGAGTTAGAAGATCTGTGACTGTTTTGGTTTCATAATAAATAAAATGTAATAAAACTATGGAGAAGTGCTAAGGTGATTGCTCTGCTAAAACCTGGGAAATGCCCAAAAGATCCTAAAAGCTACCGACCGATCTCCTTGCTTTGCCATACGTTCAAACTTTTTGAAAGGCTCCTTCTGAACCGCCTAACGCCTGTCATCGAACCTCACCTAATTGCTGAACAAGCTGGCTTCAGACCCGGTAAGTCGTGTACCAACCAGACTCTTAAACTGACGCAACACATTGAAGATGGTTTTGAGGCGAAGAATGTGACGGGTGTTGTATTTGTTGACCTCTCAGCAGCGTATGACACAGTTAACATCCGACGACTTCTATTAAAGGTCAGCGACCTCACGAAAGATAGTGGCTTCGTGCAGCTCCTTAGTATAATTTTGAACAATCGCCGTTTCCAAGTGCACCTTAAAAACAGCAAGAGCAGGTGGCGAATTCCAAAAAATGGGCTCCCTCAAGGCAGTGTACTAGCTCCAACGCTATTCAACATCTACACAAATGACCAGCCTCGTGCCCCAGAAACAAAAAGCTTCTTATACGCTGACGACCTCGCTCTAGCAGCTCAGACACCTAGCTTTGAAGAGGCTGAAGAAATTTTAACGAAAGCTCTGGAAGCACTTGGTAAATATTATGACCAAAACGCCTTACGGCCAAATCCATCAAAGACTGAATCATGTGCTTTCCATCTCCGTAATCGTCAAGCAAACAGGCGTCTCAACATTTCATGGCAAGGCGTTAACATAGAGCACTGCCTACAACCACGCTACCTAGGTATTACATTGGATAGGTCTTTAACATATAGGCACCACTGCATGAAGACAAAGAAGAAAGTTGCTTCCCGGAATAACTTACTCCGCCGCCTTACTTCCACCAGCTGGGGAGCATCACCGCAAGTTCTGCGTACCACTGGCCTATGTCTCTCCTTTTCTGCTGGAGAATTCGCATGCCCAGTGTGGCATCGTTCCATCCACGCTAGAGAGGTCGACACGGCGCTCAACGAAACCTGCCGCATCGTTACGGGATGCTTAAAACCCTCCCCTCTTACGATGCTGTATCCATTGGCAGGCATAGCTCCTCCAGTCGTGCGTCGGGAAATAGCAACTCGCATTGAGAAAGGCAAACAGGAAGCAGACAGCCGAAACCCCTTATATGGACATCAACTACCACGAACCCGTTTGAAGAGCCGAAAAAGCTTTCTCCGACACACCACCTCTTCGGAAGACAGTGCGGCAGATGAACGACGCACACTGTGGGAGAACAAACATCCACCCCCTCCAAACTTCATTGCACCGGCAGAAAATCTACCCCCTGGTCACGAACTGCAGTGGCCGATATGGAAGTCATTAAACAGACTGCGTGTTCAAGTTGGCCGCTGCCGATCCAATTTAGCCAGATGGGGTATAATCGACCCATCTCGAACAGAATGTGAGTGTGGTGCCCCAATACAGGATATGCCACATCTACTCTCGTGCCCGTCTTGCACAACTGACTGCACGCTCAAGGACCTGAATGACGCAAATGATAGGGCCGTCCAGGTTGCCACGTACTGGGCGGACAGAGTTTAGTCATCGACTCGAAAAGAAGAAGAATAAATAAAATTACTGGAGTTCGGATTGTGTTAATAATTTATCTCCTCACACTGACCCCATGCTATGCCTATACAGGGTTACTGGTAACTCGACGTATTCCTTGCAGGACGTCATAGTAGGGTTAAAATGCAACAAATTAAGCCACCAAATGTTCTACCGAAATTCAGTAGTTTTTGAGTTCTTAGTTCGATTTTTAGAGTTTTTATGAATAATCCCAGATTAAATCATTTGAAACCAATTTAAAAATTATTTACGGCGCGACAGTACAGAAATTTTAAGTTATTATCGTAGTTGATGCCGTAGCAGATCTTTGTTAATAATTAAAAGTTCAAAAATGCCTTAAACCTTGGCAAATATCACTAATCAAACATTTTTTTTTTTGTAATTTTTGTTATTACTCCATACAAATTGTTGTCTAGTGCAAAAATAAAATACTACGCCTGATGTACAAATTACTAGGAAAATATCCTTGTCTTATCAGCTATTCAGAAAGGTATGATTGTCAATACTTTTGCATGTATGACAGGGTAGAGAAGAGTTTTATGGGGAGCAGGTAAAATTGTAAGACAATCAACATTTTGTTTGTTATTCGTAGTATTCGTAGTTTTACCTGAGCTTGAACTCCAAACACACGGTAAGCTTTGTGATTGGTTACTATTGTTCTCTCGGCATGACTCGGGGTGCGATTTTCTGGTCGTCAGCGTTAGTCAGTCTCAACTCTACGTCGCGTAAGCTCGTGTTTTGTTATCTGGCTATCCCTATCGCGTATCTTGCTCTCGTGCTGTGCTGTGCCTTCATAAGTGCTGACTATGGCTGCATATTCTAATCCAGAATACGCTGACATAATTTACTGTTACGGACTTTGTGACGGTAACGCTGCTGAAGCGCGGAGAGAATATGGATGGGTATTATCGACGACAAATTAATCGGCCCACATTTTTTACCCCGAACACTAAATGGGGAACTTTATGAAGATTTCCTTAGAAATCATTTAACACCACTGCTCGCGGATGTACCGGAAGAAAGAAGAGCAAACATGATTTATCAACATGACGGATGTCCAGCCCACTTCCGAATCACAATTCGACAATTGCTGGATGAAAACTATCCAAACCGATGGATAGGGCGCGGTGGGCCGATTCCGTGGCCTGCGCGAAGCCCTGATCTGACGCCCCTAGACTTTTACGTCTGGGGTCATATGAAAGACCTAGTTTATGTGACCCCAGTAAATTCAATTGAAGAACTAAGGGAGAGAATAACAGATGCGGCGGACCAGATGAGGGCAACAATCACATCAAGAATCACAAAAACTGAAATGAGGAAGCGAATAAGAACATGTATTCGAAACCGAGGGCAGCACATCGAACAAGACGTGTGAAATGTATGTCATAAAAGTTATTAAATTGAAATTTATTAAAAATAATAATAACATTCACGATTCATTCACTTTTTGTGAGACGCACGTCTTCCTGTACTAAATCAAAAACGATTTTCATAATGTAGTCCATGACTTTGTATTAACATTCATACCTTTTTGGATAGCTGATAAGATAAGGATATTTTCCTAGTAATTTGTACATCAGGCGTAGTATTTTATTTTTGCACTAGACAACAATTTGTATGGAGTAATAACAAAAATTACAAAAAAAAAATGTTTGATTAGTGATATTTGCCAAGGTTTAAGGCATTTTTGAACTTTTAATTATTAACAAAGATCTGCTACGGCATCAACTACGATAATAACTTAAAATTTCTGTACTGTCGCGCCGTAAATAATTTTTAAATTGGTTTCAAATGATTTAATCTGGGATTATTCATAAAAACTCTAAAAATCGAACTAACTCAAAAACTACTGAATTTCGGTAGAACATTTGGTGGCTTAATTTGTTGCATTTTAACCCTACTATGACGTCCTGCAAGGAATACGTCGAGTTACCAGTAACCCTGTATAGTAGACCTAAAGAATTTACGTAACTTTTTGAAATAAACTCTGAAATCGCGAAAGAAAAAAACAGCTGTTCCATACATTATACTCGCATAGCTCGTCAAAATGTGGCGAACAACTGATTATTTCGGACGATTTCAGTTTTGTTCCCATACTAAAAGTTGTTCACAATGACAAGTACAATGACCCCTTAAAATGTTGCTCATTAATTCAAATTCACCCTGTATAGTACCCACACGCACATTCATTTAGTTATGTTTGAGTCCCAAGTAAAAAGGGGTCAGCCTATAACCATCAACGGGGCACTAATCCAGGCAAACAATTAATAGTTTTTTCCTTAAATCATTGATGAGAAATATACCAGTTTTAAGATCAGACCAGCTGCAATGTCGTCAAATAAAATAATCTTGTAGCTTACCTTGTCGACATATCCGTAGTATTCCCTGGAGGCGTTACCCTGAGCGATCAACCCGATGAACATACCCGGCTCGTCTGAAACATAGCGATGGTTGATACTCAACATAACAGATCGTAACATATCAGCTGTGTGATCATGAAACAAATGCATTTAGAACGGAAATAGCAAATATTAGGAACTTCCGCTCTTAATACAATATGGCATTTACAGTGACGTTGATATGTGGTATAAAGATACGTCAGCGGCGATTTGCCGCCTCGTTATATAAAAAAAATACATCAGTACAGAATATGAATCAAGGTTAGCCCACATTTCTAGGAATAAATACTTGCAAGTGATAAAGAAGTTCTAAGTGTTCACCTATAGCCATCCACATTCCATGAATTCAATTTCACCCTGTATGCTTCGTGTGTTGATCAACTTTCCTCACGACACCTCAATCATTCCTCCGCATCACAACATTTCAGTCACCGGTGCCACTTTAAGGATCGTATTACAGAACCTCACTCAAGACCCAAGCATTACTCAACACTAGTTTTATCCAATCGAATGGCTTTAATCGAGACTCGAGCAATGCTTGAGTATTGAGTGAGGTTCTGTAATACGGGGCTTAGACTTCCTCACGAACACTCATTAGTTATTGCACCCATTTGGGTAGCAGTGTGTACTGACTGGGCTTGCACCGTATGCAGTAGCCGTCAGCCCCGCGCAGCAGCGCGCCCGCCTCGTCCGCGCGCACGAGCGCGATGGGGTGCAGGCACGTGGGCACCAGCTTGGGCAGGAAGCCCACCGCGCCCACTGTGTTGTCCACGTTTACTGGAAATGGACGGAGTGGGGTGAGAGGTAGGGTTTATTGGCTAGAGGAATAACGTAGAGTGAGGCTTAAAACACTGCATCAACATATAAATTTTACGTAAGTACTTATTACTTTTTTAGGAACGCAACGAGAATATAAGCTGTGGCTGCAAATTTGCTCTAGTTTTGCGATCGTTTTGTCGCTCGATCGATATATATAAGGACCATACCTACTGTGTTTAATGATCAATAAGATCTCAGCTTCTTACAGATCGTTCGATCGTTTTATCACCTGTTAATAATCGTTAAATATAATAAATAATAAAAAATCGAGCCAATTTATAGACACGCCTATTTTAATCGACAAAAGTAGAACGTTTTTGTCGATTTATATATCGACAAAAATGCGGCATCGACGTCGACCCTCTGATCCTTATAGGTACATACATTTAACCACACAATTTTGTATAAAACACGTGTCGATCGTCAAAAATCGAATCGAAAACTGTGTAGGACTAAAGCACAGTTACAAGAAAATAAGTAAGTACTGAATAAGTGTGATGAACCAAAAACATGGCAAAAAGCAAAAAAAAGAAAAATCGACAATACGCTAATAAAGATTTCTCAATCAAATCAATTCGACCGACCGACACGGACCGTGGGCTCAATACGACGTCAATAAGGTAAAACTGTTGTTAAACCGGAGAAATGGAGCAAGGACACGCTCAAAGTAGAATATCGATCTGCTAGAGAAAACTACACGATGGAAGGACTCAATATTAACTAGTGTTAACTATGTATAGTGTTTACAAACGAGGACACACTTTAGGAGAATAAAAATTAATAAAGAGATTATTTTTTTCCAATTTTGGAGTCAGCCCCATATTAGAAGTTATCAAATTTCACCTACTTCACTCTTCTAAAGTACCTATGTCCCTCGTTTGTATACAACGTGGCACTTCAATGGTGACATTAATTTAACATACGGGTAAAGGCTAAGGAATAGGGCCCATTAATCATATAAATGTTGATAAGTAAAAACATATAGCATTTTTTTTTTTCAAACAAACTAAATAATAAAAAAAACTCCTTACTTTTTGCAGTTGTTTCATCCTAATATTATCAAATGTTATGACCGGTGAACAAATGACCAAATGGTCGCTGTGCGAGTAAAGAAAGGTTCCTCTAAGATGCTATTTTCTACATATTAAATAAATCCGTAAATAATAACGTTTAATTGAAATATAATATCTTCATGAAACGAAAATGTGAAAACGTATATGCGAGTTAAATTAATATCTCCAATGTAGCGCCACGTTGTATATAAAAGGAAACCGTGACTGACCTATCTACACATATTAAACCACTGAAAAATTGATTATGTCTTAGACATCCGCTATTCTTTCTACGCGACCCAAGATTCGGGCAGAATTTAGTGACAAATAAATAGGTAATCTTGTTTTTAAAATATATTGACATTTTGAAATGTTATTCTTTTTTCGTCTGGTTAGTGACTAACCTGGTGTCAGAGTTGTACATAAAATGTTAAACATACTAACTTTAGACTATGTGTGGAAGTCGACAGGAATAATAATCTACATTATTAATAGGTATTGTGAAACCACGTCGACTACGAAGTGGTACATTAGTATTAAACATGTAAATCAGTCAGCGGTTTGATTCAAAACAAACTATTATTAGTTTTAATGAGCTTGAAAAATGACCTCGGCATTTTTTTTACTACATCCAAAGTCTAAAGTACTAGACACAAACATTAACTAAAGTCATGCATACGGGGCTGGAGCTCCATCTATTTAAATGAGTAATAGAGTATTTAGTCTGGTATTCTATTAAAAATGATCTCTTTCCTTAAGTTTGCGCTAGGTCTGAAAATTCTACTTTCCAGAATTCGATTCTTATTAGCGACACTATCGAATGGTGGAATAATAAAATGTTTTTTCTAAAATCCACGGGTTCGATTCCTGGCTTATATTGATTTTTCAAAAATCCAATAATGCAGTTTTAGTTTTTATGAAAATCGAGCCCGCAAATCCTTTAAGTGCCTTTCACTATTTCCCATAGTCTATCGGATTTGGCCATCCACGCATCCACTTGGAAAATTCAACCTGTATACAGGAGGTTGTATAGCTCCATCGCTTTACCAATGCGAAGCAATATTATAATAATACTGCTGTAAGAGGTAGTGACTGGCCCTCTGAGAAGATAAACTATTAAGTATGTCTGAACACGATTCGACATAGTCGTGACTAGACCATGTCTAATGAGAAGACAATACACTATGAATACCGACCTACGTGCTGCAAAAACTAAGTACTTATCATTGTAGATAATTACGACTAGGCACACACTAAATAGTTACGCTGAAACTGCGCACTTTGTTTAAAAATTAAAACGGCACTAACAGAATAACCGACAAAAAAATGAGCTAATTTCAAAACGAGTCCATTCATTAATCGTGTTAAAGGAAGCATTAAGCAATAAATAACAATATTATCGAAACGGCACATGACCCGGTGGTCGGCCCATATCCACAATTATAAAGTTAAATGTGTTGTTGGCACACTGCATATTGTATTTAAAGCCTAAATACAACATGCAGTGTATCATCGACAAAAGAAACACACTTACGTAAATTATTTCGGCATTTTATGTTTTGTAAACTTTATAAATAAACTTTCACTTACTTATGTTTGCGTTGCCCTCCGTTGCTCCGTATATCTCGTTTATCTGTGGCACTTTGAACCTAAGATAATACAATAATTAATTAGTTATCATTTATTGCAATGTAATTAGCACTGTGTAAAGGTTAAGTTGCTATGAGCAAATGTTATTGACACCTATAGACATCAGCGGTGAAGCAGAACGCTGTGGAGTTGAATGTCGAAGTTAAAACCTCCGTGGGCCTTGGAGTGGAGTGGTAACTTTAATCTAATCGTTAGTTGAGTGTAGAGCAATTTTAATTAGGTGAAAGCTCCGGGGATTAAAATTTTCGTACTTTTTTTAATGATTACAATTCTGTAAATGCATAGTACAGACGCCAGCACATCAAGCTATCCCTAACTGTAAAATTTTCTCAATTAAAAATGAACCTTATGTCTTTGCAATAAAGTTGAAATACTATCAAAGAAATCTGACAGATTGTGGTAACTTGATATGCTGGCCTCTGTACTTGCTACGTCCGCGAAACATAATTATCTTGATCAATATAAAAATACAAGAAAATTTAAACTTCACGGGTTACTCTGACACGTCCCTATTAAAATTGCGTGGCGCCATAGGCTTGTATAGGTACCTATGATGAAAAGGCAATTAATAATAAATCCACTTTAGTATGTTTCTTAGAGATTTGTCAGCATAATATTAAATCGTACAACATTTAAAGTAAATAAAAAAGTACATACTATTCTCACCTAGCTTATTTTTGGCAACCCTAGTAGCACGTTTCGATTTGCACCCGGTAGGCGGGTGCTGGGCATGGCCACAAGCCACATATAACTATTTATATGTAGGACCCGGGAGCCGGGTTGTGGGCATGTGAACGAATTATCGTTCGACCCGGGGGTGCTTGGCAGCGAAAGTGTTAGAATGCTTGAATGGCAACCATGAAATGGGAATGAAGAGCTGGAAGTTTCTCTAAAGATTGGCAGATGAATACAGTTTTTTATTAATGACTGCTATTCGTCCTTGGATGTGTTGGGACCTATAACAGAACAGGATAGGGGTAGGTCGTCGAAAACAGTGGAACTTTGATGAATTCAAATTGCAAGTCTGTTGCTTCAATTTTATTGTATGGTATGAAAAGGTTACCGCTACCCCGGAATATAAAGGGATAAATAAGGAAAGAACATGGATGGGTTTTAGTTAGTAAGTAGTCTGACACTCCCTTCCGCTCCACCCAGAGCGGAAGAGTCATTTGATGATTACCGACCCTCAAATGAAAAAAAGGCATGAAAGTTGCATCGTGTGTGCATAAAATATGTTATTTATTTATTTAAACTTTTCGCACACAATAAAGGTACAAAGGCGGACTTAATGCCTTAGGCTACCTACGCACTATGCGGTTAGCCGGAATGCGGCCAACCGTGCGGCTGACCGCAATAGGAAATTTGTACGAGAAAGGAGTTTTTATTCACACTGCGATGCGGCTGCCGGCTAACCGCTCCGGTCGTTCTGAGCGCTGCGGCCCGACTGACGGCCAGCCGGGCGGTTGCTATACACACTAAGCGGATAGTGCTAGTTTGCGGCTGCCCACCATTGACAGTGAACGTGTTCACCGACGCTAGCGCGTATAGTCTAGTATATCCAAAAAACTTGTCTTCATACTATTTGAGCTCTTCGAAAAACAATTCGAAATGCTTGCTCTCGTCTCGAGTTTGCAAATAAGGATGCACCCAGTACCTTTTTTTCTGTTTCTTTTTCTTTATATACCGCGAGTAAATAATATAAATAGCTGCGACTTCTTCGACTTCCATCTTGGAAATGAGTCGATCCAACCGCAAAACCACGACGGTTTCTAACCGCACGTTCCGGTTGCACTTGCGGTTAGCCGGGTGCCGGCTAACCGCAAGCGCAACCGCGTCCTGCGGTTAGCCGGACGGTTGGCCGCATTCCGGCTAACCGCATAGTGCGTAGGAGCCCTTAGGCATTCTCTACCAGTCAACCAAGGGTGGTGAAGAGATTAGATGGCAGGTGCTTTAAATAGTAGGAACATACAAAACATTGAGACAAGAAAAAAAAAAAAATAATTGAATAAAATGGGTACATAAATAGGCCATGTTAGTGCCATACCTGTCCACAATCTCCTGCCAGATGGCGGAGCGCATCCCGTTCCCGACCATAATGCGCACGCGGTGCTGCGCGTCTGTGGGCCGCGCCGGCTGGGCCAGCAGGTAGCGACACATCTCGCCGATGTACTGGGCCACCTGCGTATGACAATGGTGTATATTGTTGGCTAGTTTTTCAAATAATAACATAGCATACGTAAGTCTTTGGCTGAACTGGCTAGTGTGCAGTGTGATATTCGTCAAAGGCTTATTTTTATCTGATCCTATTACCTGTCGTGTTTCTCTGACAGGAAGCCTAGTTAAGTCGCAACATAATTGAGTATTTGAATCGGTCAAAAATAAAATATGAAATCACATGGAAAAAAGCCCGCTCGTCAATAAAACTTCCATCACCGAGCAGAAATTAAATATAATGCGACGATATAATTGTTAAATTAAATTTAATGCTAATAAGTATTCCATTTGAGTCTAAAAATCTGTGACGTCAAAATGTTATATTTCATACAAATCACGTACAAATGCCGCGTTTTGACAGTTCATAAAAAGTAACGTTATTGACTACCCTTTCAAATACCCCATTGGTTGACGATCGATAGAAAATAGGTATTGATCGTCACTTATAAACATCTGCAACGTTCTCAGGGGTCAGGCGTCGCATTGCAAAATGTCAAAGGTACTCTCTTTTGAAACCTCATGTGGTCAAGCGCAGCAATGAAATGACTTGTAAACGAGTGCCTGTAGGTTCGTAACTCACCCGATTGCCCAGATCGATTTCTAGCGGGATTGTCCGAAAGGGTTACCGCTACCCCGGAACATAAACGGCTAAGGAAGGAACATGGATGGGTAAGAGTCTGACACTCCCTTTCGCTCCACTCAGAGCGGGAGGGGACATTTGACGATTACCTACCCTCAAAAAAAAGACACTTGAAACTGGAACACAAAGCTTAGGTGTAAAAATGGTACTTCCCGGAGACGAGCCCCATTTTGACAGATTTCTGATGGTTGTCCTCCAGCCAAGCTACGTTGCAGTAACAGTCACACTTACCGTGCAGTCATACTTGATGCAGTCAGTCCAGTAGTTGGAGGCGGAGAACTTGGCGCGCAGCACGGATGGGATGCCGTCGATGAGCGCGGCGCCCGTGCCCACCAGGCCGCCCGCCGTGTGGTACAGCGGCAGCGGGTTGTACATGCGGTCCGAGCTCTTCAGGCCCAGCATGTGCACCGTCGCTACCACCACTAGCAGGTACCTGCGGGGGTGGGAGGTGGTAAACCATAAGTAAACAGTTACACCAAAAAAGGTTCACGCTTCTTCTTCTTCGTGTGGTTAGTTACTAACCTGGTGTCAGTTTTTATGCTGCCCTTGGGCCTCTGACTTAGCTTCACATGCTGTTGAGAAATATCTCTCAAGCATGCCGATTTCCTAACGATGTTTTCCTTCACCGATTGTTAAGCAAGTTTTAATTATACAAAACGCACATGAATCCGATAAATCAGAGGTGCGTGCCTTGGGTTCGAACTCGAGACCTATGACACACCACGCCACGACGGTCACACCACCAGGGTATCACTGCTCTGCAGGTACGCGCTATCGTCGCATAACAGAGTAACCCCAAAGGCAGTTTCTAACACGATGATGTGAAACAGAAAAGTACTTTCATGGTTGCAGCAGCTCGATATTAGATCTCATCATAGCGGGTTCTTATTTCCGAAGCTAGACGATGATTATAGAAGTGCATACTTTGCCCGGAGAATCAATCTATAAGTAGGTTAGACTATGATTCAGCGATTGGAAAGTAGTCGACATACATATTCAGATACGTTGACTCCCGAGTCAAGCCACATCTAAATCTCTCATCTAGGACATGTTGAATCTAGTTTCTCCATGAGGGTTTTCACAGTGACGATTCAATTATGGACAAGGAGTCTCTCTTAGGTACTACTACGCAGCCGTGCGTAGCCTGCACGTAGAGCGGTACGTGACCCTGTATCTGTTTGAAGGACATTACCATTGTGACGTACCCACGCTTCTTTACCTCACTTTACCTCACCTACGATAGGTAGGTGTGGAGCGAGTGTTTTGTAAACTCTCGCCTTTAATAGTAGATACTAGAAGATTCTCTATAGGAAAATTTAGGTCTGGTAAAGACGGTGACTTCTAAAGTTTAATGTTATAGAAGATAGTCTTCATAGTAACATTTAGTCTTTCTGAAAGGACACCAAAAGGCACAAAAGCGGAATCATTGTCACTTTACTGTCGATCCTTACTTCCGGATCAACCATTAACAGTGTGAAGTGAAAATAACGTGGAATACTTTGACAGGTTAATTTGATTAGTCGAAGCGCTAAGAACTTCTTAGTCAACACGTGAGCCATAGACACTTATGGCTTTAGTTAGAAGATGTAGAATCTTATAATCGTTGATAATTAAAAATGTAGTTAAGGGATTATACTAGAACACACGGATTTTACCTTTAAATTCAAAACCATGTTATTAATTATTATTTTAAGCCCTCCCTTTCTTTAGGAAAAA
Source organism: Hyppa rectilinea (assembly GCA_951799385.1). Lineage (NCBI taxonomy): Eukaryota > Metazoa > Arthropoda > Insecta > Lepidoptera > Noctuidae > Hyppa > Hyppa rectilinea. The sequence goes on along the minus strand of OX637306.1, from coordinate 8,432,103 downwards.
ACCATAAACACTCAATATCGCGATAAATTTCAAATAGGAGATATTGTCACTTTACCGTCGTCGGCAACTCTTGAAGAAAACCGAACAGATAAATCAACTCTTGGTCTCCAAAAACCAGAAAAAGAAAAATAGCAGTCAAAATTATATCTTACTTCGAGTTAGGCAGTACAGCAGCCTTGGGCATGCCGGTGGTGCCAGAGGTATAGATGTAGAGCAATGTGTCCTTATACCGCGGCTTGTCGGTCACGACCGGGTACTCGGGCGGGTGCTTATCCATCTCAGCACCCAGGTCTAAGACTCCGGGAGAACACTCGCCGTACAGCTGGAACAGCTTCAGGTCTTCGGGCAGCTGTTCGCGGATCTCAGAAATAGCTGGTGGGGAAGAAGGAGGATAAGTTAAAAAAAATCGGAAAGCTTACGGACTGCATTTGTAGCTTATGTATCCTGTTTTCCAAGTGTGTTGTAATATCCTTTCGTAATATGCTTTTAATAAAGTGCATTGTTTGTTTTAATTATAAAAAGCCTTGGCTTTCAAAATTGGCTAAACTGCATTAGAGTACCTGTTCTTGCATGAAATCACGATAATACGTTGGTGAGACGGTTCTGTCTACAGGGATCATCATCAACTACAATTATGTTAAAAAAAAATAGACAAAAAAACATAGCCGGCTGCTCGAAATCCTAATGGCCACGTACAAAAAACCTTTTAAAGAGGGTTCTACTTCATGCAATACGCCGATTAACTCGATGTTAGGACCAGGAACAGTTTTTTTAGTTCGACAATATGACAAAGAAGATTGGACAACAATTCTACAAAGTACTAACGGACTAATCAATAATTAAATTCTGATATAATCTGCCGTTTTCAATATGGAAAGGTAATTGACAGAAAGTACAATAGGCAGCCGATTCGAGCGTGAATTTCTGAGGGTGGAATTGGTCCCATAACTGCATTATTATCGGTTTTCTGTTACAAATGGAGGAGTGGGTCATAACGAGATTTCGTTGAACACTGATGAGCTCATGATGGAAATTTGATCGTGTTAATCGTTGAATGAAACAAAGAAATGTTAGTTATTTTGTTTCACGTTTAGTTTGCCGACGCATTAAGTTTTAACTGACACAATTATGGTTTTCCTGTGACACTTAATACATTAAGCTATGGTCAACGTTTTCATACGTAGGTTTTGCCGACGCATTAAGTTTTAACTGACACAATTATGGTTTTCCTGTGACACTTAATACATTAAGCTATGGTCAAAGTTTTCATACGTAGGTAGGTACCTTATAAAAATTCCACCTCAAAATGACTGTATTTACTATTCTAACATTATTATAATGTCCAAAGTCCACATGGTACTATCTTCTAAATGTAAGTTACGTAATGCTTTATAAGTAGGTATTAAGTATTATTACAATTTGTAAGTACCTACAGAGGCCAGCACATCAAGCTACCACAATCTGTAAAATAAATTTGATAGATTTTCAACTTTATTGCAAAATTATAAAGTTCATGTTCAATTGGGAATACTTGACTTTAGGATAATTTAATGTGCAAGCGTCTGGGAAGATAAATATTTTTGCCTTACAATTATTTTCAACAATGAACGAACAAACAAAAGATACTACTGTCAATCAAACTAGTCTTCACCCCATTGAGTATCAGCTTAATAAAACATCGTGTCTTCTCAATCATTTCAAATAAGGCATTGTTCAAACCAGATCTTATTGAAATGTCGCCAAAAAGGGGAGTTCGCAGCTGTCCATACTTAAACCCAGACCTACCTACTACGAGACGGAAAGTACACATTGTCCGATACAACGAAAACAGTCTGCAGGTGCAAATTGACTAGGTACAGACGATAATATTATGAGATATTTTACCGACTTCCAATCAATAATAGATCAAACAAAAGGGTACACCAAAGGTAAACTACACACATCAAAAGTGTCTAGGGATCAACATATATTTTTGCAATAACTTTTCTCTTGATTGATATTAATTTAAATTTCCTTTAAGGATTCATCAAATAAAGTGTTTTCGTTTGTCACAGTAACGATAAACCAAGTCACCTTTGCATTAATAAAGAAATTTGCCATTTTCCTAATAAAGGGATTTTTGACATTTGAACCACTAACATTAAAGTTCGAAAAAAAGACTGAAATAACAGTTTTCTTTAAAATTTTATTGGGTAACTTAAACAATTAATAATCCGTGTTTCTACCGCGAACACTAACAACACAAGAACATCGGTTTGGCATACTCAAAATGAGTTCATCCAAATCACGCTGTGGAATGGCCGCCCATGTTCGTTGCAACAACAAAAAAAGGTGTTATCAGTCGACTTTGGACACGTTACCGAAGCACTGGTACCGTGGCTGAGCGCCATGAAGGACGGTATCGCTGCACCACACGGAGACAAGACCGATACATTCAAATCTTAACTCGAAGAGCTCCAACAATAACCGCCATGATGTTAGCCGTGAGGCTTCATCACTCTTCAGGGAACTTAATTAGCGACCAAACAGTCAGAAACCGCTTGCATGAAGTGAACCTTCATTCCCGAAGACCGCTACGGGTACCACCTATAGCAATGCACAATCGTAGGATTCGATATCAATGGGCTCTTGAACACAGAAATTGGGCAGAAGAACAATGGCGTTTCGTGTGCTTTTCTGATGAGTCTCGTTTTGGTATGAGACCGGATACAAGACGTATACGACACTGGAGAACCCCTGGACGCCAACAGCGATTAAAATCCTGCCAGGAAGTCCATCCTTATAGTGGTGGAACCATCATGGTATGGGCGGGTATTTGGATCGGCGGAAGAACTGAGTTGATTTGGATCAGAGGCAACCTCAACGCTCAAATTTATGCTGAGAAGATTGTATCTGACGTCATCGTTCCTCTACAAGTGCAAATCGGTCCCTTATTTCAGTTAATGCATGATAATGCACGACCGCACACCGCAAGAGTTGTAAGACAGACTCTCGCCGCAGCTAACATCAATGTCCTGCCCTGGCCTGCTCAGTCGCCAGACTTGAACCCGATTGAGCATGCATGGGATATGCTACAGAGAAGAGCTCTGCCGAATATGGAGGGTATCCAGTTGCAAGAAGACCTTTTTTTGTTGTTGCAACGAACATGGGCGGCCATTCCACAGCGTGATTTGGATGAACTCATTTTGAGTATGCCAAACCGATGTTCTTGTGTTGTTAGTGTTCGCGGTAGAAACACGGATTATTAATTGTTTAAGTTACCCAATAAAATTTTAAAGAAAACTGTTATTTCAGTCTTTTTTTCGAACTTTAATGTTAGTGGTTCAAATGTCAAAATCCCTTTATTAGGAAAATGGCAAATTTCTTTATTAATGCAAAGGTGACTTGGTTTATCGTTACTGTGACAAACGAAAACACTTTATTTGATGAATCCTTAAAGAAAATTTAAATTAATATCAATCAAGAGAAAAGTTATTGCAAAAATATATGTTGATCCCTAGACACTTTTGATGTGTGTATTTTGTGGAAGCATCTCCTAACAGCCCTAACTAATATTATAAATGCGAAAATAAGATGATTTGATTGTTTCCTCTTCACGCCTGAACCACTGAACCGGTCATCCAAAATTTTGAATAAGTACGTTGTGTCAGGCGTACAGAAATGAACGTAAGGCATTTTTTTTTAAGTATTGCTCCCGAGAAAAACAATAACATTCTTATGGTAATAGATAGCGCTACGTGTCTATTAGTATAGACCCGAATTGGCTGTCAAATTCTCAATTAACGCGAAGTTCCGGAGAAAACCTAAGTAATAAATGACGTAAAGTTCATGTGACTTGAATGACCGTTCGTCCCCTACCCTACCCTAGCTACTCGCGCAACGTTCGCTTTTGGTTCAGAGACCATAGAACTTCTTTGGTTCAGACGCAAGGGGGTGCGATCAGAGCATTGGCCAAAGGATGTATTGCAGATGCTTTGATGTCAGCGTATGTCCAGCAGAGGAGAGGAAACCTTTCAATTGAATTATGATCATGATAAAGATTAGAACTTATTTCTTACCATCAGCAAGATGATTGGAAAACACCACAGCCTTAGCCTTGGCGACTTGGATGCAATGCAGCAGCGGTTTGTGGCGCAGGTTGCTGTTGATGAGCGCGGATACGGCGCCAACCTTAGCCATGCCAAGCCACGTCCACACGTACTCCCCACAGTTGGGCATGAACACGCAGACCACGTCGCCACGCTTCAGGCCCAGGTGTTCTTGCATTACGCGAGACACTTTGTTGGAGTTTGCGGCCATCTGTGGGTTTAAAATTTAAATGCATCGTTATTTCTATAAGCTTGAGTATTAACATAAACATACTTAACATAACCCGGGTATAATCCCGGAAGCGCCGGAAGGTAAGGCAGAGGTGAACGTATACAGGGTGAAATTGAATTCATTGGCAATATTTTACGGGGTCATTGTACTTATCATTATGAACAACTTTTAGTATGGGAACAAATCAGAAAACGCAAAAAAAAATCTACTGTTCTATACATTATGCTCCCGTGACTCGTCATATGTAGAGAACACCAGATTTTTTTTTTCGAGATTTCAGGTTTGGTCTCAAAGTAAAAGTCGTTTACTTCCCATGTAACGGGCGGCGAGTCTATTCATCTTTTGCCATCAATCGGGCACAAATCCAGCCTCTAGGCTGCTTCTTAGAATTTGATACGGTTAAAAGCCGAAGTGTTACTACATCAATGATCAAGATTCATCAGGCTTAAAGGTAGGTGCAACCAAACCTTATTGTAAAATAATTAGTTAATTCATAATTATTGTGTTAGTAAAAAGAAAATAAGAAGCTATGTTTCAGCTTTATGATAATGTAGGTTTTCACATAAGTATTGCATAATTTGATTAGTTAGTTCCTCAAAAATGTAAGTAGCCTACAGAACCTCGTCTGATAAAAATGAAAGTAAACAAGCAATGTTGACTTAAAAAATATCCATCTAGCTAACAACGGCGCAATACGACCTTTCAAAGGTGAATGTCATTACAAGTTAAGCATTATGGCAATTAGCATAATCTAGAATTGGGTTCTTTGACTCTGTATTTGCAAACATTAAATTACGCAAATGTTTAGACTTGGCTAGACAGAGGTTAGCCGCCTCTTCAGGTAAGACTAATTTCACGAATGCTGATTTAGGTAAAACCATTTCCATCTTATACTATAGCAAGAAGTAAACAACTAAAGTAATAGATTTCTTCTGCTGGGACAGCACATCCTACGTAAAACAGTGAGCCTACCTTATATCAGACTAGCTATGTCTTGCTGTTTTAGTTAATCAATGAATAAAATAACATTGCCTACACTCCGGGCAGGCGATCCTTCCATCATTACCGTTTATGGCAAAATCCAGAAGTTTTCGTACTATCCTATCCTAAGAAGAAGCTGCACTGTCTCAGGTGCCTTTGTGCCCTTTTTAATACATAACAACGCTGCTTGGCCACTACTAACACTTGCCTGCTCCACCGAGAAATCCGTATGGGTCATCCTGATCTGAATGAACGCCCTTATAAATAGCTTTACTAAAATTAAAATAATGTAGGTATTGTGCTCACCTCGCCGAAGCTCCAGTCGCGGTCACCGACTACGTAGAAGCATGGCGCGTTTGGGTTCTTCAAGGCGCGCTGGGTGAACAACTGCGCAACGGTCGCGTCCTGGCGCCCCCATCGCTTCGACCTGATCATGCCATTGGCGTAACGCCATAGAAATCTGTGGGACAAACAACAAATATTAATAAAAATACTGAAAATGAACTACTCTATTTGTGGTCTTTGAATGAGTTTAAAGGACATCTCCCAACACCGCAGACTCTTCATCCTCCCCAGTGCAGGATGAAGAGTCACGCATCTACCTCAGGAACGATCTCAGTGAGGTAAACGGTCAGGCTATAAATAATATCTCTACTAAACCCAATAATATGATAGGTAGATCAGAGTCTGACTTATTTGTATAATTAATAGTTAAAGGTCACTTAGATTTGAACAAATAAGCTAACAGTGTACATCAAGATTCTTATCGATACTGCGTGATAATAAATTGCATTCTTATCAATCCTTCGAGAAAGATATCAAATAAAAGCCTTCGGTTTCTGAAAACCTAATCAAGACTTTAATTAATAAAACACCTACGAGTAGTGTTGCCCAAAATCGGTCTTGGTCTTGCAGTCTTGGTCTTGTTCTTGCATTTCCGCAAGACCAAGACCAAGACCAAGACCGCCTTATTGTAGCAAGACCAAGACCAAGACTAAACCCTGCAAGACTTGAGCAAGACAAGACTTAAGCCTGCAAGACTCTTGCGTCTTGCAGTTAAGACAATTTGAAATTTGGGCGTTATTAAGTAGGTACCTCTTTGGTTTTAATCCCGATTTTGATAGACGTTCCCCAGTATCAAAACCGTATCGTCATAACACTAAACTAAGGGCTGCAGTTGTATCTGCAGTTGGCAACGTGCCGCTCGTCTGAAAGAACCCTAAAAGGTATTGTATTGATTAGGTAGGTACTTATTATATTTCAACTATTTATTAAGTAGGTAGCGTGTTAATACTCACAAATCTGTTCCCATCATCCCATGTGATTAAATGTACCTAGAATAACTTGCTAGCAAAGTTCATACCTTGTAGGTATCTACCTATAATAATATATATTATGCTTGTTTATGTCTAATGTGCAGATGTAACGTTAGTAGGTTGGTATGTGCTTAAAATTATAGCCAACAAAATTATATAAACATTATGTAGGTACCTACTTATGTTTCAAAGTTTATATTATTATATTATTCTTATTCAGCAAAATTTAAAACTAACAGCGAGTCGAGTAGGTCTAGTAACAGTTTCTACGGCAGCCAATGTTATGGTACAGACGCCAGCACATCAAGCTACTACAATCTGTCAAATTTCTTTAACAGATTTTGAACTTTATCGCTAAAGAATTAAGGTCAAGGTTGATTGGGATAATGTGACGTTCCGCGAATAAACTGTTGGTCGGTCGATGTATTATATACCTACTTATTTGATAATTTACCGACAAAGACGCCGCGGTTTGCAACAAGTGTATCACAGCATTTGACACTGTTTGAGCGCCGCATTCGCCGACAAAGAGTACGGACAGAGGCACACAAAATTGTTACCTATTTTGGTAGGGATGGTACAGGAGGATAAAATTAAATGACCTTGAAGATGTCTCAGCAGTAGGTAGGTATAAATTGAATGCTTTGAGTTTCTTGTATAAATACATTCTCACACTGGCACGAATTTGAACACTACAGCGTTTAAAGCTGTCGGGCGAGATGACAATTAATAACTAAGTAGGTATCGCATCTATTGAATTGCAAATATTTTGATTTCGAAATAATCATTGTTAATATCGGTAAATGATAGATAGTGAGTGGTACTAAAATGTGAGCAGCAAGATTAAAAATTGTATAATTATGTCATGTCAGGGCTTTCCATAATTTTATTTTAAAAAAAGCTCTCAAGTAAGATTTAGAGTTTACCATTCAATTACACACAACAAATTATTGAAAAATAAAAATTATGAAAAATATATTTAGACTGATTACTTAGGAAATTAGTAGAATACAGAATACGTTACAGGAACTGATGGACGCTAGTGATGGCGCTAAACACGTAGCTGAATTCTGGGCCGAGGAGATATAGATTGCCATCGACACGCTAAGAAGAAGTAGAATAAATTTTCTATCGTGGATACCTAGTTATTAAAAAGTTGATAAACGTTGTGTTTACTTAATTTTATTTTTCTGTACTAATGCCAACATTGACAACCCTACCAAAATAGGTAAATATTTAGTCCGTTCCTAGACTTTGTGTCGCCGCCGCCGCTTTCATATCAAAGGTCGCCGCCACTGCCCATGTTCAACGATGACAGACTACGTAGGTATAGCAAAGCGCGCCAGACACGAGTACGACAAATTGCCTAAAAAATGTACCTACGCACACTGTAATGAAATCTGCAAATCTCAACACGACACGCACTTCCTTATTTTGGCCGCATAGGTAGGCTTTGCCTGTAGTCTTCTATTATTGGTTGATTAATATTGTACATTAGTGAATGCTCCAGGATAGCCCGCGAAATTCAAATTTTCTTATTTTTTTTGCAATTTGCAAGCCAGTGCTAGATTGTTTGTTGATTACAATATTATTCGCGCTGTAAGACGTATGTAGTTACAGAATTATAATCATCAAAATCATCAATACAACTCTCCAAGTTCATAAAGGTCGAGGAAAAATTAAAAAAAAAAGACTTTTTCAAAGTCAAACTCATTCTAAACTAACGTGTTCAATAAATAGCAATAGGCTAATAGGTATTTGCAAGACTTGCAAGACTTGCGAGACTCTTGCTGCAAGACCAAGACCAAGACCAAGACTGAGAGCGCAATACCAAGACCAAGACCAAGACCAGGTGTATTGACGCAAGACCAAGACCAAGACTGGCCTAAGTCTCGTCTTGGTCTTGCATTTGGGCAACACTACCTACGAGTATGCTGTAAACGAAACTCATGGTATCCGAAACTACCCGTGGATACGACAAATACCTAACGACCACTTAACAAAGATTTGACAAATTCGTTCCACTCCATCGTGCGCCCCGGACCAAACCGGTCGTCTCGTTATCGCTCATTAGCAAGTAATAACTTACAGTGCGCGTAATAGTGCGTTTGTGACTAATTACCCATCGGTGTTATCGGCAACTTTTGTGCTTGTGCGAACTTTTATATAGTGTTGAGGACTGAGATATGAGTAAAATAAACAGCACCTACGAACATATTAGTGAAGTTGACGATCCATCTGGTGATATGAGTGTAGATGGTTCCTTAATAGAGAAGGAGTCGCCTCCTCATTACGTCACGTTTCGCCAAGGGATGTCGGGCAACAAGAACCCAGACTGGCGTGACGAACTTAAAGATTTTCAAGCAAATATAAAATCTATGCTAGCAACTTGCTTAACAAAACAGGATGAAAAATTTTCATTACTTTTATCCAAATTCGAAGACGTAAAGTCATCCGTCAAGTTCATTAGCGAAAAATATGATTGTCTGGAAGAGAAGTCGAAGGAATTTGCCACTCGTATTTCGAAGCTGGAGGAAAATGTTTCTTCTCCCCTTGCAGTTCAACAAAGAATTGCGACTCTAGAAGCAAAGTTGGAAACCGCAGAACAAAAATCCCGTAACTGCAATATCGAGATAAGCAATCTACCTGAGAAGCGCGGCGAAAATTTAATGTCAATCCTTGAAAACATATCGCTTTTAATCACACAGCCGCTATTGCCTCGTGACGTCATTTCTATTCACCGAGTTCCTCTAATGGATCCTAAATCCGCGCGGCCAAGAAACATTGTGGTTAAGCTCTCCAACCAAATACTACGTGATAACTTCATTGCTGCGGCTCGCCTCAAAAAGGGAATCACGTCTGAAGAACTGCAAATGAGTGGCAATCCACAAAAAATATACATAAATGAGCATCTTACGCTGCAGAACAAGAAATTGTTTCGTCAAACAAAGGAGATTGCAAAACAAAACGGACATCGATTTGTTTGGATTAAACACGGTGTTATACTTGTTCGTGCTGACGTCCCCGAAGCGGCTTTCTCTATTCGTTCCGAAGAGGATTTATCTAAAATCAAACCCTTTAACAAAGCAAAATGAGTGCAATAATATTTGCGTAGAAGTGCAGACCCATTTTTATTTCTCATTGTATAACTTGTTACTCTATTTACCAAACAGTCGGTGCCCTCTGACTCATACATTACTTCGAGTTGTTTACGCAGTTTGTGCTAATAACGCGAGCGCGAAATATTTTACGATTACCCTTACTTATCTAAATAATTGGTTCATTACCTTAAAATGTAGTATGTGTCTGAATTATTTTATGTTGATTACCTGTAAACATGGCCTTATTCTAGTAGTAATGGCCAATTTAACATTTGTGTTTTCCTTTGGGTTACTTAGTCACATTTACTATAAACAAATAGAAAGAACCATAACATTATCATGTTACCTGCATTATAACCAATTATGTTCGCATTTGTTGTTTACAATTATTATAATTTGTGCTTACCTTTTCCGGGTTAACTATTCTAATTTATTTCAATCTAAAATTGTAACTGAACTTGACTCCAGGCTTTGTTTTGGTAGTATTTTTTACATTTCTTTTTACTCCAATGGATAAATACAATTTAACAGTTTATTACCAAAACTGTCGAGGACTGCGTACCAAGCTACATACATTATTTATGAATATATTGTCTTTCTCCTATGACGTAATCATTCTTACAGAGACTTGGCTTATACCGACTATATCCAACGTTGAGTTTGTTGATGACCGGTATTTAGTGTTCAGATGCGACCGCGACCGGTGCACCACGGGGAAACGTGATGGTGGCGGGGTACTGATAGCCGTTCTACGCACATTACGACCAACCAGTATTTTAACGTGCCCCTCTCGCGCTGATTTCGAACACGTCTTGGTGCAGCTGCCGGGGTCGCACCCTGCAAAACGGCACATCATAAGTGCAGCCTACATACCGCCGCGTTCCCCGGTTGACTTATACTCCTCACACTTAGATAAATTGCTTGATGTAATTAATGACACTAGTACTGACACAATCTATATAACAGGTGATTACAATTTACCAGGCATTGACTGGATGGACCGAAGCGGGTGTAACTATGTTGTTCCACAATCGACTGATAATTTGAGCTGTCACCTATGCAACTTTATTGCCGTAACTAATACTTTTCAATATAACACACATAAGAACGCGTTGGGACGTATACTAGACTTGTTTTTATCGAACGTTGATTGTGAGTCTAAAATATGTACACCACTGTTACCACTTGATGTTTACCATCCACCTATATCGATATTAACTTCACTTAGTACGAAATGTTTGCCAATGAAACGTCACTTAACAATGAGACACAATTTTTTTAAAGGTAACTATGAACTTATTAATGAAGAGTTGAGTACATTGGACTGGAATCTATTGTTTTACGACCTTTCCGCTGAACAATCCGTTAATGCTTTTTACGATCAAATCTATAGTATAATTAAGAGGCATGTTCCTCTATCGCGCCTCAAAAATTCACGATTTCCTCTGTGGTTTACTCCTTCACTCGTTCGTATTTTCAAAAATAAAGAAAAGTCTTGGTTAAAATGGAAAACATACGGTAATGCATCGGACTATGAAAGTTTTTCTATTCATCGTAAACGATTTAAGTCTGAATGTGACAAATGCTTTGAAACATACATGAAATCGATTGAAGACAGTATTCCGCTTAACATTAAACATTTCTGGACTTACGTTACAAGCAGGAAGGGCAGGGCGGAGATTCCAGCAAATATGTTTCTTGAAAATCGTAACTCAAATAATCCAACTGATATATGTAACATGTTCTCCACTTTTTTCACCTCTGTTTATGAACCTACGAATTTTAACCCCGCTTTGTGGCAGCCACCTAATACATATGCAGATAATTCGCACTGTATCTCTGACATCTATTTGCCAGTAGATGCTGTACATAAAGCGATAACGCTATTAGACTTAAATAAAGGTTCTGGTCCCGATGGCTTGCCACCAGTGTTCATAAAGAAGACCGTAGAAACTATTGTTCACCCACTTCATATTATTTTTAATAAATGTTTACGAGAAGGCACCTTTCCCGATATTTGGAAACGAGCACATATCACACCGGTGTTCAAGAGTGGCGATAAAAATAACATACAAAATTATCGCCCTATTTCGTTACTGTCCACCTTGTCGAAGCTTTTCGAACGTCTTGTACACAGTGAAGTATATTCGCACATTCACAACCTCATTATTGGAGAACAGCATGGGTTTGTCAAACGACGTTCGACGAATACCAATCTCATGTTGTTCACAGACTTTATATTTAAAAGCATGGATGAACAAGTACAAGTTGACGCAGTGTACACGGATTTTCGGAAGGCTTTTGACAGGGTGGACCACAAACTGCTTTTAGATAAAATTGCTTACAACGGAATTCGTGGCAATTTGTTAAGATGGTTCATGTCGTACATACACAATAGATCGCAAAAGATAGTCATTAATGGCTTCCAATCAAGTTCAATCATTGTGACCTCGGGGGTGCCCCAGGGCTCAATTATGGGGCCCTTACTCTTTATTCTGTTTATCAATGACATTAAGAAATGCTTCATTCATTCCCGATTTTTAATGTATGCCGATGACGTCAAAATTTACAAGTCATGCAAAAGCACACAAGATTGCCTACTTTTGCAGGAGGACCTTGATAGGCTTTCTTTATATTGTTCATACAACAAACTCCAGCTTAGTTTACCTAAATGCAACGCAATTACTTTCACAAAAAACAAAAACATTATAAAATTTGATTATAGTCTACAGGGAATTTGTCTGCAAAGAGTTGACCATATTCGAGATCTCGGTGTTGTAATGGACTCGAAATTGCACTTCGATCTTCATATCGACAACATCGTTAATAAGGCGTATCGTATGTTCGGTTTGGTCATGCGTTCTTCAAACGACTTTAAAAGACCGTCCACTTTTTTACTTCTCTACAAAGCTTTGGTCCGTTCTCAATTGGAATTCGCAGTACCGATTTGGAGTCCCATTTTTGATGTTTATATAAAAAGAATGGAAATGGTTCAAAAAAAATATTTACGTAGTATGCACTACAGATGCACTAAGTCTAAATTACCATACACTCAATTATTAAAACGCTACAATCTTCAAAGCTTGGAGTCAAGACGCAGCTTATTGATGGCCATGATGCTTCATGGTCTTTGTAATAACAGGTTCGATTGTCCAGATATCACCAATAACCTATGTTACGTTGTACCAAGAACTGTGATGCGTCGAGAGGCGCGTGTGCCCCAGCTGTTTCACACCGCAAGGTGCAGAACTCACGCTGGTGCCCGGGCGCCCCTCCGACGCATTGTAGATACGTATAACACCCACTTCATCGATTTAGATATTTTCGCGCTTTCACACTTTAAGTTTAAAAGGATGGCTATTGCATCTTTGGAATAGCCATCTTATACGTATAGGTATTTATTCCAATATACCTACGAGACAGCACGAGTACTTTCTAATTTTCTGTAAACTCGACGCACGTATTTTAGTAACAATAATATACCATTATCTCGCGGACATTGGTGTGGGTTACGCGTTTACCTAGTTTTTAATTTATTCTGTCACACGTTTATTGTAATGTGTAACTGTTTTATGTCCCAATAAAGTAAAATAAAATAAAATAATAAAATAAATTCAATCAAATTGAATAGACCCCCCTTTCGTCCAGGAATATTAAAAAAATGATATAATTATGAATATCATTATGATGTTTATTTAATGCGTGCGGAATGAATCCCTGGAACCTGTTATGACAATGACCCACCAGCTCCGGTTTGAGACAAGTTTTAGGCCTCTGCCTCGAATCTCGCGGGCAGCGGGGCGGTGGCGGCGGCGGCGCGGGAGCGGCAGGATCTTACGCGTATAATCAAATGGACCGGCCCTCGAATACAGCGGTGCAGGAGCGGCGCGGGGGCGGGCAACGAGCGGTGCACTCCAGTCAAGCGGTGACCGCCCGCGTTGCGCGTCTGCATTGTAGGTATAGTGTTGTACATTTTTTTTGTGACGTATCAAAATGTCTTCGGACGTGCAAGAGCTAATTATTTCGGCAATCTTTGAGAGGATACCCATATGGAACAGCAAAGATGTGAACCATAAAAATAGAAGAATAATTAACCAATTATGGGAAGAAATAAAAAATCGATGCCGCGCGATCTGCCCGCTAGTTTGGAAAACAGGTATGCGTTGCTCGCCCCGCTGCCGCGCCGCCGCCGCCGCCGCCCCGCTGCCCGCAAAATTCGAGGCAGAGGCCTTAGGGTGCCAAAATAAAGGTTTATACAAGTTTTGGCTCCTATTGGTCGTACCTCGCTAAATGGACTATCCAACACAAAAAGAATTTTTCAATTCTGACAAGTATTTCGTAGAGATTAGCGCGTTCAAACAAACGAAACTCTTCAGCTTTATAATATTAGTATAGATTCCGAGGTGAAACCCCTAATATTCCAGGACAACTTAGAAATCGGGGAATAGTTTCAAAGCATCAACATAATTTGACTTGGCTAAAAGTATAAAGGACCTAATTTTTCAGTAGATCTTGAACCACGATATAACCTTGTTACCTACGCGGCATACCTACGTCAATCTAGCTTTTTTCCTAGAAAAGTAATACCGTCGGGTCCCTTAACACTATAATTAGCGTCAAACGAATCGTACCTACAAATCAGTCCAGGGTTAATAGCTCCAGATGTTGGATTCCATACAACTGAACGTTTATTAAATATCGATTGTTCCGGTGTCCTCCGTCGTTCTTTTCCACTCATGGGCAGTATTCCCTCATTAAATATTCACAAGGGTATAAATCGAACGGTATTAAAAAAATGGCGGTTTGCTTGCACGTGACATGTTAAACATGAACAATGCGCAGTTTTGGCATTAAACGATAGGCAATAAAATAAACAATAACGTGGGTTTAGATTGCCAGTTTCTAAGGGAAAATTACATTGAACGATATAACGTATCTTAGTCTAAACTCTATATTGGATTATTGACATCCGTTATAATAGGCGGATTTTGTATTGATTCTTATAAACGTTTTGAAGTTACTTATTCGTCTCAACAGAGAGTAATCTACAATGGAGTAATAACCACGTTTGATCCATAATAATAAGCACGGGTTTACCGTACCGGAACTGGTTATAAAGTGCTGCTTAGGTGCTCAAGTGTACCATGTACCATGTACCTCTACCATGAGTTTACACAGTCAAGACTCGCTAGCGTCTCCGTAAATTATTTGCATTAATATAGTACAGCGCCCGTAGCGGTCACAGAAAGAATTAAAATTCGTACCATGAGCACTATAGATTACGGTAGGTTAAAACCTAACGTAATCTATACGATAGTCACTAACGTTTTTTAGCTGTCACCATACAAAGTAAGCATCAAGTGTTCAGTAAGCACAATTGTTCGGAGTTTGGCTACGTAAATATTGTGCATGCTAGCGTACAATCCACGGTATAGGGCGAGCTAGAAACGTTAATATAGAGGAAGCCATAAACAGCACTGCGGCTGCGGAGCTTGCCCGACAGTCACGCGAACAGCTTGACGTGTTCGTAATCCTATAATTAAATGACTACAACGCGACCTTCGTACCGAACAACCTTAGAAGTCTTTTAAAATATAAAATAACGCGACAGATATTATATTTAGGACGGAAATTGTTACTACATTAATATTTAATAAGGTTGTAACGATTCATTCTAAATTACAAGTAGACATCGTTGTAAACTAAATTATGAAAACATCGGAATAAAGGAGAATACTTAACACGGAATAAATTATTTTCAAGGTAATGGGACAGCTGTATCCTGGAAGTGTTCGTATTTGTTCATCGCGTCAAGCAAAAGGAACCTAGGAAATTGAAAACATTAGACACTGTAGAGCCTGTAAAAGAGGCCTTTCTTTTGTATGTAAATGGCAGTTCGGAGACGAACATTGATTTTGATATACATAATAATACATGAGAGAGACAGCTGCCAAGCCGACAACTAACAGCTGAAAATAATAGAATTAAATGTATTGATGATTTTAATAAACAACACAAAATAAACGCGCAGTTTCATTAACGACTCGGCATCGTAAGCTATGTAATGCTTACAGTACCTACTTAGGTTATACTTACTAGGAAAATAATTAAATGAAAAGAACCTAATGAGAAATTTTCACGCGCTTTCTGTCGTGTGGTGTAGAAGGCGTGTGTACGTACTAAATAGGAGTAGGTAAGTAAATATTAGGTCCTAAAAACGTACGACTATGAAACGTCGCGGTCGTGTCGATTGAATCGTGAAGCACGATTTTGTTTTGATATTGTATGTAAATACAAGTGCCAGCAGATTTGTGAGACGTTCACCTTGTCTCTTCAAAGCGACGACGGGGCATTCGTCTTGGTCGTTAATGTTCCATTATACTTATATTTTTCAAACATTTTACCTACTTATTACGTACGGTACTACGGTCAATCGAAGTACCGAATGCGGTATCAAAAATAATGGTTCAATGGCTTTGGAATCAAACGCTTTCATGACTATAGCTCATGGAGGTTTATAAGTTTCTTTCCAACCAGTATTAAATATATACTTATGTATAATAATTAGAGTGAGTCGGCTAAAGATGTCTTTACACATGCTTAAGTTAGGCTATTAATAATAAACTAATTATTTATTCGACACCCTTTTAGATAAATACCTCAACCCAAACATACATATTTTTAATATCCTACTTAAACCTACTCGTCGACAATGTCAATCAATCAACTAACTGAGCCTATCGCAATTCGCAGTCCACCGCTGAACTTAGGCCTCCTCGGCTGCGCCACATCGACCTGCGCTTCGCCAACCTAATATATTAATATTAAACATAAGAACATGTAATAAAGAAATCGCAACCGTGCGAATCAGGGGCGCGCCGCGCGTCGCTAGTTTGTTTATAGTTAAAGGTAACCTGTAGGTATGAACAAATAGACTGATAACAATATGTCTGGAAACTGTTATATACCGACAAAAAAAGACACAAAATCATATCATATCATAATGTTTTATCAAACACGGGTGGTGGTCTAATGTCTACACCGTCATCGTGATTAAACAAGTAGAGCGTGCTGCGGCGTATTCTTACGTTTTCTCTGTTCTAATATCGAATAAAGATTCTAGAGCAATTATATTTTTCAAGTGTCCGAAATGGAAAAAAGTATTATATATAAGTACCTACTTCGACACAAGTGTCCTTTTATTTTTGTATTTACTTGTATATGTATAGTTAGTTAGATAGTCATTTAATTTAAGTATGTTTAAGTTGTTAATATGCTTGAGACCAAACAAAAAATATGTGAGGTATAAAATATTACTTACTCACAGCCTCTCTTATTCAGGAGATTCAAATAAAATAATAGGTTCATTAAAATTCATTCAAAACTCTGTATTTATTGATTGGTTGGTTAACGAATGAACCAAAAGGGCGAGTGGGAAAAGCTATAAATAGAAATCCGGGCACAATTTTGCAAATAGGGTGTAATTTAAATTTAACTGAATGAAGCTCACACATTTCGTGTTAACAAAGTTATAACCGTTTCTTGCTTCTGAGAACGTATCGCCAAAAAGGCAGTATCCAAGGAAAACCTGGTGAATTATGTAACAGGGAAACTACAGCATTGCGTATATAGAGCTTGCCCAATGGAGAATGCCTTCGCGCAACCGCTAGTACTCTACTATAGTGAACTGAAATTCTGTACAAGATTTAAGCCGACACGTCATTTTATTTTACCAAACAGCTTAAAGGTTTTTCATGTGTTTCATGTTTCCAAAAAAAGAGTAACACGTAAAACTGACTGAATATACTTTTTAGTAGGTACGAAAATAAGGCAAAACATAAATCTTGTTACCTTTGATCCCCATAAAGGTTAATCGTGTTAGTGCGTAGATTGTCAAAAATAAAGCTAAAGAAAATGAGTAAACAGCCAATTAAGACATTTTTCATACGTCGTTAAAATTATCGCATCGTTTATTATCTGGTAGCATTAACAGACATACCTTTGTACCTTACTGCGATGTGCGCATATTTGTCCAAAGACAATAAAACAAAGAGGACAAAGGATGCTGATATCACATAAAGAGCGATCTCAATAACAAGTAATGTCAATAATTATTATCTTGGTTATTGCCTAAACTTCATTGCGTCTTTTAATATGAATTCCAGAGATTACAAACCAAGTTTTTCCAACGCTTAGCGACCTAATCCTCTCGACTTGGACCATATTAAAGGCAAGGATTGGCAAGGATTTTGTGTAATAAAATATTCTACTGAATTCGGTACCCTTTTTTTTGAGGGTGGGAAATCATCAAATGACTCCTCCCGCTGTAGGTAGAGCGGACTCTTACTGAATAAAACCCATCCATGTTCCTTCCTTAGCCCCTTATGTAACCCTTTCGGACAATCCCGCCGACCAAATTCGGTACCCTTGTGTTTCCACTAAAGTGCCCGTAATTCTTGTTTAATCTTGCATTAATTATGTATTAATCTGTGTTACATGCCAATAAATTGCGTATTTCACAAACAAAACTTAATTTCCGTACACATACTATGAAGCCAGTATTAATTTATTAATGTTCTCGTATATTTGTTGTGAAGTTATTTAAAGCGATTATCCTGTTTGTTTTGCATATCGAATAACTTGTGAAACGCTTCAACAACATATAGATTGTCAGACGAATGTCAACAGTGTTTGTGGCGTCCTCCTGGGAAGGTTACAATGTTGCTGATAACTGATATAATATACTACTCTGTCAAGAAAGTACCGGGAAAAGATCAATAATACACAAAATGTTTTGTTATTCATCCAAATTTATTTTATCACCTTCAAAGTATGCTCCTTTAGAAACGATACACTTGCGCCAACGAATAATCCATTCATCAAAACATTTTTTAAACGCTGCTTCCGGAATTGAGTTCAGTTCTAGCCGCGAATTCTCCTTTATGTCTTCTATCGATTAAAAACGGGTGCCACGAAGTGGTAATTTGAGTTTAGGAAAAAGAAAAAAGTCAGCAGGAGCCATATCTGGTGAATATGGTGGTTGCTGGATGGTATTTGTTGAGTGTTTGGTCAGAAATTCGTTCACAATGATAGCCTTGTGCGAAGGCGCATTGTCGTGGTGCAAAATCCAAGAATTTTCTTTCCACAAATCTGGCCTGTTTCGTCGAATTTGCTCTCTTAAACGCCGCATAACGCTCAAATAATATTTTCTTTATTTACCGTTAGACCTTCCGGTAAGAATTCAGAGTGCACAACACCGCGATAGTCAAAGAAAACAGTCAACATGACTTTGACTTTTGATCGACTTTGGCGTGGTTTTTTCGGTTTCGGTTCAGTTGGAAGGCGCCACTCCGAAGCTTGTTGACTAGTTTGCATGTCAAACTCGTAAACCCACGTCTTTTTGATAAAGTCGATTAACCGTAAGCCTTCTGTAACATTTTCAGTGACTCCGAACACGAAATTCCATTGGCGATGCAAAATTTAAGACAAACTCTTTGTTCGATATTTTTGTCCATTATGAAATTCGCAATACACACTATATATGATATTACTAAAACCAGCACTGTATTTAATATAAATAACAGATGCAACTCAAACTCCGCGCCAAAATGGAAAACAGTTGTGCCAATCTAACAACTACAAAAAAAACAAAAATTTGAATTTGGAACCATAAACAAATCATCTATTCCCGATACTTTTTTGGCTGAATGTACCTATACAAATATTTATTAATCTAGGTTTTCTGTTACTTTCTCTGTTCGAAAGAATAATTGCACAAAAAATGCACATTTGCAAAACTAAAAGTGGAGTATCATATCAGCCAGATATTCAGTAAAACCCTTAAGTGAAGTGAGTCTGTCATTTTTCACTTAATGCTGTGAATGGGTTTTGGGATTGACAGCTTTGTCAATTCACGTAAGTTTTCACGATGAGATTTTTGAATTGTCTCCCGCAGGTCATTCGCTTTCGGATACGATTATAAAAAATCTGGTGTAAATGAAGATGTCTGCAAGACTGCAATGGCTGACGATCTGTGTAAAGATAACACTGTGTACATACTTAATTGTAATTAACTAAACTGATAAGCAATATTTGCTCACTGATGTTTTTATCTCCCAAAATTTTAACGCAATTATTCTTTGTGTCTGAAATAAAAATGTTTTGTTTATCTTGAAATATCGGATCGTGGTTCCGGTTCGTTTTATTCATCAAAAATAACACTAGCTTATTTTCACTAGCTTCGGGTGATCGCGATTTCGTCCGCGTGAGATTTCTTGTTTCTTCATCCCACAGCGTCGTCTCGCATCGTAACGCGCGCTCGCGGTATGTCTTTGTTTTCGCTAAGCGTTCTTTCGCTTTTTTTTATTTGCTCGACTCCAAAGGGCCGTAGCTTGATGTTAAATAGACTACAACCTTTATAAGGAAATAAGCTATCAACTGCAAAAATAATTATCAATAGATTATTATAAACAGTTGACTTATTAGAAAAAAGTAATGCATTATACATAAACTAACTAGACACGACATGATGATTTTTGATTGTCAAAACGAACAATGGATTGGCGGTGGTATAGAAACAAGCATTTTGTATAAACAGTCAATTAAGAATGCGTAATTCAGTTACAGATATGTGTGTGGACGCGTGTGTGTACAATTTGATTCGCCTAATCGCACTGTATGAACGTACTTCGTCTAAAGTTCATGTCGAAAATAGCCGCGCGGACGAGTGTGTAAACAATGTATTAGATGATACGAGCAAGACCGATAGCTGCCTCTGAAAAGGTCGCGCGTTTTCAGGGATCGAAATTACATCTAAGTAAATAAGGTTTACAACAGACCTAATATAATCATGGAGGTTACCGACCGATATTTGAATTTTTAGTTTGTACATATTTCGGGAAGTTCAAGAAAACTGTTTGAAACATGTAGGTTTGCAATCAAAGATACGAAAGTGATTAATACGTCCTACAGCGAATTTAACATTTTTTGCAGTAGATTTCCTGCCTTTATTCGGACAAAGGCAAGGAAATCTACAATTCTACATACCTACCTACGTTGTTCATGCATATTATTAGACTTCCTAACCTAACACAATACGTCGTTTATCGGCCTTTGTTAGTCCTTTAGCAATCGTCCGAAACGATAGCCAATTATAAATAGATATGGAACAAGCCTCATCTGAGCAGGAAGAAATTTGTGTACCGTACTGCAAACACGCACACTGAGAAAATATAATAATATGTATAAATAAATTAGGTACCTACATGGTACAAAACAAAGTCGCTTTTCGTGTCCAGTGTGACCACTTAGATCTTCTTACTACACTGACTTACACAATGGATTGTGATACGGTTCTCACCAGCGAATTTATATCGCAAGATTTATATGTAAAACGTATTATTTATGTATTTTATAAAAATTAAACTCTAATTAAAATTTAAAAATAATAATTAAATCTCGATTTTTTTCCTGTCATAAAATTGTGCGAAGCAGACAGGATAAAATATACTTATGGAGTCAAATAAAAACTGTAATAAAGTCGAAAGACCTTTTTGACCTTGTTTGTTACCCAGCTAAGCGTCATCTCGGCAGGTCAAGATCAGTTTTGTAACGACGCCTTTTCAGCTTTGCGACTTTGTTTGTACTTGACCATCTTTCACGGTCAAAGTTGGCTCGACTGATATTATAAATGCGAAATTGAGTTTGTTTGTTACTCTTTCATGCTACGGTTGAACGGATTTGCAGCTGGGGAGACCATGACCTGCGATAGGACATAGGATATACTTTTTATCCAAGTATTCACACTTAAATAAGGATAAAAACTTAAGTGGGTGACCGTGATGGGTGATCCGTGAACCAAGGGACGCAGTTACTACTTTTATAAATATACAGTGTGTTAGGTTAAACGAGGGACATACTTTCAGGGGGTATACAGAGTTGATACGACAGAGGGGCTTTCCTTTAAACAGCTTATACTAGGGATCATTTTCAAGCTCTGTACCAAAAATCAATTAAATAGGAGCAGTAGTTTAGTCGCAAATGTTTTTTTAAGTTTTTGCCACGTTTGAACACGATGTATCTTTCCTAACAGGCGCTCCGGCGCGCGCGCGCCGCTGCCGCTGCCGCTGCGTTACAAGGTCAGTTTTTATTTAGGTGGTTGCGTTTTACTCTGATTTGTAAGCTATTTAGTTTGTTTGAAAAAATAAAAACCTCATTTTTGGTGCGTACCGAGTTAATACTAAACACGTATAGTAGACGTAGTGTACGCTAATGCCCCTCTGTCATATCAACTCTGTATAATAGTACTCATGAAAATGAACAACTTTGACCAACCAACTCTCAAATATGAAAAAAAAAATAAGCTGTTCAGTAACAGTGTCAGTGTTCGCATAATTCGTCAAAATGTATGGAACAGTTGATTTTTTTTAAGTATGTCCTCGTTTAACCTAACACACGGTATACGAGTTTCATCCATCATACATTGTTTAACTTTTTTTGGTAGCGCCTAAATGTCATGTGGACTGTAGCCAAGAATTAAATTGTTGCTTATTTTCATACATGCAAGACTGTTTGACATTATGACAATGTGTTTTTGCTTTCACCGGTGAAATCGTGGAACCCTACGTAAATTATTTAGTTACTTGCACAGACACGAAGATAATCATTAGCTTGGAACTAATAAGGGCTTGGCACGCATGTTGCCAACCTAAGTTTTCACGGATTGTAAATACAAGGTGTATTAACAGAGACGCAAGGACCAGCATGAGCTTGCATAAACAGCTTATAATGTTCCTACCACTGCTGGACACAGGCATTATCTTTGTGAGAGCGAGCGGGTCGTAATCCGTCACGCAGGCGTAAGTGGATGGACCACAGATATAGATAGACATAGATAACGCAAGAGCAACTACTTCGCGTGCCTAGCTTACGTACAAAAATCGTAAGTGGTCACATTCGCGCTCAGTCTGCATCGGTATACAGCGCTAGTCGGATCATCACTAAATAGTGCTTGTGACGTCATAATAGGTAGTCAAAAAATGGCACGCTTGGTTTTCGATCATCATACATCACTAAATAGTGCTTGTGACGTCATAATAGGTAGTCAAAAAATGGCACACTTGGTTTTCATACAGATCGTGATACTTGCGTTATCTATAGATATAGATAGACATAGATAACGCAAGAGCAACTACTTCGCGTGCCTAGCTTACGTACAAAAATCGTAAGTGGTCACTTTCGCGCTCAGTCTGCATCGGTATACAGCGCTAGTCGGATCATCATACATCACTACGTAAATAGTGCTTGTGACGTCATAATAGGTAGTCAAAAAATGGCACGCTTGGTTTTCATACAGATCGTGATACTTGCGTTATCTATGTCTATCTATATCTGTGGGATGAACACATGTCTTCGAATTTTTGGTTCTAGGACATGTCAGTTTCCTCACAATGTTTTCCTTCACTGTTTTAGAGTAGTGGTGATGAAACAATTTACATAAAGTAAATCGCCTGTCTAGGTTCGAACATACAGCCACACAAACATACAAACACACAACCTAAAAATCTTTTAAGTTACCACTATACCACCACCTGCAAAAAAAAGGTCACCACCTGCCGTCAGAGTTTGCGTGTCAAATAAACTGCACAGCATATAACTGTTCAAATATTTGACACTAAAAAGAAGCCAAGTTAAAATTTAATTAGAAGAAAGGGTCCTTTCTAAACTACTTCTGGTTTTCAGAACATCGCCGAACACAGTCTCGATATATTATTCAGTGCCCTGCGAACGTCCTTCATTGAAAGACCAAAACTATGAAAGAACTGAAAAGTAACAAACAAGTAGGTAACGGCGTGACGCAATCGGATCCTATTTGCAATAGTTCCGTTGGAGGTTGCCAGTTACCATCATATCGCAGACTGCGCGGCGTGTTGTGCCATCGATCCTCCCAAACAATAATGTAGGTCACATGTCCAGGGTTGTTAAGCAGATTATGGATTCACTTTTTATTGACGTCCATTTTTTTTCAGCCAGAACTTCGATTTTGTTTTTCGCTCTGTAATGAAGTATTTTATCCTTACACTGGAAATTTTCTGTTTATTACGTGGGTAGGTACCTAAGCCAAAAGCTTCATATTCTAGATTTTCACTGTCCGTGAAGTGAATACAATCGTTATATACAATCTCCGTGAATCAAGTGTAGGTGCAGCACTACACCGTAATATTGTTAAGAAAATCTTTCGAGATGATTTCCATATTTCGTTTCAGGCAGTGTCAGCCCTGCTGGAGTGATAACGTGGCCTTGAACAGGGGCCAATACAGCGGATGGGTAAAGTAGGATGGACGCAGATATAAGAGGAATAAATCAAAAATACGGAGAGACGAGCACTCAATGCTTTGAGTTAAGCAGTCAAGCTCGTCCCTGCGTACTTTAGCACACTATTACGAAGTCGAAGTTTGTAAAAAACTTCTTTGCGGCTTGCGGTGGGACATTATAAGTTGGATATAGCTAAGTATAAGACATGTTGTACTTAGTTGATACCAAGAGTAATAATTTGTGAAAACTAGGTATGAGTAGACGATGGGATAACATTTAAAAAGTGACCCGAAGAAGGAAATGTTACATACATGATTATTTAGTTCATTAAACCTATGTGAGAAAGAAACTGACGTTTTTATATTAATAACGAAGAGTTCATTACTTACAATTAAGCAATCATGATAAGATAATTTTAATGGTTATATTTATATTATATTTTGTAAGATTCAACTTATATACAGGGTGGAATTTTGTAGTACTGGTTGTAATTTTTACAGATTTTAATCTATTCGATCCCCGGGTGTAGCAAGCAAATTTTTGAAAATATTTGAATGCAGTTTTCTTTCTATTCAAATATAAAGGAATGTTTTCTTTGAGTAAATTTTTTTATCTACAGTATTAAGAGTACTTTCCCTCCAGGTGGCATAACTAAATTCCAACCTGTATACCTACACTACTTTATTCGTTTTATGACTAATATATTATGATAAATCAGAATGTTCCGCTATCATCAATGTAATCAAGTCAGTCAGTTTTTATACCAAAATGACGCTGAAAGGTTTAATGGGCATAAAAAATTATAAATACTTAAACATTTGAAACATACAGAACTGCCATTAAAAATGAATTTGGAACAATTGGTAGACAAGTACCAAAAATATTAGTACAGAACACAATGTTGCCGTCGCATTTGCCTAAAGTTGATACCCCTTTGAACAAAATTATAATTTCAGTCAGATGACAGGAAACAGTATAATTTTTATTTTAACTGTTTTGTTTTCGTAATAATTTCACAACAAAAAGCCATCAGTATTGTTTTCTCGTCGAATTATATTTTTAAATGATTGTATCGAATTAATAGCGTTTGCGCGACCGCTACGCTATTCCTACGCTGATGGCGACGACTAAGCTATAGCTACGCCGACGTCAACGCTATTGCTACGCCGCAGTTGCCGTGGTTTGTGGCGAGTGTACTCGTAGCACCCGCGTAGTAGCTCCGCAGCACGCGACGTCTACGTGGGTGCTACGCTCGCCTAGTGTGAACGACAATTTGTATGTACATATATGTAATTTTCACGAACCTAACATTAATAGCCTCCTACAAGTAAGTGCCTACGTCTATGTATGTGTGATTCGTGCAACCTAGCTTTGTATACCATATGTATACAAAGCTAGGTTGCACGAATCACACATTAATCTGTCATGTATTAAAGCTTAGTATTGTCGAGCTAGCATGTAACAGTTTTTTTTTTTAATAATCCACGATTGAACTGCGGTTTTCATAAATAATTCAGGTTCTACTTGAAAGCCTTCGAAGATATAAATTGTTATTGTGTTGCTGACAAAGATTCTGAAATTCAGAAGGAAGAATCACTGCTAAAATATTTCCTCTCACCCGGTAATTTTATGGCTATCAGTAGATAGTGTGATAAATGAAAAGGATTTATGCAATTTACCTATGCCATATTTATAATAGTCTGATCATTGTTTAAACATTTAAATTAAACGCATTGTCTTCATTATTGCCTGTAATCCGGCGCGTTCAAAGTCCAATAAACTGTCTAATGTTATCATACGATAGACAAAGGAAATTTCTAATAATACCACCTAACAACGGATAGAAAATTTAAATCGCTTGAAAGTGGATCGATAATGGGGTATCAGATGTCTCCCCCCGCCCTATGGCCGCGTCAATGCCAAATGTCGCATTATTAATGTGTAAAAGACGAGAACTAAATGTTAATGAAGTCTTATTAGTAAATGGGATAACCCTTCCGATGAGCAGTGGAAGCCAAGTGGTAACTGCTCTAACTTAAGAGTTGTCGGTCGAGGATCCGATCCCAAACAGGCGGTTTACTTTGTGTGAATAATTTCATCACCACTGCTCTCAAAACAGTGAAGGAAAACATCGCTGGGAGGAATTCAACATGTTCTAGAACCAAAAACTTGCAAGACATGAGACATCTACCAGTTCGCGTGGTAGATTATAGCCACAGAACAGTTTACCTGTTCAACTGTTCTGTGATTATAGCCCACTCCTTCTCGAAGAGGGGAGGCGTGTATCCCAGCAGTAGCAACATTAAAGGCTCATTATGCTATATCTCTTTACCATTATACTAGGTACATTAAATTAATATAAGTGTAGCTTGTCTAAAAAACTGGTAATGTATGTCTTTTTCGCGCCTCAGATGAAAACGTGGCGGCTACACGTGTCTTTAAATCTGCAGACAATTCTCGGTAAGTATAATTGAATTCTTGTTATTACAACGTGTAATGAGGGTAAGAAATTGTATAATGTTAGGTTAGGGAGACCTTGTTGACAATAATAGGCTTGTACAAATTACATGGAATATTTCGAACAATATTCCGTTTCTAGACTAAGAAAACATCGCAGAAGTGGCTAAATTTCAAGGCAAATAGTCATACTTGGATGAAGTGAAAACCGCTGCTGGAAAATGTGACGCGTTATAAATTGTGCCTGAAACTATCACCTAAGTCTTGTTACAACTACTTAGGTACGTCTTCATTTCAATGACAAACATGAAAAAGCTGGCTTATGAATAATTCAGGGCCAACCAGCATTTTCCATGTAAGTGTTAACATTCATGTTTATGTTATCCAGTCCAGGTTGTTGGGAGGCAAAGCTTCAGTAATGTTGTATTCAAGAAACTTGACCCTATTCAGTTAAAATATTACACGTACCTAACCTAATTAAGTCGATTCTTTTTACCGAACATATTTTTTTACCAGACTTTAGCAAAAAGTTTCGTTGATACGAGCAAACCGAGCGTGTGTAGCCCCAGGCCATATTTTGATGATTACCCCGTATAAAACTGAGTACTTATGGAATTTTGGAGTTCCGAATTCGCTCGTAATTTGCCTTTATTGTTATTTATAGGTTTTTATTACCTCAAGCAGCAGCGTGTCTCCTAATTTTTGGAGCGCGGCCATCGCAGTTAGATGAAAATAAAATCGTTATTAAGAACAGTTTTTCTCAACGCGTATGATTATAATTGTTTAACATAACTTGCTCATAATGCTACCGTGAATAGTTGCTGCACACCTGCCCTGCTCTTCACATAATTTATTAAACAAACTATGGGCACTATTGCTATATTTGCGCTAGTATGTGAAACACCACGTGGTGGTATCAACATCAACACTACTCGGAAAGGAAATAAACATGAAAGATAAATAACAGACATATTTCCACGTATCCATATAAATAAGTTAGTTAGTACGTACCCAATCGATAGCATAATGGACAGCTTTATAGTGATATGCCTAGTGATAGCAAGGTTAGACAAAAATGCTTCAGTTTGAATCAGACAATGGCAAATGGAAAATAATCTATGGATCATTAAAGAATTAGCTTATTGAAGATTCGCAGAACGCACTTTGATTTTACTTTGTTAAGTAGTAAGAGTTTATTCTCGATAAAATAAGCTGCATTCCCTAGTTCTAATAAAGGTCCCAAGAAATGTCCGGGGTCGTAAGAATCCCGAGCGATTTGACTATTCAAATTGCGGTCTGTGAATCTTGGGCTGAAAGTAGTCTTTCAATTACGAAGCTGGGAGTCGCCTCAGTTGGCTGTGTGAATCATGTACGTCTTCATTATGTAAAATGGACTGAAAATAATAATACATAATATGAATAACCCTGCAGGCCGTACAGGCAACGGCGGTATGCGAATGTTATCATACTGTGCAGGATTGTTATAATAAAACAGACATGACTGACAAAGCAATTACCTACAGCCCGAAATAAATCTATAAGTCAAGACTCAGAGGATCAATATTTCAGATGAAATTGAAACAATTGTTTCTTTTGTTAACAGGATTGACGACAGAGCACTTTGTACACGCGATAACGGTAATAGGAATGTCAGAAAAAGTATGATATTGAAACCATTGACATGTCAGTTACCGACGTGACTTTTGGCTTTGGCTTACTGAAACATAAGCTTTGTCTACTAATGGTATCGCTTTTATATTCCTGTAATGCCAATCATAACAATGAGGAAATAATTCACAGTGTTATCCGTAGCAATATAACATAAGTACGGTTCGTTTACAACCAACACACACAACATTACGAATCAGGATCGATAAATATGTAATTATGTAAAACAGAGCTAGGTCATAGCATAGTAACGTAGTACCTATTGCTACGTCACAAAATCATGAAAGCAATTAATAAATGCGTGCGATACTGAAATGAACAGAGGCCAACACATCAAGTTACCCCAATCAGTCAATTTTTTTTACAGATTTTCTACTTTATTAGATTCATGTTCAATTGGGAAAATTTGGCAGTTTGGGGTAGCTTGATATGGCGTCTGTACCTAATAAACTAAACGCTACAAGGATTTAAAAAAGGACAATGATTCATTTCATAAATCAATTTTAGTAACAAAGCGACTGCAGGCCGATGACTCTTAAATCGGATGTTAAAATATTTAAGAGTCGTCTGCAAATCTCTTGCACCGATATTGCTCTCATTTTTATCGCTTTATCAATATCTAATCTTATCACGCCATAGGATACATAAATCGTATCAGCGTTTGAGATAATCCATGGTAGGTTTACCGTGTATTTAAATAACTCAATAAAAATTATACGCTAGTTAAGGACAGCACCATAGACGTCTGCAAGACTTGGTTGTGCTACGTTGAGACGAGCAATTAATTATTTATTCAAAGAACGTCAGCAGTCCTTCGGGGGGCAAAGGACTTCCATCCTCTTTGGCGTCAAGTTATCAATATCATGTTACAGCAATTTGTTCCACTGCGGATACCTACTTATTTAAAATTTAATACTAACAATACGAATACAACACGACAAAATTGAGAGATGGTGCAAAATGACCAGCTACTTTCATCCGCAGTGCACGAGGTCTAGACCACATTTTTTTAATGCTTTAACAACATCCTACCTCTAGATCTCTAGAGTAATCTCCCTAAATTTAAAAGCCCTCTTTTGATTATTTCCCCCTCATTTACCTATAACTATTTTCTAAAAACTGATTGTGGCGCCAATGATTTTCATCCGTTACAATATTACCTACCCATAAAATTATGGTTTGTTTCCCCAAATAGGTCCTATTCTGTCTATGTGGATGTATCATTTTGTTTAATTAATGTTACAACAATTTTATTATAATAGGTATTGTAATTTTATATTTTTGTTGTTTCAGTCATGTACTAACCCCACAAGATCTAAGTAAATAACATACTTGATTAGAATGATTAGAAATATCAGTAGGTAATTATACCTTCAACGTCTGTCCGTTCTATTGTTGTTATTATTCGTCGTACAGTGGCGCAGTATGTTTAGACGATAATAAAGAGGAAAATAATTAACTCGAGAGCAAAACACCATTCAACCTTCTCATGAATTAAAATAACCGTTCAACGTAGGTTTCCTTGATACCTACCTAAAACCGATTAGTTTTTGACGCAGTGGTTGTTAATGCAGGTGTTTCCATACCGACATGCTTTCGTTTAGAGCTGACGAAGGACAATAATAAATAGAAGGGTACTTACTTGGAATCCCTCGGAAGAGTCTTGATGAACACGTAAATGTGCCTCCTATATCGGTAGACGCAGGGCGCTATAGCGAGGATGACGAATATCGCCGCCTTAGAGAGTGTACTGAGCACGGCGGCCATCGCGGCGGCCAGTGCCATGAGAGCGACGAGCGCTGCCAGTATAGCGTCCATGCTGGCGTTCGGCCCAGTAGGGCGGGCACACAGTGGCTAACTATACACCGGTAACAGATAAACAGTACGTGTGAGTACGATACGCGAGCACTACGCACCGGGGACGCGCGCGTCCATCGACACCGAACAGTTTCGTATAAATGCGGGAAGGACGCGGAGCGGTGCGTGTGACGAGCGAGCGGCCGCGTCAATGGCGGAGCGCCGGCCCCGAGCCCCCCTCGCGCCAGCTGCACATGCGCCGACAACAGCTGATCCCCGAACGGTAGGCGCGCTATGTCACCCACCCCGGTTAACTCATCTGAACTTTTGTATAAAATAATACCGATATAGGATATCACAATTATAAAATTTTTCGCGGATGCCGCTGAGAAGCTGACGTTTCACATTATTTGATGAAAATTTTATATTCCGAATTCCAATTTTTTTTCCTATACGTCATAGACAAATAAAAAAATATACGAGCTGAGACAGCAGGTAATCGCTAAAAAAAGAGGTTAAATAGGTATCCACAGATAAAACAATACGTACCTACTGATATGGCCAACTATTTTGATCGGATGCTAAAATATTATCTCCACGCTATAACATTGTCAATCACGGCAGAGTATCAAGTAAGCTCGGTTGGTTACTCACACGCCTGAGTGGGTC
This sequence comes from Hyppa rectilinea, assembly GCA_951799385.1. Classification (NCBI taxonomy): domain Eukaryota; kingdom Metazoa; phylum Arthropoda; class Insecta; order Lepidoptera; family Noctuidae; genus Hyppa; species Hyppa rectilinea. The sequence goes on along the minus strand of OX637306.1, from coordinate 8,401,481 downwards.
CACGTTGCGCCGTTAACCGATGCTAGTAACCAGCACGTGACAGGTGCTTCACAGAGTAATAGTTCACAGGACGATGCACACGCTCGGAATTTATTATTATTCATTAAATCGTGACAACGGTCATGGCCATGTAGACCACGATCGAATCAGGAAGGAAATTCTTATTAGGTATAGGAAACTGATTAGAAAATGATGAAGTTTTTAGTAATAACCAGTGACTTTTGAAAGATTTGAAGCTGAAAACAGAGAAGCAGTCTGTTTGGGACTGTTTTAATTTCGTTCTTCTCTAAATTACCTGTGATTGATTGTACATTAGCATCGATCACTAATAAAGAACTAGATACACAATCTCATACAAAAGTTCTCTTAAAAATGTCGCCAATTGTGTTTAGGTAAAATAAATCTATATTAATGTAATTTCAACCTTACCTGCAAGGTTTAAAGCCGTATTCACAAAGCTATTGCAAAAAGCAATAAAATTTTACGACCGGTACTCGCTGCTCAACATACATCAAAACAATTTCAACCTTATACGCATGCTTTAAAGTAACAATTACTAAGTGTCAAAAAAAAGTAATAAAATTTTACAACCGAGGCTCGCCACTAGCACAAGGAACGAGTGGAGACGAACCAGAACAATATTTTTTGTTTGTACTGTAAATTATTATGTATGGTATTTTAACATACTTCAAAAAAAGGAGGAGGTTACTCAATGCGTCGCGTATTTATAATTTATTTTTTATTTTTATGTTGCACACCACCCATAAGTCGAAGACGAATCGACCGATTGAGATGATTCATTACATTAGGTTTGTTCCCAAGTTTGTCCTGTTTACATCTAATCCTCGTTCTGATGATGGAATCTACTAGGAATTTAGGCAACGCCTTAAATATTAAAGGCATACAATTAGCGATTTTGGTATTTTTAGATAAATCAGAACTTTACATTCAGAAAATATAAATTAGTGAGGAAGAATATACAAAAATCAAAGAATATTATTGTCCCAATTTTTTGACATATTGTTCATAATAAATTACAAATGTCGATAAAAAGAAATACTTCGGATCGAAGAATTCTTCGGATCTTTGACGTGCTGTAACTGATATCCATTCTCCACACCTCACTGGATCACGAGGAAAGCTAAAAATAATTGAATATTTTCAAAGTCCCGACTAAACAACCACAAAAAAATATTGGGAATATCAAAAAACCCGACTGATAAAAAACAACTAACAAGTTCCAAACAAGTCACTTTTCAAGTAGTCTTATGCAGTTAGTGGCAGTTATTTTAGGTCAATTATTCATACATAGGCTAATAAACACATAACCCTCCCTTGCATCGCGCAGTCAGGTAAATGAAAACAAAAATCAAATCTCGCATTAAAAAAAATAAGAACTATAATAGCGTCTCCAACAAATGGAACAGAGTCAACGCGGATAACCCAAACAATTTAAGTGGACATGCGTAAATATGATTAATACGTTTAGTAAGAGTCTTTACAATTGAGCTGCATTATATCGCCTGCTATTTGTTACGACTTAATTTAAAATAAAGTTTTTACGATGATTTCTTGAAAAAATATTAGTATTTACAATACAATGTTAACAATTATATAATGATAATATTAATACTTAGCAAAAATAAGAAACTCCATCCTTTTTTAGCGTCCTAGACGTGTGATTTTTGCAGTTTTTAAACGAGCACTGAGACATGTTTACCGTCGGAGCGTTCGAATGCTACTAGATGAAAAGACCACCCAAATGTTCAATTGGGTGGTCATTCGGTGAGGACATTTTTTGACGCTGATTGTGTATCTAGTTCTTTATTAGTGATCGATGTACATTAGTAATAACATTAATTTTGGTTTCTTTCGAGTTATTATACAAAAATCTGGGGATTTTTAGCGTTTTGTAGTTTCTGTCTATCCAGTAATTATTATCAATTCCTACCCCATTAGTCTATTCCTCAAGTCTGGTATATACAAACTTACATAAACTCGTGGCTGTTTTTCTATGGAAGTAGACAGCCATATCTCTTGGTATTTTGCATTGTAGATGTGGTGTAAACAAACCCACCTTTGAGAGAGGTACAGTCATCCAATCCTGAAGAAGTATTATGCCAGGCCGATCATCCTGCTCCTAGATATAATTAACATACCTACAGGCCTTATGGTGTGATCTGGGTAGCCCAGTTAAAGCTAAACATGTAGCTCCATTTAGTCAAACTCCAGTCAATCGCCAGACGCCAATATACCTATGTGAAGTCCAGGAATTCCTATGTAATGTGAAGATTATGAAGCAAATCAAAGGTTAGCGTACAGACATTGCGAGTGGTGTCATTATCAATATTTAATTAATTTAAATTTTGTCAATTTAGTATTGATTTCGATTTTATTTTTAATCATTATTTTGATTATTTTCTATCCATTGTTTGATCGCCTGACGAGTCACGACTAACATAGTTTTAAGATAATATAGTATTTACAAAATATGGGCATTCAAAGTTCAAACGAATTTTAGTTTTATTTTAGTATTTTAAGAATATACAAGAAAGGCTGCAGAAAATGTCAATGTTGAAACGGTTTGTTTTGCATTTTGTCTTCCGATGTTTAATACTACATCTAAGATAGAAAAGGTTGTATTGTAACTACAAAGGTGCATACACACTGAAGTCACTTTATGTGGACCAACGTTTGCAAGTGTTGGTACTGGGCAAGAACGGATACTGAGAACGAATGAAAAGATTCATAGAAAGTTACTTGATGTTATGATGTTGCAAAATGTTCCTCTAGGAGAACTTACTCCTGTGTGGATGCGCCTTGAACACTGCTGAGCTACTTATAGGAAAATAATCTATACTAATATTATAAAGCTGTAGAGTTTGTTTGTTAGAACGCGCTTATCTCTGGAACACTGGTCCATTTATCGAGGAAGGCTATAGGCTATGCAACATCACGCTACGACCAATAGGAGCCAAGCAGCGGATGAAACCACGCGGGAGCAGTATTAAATGAAAACACCGTGTATGAAAATATACATTTAATGTAGTTTTTTTCAACATATCCCATACCGTTAAATAACCTTACAACCTAATTTTATGTAACAAAAATGACAAAGAAGAAACACCTGTCGTAAAACAGGACTGGAATAACTTCAATCAGTAAAATATTAAAAAAAAATGTTTTAGTATTATCGAGGCAAGTATTGTACGTAAAAGCTCAAAAACTTTTTATAATACAGATAAATTATAAAAATAATACCTAATATTGAGAATTCTTGGTTATTGATTAAACATAATAACAATGTGACGGCACTTAGATTAAATTAACTATAGTTTGATTTAATGGATAACAAATTCAATTATAAATATTCCCACACCAGAAATAACATCTTTTGTTAAGTACAATACTTTTTTACAAAGCGTTGTTTTTGAGCCACCTAATAGAATTCTTTAAACTTTAAACATATAACCTTTTCGAAAAAGTATGAGGTATAATGTCGGCTAAGTGACTAAAATTAACTATGATTTATAATCCATACATTTTAATATGTGTACTTTACCATGAAACTGCTCTTAAAAATACATCTTATCACCAATACACTGAGTCTAAATCTGGATAAAGCTGACGATGATAGAAAAAAGATTCATCATATGATTTTAAAATGTTTTTTAGGCGTCATTTCCACAAATAAATTTCATACAATGTTTTATTTTTTTCAATTTATATACATATAATTAAAAAAAAAACTGTACCCAAATATTTCTACGCAAGCCTACCAGATCAGTCCATCAAAAATGCTAATTTTAATAAATTCATAGATTCTTAACTCCTTTAGATCACGACATACAATAAGAAACGCCAATGCTCGCGGTAGCCACAATCCGTATGAGTAGGACAGTGCATATTTAGAACGGAGTTTCGCGTCATCTCGCTCCCGCGTTATATGGCCTGCCACACACATTGGCGTGCATACTGTATACAACCGATTATTGCTATAACGATTAATAATGACACAGTTTTAAACATTCTCATCCAAATTTATTTTTTCCTAAAACAGGCTTTAGAATACCACCTAGGAATGTAAGGTCTCTAAAATATGTTTGAATTGAAATACACACATATAGTTCTAAAAATAGATACACGTGATGTTTTACTACACTGCAGTAGTTTATATTGTACGAGCACAGAAAGAGATCTAGCTAACAAGCGTACCATTAGACAACCAATTTCCAGCTAGCGAAAAGGCTAACAAGACTTCCATTTATTATAATATCTACCCGTTGATTTCTGAAAACCTCTTCGCCAGAGTATCCGCAAAATTGACATTCTCTTACGTTTTTGCAATTTGCAGGTCTTGTTAGGTTTATTATCACAACAACAAGACAAGACCTGCAAATTGCAAAAAAAAAAAACGTAAGGTTAGGTTTATTATGGGGGTCAGTCGCCTCAAAGGAAGCCAGTACTCGCCAAGCTGGTCTAAATTGGCGATCATACAGATGTACCTAACCCGCAAGGGCGGTAAATTGAATAAACGAGCAGTTAGGTTTATTATTGATCAAAATACGATTTGCAGCCGTGGCACGTACGTTTTTACATTCCTCTAAGTTCCTATAGTTCATGAAATCATGACGTTTGAGGGGAATTCTAACTTAGAGAGTTGTATTGATGATTGGAACGATTCTATAAATACTTGCTACGGCCGTGAATCATATTTTGATCAACGTACAATCTGACACTGACCCGCAAAACGCAAAAGACCTAGAAAAAATTACAACTTTGAGCTGCGCTGGCGCATCCCCCTTAAGCTGTTTTCTCTCTGATTTGATTGGCTATCGCTATTACAGTCTTGGTTGACCGAAATTCCATATATCACAGTAGTTGACAGCTTTCCCAGCCTTCCAGAAGCCAGGTGGTAGACTTCTGTTAAAATATGCAGTCACAGGCTTCACACATACAGCTACGATTTGAAGTCTAACTTCTTATGATGACATACCCTGCGCACGATTGGATGTAATGCGAAAATTAACATAACAGTGTGAAAATAGCATGGCGCGGCGTAGATAATAAACGCCTTGCGAGCTATGTGAAAAATATTACTTATAATGAATTATTATTACTTACCCTTGAGATAAAATGACTGACTTGATAGCAAGAGAAAATGCAGGAGATTGCTTTACTAATTTCTAGTAATTAGATTTACAATTCGATTTTGGTTAAAGCATAAATGCAAGTAAAAGAGACTGTATACGCATCTTAATATTTAAAGGACGAACAACAACGGCTTTTGCTGACCGCAGGCCTAAAACAGAGGATTTTTTCTGATGACATCGAAAAACAAATTCTTAAATAACTGACGTAAACTGCAAACTTGTACGATCATTGACAACTTTTGATTTTTGGGGAGTTTGCGAGTATTCTCAACAGGCTAAGTATGATTGAGTCTACGAAACGATGTACAGTTATTTTAGCACTGAGCCTTAATTTATTTATGACGATGTTTACGTACATTATATAGGTTAAGTTTCAACAGCTAAAACAACTTAGTTTTCAAGACATAATTTGCCATTTGAACTACTAGTAATAACTATAACAACATTGAAACAACAGATTTATAAACAGATCACAGCCTCATTTGTCCACTAATGATTTTATCATACTCGTCGACCCCCAGCGGCACATACCGACCTTGTTTTAGATCTAAATAGTAAAGTTTATCATTTTTGGCCAGTTTTGGATCGAAACCATCTTTTTGCAGATCAGTCTTCTTCATTTTAAATGTACCTGGGAAAGAAAGAAATAATTTATTAATTTATTTTATTTTAATGATACATATTATACAAAGTGAAGACTATAATACGATCATAAATTAAACTGCGTATATATAATGCTGTCCCCAGCCTGCATACGAAAATTCAATCAAATATATCCAGTAGTTTAGCCAGTATAGCTAGTCAAAGATTGGCAAAACTCATAGTCGGCCCGTCACCATTATTTAGTTTGTTTGAAAAAATCACTTTTAAAATTTCGGTGTTAGGAGTTATTGGATAGTTCCAAAATACTCCTATTCATCAGTATATTGTTATTTATGGTCGTATTGTATTGTTTTCTCCGCTTTGTATACTTATTGTTTATATTATGTCGTTGTTTAATTACGATTTAATGAGGGTTAGGTAAATTTAAAATCACATAAGTGATTGTGTTGCCACCATTACTAATATAATTTGTTAATTAATTAACTATCTTTTCAAATAACATAATAATAGGCAAGACAATGTTTGGCTTTTCTTTGCGGACACAGAGGCAGAAAAGGCCTTTAAAAATTCCTTTGCCATTTTCTCAATTCTCAATTCTTTATTGCATTCCACAATGTAGGCTTAGGTGGTAAATATTCGCCAAAAGAAGCAATCGTGGACCCTGTCGGGCACAGCAGAAGAAAGATTTGTGGAGAAAGGGACTTATCAATTACATTACTTATAATCTAACTTAACTTATATGTTTTAAAGATTTATCTTTTAAATACTCGTTGACATTGTAGTAGCATTTGCTTATTAATATTGTTTTTAATTTGGTCGTGAATTGATTGAGTTTTTTTTCTTCTCTTATACATTCGGGCAACATATTGTAAACTTTGATCGACATAACTAGAGGGCTTGTTGAGTGTATTTTTAAGCGGGATGTTGGTATGTTGAGTCGTGTTTTGTGTCGTAGTGTGTATCTTGTTTGTATGTCTTCTCGTGTTGTGTAAAAGTCTTTGTGTTTGTGAGCAAACTTGCATATTTCAAGTATATATAAACAAGGCAGGGTTAGAATATTCAGATTTACGAAATGGGGTTTGCAGCTATCTGTTTGTTGTATATTTTGTAAGATACGGATAAATTTCTTTTGGACCGTGAACAGTGCAAGTGCGTCTGTGCTGTATCCCCACATAATTATGCCGTAGCTAAGCCACGCATAAGCATAGGCGTAGTATGTAACGAGGGCAGTCTGTAAATTTGTGGTTTTTTTGACCTCACGAAAAGCGTATAAAAACTTTGACAGTTTCGATTTAATTTTTTGTACGTGTGACTTCCAATTTAAATTCTTGTCTATGTTTATGCCTAATAATGTAAATTCATTGACTGTTTCTATTATGTGATTATTAAAGGAAAAAGATACATTTAGAGGTTTTTTTTGGTGGGGATGGAAAGTTATTAGTTTGGTTTTTGCAAAGTTGACTTCGAGATTGTGTTCATTCATCCAGGTTATTATTTTGATTAATATTTTATTAAGAGTACTGTTTAGGTTTATGTTGTCATGACATTGGGTGAGGATGGAGATGTCGTCTGCGAATAAAACGCACGGTCCGGATTCTGCTATCAATTTTGGGAGGTCATTGATGTAGATGAGAAATAAAAGACATCCAATAACACTTCCTTGTGGTATTGATGCGTTAATCGCCTTTCTGTCAGACCGGAACTTTTGAAGTTCGTTTGTACTGCTATTGAAGTATTCTATTTCTACTAGCTGTGCCCTATTTTCGAGATAAGATTTAAACCATTCATGTGCCTTGCCGCGGATCCCTACTCTATAAAGTTTGTTTAATAAAATATCATATTGAACCTTATCATAAGCTTTGGTCATGTCAAGCATTAATCCTACTGCGTATTTCTTATTATTTATTATGCTTAGGGCTTCCTGTATAAACTTAAAGACTGCTAATGCTGTTGACCGATTTTTTCGAAAACCATTTTGACATTCGTCAAATATTTTATATTTTTCGCAGAAAGTGTACACGCGATTGCACATTGCTTTCTCGAAAATCTTTGAAGCTGTAGGAAGTAAAGCTATTGGACGGTAATTATTTGGCTCTGTTTTGTCATTTTTCTTATGTAATGGTTTTACTAATGCCATTTTCAGCTGATCAGGAAATACGCCTTCATCAAAAGACTGGTTAAGTAATTTAAAAAACGGCAATGTTAACTCATCAGCGCATTGTCTGAATAAACAGGGTGGAAGTTCGTCTATGCCGTGACTTTTTTTATTTTTTAGTGTTTTTAGCATATTATTTATTTCGTATGGGTCTACTGGAATAAGGAACATTGTGTTTTCGGTTTGTGAAAGCACTCGTGTGCTTTTGAACATATCATTTTGATTTGCTCGTATAGGATTTCCCTCACCAATGGATGCAAAAAAGTTGTTGAACATGTTTGCTACTTCTTTTGGTTCTGATATTGTTTTATTGGTACTGGTTTGTAGTTTTATGTTAAATTTGTCTTTTTTTATTGTTTTATTTGTTCGCTCGTTAATAATATTCCACATTGTTTTTACTTTATTATTAGATTTTTTTATTTTGTCAATATATTGTAGTTTCTTAGCTGTTTTTACGGATGTTTTTAATATTTTTTAATATTTTTTATAGTATCGTGATAATATTGGGTTCTTTGTTTTAAGTATAAGTATTTTTAATAGTCTTTTATTTTCTCGAAAATATTTGACGATATCTGAAACTAAGCTAACTATTCGCGCACAATCGATAGTGAATTGGAGTGCGTTAAATGATGTACAGTCTATCAAGCTATTCGGTATACAGGCAAAAATATATATAATGCTATACAGGCCAGGAGACGTGATCAACTTCTGGAGGGAGGTGGGCTGGTTGGAATAACCACCGAAGGCCGCCATGGCCCACGCACAATAGTCCGTCTAAAGGACTGAGTGCGGAAACCATAACCCCTAACATAGAACAGGCATATGTAATATTAATTCTTATTGAATGTGTTATAACTTTTTAAGATTATGGCATACTGAGATTGATGTATAAGAATTGACTACGCAGCACACTCACACAGTTAAGTCAGAGGCCCATGGGCCAGCATAAAAACTTTGACTAGTCACTAACCAAACGATGACGACGAGAAGGACACTCACTACATTGATATAAAGCAGTTGCACTTGCAAGTTAGCTGCCTGTTTTCTAAATAGCTTGTACTTAGTGGAATGAAATGTCAATGTGTTTAATTTTATGGACTCTATAGTCCGCAACTCGTCAGGCTCAGAAAAATATGTCAGAGTTGGACTCCTTATTAAAAGATTGGCCCACCGGAAGACCGGGCCCATAATTTTCACAATCGCATGAATTTGAAAGGCTTGCATTTTAACTCACCAGTCATATCTAAGCTATCCATGACCCTGAGGAACACAGGTCTTGCATACACCGGCAGGTCAGTTCCGAGGTCTCGCGCCAATTTATCCAAATCCAGAGTTCCATCCACGTCCACTATACCGCACATGCCCGCTCTCCCCTCTGTGTTTGGCACCTATAAATAAAAATTAAAATAACCATAGAGTCCTTATTACCCGGAGGGGCATGTCCACACACACGTTCGCAGTAACAGCTGAATTTGACACCCACACTTGTGTTATGGTGGATGGGTACATATATTTAGACAGGAGGGAAGTTTGACATAATTCAAAAAGATAAATTTTTGTCTCCAACAATAAAGTTTGTAACTCTCTAATTTTTAGCGTAATATTATTTTTGTAGCAAGAATATTATAAAAACTTAAAAATGCTGATTTTTTAGTAAGGTAACCTTTCTTGCCTAATGTGAAACGGTAAAATAAAATAAAAACATAATTATATTGAAACTAATATAAATATGTCCAATGGAACATTAAACGTTAGTATTGTATGTTTATTACGTCAACTATTTGTTTTATTACTGAAAGTAGAATAATAGAAGATTTCATTCCGAAAGACTTGAACGCTTTTGTTTGTAAAATATGAATATACTAGATTATTATTATATCCGCGGTGCTAATTCCGTGTGAGCGAGATTCTTCCGGGACAAAAATATTATGATATTTTACTCGACGGACCATAAACTATCTCTTTGTTAAGTCATATAACAAAACATTACGGCTTGTTCACTGAAGACTTAGGCAGAGGTATACCTACATTAATTATATTTAATTCTAGTTATATTAAAGTCACACGTAATTGAGGGCGACAGACGTGACATGTGTAGCATAAAACCGGGCACAGAGTCAGTCTCCGTACAATTCCAAAGAAATTCAAGCTTGCTGTGAAAAAAATAAAAAAACCGTCCAAGTGCGAGTCGATAATATTTATTTAAAAAGACTTCAGATTCAAAAACACGTTTCTAGTATGAGGACTTCTTTTCATTTTTAAGTATAATTAATTTTTATTATTTGTTGTTATAGAAGCAGTAGAAGAACTCAGCCTGTGAAAATTTCAAATGAATCTTTATTATGATTCATGAGATAAAGCCCGCTAAAGGCGGACGGACAGCGGAAATTTAGTAATAGGACTCCGTTTGGCAGCCTTTAGGTAAGGGATCCTAAAATAGTATATGATTCCTTACCAATACGCCATAGACGACGGCGTCTCTATGGTCAGCCACCCTAGAGATGGCAGCTTCAACCTCAGTGGTGGAGACATTCTCCCCGCGCCACCTGAACGTGTCACCCGTTCTGTCACGGAAGTACAGGTAGCCTAGCTCATCCGCTACCAAGATATCACCTAAGGAGAAGAAAATTCATTTTAAAACATCAAGGGGCAACCACCACCTCGTATACCAGTTTTAATATTACTTCACAGTGGGAAAGGGATGGAGCTATACGTCCTGTATAGTTCTGTTTCATTCTCACACTGAAGTAATAATAAATTATACTGCTTTATGAAAAGTGGTTTAGTCACTGGAGTTTCCAAAATATGTTGTAATCCTTGTGCATCACTGATTAAACCATACTTTTATTATGATTTTCCCTTTCAGTTATTTAATCACACTAGAAAGCTGACAGAATGTATCAGCCTAAAGCCAACTTAATGGCGGTTCGGAATGAGGAGAGTCACTGCGCAATAAAACATTCATGTGTCAGAGGGCGGGAGGGACGGGTACTATGCAAGGGTAGCGCACTTCAGAGCCGTCATAAAGTTTGACGCGTTCTATACTGGCCTATTCTTCTGTGAATTTGTGGTTTATCAAAAAAGCTATGCGTCTCGAGGGGTGAAGCTTTTTTACATTAAACGCCATTGTCACATATACGTGACAAGCAAGCGCATGCTCTGTACGCCAACGACACAAATATGTGACAATGTGATGCACTAATAACCCGAAATAGATACTCTCGTACGTATTTAATGACATGAAACAAATTAAAAGACCATGGATATTCGGATATTCATGATAACAAGAAGGAATAAATTTGTAGCTTTGCGTGGAGCGCACGCGCTTGCGTGTATGCTCTGGCGTTCTAAAGGTTAATTTTAGGACTTACCCGATATAAAAGCTGCATCGCCGAATTGGAACACATTCCGAACCACTTTCTTGTCGGAGGCTGCCTTATCCACGTACCCGAGGTACTGACGCGCTGGGTTACTTGCTTGGATCTTGCCGATAAACACGCCTGGCTCGTTGGGATCCGCTAGCTGTAGTGAAAAATAGCTTTGGGTAGAAAGATTTTATAAATTAACTGATTAAGATGATTTCGGGAACCCATTTACAGTGTATACAATGATTTTAAGAAGATTTTTTTTAATTCAGCTTCAATACCTTGGCGCTAATAGCCAGGATATGTCGCGGATGTTTTTGGTAGATTAGAATAATTCTCACTTATATTATAAAAGTGAAAATGAGCGTTTGTTGTTTCGCTTTGACGCTAAATCGGCTGAACGAATTTGGATGAAACTTGACAGATAGCTAGACTGGGACATAGGCTACTTTTCATCCAGGATCACAGAAAAAGTCGCGGGCGACAGCTAGTAAAACTATAATGTTGTCATTAGGCCTCTTGTTATTAAGGCACACTACTGCATGAATAGGTTTACTACTTACCAATTAACATTCGATATACTCAACGACAATATTTCATACCAACATCATACTATGTTTTATTACCTGACATAGTCCCCGTGAGTCTCGAATAGGTTCTCCTGTCTCCTGGTTCACTTTTATGATGGCGATCGGGTAGACCTTCGGGAAGATTCGTGATACGAATCCGATGGCACCCGGTGTACCGTCAACGTTAGCTGTAATAAACATTTCGTTTTGTTATTCAACTGGCATCTACTTGGAGCAGATTATAATACTTTAAAAAGGTTTTGTTCAGTTACAGTAAACTTAAATATTTGTGGCGTCAAACAGACCTACACTAATAATTAATTATTGTTCAGTCTGCCTGCCTACTAGCCTACCTATATACACCTACCTACCTAACCTACCTTATAGTAGTATAAAGGGGTATCTTTACTGTTTGTTAGCGTAAAAAAGCGTGTGCGCGCACCTATCTATGCGAGCGCTGCTTGCCGCCGGCGCCGGCGCAGCCTGATCGAGGCAAAACGGTACTGACAGTTGGTCAATCAGACAAGAGCCCTGAACACGAACTCTCGTCGCTTTGGCTCGCTTCCTCATAATTTAATTTAGCTCGAGTAATTTCGTTTTCGTATCCTCAACCTAACAAAACTTTTTATTGTAAAACTTCTTCCATAAAATCGTTTCCTTTATTATTATAACTTGATCGCTGTAAATCTTTGCCGTGCCTCTCATTTACACACTCTTGTACGCTTCCAAATATTTTATGATTTTAACTTCAAAATAATATTAATATTTTAAAGAAAGTGTACACAGATGATAATGTGAATCCTGACTGCATTTAACTTATACAGGGTGAAATTTTACTATGAGAACACACCTAAAATCGCGAAAAAAAAATCCGCTGTTCCAAGCTCGTCAAAATGTGGGGAACAGATGATTTTTGTTTCGCGATTTCAGGTGTATTTCCATAGTAAAAGTTATTCATAATATTAATAACAGAGACAAGAGCCAATATCCGACGTGCAACTGCGCTAGCACTGCTCCTGTGGCTGCGGAAAACGTCCAGTGGTGAAAGTATAACCATAGCTGTGATTCCCATTCCCACCCCGTAAATACAATATAAGTTAGCATACCAATATTGGCATTTCCTTCTGTCGCTCCGTAGAACTCTGTAACAGACTCTATGTTGAACCTTTTCACGAAGTCTTTCCAGATCTGAAATAACAAAACAACATTTGATATAATATCCAACCCTCAAAAAAAATCGAAGTCATTTAAAAGGTAGATTCCTGCAACAATCATTACAACCACAAAAAGTCGCCAACTCATCGTCGAAGAAAGAAATAATTCTTTGTTATTGTTCCTTTATCGCTAAATACTTATTATAGCGTTGTACTTTCAACGACACATCGAAATAAACTCTACCTACACGCATAATTAAAACAGTTAATGGTTAATAAACCAATACAAATGCCTGCGCCATTTGTGTGTTGATAAACGTAAACAACATTTGTCTTGAGCTTGGTCAAAGTTCATTGCACTAATTATAATTCTATATTTCATGTTAATTTGCTTCTTAGTCCCGCTGGCACTACAATTAACTATAATTACCTATTAAGCGCTATACGAATTTAACGTTTACTGCGATTGTCGCTTTCATCATTTCTAACCTCACGATATTATCGTCCACTTTCATAAAATATATTGAAATACTTGCACGTTATACATTTTATCGTGGTCGGAAAATTACAAGGCTCTTCATATACGACGTGGCGTTACAATGGTGACATTAATTTAACACACATGTATGTACGTTTCATGAATTCGTTATTATTTACGGATTTATTTTAAATCTTTGAAAATAGTAGGTATATTAGAGCAAGCTGTACTTAAAGAACTGTCGCGCAGCGGTCATTGGCCGGGGTCACGAATAACATTCGCATCAATGAAATTAAAACGAATAAGAAATACTATTAGGATGAAACAACTCCAAAACGTAGGAGAATTGATTTTATTATTTAGTTAGTTTCAAAGTTTTTTTTTTCAATTTGCTATTTATTTTAACCCCCTTTTTTCAATTTGCTATTTATTTTAACCTATATGATTAAAGGCCACTACCCCTACCGCTGTGTTAAATTAATGTTACCATTGTAGCGCCACGTTGTATATATTTTACTTACCTCTCTTATTATTTTCGAGTCGACGGCAATGATAAAAAATATTGTAGATATTACTAGATGATCTTTTAGATAAGTGGGGTCCAGTAGGTGACTTCACCAATCCCATCTTATCGTGATACAGTAACGTGTATGACCACGATAATATCCTTACGTAAAAAAATATAAAAAGCGCAAAATTGCTTGAAATTCACGGAAAAGGAATCATGGTTTAAATTCTGCTTGTATATGAACGCGACGAACGAACGTCCCGTAGGACCCGGGGTTGGTGATATTTAATAGAACGCGCAAACACAACTTGAACATTCATTCTCCATTAATTTTATTAATGACTAGCTGCCCACGCGCGGTTTCACCCCCTGCTCGGCCCCTATTGGTAGTAGCGTGAAGTTACATAGCCTATAGCGTTCCTCGATAAATGGACTATCCAACACAAAATCAATTTTTCAATTCGGACCAGTAGATTTAGTGATTAGCGTGTTCAAACAAACAAACTCTTCAGCTTTATAATATTAGTATAAATAGGGGGCAATGACTGTATCTATACTAATATTATAAAGAGGTAAAATTTCTAAGTTTGTATGTAGGGGGTAATCTCCGGAACAAAATATTCAATTTCAAAAAATTTTGCACTGATAGAAAGCTACATTATTCCTGAGTGCTATAGGCTATAAATTATATTTATATCATACATATTAGCCGAGCTATCGCAATTTTTGTCTAGCAAGTCGGAAAGAAATACCTCCGAAAACAGAATTATTTGCATGCGCTGCAGTTACAGTATATCGCAATTTTCCGCGGACGAAGTCGCGGGCAGAAGCTAGTTTTCTATATTTTAACATGTTAAGTCATTGACTTAACATGTTAAAATATAGAACCACGCAGCAGACACAATAGAAAAACTATTGTTCGCGGCTCACCGGTGACCGCGTTGGCGCTCAACGTGTTAAAGATATATGAAATAAGGTCCTACAGACGAGCGGCATGTTTCAAACGGCAGAGGTAACTGCAGCTGTCGACTTACGTCGGCGGCAGCCGTCGATATGCCAACTTCAAAGATCAGCGGCAGCTACCACTGCAAGTGTCGCTATAGGTTGACGGCTGTCGTCGACGTGCCAATTACAAAGATCAGCGGCAGCCGTCGTCTGCACTCTTATGCCCGTATTACAGAACCTCACTCAATACTCAAGCATTGCTTGAGTCTCGATTAAAGCCATTAGATTGGTTAAAACTAGTTTTAAGTAATGCTTGCTTGCTGAAAATCAGCGCCGTTGACGATAGGTTCGCCTGAAGTCACAGCATTTTTGCTGAGCAACGACCAATTCATGCACAGATGCGACGCACGGCTTCAACGTGTTAGTCGTAAAAATAAACAGTGGTTGAGTTATCACCTTGCAATCGGCATTTCTGTTTCTCGCACATTGTAGTATTTAAAACAGAATTATGTAGATTTGTTATTGTTGTAGTGCTAAGTTGTCATGATAAGCAATATCAATATGTTGATTAAGTTGTCAGTTTTTGTCTGTGGTCCATCCATTGTCCATGGCCGCGATACCAACTGTCAATGATTTTGATGTTTCTGAATACGAGGTTTTTTAGCTGATTTGCACGGATATAGTATGTGACTTTTTTTGTTTATTTTTATAATAATTGTGCGTCCTGTTTGTGCTGAATAAATATTTTTTCTTTCTTTCTTTCTTGGGTCTTGTGCGAGCTTCTGTAATACGGGCCTTAGTATAGGTGTCAGTTGTCAAAATGGACGGACGCGTCGACGGTAGCTACCTCTGCCGTGTAAGAGTTCCAATTTCTAATAGAATAGAATACCCACTAGTTATACGGTACTACATATATCATAAAAATACACTAATACATGTAGAAAAAATTGCAAGGAGTGACACAATTGCCGTTCTGATATGATAAATTTACCCTCTAAAATTTTAAATTCACTTTGACCATTATAAAGACCTAAATACAATCCAGGTGTGCATAACATGACCTTAAGTTTTCTAGAAACTTTATTTAATTATCCGATTTAATTTATTATTCATTCAAAGCAGTTTCAACTTACAAGTGAATTAATAAATCATTTTGTAGGTATAGTATTTCATGCATAATATTATTACGAGTAAATAATCGACTTAAATTTACATTGAAATTACAAAGGAGTTGATATATTGTCTTGTTCCTATTCGTTTAACGAAGTCTCGGTCTAAACAAAGCATCATTATATTTTTTTGTGGGTCCATGAATTATACATACAAACTTCTTAATTCCACTCCTTTTTTGTCTTACTATGAAGACGTAGCTAAATTCGACAATTGGTTAACAATCTTCTCGAGTCACGAGAATAATTAGGTTATCACATAAACTAGTTATAACTGGAATAGATTTGGACGTGAGTTACCCACTAATGTGTCATAGTGTGTGGAAGCCGAATTGATTATGACATGTGATTCAGATAAAATAAAAACTGTGTGAGCACTAAGACAGGATTTTTGAAAATTAACCCCTTTTTGTATACAAATTTCCCTTTTTATACTGAGTTGATATGACAGAGGAGCATTAAATTACACTACATATACTAAACGTGTTAAGTATTAATTCGAGACGGTATAAACATAAAAAGCACCAAATATGTTTTTTTTTTCAAACTAACTACCTACATAGCTTCCAATTAAGAATAAAACGTAAATAAAAACTCTCCTTGTAAAAAAGCGGCAGCGGCAGCGTCGAAGCGATGTTAAGATAGATACATCGTGTTCAAACCTGGCAGAACTTAAATAATCATTTGCGACTAAACTACTACTCCTATTTAATTGATTTTTGGTACAGAGCTTGAAAATGGTCCCTAGTATAGGCAGTTCAAAGGAAAGCCCCTCAGTCGTATCAACTCAGTATGTAACTATAAGGAACTCTTATGCAAAAATTTCATGCTTAAAGATCCAGCGGTATTGCGCTGTCGATGAATGAATGAATTAAAGACTTTTATTAAGTAGACAGATTTACTTGCCTGAGGTCTAAGTCCGTTGCCATAAATCACGCGAACTTTATGCTGTGTATCAGCGGGTGAAGGCGGCGTAGCTAGCACGTAGCGACACATCTCGCCTATGTAGTGGGCTGCCTGTGGGACAAATAAAAATAGGTAAATAGGATGTTAATTTAAATCGATGTTCGTCTCCAAACTGCCATTAAATTACACCAAGGAGGGTTTATTCTAAAGATGAAGGACTGACAGTACTGTAGAGCCTTAGAGTAAAACCTTATGTTGTACAAGGCTGGAAATTATCTGACGGCATTCGAACCTTTCAAATGTATTAAGAATAGATTAGGATTCTATATATTCTAGACTTTACGTCTGGCAGCGCGCCTAGACAGATGTATTCGTTATAACAAAGTGAAAATATATTGATTCGTTGAATTTATTACGGGTTTCTCTTCATAGTATAGAAGCCCTATACCCACATTACACGCTCTACCACTGAGCCCCCTTAGTAGAGGATCTTCCATCCTCTACATTTTGGTGGAGTACGCCAGAGTCTCCACAGAAGACGTGGTACGGTCCCGCTCGTTTGTTTTTTGGTGTGTGCAGAACCTAATAATATCTGCACAAGTAAAGAAAATAAAATATAACCAAAATTTCGGTTAAACCGTTTAACGGGCGTTCTACGCATCGTGGTGGATGTGACTGCACGAACAAGTAAATGATATATCAATACAAGATATAAAGGAAAACTGTTTCAACGAGTATTCTACGAGTATATGTTTACGCATCCTGTTCGTGGTGTGCGATATTATAAAAACGACGCCCTAGTCGTATATAGGAAGCAAAGCGATTAAAGCAGGCGAATGAAACAACGCCTGGATATTCAAAGCTAAGTGGTTTTTATAGTTTCGTAATAATGGTTACCATGGAGACCATGATTATTTATTCCGCCTACAACGGCGTATGCTTTGAAGATTTCTTAGCCGAATTTAAAGTGTTAGCGATAGATAAGCAGTGGCCAAAGAGCAATTGGGCTCTGATTATGGGCGCATTTATGCAGGGTCCAGCCCGCATTTATTATTCGACAATTTTGTATAATGATCAAGAGATCAGTTTTGAAGCGATGTGTGACGCACTGAGGAAAGAGTTCCCGTGCAGAGTTCACAAAAGAATGTGTGTTCCATTTGTGCAGGACACTGTGATAAATGTTGTTGTGGAGGATGTTGTCTCACCTAGCGCAACACAAGAGCTGTCTGAGGAGTGCGGACAGGAAATTTTTGTAAATATGTGTGTTGATGCTGTTGTAATTTCTAGCGCAACAGAAGAGAAGGTTCTGGATACGGAGCCAAGCTGCCTTGTGAGCAGTGATGATGATGATGTTGTTAGCAGCGTTGATGACGACGTTGATGATGCTGTTGGCGCTGACGCGCAAAGCTGCCTAGACAGCTGTGATGTTGATGAGGAGATGGAAGTGTTCGAGTCAGAACACGAGGAAGAACTGGACGAATCGGGTCGGTCCAGTCCCGTTATTAATGATGATTCTGTTTCAGAGTATAATGATGAATATTACCATGATCACGATGTAAAACTAAATAAAAATAACATCGCTGTCGATCGTGTTGATGAAGATGGTCTCGTATCCATTTCATTGGATGTAAGTGTCCAAGAGTTGGTTGTGGTTGACGCGGAGTCACATACATTGAGAAGCGGAATGGTGCAGATGAAGGAGAATGAGCATTTAGTTGTTGCTTCAACATTAGAGTTTTCGAAGATAGAGGCGGAGGAGAGTGAGCGTTTTGTTGGTTCTTCAGCGATGGTGGTTACAGGCACTTATCGTAACTTGTTCATTCATCGGCGCATAGTTAAAGCTAAAGTTAAACATGTTTGTAATGCTAAAAAGAAAAATAAACATAGAAATAAAATTTTCTTGAACGGCTCTGTGACATATAAAAATAATGACAATTTCAGATTTAGACGTCTTCAGAATATGACTTTGTATGTCAGAAAAATTAAAAGGAAAAAGTTTGTTTCCAAAATTATGACCAAAAGAGGTCATAGGAAAACTCGTAAACCTTTTGAAAATAAATTTGCTTTTTTACAGTATGGGTTTACAAAATCAAATAAAAAGAGGTTTAGATACATTTTTAATAGATGGAAGTTTTCACTTTTTAGAATTATATAATTACGACTCCAAATAGTTTTCATATCATGTCGCTGCATCATTTTTGAGATAAGTAGTAGCGAACAAAAACTTTTTACAGCTAAATAGGTTAAAGACTTTTCTTTTTTATGTTGATAATTAATTGTCAGTTTTAGACATATTTGCCACTTGTTGACATGTCTGTCATGTCAAGCAGATTTACAATAATGACCGGGGGGGGACTAATGATTATGCGCAGCGACGTAGTCAGCATAATGCTCTAATCAATTGTGCTATAAATAACATAAAAAAGGCGCAAGTTAAGCAGAAAGCGGCTTACGATAAGAGAGCAAAGATAAAAAACTTTGTGCCAAATCAGTTGGTTATGGTTTATACGCCGAGGCGAGTAACTGATAAGAGCCTAAAATTATGTAGGTTATATAAGGGCCCTTATCAAATAGTTCGGAGATTATCGAATGTAAATTATGTTATCAGATTGAATAGAAGGAGCAAAGACATTATACATGTAAATAGATTAAAACCCTTTTATGTTAGGATTTAATTGGCAATACTTAGATGTCATCTGTCGACATGTCAGTCATGACGATGTCACGTAGTTGTAAACATGCTGGATTCATTATTGTAGGTTGGATTTAAGATATAGTTTATTGATGCATATCTCTTTGTGTTTATTGCATATTATGGTGATCAAAAATGTATGAGACGCTACCGGATGAGCGTGTGGGAGACACACCTCGCCGCGTCAAAGCGTCAGAGGGAGCGACACTTCGTCTTCATATTTCTCTAGTGCCTTAGCAGATTAGCATGATCGTGCTCCAGAGCATTTCAACATATTTTATATTTTATTTGTCGTGAGAGAAGGGGTGACACCCGTCCTGAGTTGAGGCCTACTTTGCTAACGGGGCGTAGCCTTGCAAAGTGTGTCAGGTTGACACAATTGGTCTAACTGAGGATGGGGTACCCATATCTTGGTACCCGTATGGTAGTTTCACATCTGGAGTGTGGGCATGAAATGTTTTTATTGGTAACCTTTTCGTCTCAGTCTTTCCCTCTCTCTGACGCAATAGCGTTCGACGGAGTGTAGGATGCCGACGTCTAGTCTTCTTTGCAGTCAACCCCTTCAGGGTCGATATGAACTTTCATATCATTGTTTGTTTTAGAAGGCTGGCTGCACCCTTTGCCCCGGGTTTTGATGCAGTGGGGTTCAAACTGGCCTAGCGTTAGTTTGTGCACAGTGGCACACTTTAATGCATTCATGGACTCTTGTGATGTCGTAAGATCCGCTTTGCCAGAGTTGAGCCTGCCTTTGCAAAGGCCAGACCTCACATGTAGATTCTCCTGAGGATAGGTAAAATCTTAATGTTAGGCTAGGTAGGAGTAGGAATAGATAGATTCGAATGCCAAGAGTAAAAGGGCTTAGTTATTTTAAAACTAAGTGTTCCCTTTTACTCAAGGGGGGCGTAGCTGATGTAGAGCCTTAGAGTAAAACCTTATGTTGTACAAGGCTGGAAATTATCTGACGGCATTCGAACCTTTCAAATGTATTAAGAATAGATTAGGATTTTATATATTCTAGACTTTACGTCTGGCAGCGCGCCTAGACAGATGTATTCGTTATAACAAAGTGAAAATATATTGATTCGTTGAATTTATTACGGGTTTCTCTTCATAGTATAGAAGCTGTTGAGGAGCACAGCAACCTCAAACATATAAACAAGCGATATTACGCTCATGTATAACTTTAGTATATAAGATGATTGGTGAAAGCATTAGAGATTATTTGTTATTATGAAAGTCAATTAAGACCAATCATAGGGTTTGTATCAATAAACCAATGGCAGACGCCGAAATTATTGTCTGTAAGCAGGAAAAGAGCGTGTTCCCTGCAGGTTTCGACAGGTCGAAACTTGTCGGGAAGCATAAGCTCCGCCCGCCGCATCCTAGATAGAATTATGGATGATAATAGGCGGCAGGGCGGAGGGTAAAAATTACCCCACACACTACTTGCGCCCTATGAAAATTGTATTTAATAAGGGCCAAGTTATTAGTCGAATCAGTTCTTAAATATGTTCTCAAATTTGTTCTAAAATGTGTTCTTAAGTGTTCTTCAGTTCTTATATTTTACTAGTTATTATGTTGTACAAAGTTTTTAGTAGTTTTAATTATGTCTAGCAAGTAAGTAGTTGCTGTTTAAATGTGCTCGGGCTCCGGGTTTTGTGTATTGTGTTCTGATTTCCTGTGTTCTGAGTAATAATGTGCCTCAAAGGCCTGTCGTACTACGTGTTGTGTGATTGAAATATATAGTTTTGTTTATCTCAAGAGATAGTTTTCATTACCTGCAGCTCCCATCCACCCTCGCGCCTGAATAGCGTATAATTTTTGGTCCTTCGAGCCGGATTGAGCTGTAGGTAAAATGAGTGAGAGAAGCACTATCACAACACGTAGCAGGCTACGACAGCTGGAAGCAAACATACAGCGTCGAGGATTGGAAGCCGATTCAAGGGTGCCGTCTGAAATGGCACCCGGGTCACCATCGATAGCACCTTCAAAGTCGTCGGTTCCCGCCCCTGTGATCCCGCTGGCTGGACCCGGTCGAATAATCGACCATCGTGAAACCGTCACGCCAGCGAGGTCGGAAAGACTACAGAGGGCAGGGTCCCGGTTAAGCCACGTCTCCTCGAAGAGCGGCCAGAGAAGCGCCGACTACCTTCGACGGAGGGTTGAGTACGAGGCAGAACGAGAGTTGGTGCGTCTGAAGGAAAACCTGGTAAAGAAGAAGCTTGAAGCTGACCTCGCAGAGATAGACGCCGCTGTAGAAGGAGACTCAGACTCAGATGAGGAAGGGACGACGCGCCGTGTAGAAGAATGGGTTACAGATACGACACCCGTCACCGCGTCAAGAATACCCGCACCCGCAGTAAGTACTATTGAACCACAACCGGAGCCCGAGCCCGGGATTTCCCGCGACATACCAGTGTTTGTGCCGCCGCTCGATCGTACCCCCGCGCAGCAACAGTATGCGCCCGCGTCCGTACATTTCCGCGAGCCCGCGTACCAAGCGACGCCCGCGTACCAAGCGACGCCCGCGTACCAAGCGACTCCCGCGTACCAAGCGACGCCCGCGCACCAAGCGACGCCCGCCGCAGCGATGACCGGTACCACGAGACCGCCGCCTAGAGACCCACCTGAGTGGGATAATACGTTCGCCAACGAAACAGACAGAAGCAGGTCACGAGATAGAAAAATAGACCAGCTGGCGGACGCTATAACACACCTAGCGCGACCGCGACCGGTACCAAGGCAGGCTTATGAGCTGCCGTATTTCAGCGGGGACCCAGCGGAATGGCTGTCGTACAAAAATATGTACTACGATACGACGACACTGTACAACTTCAAAGCGCATGAAAACCTAGCCCGCCTGAAGACTTCGTTACAAGGGGACGCCAAGCTAGCGGTAGAAGACCTGCTGCGTACTTGCACCAACCCGTCGGAAATAATGAAAACACTACAAGACGAGTTCGGTCATCCCAATTTAGTGCTAGAATGTGCCCTAAGGAAAGTGCGTGCGTTACCCAAAGTGACTGAAAGTGGGCGTGAACTTAGGAAGTTCTCGACGACAGTGCGCAACTGTGTATCGCTCCTGAAAAGTGTACGCGCTAATGGATACCTGAATAACCCACAACTGGTAAGTGAACTCTTAACTAAACTCACACCTGTGCAACGCGCTCAATATGGGGACTTCGCGATGGGCATGGAGGCCAGCCAGGGCATAGATGTGCGAGTGTCGCCAAGCCTGGAATTACTCGCAGAATTCTTAAGCCATCTAGCCCGAGCTACGTCATACTACGTTCAAATGAACATGGACCCACCTGCAATAGTAGCTAATAACAACAATAAGCCCCGAGGCAATGCGCAGCCCTACAAACAGATTAAAAATATACAACGTGTGCATGTAACCACAGATAATAACCAACCTACAATAGATACATGTACTATGTGTGAGCAGGTACATAAGCTAAGTAAATGTGAAAAGTTCACTGGGTTAAGCGTAAATGAGCGATGGGAACACATTAAAAAACATAAGTTGTGCTTCAAGTGTATGGCAAAGAAACATAACAAGAACTTCTGTCGGGCTAGTAGGTGCGCTACGTGTGATTACCCGCACCATACGTTATTACATGCGGACAGGAAGACCGAGAGTATAACTAACGTCAATGATTACACCGGGAAGGCGTTGTTGAAAGTTGTTCCGGTTAACGTATCAGTGAGCGGCCAGGATAAACAGTGCTATGCCCTATTGGATGACGGGGCCACCGTGTCACTGATAGATGAGTCGTTAACCGAAGGTGCCAAAGGACAATTAGTGCCGTTAGTGTTACGTAGTGCGCGCGGTCAAGTGATAACGGACGATAACTCGCGCGTGATTAGTGTGACAGTGCGCGGTCCGAGCGGACAAGTACATAGTATAAAGTGTCGTACGATAAAGCGACTGGACTTGCCCGCGCAGACAGTGCCCGCCACAGTGATGGCGGAGCACGCCCACCTTCGCCACTTGGGATGCGAGGAGATGAGAGGTGCCAAACCGCTGCTGTTGCTGGGACAGGACAACTGGGAGTTGCTTGTCGGCCAGGAGACTCGTCGAGGGAGATCAGGTAAGCCGGTTGCCTCTTTGACCAGTTTAGGGTGGGTGGTGCACGGACCCGTGGGTAGTTGTCACAATAATGAACAAAGTGTAAATTGTGTAACAGAATCAAACGTAGATTTACATAATTTAGTTAAGAATCAGCTGGAGTTAGAAGCGATAGGTATATCAGAGGTGCCTCGGACGCACCAGGATATCGAGAGGGCTAAAGCCACCTTAGAGGCCACTAGTCATCAAACAAAGAGCGGCACTTGGGAAGTAGGTTTGTTGTGGCGTCGAGACAACCCGCAGCTACCTAATAACTACACCCAGGCGCGCCAGCGACTGGCTGGTGTTGAGCGTCGGTTGAGTAAAGACCCGGTGCACGCTGCCGCCTATGCGGCCCAGATTGATAGACTGATAGTGGAGGGATACGCTAGTCCAGTTGAGGGCGCGATCCAATATGAGCCGGTGTGGTACCTACCCCATTTCGGGGTAAAGAATCCAAATAAGCCGGGCAAGCTAAGGTTGGTTTTCGACGCCGCAGCAACCTATAACGGAACGTCACTAAACGACAATTTGCTAGCGGGACCTGACCTTCTGAACTCGCTGCTAGGTGTACTATTTAAATTTAGATTAGGACCCGTCGCGTACACCGGGGACATAGCCGACATGTTCCTACGGGAAAAAATAAGAGAACAAGATAGAGGGGCGCAGTTGTTTTTATGGAACGCGGCCGGAAACAAAGAGCCTGACGTTTATGTGATGAACTCTATGATTTTCGGTGCCGTGTCGTCCCCTACTTCAGCCATTTTTATATTGAATAAGAACGCGGCTAAGTATCAGCAGACATACCCCGAGGCAGTAGCGGCCATAAATGATAAACACTACATGGACGACTACCTGGATAGTACGTGGTCTGTCGCGCAGGCCGGTAGGTTGATAGAGGAAGTGACCCACATCCACGCCGAGGGCGGGTTCAATATCAGGGGGTGGGTCACCAACTCTCCAGAGCTGCGCGACAGGCTACAATTAGAAATGCCTGATCGGGTGTCTATGGAAAAATGTGAAAACGCTACAGAGCGTACGTTAGGCATGATTTGGTCGCCGAGCACCGACAAGCTAGCTTTCGACTTATCCTTTAAGCGGCTTCCCAGGGCGATTACAGAAGGTCAAGTAGTTCCAACCAAAAGGGAATTTCTTAGATTCATCATGTCCATTTTCGACCCACTAGGTTTTCTATACCCGTGCATAATACAATCACGCATCCTCATGAAAAGAGCATGGCATACGGGGATTCAATGGGACGAACAGCTGAGGCCTGCCGAGGCCAAAATATGGTTTGAATGGTTACAAAAGTTGAAATATTTGACCGATTTGTCTATCCCTCGGTGGTACGGTCTGGTACCCGAGGGCTTAGAATTACACGTGTTTGGTGACGCGAGCGAGTCCGCCTACGCCGCGGTGGCCTATTTAGCGGGTACGAACCCGACAGGTAGCAGAGACGTCGCAATAGTGATAGGGAAAGCTAGGGTAGCGCCCCAGAAATTGGTATCAATTCCGCGTCTCGAACTACAAGCAGCCGTGTTGGCGTGCAGATTGGCCGACACGGTGGAATCAGAGCTAGGCGTAGCTATCAGCAGTAGGCATCTGTGGACAGACAGCAAAACAGTTTTAAAGTGGATTAACTCAGACGCGTTAGAATTCCAACGGTTCGTGTCCCACCGCCTGGCCGAGATCGATAGACGGTCAAAGAGGACAGACTGGCACTGGGTTCCCTCGGCGATGAACCCTGCCGACAAGGCCACTCGCATGGACTGGCCCAATAATGGTGACGAGTGGCTATTGGGCCCCTCGTTTCTTCGCTGCCCACAGGAGCAGTGGCCGGCGAGCGCCGACCTCGACGAGGTGGCTGAGGCGCAGCTGGAGAGGGTGCAACGAGTGCACGTGACGACCACGCCGCCGGAACCACTGCTGCAGCCGGAGAGACTGCCCACCTGGACACGCGCTGTCCGCGTTGTGGCGCGCTTGGTTATATTTTCAGATCGCTGCCGCAAGCGCCGCCAGTCATCAGCGGTGACCAGGGCAGATCTGCAGGAGGCGGAGGTACGCCTGCTGCGCGTAATGCAGGCAGAGAGCTACGAGCCTGACATCGCAGCTCTGCGGGAGGCCCGCCCGCTACCCAGCAATAACAAGCTAAAGTCGTTGGACCCCATGCTGTTTTCAGATGGGCTCCTAAGGGTACGCGGCAGGCTGGGCGCCTGCGACGAGTTGAGGTTTGGGGAGCGCCATCCCATAATTTTGGATGGGAAGCACGCGCTCACACGCCGTCTTATTTACCATTATCATACGGCGGCTTTACACGCTAACCAAGAGCTTGTAGTTAACAGGATTAGAGAGAAATACTGGGTGACCAACCTGCGGTCAACAGTCAAGGCCGTCACCGCCAGCTGCCAACAGTGCCGCGTGGAGAAGGCGAAGCCGGTGGCGCCAAAGATGGGCGACCTCCCGGCCGCGCGGCTGGAGGTGACGAGACGAGCGTTCGTCCACTGTGGGGTCGACTACTTCGGCCCCATGGAGGTCGCCATCGGTCGGCGCAGGGAGAAGAGGTGGGGCGTGTTGTTCACGTGCCTCACCACCCGCGCCGTCCACTTAGAGCTGGCGGCATCGCTGAGTGCAGACTCAGCCATTCTGGCCCTGCGGCGCCTCATCGCGCGCCGCGGGCGACCGTCGGACATGTATTCCGACCGAGGCACCAACTTCGTCGGCGCGCACGCCGAACTGCGCGCAGCCCTGCGTGCCATGAATCAAGATAAGGTGCAGAGCGAAGCCACGGGCCGTGGTATCGCTTGGCACTTTAACCCTCCCGCATCCCCACACATGGGTGGGTGCTGGGAGCGTCTGGTGCGCTCAGTGAAAAACGCCCTCCGAGCCACACTACGAGAGCGGGCGCCTCGCGAGGAGGTACTTTACACCCTCCTCGCTGAGGCCGAGCTAGTCATCAACAGCCGGCCGCTCACCTACGTGAGCAGCGACGTCGAGCAACCGGTAGTGCTGACTCCGAACCACCTCCTGCTGGGCACTGCCGCAGGAGACGCCCCGTGCACGCGCGGGCATGCAGTCGACGTGGACTCCCGCCGCATGTGGCGGAAAGTGAACGCGCTGGCCGACCTCTTTTGGAGGCGATGGCTGCGCGAGTACCTGCCGACGCTCCAACAAAGACAAAAGTGGATAAGTGATGTGCCAAATGTGAAAGTGGGTAACATAGTGCTAATAGTAGATCAGTGTAAACCCCGCAATCAGTGGACCAAAGGGGTGATCGAAAAGGTGTACCCAGGGGCAGACTCTATAATAAGAGTGATAGATGTAAGAACGAATCATGGGGTCCTACGTCGGCCCGTTGTAAAGGTTGTTGTGCTACCTACAGACGGGACTGTAATCGGTTGAACCCTCTTACGGGGGGTGGGATTGTTGAGGAGCACAGCAACCTCAAACATATAAACAAGCGATATTACGCTCATGTATAACTTTAGTATATAAGATGATTGGTGAAAGCATTAGAGATTATTTGTTATTATGAAAGTCAATTAAGACCAATCATAGGGTTTGTATCAATAAACCAATGGCAGACGCCGAAATTATTGTCTGTAAGCAGGAAAAGAGCGTGTTCCCTGCAGGTTTCGACAGGTCGAAACTTGTCGGGAAGCATAAGCTCCGCCCGCCGCATCCTAGATAGAATTATGGATGATAATAGGCGGCAGGGCGGAGGGTAAAAATTACCCCACACACTACTTGCGCCCTATGAAAATTGTATTTAATAAGGGCCAAGTTATTAGTCGAATCAGTTCTTAAATATGTTCTCAAATTTGTTCTAAAATGTGTTCTTAAGTGTTCTTCAGTTCTTATATTTTACTAGTTATTATGTTGTACAAAGTTTTTAGTAGTTTTAATTATGTCTAGCAAGTAAGTAGTTGCTGTTTAAATGTGCTCGGGCTCCGGGTTTTGTGTATTGTGTTCTGATTTCCTGTGTTCTGAGTAATAATGTGCCTCAAAGGCCTGTCGTACTACGTGTTGTGTGATTGAAATATATAGTTTTGTTTATCTCAAGAGATAGTTTTCATTACCTGCAGCTCCCATCCACCCTCGCGCCTGAATAGCGTATAGAAGCCCTATACCCACATTACACGCTCTACCACTGAGCCCCCTTAGTAGAGGATCTTCCATCCTCTACAGTACCTACCTAATATCTATGCCTTTCTTTCAATTAACATAGAGAAGTATATAGTTTTACGGAGGAGCTCGTTGCTAAGTACTAACAGCCACACAGGTCGATCCGTCAGGTTAAGCTACGCTTGCCGGGGTCGGCCGTGGATGGATGACCATCTTTACATACCGAGACTCCTCCTTGCCTCGGAAAGCACGTTAAGTCTTTGTCCCGGCCGTCATTTGTGCATCTTTGACAGTCGTTACGGCTCGTCAGAAGCCCGAAAACCTAACAGCCAGTCTTACCAAGGGGTGTCGTATTGCCCAGTTACTGGGTTGTGGAAGTCAGATAGGCAGTCGCTCCATATAAAATAGAAGCCGAACGCATCATAGTTGGGAAAAGGTATAGGGGCACATAAACGTACCCCAATCTGTCAAATTTCTTTGATAGTTTTCAACTTTAATACAAAACTATAAAGTTCATGTTCAATTGAAAGCCAACCCTAACAGGAAGGCTAGGCAGATGATGATGATACATAACGAGGATATTATACAGGATAAAATTAAATTCATGGGCATTATTTTAAGGCGTCATTGTACTCATCATTATGAACAACTTTCACTATGGGAACAAATCTGAAATCGCGAAAAAAAATCAGCTATTCCATACATTTTGACGAGTAATGCGAGCGTAATGTAAATAATGCCTATAAATTCAATTCCACCCTGCATAAAAAAATATGCGCAACAGAGGAGGTCAGATAGACAGTCGCTCCATGTAAAATGCTGGTATTCAGCTGCTGAATAGACTGGAAGCCGACCCCAACATAGTTGGGAAAAGGCTAAGCAGATTGATGGGATTTACTATTCAGTGCGGAATAAATAATAAATTACGCAACATGATATATAATAGATTGCGCGATTCACTCGACTGACTACCTGATGACATACAAACATTAAAATATTCACAATAAAATTGTTTGCACAACGCCAACCATGTGATGGTACAAATAATTACACGCTACAGGTACAATAGTAATGTCTATTATGTAGATAAGCATTCTTATTGACCTTGTGAACATGTATAGTTAATAGAATCGCCTATAAACAACCCTTACTATCCTTATCTATACTAATACTCGCTGCTGCCAGCGGCATCGCCCGCGTAGAGATCGGAAATTATATACTACCAGGATAAAAAATTCCAGTTAATCCAGGTCATAAACTACCTCTGTGCCAAGTTTCATAAAGATCCGTTCAGTCGTTTGAGCGTGAGAAGAGACACACTTACAATCACACACACACACACACTCACTCACTAACTTTCGCCTTTATAATATTAGTGTGATTATTAAAAAAAAATTAAAATACATTTAAATATATATATATATATATATGTCAAAGCGTCGACGCATATCGCAGTTGAGTGAGGACACTTTGAATCGGTCCGTCAGTCTGAGTGGACGTTCGTTACTCTGCGCATAACTTCCCGCGTTTCTTAGTTCTTAATCGAGCCATCCTTGATTATTTCGTATTCAGTGCGATTTAGCAAGTAATTAAAAGAGTTAACGAATAATTTGTGAGTGTTATTTCCGATGACGCGACCCACTGATAGTTTGGATGGCATACGTTACTCAATAACGCCAGAACGGCTGAACACATCTGGTTAAAATGCACACAGGGAGTTTATAACTTGGATTTACATATAGGATAACCTTTTTCCCGGCAGTATATTCCCGTGTGTTAATTTCATCATCCACGCGGAGAAAGCTGCCGACCGAAGCTAATAATACCTAAATTGGGCCAAGTTATACGAGTTTCTGTTCATTTTATGATCATCATCATCACTTTCCTGCCCATGTCCTTTATCATGATGATAAGCCCAAAGCAGTCTACCGCTGGAAATACACTTCTCCTATCGTCATTTGTTTCAGCTGGAAGCAGCTAGAAGTTGATGAGAGGAGCCGAGGCTAGATAATTGATATGAATATGACACATGCTCTGATTGCTAAATGCCTACAATAGAGCTGTGATTTAATCAAATGGCAACGAATTGGCGATTTCGCATTAACATTGTACAATGTGTAAAAACAGCTTGAACGGTTGTTTTTGTATGTCTGCGTCAAACCAATCATCATAAAAAGTGCAGATTATAGTGTCACTTTAACTTCTTAATACGGTGTCCCATACTGTCAAATATTCCCAATTGAACATAAACCTTATTCTCTTGTAATAAAGTTGAAAATCTATCAAAGAAATTTCACAGATTAATGTAGCTTGGTGTGCTGTCCTTAGCACCTATATACAACACATTTCTACGTGAGATCAAATTCACTATTTTTCTAACATTTACGTCGAATGATGTAACAGACACCAATTTCCGTGCTTTACTAAGCGTAACAAAATAATTCTGACATATAAAAAACACCGCCAAAACCATGTACGGTAAAAGATCTTAACTGACTTATTTATATACCAACCCAAATATTAATTATGTTCACATACCGTGGCCTTATATTTTACGCAGTCCGGGAAGTACTGTGAGGCGGAGAATTTAGACTTTAGCGCCACTGTGCAGCCTAGGATCACTGATTGGCCGACGCTTATCACCCCTCCCGCGGTGTGGTAGAGGGGTAAGGGGCAGTACAAGACATCGTTGCCTTCCAAGCCCATGTAGTGGAGCCCGGTCGCCATGAAGACGAATCTGAAAATATGGAGAAAGAACACTATGATACCGGTGATACGTTTTCCATATATGAATGAAATGAAAAGTTTTCCCAACTAAAAAATAATATTATACAGGGTGAGTTTTAATTCTCTTTATAAGCTAGCTCCTGATTGCTCCCACCGATTTTGTCTTTGGACCTTTAAGTTCCGAAACTAAACGCGCTGGTCGAAAAACAAAATTTATCCTGTATAATGTTATTTTTAATAAGTTGGTGAAACTGTATAGACGTGATGGAAATATTTCTTTTTTTAAGTTTAAACAGACAGGCAAAAAAAATAAGAAGAAAATTCTTCTGCTCAGAAAAAGTTGGCAGTATGTAACTGCACCTGTAGACAGTATGAAGATTGTAATATACTCTCATGACAAAATTTTGAGTGGTCTTACCTAGCATTAGAAATAACAGCAGCTTTAGGCAATCCTGTAGTTCCAGATGTGTAGATATACAGCAGTTTTCCTTGGAAGCCTTCAGCGTCTGCCAGCGTCCAAGGTGCAGGGGGCGTGGCCTCCACCAGATTGGTAAAATCGGAGATATCATCACCACTGCTTTCAACCTTCGGATTTGATGGGTTCAGAGGACGTTGGGAGAATTTGAACAGCTTCAAAGATGGGCTCAGCTCTTTGGCTACATCTTGTATAGCTGGAATTAGGCATTTATTTGTTATTAGAATTTTAGCATTCTGTTAAAAAATAGCATCTAGTTTATATGAGCATCGAAGATAGAAAAAATACGACCTTGAAAAACCATCACAGTACATAGATACTTATTTATGTTAATATTTATGCAACAAAAAAGTGTCTTAACGAATACTGGCATCGCAACCATTAGCATACAAAAATTATATAATGGAATTTGAATACTTTTTAATGAATTTCAAAGTTATTATACCTACCTAACTATTAATTTAAAATTGTAAACTAATATATGTTTATTAATGATTAAGTTGATCTTACTTTGGCCTTTTGTAAGTACATACTTATTGTACTTTTTATCGTTTATTTTTTATGTCTAATAATGATATGAGTAGCAACGAAGTTCGACGCCTTCTCATTTAGCAATAATATTTTCGTAGTAATAGTAACGGGTTCACGTCAAAATAGCGAAGCGTTTAAAGCATTCGAAATCACGATTTGCAGTTCAACCTAAGTTCGAAGTCCAAGGCCATGAACTAGAGTGTAGTTCGGCCAGCGTATCTTGACAGTCCTGAAGTTAGCCGTTTGGCTGCGCAATGGATGTTTTAGAAACAAAATTGTTTACTGCGCAGCTAATCGGCTAACTTCACGACGGCCAAGATACGTCGGCCGTACTGTATAACTAGGTCAACGATGATTCAGAATGTTCTGGTTATCAATCATACTTTGGTCTCGTTAAGGTAAAGTGCTGTACAATGTGTGGTTCCTACTTCCTACTTGCAGTAATCTTTGCGTCACTAATTATATACTGAGTTTACTACTAGTGGGAATTAAGGTAGAATCTATAGGGTAGCCCGCGAAATTTAATTTTTTTTAAGTTTTTTGCAATTTGTAGATCAGTATCAGGTTGTGTTGGTCAAAATAAAAGCCGGTAAAAAGTGTGTAGAGCGTAGAAAGTGGCCGTAGAAAGTACGTATTTACAGAATTGTTATCATGAAAATCATCAATACCATCCACAAATTCATGCAATAACTATTGCATGAAATCATATTTAGGGTCAATTTAAACTTAAAAATACACAAAAAAGTTAGGAAGTGCTTTTCTTGTGCCTATTTGAAATAAATAGTAAATGATTTGACTTTGACATACTCGCTACGGCGAATCCTGTTTTGATCAACTTAACACTGACACTTTTTTTTTTTTTTAAGGCTGGGAAATCATCCAATGACTGCTCCCGCTCTGGGTGGAGCGGAAGGGAGTGTCAGACTCTTACTGACTAAAACCCATCCATGTTCCTTCCGTAGCCCTTTATGTTCCGGGGTAGCGGTAACCCTTTCGGACAATCCCGCTTACCCGGCAGGCTTGGCCCTGAGGGGCCCCTTCATATGCTGACATCTCTTTGAGGCGCGCGTGGAACATATACGCGCCGTACGGCACGGGTCTGGTGCTGATCGGACGGTGAGTCACCCATTACTCACCGCCCGCAGGCCCGCGCCTACGGTGGCCGGGAGTCGTCACGTGGCTCCCGACGCCCGGGGCGTCTCCTGCGGCGGCTGGGACGGGAGGACCTTTCTCTCTCCCATCCCGCCACCTCCTTCGCGAGCATGACTTTTTCGCAGAAGGAGGTGACTGCCTCCCACTCCCTCTCGCCCCGGACCATGGCTTGCACCAGGGCCGGGCGCGAGAGGTCGCCGCCGCCGATCGCCTCTACGAGGACACGGCGGTGCTCCGCCCATGCGGGGCAGGTTTGCACCGTGTGCTCTACCGTGTCCTCTGGGCGATCCTCGCAGTGGTGACACCCGGGCGTTTCCTCCCGCCTGATGATGTGCAGGAACCTCCCGAAACATCCATGTCCGGTGAGGACCTGCGTCAGGCGGTAGGTGAGGGCGCCGTGACGCCTCTCTAGCCACTCCTCAAAGAGGGGCCTTACCGCCACTATCGTGGCGTGCCCTAACACTGACACTTGCAAATGGCAAAAAACGCAAGAAAATTTTAATTTCGCGGGCTACCCTACTGCTTCCCCTTAAGTGGTCGAATTACGTCTGAGAGAGATGAATGAATAAAAAAAACCAGGTGCGCATATTAATAGGGCGGCAAGAGTCATCACATACTCAAATTGTAGGTCTTTTAGAATACTTAGTTCACTATATTCAGAATAAGGTGACATTAGGTAAATGGCTTCGTAACGCAGGTAGGTTATTTCCTATTGAATTCTAGGTACATGTTCGGCGCCAACAATGACGGGTCAATACATTACTACGTATGTGGAAAACGCGGAAATGAACATTTAACATTGTAAAGTTCTTTTGAAGATATACATTCTACGACGATAAATAGTAGTTTTTTTATTAGGACTGTTTATTTTCTCAGTCTGCTAGTTAGTGAGACTCGGGTTCAAGGTTCAGATACGTTAATTCGTAAGCAACAAAGCAAAATTTTATAAATTACTAAATTTGGGGAAACTGAA
Organism: Hyppa rectilinea; assembly: GCA_951799385.1. Lineage (NCBI taxonomy): Eukaryota > Metazoa > Arthropoda > Insecta > Lepidoptera > Noctuidae > Hyppa > Hyppa rectilinea. Next base: position 8,367,693 of record OX637306.1, on the reverse strand, counting down.
AGTGTATTTTCTTTGGATTTTTTTTATGAATCATTGAAATTTGGACAAGACAACATCTGTCGACTCAGCTAGTACCTATATAATAATAAATGGAAGGTTCATTTAAGCCATAAATGTGTATAGTTACGGTAATTCACAATGTAGACTCATACTTCGACTTTATTTTATCGAAACCAGAGAGGGGTTTAGCACAATATCATCCGCCGAAAGATGTTGTGAATAACAACCTTCGGTACATAGTACAGAAAACCTGTTTGAGTGACTTACCGGCTTGGTACTCATCGGAGAATATCAACGCGTCACATTTGGCGACATTGATGGAATGTATGAGAGCGTTGCCTCGCTGGTTCGTGTTTATAAGCGGTGTGATGCCGCCAAGACGGGCGATACCCATCCATAGCGCCGGTTGTTGGGGGCAGTTGTTTACTAACAACCCGACAATATTCCCCTTCTTTAAACCCTGTTCCTTTAATACAGCTGTCACCCGCAAGCTGTAATCTTCCACCTACAACAAATACTTAGTAAATATAAAAACTATTTTTAGCAATATGACTAAAACAAAACACTTATGATATTGTGTGATTCAGGGCGGATTTCTTCAATCAAACTGAACGATCAGTACTTCTAAACAGTGTTTAAGGCCTGACAGTGTCAATGTTCTCTACTAGTTTTTACACTGACCGCCCTTGAACGAGCAGAAGGCGTTAAGTTTCCATGGTGATATTCGACCTTAGAAGTTTACACATTTTTATAGCTGACCTCTTTATTAGGCTAGGCTCGCCCCCTATTACATGAGACTTAAACATAACTGGCGAAATGTGGGTGTTGCTACTATAGGTATACCTCTGCTTAACCCTGCGGGGATTACAGGCGTGATAGCACTTGCACGTCTTAAAACTTCAAGGTCTATTCTTGAATTCACAGAATGTAAGAGTTTTTAGTATGCCCCAACGGACTTTAGAAATTGGCAGAATTGTCGATATCGGCATTTATAAAAACCGGCCAAGTGCGAGTAGGACTAGCGCAAGCGCACGAAGATAATGGTAGATACGGCCATTATCTATAAATGCGGCAAAATATCACGTTTGTTGTATGGGAGCCCCCTTTAATATTTATTTAACGCTGTTTTTAGTATTTTTTGTTATAGCACCAACAGAAATATATCATCTGTGTGTTCAACTGTCTAACTATCACGGTTCATGAGATACAGCCTGGTGACAGACGGACAGACAGGCGGACGGACTGTCTCAGTAATATAGGGTGTTACCTTTCGGGTACGAAACCCTAAAAGCCAGCCTTCCCAGCTAAAGCACTAGGAAGTGGTGAAGGGTGGGCGTTTTTGGAGGACTGTCTTATGTAACTTTGACCTTCAAAAAGTGCTGATCTTCAGCCTAATTTGAATAAATGACTTATGATTTTGATTTAAAAATAGAATAAAATCATTACGAAAATACTTTACAAGAATAAATACGGAAGAGTTTAAAATAGGTAAGCTACACCTTAAACTCTTCCCTATTTATTCGTGTAAAGTATTTTCGTAATATAGAATGGAGACAAATATTGGTACTTCAAGTTAAATACTTGTTTAATGTTAAAAGTTTATATGCAATGTTTACAAACAAACCTCGTTCTCTGTTATCCCTTGCTATTCTTTTTTTTCTAATATCACTTTTGTGATGTTATGACTATAAAAATTACTGTCACAGTAATTTTTATAGTCATCACATAAAATTACATGATTAATGTACATAGATACAAAATGTTTTACAATATTTCTCGCCAATTCTTCTCCATACAAAACTACATTTTGGAAGGCAATTAGAATCAGTTAATTTTTTTATTTGACCTTCCCTTCCATTGACTTTCGACTTAAGCACTTATGTAGTTTCTAAAAATGACTTTGGAGCATGCACATTTCTAAATCCTGTATGTAAAATTTTTGACCATGCTTCAGAATGATGATAAGTATCTGACATGGTCTGTCATGGAATTATTCTATCTTCCAAAGAGTTGCCTAATCATTATTTGAACTTATTTATTAGTGTGTCTATTATTAGAAACCTTATCTAAACATGAACTATTGGTTTGATTTGTCTGTGAATATATTATATATAATGGTTTGTAGCTGATAACTCAATATGAGGACATGTTGCTTCCTTAAAGACATGTGAATTCTCAATTCATGTCAGTTTTATCTCAGGCCTGCAATATCTGATAAGGTGATCTTAAGCTGTAGAAATCTAATAATAATAATATCCTTGGACTTTTCACACAACGCATAAGGTATATCTCTACATAAGGTATCTGTAAATAAAGTACACTTCCATAAATTGTAGCTACTAATAGAAGATTTTACATTAAATTAATTAAAGTATACTTACTTTAATTAATTTATACTAAAGTTTATGTTGTATTCAGTTTAGATTTCATAGCTTTCCTTTTATTTAATCTATCATGTTTGTTAGAAATTTGAACCTTATGATTTACCATGTCAATTAATGCCATAAAAGTACAGGATGTTATTTTTTCGGATTTTATCTGGCTCGTTTTCCGAGTGGCAAGCGAATTTTCGTAAATCTTTGAATGCATATTTGTTTCTTTAAAAAAATAAAAAGAATGTTTCCTTTAAGTAAAGATTGCTATCTCCAATATTTAGAGTAGTTTACTTTCAGGTGAGGTTAAAAAATTCCCCCTGTTTAAGTAAAATTTTCATTTGTATTTGTATTTGTATCAATTTTGAGGGTGAGATATCATCAATTGACCTCTCCCGCTCTGGGTGGAGCGGAAGGGAGTGTCAGACTCTTCCTGACTAAAACTCATCCATGTTCTTTATGTTCGGGAATAGCGGTAACCCTTCCGGACACTCCCGCTTACATCGCTAATGCTGACATCACGCTTGGAACACGTACGCGCCGTCCAGCACGGGCCTGGTCCTGATTGGACGGTGAGCTACCCTTTACTCACTGTCCGCAGTAATGGGATCAATGACTTAAACTTTTAAAGTTAAAAGACTAGGTTACACAGGTGACTAAACTGTACCTTTGAGGAGACATTAATCTTTTCGAAACTTAGAATTAACATGAATTTAGACAATGGTTAATTACTGTTGCTACCAAAATCAATTGAATTAATTATATTTTCCTGAAAGGCAAACCGTTACCTGAATGTAACATTGCTTTTTTTTCATATTCTTATTGTTTTGCAAATGAAATAAAACTTTATTTATAATGACTGTAGTTCGGTTGAGCGTAAAAAGGTTAACTAATTAAAATAAATAACATATGCAATCACTCATAGGAATTAATACAGAGTCTGCTAGTTTCTACATCAACATTAAATTATGTAAATTATAAAACTTTTTTTTATTTTTATTATGAATTAATTATTCAAAAAGAATGACTATAATGAATTACAACAAAAAGACAATACAACCTATTGAATATTAAAACCATGAACCCATTGTCGGCTCAGTACATTGATTCAAATATAAAAGTTATTACAATAAGACTGAGAAAGATGACTTTCTCTTTTATAATGCATCAGCAATTTCAAAAGGCTTTCCTTAACTTTCTTCTTAATCCTACTACTATTATAAAGGCGAAAGTTTGTAAGTATGGATGTATGGATGTTTGTTACTCTTTCACGTAAAAACTACTGTATAGATTTGGATGAAATTTGACACAGAGATGGTTTATATCCTGGATTAACACATAGGATATTTTTTATCCCGGTAGAACATTCCTGTGGGATAATTTCCGACCTCCACGCGAGCGAAGCCGCGGGCAGAAGCTAGTTGTAACATAATTTTCTATGTTTTGCAGATCCAAACTATGCATGTAGTATAACAGTCATCATAGATTAAGTATGTTTGATTTCTACTGTGTTGAAATATGTCCTGTGTGTGTACAGCATGTGAATTTGTAATGATGAACAACAAAATAGTAACACCTGCTACTAATCAACATTTGTTACGCATTAATTTTGTTTCAACGAACATTTTTTTTCTAAATTAGTTTCCTTTTTATAAAATTCAAAAGTGTTACAAACCTCCTTGAAGGACCAGACTTCATCTTGAAACAAGAAACATGGCTTATCTGGATGCCTTTTCACAACATCGTGGAATACATCTGGTAAAGTCAGGTTTTTGCTGCTGAACTTCCTTGTTATCCAAAGGATCTTTACATATGATAATAAGGCTCTAAAACGATAAAATATATTATAGTTAATACTCAAATAAACAATGATGATGTTGATATAAAAACTTTTTAATGAAGTTGTTTCTTGAAAAAAATGCACAAACCAAAGTGAAATTGAAATTTAGTGATTGATTTAGTATAATTTATGTAATGATTAACGCAATCAAATAACAAATGTAATACGATGACGTGCCAGTTTAAAACCCTTACCTGAGATCTCTTGGAGCAGTCCTAAGTGCGATATAACACCAGTGTGTATGAAATGCAACGAGGTAAACAAGACCAAGAGTTATAACAGCCACAAACATAAAAAGGAACCCTTGGGAGAGCCAAACGGCGGCACAGGCAGCCGCAATAGCGGCCAACACGAGCACCATCACGACCGCCTTTCGCAACGAAACGCGTCTAACTGCTGAACGGCGACCCACCGTGGCTGTGGCGCGCTGTGCGCCCGTTGACTAGCTTTGATTCATTCACTCGCACTATTTGCGAGAACCTCTCTAAAGGCAAGCAAGTAACAGGAGCAATTTATTGTTAGCTAAACTGTTTACAGCCACATGACAATAACTGTAATATTGTAGGTATGTATGGTTCTTACACTATTCGGTTGTAAACGAGTTTCTTAGGCTTAGCCGTTATTAATAATTCTTACAAAAATTGATTTAGAATTAATTGAAAGCTGATTTTTTTCTCGTCAACGATCGGCTCAAGTAAATAATTATGATAAATAATGAGAACATCAAATTTGAACGCGCAATGTACAATGCAATGAACCAAGTTTAGTCGATAATAAACGCCTGTCAGTGTCAATTTTTAATGTCAGTGTCACTGTCTCACAGCAGAGTACTTTTATATCTGTCTCCTTCAAATCATAGGACATTGACAATTGCGTTTTGTTAGTATACAGTCAATTAATCTGCTGATTACTCTCTCAATCAATCTATCAATCTTTCGGTCCCTACCCCATTTCACTTTGGGTTGGCCCAACACGTTTTCTTCGTTCACAACTGTCACGCTATCATTCCTCACACAATCTATCTCTTTTCTCCGTATTTCTAATCATCACTTTTTACTCACATGCATGTCCTTCCTCCTAATCACATGCTCATGCAATGCCAAACGATTTTTATTCACTGGCGCCACTTTCAAACTTTCCCCGTTTAAACTCATTTCAGACGTTATCCATTTTCGCCACTATACGTATAGGTCTTAGAGCATTTAACCTGCTCTAAGGTTTAGGTACGTCTCAACATTCTCATGACCGCTGAATCCAATCTTGTTTCTTCTCTCTTCTCACGGAATTATAGATTTTCCCCATAGAACTTTTTTTCTGTTAGTCGCAAGCTGTTTCTGTGACCTGTCACCATTTCATCCATCCTGAGTTGATTCGGCGCGTTACTTTTCGGTTTACTTCGCCATCTCCTTTTCGACAAGCGACGCGAGGTACAGGTCTCCCAAAGTGATAATGCGCATCAGTATACTATAGTAGTCTTTGATGCGCTTAGAAATTTTCGCCACTGTTCGGCAACGGTCGTATTCCCCGAGCGTCGGAAGACGATATGTATATAGAGTGGTTATGTGCATTTTCTTCATGCATAATTTAGTAGAATTATGTGTTTTGTCCTACAAGAGATAAATATTGATTTATCAGTAACGAAATTTGATTCAATAATTCCACGTAAGTAAATGGCGAGCTATAATTTATGTAAGCCTAAATCTGATTTTTAAAATGTTTTTTCTAGTACTAATATGTATTTTACGTAGGTATTTTTAATTTTTAAATATTGAAAAAACGTGAAAAATTTTAGTATATTTACATATTTTACAAAATTAACTATTTGAATTTGAATAAGATAATTAAATAAATAATTTTGTTTTCAAAGTTGAAATTTAATTCACCTTTGAAAACAAAACCAAGAAGGGTGTGTAATAGCAGCTCTATTATAATTCCAGACAGAGAGAACACGTGCAGTCACCACCAATATAACAAGACGACTGACGGACCTTTGACTGACCGCCGACCGCCAGAATTGTTTTCGATTATGTACACATGATATTGACTCCTATTTCTTTCGAACAAGGTGCAAAATGCAAGTGCATTGTTTAGGACTCGAACGATTCAATGATTCGGGTGTTTCCGGGAATAAGATAATTAGCGAAGATTTGCATGTGCATTATTAATTTGGGAGTACTGTACTTACCCATATAATTATAATGTCACGAGCTGTATAAATAAAGTAGAATAAATGAAAAAGAGATTGATTTAAAAACATTTTATTACTTACACCGTTTGACCATAAATAAATAGGTATTTAAAACATTGATAAGTAGGTACTTACACTAAGTACCTACAAGAACTTATAATAATTATGTACAGAGGCCAGCACATCAAGTTACCACAATCTGTCAATTTTCTTTGATAGTATTTCAACTTTATTGCAAAGACATAAGGTTCATTTTTAATTGAGAAAATCTGACAGTTACGGATAGCTTGATGTGCTGGCGTCTGTACATCATACATTTTATACAAAAAAAAACATATTTCTTAGATCTATATCTAATTTCACGGGTAATAAAAAAAGTCGTAAAAGTAAAGTACTTAAAAAAATATTTTTTATATTATTAATTTACTACAATAATTGAAACTATACTGTCATTTACATAATTATAATTGAGCTGATTTTTATGGACTAATTTTTCGCTTGATAAGCGTTGTGAGTGTTATCTACTTTTTGTTAGTAAAAATAAAAACTACGTAGACAAAAAATAAACTTACTTACTAATTAAAATAATGTAATGAACTGGACGCCTACTGAATAGGAATAGCAATAACTGCAGGTAGGTGTATACAATATGGTGATGACAATGCGACAATGTATAAAAACACTAACAGCACTAATACATAGGAGTATTTTGGAAATATTAAACAAATCCTAACATCGAAATAAAAAAAGTGATTTTTCAAGCAAACTAAATACCAGTGACGGTTTGACTATGGGTTTTGCTAATCTTTGACTAGCTGTAGTGACTAAACTATTGGATATATTTGGTTGAATTTTGGTATGCCGGTTGGGGACGGTATTAGAGTTACACAGTCTAATTTATTGTCGTATTGTTGTCACCACCCTGTATAACTACCCATGCTAGACTAGCATTTAACAATGCAATGTTCTATAACAATGATACAATAAAAATAGGTACAAATACATATTAAATAACCTCAAACATCAAAGTAGGTAGGTAAGCCTCGAAGCAAAAAAGAATAAGAAATCAATATTAATATTACTTACAAAAATAAACCTACGAAGTAATTACTTGTCAAAAGTACTTGCACTTAACAGTATCACAAAATATTTGTTACACAATAAAGGCACATTAATAATATCTTCATGTAAAAGTTTATAATAATAATAATAATGATTTATTTGTCAGATCAGTACAATCCATATTATAGTTAGTAAGAACATAAACTACTTACAAACTAGTGTTAGTACATAATAATAATTTCAGTATTACATTCAAAAAACATGTCCGATATCAATACACATGTCAGAAATAATAATAATAATAATATGTCACAATAATAGTAATAATAACACACACAGTAACAACACAACGACACACTATTTCTGGGCACGGTTTGTAGGCAACACTTGGGTCCTCGTCCAGTGTTTTAATATGAGGCCATCAGTCCTATCCGCCACAGTCATCAAGAGACTGTTGGCGCTGCCCCGCACCCGCCACATCAGGGAAGCGACACGCTTACGTATGATTGCATAGAAGTCATCTATACGTGCCTCAGTGTCGCGGCAGCCTCAACAGTGCCCTATATGCGTTATTGTATTGGACTCGTAAGGCGCTGTAAGCCCTCTGCGTGTAGTCGACCCATAGGCTGCAAGTGTAAAAGGATTGGCAGTATGCCCTGAACAGAGTCACCTTAACGTCATTTGAACATTTTGCAAACCTACGGATCAACATATTGCTCCTGACTGACAGCGCCCTACGTTCCCTCTCCATGTCATTATTATCGGTCTGCGTAGCAGTGACCCAGTGCCCCAGATACTTGAAAGAAGTGACCCACTCTAGAGCGGTCCCTCCAAGTGTAATAGGTGGGACATCATAGCTTTTAGTGCCTGCATTGAACATCAGACACTCGCTCTTCTTTGCATTATATCTAAGGCCCTGGGCCTCCGCATATTGCTCACAAACCGATAACAGTTTCCTGAGGGCGCTGATCGATGGGGCCAGCAGCACCATGTCGTCGGCATAACTTATGTTGTTGACAAATGTTCCGTCAATTGAACAACCTACCATAGTGCTGCTGAGCTCACGAATCAGCCGATCCACATACAGACAGAAGAGCTTCGGTGAGGTCAGGCCACCCTGCCTCACCCCACACTCCAGCCCGTACGGATCGGATAGCGCGCCTGCCCACCTCACCATATTGGTTTGATGGCCGTACCAAAACTTAAATAACTCAATCAACTCATATAAATTAAAATCACAGTCTAATTTGTCCTGACGTAATTTGTTCGTACTCTTCATTTCCCAAAGGCACATACTTGCTTGTTTTTGGATCTAAGTAAAACACTTTATCTTTTACTAGCGACGGGTCGTAGCCTTCTTTCTGCAAATCCACTTTCCTCATTTTGAATGTTCCTGTGAACAAAATGGCTCATTAGTGACTTGTCTCTCAAAGATAATTGAGACAGACGGACGACAGGCACTCGAGTCACTTTGCTATACGGCACAGTCTCTTGCCAACAAATATGGCAACGAATCAAACTGTCTTGGAGTAGATAGGGCCTATTCGTGATTCAAGTTAATGATTGTTTTGAACTACGAAAATAGCTTAGGAGTAAGCCTTGTTCGGGGTCGATGTGGCATTACTTAGCGGAGCCTATACGTCCAACAGTGGACGATGATGAAAATGCCAGGAGAGTGCTGGGTTGAAAAAGAAGGAATAATATATAGGTAATAGGGCCTTAACTGGTGAGGATTCCTTGGATATAAAGAGCAATACTTATAAGTTGCTGAATTTTGGGCCAAATTCATTTAAAATATAAATAATTATATTTAAGTACTATGTTTGCCATCGACACGCTAAGAAGATTGCGTTTATCGAGGCTTTCAATACAAGACTCAAAACTTACCAGTCATGTCGACGCTACTCATGATCCTGATGAATATAGGCCTGGCATACTTGGGAAGGTCTTTGGCAATATTTTTCGCCAGTTTCTCCAAGTCTAATGTACCTTGTGGGTCTACAATACCGCACATGCCCGCACGGCCATCAGTGTTGGGTATCTGTAGGAGAATAAAAAGTTAGAATAAGGGACTGGGTCTCATGTAGTATACCTAAAAGATATGTCATGGTTCACGCATCACAATTTTAAATTTTTAATTACTAAAACTGTTCATTGGAACTGCTTTAATGAATTCAAACTTGAAAGTTGCTGGTACGTTCTTAAATTTTTAGCAGGCTCAATGACGCTCCTGTAGGATCAGTTTAATTTTTTTTGCTGGCCATGAGGAATCCATGGGGACAGTAAAGCCTTATTGGCCGGTGAAACAAAACATTAAATTGTAGACGTCAATGAACGATGAACACTCCACATCTCACATTGGAGAAAATAATCATATATTGTGTACAATAATTTTTGCACCCACCTCAACACCATAAACGACGGCATCTCTCTGGTCAGCGAACCTGGAGATAGAAGACTCCACCTCAGTGGTGGAGACATTTTCGCCGCGCCACCTGAACGTGTCACCCGTACGATCCATGAAGTAAAGGTAGCCGAGCTCGTCTGCTGTTAAAATGTCACCTGCAACAAGATTGATATCGTCATTGGGGTTTTCTGAATGTGATGGCAAAATTGAAGGAGTCGAGGTTGAATTTTAACATAATATATTCAAATATATTGTAGCTATAATCGGACTAATCGGGAGTCCATTGATCAACAGATAATACCTAATTATGTTATGGACCACCAGTGTCTAGTCAAAATGATCACTTATTAAGAATTTTTTTTTGAGGGTGGGAAACCATCCAATAGCTTCTCCCGCTCTGGGTGGCGCGGAAGGGAGTGTCAGACTTTTACTGACTAAAACCCATCCATGTTCCTTCCTTAGCCCTTTATGTTCCGGGGTAGCGGTCACCCTTTCGGACGATCCCGTTTACCCGGCAACCATCTAATAAAACTGACACAAGATTTTACAGCTACAGATTCTACAGATATTGTGTGAGCTTGGCGATGTTATACTGTTACTTATACTGTTTTCACAACAAATAGGCACCTGTAAAAGTTGAATACTGACCAGAAATAAATGCTGAGTCTCCAAAAGCGAATACATCTTTGACGATCTTCTTGTCAGAAGCAGACTTGTCCACATAACCCAGGAACGCTCTTGATGGGTTGTCCGCTTCAATTTTTCCTATGAATACTCCAGCCTCGTTGGGTTGGGCCAACTGCAAGAGAAGAATGATATTTGTTGGACTTTTCTCATAACTATCAATAGGTATGATATTAATTTTGAACACTGCTTAACAACAACACTGCAAACACGACTTACCTGACATAATCCTTTATTATTTCTGATAGGGTCTCCAGTTTCCGGGTCTACTTTGAGAATAGCGATAGGGTACACTGCTGGATTTATCCTGGACACGAAGCCGATAGCTCCCTGTTTGTTGTTGATATTGGCTGTAACGAAGACAATAAATTAGACACCTTTAACAATTACAACATTTCGAAAATTATTGCTTCATGTGTTCTTCATGTTACCTATATTTGCGTTTCCTTCTGTAGCACCGTAGAGTTCGACAACCTTCTTTATGTTGAAACGTTTGACGAAGTCAGGCCAAATCTGTAACCAAACACATAATATTGGAACTGAAAACCATGCAATTGTAAAGAAACCTGGATCTATGGAATAAAATTCTTGACCCACACTGACAATGTCGGGTGATTAATCCTCTTTCTCGAGATATTTCTCAACAGCATGTGAAGCTAAGTCAGAGGCCCATGGGCAGCATAAAACTCTGACACCAGGTTAGTCACTAACCACATGAGTAGAAGAAAAATCCTCTTTCCTACTGTTATGATTACAAGAGATCGTTTCCCAGCCGTAGGAGAATCACTGGTCGATTGAGTCACTTCAGAGATTTTCGCAAAAAAATCACAATCTTACCGCTGGCCTCATTCCATTTCCGTAGACTGTTCTCACTTTGTGTTGCGTATCTGTTGCAGACGGTGGTGTCGTTAGCACATAGCGACACATTTCACCGATGTACTGGGCAGCCTGGGGAATGAAATAAATAAATTAGAACCATATCAAGCTAGTCCTGAGAGGCGACGACTGTAGAGAAATTTACAGAGGCTTTTAATAAACGAGTTTTTAACAGACTAGATCTAGATAAATAGTAATATGCTTTGATCAGTTCTCACTGTGGAAACGAGGTGAAGTGAGTTTAAAGTGAGCTGACATTGGTATAAAACCATAGCGTTAGGTAGAACGACCACTCACTTCACCTAAGATTTCACATTGATATTTTTACAGAATCAACAGACAGTTGAGAACTTGTCGGAAGTTGCGTGAATATTACGAATACGAATGTCATAACAGCCATCGACTGTGGCAAGCAAACGTAGGTGAGGCAACATTTCTTAAAGTCGATCAAAATACTGGTTCATCAAGGCTGTTAAAAACACATAAACAATATCTATACCACCGTAAAGCTTAAACTAAAATCAAACATCATAATATTTCACACTTTCACTTCAGCTACAAAGCAATTCATTTTTAACGACCGTCCTGCGCTAGCGCATAAAGTTTTGATTTCTCTGCATCTCAGCTTGCGCTTACAATGTGGCACATTAGTGCAGTGTAATACCTACTTTCACTGAGCTTTCACTTACCGTGGCATTGTACTTGATGCAGTCTGGGAAGTATTTGGATGCTGAGAACTTGGTTCTGAGAGCTACTGTGCAGCCGAAGATGAAAGACTGGCCCATGGTGATGCAGCCGCCTGCAGAGTGGTACAGGGGCATGGGACAGTAGATGATGTCGTTCGTTCGCAAACTGCCGAGGTAGTGGACTCCTGATGCCATGAACACCATCCTGGAAATGATATCAAATATTCATGTTTAATATTTTTATTATAATTTTTGCATTTGGGTATTTGAAAGGGTAGTCAATAACGTTACTTTTTATGAATTGTCAAAACGTAGAATTTGTGCGTGATTTGTATGAAATGTATCGTCACAGATTTTTAGAATCTAATGGTATACTTATTCGCATTAATGGAAGTTTTTAAGCAGAGCGGTCTTTTTTCTATGTGATTTCATACTTTATTTCTGACTGTGTCAAAAATAGTCAGTTACTTAAAAAATTAAGGACAAAGTCTTGAAAACGTTTGCCTACAGTTAATCTGATTAAGGGCCTATGCACACCACGTTTTTTAAACGCGCCGTCGACGCGCGTTTGTAGCGATACAGACGCGATACGCACGCAAGTCAGACGCAGCCTGTAGACCTTTGCACACCTGACGCGCGTGTGTCGCTACACACGCGCGTCTGATCTGTATCGCTACACACGCGCGTCTGTATCGCTACACACGCGCGTCTGTATCACTACACACGCGCGTTTGCATCGCGTCTGTATCGCTACACAAGCGCGTCAGGTGTGCAAAGGTCTACAGGCTGCGTCTGACTATACAGACGAGATGCAAACGCGCGTGTGTAGCGATGCAGACGCGATGCAAACGAAGTTATGAAGTTTTCTGTGTCGAAAGGCTCCATTTTTTTGTTCAAAAGACGTGCGGTGCATCAAATCGCTTGATTGCTACTAGCGTAGATTCACACTTCCCTTTCCCTCGTTGCGGGGGAAACCCCGTCCGTAGGATAAGCGCGCGCGCTAGCGCTCGTATCGGTGTCGCGCGTTTGAATCGATACAGACGCGCCGGTGCCGCGCGTTTGTATCGATACAAACGACAACAAACTGCTCTGCAGGATAAAAACGCGCCGGCAACACGCGTTTTGGGAACGCGCGTCGCCGGCGCGTTTAAAAAACGTGGTGTGCATAGGCCCTAAGACGTCATTGACCTGTCACAGAAATCGGCCCTGTATGAGTATATTGAGGGCCAATCTTAACTGTGTATACATATTAATTCGACTTCGACGACATGGTTGGCGCAGTGGTTGAGCAATTGACTGCTGCGCAGCATGTCGCGGGTTCGATTCCCGCACGGAACAAATATTTGTACGACTTGCAAGTATTTGTTACGGGTCTGGGTGTTTTTCTATCTATAATATGTATGTATTTCAAAAAAAAATGTATATAAGTAGTTTATCAGCCATCTCGTTACCATAACACAAGCATTAGGTTGCTTAGCTTGGGACGATATGGCGTTGTGTGAAATGTCCAAGGATATTATTATTATTAATATTCATAGTTTAATTAACTTCGACGGTAGGTTCTAGTTATATACCGCTACATTTGTTAGAAAACAAAGTTGACCTCGTCAGGCTCTAAATACGTATTTGGTTGGTAATCTTAACAAATATAACTGCACGATTTCATTTGCATAGCCAATTCGGTGCTCAAGGAACCATAACTTAACAAAGGCACACAAGACTTACTTTGACGAAGAAATAACAGCTGCCTTCGGCAATCCAGTAGTTCCAGAGGTGTAGATGTATAGCAGCTTTCCAATAAAACCTTCTCCGTCTGATTGTGTCCAGGGAGCTGGGTTGGTGCTCTCCAACATTGAAGTGAAGTCGTCTTCAGATGTCACTGGTTTCACGGCGTTGGGAGAAGTATTAAGGGGGCGACGGACGAACTTGAAGAGCTTGATGGCCGAATTTAGTTCTATTGAAATGTCCTGGAATGCTAAAATGGAGAAAGGTTTTGTTAATTGTTGTTAATTCTTTAAAAATGATATCCTAATTTAGCATCTGCTTTGTTCCATTTAGCTGCATATAAATTTACTATTACGTGTTTAGTAGTATTTTATGAATAAAATATGTAAGACAACACTATCAGAATATGAAGTAATGATATAACCAGTTCTACTAGTAACACAAATATGAATAAAAATGTCTCTAAAGAATGATCTATAGATATGCATACGGGTTTCAGAATCGAGACCACGTAAAGATCAAGCCATTGAATGGATAATAGAGACTGAGGATCTAGTTCAAAGGCATTCAAATAGAGAGAATCTGCAGAATCTTTTGATCCTTACATGACCTGACCAAGACGGTGTCTGGACCCTCGTACGCCAAGCCTCCAAGGGTCCGGGATTCCAGGGTACCGAGAAATGTCAAAAGACTCGAAAAAATAACAATATTAGCCTGGATTATCCCACTGCATGGCAAAGGCTTCCCTTTCCTTATTCCACTCAACTCGATCCTGAGCCAATCACTCCTATGAGCGTCAAGTTCGTCCCTACATCTACGCCTGGAACTTTTTCCAGAACCCATGATGTGGTGGTTTTAGTACACAATGCATCTGACATGCGGTAAAGGTGTCCGGCCCAAACTCCAAGGATCCTAGTCTTAATAAGATTAGAATCCTGAAAGTACGAACGTATGTAAGTTTAGCTTTTTTTTGCAAAAACCATCTTAAAAAAATAAAACCGCTTGTGTATTATTGGACTTTACACGTATAAAATAATACTAATGAAGATAAACTAACCAGTTTCGAACTCGTCGCTGTAGATGACAACATCACACTTGGCGATGTTGATGGAATGGAGCAACGTGTTGCCCGTCTGGTTGGTGTTGATGAGCGAGCACACAGCGCCAATCCTCGTGGCTCCCAGCCAGATGGAGGGCATCTCAGGACAGTTGCCGATCATGACTGCAACCACATCTCCACGTTTGATGCCTTTAGATTTAAGGACTGCTGATGTTCGTAAGCTGTATTCTTCCACCTGAAAAAGATAGGTATTATGGTTTTTCAGACTGTATAGAAGTCATGGATTATCTCTAAGTCTTCAAGCTGCAGATGTAGAAGTAGTTGTTTCAGACAGCAATAAAATATGATCCAATTAGAATTATACTTCCAGGTTTCACATAGACAGCTAGGGAAGTTAAGACTGATGATGGTAGTTAACTTTTCATTCAACCTGACCTTGGTGACTCTCTACTGGTAAGATACAAGGTCTTAAAGATTCTATACAAAAGGTGATGGCCTCTTTTCGCCGGAAACCTCAATAAAAAAAAAACAAATGGCGTGTGAAACTTCAGGTAAGTAACCTGCTTGCTCCCATTCTGATTGGGATCAAATGAAAGTGATAATTGCGCTTTTAAAAGGCGCCTGCTAGTTATTACTTTCCGGCGGAAGTTATTAAACTGTCAAATGACGGACATTGATGTAAAAATAAATATTACAGTCTGTCCTCAATCACGCCACGCAAGCAGCAGTGTTTTTGAATCACATTAACACGTTAGCTGCGGCACCAATTTTTGCAAACTTTCCGTTCCTGCGGCACGAGGTTTTATCGGCCCGCACCGTGACCAGACGTTAGGGCGACACGCGGTCTATTAGACCCCACCTCCTTTAACAGGCTAAAATCCATTTTCTGGCGCGAAATCAAAGATAAATGAAAAATTTGGTCCTTATCGATATAGACAGTGAATTGATGAACCCTAATCTACCGTCGCCCCGGGATCTGATAACTAGTTTAAGAATTATTGGCAAAACAAAGTATGGGATCTTATACACCTCGTAACGCACTGAAATAGGGTAAATTTTCGCTAAGATTAGTGATGGGAAAAATAATATCGACGCAACGACGTTTATCTATTTTTGTGTGAAAATCTTAATGCGGTTCACAGAATAGAAAAAAAAGAAAACCAGAAGTAGAAAAGAAACTATCCTATGTATTCTGCCACGGGCTTTAAAAATACACTTATTAGAACTTGAATTAACATAAAAATATCAGTAAATAATATACTTTTTTATAAAAAATCGCAATCGTTCTGTTTCTGGGTTTTTTTTTTAATTAACTTCTTCCGACATCGTTTAGACATGTTCGGCGATGTAAAAGGACGTGCTCTCCAATCGACGTGATGCACAACACTAGTCGCGGGAAGCTCGCGTTGGGTGCGGTACGAGGTCCGGGAGGATATGGGACGTTTTAGCCTCGTTCCGCACTGCATTAAAATTATATTAATTCAGTGCGGTACGAGGCCTAAGACATCCGGTACCAAGGTAGGTATACCATCGAGTCCGGGACCATTAGCGCGTCTCAAATATACATTTATCTCTTTTCTATACTGGACCAAACCAAAGCTATGCCCTTCGCACGACAGATGTTCACGTTTTTCCTTGCCGCACCACAAGGAAGTTGCATGTGGGTGGGGTGATTTAGGCCTCGTATCGCACTTAACGTGTTAAGGTGAAAGTATGTATTTACAGAACTGTAATCATTAAAAGCACCCTAATGAATTACTTTTTTTTAAATAATTACATTTAAGGGCAATTTTAACTTGGAGAGTTGTATTGATATTTCTAATGATAATGGCCTATACCTGACACTGACCAGCAAATTGCAAAAACATATGAAAATTCGAATTAAGAGACTACCCTGGCAATTCCTCTTTAACATATATTCGTTTTTTTTATTTCTTACTAGCTGCTGCGGCTTCGCCCGCGTGGCTCTTTATTATTTTATAAAATTAAATTTATTTCACTTAGTTACTCCATATACCATCATCTATCGGTCAATTAAACTCCCGCCAAAATCGGTTCAGCCGTTTGGCAGATTAGCCGGAACAAACAGACAGACAAATTTTTAAATAGATTTTTTGTTTTACGTAAGTATACCATATATACTTTCCCATGCATTAAATAATTATGCTGTTATATTGTAATTACAAACAGTCACTTCAATTTTATTTATTTGTATGATTCGATCGTGTGTAGCTGACTACATAACACTCTGCATTCCTGAAAGTTCGTTATACCTAGCTGTTGAATCTTCTAAAATTGATTTTTTTTTAAACAAGAATTTATTAAGTCTTTCAAATTTACATAACAAGAAGATATTATGGTGCCGACCATCATTAATATTATAGCAGTATTAACACACAGTGGGAAAGAGATGGAGCTATACGAAGTAAAGTTACAATTATATTGCTTTAATCATTAATGGATGGTGGAAAATAGGCGTGTGATATAGCTAGAAAAAACACGTTGTTGAGTACCTACCTAAAGAACTAGGGTACTATAATTTGGTTAAATTGTTACAATTAAACAATATACATAGTTAGGTACTGTTGGTTCTGGAAAGTTACCCAGATGAAATTAATAATAGGTACATAATTTATTTAAAAATTTTAAAGTGAGCCTAATAGTCCTTATAACATCAGCTATCGGTCAGTTAAAGTCCCGTCTATATCGGTCCAGCCGCTTGGGAGATTAGCCGGAACAAACAGACACATTTTTTTTTTAATAATTCTTAATTCTTTTTTTAAATAAACTTTTTAGTTAATTTACAGGTACCGTCGCCAACACGGACTGAGAACCGCTTTTCGACCTCATTATAAACATAGGTCGTTAAGTGGCTCACCAAGGGTCCACGATGCTATGGTTGGTACCTACACGAAGAACAATGATTGTCTAAGATACATCTATTATATAGCCGCTAAATCGAACATAGACCGCAAAGTATTGAACATTGTCGTCCATTACATTGCATTAAGTGCATAGTTTTTCACATAACCGTTTGTCACACCAACACGCTAACAAGAGTTGCTGACACACTTGTGAAAACTTCCTGCAGAATATGAGTATGTAGTTTCATAATGTATGACCTCTTTATGACTCGTCAAGTCAGAAACAAAAGTCGATTATTATAACAGATGAGTTTTTAAATCCATATCCATACTCCATTCTAAGCAGGTCAATCAAACTGCCTAGTCACCAACTATGTTGTTGTTGGCTTCCAGTTTAACTGGATGTAGCTAAATACCAGTATTTTACATGGAGCCACTGCCTATTTGAACTCCACAACCCAGTCAGTAACTGGGTAATACGATATCCCTTGGTAAGACTGGCTGTCAGACTTTCGGGCTTCTGACTACCCGTAACGACTGTCAAAGATCCACGACATGACATTCTAAGTAGACTATTCTAAATGCGAAAGTAACATACAGAACATACCACTACGAATAAAAAGTATTCTATGTGCTATTCCAGACTATAATGTATCTCTGTACCAACATTCAGATCCGTTCAGTAATTTTTACGTTAACTAAATTAGCTAGTGAAACCCCGCAGACATGATGGTATCGATCTCTTAACAATTTAGATTATTTTAGATGAAAATAGTAAGCTAAAATAACAGTATGAACATTATATTATCAAATACTTTCATTTGCCGACCGTACCTGTACCGTAGGATACAATTATGAAGTAGGTACCTACGTTGAAAGGAGCCTCCCTGAGCGGCGTAAACGTAAATCGTACTACGATCCAAATCGCCCGGCGGACCCTGGACAACTAGCACTCGGTAACGCACAATTGTAAAGTGAAATAGGACAATCCTATCTTTATGGAGACTTCTTCAGGGAATAACATTGATTTAATTATGTTCCTTACTTGTTGGAACGTCCATGTTTCATCTTCGAACAGGAAGCAGGCCTTGTTAGGGTGTTTGATCACCAGCTGATGGAAGATGTCAGGTATGGTCCAGTTCTTCTTGGTGAAGTTCTTCGTGAGTCTCAAGATTTTGTTGTAGCAATACAGGGCACTGCAAAGGAAAATTGAACGTTTGACGAAGAAGACCACATTTTTTTTAGGTTTCTCGTGCCGAGTACGTCACTCCTAAAGCCGTAATATAATCAGCCTATAATGTTGCCACTGATAAGTTACAGGCATCTTCTGTGTGAGAGGGAGTGGGCCGAAGTTTACCAAGCGGGCCCGGAGCCCGTTCGTAGATAAAGCCGTAATAAAAATAATTAAAAGACAATTTGTTAAGTACCTACATACTTAATAAAATTCCAGTACTCTTAATCAAGCTGATAATATTATTACAATTCTAAGTGTTATTTTAAGTAGCAGCCCGGGGTCTGGATTTGTGCTCATGTTGTCATCAACGACAATAGGCTCGCTCCCTTATGCATGGGACTCAAGCTTAACTGGGCAAATGTGAAAATAGTGAAATAATTAATATTGTAGCCTGGCAGGACTCGACGTTAAGAAAGAAGAGAAGATTTTTTGTCTAGTCTCTCAATTTGAACTAATTAAACCTGCCAGTTTAATTATTAGAAATAACAGGTAGTTTTTTTATTAATAACGATCCGTTATTATGATACCGGATCGTATAATTTAAACAAGCAGTTGGTTTAAAAAACTTGATAATTAGGTATGTATATGATGGACTTTACGTTGTCCCCATTCTTACATTTTCTTGTCAGTTGGACAGTTGACTGTCGAGTCGTTCCTTATTGTTCACGACCATTTTTTTATTATAGGAAAATATACAGCTTTTCATTAGTGAAAGAATTTTCGGAATCGGGTTAGTAGTTCCGAAGATTTATTTATTTAAAACACCTTACCCCCTACATAGTTACAAACTTACTAACAAAGTTTACCTTTTTATAATATAATATTAATATAGATTTGTATTTCATAATGGCTTGTATCTTATTATTAAGTACTAGAAAAGGTTGTATTTTGATAAATAGAAGACATTTAGATGAAAGGATAAGACGCAACAGTACTATAGAGATCTTATTAATTAAAAGAGAATTAAATAGTTATGATAGTAGTGCACAACCATCTAAATAAATTCAATTATCTCTGACTAACCTAGGCCATAACCTGTATGTCAATGCCAAGTGCCAATAGACATAAATCATTCAAGTCATACAAACAAATAACAACAGCGAACAACAACAAAAAAAAAATTTATAAACACTTACGAGAAATCTCTGGGAGCAGTTCTGATGGCGACATAGATCCATCTCCAGTAGAACGCTAGGAGGTACACGACACACAGGATAGCAAGCACCAGGAGACTCGCCTTCCAGTCTTGGAACACCCAGGTGACTGCACAAGCCCCGACCAGCACGCCAACCGCAAACGTCCTCATAGCGACCTTACTCCAAGGTATTCTTGAAGACGCCTTTACGTTTTAACTTCTCCCTTTTTCTAAGTCAGCGTCACCGTTCTTCAACTGAAAATAAAACAAGTGTGAACGACTTGCTTACTCGAATGAAAGGTAGTAACAAAATTAAAGTCGGTTTTATCGGATAAACAAAAATATTCATGACTGTACTATTGATAAAGAATAAGATAAGATTGTCAGGTTATCTGCAGATTATTGTAAGTGGACTTTGCAATGATTTCGGTGCTAATTATTGTTAAGATGAACTTTAAATTCGGTTCAAATCTTTTGACATCACATGACTTGGACAGTTAAAAAAATATGGATCTTGTACGTTGGTAATAAGGTACGCAATTGAACAGCAATACGTGATAATTTTGTATGCAGGAACACTCGTGACTTTACCTATTGAGAATACATTCGACATTTAAATTGAGTAGGTGCCTATGCATTTGCCGAGTTGTCACTTTTTGTCAGAATAATGAGGGCCCCCGAGACGGTCAAACGGTTTGATTCAAACACGTAAATTTTGGTTTGACTCAAACCATTTTGATCGTTTACATAGCTAGTTTGACCGTCTCGGGGGATCAAAATGGTTTGAGTCAAACCAAAATTTACGTGTTTGAATCAAACCGTTTGACCGTCTCGGGGCCCCTTTAGTCGCAGAGGAACAAATCATTAAAAAAACTCTTCTTTGCCACAACTTGGAAGTTATCTTAACAAAAACAAATTACTTATAAAAACTGTGGACAATTCACGACTTAATGGTACAGTCGCCAGCACATCAAGTTGCCACAAACTGTAAAATTTTCTCAATCAATTTTGAACTTTTACTGCAGCGGTTTAAGTTTAAAATAATTTGGAGAAATTTGAGAGTTTGGTATCCTGATATCTTGAAGCGCTGGCGACCGTACATTGTTAAATTGGCAGAATGACCCCTATGAATTACCTAAATATCTGATATTTTTGTAAGTTTTTGCCAAGATGCAGTTTTGTACAATAACAAAACCTTGAAAATTCTAAATAAGCTTAACCGCAACTAAAACCCCGCAACTATAATAACTTATCTTCCTAAATCCTACCTAATTACATACGTAATGCGTTATACAGTGTGTTCGGTTAAACGAGGGACATACGTTCAGGTTGTATAGTACTCATGAAAATCAACAACTTTGTCCATGAGACCAACTCTGAAATATGAAAAAAAATAACAGCTGTTCCACACATTTTGACGAATTATGCGCAACAGCTGTTTTTTTACGTGATTTGATTGAGGTATAGTTCCATAGTCAAAGTTGTTCATTTTCATGAGTATAGTACCCCTGAAAGTATGTCCCTCCTTTAACCTAACACACTGTATACAATAATTTAAATACCTTCCAAAGAAGTCCGGTTAAAAACCCAACCACGAAAACCACTTTAGGATTACAGGTATTAAGGTATCACCTTTTTCTTATTCTCTACATGATTATTACAATGTTGTTCAATTCGATTCTTTAACATCACCGTCAGAGTCTATTGAACATTGCCATTCAAATCAGGAATAATTTGTTGAATATAATTAAATCATCAATCGTTATCATCTTTCCCAACTATGTTAGGGTCAGCTTCCAGCTAACCGGATGCAGCTGAATACCAGTATTTTACATGGAGCGACTGCCTATCTTCCTCCACAACCCGGTAACGTGGTAACATGATATCTTGTAATATAGACTGCTTGTACGACTTTCGGGCTTCGGACGAGCCGTAACAACTGTCCAAGTTCCACTAATGACAGCCGGCACCAACGGTTTAACGTGCTTTGAGGCACGGGGGAGTCTCGGTATGTAAAGATGATAACCCATCCACGGACCAACCTCGGCAAACGTAGCTTAACCTGATCGATCGACTCGTGCTGCTGTTATTACTTAGCCACTATTCCCTCTAGCCACAAGTCCCTGTATCGATACTATATTTAAATGCGTAAGTAAGTAACTTTGTCGGTCTTATGAAATTGCACGTGCCCACGTGGTCCACCTGGGTTACGAAGATAGACATAAGATACGGTCGGTCTGATAACTTCTGACCTCAGAATGTTCCCGGGTGTGACGTGACAATTACCGAACTCTTCGCCGGCGAAGCCGCGGATATCTAGTTAAATATAAGCCTATAATGGCCTACATGTTATACCAGTTGCCTGCTGCTCCGCTCGCGTCAATGTTGAACATTTTTCATACAAAGCACTCCCTATTTTAATCCTTTACGAGAGGAGTTTCCTAAAATCTTTTCTTAGCCGACGTCTCCTACTCATAATCTACCTATAAGCCAAATTTCATCTTTGTGAAAAAGAAGTAACATTTAAAGATATCTCTATATTAGTAATACAAGGTATTTAATAATTTTGTGAAAATTTAGATGGTATGTAAAAGTAGCAGAGATAATCAACTTTTCATGCTGACCGTGCCTGTTCATAAACTGTTTGAATGACATGTGTCATTTATTTAATTTATTACATCTTTTGTTGAGAAACGACAGTATTGCCTGTTGCACAGAGTTGCACATTGTATACCTACTTAAATGGAAAATGTTTTATAAAAACTAGCTTTATATTTCTGTTTGGTTCTTGACTCCATACACAAATCGAAATCAAAACTATTTGCAACGCAATCGCGTTTGCGTTGACGACCACTAGACAGACTAACGAACGGGTCCAAATTCAAATGCAAATATTTTTTTCTCACATACAAAATATACTAAGGTAATATAACGACAATAATTTAAATAACACAAAAATAAACTGATTTACACTTTTATTCGGGCAGAGCTTCCCCTTGCAATTATTATTATAAAACTAAACAATCAAAATCGTCGCTCCTCGCTTTTATACACTGGCTGGCTGGCGGTTACTTCACTTTCCCGGCTCGAAATTTGGCGGGACAAGGCGCGTAATGGGGAAGTGACGTAACGGCTAGGTTTGGCGGGCTTGACAGCCGGCTCAACGGCTCGCTAGCGACATCTGGCGTTACACTCGGCCATCCTGTAACAATTGCTCCCGCAATGGGAACAACAAAACTGTGATTACAAGTCAGCTCACAAATAAGTTTCATAACGGGGAAATGAACTTGGGTCTAGCTCTCGAGAAGATCCACGAGATCTTCGGTTTCTAATTGTTCATCCACACTACTGGCGCTATCAGACATGGAAGCAACGCTACGATATGGTCGTAATGAATCAGCGGATACTAGGCCTGTAAACTTCTTGTATATTAAGGCCTTTTATACTTCTTAGCTTATACCTATCATTACCTAACTCCTTAATTATAACATATGGGCCAGAATATAGATCATCTAACTTAGAATTAACCTTATTGCCACTAGTAGTCGGCGCCAAAGTACGTAGTCGCCTTTCTTGTAAATCGTACTATTTTTACGCCTTTTATCGAAGTTACGTTTCATTTTCTTGCTTGCTATTCTAATTCGCTTAGTAGCCCTATCGCGTCTAGTTTGTACTGGCTCAGAAACCCTATCAGGGATGGAGACATCACATACTGATCTACCTACACGGGCAAACATTAAATCGTATGGTTTATACCCTGTTGTATCGTTAACAGTATTATTTATACCCCATTTTACATTTGGTACACTATTGTCCCAATTATGAGAGGCCTCGCTAGGTTCCGTGGCTCTCAATGCATCGAGAATTGTGCGATTAGTGCGTTCTACCTGCCCATTAGACCTAGGACATGCAATAGCTGTTAACGTGTGTTTAAACTGTTTTTCTGTTGCAAACTTCTTAAAATATCTACTCGTAAAGGCCCTACCATGATCGACAACTACGTGATCTGGGCAACCGAATAAACTGAATATTTGTTTTAAAACTCGAATCGTCTCTACAGAATTGACAGTACGCGTAGGCTCAGAAACAACAAATTTAGAAAAAGCATCTGTCAATACTAACATGTACTGGTACCCCTTTTTAGTTTTGCTAAAGGGGCCCAAATGATCTAATTGTACCATTTTCATTGGTTCAGTAGGTTTAGGGATTGGATGTAATTTGCATTCTTTCTTACCGTATTCTCCTTTACCGTACGCACAATGTAAACATGACGTCACATATTTCCGTATAAATCGGGACATTTTTGGGAACCAGAAATAATTTTTTATAAGTTCTGAGCACCGTTTTAACCCTACATGGTCAATCTCGTCATGATGCATTTGTAATATTTTCCATCGCGCGAAGTTTGGCACTACTAATCGGGTACCGTAAAGAGTTTTACGATATAGCCTACCGTCAACAATTAGATAATTATTCACTATATCACTATCTGTGCACCCACTTTGCAGTAAATCAATAATGCGTTTCGATTTTTCATCTTGACATTGCACTGTACTGAACCAATCGTTTACTTCTAAACGGTACACGTTAACGGCATCTATCGGATTCCTACTTAAAGCGTCTATATGTTTCATACGCTCACCCGATCTGTAGTATATAGTAATATCATAATCTTGAATTAATAGCCACCAGCGGGCAATGCGCGGAATGAGATCACGTTTAGTCATTGTATCGCGAACTGCAGTACAATCAGTAATTATACGGACATTTTTACCTAATACATATATACGAAACCTACGAAACGATTCCACCACTGCAAGAGTCTCGAGCTCATAGCTGTGATAAACTCTTTCTTCCCGACTGGTAACGCGACTAAAATACAAGACAGGGCGCAAACTACCGTCAATCTGTTTTTGCAAAAGAATACCTGCAATACCCAACTTGCATGCATCCGTGTGAATTTCTGTTGGCAAACTAAGATCGTATATTGCTAATACCGGCTTATCACATAATTTATTTTTTAAATTGTAAAGCTAGATTTTTGCGACTCGCCCCATACCCACATCAATTTTTTTTTTTTGTTAGTTCGGTAAGTGAACGAGCTATTATTGCAAAGTTATGAATGAACTTTCTAAAATAACTACATAGTCCTATAAACTGACGCACTTCATGTACAATTCTCGGCACGGGAAATTGAGACACAGCTGCCAACTTAAATTCACCCGGTTGAATGCCATCACTTGATATTTCATAACCTAAATAAGAGATCCTATTTTGTAAAAATGAACATTTGCTCATATTTAATTTTAAATTCTGCGTTTGTAATTATTCAAGAACTTTATTTAATAAGTCTAAACCTGTTTGCACAACGACTGACAGTAGTAAAAGGTCATCCAGGAATGCTAATACCTCTGATGACTGTTTGATGACATTATTGGGGTTATTATTTACATTATTTACTTTAGAATTTTCTAAGGTATCTACGACCTTGTTTATTAACCTTTTGACCGCCACAGTCGTGTATAGACGACAAACCAAAATGTGCCCAGCACGCCACGGTCGCGACTGGGTGACAGAATTGTAAACGTAAATAATTAATAATAATAATAATAATTTCGACCTCACTACTATTTTGTAGGTATTAAAGGATGAATTCGGAGCTTGGCGCTGAGGGCACGCTTTTTCATTTTTGACGTGGCGGTCAAAAGGTTAAACGCATAAACACTGAGGGAGCGTTAGCGAGACCGAAAGGAACCCTATTGTATTCATAATGGCCTTGCGGCGTGACAAAGGCCTTTTTGTGTGTATCTTCAGGATGGATGCTCAGTTGATGATAGCCTTGTGCTAAATCAAGACTAGTGAAGTAGTTCTTGCCAGACAATTTAGAAATTTGCTCGTCGATATTGGGTAATGGATATCTATCGCGGATAGTTAACGAATTTAGTGCACGGTAATAGACACATAGACGACTATCTCCATTCTTTTTCTTAACCAAAACAATGGGGGACGCATAATCCGATTCGGATTCTTTTATAATGCCTGCTTCTAATTTTGACTCTAACAATCTCTTGTTCGTGATGTGCTAATCTATAAGGCCTACGGTGTACCGGTTCATTATTGGATAATCTTATGCGCATTTGAACTAAATCCGTACATCCTAACTCCTTAGTACAGCTAGCGAAACAGTTACTATACCGAGATAATAAATTAATTAATTGATTTTGATCAGATTTGCTTATCGGGCCTATCCTAATTTTGTGCAAGTCCACTCCACCAATAGCATAATTATTGACACACGAGACACTCAATTGTAAAACACATTTGGCTAATGGCATTTTGCAAATATTGGCATTTTGACTAACCTGGTTAATTATGCATGTTTCCTGGCAGCTCTCAGCGCGAAGTAGAAGGGTTCCCTCCTTCCATGTGATGTCCTTGGCTCCGCTGTTGATGACTTTGAGGTAGCCTTCATTTCCTTAGGTAGAAGCGTTGCTGGCAGGGAGAAGGATACTTCTTGGAATTCGAAGTGTCTTGTAGGTGTTCTTTTCGACGAATGAGGGTAGGCGCTTCGTATTCCAGATCGTTGAATGCTTTTTCAACTTCTTGTGCTAAGAGACTCTTCAATATTTTCTTAGCGGGTGGTGTGCATCGGCCGTCTTCGTTTAAATTTTCAGACGTCTGGCTTACCGACGCAGTATCTTCGTCCTCCCGACAAGGCGACCGTCGACGTTTATGTGTAACCGAGCGTCGTTTTATCGTGGGTTTTTTTTTTGTATCCCACTTCTGAGTATAACGACAATAATTTAAATAACACAAAAATAAACTGATTTACACTTTTATTCGGGCAGAGCTTCCCCTTGCAATTATGATTATAAAACAAAACAATCAAAATCGTCGCTCCTCGCTTTTATACACTGGCTGGCTGGCGGTTACTTCACTTTCCCGGCTCGAAATTTGGCGGGACAAGGCGCGTAATGGGGAAGTGACGTAACGGCTAGGCTTGGCGGGCTTGACAGCCGGCTTTTTTTTTATGTTTGTTCGCGCATAACTCCGTTGCTTGCCAACCGATTTGAAAAATTCTTTTTTTGATGGAAAGGGTATACTTCCCAAATGCTCCATAAAAATTTTATCGAAATCGGATAAGCGGTTTTTGAAAAATCAACAAAAATCAAAAAAAATCCTACTTAATATATGAGGATGATGTTCTAATAACTTCCTGTCACTGTAATTTACATACCAGGTAGTGGTATTAAAATTTGGGGGGGGGAGGGATTGTGTAGGTACCACAACTAAAAAGTGAAAAATAAAAACTTTTTTACAAAAAATAAAACTGACTTCCAAAACAAACACTACAAAGTGAAAAATTATTTTGATTTCGGAAGTCTGTGGCAAAAAATGAAAATACAAAACCGAAGACACCGACTTCCGAAATAAAAAATTATTTTTCACTTTGTAGTGTTTGTTTTGGAAGTCGGTTTTATTTTTTGTAAAAAAGTTTTTTATTAAGTCATTTTAACGTGCCAACTTACCTAGTTTCTTTCGTTGCCAGAAATACACAGAAACACTAAATAAAATGTGTTGTAGTAGGTATTTATTGAAATAAATTATAATCGAACAGAGTTTCGGCTTAGGCTAGGTTCTAGATCAGAATAATCCTACCAAAATGAGCTCCGTGACCTATTTATAAGTTTACCCCCCACTCTAAATCGAAGAGGGGATCGCCGCTCGGTAACGCCCATCGCGTTAAGTTGACAAGCGCACGTGACGTGCTAGTCAATTGACTTTCTCTTTGCTGTGGCTGCCGTGGCGTACTTGGTTGTCATGGCTATGGCTTTGGCTGAGGCTGTGGCTGTGGCTTTGGCTGAACCAAGACGACACGGCATTGACGGCATGGCATGGCTTTGGCATGGCTGGCAATCGGGTGACCGTTACAGTCGGCCATCCTGAAACAATTGCTCCCGCAATGGGAAAAGGGAACACAATTAGCTTTCCAGTAAATCAATTAGGTCCTCTGTCTCTAACTGCTCATCAGAGCTGCTATCACTGTCAGATACAGGATACACTTTGATAGGGTCGCAAGGAGTCGGCAGATACTAAACCTATGAAGTTCTTATATCCTCTCAAACCTTTTATACTCCTGATCCTGTATCTGTCCTTACCAACAACTTTTGTGACAATGTACGGCCCTGAATAGAGATCATCTAGTTTAGTACTGACTTTAGCCGCGCTACTTGTAGGTGATTTAGTACTTTGGAAACGCCTGTTTCCAAAGTACTAAATCACCTTTCTTATATGTGTGACATGGCTTACGACGCTTATCAAAATGGTGTTTCATTTTAGCGCTAGCTTTTTCAATGCGCTGCCTAGCCTTGGTGCGTTTCACGTGAGACGATTCGACTACGCGCCCCGGAATAGAAACATCGCCTACTACTCCGTGAAAACATCAAGTCGTAAGGTTTATATCCGGTTGTGTCGTTTAAAGTGTTGTTTATACCCCAGATTACGTCAGGTAAATTATTAGACCAATTGTTCGCGGCTTCACTAGGGTCGGTAGCTCGTAACGCGTTCAAAATGGTTCTGTTGGTACGTTCAACTTGGCCGTTAGCTCGAGGACAAGCTATAGCAGTTAAAGTATGCTTGAACTGTTTGTCTGTAGCAAACTTCTTAAAATATCTACTAGTAAAAGCTTTTCCGTGATCCGACACTACTCTATCCGGGTATCCAAACAAAGCGAAAATTCGTTTTAATAACCTGACCGTCTCGATTGAGTTTACTGTCCGAGTTGGTTCCGCAATTACAAACTTTGTAAATGAATCGGTTATCACTAGCATGTACCCATAGCCTTTCTTCGTCTTACAGAACGGTCCTAAGTTATCTACATGTACTGTTCTGAACGGTTCAGTTGGTTTGGGAATAGGATGCAACATACCCTCCTTTTTCCCGTGCTCCCCTTTTCCGTAAGCGCAATGTAAACACGCCGCAACATATTTCCGAATAAACCGCGTCATTTTTGGAAACCAGTAGTCATTTTTAATAAGCTCGATGCAGCGCTTGAACCCTACATGGCCTATTTCATTATGGTGCATTTGAACAATTTTCCACCTAGCTGGTCCCGGCACTACAAGACGATTACCGCATAGAGTTTTCCGGTATAACCTATCATCTATCAGTACGAAATCCTTTGTTAAGTCGCGCTCTGCTGAACCAGATTTTAATCGATCAATTATGTTTTTGACTTTGTCATCTTGATACTGAACTGTAAAGAACCAATCAGATACTTCTAGGCGATTAACATTACGCGCGTCAACAGGATTTCGACTAAGTGCATCGACATGTCTCATGCGTTCACCCGGCCGGTATTCTACACTTATATCGTAATCTTGAATCATCAACCACCATCTGGCTATCCGCGGAATAATGTCAAGTTTTGTCAAAGTGGAACGCACCGCGGTACAATCCGTAACAATTTTTACATGTTTTCCAATTACATAAACACGGAATTTTTTCAAAGATTCTACAACCGCTAGTGTTTCGAGTTCGTAGCTGTGATATACGCTTTCTTGTTTAGAAGTTACACGACTGAAATACATTACCGGTCTTAAAGTATCATCAATTTGTTTTTGAAATAATATACCCGCTATGCCTAACTTACAAGCGTCCGTATGTATTTCTATTTCTAGCTTGGGATCATATATCGCTAACACCGGTTTGGAGCACAAACACTTTTTTAATTCGTTAAAACTCTCTGATTGTTCACTACCCCAATCCCATGCAACGTTTTTATTTGTTAAATTGGTTAAGGCACGAGCAATTTGAGCAAATTTATGAATAAACTTACGGATATAGCTACATAACCCGATAAACTATCGAACTTCGTGTACATTTTTGGGCACCGGAAACTGTGACACGGCGGTTAATTTTGACTCTGCCGGTTGCACACCACTTTCGGAAATATCATGTCCTAAATACGTTACTCGAGTTTCTAAAAACGTACACTTTTTCATATTTAATTTCAGATTCTCGGTTTCGAATTTATTTAACACAACCTCTAACATGTCAAGACTCAAGAGAGAGAAATGCTAAAATCTCGCAAGAATCGCTACTACCGCCATTTTGGGAAAAATGGATGGAGTTTACTATTTTGTTTATTAAACGCATGAAAACTGACGGAGAATTAGTTAAACCGAATGGAACACGGACATATTCAAATTGACCGGCCTGACAAATAAATGCACTTTTATGAGTGTCTTCGGGTTTTAGCGCCAATTGATGGTAACCTTGAGACATATCTAAGCTGCACGTGAAATATTTTTTACCGGCTAACTTAGAAATATGATCTTCAATATTAGGTAACGGATATCTGTCTTTAACGGTTATGGCGTTAAGTGGGCGATAATTTTTCTTTTTATAAAATTATTATTATTTTTTCCTTTTTATAAAATTCAAAAGTGTTACAAACCTCCTTGAAGGACCAGACTTCATCTTGAAACAAGAAACATGGCTTATCTGGATGCCTTTTCACAACATTGTGGAATACATCTGGTAAAGTCAGGATTTTGCTGCTGAACTTCCTTGTTATCAAAAGGATCTTTGCATATGATAATAAGGCTCTAAAATGATAAAATACATTATAGTTAATACTCAAATAAACAATGATGATGTTGACATAAAAACTTTTTAATGAAGTTGTTTCTTGAAAAAAAGACACAAACCAAAGTGTAATTGTATGAAATTGAAATTTAGTGATTGATTTAGTATATTTATGTAATGATTAACGCAATCAAATAACAAATGTAATACGATGACGTGCCAGTTTAAAACCCTTACCTGAGATCTCTTGGAGCAGTCCTAAGTGCGATATAACACCAGTGTGTATGAAATGCAACGAGGTAAACAAGACCAAGAGTTATAACAGCCACAAACATAAAAAGGAACCCTTGGGAGAGCCAAACGGCGGCACAGGCAGCCGCAATAGCGGCCAACACGAGCACCATCACGACCGCCTTTCGCAACGAAACGCGTCTAACTGCTGAACGGCGACCCACCGTGGCTGTGGCGCGCTGTGCGCCCGTTGACTAGCTTTGATTCATTCACTCGCACTATTTGCGAGAACCTCTCTAAAGGCAAGCAAGTAACAGGAGCAATTTATTGTTAGCTAAACTGTTTACAGCCACATGACAATAACTGTAATATTGTAGGTATGTATGGTTCTTACACTATTCGGTTGTAAACGAGTTTCTTAGGCTTAGCCGTTATTAATAATTCTTACAAAAATTGATTTAGAATTAATTGAAAGCTGATTTTTTTCTCGTCAACGATCGGCTCAAGTAAATAATTATGATAAATAATGAGAACATCAAATTTGAACGCGCAATGTACAATGCAATGAACCAAGTTTAGTCGATAATAAACGCCTGTCAGTGTCAATTTTTAATGTCAGTGTCACTGTCTCACAGAGTACTTTTATATCTGTCTCCTTCAAATCATAGGACATTGACAATTGCGTTTTGTTAGTATACAGTCAATTAATCTGCTGATTACTCTCTCAATCAATCTATCAATCTTTCGGTCCCTACCCCATTTCACTTTGGGTTGGCCCAACACGTTTTCTTCGTTCACAACTGTCACGCTATCATTCCTCACACAATCTATCTCTTTTCTCCGTATTTCTAATCATCACTTTTTACTCACATGCATGTCCTTCCTCCTAATCACATGCTCATGCAATGCCAAACGATTTTTATTCACTGGCGCCACTTTCAAACTTTCCCCGTTTAAACTCATTTCAGATGTTATCCATTTTCGCCACTATACGTATAGGTCTTAGAGCATTTAACCTGCTCTAAGGTTTAGGTACGTCTCAACATTCTCATGACCGCTGAATCCAATCTTGTTTCTTCTCTCTTCTCACGGAATTATAGATTTTCCCCATAGAACTTTTTTTTTTTCTGTTAGTCGCAAGCTGTTTCTGTGACCTGTCACCATTTCATCCATCCTGAGTTGATTCGGCGCGTTACTTTTCGGTTTACTTCGCCATCTCCTTTTCGACAAGCGACGCGAGGTACAGGTCTCCCAAAGTGATAATGCGCATCAGTATACTATAGTAGTCCTTGATGCGCTTAGAAATTTTCGCCACTGTTCGGCAACGGTCGTATTCCCCGAGCGTCGGAAGACGATATGTATATAGAGTGGTTATGTGCATTTTCTTCATGCATAATTTAGTAGAATTATGTGTTTTGTCCTACAAGAGATAAATATTGATTTATCAGTAACGAAATTTGATTCAATAATTCCACATAAGTAAATGGCGAGCTATAATTTATGTAAGCCTAAATCTGATTTTTAAAATGTTTTTTCTAGTACTAATATGTATTTTACGTAGGTATTTTTAATTTTTAAATATTGAAAAAACGTGAAAAATTTTAGTATATTTACATATTTTACAAAATTAACTATTTGAATTTGAATAAGATAATTAAATAAATAATTTTGTTTTCAAAGTTGAAATTTAATTCACCTTTGAAAACAAAACCAAGAAGGGTGTGTAATAGCAGCTCTATTATAATTCCAGACAGAGAGAACACGTGCAGTCACCACCAATATAACAAGACGACTGACGGACCTTTGACTGACCGCCGACCGCCAGAATTGTTTTCGATTATGTACACATGATATTGACTCCTATTTCTTTCGAACAAGGTGCAAAATGCAAGTGCATTGTTTAGGACTCGAACGATTCAATGATTGGGGTGTTTCCGGGAATAAGATAATTAGCGAAGATTTGCATGTGCATTATTAATTTGGGAGTACTGTACTTACCCATATAATTATAATGTCACGAGCTGTATAAATAAAGTAGAATAAATGAAAAAGAGATTGATTTAAAAACATTTTATTACTTACACCGTTTGACCATAAATAAATAGGTATTTAAAACATTGATAAGTAGGTACTTACACTAAGTACCTACAAGAACTTATAATAATTATGTACAGAGGCCAGCACATCAAGTTACCACAATCTGTCAATTTTCTTTGATAGTATTTCAACTTTATTGCAAAGACATAAGGTTCATTTTTAATTGAGAAAATCTGACAGTTACGGATAGCTTGATGTGCTGGCGTCTGTACATCATACATTTTATACAAAAAAAAACATATTTCTTAGATCTATATCTAATTTCACGGGTAATAAAAAAAGTCGTAAAAGTAAAGTACTTAAAAAAATATTTTTTATATTATTAATTTACTACAATAATTGAAACTATACTGTCATTTACATAATTATAATTGAGCTGATTTTTATGGACTAATTTTTCGCTTGATAAGCGTTGTGAGTGTTATCTACTTTTTGTTAGTAAAAATAAAAACTACGTAGACAAAAAATAAACTTACTTACTAATTAAAATAATGTAATGAACTGGACGCCTACTGAATAGGAATAGCAATAACTGCAGGTAGGTGTATACAATATGGTGATGACAATGCGACAATGTATAAAAACACTAACAACACTAATACATAGGAGTATTTTGGAAATATTAAACAAATCCTAACATCGAAATAAAAAAAGTGATTTTTCAAGCAAACTAAATACCAGTGACGGTTTGACTATGGGTTTTGCTAATCTTTGACTAGCTGTAGTGACTAAACTATTGGATATATTTGGTTGAATTTTGGTATGCCGGTTGGGGACGGTATTAGAGTTACACAGTCTAATTTATTGTCGTATTGTTGTCACCACCCTGTATAACTACCCATGCTAGACTAGCATTTAACAATGCAATGTTCTATAACAATGATACAATAAAAATAGGTACAAATACATATTAAATAACCTCAAACATCAAAGTAGGTAGGTAAGCTTCAAGGCAAAAAAGAATAAGAAATCAATATTAATATTACTTACAAAAATAAACCTACGAAGTAATTACTTGTCAAAAGTACTTGCACTTAACAGTATCACAAAATATTTGTTACACAATAAAGGCACATTAATAATATCTTCATGTAAAAGTTTATAATAATAATAATAATAATAATGATTTATTTGTCAGATCAGTACAATCCATATTATAGTTAGTAAGAACATAAACTACTTACAAACTAGTGTTAGTACATAATAATAATTTCAGTATTACATTCAAAAAACATGTCCGATATCAATACACATGTCAGAAATAATAATAATAATAATATGTCACAATAATAGTAATAATAACACACACAGTAACAACACAACGACACACTATTTCTGGGCACGGTTTGTAGGCAACACTTGGGTCCTCGTCCAGTGTTTTAATATGAGGCCATCAGTCCTATCCGCCACAGTCATCAAGAGACTGTTGGCGCTGCCCCGCACCCGCCACATCAGGGAAGCGACACGCTTACGTATGATTGCATAGAAGTCATCTATACGTGCCTCAGTGTCGCGGCAGCCTCAACAGTGCCCTATATGCGTTATTGTATTGGACTCGTAAGGCGCTGTAAGCCCTCTGCGTGTAGTCGACCCATAGGCTGCAAGTGTAAAAGGATTGGCAGTATGCCCTGAACAGAGTCACCTTAACGTCATTTGAACATTTTGCAAACCTACGGATCAACATATTGCTCCTGACTGACAGCGCCCTACGTTCCCTCTCCATGTCATTATTATCGGTCTGCGTAGCAGTGACCCAGTGCCCCAGATACTTGAAAGAAGTGACCCACTCTAGAGCGGTCCCTCCAAGTGTAATAGGTGGGACATCATAGCTTTTAGTGCCTGCATTGAACATCAGACACTCGCTCTTCTTTGCATTATATCTAAGGCCCTGGGCCTCCGCATATTGCTCACAAACCGATAACAGTTTCCTGAGGGCGCTGATCGATGGGGCCAGCAGCAACATGTCGTCGGCATAACTTATGTTGTTGACAAATGTTGAACAACCTACCATAGTGCTGCTGAGGTCACGAATCAGCCGATCCACATACAGACAGAAGAGCTTCGGTGAGGTCAGGCCACCCTGCCTCACCCCACACTCCAGCCCGTACGGATCGGATAGCGCGCCTGCCCACCTCACCGTATTGGTATGATGGCCGTACCAAAACTTAAATAACTCAATCAACTCATATAAATTAAAATCACAGTCTAATTTGTCCTGACGTAATTTGTTCGTACTCTTCATTTCCCAAAGGCACATACTTGCTTGTTTTTGGATCTAAGTAAAACACTTTATCTTTTACTAGCGACGGGTCGTAGCCTTCTTTCTGCAAATCCACTTTCCTCATTTTGAATGTTCCTGTGAACAAAATGGCTCATTAGTGACTTGTCTCTCAAAGATAATTGAGACAGACGGACGACAGGCACTCGAGTCACTTTGCTATACGGCACAGTCTCTTGCCAACAAATATGGCAACGAATCAAACTGTCTTGGAGTAGATAGGGCCTATTCGTGATTCAAGTTAATGATTGTTTTGAACTACGAAAATAGCTTAGGAGTAAGCCTTGTTCGGGGTCGATGTGGCATTACTTAGCGGAGCCTATACGTCCAACAGTGGACGATGATGAAAATGCCAGGAGAGTGCTGGGTTGAAAAAGAAGGAATAATATATAGGTAATAGGGCCTTAACTGGTGAGGATTCCTTGGATATAAAGAGCAATACTTATAAGTTGCTGATTTTTGGGCCAAATTCATTTAAAATATAAATAATTATATTTAAGTACTATGTTTGCCATCGACACGCTAAGAAGATTGCGTTTATCGAGGCTTTCAATACAAGACTCAAAACTTACCAGTCATGTCGACGCTACTCATGATCCTGATGAATATAGGCCTGGCATACTTGGGAAGGTCTTTGGCAATATTTTTCGCCAGTTTCTCCAAGTCTAATGTACCTTGTGGGTCTACAATACCGCACATGCCCGCACGGCCATCAGTGTTGGGTATCTGTAGGAGAATAAAAAGTTAGAATAAGGGACTGGGTCTCATGTAGTATACCTAAAAGATATGTCATGGTTCACGCATCACAATTTTCAATTTTTAATTACTAAAACTGTTCATTGGAACTGCTTTAATGAATTCAAACTTGAAAGTTGCTGGTACGTTCTTAAATTTTTAGCAGGCTCAATGACGCTCCTGTAGGATCAGTTTAATTTTTTTTGCTGGCCATGAGGAATCCATGGGGACAGTAAAGCCTTATTGGCCGGTGAAACAAAACATTAAATTGTAGACGTCAATGAACGATGAACACTCCACATCTCACATTGGAGAAAATAATCATATATTGTGTACAATAATTTTTGCACCCACCTCAACACCATAAACGACGGCATCTCTCTGGTCAGCGAACCTGGAGATAGAAGACTCCACCTCAGTGGTGGAGACATTTTCGCCGCGCCACCTGAACGTGTCACCCGTACGATCCATGAAGTAAAGGTAGCCGAGCTCGTCTGCTGTTAAAATGTCACCTGCAACAAGATTGATATCGTCATTGGGGTTTTCTGAATGTGATGGCAAAATTGAAGGAGTCGAGGTTGAATTTTAACATAATATATTCAAATATATTGTAGCTATAATCGGACTAATCGGGAGTCCATTGATCAACAGATAATACCTAATTATGTTATGGACCACCAGTGTCTAGTCAAAATGATCACTTATTAAGAATTTTTTTTTGAGGGTGGGAAACCATCCAATAGCTTCTCCCACTCTGGGTGGCGCGGAAGGGAGTGTCAGACTTTTACTGACTAAAACCCATCCATGTTCCTTCCTTAGCCCTTTATGTTCCGGGGTAGCGGTCACCCTTTCGGACGATCCCGTTTACCCGGCAACCATCTAATAAAACTGACACAAGATTTTACAGCTACAGATTCTACAGATATTGTGTGAGCTTGGCGATGTTATACTGTTACTTATACTGTTTTCACAACAAATAGGCACCTGTAAAAGTTGAATACTGACCAGAAATAAATGCTGAGTCTCCAAAAGCGAATACATCTTTGACGATCTTCTTGTCAGAAGCAGACTTGTCCACATAACCCAGGAACGCTCTTGATGGGTTGTCCGCTTCAATTTTTCCTATGAATACTCCAGGCTCGTTGGGTTGGGCCAACTGCAAGAGAAGAATGATATTTGTTGGACTTTTCTCATAACTATCAATAGGTATGATATTAATTTTGAACACTGCTTAACAACAACACTGCAAACACGACTTACCTGACATAATCCTTTATTATTTCTGATAGGGTCTCCAGTTTCCGGGTCTACTTTGAGAATAGCGATAGGGTACACTGCTGGATTTATCCTGGACACGAAGCCGATAGCTCCCTGTTTGTTGTTGATATTGGCTGTAACGAAGACAATAAATTAGACACCTTTAACAATTACAACATTTCGAAAATTATTGCTTCATGTGTTCTTCATGTTACCTATATTTGCGTTTCCTTCTGTAGCACCGTAGAGTTCGACAACCTTCTTTATGTTGAAACGTTTGACGAAGTCAGGCCAAATCTGTAACCAAACACATAATATTGGAACTGAAAACCATGCAATTGTAAAGAAACCTGGATCTATGGAATAAAATTCTTGACCCACACTGACAATGTCGGGTGATTAATCCTCTTTCTCGAGATATTTCTCAACAGCATGTGAAGCTAAGTCAGAGGCCCATGGGCAGCATAAAACTCTGACACCAGGTTAGTCACTTACCACATGAGTAGAAGAAAAATCCTCTTTCCTACTGTTATGATTACAAGAGATCGTTTCCCAGCCGTAGGAGAATCACTGGTCGATTGAGTCACTTCAGAGATTTTCGCAAAAAAATCACAATCTTACCGCTGGCCTCATTCCATTTCCGTAGACTGTTCTCACTTTGTGTTGCGTATCTGTTGCAGACGGTGGTGTCGTTAGCACATAGCGACACATTTCACCGATGTACTGGGCAGCCTGGGGAATGAAATAAATAAATTAGAACCATATCAAGCTAGTCCTGAGATGCGACGACTGTAGAGAAATTTACAGAGGCTTTTAATAAACGAGTTTTTAACAGACTAGATCTAGATAAATAGTAATATGCTTTGATCAGTTCTCACTGTGGAAACGAGGTGAAGTGAGTTTAAAGTGAGCTGACATTGGTATAAAACCATAGCGTTAGGTAGAACGACCACTCACTTCACCTAAGATTTCACATTGATATTTTTACAGAATCAACAGACAGTTGAGAACTTGTCGGAAGTTGCTGCTGCTTATGTTGAAACGTTTGACGAAGTCAGGCCAAATCTGTAACCAAACACATAATATTGGAACTGAAAACCATGCCATTGTAAAGAAACCTGGATCTATGAAATAAAATTCTTGGCCCACACTGACAATGTCGGGTGATTAATCCTCTTTCGCGAGATATTTCTCAACAGCATGTGAAGCTAAGTCAGAGGCCCATGGGCAGCATAAAACTCTGACACCAGGTTAGTCACTAACCACATGAAAAGAAGAAAAATCCTCTATCCTACTGTTATGATTACAAGAGATCGTTTTCCAGCCGTAGGAGAATCACTGGTCGATTGAGTCACTTCAGAAATTTTCGCAAAAAAATCACAATCTTACCGCTGGCCTCATTCCATTGCCGTAGACTGTTCTCACTTTGTGTTGCGTATCTGTTGCAGACGGTGGTGTCGTCAGCACATAGCGACACATTTCACCGATGTAGTGGGCAGCCTGGGGAATGAAATTAATAAATTAGAACCAAATCAACCTAGTCCTGAGAGGCGACGGCACTAGAGAAGTTAATACAGAGGCTTTTATTAAACGTGTTTTTTACAAATGCTTTCAGCTTTTAACAACCAAGATGAGGGTATTACGAGTTGACTGGATTACGAGACGAGACTAGTTAGATAGTTAGTCCCGTAGGACTAACTCTGATCATAACAAAGAACTGATCAAAGCATACTTTGATCAGTTCTTTGTTAGAGTAGAGCACTAGAGTCTATTCTGTAAAAATCTCTTCGTGAAATCGTACTTAGGTGAAGTGATTTTAGAGTGAGCTGTCAACAGTATCCCTAGTATTAGGTGGAACGAGCACTCACTTCACGCTCACCACACTTAAATGTTTACGGTGAGATTTTTATAGAATCGACAGACACTTGAGAACTTGTCGGAAATTGCGTGGTTATTACGAATACGAATGTCATAACAGCCATCGACTGTGGCAAGCAAACGTAGGTGAGGCAACATTTCTTAAAGTCGATCAAAATACTGGTTCGTCAAGGCTGTTAGAAACACATACACAATATCTATACCACCGTAAAGCTTAAACTAAAATCAAACATCATAATATTTCACACTTTCACTTCAGCTACAAAGCAATTCATTTTTAACGACCGTCCTGCGCTAGCGCATAAAGTTTTGATTTCTCTGCATCTCAGCTTGCGCTTACAATGTGGCACATTAGTGCAGTGTAATACCTACTTTCACTGAGCTTTCACTTACCGTGGCATTGTACTTGATGCAGTCTGGGAAGTATTTGGATGCTGAGAACTTGGTTCTGAGAGCTACTGTGCAGCCGAAGATGAAAGACTGGCCCATGGTGATGCAGCCGCCTGCAGAGTGGTACAGGGGCATGGGACAGTAGATGATGTCGTTCGTTCGCAAACTGCCGAGGTAGTGAACTCCTGATGCCATGAACACCATCCTGGAAATGACATAAAATATTCATTTTTAATATTTTTATTATAATTTTTGCATTTGGGTATTTGAAAGGGTAGTCAATAACGTTACTTTTTATGAATTGTCAAAAAGTAGAATTTGTGCGTGATTTGTATGAAATGTAACGTCACAGATTTTTAGAATCTAATGGTATACTTATTCGCATTAATGGAAGTTTTTAAGCAGAGCGGTCTTTTTTCTATGTGATTTCATACTTTATTTTTGACTGTGTCAAAAATAGGCAATTACTTAAAAAATTAAGGACAGAGTCTTGAAAACGTTTGCTTACAGTTAATATGATTAAGACGTCATTGACCTGTCACAGAAATCGGCCCTGCATGAGTATACATATTAATTTATTTGAGGGCCAATCTTAACTGCGTATACATATTAATATTCATAGTTTAATTAACTTCGACGGTAGGTTCTAGTTATATACCGCTACATTTGTTAGAAAACAAAGTTGACCTCGTCAGACTTCAAATACGTATTTGGTTGGTAATCTTAACAAATATAACTGCACGATTTCATTTGCATAGCTCGCAATTCGGTGCTCAAGGAACCATAACTTTACAAAGGCACACAAGACTTACCTTGACGAAGAAATAACAGCTGCCTTCGGCAATCCAGTAGTTCCAGAGGTGTAGATGTATAGCAGCTTTCCATTGAAACCTTCTCCGTCTGACTGTGACCAGGGAGCTGGGTTGGTGCTCTCCAGCATTGAAGTGAAGTCGTCTTCAGATGTCACTGGTTTCACGGCGTTGGGAGAAGTATTAAGGGGGCGACGGACGAACTTGAAGAGCTTGATGGACGAATTTAGTTCTTTTGAAATGTCCTGGAATGCTAAAATAGAGGAAGGTTTTGTTAAGGACGCTTCGAGTTACTGTAAAATGTAATTAAGGTAGTTTTTCTTCATAAGGAATCAATTCTTTAAATGATATCCTCATTTAGCATCTGCTTTGTTCCATTTAGCTGCATATAAATTTACTATTACGTGTTTAGTAGTATTTTATGAATAAAATATGTAAGACAACACTATCAGAATATGAAGTAATGATATAACCAGTTCTACTAGTAACACAAATATGAATAAAAATGTCTCTAAAGAATGATCTATAGATGTGCATACGGGTTTTAGAATCGAGACCACGTAAAGATCAAGCCATTGAATGGATAATAGAGACTGAGGATCTAGTTCAGTGGCATTCAAATAGAGAGAATCTGCAGAATCTTTTGATCCTTACATGACCTGACCAAGACGGTGTCTGGACCCTCGTACGCCAAGCCTCCAAGGGTCCGGGATTCCAGGGTACCGAGAAATGTCAAAAGACTCGAAAAAATAACAATATTAGCCTGGATTATCCCACTGCATGGCAAAGGCTTCCCTTTCCTTATTCCACTCAACTCGATCCTGAGCCAATCACTCCTATGAGCGTCAAGTTCGTCCCTACATCTACGCCTGGAACTTTTTCCAGAACCCATGATGTGGTGGTTTTAGTACACAATGCATCTGACATGCGGTAAAGGTGTCCGGCCCAAACTCCAAGGATCCTAGTCTTAATAAGATTAGAATCCTGAAAGTACGAACGTATGTAAGTTTAGCTTTTTTTTGCAAAAACCATCTTAAAAAAATAAAACCGCTTGTGTATTATTGGACTTTACACGTATAAAATAATACTAATGAAGATAAACTAACCAGTTTCGAACTCGTCGCTGTAGATGACAACATCACACTTGGCGATGTTGATGGAATGGAGCAACGTGTTGCCCGTCTGGTTGGTGTTGATGAGCGAGCACACAGCGCCAATCCTCGTGGCTCCCAGCCAGATGGAGGGCATCTCAGGACAGTTGCCGATCATGACTGCAACCACATCTCCACGTTTGATGCCTTTAGATTTAAGGACTGCTGATGTTCGTAAGCTGTATTCTTCCACCTGAAAAAGATAGGTATTATGGTTTTTCAGACTGTATAGAAGTCATGGATTATCTCTAAGTCTTCAAGCTGCAGATGTAGAAGTAGTTGTTTCAGACAGCAATAAAATATGATCCAATTAGAATTATACTTCCAGCTTTCACATAGACAGCTAGGGAAGTTAAGACTGATGATGGTAGTTAACTTTTCATTCAACCTGACCTTGGTGACTCTCTACTGGTAAGATACAAGGTCTTAAAGATTCTATACAAAAGGTGATGGCCTCTTTTCGCCGGAAACCTCAATAAAAAAAAAACAAATGGCGTGTGAAACTTCAGGTAAGTAACCTGCTTGCTCCCATTCTGATTGGGATCAAATGAAAGTGATAATTGCGCTTTTAAAAGGCGCCTGCTAGTTATTACTTTCCGGCGGAAGTTATTAAACTGTCAAATGACGGACATTGATGTAAAAATAAATATTACAGTCTGTCCTCAATCACGCCACGCAAGCAGCAGTGTTTTTGAATCACATTAACACGTTAGCTGCGGCACCAATTTTTGCAAACTTTCCGTTCCTGCGGCACGAGGTTTTATCGGCCCGCACCGTGACCAGACGTTAGGGCGACACGCGGTCTATTAGACCCCACCTCCTTTAACAGGCTAAAATCCATTTTCTGGCGCGAAATCAAAGATAAATGAAAAATTTGGTCCTTATCGATATAGACAGTGAATTGATGAACCCTAATCTACCGTCGCCCCGGGATCTGATAACTAGTTTAAGAATTATTGGCAAA
Source organism: Hyppa rectilinea (assembly GCA_951799385.1). Classification (NCBI taxonomy): domain Eukaryota; kingdom Metazoa; phylum Arthropoda; class Insecta; order Lepidoptera; family Noctuidae; genus Hyppa; species Hyppa rectilinea. Next base: position 8,325,180 of record OX637306.1, on the reverse strand, counting down.
ACAAAGTATGGGATCTTATACACCTCGTAACGCACTGAAATAGGGTAAATTTTCGCTAAGATTAGTGATGGGAAAAATAATATCGACGCAACGACGTTTATCTATTTTTGTGTGAAAATCTTAATGCGGTTCACAGAATAGAAAAAAAAGAAAACCAGAAGTAGAAAAGAAACTATCCTATGTATTCTGCCACGGGCTTTAAAAATACACTTATTAGAACTTGAATTAACATAAAAATATCAGTAAATAATATACTTTTTTATAAAAAATCGCAATCGTTCTGTTTCTGGGTTTTTTTTTAATTAACTTCTTCCGACATCGTTTAGACATGTTCGGCGATGTAAAAGGACGTGCTCTCCAATCGACGTGATGCACAACACTAGTCGCGGGAAGCTCGCGTTGGTTGCGGTACGAGGTCCGGGAGGATATGGGACGTTTTAGCCTCGTTCCGCACTGCATTAAAATTATATTAATTCAGTGCGGTACGAGGCCTAAGACATCCGGTACCAAGGTAGGTATACCATCGAGTCCGGGACCATTAGCGCGTCTCAAATATACATTTATCTCTTTTCTATACTGGACCAAACCAAAGCTATGCCCTTCGCACGACAGATGTTCACGTTTTTCCTTGCCGCACCACAAGGAAGTTGCATGTGGGTGGGGTGATTTAGGCCTCGTATCGCACTTAACGTGTTAAGGTGAAAGTATGTATTTACAGAACTGTAATCATTAAAAGCACCCTAATGAATTACTTTTTTTTAAATAATTACATTTAAGGGCAATTTTAACTTGGAGAGTTGTATTGATATTTCTAATGATAATGGCCTAACTATACCTGACACTGACCAGCAAATTGCAAAAACATATGAAAATTCGAATTAAGAGACTACCCTGGCAATTCCTCTTTAACATATATTCGTTTTTTTTATTTCTTACTAGCTGCTGCGGCTTCGCCCGCGTGGCTCTTTATTATTTTATAAAATTAAATTTATTTCACTTAGTTACTCCATATACCATCATCTATCGGTCAATTAAACTCCCGCCAAAATCGGTTCAGCCGTTTGGCAGATTAGCCGGAACAAACAGACAGACAAATTTTTAAATAGATTTTTTGTTTTACGTAAGTATACCATATATACTTTCCCATGCATTAAATAATTATGCTGTTATATTGTAATTACAAACAGTCACTTCAATTTTATTTATTTGTATGATTCGATCGTGTGTAGCTGACTACATAACACTCTGCATTCCTGAAAGTTCGTTATACCTAGCTGTTGAATCTTCTAAAATTGATTTTTTTTTAAACAAGAATTTATTAAGTCTTTCAAATTTACATAACAAGAAGATATTATGGTGCCGACCATCATTAATATTATAGCAGTATTAACTTACAGTGGGAAAGAGATGGAGCTATACGAAGTAAAGTTACAATTATATTGCTTTAATCATTAATGGATGGTGGAAAATAGGCGTGTGATATAGCTAGAAAAACACGTTGTTGAGTACCTACCTAAAGAACTAGGGCATAATTTGGTTAAATTGTTACAATTAAACAATATACATAGTTAGGTACTGTTGGTTCTGGAAAGTTACCCAGATGAAATTAATAATAGGTACATAATTTATTTAAAAATTTTAAAGTGAGCCTAATAGTCCTTATAACATCAGCTATCGGTCAGTTAAAGTCCCGTCTATATCGGTCCAGCCGCTTGGGAGATTAGCCGGAACAAACAGACACATTTTTTTTTTAATAATTCTTAATTCTTTTTTTAAATAAACTTTTTAGTTAATTTACAGGTACCGTCGCCAACACGGACTGAGAACCGCTTTTCGACCTCATTATAAACATAGGTCGTTAAGTGGCTCACCAAGGGTCCACGATGCTATGGTTGGTACCTACACGAAGAACAATGATCGTCTAAGATACATCTATTATATAGCCGCTAAATCGAACATAGACCGCAAAGTATTGAACATTGTCGTCCATTACATTGCATTAAGTGCATAGTTTTTCACATAACCGTTTGTCACACCAACACGCTAACAAGAGTTGCTGACACACTTGTGAAAACTTCCTGCAGAATATGAGTATGTAGTTTCATAATGTATGACCTCTTTATGACTCGTCAAGTCAGAAACAAAAGTCGATTATTATAACAGATGAGTTTTTAAATCCATATCCATACTCCATTCTAAGCAGGTCAATCAAACTGCCTAGTCACCAACTATGTTGTTGTTGGCTTCCAGTTTAACTGGATGTAGCTAAATACCAGTATTTTACATGGAGCCACTGCCTATTTGAACTCCACAACCCAGTCAGTAACTGGGTAATACGATATCCCTTGGTAAGACTGGCTGTCAGACTTTCGGGCTTCTGACTACCCGTAACGACTGTCAAAGATCCACGACATGACATTCTAAGTAGACTATTCTAAATGCGAAAGTAACATACAGAACATACCACTACGAATAAAAAGTATTCTATGTGCTATTCCAGACTATAATGTATCTCTGTACCAACATTCAGATCCGTTCAGTAATTTTTACGTTAACTAAATTAGCTAGTGAAACCCCGCAGACATGATGGTATCGATCTCTTAACAATTTAGATTATTTTAGATGAAAATAGTAAGCTAAAATAACAGTATGAACATTATATTATCAAATACTTTCATTTGCCGACCGTACCTGTACCGTAGGATACAATTATGAAGTAGGTACCTACGTTGAAAGGAGCCTCCCTGAGCGGCGTAAACGTAAATCGTACTACGATCCAAATCGCCCGGCGGACCCTGGACAACTAGCACTCGGTAACGCACAATTATAAAGTGAAATAGGACAATCCTATCTTTATGGAGACTTCTTCAGGGAATAACATTGATTTAATTATGTTCCTTACTTGTTGGAACGTCCATGTTTCATCTTCGAACAGGAAGCAGGCCTTGTTAGGGTGTTTGATCACCAGCTGATGGAAGATGTCAGGTATGGACCAGTTCTTCTTGGTGAAGTTCTTCGTGAGTCTCAAGATTTTGTTGTAGCAATACAGGGCACTGCAAAGGAAAATTGAACGTTTGACGAAGAGGACCACATTTTTTTTAGGTTTCTCGTGCCGAGTACGTCACTCCTAAAGCCGTAATATAATCAGCCTATAATGTTGCCACTGATAAGTTACAGGCATCTTCTGTGTGAGAGGGAGTGGGCCGAAGTTTACCAAGCGGGCCCGGAGCCCGTTCGTAGATAAAGCCGTAATAAAAATAATTAAAAGACAATTTGTTAAGTACCTACATACTTAATAAAATTCCAGTACTCTTAATCAAGCTGATAATATTATTACAATTCTAAGTGTTATTTTAAGTAGCAGCCCGGGGTCTGGATTTGTGCTCATGTTGTCATCAACGACAATAGGCTCGCTCCCTTATGCATGGGACTCAAGCTTAACTGGGCAAATGTGAAAATAGTGAAATAATTAATATTGTAGCCTGGCAGGACTCGACGTTAAGAAAGAAGAGAAGATTTTTTGTCTAGTCTCTCAATTTGAACTAATTAAACCTGCCAGTTTAATTATTAGAAATAACAGGTAGTTTTTTTATTAATAATGATCCGTTATTATGATACCGGATCGTATAATTTAAACAAGCAGTTGGTTTAAAAAACTTGATAATTAGGTATGTATATGATGGACTTTACGTTGTCCCCATTCTTACATTTTCTTGTCAGTTGGACCATTGGACAGTTGACTGTCGAGTCGTTCCTTATTGTTCACGACCATTTTTTTATTATAGGAAAATATACAGCTTTTCATTAGTGAAAGAATTTTCGGAATCGGGTTAGTAGTTCCGAAGATTTATTTATTTAAAACACCTTACCCCCTACATAGTTACAAACTTACTAACAAAGTTTACCTTTTTATAATATAATATTAATATAGATTTGTATTTCATAATGGCTTGTATCTTATTATTAAGTACTAGAAAAGGTTGTATTTTGATAAATAGAAGACATTTAGATTAAAGGATAAGACGCAACAGTACTATAGAGATCTTATTAATTAAAAGAGAATTAAATACACTCGAGAGCAATGAATCCGGGTCACTTAAAGAATGTTAAAAATCTCGGAAACTAAAAATGATAGGTTAATGCAATAAATTGTATTTAATAGACAATGTAATACTCCTTAAATGAAAGTAAAAAAAATATGAGTCACCATACATTTTATTAACACAAAATTACTTAAAGAAAAAAACTGCTGATCTCTCCTTAAAACATAAATAGGAAACATGAAATTTTTGAACTTTATTACGATTTTCTTGAATTTTAATACTTCGTATTGCCTCCTCGTGCTTCCATTACTGCGTTTACGCGGTTTGGCATGCTGTACACCAAGTTCCTTATACGATTTTGGGGAATATTCTCCCATTCCTCTGTGAGAGCAATTTTGAGCTCACGAAGCGTGATTGGGGGAGGGTTTCGTTGTTTTACGCATCTGCCTAGCTCGTCCCAAGCATGCTCGATCGGGTTGATATCCGGGCTGCGCGCTGGCCACTCCATACGAGTAATGTTCATCTCTTGAAGGTAGTCATTCACAATCCTACCTGTATGAGGTCGGGCATTGTCATGCATAAATATAGCATCCTCACCTAAATTGACCATAAATGGACCAACGTGATCATTGAGGATTTCTTCCACATATCTTACGCTAGTTAAAGAGTCGTTTTCTATGATTACCAGCTCTGTGCGACTTTCAGAAGAAATTCCGGCCCACACAAGTACAGACCCACCACCGTAGGCTACTTTTTCTTCGATGCATGCTTGCTTGAATCTTTCCCCTGGTCTTCGATACACTCTGTGTCTTCCATCGTGCTTGTAGAGCATAAATTTTGATTCGTCGGAGAACATAACTTTTGACCAATCTTCAATACTCCAATTTACGTGGCCCTGGGCATATCTTAGTCTTGAAATACGATGCCCACGCTCCAGTTTAGGGCCGTTTGCAGGTCTAAGGGGTTTTAAGTTAGATTCAGCAAGCCGACGTCTTACTGTCCATGCACTTGGGTTACTTCCTCCGAGGTGTCGAAACTGATTTGTGAGTTCAGTTCCTGTGAGAAAGCGATTTCGAAGCATGGTGTTCACCAAGTATCGGTCTTCTCGTGCTGTGGTACACCTGGTTCTGCCCGTTCCTGGTCTGCGTAGGTTAGAACCAGTTTCTTCGTAACGTCGGAGAACTCTATGTACTGTTGACAGCGACACACCGACAGTCATGGCTGTATCGCGCTGACTCCGGCCGGTTTCCAGCATTGTAAGTATTCTGGTGCATTCTTCAGGCGTAAGCGACATAATTTCAGCTTGAATAATGAATATAGAGCACTATCAACATGGTTTATGTACCCACATAAATGACAGATTACAAACAAAAGCAAAACCAAATGCTGTAATTTCGTAGTTCCATCTTCGAAAGTGGCCCTTTTTCAAATTTGATTTTTTTATGATATAACTTTACAATAACTAAAAAGTTTTAATACCTTCATTTAAGGAGTATTACATTGTCTATTAAATACAATTTATTGCATTAACCTAGCATTTTTAGTTTCCGAGATTTTTAGGATTCTTTAAGTGACCCGGATTCATTGCTCTCGAGTGTAGTTATGATAGTAGTGCACAACCATCTAAATAAATTCAATTATCTCTGACTAACCTAGGCCATAACCTGTATGTCAATGCCAAGTGCCAATAGTCATAAATCATTCAAGTCATACAAACAAATAACAACAGCGAACAACAACAAAAAAAAAATTTATAAACACTTACGAGAAATCTCTGGGAGCAGTTCTGATGGCGACATAGATTCATCTCCAGTAGAACGCTAGGAGGTACACGACACACAGGATAGCAAGCACCAGGAGACTCGCCTTCCAGTCTTGGAACACCCAGGTGACTGCACAAGCCCCGACCAGCACGCCAACCGCAAACGTCCTCATAGCGACCTTACTCCAAGGTATTCTTGAAGACGCCTTTACGTTTTAACTTCTCCCTTTTTCTAAGTCAGCGTCACCGTTCTTCAACTGAAAATAAAACAAGTGTGAACGACTTGCTTACTCGAATGAAAGGTAGTAACAAAATTAAAGTCGGTTTTATCGGATAAACAAAAATATTCATGACTGTACTATTGATAAAGAATAAGATAAGATTGTCAGGTTATCTGCAGATTATTGTAAGTGGACTTTGCAATGATTTCGGTGCTAATTATTGTTAAGATGAACTTTAAATTCGGTTCAAATCTTTTGACATCACATGACTTGGACAGTTAAAAAAATATGGATCTTGTACGTTGGTAATAAGGTACGCAATTGAACAGCAATACGTGATAATTTTGTATGCAGGAACACTCGTGACTTTACCTATTGAGAATACATTCGACATTTAAATTGAGTAGGTGCCTATGCATTTGCCACCATTTTGATCGTTTCCATAGCTAGTTTGACCGTCTCGGGGGATCAAAATGGTTTGAGTCAAACCAAAATTTACGTGTTTGAATCAAACCGTTTGACCGTCTCGGGGCCCCTTTAGTCGCAGAGGAACAAATCATTAAAAAAACTCTTCTTTGCCACAACTTGGAAGTTGTCTTAACAAAAACAAATTACTTATAAAAACTGTGGACAATTCACGACTTAATGGTACAGTCGCCAGCACATCAAGTTGCCACAAACTGTAAAATTTTCTCAATCAATTTTGAACTTTTACTGCAGCGGTTTAAGTTTAAAATAATTTGGAGAAATTTGAGAGTTTGGTATCCTGATATCTTGAAGCGCTGGCGACCGTACATTGTTAAATTGGCAGAATGACCCCTATGAATTACCTAAATATCTGATATTTTTGTAAGTTTTTGCCAAGATGCAGTTTTGTACAATAACAAAACCTTGAAAATTCTAAATAAGCTTAACCGCAACTAAAACCCCGCAACTATAATAACTTATCTTCCTAAATCCTACCTAATTACATACGTAATGCGTTATACAGTGTGTTCGGTTAAACGAGGGACATACGTTCAGGTTGTATAGTACTCATGAAAATCAACAACTTTGTCCATGAGACCAACTCTGAAATATGAAAAAAAATAACAGCTGTTCCACACATTTTGACGAATTATGCGCAACAGCTGTTTTTTTACGTGATTTGATTGAGGTATAGTTCCATAGTCAAAGTTGTTCATTTTCATGAGTATAGTACCCCTGAAAGTATGTCCCTCCTTTAACCTAACACACTGTATACAATAATTTAAATACCTTCCAAAGAAGTCCGGTTAAAAACCCAACCACGAAAACCACTTTAGGATTACAGGTATTGAGGTATCACCTTTTTCTTATTCTCTACATGATTATTACAATGTTGTTCAATTCGATTCTTTAACATCACCGTCAGAGTCTATTGAACATTGCCATTCAAATCAGGAATAATTTGTTGAATATAATTAAATCATCAATCGTTATCATCTTTTCCCAACTATGTTAGGGTCAGCTTCCAGCTAACCGGATGCAGCTGAATACCAGTATTTTACATGGAGCGACTGCCTATCTTCCTCCACAACCCGGTAACGTGGTAACATGATATCTTGTAATATAGACTGCTTGTACGACTTTCGGGCTTCGGACGAGCCGTAACAACTGTCCAAGTTCCACTAATGACAGCCGGCACCAACGGTTTAACGTGCTTTGAGGCACGGGGGAGTATCGGTATGTAAAGATGATAACCCATCCACGGACCAACCTCGGCAAACGTAGCTTAACCTGATCGATCGACTCGTGCTGCTGTTATTACTTAGCCACTATTCCCTCTAGCCACAAGTCCCTGTATCGATACTATATTTAAATGCGTAAGTAAGTAACTTTGTCGGTCTTATGAAATTGCACGTGCCCACGTGGTCCACCTGGGTTACGAAGATAGACATAAGATACGGTCGGTCTGATAACTTCTGACCTCAGAATGTTCCCGGGTGTGACGTGACAATTACCGAACTCTTCGCCGGCGAAGCCACGGATATCTAGTTAAATATAAGCCTATAATGGCCTACATGTTATACCAGTTGCCATTACATCTTTTGTTGAGAAACGACAGTATTGCCTGTTGCACAGAGTTACACATTGTATACCTACTTAAATGGAAAATGTTTTATAAAAACTAGCTTTATATTTCTGTTTGGTTCTTGACTCCATACACAAATCGAAATCAAAACTATTTGCAACGCAATCGCGTTTGCGTTGACGACCACTAGACAGACTAACGAACGGGTCCAAATTCAAATGCAAATATTTTTTTCTCACATACAAAATATACTAAGGTAATATAACGACAATAATTTAAATAACACAAAAATAAACTGATTTACACTTTTATTCGGGCAGAGCTTCCCCTTGCAATTATTATTATAAAACTAAACAATCAAAATTTTAATTTAATTAATTTTGAATTGGCATCTCGCAGTTCAACCAAAGGGTTGTCTACTGCTTAACCGGGCTTGCCTGTGGCTGCCACAAAAGAATTGTAGCCTCCAGCCAGGGCTTAATAAAACTAAACCTAACTTACAAAACTAAGCGACTACACGCTAAGGGCACCCCCTGCGGGGTTCGGACCTCGGCTTAGGGCGTCGCTGGGGGGGGACAGCAGGGGACAGCTGGATCGGGGGTTTTTAAAACTACTGGCTCAGCGGCAACGCTGGCTGGCTCGAGCAAGGGTCGGGGGGATGAGAGTGGACAGGGTCGTCGCGACGGGCCTCGACGGCGAGGACGGAACGACGGAAATTTGTGTCTGTCTGCTAATCTAACAGTACTAGTAGCCGGGCTGCTCTCCTGGAGGAGAGTGGTGGCATCGTCGGGGGCAATGAGGGTATGCCGTGGACGGCGAACCTTACTGATGCGGGACGGGGTGTATCGGGAGGCGGCCGCAATCAGGGGATTGCGGTGCTTTATGGCGGTGTCAAAGAAACGCTTCGAGAGGCGTTTCATGAACTGCTGAACTGTGGGGAGTTTAAAATCTACATGAAGGTCCATGTTACGGACGTAAAAGGGAGCTCCTGAGACCTTACGGAGGAACCGGTTTTGAAGCGTCTGCATTCGATGCAGATACTTGGGTTTGGCGTGCGCGAAGACGACGCAAGCGTATGTCATAATGGGACGGATTACAGCCTTATAGAGACGCAGTTTGCACCGGAGTGACAATTTGCTGCGTTCTGTAAGCATGAATTGGAGCCTACCGAGAGCGAAAGCGGCCCGCGAACGGACCTGCTTTATGTGCTCTGCGAAACTGAGGTGTTGGTCAAGAGTGACACCCAGGTACTTGGCATGCTTCGCCCAAGGGATCGGCTTGCCGTACATGGTGATCGGATTAGGAGGGTTGGGGAGGGCCCTACGAATTCTCCTAAAGAGAACAGCCTGGCTTTTATCGGGGTTGACCTCGATTCTCCATTTCCGGAACCAAGCGCCGAGGACGTTGGCCGAGGTCTGGAGAGTCTGAGCTATAGCTGGCGGACTGGTCCCCGTCTAGTAAATGGCCGTGTCATCGGCGAATAACGCCAATTGGGCCTTTTTACTCTTAGGGATGTCGCTAGTGAACAGGGTAAAGATTAGGGGGGAGAGAACGGAGCCTTGGGGGACTCCGGCGCGAATCGGGTGGGGGGAGGAGAGAGCGCCCTCGATGCGGTAGCGGAAGGTGCGGTTCGACAAAAAGTCCCGTAAGATGAGCACGAGACGGTCGGGCACGCCGAGTTGGTATAGCTTATATATTAAGCCATTGTGCCAGACTTTGTCGAAAGCCTTCGCTATGTCGAAGAACAGGGCGCCAGTCATAGCGCCACGCTGGAAGCCGGCACTGATGTGCTCGACTATGCGGTGCGCTTGCTGGACGCACGAGTGTTGGGTACGGAACCCGAACTGCTCGTCCGGAATCAGGCTCTTTGCCTCGGCATAGTCCTTGAGACGCTTATAAATAAGCCTCTCGTAGATTTTGCCGAGGACGTTGATCAGACTGATGGGGCGATAGCTGGTGGGGTCGGATTTGGGTTTGCCGGGTTTGGGGATACCTATAACAGAGGCCTCTTTCCAGGCTTGTGGGAACATGTTATTACTCATGGCGCCATTGAAGATGGCGGTCATGAGCATGATCAGTTGGGCGGGGAAGAGTTTGAATACCCTATTGGTAATTCCATCTGAGCCGGGGGCTTTACGAGCCTGAAGACCCTTGATGATGTCTTGCACCTCGTCAGGGGTGACGGGGGGCAGAGGATCATCAGGGTCTTCAACGGGCGGGAGAGAGGCTCTACGTTCGACCTCGGCGTCGACTTTGGCGAGGTGCTTTGGGTCGACCGGAAGGGAACTGGGGGAGCATTGGGACTCGAGACTGTCGGCTAGGAGCTCGGCTTTTTCAGAGCTATCGAAAGCGATGCTCTTGTCGGGGCGGATGAGTGGAGGGGTGGAAGATTCTTCGGGAGCGCGAAGCTTCCTCTGAAGGTTCCAGAAGGCTTGGTGATTGGGCTCAAGTTCACCGAGTAACTTGTCCCAGTTGTCCGAACGAGTTTCCGCAATGCGTTTCTTTACAGCACGCTGTAAATTGCGCATGTGGGCTTTGTTCGCATCGCAGGGGAAATAGTCGTAGGCACGGATGGCTGCGTTCTTCTCGGTTATCAGCTCACGTACGTCAGCGGGTAGTTTCCAGCGGTGGTCTTCCACCACCGGGACTTCCCGTGAGCAATCCGTCAAAACGGATTGCACGTGTTCTGTAAACGAGGCGATCGCGCCGGTAGTGTCATCGACAGAGACAATGAGGTCAGGAATGGATTCCAGCTGAGGTGACAGAGTGTCGGATTTAAGCTTTTCGCTTACTTTCCTCCAGTCGGTCACCAGCTGGGTGCGGGGCGGGTGGTCGGGGTCAAGCGGACCCCCCGTGTAGGGGGTGAGGTGCATGACGACGGGACGGTGGTCAGAGTTTAGCTCTTGTAACGCCTCTAAAGATTGCAAACGGAGGTTCACATTCTTGAGGAGCGCTATGTCGAGAACGTCGGGAGTTTGGTTAGGGTCGCCGGGATAGTGGGTGGGAGTCATCGGAGCGATGACGTCAAAGTTAAGGGAGGCCCCTAAGTTGAACAGTAATCTGCCTCTGGTAGAGGTGAGGTTACTGTTCCAGGCGGGATGTTTGGCATTGAGGTCGCCCGCCAGGATGACGGAGTCGCTCAAGCCGAAGAGGAGTGAGAGGTCGGCGGCGATGGATGGATGATCCTCGCTACCGTTGGTCGGTGGGAAATAGCCGGAGATGATGGTGATCGGTTGATGACCGGTCATGGCGAGCCGACAGAGAGAGATCTCCAAGTGAGAGAGGAGAGGGGGGGATCTAGCGGGATGCAATGGAGAGTCCTTCTGAAATAGATGAGGGTTCCGCCCTTGTGACAGCGTGACCGATCATTGCGAACTATGCGATAGTTGGCGATGTTCGGGTTGCGTATATGGGGCTTCAGAAAGGTCTCCTGAACTAATAGGACGTCAAGCTGATGGTCGCGGAGGAAGGCGGCGATCTCATCGCGTTGACTTTTAACGCCGTTAGCGTTAAAGAAACCTAACTTGAGGGACCGGGGCTTTGTACATCTAGCACCTTTTGTAATATCCATAATTGATATTTAAAAGGTGAGGTTGGAGATGGCGCGCAGTACCCCGGGGTAACTGTGGTATGCCATGAGGATTTTAATAGGGTCGCCCTTGGCGGCGTAGACCTGATCGGCCATCGCGATCGCCTCCGGGGTTTCGAACACTTGGTTCATAACCGCGAGGGTGTGGACGAGGATCTCCGTCGTGGTGGGCTTGATACCTGCTGGAGAAAGGGAAGGGACCTTTTTCGGGGCTGCCGAGGCAGGCTTCGAGGGGGCGGCGGGTGGAGTTGCCAAAAGGGCCACGGGGGAGGGGGTTGGCCCAGGGTTAACGGTAACCTTGGGCGCGGGGTTGGTAGCAGGGGGCTGAGAGAAGGGGGCCGCGGTGACTGGAGCGTCGCTGCGGAGTAAGTTGGCCCAGGGCATGGGTCGTTGGGGGCTCAGTCGCACTGGCAACTGCGCTGAGGGCACTTTGAAAGTAGCCGAGGGGCTTTCCCTCTTCTGGCAATCGCTAGCGCGCTTCGCCAGTTTGGGGGAGGAAGCCTTGGGGGCTTTCGGGCAGCCACGGTAGTTGGCTGGGTGGCCGGATTGGCCACACAGTACGCAGCTCGGGGGTTCGGTGCATAGAGCCCGATCCTTGGGGCGGGGACAGTCCGCTGTGCCATGGTCACCCAGACACTTGACACACCTGGGGGTGGCGTAGCAGTTGGACTGCGCATGGCCATATAATTGGCAGCGATGGCACTGGCCAATTATGTTGGAGCGGCGGGGTTTCTCAATAGAGATCCCCGATAGTGAGCACACCGACTTGATCTTGAAGATCGGGTGGTGCCCTTCTACAGGGTCACACACCACGAGGACCATGTCGTAAGCATGTCCGCGACGCGCCTTGTGAAGGCGGTGCACCGCTGAAACTGAGATGCCTTGGGCAGAGAGGTCATCCTTGATGTCGGCCGAAGGGATCTCCTTCGGGACTCGGCGGATGACTACGCGAGTCGGTGTCTCTTCAGGGAGGGCGTACGTATGGAACGAGTAGTTCCTAGTACGCAGCATAGCGGTGAGCTCCCTGTAGTCCGCGGACGAGGGAACGGACACCTTGATGCCCTGTTGGGTCGATGTGGCGCTGGTGTACTGGATCTTACGATCCACGCACATCTTGGACACTTCGGTCCATTTGGCCTTGTCTTGGATATAGACCGGAGGCGGGGGCTTTTGCTTCTTTCCAGAAGCGGAAGCGGGTTTCGCCTTACTACCGCAGGGGCGGGGAGCCTGAGAAGGGGCAGGGGTGGGGGAGGAAGAGGCCGCTACGGCCTTTTTAGCCTTGCTGGCCTGGGACGAAGCCCCTTTCTTCCTCTTCCCTCCTTTTCCGACGACCTCGTAGTCGTCTTCCGAGGATGAGGAAGAGGCAGAGAGGGGGCCATCGTCGTCCGATATCGGAGCGGACGTGTCCATGCTCTCCGGTAGAGCTTGGACTGGGGTGGTGGGGGCAGCCTTTGTGATTACCGGGACAATAGGGCCCGGTGCAGCTGCGGACGGAACAATAGACGCGGCCGAGACAATGGGTCTCGCGCTAATTGGGTTCGCGGAAGCGGGCTCAATTGTCGGTAACGACAATAGAGCCGGAATTCCGGCAAGCGGCTTTGAGCAAGCCGCTTGAATAAGGCCTTGATCGGCCGGCGGGGGCGAGAGCGGGCTGTCGAGCGCGTCGGTGAAGTCAGCGACTGCCGACGATGACGCGGTGGGACTGCCGCGCAAAGCACGGGCGGAATGCTGGGCCACGAATTTCGGGTCCGGGAGCAATTCCGTTAAAAAATAATTGACCCATCTCGGGTCGTAGTCGACCGACATTGTCGGTAGGGAAAACTATAACCTAGAAGCGAAAACACATGGCATTCGCACCTAACGGCCCTAGAACCTAATTCCCCGGGTGGATAGGCCCGGGGATGTGTAGCCTCCCTGTCGGGTGCAGACAGGGAGGTGAGTACCTATGGTGAGCCCTAAGCTTGTAAACCGTTCGCCAATCTTATTGTGCGAACGGGCCCTGACCGGGTCTAGTGCGAAGGGGTAGACACTCCCAACCGACACTAGGTGTGTTGCTGTGGACGAAGTCAGAAACTAGAGTTGACTAGGAGATCCCCCAAGGCCAAACTTCTAGCTCTCGGCTCCAATTGACTGCCTCACCCTGAAGGGGATCGGCGGGTGTGATTGGGTCAACACCCCACTCGGCTTCGTTGACACCGTGAGGTTTCAACCGAGGACCACGAAACTGTGGTTTTACCCAGAGGGGGCCAAGACCGACGATAACGTTTTGACACAATTTCTGTTAAGAAATAGCGACTGTAACTATCTCCTTGAAAAAGGCAGTAGTATACAGGAAACACTTGTAGTCGATGACTACGAAACTGGCGTCGACAGGAACGTCGACCGGAATACACTAGCGGCGAGACAGGGTACGGCGAGCAGGTAGCGGAGAGCAGGTAGCGCGCGGCACGTCCGTCCGGGGCGAGCGTCGGGCAGCGAGTGAAACAATCAAAATCGTCGCTCCTCGCTTTTATACACTGGCTGGCTGGCGGTTACTTCACTTTCCCGGCTCGAAATTTGGCGGGACAAGGCGCGTAATGGGGAAGTGACGTAACGGCTAGGCTTGGTAGGCTTGATAGCCGGCTCAACGGCTCGCTAGCGACATCTGGCGTTACACTCGGCCATCCTGTAACAATTGCTCCCGCAATGGGAACAACAAAACTGTGATTACAAGTCAGCTCACAAATAAGTTTCATAACGGGGAAATGAACTTGGGTCTAGCTCTCGAGAAGATCCACGAGATCTTCGGTTTCTAATTGTTCATCCACACTACTGGCGCTATCAGACATGGAAGCAACGCTACGATATGGTCGTAATGAATCAGCGGATACTAGGCCTGTAAACTTCTTGTTTATTAAGGCCTTTAATACTTCTTAGTTTATACCTATCATTACCTAACTCCTTAATTATAACATATGGGCCAGAATATAGATCATCTAACTTAGAATTAACCTTATTGCCACTAGTAGTCGGCGCCAAAGTACGTAGTCGCCTTTCTTGTAAATCGTACTATTTTTACGCCTTTTATCGAAGTTACGTTTCATTTTCTTGCTTGCTATTCTAATTCGCTTAGTAGCCCTATCGCGTCTAGTTTGTACTGGCTCAGAAACCCTATCAGGGATGGAGACATCACATACTGATCTACCTACACGGGCAAACATTAAATCGTATGGTTTATACCCTGTTGTATCGTTAACAGTATTATTTATACCCCATTTTACATTTGGTAAACTATTGTCCCAATTATGAGAGGCCTCGCTAGGTTCCGTGGCTCTCAATGCATCGAGAATTGTGCGATTAGTGCGTTCTACCTGCCCATTAGACCTAGGACATGCAATAGCTGTTAACGTGTGTTAAAACTGTTTTTCTGTTGCAAACTTCTTAAAATATCTACTCGTAAAGGCCCTACCATGATCGACAACTACGTGATCTGGGCAACCGAATAAACTGAGTATTTGTTTTAAAACTCGAATCGTCTCTACAGAATTGACAGTACGCGTAGGCTCAGAAACAACAAAGGAGAAACCCAAACTCCATAGAAACTTGGGCCTGGCGTTACAGAGCTGGAATTTTGCCATAAATTAGAGCACCTAGGAAGATTTTACGAGCCCAATTTTCACGTCTCTCAGCAATGGCCAAATTGGTAAAATCAGACAATTTGTTTACATGTTAGGTTATCTTTTTTATTTTTTAACTACCCTACGCGAGGAATTTCTCCTGTGTCGTGGGTGTGTTTACAAACATTTAAACTCACATACATAAACACCCAGACCCGCAACAA